>JAIUSX010000096.1:2702009-4053014 GCA_026573805.1 Hesperophylax magnus
TTTGTTTTCGGAAGTCGAAAATCTCCACTATTTCTCTTTATTTCGAAATTAAAATTTACCATAAAACTATATTTTTGAGCTTAATTATAATTATTTAGCTAAAAAATAACGGTCTCACATTTATTTATAGATTTTAGCCACTGTTCGTATTTTGGTAAGCAATTTTTTGGTCTACAACCTTCAAATTGTTTTTCGTTAATGATTTTGGGAATTGGCGTTGTTAAAGCAGTGTGCAGTTTGCCAAGAGTACTGTTCGAATGGTCCCGATGGTCTTGGATGCAGCCAAATGCATATAAACGACACGACCTCTTGTCATTCATTGGTTAATGTTTTAGTTCGATTAAGTAGATATTCCATTGACCATAAACATCGTGAGCTCGTTTGTAAATCTGTTCGAGAATCAAAGGTTTTTTCGTCGGTGAATACATCGATACCAGAAACGGGCATCTGGACTCCATTTTATTAAAAATATTAAGCCTTTGTTAAATTTCCATAAACCTTATATATCGTTTGTTATTACAGGTAGCACTGACTTGGAGACTGTTCCCATGAAGGAAGAACTAGGACAGGATGAAGGGGGAACTCCTTATACGGAAATAGCCATAGATCTGCCGGATGTTAAAAAGGAATGCTTAGAGCACTTTGAAATAGTTGCCCGAATAGCAGGTAATTCGACTTTCATACGAATCTTTGTAAATTCACAATTTGTGTCCTTCATTTAATGTCTTCTGTTATGATTTAATTTTTTTAACATTTTAATGCTTTTTCGGAATCTTTTTTAGACTTAGTACCAAACCTGAAGAGGCATCCCGGGATAGAACAATTCTCTTGTAGCAATTGTAACTACTCTTGCTCACGTGAGTCTGTGGCAGAATGGCACCTGCATACCCATACTGGAGAAAAACAATTTTCATGTTCCGACTGCAAGAAATCATTTTCTCTAAAGGGAAATTTGACTAAACACATGTTGATTCACAGTGGAGAAAAACCCTTTTCTTGTTCCGACTGTCGCTCTTCATTTAATCAAAAGGTATCTTTGAAGAGGCACATGCTAACTCACAGTGGAGAAAAACCTTTTGCTTGCGTCGAATGTACGTATTCATGTTCTCTAACCACTGGAACGATTTCGGTCGAAAAATCGACCACTTTTATTTTTCTGCGATTGATATCGGTCCAAAAATGGACCGATTTTTCTACCATTCGTAAAATATTTATTGTAATTATTTAAAACGCTTCCTTGGCCAGCTACTTGTTTTATCGAATAGCTGATAATATATTCTCTTTGTCTATGAACTTATCCGTTGTCTTTGAAGTGATATTTAACGAGTTTTCGCGGTTTTATAAGGCGTCCTGTCAAAAAACAAAACCATAAATTTTTAACATTCACGAAATTTTGGACTCTTCCTAAAATGCCGTAAGTAATTAATTTATTGGGTTTTTAACGCATAATTATATATCTGTGTTATTGTGATTGACTTATCTATCTTTGAAATGCGTTTTTAATTAGTTTGTTTCTAATATATTGTTTTGGTTGAAGTTTTTGTGTAAGAATACGTCAACTGAAGACGTCATCTGTTTTTGATTTACAATAATGTCTTATATACTGCACTCGCGCATTTGAAATATAGATATTCCATCACAGTGATTCAAAACAAAGAGATATATATAAGTTTTATTTGAATTGGTTCATTATTAATACAGATATTTGCTAACCAATTATTTTAAGTCATATGTCAAAAAGTTGACTCTTTTTTACATGTAAAATGGTGTAAAGCCTTCGTCACACAATAAAAATTTAGTAATTTAGTTGTATAATTAATTAATTTCTTCACTTTTACCAAATTTGTGCAGAAACAGTTGTCGTCCAGGGAAAGGGAGCACTCCACGACCCAATAATTATTTTCAAATTTTATATTAGTGCAATATTTAACAAAATTTAAACATTTAAGTACTTACATTAAGTGTTTTCAATTTAAAATATATAGAGTGGTGCTGACTGCAAGAGGAGGCAGAGGAAGAGGGAGAGGTGGGGTACGAGCTGGTGCTGGACTAGCTGCACGTGGACGTCAACGCAGAGCTGCAATTGCAGCCTCGTCTGGAGTGTTAGTATTTTTTAATGTTTTTTTATGAAAGTACTTTGCTGTGGCCGTTGAACTCATCATATATTTGTATTTATTTAAACAGCGACCCTGCTTTGCTACTGGTGCGAGAGGATCGCGTCAAGGCCCTAAAGGCTGTTAGGGCCCTGCCTGCTTCCTTCCGGCTAGAGCTGGAAAGCCGAAAATTCAAGAAGCAGGCGGCGCGCATTTTGCTCCCTACCGCACCTCCAAGAAAAACTAAACAAAAGTAAGCAATCGTATTTAGATGCTTGATACAATATTATTGTTTTTTCCTGACAGCGTTCCACTCTTACAGTGATAGTTGGTAAGATCAGCGCTCTGTGCATTTGGCACATTCAGTGCATATTTTACAGAGTTCTAATTTTATTGTTTATTTACATACTGTACTTACTGTTTCACACGTGAATGAGAACAATTTATATGATTTATGTAAATGTTTTCAGAATTCCATCTCCGGAGAGAACAACGTGTCCCTTTTCACAAGGGACGCCTTCACCGTTGCCACGACCCGTACCACCACCGTGGATGTCCACTCCCGCACAGACCCAATCAACGGCTCCCAATGCACCAATTATGCCTATCCGTGCAGCATCTCCCGAGCCGTTACCTGGGACATCGCGGAGTGGGGAACTCTTCTCTCCGGAGGCCCGCTATCACAGCGAGCTGTGGGTGGACGTGCCATTCTACCAAGAATTGTCGGCGTTTGGGAACGGTGAGTTTATTTTTTAAAATGTCATACCAGGGGCTCAATATAAAATCAATTATCTATATTTTATATTGATATCTTTAGCACAGTTTCACTGTTGGTATATTGGCAGGAAATAAGCATAGTACTTAAAAATTCCACATAACAAACATACAAAATGTATTGTTGTTATGACGTGGATGCATCATTACACATCTTTTTTTTCTGTAACGGGTATTGCAGAGTGAGAAATAAGACATGCCGAACTTCTTTGCGAGGATTACATTTGATTCACCGGCTTCTAAACGGTGTAATACAGCATTTTTTTCTTAAATTGAAAAAACACTTTCGCTTCACGGGACTCATTGTGTCGAGCTTCCTAGTCAAAAGCGAGGCTGTATTGGAAGGTGGGTTTTGTAACCGGACAAATTATCATTAAAATAGGTCGCTTTACGTAGTTGGTCACTTTAAACGGATACGTTTTCCTACTAAAAGCTATGAAACCTTACTAGAGTTTACATTATCGTCACTTAAAACAGTAGACCGTTAAATGCAAAGTCATTATATCCAAATTCTACTGTAAATTTGTGTTTTCTTTTATTTCAGAGTCAGACATGGGCAGTAACGTGGACGAGGCAGCTGTACTAGAAGAGTCTGTACTTGGAAACCGTGAGTTATAAAACTAACTAACTTACCTTCACGCCATTTCGGTAGGCAGAGAGGATGAACCACCATGCAACTCGATCTTGGCACACACACTCTTTTCTTCATTCCATACCTACCTGACTGTGCTATTCTGACTCCTGACATAGCCCGCCTCAAGTATTTGATTAACTTTTTATTTATTTTTTTATATGAATACCTCACGAGAGCCTCAGCTGGAGCCAGTGAGACTATTGCATCCTCAATCGGGGTATGTTGTGAGGCTAAAGGTAGCGGGGAGGGGAAGGAGGTGTGGAAGAGGGAGGTGGAAAAGTACCTGGCTATTCAGAACTGGTCACCAAACACGGCTAAAGCCATTTCAAGCAACGTTTCAATTCTGAATGGGGTCTTACACCAGGGCGATACTATGGGTATTGTAACGGACGTACTGCTCCAATATCAGCCGACGTCGCCCCCTATTATTAACTTGCTATTTGCCCTGTTATCATGTTAAATATACTGCCGAAATGTTAAATTGTATGTAAGAATGTAATGCAAAATGTAAAACAATAAACGAAACGTCGGAGCTTGGCTAGAGGTATACGGGCAGAGAAGTATTGTGAGAGCTGGTAAAATCATATTTTAATTCGGGCACGATTGGTAGAACCGTGCCAAAACGTAGTGGGAAGCCTTGCCGTGCGCCATGCGCCGTCATAGCGTCACAAATGATCGGTGGTACGCCGTCATTACGTCCCACGGGCACGGTTCTGAGGATCGTGCCCAAACAAAGGAAGGCCGTGGTCACGTTCGACCACAGCCCGAAACTACCGGCCGAGCGGCGGTAGACGGCCCAGTGGGGCGCCGCGATAGCGTCGCAAAACACGGCTCACGGATTCCAGGAATCAAAGAGAGAGTGGGCCCGTGTGAGCGTGGCTCCGGCCAGCGCCTGCCGCCGGTGGCCGGTGGCCTATAAAACAGGGAACAGTCCCTTGAAGACGTCAGTTAGCCAGCAACCTCCACCAGCTCAACACCTCTCTCTCTGCTCTGCCCTCTACCTCGCTCCGACTTCTGCCTCTGCTCGCCTTCTTTCACTCTGACCCCCGCTTCACCCTGGACCACGGACTTGCCTACCCCTTCGGACCAGACTCGGAATCAGCTCAAGAACAAGCGACAAGCAATCGGACCAGCTCTACAGCGGCTTCAGAGACGGCCCCGTTCTACCCCTCCACGCCACTGAAGGAAGACATCTCACGCCTCCACAGATTGGGATCATCGGCCCCTTACAGTCTTATGTGTCACGATTACGTCTGATACATAAGTGGTCCTTCGCCGCCGGATCTTTCTGTGGAAAAGATGTCACCTTCACTGCGCTCTGGGAAGAACAGCGCTGACGGGGACTCATCGCAGGGAAGCGATGATCCCACACCAACCGGGGCGGCCACAGCCGCGCCCCCCGGACTCCGGCCAACCGCCCCCCTGGCCCCCTCTGATCCCCGAGCGGACCTACTGCCTGGTCCCTCCGGCGCATCACCACCACAGACGCCCCCTGCCGCGGCCGACGTCTCGTCAAGAAGCGAGGCTTCTAGCGAGGACACGCTCCGGCAGGTGCAGCTCGAGCTAAGAGCTGAGAGGCGGCGCACCCAGAAGCTGCAGGACGACCACGCCCGACAGATGGCAGAACTGATCGCCACGCTGAAGGGCCTCACGCGGACCGCTTCACCTGCAGCCTGGCAACCGGACGGAGCCTATCCCGGAAGCCAGACACCTAGCGGCCCCGGGCAAAGCTGGGGCTACGCATCCGAGGCGCACACCACTGGCCCACGGGTGGGCCTTCCACAGACTGCGGCGCCCCCAAGCGGCCCCAGTCATAGCCTTGCTTACACAGTGGGGGGAGATCCCACTGTTCCGCAAGCTACAGCTCCACGGGCGGAGTACCAACCGATGGCGGCGCCATCTAGCGGCTTCGGGCGACACCCGGACTACGCAGCGGAGATGCACGCCTCAGCTCCACGGGCGGAGTACCCACCGACGGCGGCGCCATCTAGCGGCTTTGGGCGGAACCTGGGCTACGCAGCGGAGACACACACCACTGCGCCGCGGCTGGGTTACGGACCGACGCCGGCGCCGGCGCCCTCGGGCGTACCTACGCACACCACTGGCCTTCCACCGACTGCGGCGCCCCCTAGCGGCCCCAGTCACAGCCTTGCCTACACAGTGGGGGGAGAGCCCACTGTTTTGCAAGCTACAGAACCACGGGTGGAATACCTACCGACGCCGGCGCCCCCGGGCGTACCTAGTCAGGGGCACGCAGCGGAGGCGCAAACCACTGGCCCGTGGATGGGCCTGCCACAGACTGCGGCGCCCTCTAGCGGCCCCAGTCACAGCCTTGCCTACACAGTGGGGGGAGAGCCCACTGTTCCGCAAGCTACAGAACCACGAGCGGACTACCAACCGACGGCGGCGCCATCTAGCGGCCTCGGGCGAAACCTGGGCCACGCAGCGGAGACGCACACCACTGCGCCGCGGCTGGATTACCAACCGACGCCGGCGCCCCCGGCCGTACCTAGTCAGGGGTACGCAGCGGAGGCGCAAACCACTGGCCCACGGATGGGCCTGCCACAGACTGCGGCGCCCTCTAGCGGCCCCAGTCACAGCCTTACGTACACAGTGGGGGGAGAGCCCACTGTGCCACCAACTACAGCCCAGCCTAGCGAAGTTTTTGGGAGCTCGCGCCGCGCCGAGAGGGCTCACACCGGGACGGAGAGAAACCATGCTGCGGATCCACTCACGGACGGCGCTTCCCCAGGCGCCGCGACGTGGCGAGGTGGACCAGAGCCGCAGTACGGCTATCCCGGTGTGAACCGCGGGCCCGCCCAGTTCCCAGCATTTGCCCCGAGGGCAGACTCGCCATCGCAGCCCCCCATGGACGGATACGGGGCCTTCAACCGCGCAGACGAGGCAGCGAGGCAGACGCGGGACTGGGTGAACCAGGGGAGTGTCCCTCTCGCCCAGGTGACGACCATGTTTGCCGACGCCCTCCGGCAGTCCCAGGCCGGCGGGACTCCCCGCTCCCACCCCGAAGATGTGCGGATGGCGTCGCTCATCGCCCGGCAGTCCAGCGCAGAGGACCTGCCGCCTTACGCTGGCGATGCCATAGAGTGGCAGGCCTGGAAGGCACAATTCCTGCAGTCGACGGCCACCTGCGGGATGACGGCGGCCGAGAATCTGATGCGGCTGCAGCGTGCCCTGAAGGGAAAGGCACGAGAAGCCGTCAGCCCTCTCCTCCTGGACCCGGCGCAGATGCCGAAAAAGCCTGCCACGTTCCTAAAGCGGCTGACCAACGCGGTGCTGCGGTCGGGCCTTACCGAAAATAGCCGAGCAGTGCGGCCGAGCAGCTCGGTCGAACATCAGCGGGCCGCCCGCCAGCCCACAGCCCTCGGCTGGATCACGCATGGGGGCACCACCCGGCGCGACGCCGACGCCGGGACAACACTGAGGATGGCTTGTCCGGACGCCGCCCCACCGTCCTCGCCCTGGACCATGCCGCCGGGGACCATGCCGCCGGGGACCATACCGCCGGGGACCATACCGCCGGGGACCATACCGCCGGGGACCATACCGCCGGGGACCATGCCGCCGGGGACCATACCGCCGGGGACCATGCCACCGGCAACAATGCCACCGGCAACAATGCCACCGGGGACCATGTCGCAGCACGCCGCTTGCAAAGAGTGTAGCCGAGCTCCACGGGGGGAGTGTAACGGACGTACTGCTCCAATATCAGCCGACGTCGCCCCCTATTATTAACTTGCTATTTGCCCTGTTATCATGTTAAATATACTGCCGAAATGTTAAATTGTATGTAAGAATGTAATGCAAAATGTAAAACAATAAACGAAACGTCGGAGCTTGGCTAGAGGTATACGGGCAGAGAAGTATTGTGAGAGCTGGTAAAATCATATTTTAATTCGGGCACGATTGGTAGAACCGTGCCAAAACGTAGTGGGAAGCCTTGCCGTGCGCCATGCGCCGTCATAGCGTCACAAATGATCGGTGGTACGCCGTCATTACGTCCCACGGGCACGGTTCTGAGGATCGTGCCCAAACAAAGGAAGGCCGTGGTCACGTTCGACCACAGCCCGAAACTACCGGCCGAGCGGCGGTAGACGGCCCAGTGGGGCGCCGCGATAGCGTCGCAAAACACGGCTCACGGATTCCAGGAATCAAAGAGAGAGTGGGCCCGTGTGAGCGTGGCTCCGGCCAGCGCCTGCCGCCGGTGGCCGGTGGCCTATAAAACAGGGAACAGTCCCTTGAAGACGTCAGTTAGCCAGCAACCTCCACCAGCTCAACACCTCTCTCTCTGCTCTGCCCTCTACCTCGCTCCGACTTCTGCCTCTGCTCGCCTTCTTTCACTCTGACCCCCGCTTCACCCTGGACCACGGACTTGCCTACCCCTTCGGACCAGACTCGGAATCAGCTCAAGAACAAGCGACAAGCAATCGGACCAGCTCTACAGCGGCTTCAGAGACGGCCCCGTTCTACCCCTCCACGCCACTGAAGGAAGACATCTCACGCCTCCACAGATTGGAATCATTGGCCCCTTACAGTCTTATGTGTCACGATTACGTCTGATACAGGTATCTTCCACTCTGGAACGTGCCGCAAATATAATATATATTATTTTAAATGAATTTTGTGTGAAAATAACACTAATTATTCAAATATAATTTATTTGATTTGATCACGCGACCATCGTATTGCGAGTCATAAGCCGTACCAGAGGCAGTGGGTTATCGTAATATAGACACATTAAATTAATTTGGGTTTTCTGTTGTTTCAGAAATGGACAGATCGAGCGACGAGGATGACGAAGCGAGTGACGTCGACCACGAAGAGAGCGATGAGGATACCTTCTGCATGCCACCAATACCTTATCATAATATTATCAACGTTTCACCTAACTCCGCTATGGCCATAGACTTTAGTAGACAAGACCAGGTAGATAGTGAGGCAATGCGTTCGATTCTGCCGCCTGAAGGTTACTCTTTCGATTGGTCTAAAGATATCTTACGTTTTACTGGGATAAGGGAGACTTTCACAGGCACGCCGGGACCAACTTTCAATACCGACGAAATGGGCAAACCTGTGGATGCCTTTCTTAAAATCTTTGATGCAGATTTCGTTGAACTGATCGCGAGAGAGACCAACAGGTATGCAGATCAATGGATTGCGAAAAAACAATTTAAGCGTCATGCGCGTACCAATAAATGGGCTCCCACGAATAAAGAGGAAATGTATGTATTCTTGGCAATTTTAATGTATCAAGGTATTAGTCCCCTTCCTGTTGAAAAAGACTACTTCTATTCAAAAAAACTCACCGCCATGCCTTATTTCAGCCGAGCCATGGATTATAATCGTTTTCTTCTAATTAAAAAGTTCCTTCACTTCACCAACAATGAAAGTCTTTCTTCTGATGCACCATTATCTGTGCGAAGGTTACAAAAGATTCAGCCCGTCTTGGACCACCTGTCAAATAAGTTTGAGACTTTATACCTGCCCGAGCAAGACATCTCTCTGGATGAATCCAAAGGCCGTTTGGGATTCGTCCAGATGATCAAAACCAAAGCGGCCAGTGCGGGTATAAAGTCTTACGAGCTTTGTGAGTCCAAGTCTGGCTATCTTTGGAAATTCCAAATTTATACGGGGAAGACCATTTCCAGACAGGCTGAATCGACAAATCCAGACCAGGAAGATATGACGGAAGACATAACGGAAGATATGACGGACGACATGACACAGGCCAACTTTTTGGGTGCTCACAATATCTGCCCAGTTGGGGCCACTGCAAAGATAGTATACGACCTGGCCAGCCCTCTGTTTAACAAGGGGTATACATTAATAATGGACAATTTTTATAATAGTCCATTATTGGCACGATGCCTCAAAAGAAATGGGATGGACTGCATGGGCACATTGCGGTTAAACCGAGAATTTGTGCCCTCTGCATTTAAGTCCCATCTCCGGTCCAAACTGAGGGAAGGTGAGGTTGTATACTCGAACTGCGGGGACCTCAATGTAATGGTTTGGTTGGACAAAAACCTGGTAAGTATGTTGTCCACCTACCATAAGGCAGAAATCGGGGCAGTTGAAAAGTTTGGTACCTGGACTTACAAACCTCAACTCGTACTAGACTATAACAAGGTAATGGGGGGGGTTGACCGAAAAGATCAGCTTTTGTCAGGCTTCCCCATTGAACGACAGCGAAACCTGGTCTGGTACAAGAAGCTTTTCAGGAGACTACTAAGCGTTTCGGTGCAGAATGCGTATATATTGTACGGCTCAAAGCTCCGCAAGGAAAATAAACGCATTTTGTACCGAAACTTCAGGAGTGAGGTTGCGGATGAACTCCTTCTGCTGTTCTGTCGTAGTCAAATTGACACGACTGTGCGGACCATTGGCCTAATAGCTGAAGGAAAGACTCTGCGACCTATCCTGAAAGGCAACCACTTCGTGGTCCGTAGCGGGAAAAAGGTGAAATGTGCGTGGTGCAACATAAATAACATTTTCAAAAGGACCCTTACAAAGTGTGATGTGTGTGATGTGGCATTATGCTATGATTGCATGAAGCCATATCACACTACAATATAGATTTGCTGAGGGTTTTTTTTATTTCATTTTTTTCTTTTTTGGTTTTTTAGTTATGAAATTCTAATTTATAAATTTAATTAAATTTGTTTGAACATCAATTATGATGGCCTGGATGGCTGGACTTATAATCATTTCTTTCCGCATACTCACGTCTCATGTTATGTTGTCCTCAAAGGTTCTATATGATAAGGTTCGGTGGACATTTAATATGTATATTTCAATTCTGATCATTGAAATATGCATGTTAACAAATGCACAGGTATTCTCATTTTTCCCTGTTTATTGTACACATTAAATAACTCGTTTTATTTTTATGTCTTAATTATATTTTGTCAATTTTTCTGTAAAGATGCTTTTCCAGATCTAGTCACTGAACAAAACTAAGCCAATTCAAGCAATGTTCAATTCTGAATGGTGGTCCCTCACCAGAGCGATACTCAGAATCTCACTCTATAGCGAGGCACAATGATATTATTATGTATTGATTTTCTTAAATTATGAATGAACCAATAAACTGAATACATTTTTATTATGACAAAGTGTGTAAACAATGTTTAAATCAATATACTGCTCTTTCATTGTAACCATACAACTGTAATATTGATTTAAAAGGATATTAGGGCTTAATAAATAAATCAATTATTGGTTCCATCAATTATTTTCCATCCCCCATTTTTTTCGATACCTTTGCGTTTAGATATAAAATTATCACTATGATTTTATTTGCCATTCTACGGTCATACAAAGGTTTGATATATATATACAAATTTATCATCATTTTACATATTCCGATTTAACCTATGTAGATTGACCTTAAGGTAGCTGTCAGAAGTGATTTTTCGTCAAATATTGGTGAATTTCATCAACTTTCAAAGTATCCCCCTGAAATATTGGCAATGTTTATATCTATGATATATATTTAACTTTAAGCCTTATTTCCTCGTTTTGCACGTAATATAAAAACATGGTTACAAATCTCCAGTTCTAATTTACAATTATTTAAAAAGTAGCACCATGATTTTGACATCGTGAAATAGGCTCTCTGTATAATTCATCAAATGAATAAAATAAAGCCAACACGGCGACTATGCTTATTAATAATTGTAGACAGTTAATGTATCTTCCTAACGTTATACCAGTTTTTGTGGTAAATTTATTATATAGTATAATACAGTGATTTCAATTTTGACGCGTCACGCACTCAAATTTTACAAAATTATTTTCTGACCAAACTTTTGAAGAGATCTTAACATGCAAAAAAATATTTTTCTATTACATTCTTGCATCTGTGATCATCAAACAGGCCATAGAGAACATAAAAACGTAGAAAATATTCTATAAAGATTTTTAAAACTGCCACTGGCGGCAATTTCAAATCACATAAACGCAAATTTCGCGCATTTATAAAGTTTAAGATTTTTTAATAATTTATCTATCAATTCTAAAAATATAGAATAATTATTAAAATATAGGTGAATTCATTGGCTGTATAGCACTACAATCAGTTTTATGTCTCCGTATTAAAATTCGGAGGTTTGATTTTTTTAATGTTGGCGGAAAATATTCAAAATCGTCGCCAAAAAACCGCGAGCAATCGGAGAAAAAAGTTTTTTGACGCGCGATCGTTCGAGTGGCTCCACTGGAACGATTTCGGTCGAAAAATCGACCACTTTTATTTTTCTGCGATTGATATCGGTCCAAAAATGGACCGATTTTTCTACCATTCGTAAAATATTTATTGTAATTATTTAAAACGCTTCCTTGGCCAGCTACTTGTTTTATCGAATAGCTGATAATATATTCTCTTTGTCTATGAACTTATCCGTTGTCTTTGAAGTGATATTTAACGAGTTTTCGCGGTTTTATTAGGCGTCCTGTCAAAAAACAAAACCATAAATTTTTAACATTCACGAAATTTTGGACTCTTCCTGAAATGCCGTAAGTAATTAATTTATTGGGTTTTTAACGCATAATTATATATCTGTGTTATTGTGATTGACTTATCTATCTTTGAAATGCGTTTTTAATTAGTTTGTTTCTAATATATTGTTTTGGTTGAAGTTTTTGTGTAAGAATACGTCAACTGAAGACGTCATCTGTTTTTGATTTACAATAATGTCTTATATACTGCACTCGCGCATTTGAAATATAGATATTCCATCACAGTGATTCAAAACAAAGAGATATATATGAGTTTTATTTGAATTGGTTCATTATTAATACAGATATTTGCTAACCAATTATTTTAAGTCATATGTCAAAAAGTTGACTCTTTTTTACATGTAAAATGGTGTAAAGCCTTCGTCACACAATAAAAATTTTGTAATTTAGTTGTATAATTAATTAATTTCTTCACTTTTACCAAATTTGTGCAGAAACAGTTGTCGTCCAGGGAAAGGGAGCACTCCACGACCCAATAATTATTTTCAAATTTTATATTAGTGCAATATTTAACAAAATTTAAACATTTAAGTACTTACATTAAGTGTTTTCAATTTAAAATATATAGAGTGGTGCTGACTGCAAGAGGAGGCAGAGGAAGAGGGAGAGGTGGGGTACGAGCTGGTGCTGGACTAGCTGCACGTGGACGTCAACGCAGAGCTGCAATTGCAGCCTCGTCTGGAGTGTTAGTATTTTTTAATGTTTTTTTATGAAAGTACTTTGCTGTGGCCGTTGAACTCATCATATATTTGTATTTATTTAAACAGCGACCCTGCTTTGCTACTGGTGCGAGAGGATCGCGTCAAGGCCCTAAAGGCTGTTAGGGCCCTGCCTGCTTCCTTCCGGCTAGAGCTGGAAAGCCGAAAATTCAAGAAGCAGGCGGCGCGCATTTTGCTCCCTACCGCACCTCCAAGAAAAACTAAACAAAAGTAAGCAATCGTATTTAGATGCTTGATACAATATTATTGTTTTTTCCTGACAGCGTTCCACTCTTACAGTGATAGTTGGTAAGATCAGCGCTCTGTGCATTTGGCACATTCAGTGCATATTTTACAGAGTTCTAATTTTATTGTTTATTTACATACTGTACTTACTGTTTCACACGTGAATGAGAACAATTTATATGATTTATGTAAATGTTTTCAGAATTCCATCTCCGGAGAGAACAACGTGTCCCTTTTCACAAGGGACGCCTTCACCGTTGCCACGACCCGTACCACCACCGTGGATGTCCACTCCCGCACAGACCCAATCAACGGCTCCCAATGCACCAATTATGCCTATCCGTGCAGCATCTCCCGAGCCGTTACCTGGGACATCGCGGAGTGGGGAACTCTTCTCTCCGGAGGCCCGCTATCACAGCGAGCTGTGGGTGGACGTGCCATTCTACCAAGAATTGTCGGCGTTTGGGAACGGTGAGTTTATTTTTTAAAATGTCATACCAGGGGCTCAATATAAAATCAATTATCTATATTTTATATTGATATCTTTAGCACAGTTTCACTGTTGGTATATTGGCAGGAAATAAGCATAGTACTTAAAAATTCCACATAACAAACATACAAAATGTATTGTTGTTATGACGTGGATGCATCATTACACATCTTTTTTTTTCTGTAACGGGTATTGCAGAGTGAGAAATAAAACATGCCGAACTTCTTTGCGAGGATTACATTTGATTCACCGGCTTCTAAACGGTGTAATACAGCATTTTTTTCTTAAATTGAAAAAACACTTTCGCTTCACGGGACTCATTGTGTCGAGCTTCCTAGTCAAAAGCGAGGCTGTATTGGAAGGTGGGTTTTGTAACCGGACAAATTATCATTAAAATAGGTCGCTTTACGTAGTTGGTCACTTTAAACGGATACGTTTTCCTACTAAAAGCTATGAAACCTTACTAGAGTTTACATTATCGTCACTTAAAACAGTAGACCGTTAAATGCAAAGTCATTATATCCAAATTCTACTGTAAATTTGTGTTTTCTTTTATTTCAGAGTCAGACATGGGCAGTAACGTGGACGAGGCAGCTGTACTAGAAGAGTCTGTACTTGGAAACCGTGAGTTATAAAACTAACTAACTTACCTTCACGCCATTTCGGTAGGCAGAGAGGATGAACCACCATGCAACTCGATCTTGGCACACACACTCTTTTCTTCATTCCATACCTACCTGACTGTGCTATTCTGACTCCTGACATAGCCCGCCTCAAGTATTTGATTAACTTTTTATTTATTTTTTTATATGAATACCTCACAAGAGCCTCAGCTGGAGCCAGTGAGACTATGGCATCCTCAATCGGGGTATGTTGTGAGGCTAAAGGTAGCGGGGAGGGGAAGGAGGTGTGGAAGAGGGAGGTGGAAAAGTACCTGGCTATTCAGAACTGGTCACCAAACACGGCTAAAGCCATTTCAAGCAACGTTTCAATTCTGAATGGGGTCTTACACCAGGGCGATACTATGGGTATCTTCCACTCTGGAACGTGCCGCAAATATAATATATATTATTTTAAATGAATTTTGTGTGAAAATAACACTAATTATTCAAATATAATTTATTTGATTTGATCCCGCGACCATCGTATTGCGAGTCATAAGCCGTACCAGAGGCAGTGGGTTATCGTAATATAGACACATTAAATTAATTTGGGTTTTCTGTTGTTTCAGAAATGGACAGATCGAGCGACGAGGATGACGAAGCGAGTGACGTCGACCACGAAGAGAGCGATGAGGATACCTTCTGCATGCCACCAATACCTTATCATAATATTATCAACGTTTCACCTAACTCCGCTATGGCCATAGACTTTAGTAGACAAGACCAGGTAGATAGTGAGGCAATGCGTTCGATTCTGCCGCCTGAAGGTTACTCTTTCGATTGGTCTAAAGATATCTTACGTTTTACTGGGATAAGGGAGACTTTCACAGGCACGCCGGGACCAACTTTCAATACCGACGAAATGGGCAAACCTGTGGATGCCTTTCTTAAAATCTTTGATGCAGATTTCGTTGAACTGATCGCGAGAGAGACCAACAGGTATGCAGATCAATGGATTGCGAAAAAACAATTTAAGCGTCATGCGCGTACCAATAAATGGGCTCCCACGAATAAAGAGGAAATGTATGTATTCTTGGCAATTTTAATGTATCAAGGTATTAGTCCCCTTCCTGTTGAAAAAGACTACTTCTATTCAAAAAAACTCACCGCCATGCCTTATTTCAGCCGAGCCATGGATTATAATCGTTTTCTTCTAATTAAAAAGTTCCTTCACTTCACCAACAATGAAAGTCTTTCTTCTGATGCACCATTATCTGTGCGAAGGTTACAAAAGATTCAGCCCGTCTTGGACCACCTGTCAAATAAGTTTGAGACTTTATACCTGCCCGAGCAAGACATCTCTCTGGATGAATCCAAAGGCCGTTTGGGATTCGTCCAGATGATCAAAACCAAAGCGGCCAGTGCGGGTATAAAGTCTTACGAGCTTTGTGAGTCCAAGTCTGGCTATCTTTGGAAATTCCAAATTTATACGGGGAAGACCATTTCCAGACAGGCTGAATCGACAAATCCAGACCAGGAAGATATGACGGAAGACATAACGGAAGATATGACGGACGACATGACACAGGCCAACTTTTTGGGTGCTCACAATATCTGCCCAGTTGGGGCCACTGCAAAGATAGTATACGACCTGGCCAGCCCTCTGTTTAACAAGGGGTATACATTAATAATGGACAATTTTTATAATAGTCCATTATTGGCACGATGCCTCAAAAGAAATGGGATGGACTGCATGGGCACATTGCGGTTAAACCGAGAATTTGTGCCCTCTGCATTTAAGTCCCATCTCCGGTCCAAACTGAGGGAAGGTGAGGTTGTATACTCGAACTGCGGGGACCTCAATGTAATGGTTTGGTTGGACAAAAACCTGGTAAGTATGTTGTCCACCTACCATAAGGCAGAAATCGGGGCAGTTGAAAAGTTTGGTACCTGGACTTACAAACCTCAACTCGTACTAGACTATAACAAGGTAATGGGGGGGGTTGACCGAAAAGATCAGCTTTTGTCAGGCTTCCCCATTGAACGACAGCGAAACCTGGTCTGGTACAAGAAGCTTTTCAGGAGACTACTAAGCGTTTCGGTGCAGAATGCGTATATATTGTACGGCTCAAAGCTCCGCAAGGAAAATAAACGCATTTTGTACCGAAACTTCAGGAGTGAGGTTGCGGATGAACTCCTTCTGCTGTTCTGTCGTAGTCAAATTGACACGACTGTGCGGACCATTGGCCTAATAGCTGAAGGAAAGACTCTGCGACCTATCCTGAAAGGCAACCACTTCGTGGTCCGTAGCGGGAAAAAGGTGAAATGTGCGTGGTGCAACATAAATAACATTTTCAAAAGGACCCTTACAAAGTGTGATGTGTGTGATGTGGCATTATGCTATGATTGCATGAAGCCATATCACACTACAATATAGATTTGCTGAGGGTTTTTTTTATTTCATTTTTTTCTTTTTTGGTTTTTTAGTTATGAAATTCTAATTTATAAATTTAATTAAATTTGTTTGAACATCAATTATGATGGCCTGGATGGCTGGACTTATAATCATTTCTTTCCGCATACTCACGTCTCATGTTATGTTGTCCTCAAAGGTTCTATATGATAAGGTTCGGTGGACATTTAATATGTATATTTCAATTCTGATCATTGAAATATGCATGTTAACAAATGCACAGGTATTCTCATTTTTCCCTGTTTATTGTACACATTAAATAACTCGTTTTATTTTTATGTCTTAATTATATTTTGTCAATTTTTCTGTAAAGATGCTTTTCCAGATCTAGTCACTGAACAAAACTAAGCCAATTCAAGCAATGTTCAATTCTGAATGGTGGTCCCTCACCAGAGCGATACTCAGAATCTCACTCTATAGCGAGGCACAATGATATTATTATGTATTGATTTTCTTAAATTATGAATGAACCAATAAACTGAATACATTTTTATTATGACAAAGTGTGTAAACAATGTTTAAATCAATATACTGCTCTTTCATTGTAACCATACAACTGTAATATTGATTTAAAAGGATATTAGGGCTTAATAAATAAATCAATTATTGGTTCCATCAATTATTTTCCATCCCCCATTTTTTTCGATACCTTTGCGTTTAGATATAAAATTATCACTATGATTTTATTTGCCATTCTACGGTCATACAAAGGTTTGATATATATATACAAATTTATCATCATTTTACATATTCCGATTTAACCTATGTAGATTGACCTTAAGGTAGCTGTCAGAAGTGATTTTTCGTCAAATATTGGTGAATTTCATCAACTTTCAAAGTATCCCCCTGAAATATTGGCAATGTTTATATCTATGATATATATTTAACTTTAAGCCTTATTTCCTCGTTTTGCACGTAATATAAAAACATGGTTACAAATCTCCAGTTCTAATTTACAATTATTTAAAAAGTAGCACCATGATTTTGACATCGTGAAATAGGCTCTCTGTATAATTCATCAAATGAATAAAATAAAGCCAACACGGCGACTATGCTTATTAATAATTGTAGACAGTTAATGTATCTTCCTAACGTTATACCAGTTTTTGTGGTAAATTTATTATATAGTATAATACAGTGATTTCAATTTTGACGCGTCACGCACTCAAATTTTACAAAATTATTTTCTGACCAAACTTTTGAAGAGATCTTAACATGCAAAAAAATATTTTTCTATTACATTCTTGCATCTGTGATCATCAAACAGGCCATAGAGAACATAAAAACGTAGAAAATATTCTATAAAGATTTTTAAAACTGCCACTGGCGGCAATTTCAAATCACATAAACGCAAATTTCGCGCATTTATAAAGTTTAAGATTTTTTAATAATTTATCTATCAATTCTAAAAATATAGAATAATTATTAAAATATAGGTGAATTCATTGGCTGTATAGCACTACAATCAGTTTTATGTCTCCGTATTAAAATTCGGAGGTTTGATTTTTTTAATGTTGGCGGAAAATATTCAAAATCGTCGCCAAAAAACCGCGAGCAATCGGAGAAAAAAGTTTTTTGACGCGCGATCGTTCGAGTGGCTCCACTGGAACGATTTCGGTCGAAAAATCGACCACTTTTATTTTTCTGCGATTGATATCGGTCCAAAAATGGACCGATTTTTCTACCATTCGTAAAATATTTATTGTAATTATTTAAAACGCTTCCTTGGCCAGCTACTTGTTTTATCGAATAGCTGATAATATATTCTCTTTGTCTATGAACTTATCCGTTGTCTTTGAAGTGATATTTAACGAGTTTTCGCGGTTTTATTAGGCGTCCTGTCAAAAAACAAAACCATAAATTTTTAACATTCACGAAATTTTGGACTCTTCCTGAAATGCCGTAAGTAATTAATTTATTGGGTTTTTAACGCATAATTATATATCTGTGTTATTGTGATTGACTTATCTATCTTTGAAATGCGTTTTTAATTAGTTTGTTTCTAATATATTGTTTTGGTTGAAGTTTTTGTGTAAGAATACGTCAACTGAAGACGTCATCTGTTTTTGATTTACAATAATGTCTTATATACTGCACTCGCGCATTTGAAATATAGATATTCCATCACAGTGATTCAAAACAAAGAGATATATATGAGTTTTATTTGAATTGGTTCATTATTAATACAGATATTTGCTAACCAATTATTTTAAGTCATATGTCAAAAAGTTGACTCTTTTTTACATGTAAAATGGTGTAAAGCCTTCGTCACACAATAAAAATTTTGTAATTTAGTTGTATAATTAATTAATTTCTTCACTTTTACCAAATTTGTGCAGAAACAGTTGTCGTCCAGGGAAAGGGAGCACTCCACGACCCAATAATTATTTTCAAATTTTATATTAGTGCAATATTTAACAAAATTTAAACATTTAAGTACTTACATTAAGTGTTTTCAATTTAAAATATATAGAGTGGTGCTGACTGCAAGAGGAGGCAGAGGAAGAGGGAGAGGTGGGGTACGAGCTGGTGCTGGACTAGCTGCACGTGGACGTCAACGCAGAGCTGCAATTGCAGCCTCGTCTGGAGTGTTAGTATTTTTTAATGTTTTTTTATGAAAGTACTTTGCTGTGGCCGTTGAACTCATCATATATTTGTATTTATTTAAACAGCGACCCTGCTTTGCTACTGGTGCGAGAGGATCGCGTCAAGGCCCTAAAGGCTGTTAGGGCCCTGCCTGCTTCCTTCCGGCTAGAGCTGGAAAGCCGAAAATTCAAGAAGCAGGCGGCGCGCATTTTGCTCCCTACCGCACCTCCAAGAAAAACTAAACAAAAGTAAGCAATCGTATTTAGATGCTTGATACAATATTATTGTTTTTTCCTGACAGCGTTCCACTCTTACAGTGATAGTTGGTAAGATCAGCGCTCTGTGCATTTGGCACATTCAGTGCATATTTTACAGAGTTCTAATTTTATTGTTTATTTACATACTGTACTTACTGTTTCACACGTGAATGAGAACAATTTATATGATTTATGTAAATGTTTTCAGAATTCCATCTCCGGAGAGAACAACGTGTCCCTTTTCACAAGGGACGCCTTCACCGTTGCCACGACCCGTACCACCACCGTGGATGTCCACTCCCGCACAGACCCAATCAACGGCTCCCAATGCACCAATTATGCCTATCCGTGCAGCATCTCCCGAGCCGTTACCTGGGACATCGCGGAGTGGGGAACTCTTCTCTCCGGAGGCCCGCTATCACAGCGAGCTGTGGGTGGACGTGCCATTCTACCAAGAATTGTCGGCGTTTGGGAACGGTGAGTTTATTTTTTAAAATGTCATACCAGGGGCTCAATATAAAATCAATTATCTATATTTTATATTGATATCTTTAGCACAGTTTCACTGTTGGTATATTGGCAGGAAATAAGCATAGTACTTAAAAATTCCACATAACAAACATACAAAATGTATTGTTGTTATGACGTGGATGCATCATTACACATCTTTTTTTTTCTGTAACGGGTATTGCAGAGTGAGAAATAAAACATGCCGAACTTCTTTGCGAGGATTACATTTGATTCACCGGCTTCTAAACGGTGTAATACAGCATTTTTTTCTTAAATTGAAAAAACACTTTCGCTTCACGGGACTCATTGTGTCGAGCTTCCTAGTCAAAAGCGAGGCTGTATTGGAAGGTGGGTTTTGTAACCGGACAAATTATCATTAAAATAGGTCGCTTTACGTAGTTGGTCACTTTAAACGGATACGTTTTCCTACTAAAAGCTATGAAACCTTACTAGAGTTTACATTATCGTCACTTAAAACAGTAGACCGTTAAATGCAAAGTCATTATATCCAAATTCTACTGTAAATTTGTGTTTTCTTTTATTTCAGAGTCAGACATGGGCAGTAACGTGGACGAGGCAGCTGTACTAGAAGAGTCTGTACTTGGAAACCGTGAGTTATAAAACTAACTAACTTACCTTCACGCCATTTCGGTAGGCAGAGAGGATGAACCACCATGCAACTCGATCTTGGCACACACACTCTTTTCTTCATTCCATACCTACCTGACTGTGCTATTCTGACTCCTGACATAGCCCGCCTCAAGTATTTGATTAACTTTTTATTTATTTTTTTATATGAATACCTCACAAGAGCCTCAGCTGGAGCCAGTGAGACTATGGCATCCTCAATCGGGGTATGTTGTGAGGCTAAAGGTAGCGGGGAGGGGAAGGAGGTGTGGAAGAGGGAGGTGGAAAAGTACCTGGCTATTCAGAACTGGTCACCAAACACGGCTAAAGCCATTTCAAGCAACGTTTCAATTCTGAATGGGGTCTTACACCAGGGCGATACTATGGGTATCTTCCACTCTGGAACGTGCCGCAAATATAATATATATTATTTTAAATGAATTTTGTGTGAAAATAACACTAATTATTCAAATATAATTTATTTGATTTGATCCCGCGACCATCGTATTGCGAGTCATAAGCCGTACCAGAGGCAGTGGGTTATCGTAATATAGACACATTAAATTAATTTGGGTTTTCTGTTGTTTCAGAAATGGACAGATCGAGCGACGAGGATGACGAAGCGAGTGACGTCGACCACGAAGAGAGCGATGAGGATACCTTCTGCATGCCACCAATACCTTATCATAATATTATCAACGTTTCACCTAACTCCGCTATGGCCATAGACTTTAGTAGACAAGACCAGGTAGATAGTGAGGCAATGCGTTCGATTCTGCCGCCTGAAGGTTACTCTTTCGATTGGTCTAAAGATATCTTACGTTTTACTGGGATAAGGGAGACTTTCACAGGCACGCCGGGACCAACTTTCAATACCGACGAAATGGGCAAACCTGTGGATGCCTTTCTTAAAATCTTTGATGCAGATTTCGTTGAACTGATCGCGAGAGAGACCAACAGGTATGCAGATCAATGGATTGCGAAAAAACAATTTAAGCGTCATGCGCGTACCAATAAATGGGCTCCCACGAATAAAGAGGAAATGTATGTATTCTTGGCAATTTTAATGTATCAAGGTATTAGTCCCCTTCCTGTTGAAAAAGACTACTTCTATTCAAAAAAACTCACCGCCATGCCTTATTTCAGCCGAGCCATGGATTATAATCGTTTTCTTCTAATTAAAAAGTTCCTTCACTTCACCAACAATGAAAGTCTTTCTTCTGATGCACCATTATCTGTGCGAAGGTTACAAAAGATTCAGCCCGTCTTGGACCACCTGTCAAATAAGTTTGAGACTTTATACCTGCCCGAGCAAGACATCTCTCTGGATGAATCCAAAGGCCGTTTGGGATTCGTCCAGATGATCAAAACCAAAGCGGCCAGTGCGGGTATAAAGTCTTACGAGCTTTGTGAGTCCAAGTCTGGCTATCTTTGGAAATTCCAAATTTATACGGGGAAGACCATTTCCAGACAGGCTGAATCGACAAATCCAGACCAGGAAGATATGACGGAAGACATAACGGAAGATATGACGGACGACATGACACAGGCCAACTTTTTGGGTGCTCACAATATCTGCCCAGTTGGGGCCACTGCAAAGATAGTATACGACCTGGCCAGCCCTCTGTTTAACAAGGGGTATACATTAATAATGGACAATTTTTATAATAGTCCATTATTGGCACGATGCCTCAAAAGAAATGGGATGGACTGCATGGGCACATTGCGGTTAAACCGAGAATTTGTGCCCTCTGCATTTAAGTCCCATCTCCGGTCCAAACTGAGGGAAGGTGAGGTTGTATACTCGAACTGCGGGGACCTCAATGTAATGGTTTGGTTGGACAAAAACCTGGTAAGTATGTTGTCCACCTACCATAAGGCAGAAATCGGGGCAGTTGAAAAGTTTGGTACCTGGACTTACAAACCTCAACTCGTACTAGACTATAACAAGGTAATGGGGGGGGTTGACCGAAAAGATCAGCTTTTGTCAGGCTTCCCCATTGAACGACAGCGAAACCTGGTCTGGTACAAGAAGCTTTTCAGGAGACTACTAAGCGTTTCGGTGCAGAATGCGTATATATTGTACGGCTCAAAGCTCCGCAAGGAAAATAAACGCATTTTGTACCGAAACTTCAGGAGTGAGGTTGCGGATGAACTCCTTCTGCTGTTCTGTCGTAGTCAAATTGACACGACTGTGCGGACCATTGGCCTAATAGCTGAAGGAAAGACTCTGCGACCTATCCTGAAAGGCAACCACTTCGTGGTCCGTAGCGGGAAAAAGGTGAAATGTGCGTGGTGCAACATAAATAACATTTTCAAAAGGACCCTTACAAAGTGTGATGTGTGTGATGTGGCATTATGCTATGATTGCATGAAGCCATATCACACTACAATATAGATTTGCTGAGGGTTTTTTTTATTTCATTTTTTTCTTTTTTGGTTTTTTAGTTATGAAATTCTAATTTATAAATTTAATTAAATTTGTTTGAACATCAATTATGATGGCCTGGATGGCTGGACTTATAATCATTTCTTTCCGCATACTCACGTCTCATGTTATGTTGTCCTCAAAGGTTCTATATGATAAGGTTCGGTGGACATTTAATATGTATATTTCAATTCTGATCATTGAAATATGCATGTTAACAAATGCACAGGTATTCTCATTTTTCCCTGTTTATTGTACACATTAAATAACTCGTTTTATTTTTATGTCTTAATTATATTTTGTCAATTTTTCTGTAAAGATGCTTTTCCAGATCTAGTCACTGAACAAAACTAAGCCAATTCAAGCAATGTTCAATTCTGAATGGTGGTCCCTCACCAGAGCGATACTCAGAATCTCACTCTATAGCGAGGCACAATGATATTATTATGTATTGATTTTCTTAAATTATGAATGAACCAATAAACTGAATACATTTTTATTATGACAAAGTGTGTAAACAATGTTTAAATCAATATACTGCTCTTTCATTGTAACCATACAACTGTAATATTGATTTAAAAGGATATTAGGGCTTAATAAATAAATCAATTATTGGTTCCATCAATTATTTTCCATCCCCCATTTTTTTCGATACCTTTGCGTTTAGATATAAAATTATCACTATGATTTTATTTGCCATTCTACGGTCATACAAAGGTTTGATATATATATACAAATTTATCATCATTTTACATATTCCGATTTAACCTATGTAGATTGACCTTAAGGTAGCTGTCAGAAGTGATTTTTCGTCAAATATTGGTGAATTTCATCAACTTTCAAAGTATCCCCCTGAAATATTGGCAATGTTTATATCTATGATATATATTTAACTTTAAGCCTTATTTCCTCGTTTTGCACGTAATATAAAAACATGGTTACAAATCTCCAGTTCTAATTTACAATTATTTAAAAAGTAGCACCATGATTTTGACATCGTGAAATAGGCTCTCTGTATAATTCATCAAATGAATAAAATAAAGCCAACACGGCGACTATGCTTATTAATAATTGTAGACAGTTAATGTATCTTCCTAACGTTATACCAGTTTTTGTGGTAAATTTATTATATAGTATAATACAGTGATTTCAATTTTGACGCGTCACGCACTCAAATTTTACAAAATTATTTTCTGACCAAACTTTTGAAGAGATCTTAACATGCAAAAAAATATTTTTCTATTACATTCTTGCATCTGTGATCATCAAACAGGCCATAGAGAACATAAAAACGTAGAAAATATTCTATAAAGATTTTTAAAACTGCCACTGGCGGCAATTTCAAATCACATAAACGCAAATTTCGCGCATTTATAAAGTTTAAGATTTTTTAATAATTTATCTATCAATTCTAAAAATATAGAATAATTATTAAAATATAGGTGAATTCATTGGCTGTATAGCACTACAATCAGTTTTATGTCTCCGTATTAAAATTCGGAGGTTTGATTTTTTTAATGTTGGCGGAAAATATTCAAAATCGTCGCCAAAAAACCGCGAGCAATCGGAGAAAAAAGTTTTTTGACGCGCGATCGTTCGAGTGGCTAAAGGAAAGTTCGAAGACGCACATGCTGACTCACTGTGGAGAAAAACCTTTTGCTTGCGTTGACTGTACATATTCAAGTTTTAGAAAGCAATATTTGAAGTCGCACATGCTGACTCACAGTGGAGAAAAACCTTTTGCTTGCGTTTTCTGTACATATTCAAGTTTTAGAAAGCAATGTTTGAAGACGCACATGCTGACTCACAGTGGAGAAAAACCTTTTGCTTGCGTTGAATGTACATATTCTTGTTCTCAAAGGGGATATTTGAAGTCGCACATGCTGACTCACAGTGGCGAAAAGCCTTTTTCATGTTCCTACTGCAAAAAAATATTTTCTCGAAAGCACCATTTGATGAAACACATGCTGACTCATAGTGGAGGGAAGCCGTTTTCATGTCCCGACTGCAAGAAATTATTTACTTATAAGAAAAATTTGTCGAAACATATGCTGAATCATAGTGGATAGAAACCGTTTTCATTTCCTGACTGCAAATCAATATTTTCTTGAAAGAGCTATTTCACTAGACACATGCTGACTCATAGTGGAGGAAAGACGTTTTCTATGTCCCAAATGTCCATATTCATGCAGTTGAAAGGAACACATGAAAGGACACGTGCTGAATCACAGTAGAGAAAAGCTTTTTTCATGTTCCAACTGCAATTAATCATTTTCGCGAAAGATAAATTTCACGTTTCACATTCTGCCTCATAGCAAAGATAAGCTGTTTTCATGCGCCGATTGCGAAAAATTATTTTCTCTTTAGCATTATTTGACGAATCACATGCTGACTCATAGAGAAGGGAGGCTATTTTCATGTCCTGACTACACTTTTTAAATTTATTTATTATAAGTAAATTATTTAACACTACATATTATAACAATATGCAGACTTATAAATATTTTTTTTCCTTATTATTCTAGTACTCCGTAAGTTGAGCTCCAGGAGCTCGTGTTTATGGGAGGAGTATTTACCTTTAGAGTAAAAATAATGATTTTTGAAACATTAATCAAAAATTATGAAATAAATACAAACATAATATTAACATACAATATGTTTTTTCTGTGTTCAGTGATACTCAATTGCCATCGAATCAATTTTTTACAACCTTTATGTCTTGATTGGCTGCATTGGTAATTTCGTTCCATTTCTTTTTTTCCATAATTATTGCAGTGTCGTCAGTAAAGGATATAAGTTTACCATTAAGTGATAATTTAAACATATGGTTAACGTAAATTATACATAAAATTGGTCCAATAACAGTCCCTTTGGGAATTCCAAATTCTAAAGTTTCATCCACACTTAGTTAGTTATTTAATTTTACTTATTGGTTTCATTAAGTAAGATAGCTTTGTAGCTCATATCTAACATAACCAATAATACCGATATCATTTAATTTATTAATTAGTTTTGTATGGGAGATACTATCAAATGCCTTACGTAAATCAATGAAAATGCCCAAGCATTTGTGTTTTTAGCTAATGCACGGTATATAGTTGAAGTTCTGCAATGGCATTATGAGTGCCTAGTTTCACTCTAAATCCAAATTGGCTTCGACTAATTATTTTATTATTTTCAATGTAGAACAAGAGTTGCTTTTTTATGATCTTTTCGTAAATTTTCGCAATATTTGAGACAAGAGATATAGGTCGATAATTTGATCAGGGCTGCCAGATTTAAAAACGGGTGTTACAATAGATTTATTATAAACGGAGCAAAATATTCCATTGTTCAAACTAATGTTTCTAATGTGTGTAATTGGAAAGCTTAATAACTCATTGTAACTTTTCAATATTTCTACTGTGACTCCATTAAATCCTGGTGCTGATCCATCTGTTATTATCGGTTGAAAAACTGACAGAATATTTTGTTTTATACAGTCCTATTTTATAATTTTCATCAATCCGTGTAGCTAAATTTCGACCGACGACGTTAACGAAATATTTATTGAAGGCATTAGCACATTTTGTTGGTTCCATTAATAGATTTTTTTCCGATACTAATTTTTTTTTAATTTGAGTTTTTTTTCTACCATTTATTTCATTAATTGTTTTACATATATGTTTTACACTCTGTTTAGCCGCATCAATTTCATTTTTGTTAAAGTTTTCTTTAGTTGTTTTTAGTAAGCAGATTAATTTGTTTCTAATTTTTTATAATATGTGTGTATTTTTTTATCTAAGGGAAATTTCTTTGTTAAGCGATATAACCCTTTTTTCTAATAGACACGACTAAGCCATGTGAAATCGATGGTTTTATTTTTGTGAATTTTGCTTTACTTTTTATAGTCTTAACATCTGTTGATGCTGTAATATAATTGCATAGAATATTATCAAAAATTTTTGCGCGTGTTTCAGCACATGTTGATTTTCATACAGGAAGCCATGTTTCTGTACTTTTTTTTAGGCTTAATTTGTGATGGTTTAGTGACTTTTTTGTAAAAGTATTGCATTCTGAATTAATATGATTATTAATATTAAGTTTTATACAGATGGAAGTGTGATGGTCAGTAATATTATTTTTTTAATATTCTCGTGTGTAATTTGTCGGTATCTTTAGTGTTACTCCATATGTGATCGATACAAGATGGACGTTGACCCGTAATTTCACTAGTATATTTTTTTATATATATTATAATATAAAATAAATTTTCGGCATAAGATTGATATATTCAGTTTTTATTTTGTTACTATTTTCGTTAGAAACATCTACAAATATTGAAGTCGCCAATTATTGTTATGTTCTGTTTAATTTTTTTGATATGATAATGATTCTTAATTCATACATAAATGTATACTCATTTGATCCATGTGTTCGGTAATTTGCGATAATATTAAAACAAATTTTATTTACATTTAGATTAATATCTAAGCAATTAACTCGCTGCATAGGTACTTCTTCCACTGCGATGTTTGAATAGCAGGATTTAACAAATACAACAATACCACTATTTCTATTAATAGCACAAGATGTTACGAAGTAGCTAGTGAATACTTCAGTTAACACTATAACGTCCGGTTTATGATTTAGTGGTATTTTCAAATGGGAAAAACATATTAAAAAAAACTTGTAAAAGACTCGGATCAATTGCTGGCAGAATGTACACATTAAATATTTTCCTATCAATTGAATAATTTATACGTCAATGGCAGAATTTGTTCCAATATAATATGGATTAACAATATGGGGAAATACTACTATAACGAATCTGAAACAAGTCTAAGTTGTACAAAACGCAATCGTAAAATTACTAGTCGTCCCTAATATTTTCAAAACGAGACAAAATACACTGTTGCTGTTTCAGAGTGCCAAAATTTAACCTGTTAAGGCTATTCTATGGCAAAAAATTATAATTCAGCATATATTTACCCCGCAGGGTAAAGAGAATTAGAACATAAATAGAGCACTTGATTCACGCGCAATGACGGGTTAATAGTTCCGAAATTTAATAATTAGTACGGACAGAGAACGTTTGAATACAACATACCGAAGATATTTAATTTATTACCTGACACTATAAAGCAATGTAAGTCTATGAATACGGTTAAATAAATGGTGAAAAATTGGCTATCGGAAATTTTTTTTTACTTTAATGTATATGAAAAAATGTTAATTCTGTAGATAAAAGATGTAAATTATAACTTCTAAAATGTATATGTAACTATATTTTAAGCACCTGTTGACAAGACAATTCAATTGGATTAGCAGGACTTGTTTGCTGAAATTTTTTAACCATTTATTCAATAAAGAAAAAATAATAAATAAAAGTAAATTAATTGATAGTAAAAATTCATTGAAATTTTGTTTCATTGATCTGATATTTAAATTTAGTAATTGTACATTGGGATTTTATCCACGATTTTATTTAAATAATTTAAAGTATGACAAATATATTTCAAAATATTAAGGTTTTTATCGAATTTCTCAGTGAAATTTCTTCTTCCTTGTAGCCAGCATGAACACCTTTTCTGATAATGCAAGTTTTTATTTTATTAGTATTTTTACGGACGTGGTTGGCCATATTTTTCCATTTGTAAAAATAACTTAACTTTTATAAAATGTGCCAACTTTACTTTACGCCACTGGCAAATTCCTCACTCCCAGCCACTCCTCATTTCATAGCCCGTTTCGGCCAAAACGATTTTTTTTTTTTTTGATTTTATGGATTCTTTCGTAATCCTCTAACTAGCTAAGGCTTATAACAATACCCTTCATGTTTCTATCTAACTAGTACTGCGACTGATTTAGCCTTATTACTATTTCCATCTGATGGTTGTATTTAATTGACTTATTTTATGTTACATTAATAAGTTTTATGAGGAAAAATTCTTAACTGGATAAAAAACCTCATACAAATGACAAGAAAAAGAAAAACAATAAGTTCTGAACTTTTTACGCTGTTTGACTTTGTGATTTACTGAATTTAAGTTTTTCATTTTTTCATAATTTGGCTGCGTCCTTTTCGCTTCGGTGGTCCTGCATATCTACCTGTTGGGAGAAAAAGTTTGGGAGAGAAATCCTGTGGGAGAAAAAACATTTTGTTATATTAAAAAGGATACTATTTCTTCGCCGTCGCTGTCATTTTTCTCATGGAGCTTCACGGTGAGGTCTCCTTGAGAAGCTCCATTATGATGATCAGTTTCTCTGCCTTGAATGTGCAGGAGGCCAGTCTTTCGCGTACCCTAATGAGGCCTTGCAGTAGGATCATTATGGCCTCGTCATCAGAGGATCCGGTGTTTGGCGCTTGGCGTTGTTCCGGTATGGCTCTTCGTGGTTCCCGTTGTTAAGGAGCCTGTTGCTGGTGGTTGCTTCGGCCCGCTACGTCCGCCCGGGACCGGCCGTCTACTCGGGCTGCGGGTATCTGTGCCCGGAGCTCTGCCTCTTTGCGCCTTTGGGCGTTGGATTGCTCCTGTCTGCGCTGGAGAGCAGCTACGTATGCCACCCTGTTGGGGCATTTGCTGTAGTTTGCGGGATGGGCTCCACCGCAATTGCAGCAGACGGCCGGCTCTTCTCGATTGGTTTTGGGGCACTCCGGTGTGGCGTTACGTCCTTCGCATTTGACGCAGCGGGCAACGTGTGCGCAATTTCTGGACCCATGTCCGAAATTCTGGCATCTGTGGCACTGTGTTCCGTGTTGGAGGTGGTTGCTTCTGTACTTCCTCATAGTAATCCTGCAGTGGCACAGGTAGACCACTGCGGCTCACAGGTGGCCCATGTTTGTTTCCTGGCCAAAGTGGGCCAGGTAAAGCGGGTATTCTGTTCCCGGCGTGGTCATCTTGACCACAGTCCTCGCCGGGAAGCATTGATTCTCAAGGTCTTCCATTTTGTCACCTGGTGACAACTTCGGGAGTCCCCTGATGACGGTCTTCTTTAATTTTTCTGCTTCTGTGGTGAAGGTGTGGAAAGGCTTCTCCTCTCCACGTAGGGCTGTTGTCAGTTTTTTGTTGGCTTTTACTGAGTTCACCACAACGCTGATTTTGCATCCTTTGGCATACCGGAAGTTGAAGTAGGCACTTCCAATGTGCCTCTGCACTTCTTCCGTGATATCGCAGTGCGTCATTGACCCTATGGTCATGATTACGGGCGGGACTGTTGAGCTCTTCCCAAGAGCGTTTGTGGTCATAGGTCTTCGGCTGGTGGACGCCTGGTCTCGGCTTGTGGACGCCACTGGTCCTGGTGGCGTCGGGCGTTTCTTCGTCGGTGGCTACGAGATTTCCTCAGCTGGTTCGCTTACTTTATGTAAGGGTTCGTATTTGTTTTCGTGAACCAGACGAAAAATGGGCTTTGGGGGGGAATGGGGGCGCTTTGAAGCCGAAGCCCTCGTCCATTCCTCTACCATGGGTGATGTGGCTCTTGGTGATCCGGTTGCCGAGCCGGAGCCGGTCTGCGAGGATCCAAACTTGAACTCTGGCTCATGTGTGTCTGGATTTATTCTCCAGCCTGTGGCTCCCTCCGGGAATGCCATAGGCAGGGGCTTGTTGCGCTTGAATGTCGCTGTTCCTCTTGGTGTGCGGTGGTAGGGCATTATGAGTTGATTTGTTCTGAAAAGAGAAAAATTAGTATTATTTGCGTAATTTGCAGAATGCCTTGAGAAAGACAGTTGGGGCCACGTGAGTGATTTGCGAAGTTTGCCTTGAAAAGGGCAGTTGGGGCGCGTGCGCCTGCTGGATTTCTCCGGCCGGCTGTAAGGTGTTGGGGCCTGGCTGTGTGAACACAAGCCAGACGGAAGCAGTTTTGTGGCTATGTTACAAGCCACGAAAAAACCACAAACTGCGCAAAATCCACAAACTACGCCTCAATCTCTCTTCTCAATCTTTTTCTCTATCTTCGGCCAAAATGTTTTTTTTTGTTGTTTTTGATTTTATGGATTCTTTCGTAATCCTCTAACTAGCTAGAGCTTATAACAATACCCTTCATGTTTCTAACTAACTAGTACTGCGGCTGATTAGCCTTATTACTATCACCATCTGATGGTTGTATTTAATTCTGAATTTATGTTACATTAATAAGTTTTATGAGGAAAAATTCTTAATTGGATAAAAAACCTCATACAAATGACAACAAAAAGAAAAACAAAAAGTTCTGAACTTTTTACGCTGTTTTACTTTGTGATTTACTGAATTTAAGCATTTCATTTTTTCATGTTTTGGCTGCGTCCTTTTCGCTGCGGTGGTCCTGCAAAAAAGTTTGTGTGAGAATTCCTGTTGGAGATAAAACACATTTTGTTATATTAAAAAAGGATACTATTTCTTCATCATCGCTGTTATTTTTCTCATGGAGCTTCACGGTGCGATCTCCTTGAGAAGCTCCATTAGGATAATCAGTTTCTCTGTCTTGGATGAGCATGAGGCCAGTTGTTCGCGTACCCTGATGAGGCCTCGCAGTAGGATCATTATGTCCTCGTCATCATAGGATCCGGTGTTTGGCGCTTGGCGTTGTTCCGGTGTGGCTCTTGGTGGTTCCTGTTGTTCAGGAGCAATTTCAGACTCCGAAAAGCATCGATACCGCATCGCGCGCACATCCCGGCCGAGCCGAACGATGTTTAGTTTTGTGTATACAAATTGTGGATAGCTAATTATAACTAATATGTTGATAATATCCAAATATGTTCATAATATCTGTTATAACTTGTACATCTCCTCAGCGGTGGTCAAATTAATACTATTTGCAATATGCTACCAATGGGGAGATATTTATAAAGGCTATTTTACAATTCAATGTAACCATTTTTATGACATTAATTTTACGTATTTGCCTCTACGAAAATCCAGGAACCTCGTAGCATAGTGAATTTTTCTTTTTTCGGAGCACTATGTTACTAGAAACCCGGGAAAAAGGCTATCCTAACCTTTTGTACACAATTGATCGCTTCGGATAAAATTTACAATTTTTATACTCATTTCTTATTTTTTGTCGTATCTTGACAAACTAATAATCTAGTTGTCAAGATACAAATTGTATTACATATAATGTTATAAAACTATGTAAATGTAATACAGGCGAGCTTGTAAAATCTTTTGCAAGTCTCAATTTTAAGCGTCCGTCTTCAGCAAATGAACATTTTTCGGTGGCTTATGTACTCGCACATAGCGGGGCTACAGTCCCCCACCTCTTATGTACTCGAACATAGCGGGGCTACAGTCCCCCACCTCTTATGTACTCGCACATAGCGGGGCTACAGTCCCCCACCTCTTATGTACTCGAACATAGCGGGGCTACAGTCCCCCACCTCTTATGTACTCGAACATAGCGGGGCTACAGTCCCCCACCTCTTATGTACTCGCACATAGCGGGCTAAGTCCGACTCTCTAGCGTCCACGAGTGGTCACCAGAAAAACCCCGCGAACCCTGGGCAATGTGATGACCACCGTTATAACATCACAGCAGATAGAGAGAGGGCGAATGGTGAAATTTCGGCGCTATAAAACGGGAACCAGCCAGCTAAGGGAAGGAAAACCCCAACAGAAAACTCTGGTCCTCCAGGTTGGGGGTTGGGCGTAGGGCTAACAACTCCACCCCATAAAAAACATATTGTTACGTCACCTCAAGACAAGCCTCGGAAAACATCGGAACGGAATGAGGATAACAGACCCGGCAAACGAAAAAAGGCACACGATCTAAAAATTTGCACTTGGAATGTTCTAACGCTATATCAACCTGGCGCCCTTCAGACACTAATAGATCAACTTAATGCATATAAAGTAGACATCACGGCTCTACAGGAAATTAGATGGCAGGGAAATGGGATCTTTGAAAAAGGAGACTACTGCATGTATTACAGCTGTCACGAAAAGCACCACATAAAGGGGACAGGTTTCTTGGTAAGCAAACGAGCTAAGCACCTCGTCATGGACTTTAAGGCACTCAGCCCTCAAATGGCGTATCTCAGAGTAAAGGGAAGATTTTTCAATCTGAGCATACTGAATGTCCATGCACCCACAGAGGACAAACCCACCGATATAAAGGAAGATTTCTATGACAAGCTGGAGAAAGCTTTTGATGAATGCCCATCGCATGACATTAAAATCATAATAGGGGACATGAATGCGCAAGTTGGTAGGGAACCCCACTTCACACCAACAATAGGAAAACACAGTCTCCACCTACACTCAAACGAGAATGGAGAACACCTGATAAACATCTCACGATATGGTCATAGGTGGTACGTTATTTCCACACAACAAATATACACAAAGGAAACACCCAAATGGCAGAACAACAAAACCAAATAGACCATGTACCTACTTATTAGTGCTAGACATAAATCCAATCTACTAGATGTCCGCACTTATAAGGGAGCTAATGTTGACTCTGACCATTTTCTCGTTGCAAGTCGACTGCGGTTTAAAATATCAAATGCTGGTAAAACAACAAGGTCTAAAATCACAAAATTTAAAACCAACAAACTACAAGACCCCGCGACAAAAATGGAGTTTCGAACTACACTCAACAGGATAGCGCAGTGTGACATAAATGATATCAACTCACAATGGACGGCTTGCAAAAACCTTTTAACAACAGCTGCTCTCGAAACCCTGGGTAAAGAAACCCCTGTCAGAAGAAACCATTGGTTTGATTCAGCAGACTGCGCAGAAGTAACGAAAAAGGAAAATGAACTCTACCAAAAAAAGTTACAACAAGACTGCACAAGACAACTTATGGACACCTATAGGGAAACAAGGAAGAGAGAAAAGAAGTTGCACAGGAAAAAGAAACGTGAATATTTACAAAAAGAAATTAGAGAGGCTGAAGCACTCAGGCTTAAGAATGAGAGTAGGCTTTTCTACAAAAAAGTAAATAAAATGAGAGCTGAGTTTAAGCCAAAAATAAATATATGCAAGGACGAGAACGGAGTGATACTGAGTGAAAAGCCTGACATCCTAAGGAGATGGGTGAGACACTTTGATACGGTTCTCAATAACAACTCGGCAGAGGTGGAGCACAACACGGTGGAGAGCATGGGAGATGACTCGTACAATGACAATACTGAACCCCCTTCGCTGGAGGAAGTGAAGCAGGCAATAACACATCTGAAAAACAACAAATCCCCCGGGTCAGATGAGCTGGTGGCTGAATTATTTAAAGCAGCAGGTGGAGAGCTTACTCAATACCTGCATAACCTAATTCAAAAAGTTTTTTTTTTATTTTTTTATAGTGAATACCTCACAAGAGTCCCAACTGCTCCCGTCTGGAGCCAGTGAGACTATGGCATCCCCAATTGGGGGATGTTGTGAGGCTGAAGGTAAGTGGGGAAGGGAAAATCCAAGTAAGGACAGAAGAAGAGATGCCCGAAGAGTGGAGACTAGGAATTGTTTGTCCACTACACAAGAAGGGCGACCAACTCGAGTGCTGTAATTATAGGGGAATAACGTTGTTAAATACCGTATATAAAATTATGTCTAACATCTTGTACAAAAAATTGCTCCCAACGTCTGAGGAAATTATTGGCAACTACAAATGTGGCTTCAGGCCAGGCAAATATGCATTGATCAAATTTTCTCCTTGAGACAGATCTTAGAAAAAACGTTAGAATACAATGTCGAGACTCATCACCTCTTTGTAGACTTCAAGGCCGCGTATGACAGTATTAATAGGAACGCATTGTATAATGCAATGAGTGAGTTTGGAATACCGCGTAAGCTGATCAATCTGGTGAAACTGACAATGTCCCCAGTAACGTGTAGAGTCAGGGTTGGCAGTGATCTGTCAGAACCATTTGAAGCGCTCTACGGGGTGAGACAAGGAGATGGATTGGCCTGCCTCTTATTTAACATAGCCTTAGAAAAAGTTATTCGTAACTCAGGCATTGAGAAAAGAGGAACGATATTTGACAACTCTGTGCAACTATTGGCTTACGCTGATGATATCGACATAATTGCGAAAAATCCCTATGATTTACAAGACGCCTTCACAAATCTTGAAAGTTCTGCCAAAAATATGGGTCTTGTAGTAAACCAGCAGAAGACCAAATACATGGCCGTAGGATGTACCCAATAAACCCCATCTCTCGTATGTGGAAGCCAAAATTTTGAAACGGTACCAAGATTCACATACCTGGGCTCCCTGATAACAAACAATAACAACACTACAGAGGAGATCCAGAAGCGCATCGTGAATGCAAATCGCTGCTATTTCCGCCTACAAAAACATATAAAATCCAGACTGCTTTCCAGAACCACCAAGGTATTAGTGTACAAAACACTAACTAGACCAGTGCTTACGTACGCAGCCGAAACGTGGGTTCTAACTAAGAAGAATGAACGAGCACTGGACGTTTTTGAAAGGAAAATTTTGGGGCGCATCTTCGGACCGGTTCTAGAAAATGGATTTTGGCGCAGACGTTATAACAATGAGCTCTATACTCTGTTTAAGGAGCTAAACGTCACAAAATTCATAAAACTGGGAAGACTTCGGTGGCTAGGTCATGTGGAGAGAATGACCGAGCATCAAGAACCAAAGTCCCTGCTGAGCTCAAGACCGATAGGGAGAAGAAGCCTGGGAAGGCCAAGGTTAAGATGGAGCGACAACGTCCTCAAAGATTTGTCTGCCTTGGAGCTTCGAAACTGGAGAGAGCTGGCGCGGGACCGAGATGAGTGGAGGAAGACTCTTGAGGAGGCCAAGACCCACCAGGGGTTGTAGAGCCAAAAGTGATGATGATGAGTAATAAGATTAAAGCTATTATGACATGATTATTATTTTTCAATGTTCACCCATAATAAGCAATTGCTTGTGTGTATGGGATGAGGTATTATTTGTTTAATTTCTTAGATTTATTTTTTTTTAAATTTTTTTTTTCTTTCTTTTATTTATTTCGTTTAGGTTTTCAGTTTATTTTTTTAATTGTGTTTTAAATTCTTTGAATCTATCATTAAGTGATCTTATATTTTCTGGAAATTTATTAAAGAAATTTGTTCCTATGTATTTGTAGTTTTGTTGACCCAAAGTTTTTTTTCAAATCGGAATTGGTAACATGTATTTTTGCCTGAGATTTGCTGTGTTTTTGAATGGTACGGTTTTGTTTAGGATATCATCTTTGTAAAGTGTTCCACAACTTTTACATTGATATTTTGACTTACATTTAGAACATATGTAAAATATATAATTAAGAACGTACCTAACGGATTTTTGTCGTTATGTTCCTGTTAAATAAATGATTTTACTTTGCTTTATCATTGACATAGAAATGAGGATATACTTGACATAGAAATGTCAACTATATCCAAATAATTGGTATTTATAAATGATAAAGAAATAAATCAACGTAATATGATATAATTATTGCATTTTATTGTGGTTTGACAGCTTATGCGTAAAATTGGGTAACATTTTTAATTCAAGTATGTTGTTTTCGTGTAACTTATTTCATAATTTTGAACACAACTAGTGTTATAATCCTTCAATCTGCTCTTACATCAATTAAAAAAGCTTATAACGATAGTGTACTGATGATATTTATGTCATGCGGAACATGCAAACGATTTTTCTCCACTGTGAGTCACCATGTGGTACAGCAAATGTGCCTCTCGAGTAAATGATTTTTTGCAATCGGAAGATGAAAAAGGCTTCTCTTCACGATGAGTAACCATGTGGTTCATTAAATATCTCTTTTGGGAAAATGATTTTATGCAATAGGAAGATTAAAAAGGCTTCTCTTCACGATGAGTTACCATGTGGTGCATTAAATATCTCTTTTGGGAAAATGATTTTTTGCAATCGGTAGATGAAAAAGGCTTCTGTTCACGATGAGTTACAATGTGGTGCATTAAATATCTCTTTTGGGAAAATGATTTTTTGCAGTCAGAACATGAAAATAGCTTTTCTCCATTATGAGTCACCATGTGTCTCTTCAAGTCTGCTTTTCTAGAACATGAATATGTACAGTCAACACAAGCGAAAGCTTTTTCTCCACTATGAGTCAGCATGTGGTTCGTCAAAATTCCCTTCCGTGAAAATGATTTTTTGCAGTTGGAACATGAAAAAGGCTTTTCTCCACTATGAGTCAGCATGTGGTTCGTTAAAATTCCCTTCCGAGAAAATGATTTTTTGCAGTCGGAACATGAAAAAGGCTTTTCTCCACTATGAGTCAGCATGTGACTCTTCAAGTCTGCCTTTCGAAAACATGAATATGTACAGTCAATACAGGAAAAGGCTTTTTCTCCACTGTGAGTCAGATTGTGACTCTTCAAGTCTGCCTTTCGAAAACATGAATATGTACAGCCAACACAAGCGAAAGCTTTTTCTCCACTATGAGTCAGCATGTGGTTCGTTAAAATTCCCTTCCGAGAAAATGATTTTTTGCAGTCGGAACATGAAAAAGGCTTTTCTCCACTATGAGTCAGCATGTGACTCTTCAAGTCTGCCTTTCGAAAACATGAATATGTACAGTCAACACAAGCGAAAGCTTTTTCTCTATTGTGAGTCAGCATGTGGTTCGTCAAAATTCCCTTCCGTGAAAATGATTTTTTGCAGTAGGAACATGAAAAAGGCTTTTCTCCACTATGAGTCAGCATGTGGTTGGTTAAAATTCCCTTCCGAGAAAATGATTTTTTGCAGTCGGAACATGAAAAAGGCTTTTCTCCACTATGAGTCAGCATGTGACTCTTCAAGTCTGCCTTTCGAAAACATGAATATGTACAGTCAATACAGGAAAAGGCTTTTTCTCCACTGTGAGTCAGCATGTGACTCTTCAAGTCTGCCTTTCGAAAACATGAATATGTACAGTCAACACAAGCGAAAGCTTTTTCTCCACTATGAGTCAGCATGTGGTTCGTTAAAATTCCCTTCCGAGAAAATGATTTTTTGCAGTCGGAACATGAAAAAGGCTTTTCTCCACTATGAGTCAGCATGTGACTCTTCAAGTCTGCCTTTCGAAAACATGAATATGTACAGTCAATACAGGAAAAGGCTTTTTTTCCACTGTGAGTCAGCATGTGACTATTCAAGTATGCCTTTCGAGAACATGTATATGTACAGTCGACACAAGCAAAAGCTTTTTCTCCACTGTGAGTCAGCATGTGACTCATCAAGTCTGCTTTTCGAAAACATGAATATGTACAGTCAACACAAGCGAAAGCTTTTTCTCTATTGTGAGTCAGCATGTGGTTCGTCAAAATTCCCTTCCGTGAAAATGATTTTTTGCAGTAGGAACATGAAAAAGGCTTTTCTCCACTATGAGTCAGCATGTGGTTCGTCAAAATTCCCTTCCAAGAAAATGATTTTTTGCAGTCTGAACATGAAAAAGACTTTTCTCCACTGTGAGTCAGCATGTGACTCCTTAAGTCTGCCTTTCGAGAACATGAATATGTACAGTGAACACAAGCAAAAGTTTTTTCTCCACTGTGAGTCAGCATGTGCATCTTCAGATTTGCTGTACTCGAATAGTTACAGTAAGTACATTTAAAAGTTTTAACTCCAGCGTGGTCGCGGAAGTAAAGTTCTAACTTTGACTCAGAAGAGCAGGAATTTCCCAGACGGGTCTTCAGATTTGTTGTTAAGTCTGCAGAAGAAAGTTTTATAGAAGTTAAGTAAATCAATTCATAACAGACGAAATTATTTATAAAATTAAACTTGTGAATTTACAAAGAATACTTGATTTTACCTGGTATCGGGGTAATTCTTTCAGACTGCTCTAAGCATTGTTTTTTAACATCTAGCAGGTCTATGTCTATTTCTGTAAAGGTAATTCCCCCTCCATCTTGTTCTCGGGGCCCTGGTTCTGCCTTGATGGGAACAGTTTCCACATTAATTCCACCTGTTATATAATATATGATAATTAACATAAGATAACTTGAAGTAATAAGAAGGACCCCAGATGCCCGCTTCTGGGATCGATGCTTTCACCGGAGACACCTTTAAACGGGAGCGTTTGATTTTCAATTATTGTTTCCTGCACCAATAACACATTTTCATCAGTTCTTTGTGATTCACAAATCACATAGAAAGAGAGCACATTGACAGAAAAGTAAATGAAGTTTTTAAGCCTTAAAAACCTTTAGGAATCATGGACTTTTAGCGGGGAATTATTTGGGGCGTAAAAGTTTGTTACGTCTAGCAATTTCCTATAAGGATAATTTAACGTGTTCTATTACACGGAAATAACTGCAAATCAAATCCACAAGAAATACGACAGTGTAAAGCTCATTCAATTGGGTTTGAAAAATCACGGGAAATGTGGAATGATAGAAACAGCCTACCTTGAATTCCCATCAATCCCGGCAGTAGGGCTGTCGACTAACTTGCACTGTTCACAGGGTGAAATTTCCTCCAAAACGAGATAATCTTTAATATGATTTTGATATTTGCAAACAGAGCACAAAGCGTGTGAATATACGACCAGGACACGACGATTACACCTTCTTGCCACACGACACGAATACGAATGTCGACTTGGGACAATTTACAATGCAACAGATCATCTTCTTTCAATGTGAGTATTGCTGTTTTTAAGGAAGGAAATGGATAGAAGGTATGATAGTATATGATGGGAAAAATGGTAAATATTATCCAAAACTGTTTCAATACTAAACATTTAACGGAAATACAAAAGCAACTTATGTTTGGGTGTACAGGTAGAGATCATTTCGTTTATATGCATTAGTCTTTGTAACGTTCTATTCCACAATAAACAGGAATTTAGATATCTACAGTTTTACATAATATAAACTTATTTGCCGTCGGAGTACTTTCGACATACTGCAAACATTTCTACTTTACCTGCGTCTTCTTTCTGGGACCCTGTCTCCGTCTTGATGCAAACACTCTCTGGGTTGGGAAGATCCATGGCACTGTTATGTGATGGTTACTTGTCGAAGCTCACAAAATGGACCTGAAACAGAACTGACTTGTGTGAATGGAGTATTTTTATTTATTTATTTATTTAAGGAGAAAACACAGATACAGACAGTAATTAAAAGATAATTTTGTAAAACAATAATTTGAGAATTCGCCTGCATCATAACTATTTCTCACTGATTGACTGGTAGATAACAGAAGACCTAGAGGAGCTCCGCGAACAGTTCGAACTCGTGAAAATGTTGAACGCGTTCGACAAGCCTTTCTTCGCAGTCCGACTCGATCTACCCGGAAACATGCTGCTGCACTTCGCCTCAGTGATCGTTCGGTAAGGCGAATTTTGCATATGGATCTACGCTTTCACCCCTATGATATAGAGCGATGTTGGAGAGAATCTACGCGAACTTCAAAGAACGCCTCCAGCACTGCATCAACGATTTCAGCCACCACATGCCTGATGTGACTTTCCACACTTTACTGTCTCAAATGCTATTTCCTCGATTCCATCAATACATTTGTATTTGAGTAAAATTTAACTATTTTATGATTATTTTAAAACCGTCCGTCCTCTCTGTATGTAGTCTTCAGTGGGTGGTCAGGAAACCACGGTGAGCGTCAATTGAAAGGAGATTTGACGTTGGGTGCCAATTGATAGGGGCTATGAGGGGCGCCTATTTTGTGATTGTGGGTTTAATATTTAATGATGATCTTAGCCTGCTAAACTTTCTCTAAAAATCAGAATCATTGAATTTTTATTGAAGAACTTGTTTATAAAAAATATAATAAATAAATCAAACAAACATTCAGACGATTCTAAAAAAGTACTATAGTGAGGTTTTATTTCAGGAACGCGTGTGAACGCGTTGTTTAATAACCGCAAAATTTAAATATCCAATAGACCAGGCTGTATTATCGTCCTATTCATGTTTTGACAGCTAGGCCATAGATGTGTGTTAAAAACAGATGGCTAGTCTACGACGGTAGGTACTGGAGTATCAAGTAAAAAGATATTTCAATATATTATGTTTCGATCGCCCATTTCTCCGTTACATAATATTATTTTTGTTAATTGCACATTTCGGATAAACATCGATAACGTCCGCACAAGGATACACTCTCTGACACTCTTCAAGCGAAGGGTTTTGAAGCCATCAGACTTCAGGTAAGTTTTGATATTAACCGTTTGTTGTGTCCTCAAATGTTTGGCCCTCAGGAATTTGGGGGACAGTTATTTAAATGGTACCAAACTTAGGTGAAATACCGTCAACTTGTGCACGCCACTACAGTATTGTCAAAAAATGTCTTATTTCAATACGTGATGAAAATTTGTCATAGGTATTTAATTTTAATAAAAATTTTAATTAATTAATGTTTAGGTTCCCCCAAGCGGTTGAAAATTAGTTAACAGGTATTGTTCAATTGTTTCGATAGCTCTTGAAAAACTTTAGCGTCTGTGTCGGGTGCAATTGATCGATATACGGGAACGGAAATAGGAATTGGAGGATGCCACCAGAATTAAGGGAAAGTCCTACCTTGTACTGGTATCTCCTTACAGCTTCCGTGGTAGCACCAAACTCACACAGTATTAATCTATTTCCGTCACTAGATATCGACCACGAAAGAAATGTCCATTGAAATGTATGACCCGTGACGCGTATCGGTAGGTGGTAGAAATTGTACTGGCCCGCGCCGGTCGAACGAAATCCCTATCTCCCGATGGCAAGGTGGGAACAAATAGGATGTAGGTAATAAAATAATTGTAATTTATTAGCGTTATGCCCGAACAGGTATATTTTCTAACTATATTCCCATGTAACAATTTATTTGCAAATAGCTGTACCCCGCCATACGTTGCGGTGGCACAGTCTGCCTGTACAGATAGAGAAACAAGAGCACGTGTTGCTTTCACGTCCAACAGCTGTTTTTTTTAAAACATGTTATAATCTGTCACAGGTGACATATATAAAATAAAGGGATATAAAAACACGCGCGTATTTGAATGCAACGTTGTATTAAAATTTCAAATCATTCGATGAAGAACTTTCGGCGATTTAAGATTTTGATCAATCGAACATTTACATTTTTTTTATAAAAGATGTAAAACAGTTCCTACAGAATTCATTAGTTAAATAAATGTTATTAGTTATCCCGGTATGAAATAATGTTTTGTTTCAATTTTTGGCGGATTTATAAAAGTTTATGGTGGAAGTAATAAAGCCTTCTCTGTTCTTTTTGCCACACACTTTCTAAGATGCTTCAGTCACAACCGGCAAACAACGTTCAATTGATGTGTAACAGGGCAACCTGTCAAATTTATTGAAAATAGAACTGACTTCTAATGTTCAAATTAAATATACAATTCCTGAGAGAAAGTCCAGTTATATCCAATTTTCTAAATTTCGCTAATAAATAATTTTAATTAAGTGTTAATCTCAAGTGATCTACCAGGTAAGTATGGTACTGTATATTATCTCCATAAATAGTAAGTAATAACATAGATCACTGTATAAATGTATTATAAATTTGTACAGCGCCCTTGAGGTTATCCACAAAAACGGCGCTATACAAGTCATCATTATTATTATTACTAGGCATTCCTCTGGTTCTTCTTTTGTTCCATCGGGGGATATGTGATAAGCGTATCTTGCCAGGATATCATATCAACGTAGGTTCTTGCATCAAAATTCTACGTCGCTACTTTAAATGTTCTCTTCTGGATAACTGGGCACGTCATTCCAAGGGTCGGTATTCGGTAAGCAATCCACATAAACCAAATGCTGTAAGACCCTGCGCAGACAAGTTCCACGATGAACTGATTTGCAGAAAGAGACCTTACTTTAACGAACTTAATTTTCTGTGCAGGGTTTCGGTTTGTGTTGATAACTAATTATCTGGCTTTCAATAAATGCCTTATCCCTAATTCTTTGGTGATAGGTGACTCATCAGTTATCATTGTTAAGAGTTCAAGTATTAAGCATTTTGTTTAAACACAGAATTAGTTATTATTTATTATATTTTAATTAGTTCGGAAAATAGCGAGAATGGCTTGTGATATTTTAAAGACGTAAGAACGTATGCCCTTATGATAATATGACCAAATTTTCTGATGGCGTTCCGCTTCCAATACAAAGTCGTAAAATACGGCTCGTCGGATTGAGCCAATACCACTTCTGGACTCGTCGGTTTCTTGTAGCAAGATCAGGATAAAATGCTGGAAACTGTGCAGTTTATCAAGGAAGAATTTGTTATCCTTGATTGAATCAGAATGGTTGAGTAATGGCAGAATTTAACAATAATTAAGAAGAGCCGGAAAGTGGAAAAGTGCAGTTGTTGTACCAACAGTAACAATTCACGTCGTACCTACAAAGCGTCGCGCTCTGTCAAGCTATCGTTTTATACATGAAAAACAATTTTTAATAGTTCCGCCGGAAGAAAAAACTAAATCGTAGTAAAAAACAATTTAAGTTTATCACGTGGTAGTGTTCTCCCGTGATTTTTTTAACATTTAACCATTGATTTTTAAATATTATAAACAATTGATCTCACTGTTTACCAAACTGAAGTGTTGTGTACAACGTATCAAGTGCGCGGATTGGACGATTAATTATGAGCTCACTTCTCAAGGCTCCTATTGGTTGCGATTGTGATGCGAATCTGTGATACCTATTGTTTACAACCGAAACTGTCTTCAATATAAATTCAAAAACAATGTCTCAATCTGAAGCTTCTGATGATGAGAACGACCTTATCCCCTTGAACTCACAAGGAATTTTAAAAGAATCTCAAAATGCCCTCAAAACTTTACAAGATACCTTGGGAAATACAAAGGTTTCCAAGGAGCAACAGCTGAAGATTGCCAATAATATAGCCTGCGTCCTAGGATCTGTTGGACAACTAATTTTGGAGAGAGAAACTCTCCGAGGTGAACTCGCCTTAGCAAAAGCGCAAAATAAAGTAATGCTAGCAGAAAAAATGGTGGTAAAACAGGAAAATAAGCAACTCCAATCCAAAATTATTCAGCTAGAATTAGACCTAGGACCAGTGATGAAAAGAGTGGCAGATGCTACGGAAGCAAGTCTCTCTTTGCAGAGGTTGCAAGTAAAAAAGTGAACTTACCTCCACCATTATCGCGTTTGGACGTCCCCATAGGAAAACCGAGGCCATCCGTCTGTTTCTTTCCAAAATTACCATCGGTGGAAGATAGCGAAGAAACAAAGAAAATAATCAGGGAAGCACTGAAGCCATCCCAGCTAGGAGTAAGAATTACCGGAGTAAAAAATATACGGAACAAAGGAGTAATCATCCATACGGCTAGTACTGCGGAACAGGAGAAACTACTAAGATCGGAAATTGTAACCGAATCTGCGACTCTGAGCGCCCGACCCCCAATAAAAAGGCTACCAAGGGTCATCTTCTTTAACGTTCCAAGGGAGTTGTCAGATAAAACTTTTCTTGAGTGTGCCCTAAATGGAATACAAAATATCGAGGAGACAAATGAAACCATAAAAAAATGTAAGCTTAGTCATCTAGCTGGCCCTCGAACTGGACCTGCATGCCATAGATAAGAAAGCTTAAAGAAATTGGTTTCTCAACTCTAGCCATTAAATTAATAAAAGAGTATTTGAAAGACCGAATACAGGTAACAAAAATTAATAATCAATTTTCAAAACCAATGGAAAATAAATTAGGAGTACCACAGGGATCAGTCCTTGGACCTCTATTGTTCATACTCTATATTAATGACATGGTGAAAATATTTTCAAAATGCAAAGTACGACTATTTGCCGATGATACACTTATATATATAATTGGAGAAAACTATGAAGAACTAATAAATATTTTAAATAATGAACTAGATAATGTATCAAGATGGCTAAAAATAAATAAGCTTAAATTAAATACAAAAAAAACAAAATGTATGGTAATTGGTTATAAGAAGACATCCAGTGAAAGCAAAATCAAAATTGATGGTGAAATTATTGAAAATGTTACCGATATAAAATACTTAGGAGTTATAATAGATTCCAAACTCAACTTTAACAAACATGCGGAATATACCCAAAAGAAAATTGGAAAAAAGATATCTTTCTTGGGAAGAATTCGCCAAAAACTGTCCGAAAAAACTGCAATCACCATTTATAACTCCATTATTGCTCCACATTTTAATTACTGCTCAACTATCCTTTTCCTGTGTAACGACCGAGAGCAAAATAAATTTCAAATTCTCCAAAATAGGGCAATGAGAACAATACTCAGACGAAATAGATATTCAAAAGTAAATAAAATGTTAAACGAACTAAATTGGCTAACGGTGAAACAGATGTTGACCTTGAACACGATGATATTTTTACACAAAATAGTAAACAACCTGCTACCCAAATATTTTTCGAATCAAATTGTATACAACAAGGACATACACCAACATAAAACTAGGACGTGCAATGAAATCAGGCTACCAAAGAAGGACAAAGCGAATACCCAGAATAGTATATTTTATAAAGGGATGAAATACTATAACGCGCTGCCGGAAAACCTTAAGTCTGCCCCAATTGAAAAGTTTAAGATGTTGTGTAGGAGCCATATCAAGAAAGAAAAAAAAAACATAGTATATTTAAATGTAATAATTAATTAGTCATTTGTAATCTTAAATGTACAAATTACTAAAATAAAATCAATAAATAAATAAATAGAATCTACGTGGTCCCCACATACCTGAGACATGCACTGGTAAAGCAAGGACGCGTATTTGTTGATTGGACAGTTTGCGGTGTTCGTGATTTTATTGGATTAACTGTGTGCTCAAAGTGTCAGATGATAGGACATTCTTACAAGTTCTGCAAGGAGACGACGAGATGTGGGCACTGTGCCCGGGAAGGACATACCCGTGAGACATGCCCTTCTGCCACAGCGGAGCCAGTCTGCGCAACATGCACGAGATTTCACAAGCCCGCAAACCACCCGTCCGGAGACAGGGACTGTCCGGCTTACAAGGCAGCCCTTCAAAAGGACTTAGCTAAAATTGACTATGGCGTCTAATATTGATTTTGAGACCTCAGATATAGAATATGAACGGATTCAAAAGTTCGAAAACTGGACCCAATTCAAACATGAAACAGGCGATAAAGCAATAACTGTCGTTAATTTGAATATTAGGTCTATCTCCAAGTACTGGAATACATTCTTACTAAGTATTTATAGTCAACTAAATAACATTGATATTATAATACTCTGTGAAACCTCGATAGACGAAAACAGTGTAAATCTATACAAAATATCAGGATTTAACTCATTCTATTATTGCCGAACAAAAAGATCGGGAGGCGGGATTATGGTTTATATTAAAGAAAACCATATATTCGAAAAAAAAGATATAATAGCTACTACATTCGAGTGCGTCTATGGAACCTTCTCCGTAAACAAACACAAACGCATACATCTATTTGCATTATATCGACCCCCGAACACGAACAAAAAAACCTTCCTACAACAGCTCGAAAATATAATACGAAACATTGATATTAAGGAAACCATCTTGATACTTGGAGACATTAACTTAAACCTATTAAATAAACACGACTCAATAATTCTGCAATACGAAAATTTAATGGCTAATTACGGTCTAGTGAAATGTATATATGACATTACGAGAGAAGCGGTGGTAAATACCTACACAACTACGACGTGTCTGGATCACATATATATTAGAGAAAAAGAAAAGTGTGAGATTAACTCATGCGTATGTGAAACAAGGATAGCAGATCATTATATAACTGCCGTGTCTGTATACCTTCATAATAAGGACAAAAGCAAAATATCGCACCATGAATACAACACTGTACTATCTGAAAAAAAAGTTGATGAAATGATTACTAAAACTGATTGGAACTCAATTCAAATTTACACTGATCCGGATATCATATATCAAGACATTAAATCACACTTTAAAAAAATCTACGAAAAAAGTAGTATCACAAAATTAGTAAAAAATACGTATCGCCATAATCAAAAAAGTTGGATGAACGATATTCTCATAGAAAATATACAAACGAGGGATAAATTATGGAGAAAATGGAAAAACATGCCAACAAACAAGAAATATGAAAAAGATTACAAAAAATACAGAAATAATCTAAATAAGCAAATATTAGATGCAAAAAAAACATACTTCAATAACAAATTCAATAATTGTTTTAAGGATATAAAAAAAACGTGGAACGAAATAAACAAAATATTAGGAAGAAAAAACAAATCCAGTTGTGACGCAGTTATATCTAAGTACTTCTTGAAGACCAAACCGACGAATGAAGTTGCAGAAAATTTTGCTAACTTCTTTGATGAGGGAGTAAATGAGTTACTACACAAATGCGATGTCCGTGCGTCTCCATACCAGCTAGACGATTTACCGCATTCTATGTACCTACCCAGAGCTAGCGTAAAACAAATAGAATCTATAATCGGAATATTGAAAAACTCAAAAACACCAGGATTGGACCAAATACGTATGTATGATATAAAAAAACATGTAAAAATACTGAGCCCAGTAATTACTCATTTTATAAACACAATAATTGATACTTGCCAAATACCTGAAGAATTAAAAACTAGTGTTGTTAGACCTATTTTTAAAGGCGGTGATCATTCAATTATAAATAATTACAGACCTATTTCCCTATTACCTGCCTTGGAAAAAATTCTCGAAAAATATATAGCAATATACCTAGACGGATATTTAAATAAATTTGGTATCATTGACGAATGTCAGTACGGGTTCCAAAAAAAAAAAAGCTGTGACGCACTACTAAATAATTTTTCTAATTTCATAAACACCCAGCTCAACTCTCAAAAACATGTACTTGTACTCTTTATTGATTTCTCTAAAGCCTTTGATACACTATGCCATAAACAAATAATAAAATTTCTACAAATTATTGGAATCCGTGGTAAACTGCTAACTTTTTTTAATAACTACTTATCAAATAGAAAAATGAGGGTAAGAATATTGAATGAGATGAGTAAATCTAAATTTATAAGGTCTGGTGTCCCACAGGGGTCAATTTTGGGTCCAAAATTGTATATTATATATGTCATAGCTATGTCGAAACTATTTAGAAAAGCGCGCAGATTCATTTTCGCAGATGACACCGCACTTGTAGTATCTAATGAAAATCCTCAAATAGCGATTCAAGAATTGCAAACCGACTTCGATGAACTGCTAAAATGGGCACATGATGTAGGATTGGTTATAAATGTAAAGAAAACAAAATGCATGTATATCAGATCACCAAGTTTGAAAATGTGGAATATTCCCAAACTAACCGCACATAACTTTGAATGCATCCATAGAAAAATAATATCTAACTGCCAATGTGAGAAAATTGATTTTGTCAACGAGTATACTTATCTGGGATTAAAAGTAGATAACACATTTAAATGGGATAAGCAAGTTACTAAAATATGTAACCAGCTAAGAGCTCTAGCAAACAGTTTCTATAAATTAAAATTTGTCTTGCCTCATAGCACACTCAAACTAGTATATTTCTCATTAGTAGAATCTATTCTTAGATATGGAATTAGAAGCTGGGGAAATACAAGCATGACATATATTAAGTATGTATAAAATTTGCAAACCTCTATCATAAAAAAAATTGTATCACCTAATATGTATAGACAAAGACACAATGTGCAACTGTTATATTGTGCTGAGGGCCTGCTCCCAATAAAAGGTTTATTTTGGTTCCTTACCATTAAAGATAACTGGGGCGATAGTACTTATAAAAAACCACTGGTACATAGTCACAGCACACGTCTTACAGAAAAAAAAGGGTTGAAAATACCTAAAATAACAAATAAGTATGGAAGCCGAACGCTGGAGTACTGTGTACCAGTGATTTTTAATAAGCTCAAAAATAAATTTGTTTTTTCAGAAAATAAGAGTTTAAGCATGAAAACTGTAAAGATGTGGCTTATAAATGAAAAATCTGTATATCTATAAAAAATAGAGCAAACAAAGAAGAAAAGGAAAGCATTATTTGAAAGTTTTAATTCTAATATAAATTAATGTATTTATTTTATTTTTTATTTTTTTCACTAACAAGCTTTTTATTTCCAGAAAAAAAAAATTAAAATAACATTTTTCAATTAGTTAACTAGAATTTTAATTCTATTACATTGTGTTACAGTACGATGTTATTCACTTTCAATGTGTGTTATCGTATTTGTATTATTTTTGAATGTGTGTTATCTGTGTGCTATATTGTCTTGTACTTATGAATGTACGTTATCGTATTGTCATTCAAAGTGTTAGTGTAGTTGTATGTAAGAGTCTGTTATTTATTTTATATAACGGGAGACTTATATTATATTATAATTGTAAATTGAGATAGAACCTGCAGACAAGCAGCCATGTGGCAGCTTCGTGGGACTATCTATACATTGTCTAAAAAATAAAAAAATAAAAAAAAAGTAAAATTTTCAGTCAATAAAGCTTATTTAAAAAAAAAAAAAAAAAAAAAAAAACTTATTAATCAAATGGCGTAGTAGCAGCTCGTTGTAATTAAAAAGACAGAACTACCACTGTACCGGACGATTCAAACGTTTGTCCATCGTTTGAATAACACCTCCAGTTAAATGTGGAACCATTGAACTGGTACAAACGTATGTATATTTGGGGGTAACTGTAGATGCGCATATGAAATGGGATACACACGTTAGCAACATCTGCAAACGCCTACGAGCTATTGCGGGGCGAATTTACAAAATTAAATATTTTATGCCTTTTTTTTTTTTTTTACAGTAATACCGCACAAGAGTCCCAACTGCTCCCGTCTGGAGCCAGTGAGACTATGGCATCCCCAATTGGGGTATGTTGTGAGGCTGAGGGTATGGGGGAGGGGAGGGAGATGGGGAAGAGGAAGGTGGGGAAGTACCTGGCTATTCAGATCTGGTCACCAAACACGGCTAAAGCCATTTCAAGCAACGTTTCAATTCTGAATGGTGGTCTTACACCAGGGCGATACTGAAAGTATCTTCCACTCTGGAACGTGCCGCAAATATACTATATATTATTTAAATTAATTAATTGTGAAATAACACAAATTAATCAAATAAAATTTATTTGCGCACGCCGGGTTCGAACCCGCGACCTTCGGATCTGTAGTCAAAAGCGTATACCACTAGACCACGCCGGCCGTCAAAAGTACGTTCAAAATAATCTATTTGTTATTAGCGGAATCTACAATCAGATACGGAATAACGTCCTGGGGAAACTCCTGTAAGACAAATATAGGTTACATCCAATCAATTCAAAACTCCATGACTAAGCTTTTGGTAAACAAACGTATTTATGCACAAATAAGAGATATAAAATTATTATATGAGTCAGTTAACGTATTATCTGTTCGAGGAATATTATGGTGTAAAATTATATGTCAAAACATAAGGTTAGATTCAATATACAAAGAAAAAGTAGATCATTTATATGACACAAGATTCAATAGAAATGAAGGTATGTCCATTCCGAAAATTATAAATAAATACGGACAACGGACTTTCTCTTATCTTGTGCCTACCATATTTAATAAGATTCCAATGGACATAAAAATTCAATCAAATTGCACCACCGAATTAAAAAATAAAATTAAAAAATAGTTAATAGATCAAGCTTTTTTATACTGATATTGTTTATAATCTTATGCATATGTATATATATGAATATGAGTAATTTGCCTGTGTTACAACTGACTGTCTTTGTATTTTTTTCTTTTGTATTGTAGTAAGTTGAAAGTTGTTCTATTGTTTATTTTTTATATATGGCTCTGTTTTGTAGTTATTTAAGTTCTTATTTAAATTCTTCTGTATCTGTTTAAAATATTGTAATTTCTCGTTGTTTGTATGCTTTAGTAATATATTAATATATTTAAACTGACCTGCTGACAAACTACTTTGGCAGTTTAGCGGGTATAAATAATCAAAATAAATTCGTGCATTAACCAACCAAGTCTTTTAGAAGACAAATATTTTATTTTTGCTTTGGTTATGTTAACGGCAGTATTTAACCCAGACGTAACACGCGACAAGTAATGTGAACCTGGTAAAACGATCAACGACACTCCTTTTATAATATTCGTATCATTTTTTTTTATGTAAACCAAAGTATTTTGCTTTCGACCTTCAAAAAATAATCCACTTAATTTGTCTCTAGTCTTTTCTTTCTTGATCTTAAAGAATTTAGATCTGATACGCACTCGTGTTGTTTCATTTGAATTATTCTTCGTGATTATGTGAAAATCATAAGAATCATGCTACACCAGTCGACCGGATATTATAGATCTAGATCTTGCTACACCAGCTCGACCCGATACTATAGATCAAGAACTTGCTACACCAGCTCGACCCGATACTATAGATTCCACCAGTATTCATAAAGGAATTCGACAGTTTATAGCAGCTCCACTTCAACACATATTCAATCTGTCACTTCACACTGGAATATATCCTGATCCTTGGAAACTTAATCACTTGACACCTCTATTGAAATCAGTTGATAAAAATTGTGTTTTAAATTATAGACCAATTTGCATACTGTCTACCACCCCGAAAATGTTTGAAAGTATTCTCTTAGATAAAATTACTGTTAAGTTTAGGCATATTATTACTCCAGAACATCATGGTTTTGTGACCGGTCGGTCTACCACAACCAATCTTCTATTGTATGAACACTATATCTGTGAAGCTTTCACGTCTCGTGCACAAGTAGATTCAATATATACTGACTTTTCAAAAGCCTTTGATAAAGTAAATATTAATATCCTTCTCAGACATCATATGGACAGTTCAATCGTTTCTCGCTTAGCCAAGAATAATCTTAGCTAATTCTCTAGTGAAACTTTATCATAAGTTGGGCTAAGTCGCGACGCTATAAAATCATGCCTTAGTTCATATTAAAGTTCATCGGTCGCTCAGTTTGATTTGGAACAACGTTAACTGAACAAACTAGGGTAGAAAATATGGAATATATTCGGTTTATGGGGGAAATTCCTAAAAATTAAAACTAGTTATTTTTATACTAACTTTGGGCCGGGGAATCCGAATCTGGAAGAATTAGGTGGCGGCAAGCAATATTAACTGAATTACACGACTTTAAAATTTCGACGCACAAACAATTTAACTGGCCATTTTGAACGCTTTCTGACAATAAAACTAGTTATCTTTATACTAACTTTGGGACGGGGAATCCGAATCCGAAAGAATTAGGTTGGGGCAAGCAATATAAACTGAAATATACGACTTAAAAATTTTAGATGCAAACAATATACAACGGCATTGCCGATGCGTTTTTTTGACAGTAAATCCATAGAAAAATTACCAAAGATATATTAAATTAAGTGTTGCTAGTAAGCAATAATATCAATAACGTAAAATAACATGTTTATAATTTCAGTAATATTTCATATTCAAACAGTTAGATTTAGGTTTATTATCACGAAAGGTGAGTTTTTATGTCGGGGGAGACGATAAAATATGCATTTTATATTTTACTCTCAAAAATATTTATCCCTAAAACTAAATTTAAAAACTAAAGAAACGAAAGTGCCCCCTTCGTAGCGCCTACTCGCGTCAAGGCAAGAAAACATCCCAGTTTTCAAGTAGTTTAGCGGCTACGCTAGGTTTGTGTAACATGGTTTGTGATAGAAAAGAAAGTGCCCCTGTCGTAGCGCCTACTCGCGTCAAGGCAAGAAAACATCCCAGTTTTCAAGTAGTTTAGCGGCTACGCTAGGTTTGTGTAACATGGTTTGTGATAGAAAAGAAAGTGCCCCCTTCGTAGCGCCTACTCGCGTCAAGGCAAGAAAACATCCCAGATTTCAAGTAGTTTAGCGGCTACGCTAGGTTTGTGTAACATGGTTTGTGATAGAAAAGAAAGTGCCCCCTTCGTAGCGCCTACTCGCGTCAAGGCAGGAAAACATCCCAGTTTTCAAGTAGTTTAGCGGCTACGCTAGGTTTGTGTAACATGGTTTGTGATAGAAAAGAAAGTGCCCCCTTCGTAGCGCCTACTCGCGTCAAGGCAAGAAAACATCCCAGTTTTCAAGTAGTTTAGCGGCTACGCTAGGTTTGTGTAACATGATTTGTGATACAAAAGTGAATAAAATGTTTCTGAATACTTTACGTAAATGAAATAATGTTAGCAAAATTAAAATATAAAATGCATATTTTATCGTCTCCCCCGACATAAAAACTCACCTTTCGTGATAATAAACCTAAATCTAACTGTTTGAATATGAAATATTACTGAAATTATAAACATGTTATTTTACGTTATTGATATTATTGCTTACTAGCGACACTTAATTTTATATATCTTTGGTTATTTTTCTATGGATTTATTGCCAAAAAAAACACATCGACAATGGCATTGTATATTGTTTGCATCTAAAATTTTTAAGTCGTGTATTTCAGTTTATATTGCTTGCCCCAACCTAATTCTTTCGGATTCGGATTCCCCGGCCCAAAGTTAGTATAAAGATGTATAAAGATAACTAGTTTTATTGTCAGAAAGCGTTCAAAATGGCCAGTTAAATTGTTTGTGCGTCGAAATTTTAAAGTCGTGTAATTCAGTTAATATTGCTTGCCGCCACCTAATTCTTCCAGATTCGGATTCCCCGGCCCAAAGTTAGTATAAAAATAACTAGTTTTAATTTTTAGGAATTTCCCCCATAAACCGAAGGTTACCCATAAGTTTAATCATGTAAAATTAATGGAAACATGACAACAAGTTTGGCAGAGACGAAACCACGCTTCATAAGTGAGGTTATACAAAGACAATATAAAATACGAGACCGACAAAAAAATCGTAAAAAATATTTATTTATCTAGGTAGGTACTTACTGATCGAAATGTTCCACAGCCTGTTTTTATTTCAGGGACGCGTGTGAATAATAATATTCACGTTTATATTAGCAGATTGATATTTCCAATAAATGGGAAAGTATTATAGCAAGAATTCTTTGACAGTTAGCCCATAGACGTGTGCTAAAAACAGATGGTTAGTCTACGCCATCTCTTAGACCATCTATTTTTAGCGCACATCTATAAAAGTCCATATCTTACTCTTATTATTATTTCCTTCAAATCTTGAAACTGTATTATTGATAAATCTTGCCTATTTCTTACTTATCCCTTTGGTTTTGCAAATATATTATTTACTTACTTACATGATTCCATATAATTGAGCTAGGATTCACTCACCAAACACAAGAGCCTCGTCTCTTTATGGTGAGGAAAAGCTATTATTATTTACCTTGATAACACTGTATAATATGTATAATTGTATATTTATTGTAAAAAACATACAAATATTAAATAAAAATAATAAATAAAAAATCTATGTCCTAGCTGTCAAGAATCAAGACGATAATACGGCCCTATTTGTTAAAAATATCAAAGTGCAGACATCAAGCTAAATATTATTGTTCTCACGCGTTTCTGAAATAGAAACATGCTTTGAAATGTTGCGATCAGGTGGTAACTACCTCAATGAATAATTATTTGGTATATATAATTCTTTTGAGTAATAAATGCCCGTTTATAATAGGAATAGTCCGTATTTCGTATTCGATAAGCCCTAGGCCGTATAAGTTGGAAGATATGAAACCTGTGTATACGTTTATAATAAATGGCAATAATATCTTTTTTTGGGTAAACTTCGGTTTATGGGCGAAATTCCTAAAAAATAAAACTAGTTATTTTTATACTAACTTTGGGCCGGGGAATCCGAATCTGGAAGAATTAGGTTGCGGCAAGCAATATTAACTGAATTACACGACTTTAAAATTTCGACGCACAAACAATTTAACTGGCCATTTTGAACGCTTTCTGACAATAAAACTAGTTATCTTTATACATCTTTATACTAACTTTGGGCCGGGGAATCCGAATCCGAAAGAATTAGGTTGGGGCAAGCAATATAAACTGAAATACACGACTTTAAAATTTTAGATGCAAACAATATACAACGCCATTTTCGATAAATACATAAACAATAATACATAAACGATAAATACATAAACTAATTCGGATTCGGATTCCCCGGCCCAAAGTTAGTATAAGGATGTATAAAGATAACTAGTTTTATTGTCAGAAAGCGTTCAAAATGGCCAGTTAAATTGTTTGTGCGTCGAAATTTTAAAGTCGTGTAATTCAGTTAATATTGCTTGCCGCAACCTAATTCTTCCAGATTCAGATTCCCCGGCCCAAAGTTAGTATAAAAATAACTTGTTTTATTTTTTAGGAATTTCGCCCATAAACCGAATTTTTTCCCTTTTTTTTCCATAACCGAAAAGATGGTCCAACTTTATCTTTAACGGTTACGGATTGCAGAAAGCTAAGATATATACTGAGATTTATGTATTTTCGATCGATACAATATGGTATCTGCTATTTGACAATCGAATTTAATTAACTGATTTGTGTTGTAGGAGTCCTAAAAATTTATAAAAATTGGTCTGCGACGTTCTTGTATACTTCTTGAATTGATCGTTGTCTACTGCCGCCATGTCTTCAAACAAATTATGGAAATGTCCTGTTTTCTTCCTTTTATGATTAATTGGACGCACACTCCAACGTCGTTTTTTCCTTATTTTTCTCGTCAACTGTGCGTCTCAATTGCAGTGTGTGTTAGCCCCAGAATCTACAAAAACATTCCACATGCAACAATGTCTGATGAATCCATCGTTTCAATATTTATTTATGTAAAACAATATGACTTTTTATAAGATGGAGGAAAAATATACTCTCGGTTGACAGTTGGCATAGAACATTGTCAGCGGCATAGTCACTTCTATGGGCGTATTCTATTCTATTCCTTTCCAATTATAAACCACGATCTAAAATATTACGGATTACGGCACCGGCCAATTCTTACGCTTATTCCTATTATAAACGGGCTTTAATCGCGCAGCATAATTCGATAAATGTATCTTTTTTTTATGCTTTCTTAGTCCATTTATTGTCTATGAATAACCTAACTATTAATGAAGCATGATTTAATTTCGTCTCTGTGAATTAAATCAATGTTTCCAATCTTGTCCTAGTTGTTAGTAAGTTCTAAATCTTATGTTTTCTACCCTAATAAATGGCGTAGTTCATATTGCTTGGTCAGTTAATGTTGTTCCAAATCAAACTGTGCCACCGATGAGCTTTGATTAGGACTGAGGCGTCATTTAATACACTATTTCGTGTTTTCCAACTCGACTTAGCTCAACTTGGTGAAATCTTTTCGCTAAATTTGGCTAAGCGAGGAATGATTGAACTGTCATTTTGACATCTAGGTACTTCACTTCAACTTTGTATTTCTTAGATATTAGTTGTAATGATTATCTGTCATAAAATCCTCATTAATAAACTTTTGAAACTCGGAATTAATGGAAACCTTTTATCTTGGTTTAAGAGTTACTTACTTAGGCGTCAGTTAACTGTCTGTATTAATGATCACTTATCCTACATGTTCGAAGCTACCAGTGGCGTACCCCAGGGTTCGCATCTTGGTCCTATACTTTTTAATTTATTCATTAACGACGTAACAAACATATTCACCCGTGTTCTCATTCTAATGTTCGCTGATGATATGAAGATATATAGAATTATTGACAATATAGAGGACTGTCTAACACTTCAATCTAATATTAATAGCTTTAACGATTGGTGTCTTAAAAACAAATTAACACTTAATGTAAAAAAATGTCAACTTATGAGATTCCACAGAAAAAAAAACCCATTGTTGTTCACCTACTTTCTCAATAATCACACCTTATTATCTGTTGATGAAATAAGAGACCTTGGTATAACCTTTGACACTAAATTAACATTCATTAAACATATTAATAATATAACCAGTAAAGCAATGCAAATGTTAGGATTTGTCTTACGGATTTCAAAGGATTTTAAAAATTTGAAAACTGTCAAATTACTTTATACTTCACTTGTTAGAAGCCAACTAGAATTTAACACCACCATTTGGAGTCCTTACTACAGTGTACATGAGAATTCCCTTGAGCGAGTCCAACATAAATTTTTACGTTATATTAATTTTAAATTGGGAATACTCATCGAAAACATTAATTACCCCTCTCTGTTACATTTATTGGGACTCGATACATTAAAAGAAAGAAGAATTTGTTTTGACCTATTTTATTTATTTAAAATCGTTACCAACCTGTTGAACTCCCCTGAATTTCTTTCGCTAATATGTTTCCGTGTACCTAGTCGATCAGTTCGTTTCAAATTACCCTATCACTGCAACAATACAGGATCTAACGCTGAACTCAATTCCATAATGAATCGCCTACATGTACTTGGTAATAAATATGTTTTGGATGAATCTATAAACATTGCTAGTTTATCCTCATACAAACACCACTTAATTAAAACTGTATGTCAGCGCTTCTCTGATTGAATATAACCAAATACAGTTTTAAAGTATTAGTTTATCCGGGATTTATTGTAAATTAATTGTTTATATATTTATATATACACATTGTTGCATTGTATTTATAATAACCATTTCTATTGTTCTCTTTTATGTATTTTGTATTTATATTTTTTTTATCTATGTATATTCTGTATTTATAATAACTAAAACAATTGTTATTCTTTTGTAAAAGCCGCTATAATCGGCGTTAATAAATAAATAAATTACACATAAATTAATAAAAAGTGAAATTGTGGATCAAATATACGAGTACATTGATATAAGCGGGAAGCATTAGATTGCTAAAATCCAATAACTGTTGGCGATTGGCTCAACCGTTTTCAAATGTTGGATTGCATTTTGTGCAACATCAAAGTCAACAATGCATTTTTCCAAATTCTTAATTGACTGCATATTCAATGATACTTACATTTTTAACTCTATATCCCTTTTTATTATCCGTGTTCAATATTGGCTGTTTGAAAGGGGACGAGCCTTCTTCTAATAATGCATGACTTCCTAACAGTGTTTAATATAAAGAAGTTTTTACCCATCATTTATTTAATTTTATCTTAATTTTTATTCCTCATATGGTTTCTAAGATGATATGCATTTTTTAAATTTCTGTTTTACCATAAATTTTATTTTTACGTTTCGTTTTATTATTGTCATTCTTTCATAAATCACTTACGACTACCATAATACAGACATAAGTCTAGTATGTTAGTTGAAAAAATTACCAAAATTGTAATTTTTTTAATTTACAAAATGTAAAACCCAAACACGTCAATCATGTTTTCATCAAGGTTGGTTACTAGCAAAATAAATATCCTCGAGTTCTTACGCACTGTGTGTCTTTTTGACTTTTTGAAATAATGGCATACTGAGCTCCGGGCCAAAAAGGCCCCTTTCTCTTTCATCATGAGTTTAAATTGGTTGTAGGAAAATAATTTTTAGTTTTTTGTTAAAAAAAATTGCAATAAAATAGTCAAAATAGGGTTTAAAATTATCAATTCTATAAAAAATACAGAACTTTTTAATGCGAAATCGTACAAGAGTACCAACCGCTCCCAACCGTTTGTAACCAGTGAGACTATGGCATCCCCGTCAAAAAAGCGGTCATTCACCCTATTCCCAAGAAAGGTGACCGCTCCAACCCGGCCAACTACCGCCCCATAGCGATCACATCAGTTCTGTCCAAAGTGATGGAACGTGTGATCAACGACAAACTGCTCACATACCTCGAGAAGAACAAAATTATCAACGACCGTCAATACGGATTCCGGCGGAATCGCTCGTGCGGTGATCTTCTCGCGTATGTGACGCATGTTTGGGGGAGGTACCTGGAACGTCACGGTGAGACCCAAACGGTCGCGCTAGACATATCCAAGGCCTTTGACCGGGTCTGGCACCGAGGACTTGTCAACAAATTGCATTCTTACGGACTTCCCGCATCCCTGTGTACGTGGATTGCTGACTTTTTAAGGGATAGGTCAATTCAGGCGGTTGCTGACGGTTTCACCTCTTCCTCGCACTCCATAAATGCTGGCGTCCCACAGGGATCGGTTCTGTCTCCGACTTTGTTTTTGTTGCACATCAATGACCTTTTGACATGTGCACCGATTCATTGTTACGCGGATGACAGTACAGTTCATGTTTGCTTTTTGTTTGACAAGCCCCCAAAGGGCACACAAACTCCAACGGCTCGGAGGGCTTTGAAGCAGCGAATGGACGGTTATCTCGAGAATATTTCTTCCTGGGGTAAAAATAATCTCGTCGAATTTAATGTTTCAAAGACCCAATCCTGTCTGATTACGTCTAAAAGGGATCTAAATGATAACCTAGTCTCCTTCAACGGAAGCAATCTTCAGAACAGGCCTTCCATTGATATGCTTGGTATAACTATAAGTGACCAGCTCAGGTACGGGGGCTCCATCGAAGCCAGAGTAAAGTTGGCCTCTCAGAAGCTGGGCGTACTGTACAGGGCCCGCAGATACTTTAATAATACACAACTGCTGACCCTGTACAAATCGCAAGTGCGCCCTACTGTCGAATTTGGCAGCCATCTCTGGTCCGGAGCCCCTAAATACCTGAAAAAAACCCTTGACTCTGTGCAAAAACGGGCGGTCCGTTTGATAGATTCCCCAATCTTAACAAACGGACTGCAATCTTTAGAGCACAGGCGTCAGGTAGGTATGCTATCCTTGTTCTATCGGTATTACAATGGAAGATGCTCTGAGGAACTAGCGTCATTGATCCCTTCGGCACCGGTGCGTAGTCGGGATACACGCCAAACGCGCGCCCAACATTTGTACACGGTTGACATTTGTCACATGAGAACGGGTAGCTTCTACGATTCGTTCTCATGTTCAACAGCTCGGCTGTGGAACGAACTGCCGGCCTCTGTGTTTCCTCCCTCCTACAACATGGGACTTTTCAAGACCCATGTTCGCTCCTTTTTCTCCACAAAAAGACCCTCCACACAGCATCCCCAAAGATGACATAGGCCCTGAGGGAAATTATTTTCTTCAGGGCCTCCTGTGTGGAGTTAATATAAAAAAAAAAACTTTCATGCTAAAATCGCATATACTTTTAATATTCCCCTTGTGAAGTATAAAGCTGCACTAATAACACATTTTTATTTTATTTTTTATGTTTTGATTAAATTTAATTCTTTAATTTTTTTCATCAAAATTTAATTCTTTAATTTTTCTCACCAAAATTAAATTCTTTAATTTTTCTCATCAAAATTAAACTCTTTAATTTTTCTCATCAAAATATAATACTGTAATATGTATATGTAAAAAATAAAATAAAAAACTTTTGTATGTAAATGGAAGTTGTGCCGTTAATTCTAAATAAATAAATACTTATAGACAGATATGAGTGATATGGGTGTATGTGTGTTTGCAATATTGCTCGAGGGTATTGGTTTAATAGTTTGTGACCAACCTTTATGAGAACATTCTTGACGAGTTTGAGAATCGTGTATGGTTTTTTTGAGAATTAAATATTATATTTGAATATTTAGTTGCAACGGGAATATCTCGCCTAAATAAGTATTTAGAAATTTTATATTTCAATACATGTCATGTTAACAATATTCATAATAATACGTATCATAAACATGCATCTTGGTTCACAACACTAAAAGAAAAAGACCCGAACAAAGCTTTTAATTCTTTCCTACTAACTCTAGAAACATATATTACCAAATACACAACATTAAAAACTCACAAAAACATCGCTCACAAAACATTGAAACTTAAACCATGGATCACAGCAGGGCTAGTAAAGAGTATTCACAATAGAAACACGATGCCCATGAGAATAAACAAAAACCCATACGACAGTTAACTAAAACATGATTATTTATTATATAGAAATCTCTGTAACAAATTAATTAAGCAAGCTAAATACAAATTTTACAGGAATAAAATAAAAAATGCCAGAAAGGATCCAAAAAAACCTGGAAAGTCATTAATGAAGCAGCTTATGTTAAATCCAAAAAAATAACAGTATTAATAAACAGTCAATTAATGGTGAAATCTTTGAAACAATAAACGATACATGCAAAATGGCTAATTATATGAATTCTCATTTTCCCAACGTAGGCCCAAATCTAGCAAACAAAATCCTTATCTCAAGAAATTTCTAAACTTATTTTATCTCTCAAACCACATTGCGTTCCGGGCCCTGACAAAATCTCAAACCAAATACCGATTAACCTGCATGAATATATTACCACACCTCTCCTACATATATTCAATCAAAGTTTCAGACAAGGCATTGTTCCGGATAAACTGAAAATTGCCATTATAACGCCAATTCACAAATCTGGGGACCAATCTATAATTGCTCACTACAGACCTATCTCACTATTAAATTCAGTGATCCGAAAGAAATCAAGTATGGTGTCCTTCAAGATAGCGTCCTTAGTCCCCTTCTATTTCTCATTTACATTAATGAATTGACTGATATTAAAATGGCATCTATCGACTATAAGATCATCAGTTACGCAGATGATACGGTAATTCTAGTCAAAGGTCCATGTTGGGAAAAGGCCCAAAAAGTGCGGAAACCGGTATGTCAGAAATAAAAAATTGGCTCAACAAAAACTTACTTACCTTAAACATCTCCAAAACAAAATATCTAACATTCAGCAAAACCATCACTGGGCAACCAAAAACCCTTCCACCTTTATACCTACACCCATATACTCCCTCAAAATCATCATACCACCTCTGCGAAAAAATAGAACATACTGACAATATCAAGTATCTAGGCTGACAGTGGACATAAATTAAACTGGGAACTTCACATTAACTTCCTCATAAAGAAATTCCGTAAACTATAATTTTTTTTATTTTTAAAACGATAAGAAACATCATGTCACAAAAACAAATAAAAAAAGTCTACTTCGCGCTTTGTCAAAGCCTCTAAACGTACGGTTTATCAACCTGGGGGGAGCCGCTGACAAGTTTTTAAGCCCCTCAACAAAAATCACAAAACATTAATTAGGATTATGTTAAAAAAACCAAATATGCATCCAATGGAAAATCTCCTTATTACAAACAATGTACTAGATATTAGGAAACTATTCATTAAAAAGATCATTCAAATAAACTGCATAAAATCCTCACCATGCCACGTAACTCACCCACATAACACAAAAGAAAAATCACAGAATCAACTTGAAGTCCCAAAAATTAATTCAACCTTTGCCAAAAAGCACGAATCCTTCCTAGCACCTCTCATTTTCAACACCTTCCTAAAAGAAACCACTTATTGCAACACTAAAAAAAGAAACAAAAAGTTTACTTAAACATATCAACACATAGTAACTACACAAAAAAAGGGCTTGCATCAGTAAGTTACTAGTGATCCCTTCTTAGTCTAATTCTCATTCTATATTTACATACATGTGTTATTTACATTTTTAGAGATTTACTCTTTCTTATTAAAACTGTTTATGTTTTACACATGCTTTGTTTATCAATATCTGCTTTTTTTATTATTATATATGTAAGTACATTTTTGTTTATTTGTTACAATATATGATCAAATATTTCAAGACCCCTCTTCCATAGAAGCATTAGCTTGTGGCTGGAAATGGAGTGTACATTGTTTTATTACAGTATGTAGGTAATTAAAAATAAAATGATTTTAAACTTATTTTAGAATGGAATGTTACTTAAGGAAACTAATTGAGATGAGTTATTCTTAAGATTAATTCAATTGGAAACATTTTTATTTTTTGTAAGTTTGTCTTTAAAATATTTTTTCACAGTGTTTATTATTTGGATGTTATCATTAATGTTTTTGTTAAAACTATTTTTTGATATGTTATTATTTTTAGATTTAGACGCTAGCATTAATGTAAATTTAAAGTTCCTACGCAATTACTGTTTTTATGTAACTATATATGGACTGTTCCATGAAAAATTTTTAATTTCCATTAATTCTTCTTAGATTTTTGGTTTTATGATTACTATGTACAATCAATGATAACCTTGTAACCATCTCCAATTATTCTCTTAGATATTTGGTTTTATGATAATATTTACATTACATAATAACCTCTTAGCAACTACCAATAATTCTTACTAGATCTTTGGTTATATGCACATGGTTACACTCTATGTCAACCTTTTAGCAATTACCAATGTATTTTTTATTTAGATTTTTGGATTGATGATTACCATAACTGAAAAAAAACCCTTGACTCTGTGCAGAAACGGGCGGTCCGTTTGATAGATTCCCCAATCTTAACAAACGGACTGCAATCTTTAGAGCACAGGCGTCAGGTAGGTATGCTGTCCTTGTTCTATCGGTATTATAATGGAAGATGCTCTGAGGAACTAGCGTCAATGATCCCTTCGGCACCGGTGCGTAGTCGGGATACACGCCAAACGCGCACCCAACATTTGTACACGGTTGAAATTTGTTACATGAGCACGGGTCGCTTCTACGATTCGTTCTTAAGGGCCCACTATTCGAATTTCATCCAATTTCCGACATATTTTCCTTAAAAGTTTGAAGTTTTTAAGCTCTTAAAAAAATATATGTTATTCTTTAAGATAGTATCTATTTGTTCCAAAAGCCGAAACGGTAATTATTTGAAATTCCCTCGATAGAAATAAATCGCAAAGTATGCTCCGAAAAATATTATTAACACGTTTATTTCTGTTATTTTACAAGTTATGTGTATGAAAAAAATCACAATGCTTCTTTTAATGCTACTCAATAGACCCCAAAAGTGATTTTTGCTATTTTTGAAATACGCCGTGATTTATTAAACATTTTCACAACAGTCGCTTACGTCTTATGATTCTAAGCATGATTATTGCAGCCCCTCTCACTTCCTCACGCGCGTACGCTATCTGCCTTTCAGTCACTGCTTAGAGAGCTTCGCGGACGATCGTGTTGTTCTCCGTTTCGTGATTTCTACTAAATAATATTTATCGTAAATAATAATATTGTATTCCGAAAATGGGAAATAAACGAAAAAGTGCTCGTATTTCTAAGAAAAGACTATTTCGTTCGAAACAAAAACGCATGGTGGACATTGTAAGGTAAGAAGAAAAATATAAATTTTGATTTGATGAATATAGTGTTTGTCTGCGTACAGTTTGGCGACATAAATATTACGTAGGTAATATTTATTATAAAAATAAATTATGTATATATTGTGTAACAAAGGTGACAGGTATTGTTTTATTTTTCAGAATGCGTACTTTGGGAGATAAATCTATTGCCAAGGCCTCTGAAACTGAAATTGCCGGGTAAGTTTTTTTTAAATTTACATTTTTTCTTCAAAAATGACCCTTGAATGTAAAACTATATATTTTAGTTAGTAGGTAGGGAATGTACCCATACTACGTGACCCACTCCTCCCCCCTCAGTGACCACGTGTAGTATATAAACCTAACCCATTGTGACCAAACGCGTGGTATGTTGAAGATCCCCTCCCCCTCTCTGAACGGGTCACGTAGTATGGCTACTGTATATATTGCGCGAAGAAATTCTAAAATCAAGCCGCACTTAATTTACAACGTTCTAACAGCATTACGTTTGTTTTTTTTTTGTCCTATTGTATTTGTCTGTTTCTGAGGCGTTTTGTAGTTGTTCATTTTGATTGGATATAGTTTTAACTTCGCTTTTCCATGTTCTGAGGAGAGAAAGTTTGCAAAGACAAGTTTTCGTAATCCATTTAACAATTTTTGAATTTGAGGTTCAATCTTGTGCAAATTATTTTAGTTCGTCATATTTTAATGGAAAATATTTATAAAGTACGTTGCCAGAGCACAGAATTGCATTCGTTAGAATCTTGTACAATGAATAATTATGCCCTAGCTAATTGCATAATATTCCATATGCATATTTAGGTATGTTCTAAAATGGTAATTATATGTCCTATTTAAATATTTTTCATTTTAAAAATATTAAACTTAAAAACTTTACAAAAAACTCAAATCAGAAATTGGTAAATATATAAATCGTCTTTGCAAACTTTGACATCTCATATCATAGAACTGTATATCTGATGTTAGAACGCGTTCCAACTAAGGCTTGATACAAATTCTAAGCTTTCTGGATCGAGGCAAGTAATATGTATAATAACACTGTAGGTACCTGGAATATGTAGAAAGCGACCCGGTCAGATTTGCATCTCTGCCAATGATTTCGTACAATAATAAGACACTTTTACGGTGGGGCAAACTACCGGCATTTTCGATAATGTATCCAAGAACATAAAGATCTTCATACTAGTTCTCAAACTTTAGGGAATTTAATTTGAGGAAGTTAATTATTGATTGCATATATAATAAATAATTATTTTGTTTTTCTTCCAATAAAAATTAGGTTTTCTATTATTTTATAGTTACGTACTTATTTATTCCAGAATTCGTCCATTTGAAAATAGTCTAATTTTTTAGGCGATCTGTTTTAAATAACTAACTAACTAACCATCAGGCCGTTTCCCCCCAGAGGTAGTCAGAGAGGACGGACCGCCAAACAACTCGGTCTTGGCACGCACTCTTTGCCTTACTCACATTCATACATCGTCTCATACAAAAACCACTTAACTTTAATTTATATTCGTCGATATATATAAATGTTTATTGTCCTGAAGAAGGTTGAGTTCAACCGAAACCGGTCGACGAATATAAATTAAAATAAAGTAGTTAAAACAAAATATTTATTTCATTTTGTTCTTTAATTATATTTCAGATGTGACTATACTCAACTGAAGAACGTTTTGTCCACATCTTGTAAAGATGTTGAAGCACTGAGGTAACAATAAAATCATTTACGCCCTTCACATTTATTTAGAAAGTTCTTGAAATGTAGTTATAATCAATGTTTTTATTTTGTTCCAGCTTCCACGAACAACGGGAAAGCATACCTGTTGAGAATACATATAACGACATACCTAAGGAGAATATAGATAATGGAGGAAGGTAAAATGGATTTCAGAATTTCGATTAAACTATCGTGTTGTGAAAAAAATATATACCGTTAACTTTTTTTTTTATTACAGTAAATCTGATGTACGTGTGTACTACAACAAAAAACGTAAAATTGTAAACAAGAAACCCATCGGCCGGAGAGGTCTTTCTCAAAGCATTGACAATTGGTATGTTATAGTGATTTACTTTACTAACATTTATGTATTTTATTTTACTAACGGTAAAACATAAGTTCTAAAGAGATGAATTATTAATATACAAACTATCTGCTTTATGTGAAAGAACATCCGCTTCATTCGAAAAAATTAATCTTCAGTAATACAAACATTCAAAAATTTATAATACTTTTATTGGTATCCAAATCATTATCAATATCCACTTTTATTTGTAGTTTTTCATAAATCAATTTTGCTTTTCTAGGTTGGATAAAAATGATGCAGTCGAAGGAGGAGAAGAAAGACGCATCGTCGACATTTTCTTTTTTATTAACCAGCTGCAATCCATATCGGACCATTCTCCTTTTGGATGCGGATTTCGAAATCTTATTCTTAAATCTGAGCAAAGAGTTGGTCTAATGTCCAAAATACTATTTGAATGTAACATGTGTTGCGCCAAATTTACAGTCAACACATGCGACCCAAAACCTAAACATACCATGGACGTCAATGTAGCAGCAGTATCGGGGATGACTCCTGCAGGAATTGGGCTTGCTCAACTGTCCGAGTTTTTGACGGCTGTCAACATACCCCCGATGTCCGTAAAATTTTTCCACAAGACAAATGTATTAGTGTCAAGAGAATGGGAGAAATGCGCGTTAGTCGCCATGGAAGTCGCAGCGAAACGAGAGCGTCAAGCAGCTATCGAAGAAGGTTGTCTACAGGACGGAGTGGCGGTGATTGACGTGATCGCGGATGGGTGTTGGTCGAAACGATCATATAGAACAAATTATACAGCCCTCTCCGGTGCGGCAGCAATTGTTGTTGATATACACTAAACAAGTACAAATGAATGGTCACATCAATAGTTTCATATATTATATAGGTAGGTATATGAAGTATTACAAACATATCATAATGATATTCCTTTTCCTAACAATGTCAATTCTAATTACAAATACAAGTGCTTCAATAGGGCATCAATATAAATATCTGTATCTTATAGTAATTTCCTTTTATTATATTTGACTTGCAATACAAATGGTATTATTTTTGATTGTTTTTAGTTTATTGTATTTTTTGGGTACAACATAGTTTAAGGTTCTTTCACCGTATTTATTGGTATATCTCAGAACCACCAATTCTTCATTGTATTATGTTTGTGATTAAATTACATTTGACAATTTAAACAAACAAGATTTAGAGTATTTAAAAGTATATCGTATGTTATAACCAATAAAGTTCAAAATTAAATTGTAAGTTCACATGAACTTAAACTATTAAAAATAGTAGTTACAAAAATTTCTTACCTTTGTGAATAAATAAAGCACCCTCCAAACAAAAATACAGAAGCTTTTTTGTGAGAGTAGGTACATCATTAAAAATATATGTTGGAATGTAATTTTATGATTCATACATGTTATATTACTCTCATAATTATTGAATTGTTTAAATGAATAAATAAATCATTACAAAACTGTCTTCTGATTTATATTTAAATCCTTGAGACACTAATGGCCCACACCCTGATAAAAAAGCTTAAAAATGTATAAATTATCTTCATAATACAAAATATGATAAGTATAAAAAACGTATACATCTATATAATTTATATAAATGTACAAAAGTAGATAATACATATATATTTTTTATACAATATGTCCGGGGGTTAAATGTGCAAGGAAGGTGATTCTACATGATAGTACAATTAAAAAAGACGATTTTTTGAAATTTTAACGTTTTAAGCTAGTTTTCGGATAAAAAAAATTAATTGATTGTACAGAAAAAAGTATATTGGTCTATGAAAAAATGTTTTTTTAAGGAAAAAAAAAAGAAATTTCTCCTCCTTGAAACCTCCTGAAGTTTTTGAACTTTACCCCCGGACACCCTGTATAGATAAACTTATATATATTGATTTTATAAAATCATATTTTTTTACAAATTACATATTATTATAAAATTAAAAAAATAAATAATTTATGGATTCTGAAATACCCCACAGTTTGACTTCCTTTGTATTGTGCCAGCACAGCTCTGCTGTTGGCAGCTGACACGTGTTGATATTATTTCACATTTGTAAAAGTAGATTTAGTTTGGAGTCGTGTTAATAGATGTCTCAAATTCAGGACATAATAATAATATAATTATTTTTCTTGAAGTGACGACAGAGACCCTATAGGCAATCTTACAAAGGTTTAAAAGTTGCCGTAGAGGCAATTCTCAAATTCTGATAGGGAAAGTGCACTCTTAAGTTCAAAAGCTCAGCTGTGGAACGAGCTGCCGGTCTCTGTGTTTCCTCCCTCCTACAACATGGGACTCTTCAAGACCCATGTTCACTCCTTCCTCTCCACAAAAAGACCCTCCACACAGCATCCCCAAAGATGACATAGGCCCTGAGGGAAATTATTTTCTTCAGGGCCTCCTGTGTGGAGTTAGTATAAAAAAAATATAAAAAACCATAAACATTTTCCAATAATTTTATCTAAACTTTGTAAACTTATGTTATAATTTATTTATTTATTTATTTATTCATTTTTGGGAAATCAACAGTTTACATTTTTACAGATTGTACATAAGTAAAATAGCCAAAATAAAACCAATTACGGATTTCCTCCTTGTGACTTTACGTAAGACGGCATTAGAAGAAATAATTAAATTTATGAGAAATGTGAAGTTATAATTATATAAAATAAAAGAATTGTATAAAATAATAGAACAAAATAATACAACAAAAATAAAGGGGAAAAAAAAAACTAAAATTTATATAAAATAAAAGATTATCGATACATTGGTAACCATAAGAATACAAACAATATTGTGCATATAAATCATATCATAACCATAACCATAAGAAGACAATGTTGTGCATATAAATCATACCATAACAGGATTATAAATATATAAATACTAGAAACATAAACATCAGAAACATCAATTCAAGAAACATTATGATTATGTGCATGCATTTATTTTTTATTTATTTATTTATTTTCTTTATTTATATAATTTGTACATTTATTTATAACAATTAAAGGTAATATAGCCTAAGACGTTATAATTGTACGATTTATGAAGTGTATATGCAATGCCAAAAATCTCGCAAATGCGCTTTAGGACACAAAAAAAAAATCTATTTTTTTATCTACCGCATTCAAGAGGCACGTAGCTCTCCCCACAGGTGAGTTCATAAATAAATTAGTGCGGCTTGCTCTACTATATAGAAGATTGTGATGACATACTCGAGAGTGAGACTCTGGTACAAATAAATTTAATTGGGCCAGTATCTCATTATTAGATAAGTGACCGTTTATTAGTTGAAAAAAATATTTAAGCAAAGCAAAATCTCTACGTGACTCTAGGGAGTGGTAAATGGTCATGCCTAATATATAAATCGTTGGGTAAAGCCAAGGGTAACGTCCATAGATCCGCGAGAATAAAAACCTTTAAATTTTTTTATGGACTCTTTCAATGCGCAAAGTATATGTTAATTCATGTGGAGCCCAGATGATCGAGTTTGATTCAAGTACACCCAGGACTAGTGTATTATATAATAACGTCAGTGTTTTTGTGTTACGAAACGGATATGAGTTCCCAATTACGAAGCCGAGAAGCCTGTATGCTCTGCTTATTAAATCATCGATGTGTTGGTGAGAAGTTAGTTTGCTGTCGTAAATAACTCCTAGATCTTTGATTTGGTTTAGGTGTTGGAGAATAATTTCATTGATTGTATATTCAAATACATGCGGTTTCTTTGATCTTGTATTCGAGACGATATTGCACTTGGGTGTACTGAAGTTCAAGCCATTTATTTTGGCCCAGTTTGAGACGCAGTCAATGTTACGTTGGAGGAGAATACAGTCAAGATGGTTTTTTATTGAGCGATATAGTTTCAAGTCATCTGCAAATAGTAAATACAGCGAATGTGTGATGACTGAACCAATATCTTTAGTAAAAATCAGAAAGAGAAGTGGTCCAAGGATAGACCCCTGAGGAACTCCAGAAAAAACTATGAATTCAAAAGAACTGGAACCCTTATAAAAAACAAACTGTCTACGATTTCGAAAATATGAAGCAAAAAAAATGAGTAGTCTTTTGGAAAAACCAAATGGAGCTATCTTATTTAGAAGAATGTCGATGTCAACCTTGTCGAAAGCTTTTTCCAGGTCGAAATAAGCAACATCCACCTGTCCCCGATTGTCGAGAGTTTAAAACGGTTTGAAAAAATTATAACACTTTCAACTGTAAAATTAGCGGCAGGCACCAAATTTTACTTTTCTAGACGATACTTCCCGAGGGATAATTGAAATAAACCCCACAGAAGAATGGCCTCCTAGTGCATAGACGACTGTATTTACCTCCATTACCCTGGCCGCGTGCCGAATATTGGTTTTACACGACTTCATCACTTATTTCGTTAAGATTCTGGCTTTCTTTAAGGGTATTTTCTCGTCTGAAGCGAAGTCACGATGGACACCACTGAAGAGTTAGTTATTAATGTTTGCTGTAGTCAACATTGAAATTGAAAACATTAAGCAATATTAACTGCCAAATTTACTAGGGTAGTGCGTAATTTATCAGCTTTAAAACTGACCAATAACTATGAACAACTTAACTATGACAGGTATAATTGATCATATCTATTCATATTATTGATCCATATCTCAAATGGAATCTTCATACTCAAATAATTACAAACAACATAAGAAAAACCATGCACTTCTTCAGAATCACACGAAACTTTCTCGGCTTACAACACCTGACAATGATTTATTTTGCAGTCTGCCAATCTATTATTGAGTATGGTATCATAGCATGGGGAGGCGGCACTTCATCTGCACTAGACCCAATCTATTATTGAGTATGGTATCATAGCATGGGGAGGCGGCACTTCATCTGCACTAGACCCAATCATAAAAGCTCAGAAAACATTTTTAAAAATAATTCTAAGGCTACCTATAATAACAGACTTGAATCTAATTTTTAATATAATGAATGTGTTTGATGTTCTGCAGCTATATGCAAAAACTATCCAAACTCATCTATACTCAAATATACATAATTACTACGAAAATAGTTCAAATACACTATGTACTCGAAGCAACAACAAATACTTACTACAAATACCGATAACACATACTACGTTTGGTCAACGAAACATTAAATACTTTGCGACAAGACTCTTCCAGACAGCATAAAACAATGTGATTCACAAAAAAATTTCAAAGATAATGTAAAAACTTGGATCAAAAATAAGAATAGGACCTTCACCGGTGCATTCACCCAAATTCGCAGTTATTGAAGTCACCACATTATTGAGCGAATACATCTTAATACAAGTATAGGTATGTTCAAAGGTATTAGGAACTAACACGAAAAATTCTGCCTCAACACAGGCTAGCCTAGTGAGGCGGTATTTGAGAAACCTCAACTAACTGCACTTTTATTTTCTTGTTAATTTTATAACCAAAAATAAAAGTTACAAATCAATGTACACCATAATATGTATTTATAGTTGTAATTTGAATACTTTCCTTAATAAAGATATTATTATTATTATTGATTTAACTGGTTGAAATAGTGTAATCGATATTATGCAGAATTAAAGGAAACAGGATGACAAGTTTCGAAAAAGCTTGAAATTTATTTAATAAAATAAAATAACAAAATTTTTGTAAATTGTTGTCAAAATAATTTTTCAGAGGGAGACAACAAAATATTTTTTGTATATGGACAGCGACAGAGCGTCATCTGAATTCCTTCCTCAATCTTATTAACTCTTATCATAATCAAATTAAATTCACATTAGAGATAGGCAATAATTCAACCTTAAATTTTTTAGACCTTACCTTATCGATCGTCAATAACAAAATTGAATTTAACATATTATTTCGTAAACCCTCCTTTACCGATATTGTAATCCACAGTACATCGAATCATCCATTTACACCTAAGCACTCCGCATTCCATTCAATGGTCCATCGTTTGGTCACAATTCCAATGTCAGATAATAATTTTGCTTTCTACAATAATATGAAAAATATTTATTCATGCAAGTACTTACTGACCGTAATGTTCCACGCCAAGTTTTTATTTCAGGAACAAGTGTGAACAATGATATTCACCTGGATTAAATTTTCGACAAATGCAGCTTCATTATCTAGATTCTTTTTTGACAGCAATGTCATAGATGTTTGTAAAAAACAGATGGTTAGTCTATGACATTCGCCTTACGGTAGTTACTGGAGCAACGAATAATATAATATTTTCAAATTCATTTATGTTTGAAAGACGCCAATTGATTTAATTTACTATTCATTTAAGTGGTTCTTAATAGTACAACAAAACTAAAAAATCCGTATGTGTGAGTTTTCCATTTCTAACAAAGGTAACCAATTATTGTGGAATGTCCCAGCAGCACTAGTCCAAATGCTAAAGCTTCTTACGGCTTATTATGAAGTGTCCTAGCAGCACTCGTCAATGCGCTAGCTATTTTTTTATGGATAACAGCAAATTTGATTCAATGGGCAGGAGCTTCTTCAAGATCTTTTTTCTTAAAAATGCATTAAGGCAAGGAGGTAAAAGGTCTCCCACCCTATATAATTTGTACTTATAAAAGAACTCCTACGAGAACTCGACGACTCTCGAAATGTTTGATGTCACATCACTATACTTAAGGAGGTCAAACAAAAAATGAGTGTGAACAGCGGTTTATGGGGCATATTTGCACATCTCCCGTCTCCAGAGGGCCATCAGAGGGGACTCCATCCAGGAAACCATGGCAGTGATGATTTTGTTACTTGATTGGCGTAGTCTGCGTCATAAGCTTCCCATGTGATGGCGGAGAAGCGCTCTGAAAGAGTGCACTCGTCCCTCCAGGAACATTTCCGTGGCGCTGCAGTATCTCGGTAGGCGGAATAGTTGGCGATATGCATTATTGTAAACAACTTTTAGCTTATGCCATTGGGATGAAGTGTAATCCACCCACAGTTCTGACGTGTACAGCGAAGTGCAATATGCATTGAAAAGTATATTTTTCACGTTTGTACTGCAAAAATAAAAACGCCTTGACAGCATACCTGCTCTAACGGATTTCGCTCTTCTTTGCCTTTCCATATCCTCGATGTCTTTCAGGTCGTCTGTGATAATATGTCCCAGGTATTTGACGCTACGACTGACATCCATTTTCCTTACGTCTAGCCATACTGAAGGTGTTAGCATGTTTTCGTTTTTGCATTTGGAAACCATGACGATTGATTTGGACGTATTATATACAAGGTTAAGATTTTTTGCAAAATCTTCACATATTTGGAGTAGTTTCATCAGTGCGCTAAGTGACGGTACCGAAAGAACCATATCATCTGCGTAGTTAATATTGTTTACACATACTCCTTGAACATGGAAACTTATCGTACTGTTATTAAATCTTTGAATTAGTTCATCAGTATTATATATTAAACAGTGCTGGAGACATGCTTCTTCCTTGCATTACGCCACTTTTCAAATAAAATGGGTTGGAAAACTCGCCAGACCATTTCACCACATTTTCTTGCTGCGTGTGCCAAATTAAAATAATCGCTATGATATCTTCCGAAACTACTCTTTTCCTGTTGTTTTTTGCAGAGTTTATTGTGATAAACACGATCAAACGCTTTGCTTAAATTCAGAAAGCAGGTATAGATTGGCTTTTTCCTTTGTTAAGAATAGCTGATTCTTAACAAAGCTGTTTCTTTTGAGGAATATATTGCCATATATGTTGACAGTGCAGATTTAAATCCGAACTGGTTATCATCTGTCTTTAAATGGTCTGTTACGACCGTCGATAATTTTTTTTCAAATATTCTTGCCAGGGCGGTCGAGAGTGAAATCGGTCGGTAGTTATTGAAAACGGATGGATCAAGTTTTGTTGATTAAATAATTGGTATAATAACCGTTTTCGTCATTTCGTTGGGGATGAACCTATATCTTTTCGGTTAGGTATGGAAAAAATAACAGATTATTGCCATCTATTATAAACGGATACACAGGTTTCCTATCTTCCAACTTCTACGGCCAGGGCTTTACGGCTTATTCTTACCGCTTATTTCTATTATAAACGGGTCTTGAAAGGTCTTGAAAAGCTTGATATGTCCCTAAGTATTTACGTGACTTGAATTCACAGAACTACCAAATTGAACACGTGCGCCCGCATATGTCTCCGTAATTTTACACGCAGATGGAGGTGGCAGTTCAGATTATTAGACCTTAAATATTTAGGGTATAGAATGGCCGGCAACCGCCATAAAAAAATTAGAAAGCCAACCTAGAACTACACCACAGGCGTGCGTCACCGGATCGCGCGGCTGAAGAACTGATTCCGCAACCAACAGTCACCCTCTTGCTTCAGGAGCAGGAGGTTCCTCGCCCGCCAAGGAACCTCTTGCCCTCCCCCCTTGGATGGGTCTCCAAGGCTCTTCCGCCCAGGAAGCTGCCGTCTCAGGAGTTACCATCTCGCCTCCGCCGAGAAACCTTCTGCCCTCCCCCTTGGAGCGGTTGCCGAGGCTCTTCCGATCAGGAAACTGCCCTCTCAAGGGTTACCATCTCGCCTCCGCCGAGAAACCTTCTGCCCTCCCCCTTGGAGCGGTCGCCGAGGCTCTTCCGCTCAGGAAGCTGCCCTCTCAGAAGTTACTGCCTGCCGACTCCGCCCTTTGGAGCCTTGGCCCAGGCTGAACTAATTCCGCCCTTCGGAACCAGCCCAAGTTGCCGCTTGTGTTATCAGTGATATGTGCGAACGTGAAGGATCCAGCATCATCGTAAAGGGAAGTGCCTGAACAATTTTTGTATGTTAAGACATTGAATAAAAAATAATTAAAGATTAAGTAAAAGGACAATTAATTTTAAGAATTACAATTTAAGACTAGAATTAAGCCTAGATTAAGACTAACCCTTAATTTTATACATTTAAAAAAAAAATTAATAGTATTTGTAACTAAGTAATTTTTTTTTCTCGTTCCTCCTTTTTTTTGCATGCATAGTATTAATATTAAACTCCCTTGAGGGGAGCAATAACAAGCTTTTGCCCATTGAATGCGATTGTATTAGTTTTTCCATTACAGAAACGCGATCAAAGGCCTTACGTCAGACGAGATACTATTCATAAATGGAAGTTATTTTTTATTATTAATTACTGGTGAAATCAATCGATAGTGAAATCGATTAGCAGCTTTGAACCATTGAAAATATAATGTTATTTGTAGATCTAGTACCTACCGTAAGAAGAAAGTCGTACACTAACCATCTGTTTTTACGAAAATCTATTGCCTAGCTGTCAGAAAAGAATTCAGATAAAGAACCTGGTTTTGTTTAATTTAATCAAGGTTAATATCTTAGTTGTTCACTCGTGTTCCTGAAATAAAAACTTGCCGTATAACATTGCGGTCAGTAATTACCTTCTATAAATCAATATTTTTCACTCTTTCTTAGTCACGTCTCCATATTGTCTATTTATCATCTAACTTTTAATGAAGCGTGCTTTCGTCTCTTTGAAACACGTCGTCCCGTTTCTTTTTAATCTACATAATATGGCTCTAACTGCTTCACCACGCTAGTAAATCACGCAGTTCGCATAGTTTAATCAGTGCATGTTGTTCCAAAGCAAACTAAGTGACCGATGAGCTATAATTTGGACTTCCGCAAACTTTTTACACCCTTTCGTGGTTCTAGCTCAACTAACCCAATAAGTACAATAAGTTAGAGAATCCATTTGCTAACTTCAGCCCTGGCTATCCGATGGATGTTTGAACTGTCATCGTGACGTCTACCTAACTTTATATTTGTATTTCGTAGATATTCATTGAAATAATGTAAAATAAAATGATAAACTGTATACTGACAGATCAAATATACGATAATACCGGTGGTTAGAGTAAGAAAGCGTTAGGTGGTTACTTAAATAAGAATAATGGATCCTTCAACTTATTAGAAAAATCTTTGCAGAAAACTCAATCCTCGACAATCGGGGTGCTATCCCGCCGTCGCACTATGGAGCCGCCCACCTAGAAAGTTGGCATCAAACCAGTGGTTACAATTACATCTTCTGTTCATCAATTCTTAGTTCCGTGCGGTCAAGTTAAGAAAAATTGGGAAATTTGTTTTTCGAATGTTTCTTTTTTTATCTTGTAAATTTTATGGGAAGAAATGACCTCTCCATCCTTTTGTATTAGAAAATTTTGTTGGTAGCGATTAAGCTTTGCACTTAAAATAATGTCTTGGGAAATTTCTGTTCGTGCTTACCAGAGCACGTAGGTAACGGCGCTGTAGGTACTTAATGTGACTTCTTAACTACAATCATTTACTCAGAACTTCATAGATCTGACATGCTACATGTATATTTTATCGTTTATGTTCTGTACGCTTAGACGATATATCAAATAGCAGCATAAGTCGAATTCACTTGCATTGCTAACGTTGGCTAAACCTTATAATATAACCATTTATTAGTCCCCGAGCAACTCCGGGAGATCGTTGCACAATGAACACGATACTCGATTGCAATTAGTAGTCCGTAAAATATCTTCATTTAGATATAGTTTGTGTATTTGCGAATTCCATTTTAGATTTGATTAAAAAATAACACCCAAATATATAAAGTTGCCAATCGTGGATAGAGATGTACTTACAAATAAAATACTCAATTCACACAAGTCAGTTCTATTTCAGTTCCATTTTGTGGGCTTCGACAAGTAACCATCACATAACAAGGCGCTAGCACGACAGTGCCATGGATCTTCCCAATCCAGAGAGTGTTTCAATCAAGACGGAATCAGGTTCCCAGGAAGAAGAAGCAGGTGAAATGCTGCATACGGTTATAGTTATTGACCTCCCGGATGTAAATCAGGAAGGTTTTTATTTTGCCGAAAGTACTCCTACAGGCAGATAGTATATTGCATATGTTATTTAAAATGTTTGAGGTGGCCAAATTAAGATATTCAGAGTTCCTGTCCATCAGTGTATGTAACGCAGCCAGGACAAACGCATATTAACGAAGTGATCTATTATTGATTATTTAAATTCTGTTAAATATTACCCTCACAGAAAACGACAACCGTTACAAGCTTTTTAACTCCAATGCTCGCTAAAAGTTTCGATTCCTAAAGGTAATTTATGACGAAAATAATTCATTCGTCTTACTTACAACATGCATTTGATTTGTAAAGCACCAATAAAATGTATTTTAATTATTTTTTCTGTGTTTTTGGAGACGTTGTCATTTACACGAGAACAATCAAAAACTCAGTTAATATACGAATAGGAACAACATATACAATAATCTACTCAGACATAGGATGTATGTACTCGATTTAGGAGGTAATAATTATTCATTTTTTATTAAAACACAAATAACTTAGTTTACATCACTTTATTTCGATACAAAATCTCAACATGTTTCGTGAACCAAGTTCACATCATCAGGAGCACAAGTATACTAAAGTTATAATTAAAATTAGGTCTAGAAAGAAGAGGTAGAAGGAGCGGGGAGGGGTAAGAGTGGGGGAGGGTTATTCAAAGTAGGAATTAAAATGTCACTAGACGGGAAAGACCGGGTAATTGGGAAAATATTTAAAATGGGGTTTATAAAAAAATTTAGTTTATTAATTATATTAAATAAAAAAAATAAAAAAAATTATAAACCCCAATTTAAATATTTTCCCAATTACCCGGTCTTTCCCGTCTAATGACATTTTAATTCCTACTTTGAATAACCCTCTCCCACTCTTACCCCTCCCCGCTCCTTCTACCTCTTCTTTCTAGACCTAATTTTAATTATAACTTTAGTATACTTGTGCTCCTGATGATGTGAACTTGGTTCACGAAACATGTTGAAATTTTGTATCGAAATAAAGTGATGTAAACTAAGTTATTTGTGTTTTAATAAAAAATAAATAATGCCATCATAAAGTGAAAAGCAGTTAGAAGAAGTTTTCTTCGAAAAATTAATAATTATTCCATTGACTATAAAATTTATGAGCTCATGTTTAAAGGTGTCAACAAATATATATCCCAGAAGCGGGCATCTGGGGTATGTTAACTTTCCATAAATCGAATATATTGCTTTTTACTATTACAGGTAGAATTAATGTGGAGAGTGTTCCCATCAAGTCAGAGCCAGAACCCCAAGAAGATGTAGATGGGATTCCTTATACGGATATGGACATAGACCTGCCAGATGTTAAAGAAGAATGCTTAGAGCACTATGAAAGAATTACCCGGACAGCAGGTAAAATTAACTTATTTTTTAAATTCACGATTGTAACATTTTAATAGTATGTATATTAACCAAATGTAACATTAAAGAGCAATTTCACTTTATCATGCAATACTTAAAATGATGATAAACAAAACCACGTTGTGCGCAAAATGTAACGATAAAAGTTATTTGCTAATAAGTGTAAGAATAAAAGGATGATTATCTCAAATAAAAGATTCATATTATAGAAATTTAATTTATTGTATAAAAATATAGCATGAGACTCAATCATTTAATTAAATATAAATAAACCCAGGGTGTGACTAACTTCGAAGAAGCGTTAGTAGGTCATTATTCTCATTATTCATTAGTTGCCGTTAACATGGCAAATAATGAATAGCGGGAAAAACATTTTTTTGCTACAATTGTACCCATTCATGTTTTTGGAGCTGGCTTTTGAAGAGACACATTTTGACTCACAGTGGTGAAAAAGCTTTTTCTTGTTACGACTGTACATATTGATGTTCTCAAAAGAGAAATTTGAGGAAACAAACGCTGACTCACATCTTATGTTGTCAGCGTTTATCTTATTGTAGCTTTATCTTATGTTCCGACTTCAAAAAAGCATTTTCTAAAAAGGAATATTTGACTAAACACGTGCTGAATCACAGTGGAGAGTAGCCTTTTTCATGTTACGACTGCAAAAAAACATTTTCTCAAAAGAGACAATTAATGAACCACATGCTGACTCATGACTCATTAGTTTTTTTTTTTTTTTTTAACAAACAACAAACGATGTTGTATTCCCATGAGTTATTAAACTCATTAAGGGATTGCCAATTGGTAGTTTTCAAATAGAAAAGTAAAAAAATAAAAAAAAGAGTTTTGTACAGAAAAATTAGATTAAAAATTAAAAACAACCAACCCAACCCAATGTGCAGACACAATGTATGAAGAAAACATTTACAAAACATTTCACAGAAGCAAAATACTGACACAACATATGAAGAATCACTTTACAGATATGTTACAAAAAAAATTGTCTTATAAGACTTTATGAATTATTATAATCACTCATTTGATTTATGTACTGTTGGTGTCAAAAAGTTGAAAAAGTATCCTCAATGATGGACTATATAAATGCATAAAAACAAAATCAGGAAAATACATTAAAAAGTACGGGGTCCAAAATAAACAGACCTAAAACAAGATGTTTTACATTCAAAATACATGAGAAGATTAAAAAAAAAAAAGCTCATCATCTCTGGATGTACAAAGTTTGGTATTTGGAGATAATTAGGACGGCTATCAGAACAGAGTTTGTACCTACTTATGACTCGTTTTCCAAATAACATTTGAAAAAATAGGATTTCAATATATCGTTTCGAGATTTGTTAGAGGCATATACCTGTCTTAATTCTTCAGGCAATTTGTTATAGTTAGTGTAGGCAATATATTCTAATGATTTCAGTCCGAACTTTGTTGAGTGTATTTTTGATATATGTAGTTTGTTGTGTTGTCGTGTATTATATTGGTGAACATCGTTGTTATAGTTCAGTTTTATATTTGTGTGGGTGTTACACTGAATAATATTTAAAATGGTGTTTGTTATCTCAAAGCTAGGAACCATCTTAAATGGCAAAACAAGTGCGTGACGGTAAATATCTTTAACAGGTATATCCCAAGGCAAGCCAAAAATGTTACGCATGGCTCTATTTTGGATTATTTGCACCTCCGATATCATTTTTTTGGTAGCAAAGCCCCAGATACTCGAAAGATATGCCAAGTGGGAGTGAATCATAGCATAGTACAATGATCGCAGTATGGCTGTGGGAAGCAATCTACGTAGTCTGTACATTACACCGGTCACCGGAGCAATCTTTGATTTAACATGGTCAAAATGGTTTTTCCATGTAAGCCGTGAGTCAATTAAAAGTCCTAGATACTTCGCGACATCTGTTTGTTCCAGTTTGTTTATTCCCAAGGAAATGTTTAGGCGTTGTCCTTTCCTATTCCCGAATAGCACATAGTGAGTCTTTTTAATGTTAAGGCTAAGTTAATTGATTCTCAACCACTCGGATAGATGACCCAAATCCCTTTCCATGTCTTTTTTCCATTTCGTTTAAATTAGTATTATGATAGAATAATATTGTGTCATCAGCATAAAGTTGAAGGGTACCTTTCAACCTCCATTTTGCAATATCATGTATATAAATCAAGAATAATAAAGGCCCGAGAATCGAGCCCTGTGGTACACCACATGTTATATTTCTATGATCACTTGATTCTTTTCCAATAACAACCGAAGAGCACCTACCCGTAAGATAACTAGATAAAAGTTTTAGATTTTTGCCCACGATGCCCAGATATTCAAGCTTTTCTAACAGAATCTTATGATCAACCGTATCAAACGCTTTTTTGAGGTCTATGAAAATGCCCGCTGCATATTTTCCTTGATCTAAGTGTTTTTGAAGAGTTAGTATAAAATCAAAGGCAGCACATTTCGTGTTGGAGAATATTCTGAACCCGTATTGTTGAGGCGTGAGAATATTATTAGTTGTGAGATATTTTGTTAGTCTATTTTTGATTACATGTTCAAATACTTTGGAAAAGACTGGGAGTATTGATATTGGACGATAATTAGATGGATTTTTTTTGCAGTCTTCTTTGTGAATTGGAACGATTTTTGCTAGCTTTAATTGATCCGGAAACAGTCCACTCGCTAATGATTGATTAATGAGAATAACAAGATGATCCCCTAATTTTTCTTTACAGAATCCGAGTAAGTTATGTGTCATACCATCGACCCCTGGAGATGCATTAGTTTTTAGTTTTGATAGAATTTTTAAAACTTCTAGTTTGTTTGTATTGGCCATGTAGAGGGACTGTAATGGCTTTGGTTCCATGTTTATTGTATTTACGTCATCTGAATGAGATGAAATACTCGCAGCTAGATTTTCACCAACCGATGTAAAGAAGTCATTAAACGCTGTACATATCTGCTTCGGGTCATTTATGTCTATATTATTGATGGTAAGAGTTTCAATTTTATTTGTCAAGTTCTTTGGACTGTTAGTTATGATTGAATTTATTGTTTTCCAAGTTTGTCTTGGATTATGTATGTTTTCTTTAAAAATATCTGTGTAATATTTTGTTTTGGCGAAACGTCTGTAATTAGTTACCGAATTTCTCGACTTATTTTTAAGTGATATACGAAGACTGTTTAGCGGATCTTTTTTCCACTGTTTGTAATAAGAATTTCTTTCTCTAATAAGAAGATCTAATTTTTTGTCAAACCATGGTGTATTACCTTGCTTAGGGTTTCCTATTCGTTACCTTGGCTTAAATTTGCAAGTGTCAATCGCTGTTTTGATATATTTAAAAAATTGATTAAAATTTTCGGTTATATTGGTAGTGTTGTGAGAAAACGGTTGGGTTTCAAAATATGTTCTCAGAGCCCTCTTATTGATACTGATTTTTATGTTTGGTGGTATTCTGTTGTTAGAGTGGTGTTTCAAAGAGTTTTGGTAGTCTAACATCATTAAACTGTGATCACTTATCTGGTTATCAATATTGGAGGTCGTTGAAGATATGTTTTCTCTATTTGATATAATATGGTCTAAAAGAGAACTGCTGGTTTCCGTAACTCTCGTGGGATGTGTATTATTACATATGAAATAATTATATGAAAATAAAGTGTTGATATATTTTTTTGTAGTGTCATTTTTTTTAAGAACATTAATGTTGAAATCCCCGAAGATGAGTGTATCTAGGCTACTTTTTTGTAATATAGATTCAAGAGATACTAGAAAATCATTTATATTGTTGTTAGGTTTCCTGTATATACCATATATATTTAATGGTTTAAAATGTTTATATTGAACCCTAACTCCTAAAAAAGAGTTTTCATTTGACCACTTTTCAATAACTTCACAGTTAAATGTTTTGTGAGTATATATCGCCACTCCTCCTCCTTTTCCAGTAGTCCGGGAAGCAAAAGTACCCTGGTAGCCATCGATGTTGAACAATAATCCTTCTCCATCTCCCAGCCATGTTTCGGTGACAACTAAGACGTGCACAGTATCCGGTATCCTTTTGAGCGTTTCTTCTATTTCGTCTACTTTGTTTTGAATACTTCTGGCATTAATGTACAGGACTCTCAAGCTATTTTTTATAGGTATATAGTCATCCACCGATTGGTACTTCCTTTGTATGATTGATTGGTCAGCAGCTTTTTTCAACAAATTCCGGCGTAGTCTACTTTTTCCCTAACACGTTTATCCATCATCTTCCAGATTGGACATTCTGAGCTGGTTGCTCTGTGATCGTTATGACTTTTCACGGTGAAGTTTCACGAAGAAGTTTCATAGATTTATTTTATATTTTACATAATATTTCATTATATTGTGCTTTACCATTTACAGACATAAAATTTTTTGGCATTCTTTGCTTCAAAGCCCTCCGAGCCGTTGGAGTTTGTGTGCCCTTTGGGGGCCCGTCAAACAAAAAGCTATCGTGAACTGTACCTACCTTTATCCGCGTAACAATGAATCGGTGCACATGTCAAAAGGTCATTGATGTGCAACAAAAACAAAGTCGGAGACAGAACCGATCCCTGTGGGACGCCAGCATTCATAGAGTGCGAGGAAGGGGTGAAACAAGGTGAAATAACACACTTAGCAACACTTGTTCATCTAACTACGGTATACCACAAGGTAGCATATTGGGTCCGTCTCTGTTCCTGTTTTATAAACGAATTCTGCAACATTAATATTCAGGGGAAAATCGTTAGTTTTGCCAATGACACCGTCTTACTGTTTGAAGCTGACACCTGACTAGCTGCTTGTAAAAAAGCTGAAACGGACATTAGGGTGGAACACTTTTATATGAATTTTTTTTTTCGAAATTTGAATTGGAATACCAGGTAAAAAATGCTTAGGACGGGTTGTTTCGGAGAATTTGAACAATTCATCAAATTTCAACGTTCATTTTCAAGTTCTGTGAAAGATTTTTTTAAGTTCTGTTTTTATTTCAGTTTTGTCAAGCAACTAGCCTACAATGATATAATAACAGAACTTGAATAGGACTTTCACAGAACCCGAAAATGAACGTTGAAATTTGATGAATTGTTCAAATTCTCCGAAACAACCCGTCCTTAATGTACCTAATTGTTAATAACACTTCTCAACTTGGAAGTTCTAGCTCGCCAGCTTGAGTTCCCGCCATAGATTTAAAATTTTATTTTTTAAGGTTTTATAGACGTTTTGTATTAAACACTCCATAAACAAATAAATATAATACATTATGCATTAAATCATAAAATAAAAGTAGATTTTAATTAATAAAATCATTTATTTCAAAAGTAAACACAGGTTCAGAAAGTTATGTTGGTATGAATAACATCATTTTTATAGCAAAATCCCTTTTCGGTTCAAACTTTGGCATGTGTTTTCGAGATGCTTATTTAGATTTTATGAATCCCTCTCGTCTAATACACTTAGAGCTGCTTCTGTCAGAACTTTTACAGATCTTTCCACAGCCTGTGTGTGGCAAAGCAGTTTCATAAACCCCAACACTGAATCTTCTCCATTTTCAATAAGATCCATTCATTATCCATTGCATTGGTCGAGATAGTCTGTTTTCCAAATGACTAATCACGCCTCCCACTTTCCATGTATTTGTGTTTGTTCTATCACAGCCAACAGCCATTAAACCATCTAGTGATATCTTTTCATTCGTTAAAAAGCTGTGGATAGCTCTTTCAATATTTTTGCCCGATGTTGGAACCCCTTACCCAACATAAACAGTACCTGGTTCTTTTACAATCGAAATATGTTCCTCTTGTACAATCACTCTAAACCCCTTCGATCTTTTTAAAACAGTTTTAGCCGTCTTGTCTTTCCTTCCATAGAAAAATAGTGAAGAAATTTCTGTTACTCTTTCCTCGGTAAAAATTTGCTTGCGTATTTTCTGTCTTATTCTTCATAGTTTCATCCTAATTTATCTGTACTCAAATATAAATAATTACTACCAAAAAAGTTCAAATACACGATGTACTCGAAGCAACAACAAAAACTTACTACAAACACCCATAGCGCATATTACGTTTGGTCAACGAAACTTTAAATACTTTGCGACAAGACTCTACAACATTCTTATAGACATTATAAAACAATGTGATTCACAAAAAAAAAGATAATGTAAAAACTTGGATCAAAAATAAGAATAGGGCCTTTACCGGTGCATTCACCCAAATTCGCAGTTATTGAAGTCATCACTCTATGGAGCGTATACATCCTAATACAAGTATGGGTATCCTCAACACAGGCGATCCTAGTGTCGCGGTCTTTGAGAAACCTCAACTAACTGTACTTTAATTTTCTTTTTACCTTCATCATATTATTTTTCTGTAAATTTTATAAACTTAGAAAAAAGTTACAAATCAATGTACAATATACATCATAATATTTTTTTATAGTTGTAATGTGCAAACTTTCTTAAATAATGATATATATTACTATTATTTGAAAGCCGCCGTTTTCAGGTACTTCAGTTGTGTTTGCAGATGACACTGTTTTGGTATTTGCTGGTGATGCGTGGGATAAAACTTATGCTAAGTGCGAGGCGGGATTGAGTGTAGTCAAAATTTAGGTTGATCAACACCTGTTAACCTTAAACATGACCAAATCAAAAGATATAACTTTTAGCGTTTCCTCTGTAAATCAGCCATCTTTGGACCGTTCCTGAAAAAAACATGGTTTTATGCAGGAGTGTTATTGTCAACCTTTGGAAAGTGTAGACATTATCAAATATCTCGGCTTGATAATTGGCCATCAAAAATGGAACAATCAAAATAAGAAATATTCTATGTTAACCATCTATGTATGTGTTATGTACTTAACTTATTTGATTGAATATAATTGTAAAGCTGCTCATCTCGACGCCGGAATTCCCTGGTAAGACGAGCAGCGGAGGAATTTTTTATTCTTATCTTACACCAATGTTAGTCTATATCCCTATCTAGAATAATGCGATGTCAAAGCGCATGAATAGTCTCATGCGCTTTGAAATCGCATTATTCTAGAAAGGGATATAAGCTTACATTTGTCCGGTTTTATTCCTCATTTTCATCAACGATATGACAAATTGCTTCGACGATGTCGAGGTATTGCTTTTCACTAGTGACATCACGACACAATACTCGATACATAACTTTTTATTTTATCCATAAACTATATATCCTGTATATTTTGTACCTTGTAGCTTTAAGTACTTTACTTCCTTATACTTTTAACTATATTTTTATATTTATGTTTATGGCACATGTCGTGCCGTTTGTATTTCAATAAATAAATTAATGTTTTATTTTAGCTTAGTGAATTTCTTGCGGTATATTATTGACCTTCTTTGTAAAATTGACTGATCATACATTTTTGTCTCTTGCAATTTTATTTTTATTATTTCTTTCTCATGTTCAAAATTATTTCTCATTTTCAAATTTAAGAACACCGTAAAAAGAGTAAAATTAATGTATAAATATATCACATACAAATTATTTTTTTTTTGTTTTTACAGGTAGCATTAATGTGAACAATGTTTCAAACAAGGCAGAACTAGAACAACAAGAAGAATATGGTGGAGGAATTCCATATATGGAAATTGAAATTGACCTGCCAGATATTAAAAAGGAATGCTTAGGTCACTTTGATATAATTACCCAGACAACAGGTAAAACCGATTTTCTCTGTAACAATGAAGAATTCGTGCTTTTTATTTAGTTTAATGTTTTATGATTTAACTTTGTTTTCACTAAAAACGTTATATTCCTAATCATTTTCTGATTAATTGACAGGACTGAAGATGCAACCCGTAAAAAAACGATTCTCCTGTTCCCATTGTAACTACTCCTGCTTTTACAAGTTAAACTTAGGACTTCACTTGCGCATTAATTCTGGAGAAAAACCCTTTGTATGTGCCCATTGCAGTTATTCATGTTCTCAAAAGCGATCTTTGAAGGTACACGTGATGACTCACATTGGAAAAAAACCGTTTTTATGTCCTGAATGCAGTTATTCATGTTATCAAAAGGTATCTTTGAAGGTACACATGCTGATTCATAGTGGAAAAAAAACTTTTTCTTGCTCTGACTGTAATTTTTCATGTTCTCAAAAAAGAGATTTGACGGTACACAAGATGACTCATAGTGGAGAAAAACCTTTTCGGTGCTCTGACTGTAGTTATTCATCTTCTCAAAAGCGATATTTGAAGTTACACATGATGACTCACAGTGGAAAAAAACCTTTTTCATGCTCTGACTGTAGTTATTCATGTTCTATAAAAGGTAATTTGACGAACCACATGTGGATTCATAGTGGAAAAAAACCTTATTCATGCTCTGACTGTAATTATTCATGTTATCAAAAGGGATCTTTGAACTTACACATGATGACTCACAGTGGAGAAAAACCTTTTTCATGCTCTGACTGTACTTATTCAAGTTCTGTAAAGAGTAGATTGGCGACCCACATGATGACTCACAGTGGAGAAAAACCTTTTTCATGCTCTGACTGTAGTTATTCATGTTCTGTAAAAAGTAATTTGACGCAACACATGCTGACTCATAGTGGAGAAAAACTTTTTTCATGCTCTGACTGTAATTATTCATGTTATCAAAAGAGATCTTTGAAGGTACACATGATGACTCACAGTGGAGAAAAACCTTTTTCATGCTCTGACTGTAGTTATTCATGTTCTGTAAAACGTAGTTTGACGAACCACATGTTGATTCATAGTGGAAAAAAACCTTATTCATGCTCTGACTGTAATTATTCATGTTATCAAAAGGGATCTTTGAACTTACACATGATGACTCACAGTGGAGAAAAACCTTTTTCATGCTCTGACTGTAGTTATTCATGTTCTGTAAAAAGTAATTTGACGCAACACATGCTGACTCATAGTGGAGAAAAACTTTTTTCATGCTTTGACTGTAATTATTCATGTTATCAAAAGGGATCTTTGAAGGTACACATGATGACTCACAGTGGAGAAAAACCTTTTTCATGCTCTGACTGTAGTTATTCATGTTCTGTAAAACGTAGTTTGACGAACCACATGTTGATTCATAGTGGAAAAAAACCTTATTCATGCTCTGACTGTAATTATTCATATTATCAAAAGGGATCTTTGAACTTACACATGATGACTCACAGTGGAGAAAAACCCTTTTCATGCTCTGACTGTACTTTTTCAAGTTCTGTAAAGAGTAGATTGGCGACCCACATGATGACTCACAGTGGAGAAAAACCTTTTTCATGCTCTGACTGTAGTTATTCATGTTCTGTAAAAAGTAATTTGACGCAACACATGCTGACTCATAAATTGACTGATCATACATTTTTGTCTCTTGCAATTTTATTTTTATTATTTCTTTCTCATGTTCAAAATTATTTCTCATTTTCAAATTTAAGAACACCGTAAAAAGAGTAAAATTAATGTATAAATATATCACATACAAATTATTTTTTTTTTGTTTTTACAGGTAGCATTAATGTGAACAATGTTTCAAACAAGGCAGAACTAGAACAACAAGAAGAATATGGTGGAGGAATTCCATATATGGAAATTGAAATTGACCTGCCAGATATTAAAAAGGAATGCTTAGGTCACTTTGATATAATTACCCAGACAACAGGTAAAACCGATTTTCTCTGTAACAATGAAGAATTCGTGCTTTTTATTTAGTTTAATGTTTTATGATTTAACTTTGTTTTCACTAAAAACGTTATATTCCTAATCATTTTCTGATTAATTGACAGGACTGAAGATGCAACCCGTAAAAAAACGATTCTCCTGTTCCCATTGTAACTACTCCTGCTTTTACAAGTTAAACTTAGGACTTCACTTGCGCATTAATTCTGGAGAAAAACCCTTTGTATGTGCCCATTGCAGTTATTCATGTTCTCAAAAGCGATCTTTGAAGGTACACGTGATGACTCACATTGGAAAAAAACCGTTTTTATGTCCTGAATGCAGTTATTCATGTTATCAAAAGGTATCTTTGAAGGTACACATGCTGATTCATAGTGGAAAAAAAACTTTTTCTTGCTCTGACTGTAATTTTTCATGTTCTCAAAAAAGAGATTTGACGGTACACAAGATGACTCATAGTGGAGAAAAACCTTTTCGGTGCTCTGACTGTAGTTATTCATCTTCTCAAAAGCGATATTTGAAGTTACACATGATGACTCACAGTGGAAAAAAACCTTTTTCATGCTCTGACTGTAGTTATTCATGTTCTATAAAAGGTAATTTGACGAACCACATGTGGATTCATAGTGGAAAAAAACCTTATTCATGCTCTGACTGTAATTATTCATGTTATCAAAAGGGATCTTTGAACTTACACATGATGACTCACAGTGGAGAAAAACCTTTTTCATGCTCTGACTGTACTTATTCAAGTTCTGTAAAGAGTAGATTGGCGACCCACATGATGACTCACAGTGGAGAAAAACCTTTTTCATGCTCTGACTGTAGTTATTCATGTTCTGTAAAAAGTAATTTGACGCAACACATGCTGACTCATAGTGGAGAAAAACTTTTTTCATGCTCTGACTGTAATTATTCATGTTATCAAAAGAGATCTTTGAAGGTACACATGATGACTCACAGTGGAGAAAAACCTTTTTCATGCTCTGACTGTAGTTATTCATGTTCTGTAAAACGTAGTTTGACGAACCACATGTTGATTCATAGTGGAAAAAAACCTTATTCATGCTCTGACTGTAATTATTCATGTTATCAAAAGGGATCTTTGAACTTACACATGATGACTCACAGTGGAGAAAAACCTTTTTCATGCTCTGACTGTAGTTATTCATGTTCTGTAAAAAGTAATTTGACGCAACACATGCTGACTCATAGTGGAGAAAAACTTTTTTCATGCTTTGACTGTAATTATTCATGTTATCAAAAGGGATCTTTGAAGGTACACATGATGACTCACAGTGGAGAAAAACCTTTTTCATGCTCTGACTGTAGTTATTCATGTTCTGTAAAACGTAGTTTGACGAACCACATGTTGATTCATAGTGGAAAAAAACCTTATTCATGCTCTGACTGTAATTATTCATATTATCAAAAGGGATCTTTGAACTTACACATGATGACTCACAGTGGAGAAAAACCCTTTTCATGCTCTGACTGTACTTTTTCAAGTTCTGTAAAGAGTAGATTGGCGACCCACATGATGACTCACAGTGGAGAAAAACCTTTTTCATGCTCTGACTGTAGTTATTCATGTTCTGTAAAAAGTAATTTGACGCAACACATGCTGACACATAGTGGAGAAAAACCTTTTTCATGCTCTGACTGTAATTATACATGTTATCAAAAAAGATCTTTGAAGGTACACATGATGACTCACAGTGGAAAAAAACCTTTTTCATGCTCTGACTGTAATTATACATGTTATCAAAAAATATCTTTGAAGGTACACATGATGACTCACAATGGAAAAAAACCTTTTTCATGCTCTGACTGTAGTTATTCATGTTCTCAAAAGGGTAGTTTGACGCGACACATGCTGAATCATAATGGAAAAAAACCTTTTTCTTGCTCTGACTGTAATTTTTCATGCTCTCGAAAAAGCAATTTGACGGTACACAAGATGACTCACAGTATAGAAAAACGTTTTTCATGCTCTGACTGTAGTTATTAATCTTCTCAAAAGGAATTTTTGAAGTTACCCATGATGACGCACAGTGTAGAAAAACCATTTTCATGTCCCGACTGTAACTAAACATGTTCTCTAAAAGGAAATATGTATTGACTTACGCTGACTCACAGTGGAAAAAAACTGTATTGTTTCGTGTTTAAGTATTTATCTTCACATCTGTAATATCCTCAACAGAAACGGCATTTAAAATGTATTCTACGCTTTGTGTCAATCACTAATAGAGTACGGGATAGCTGGTTGGGGGTCTGTCTCGAGCATTCGCACAGAACGAACGGTTATTTAACAGATAGCTAAACTACTTGAGACAACTGTAATTTGATAATAACTGTTATTTATGTCACAAATGAAAGAATATCTTTGTTTTAAACCACTTTATTAAATTTATATTCGTCGACCGGTTTCGGTTGAACTCAACCTTCATCAGGACAGTACAAATACAAACTCAGTTTATATTTGTACTGTCTTGATGAAGGTTGAGTTCAACCGAAACCGGTCGACGTATATAAATGTAATAAAGTGGTTTAAAACAAAGATATTCTTTCATTTGTTATATAATGTCAAGCCACAAAGTGTTTGCTTCCTTCGATAATTTGTTTTTTATGGGTTTGTACAGTTTGTGTGTACAATGGAAATTAATTTACTATATTTCATTAATAAGTGATTTTTACATTTTTTTCTCTTGTTTTTTGTATTTTGATATTTTCTACTTTAAACCCGTATGTTGTGCCTTGTGTTTTTTTTTAATAATACATGTTTTAATAATTATAAAATTGCACTTCTCAATTGACAATTCGAAATGCTCCCGGAATTGGTAGATTTACTTTTAAACTAGCTGACGTATATCCGGCGTTATACGACATTTCTCTTGTTTCAATTAATTTAATATCCATTTATTATATATAAACCTACCAGAAGAAATTCTCTAAACGATAGTGAACACCCTTTCTAACTCAGTTGCATAGTTTAGAAGAACTACACGCACAGACAGACGCGGTTAGCGGCTTTGTTTTATACTATTTAGATAATACATATAAACTTTTATCTTTTAGCTTAACTTTTCAAAAAAAAATATTTATGAAATGTGGCATTGAATCGAACAATGACATCATATAATATAACATTGCATTATAATAAATCTATGTATTATTCTGTATGTGAAATAATTATAATTGATGAATTCATTATAACGAAGAAATCTTCATTTAGAGTCAGAAGAAGAGTCTTCGTTTATACGATGTGTCTTATATTAGCAATGATGTGGGTAGTTTTATTAAAGTCCAATTTCCTTTGCGGTTACTGCTGAACAATATAAGGTTGAACCCGCCCCACTGTTTCAATATGGCTGTCTCCTCTCATTAACCCAGCCGTATCCATACTGCAACGATGGTCTACCTTATTAACCCGGCCGTATCCATACTGTAACGATGGTCTACCTTATTAATCCGGCCGTATCCATACTGTAACGATGGTCTACCTTATTAACCCGGCCGTATCCATACTGTAACGATGGTCTACCTTATTAACCCGGCCGTATCCATACTGTAACGATGGTCTACCTTATTTACCCGGCCGTATCCATACTGTAACGATGGTCTACCTTATTAACCCGGCCGTATCCATACTGTAACGATGGTCTACCTCAGAGGCGGGGAACCTGCGGCCTTAAGGCTATTCTAGTGCGGCCTTTTGACTGATGCCAATTTTTTTTAATAGATCACAGATTACTGATGTCGTCGCTCTCGTTCGTTTTAGTCCAACAGACCATTTTTGGCGAATATAGTATGCAGATGTTCTCAGAAAGCATTTATTTATAAGATCAAACGGAAAAAAAAAATTGTTTTCCCAACGCAGTTTGTCTTGTCCACCATAATCAAGCAACGTTCCGAGCGTGTTTATCCAACATCCACACGTTGGCCAAAAGGACCTCTGATATTTAAACCGGCCGTTATGTTACATTTCATATAAATGTATCCAACATCCAAGCCATATCTTAGCCTGTAATTCAAACTCTCCGTTACGGGCGTATTACTCTAATAGACCAAACAGCCAATGGCAGCACAGCGGTAAGACCACGCTGTTATACCATACATTCGTTCGTTAGCGCCTAAAAAGTCAATGTCTTCACATGTGATTTTGTTATTACAAAGTTATTTTAGTGGTTTTTCGGAAGATTTCAACACACAGTGCCTAAATATGTTCGCTGTAGAAAACGATAAAAAATTACATTGAAAATGCAACAGGTAAATAGTATTTCATTATTTTATCAGCAAATTGTTTCAACTTATCGCCCGTTACAGCTCCATACAGGGTGGTCATAATAACATTGTGTATTTCGAATGTTTTGTACATAACATTTTATAATGCATGCCAAGTTCTACATTATGGTTAAATATCGTACTCACTAACCGACTTAACAAGGGTAGGCAGAGAGGACGGACAGCCAAACAACTCGGTCTTGGCACACACTCCTTGCCTCATTCACATTCATACATCGTCTCATACATACTCTTCTAGTATTCTGACTTTTGACATGGCCTGACTCGAGTTGCATGGCCTGAAAATGAGATCCCTGAGGCGTATGTACAGTAAAATGTATTACGAAGACTTCCAAAAGGAATGCATTGCCGACGAAAGTATAATGAAAAATATAAGGAAAGGGGTGCTTGAATAGTTGGGAACCTGCCGTGTCAGGGGAATGTATGACGCAAAAATAAACACTTATAGTGGATCATGTTAAAAGTTGTAATAATGAAAGAGTATCTGAGATGATGTTCGAATATGGATGGAGCAAGGATTGGGGGCCAAAACACAGTTGCTTGGCGATCCATCCACTCTGCCTACTCCTGAGGAGCAACGGCGTGATGGTTAGTTATAATTCTCATTATAGTTAGGGAATCTCACTTATCGTATTATAAGCAATTTAATGTTTCATAATCATGTACATAAAATAACAGTAAAGGTATATTATAAGCAATGATTTTTTAAAATATAAAAATGTGTTAAATTTAATTTAAATTTAAGCGCATCAGAATAAGTTTTCAATTATTTAAGAAGTGAAAAGTTGTGTTTTTGTTTGTTACAGAATTGAAAAAGTAAAAAGGATTGTTTGTTTAAATGATACAATACCTATATAATTATTTATGACAGATTGTACTTGTGATGTTTAAAAGAAGACAGTTATTATCAAAAACGTAATAGAATGACAATGAAAGGTTTTTATTATTTTGTACATTTAGTACCTAATATTTGTCATCGGTTCGTTTGTTTCTTACCTGTTCCTTTTTTTTGTTCAAGAATTATGATTTGGAAAAATAAGTATTTATCGCAGAACTAATAGAATGTCAATAAAAACGTATTTTTTTGAACATTTATTCTTTACATTTTGTTTATTTACCTACCTCTGTTTCCAATCCCTTCATTCAGCCACTTTTGTAACCCATGCCCAACTGAATGGTAATACACAATTTTATTTTTATTTTATTTTATTAATACAAGACTTAGAGGGTACATATGGTTTTTGTGATATTTCACCCTCCATGCTAGGGATGACCCTGTGTTATGGAGGGTGAATTTTACAGTTTTTGAGAGAATAACATTAATTAAACAAGTAAGTATACATAGAAGATCTACAATCGTAATGGTTTTTAAATGCAATGAAAGTGTGAGATTTATTTGTTTGATTATAACAATGTAGATAATTATAATGGTGGAATGGATTACATGTATAATCAGAGTTGCGCAAGTAAGGAACGTAAGCGTTGGTGTTGATGGTAAGTGGTGTACATATGACTTGTTGTGGTTATGAGCACTGATGTGTGAGGGGTTAGTTTCACTTGAGGTTATAGCTATGATGTTTTTGTATTTATGGATGAACCTGGTGAAATGATAGGAATTATTTGAGTAAGTAAGTGGTGCCATAGGTGTTTAAAGATGATAATGGTAGTGAGAATTTTTTACAGTATCTATAGATAGTTCTGTCATAACAGAGTTCAATGACATTTTTATTGGTGTAGGTGGTGACTTTCTGGTACTTAGATAATAATATTTTGGTATTGCAGGGTAATAAGCAATGTTTACATAAAGACTGTTATAATACAAATATATAATCATTAAGTAATATTTAGAGAGAAAGCAAGAATTGTGGATATAGTATGCTGTTTTTTTTTATATTTATAGATAATGAGAGTGGTGTGATTGAAGAGGATTACGATGTTGGCAAGACTAGGAAAAAATAAGCCTGGATAATTTGGATTTAGTAAGTTACAGTTACGTGTAATGATAATAATGCTATTGTAAATTAAAATATGTTTTTAGTGGTTAAAAAGGTATAGAGTGGCGGTACTTGGAAATGTGTACATGATGACATTAAATATAGGCATATCGTGTATCGTTAGTCATATAAGTTGACGTTTCACTCGTTCAATATCTCCTTCATTGTGTATTGATATTATGTTCGAATCGTCAGTCTGCCTAAGTAAGATACGGCCAGATTTTATCCATGTGTATTTGAATTGATGATCTTTAGCAAGTTTTTTTGTCTGGGCCAGTAGAAATATGCCTTTTGGAGTTATGTGTTCCGAGATGTAGATTCGATTTCTTTCCTGCGAGAATCCAAGATCTACTGTGTTAAGCTTGTTAAGATTGCTATTAGTAGATTTTATATATGATTTAATCTTGTCTAAAAAGGTGTCTCGTGCTTGGGTGGTATTGAATGTCGCTATAATGGATCTCGTGTTTTTTTCGGATGTTTTTTGTCCCAGCCTGCAGATTTTTATGATTTCGGTATTCAGAGGAGAAGAGGTGTTATTGTGGTAAATAATTTTTGATATTTTCTTCATTAATTCCATGTTGTTTTCAGCGGTTGTCTCGGGAACGCCTCTTATATCGATGTTACAGAGAAGGCTTTGATACTCCAGTCGATCATTTTTTTCATCTTGTTTGGAGATTATGTTTTGTAAGACAGCATACTGATTTTTTAATTCGATTGCTTCAGAGTTGATTTTGAAATTTGATTTTTCGACAGTATCCAGACGGTTCTTCATTTCTTGTTGTTGGTCAGCAACAAATTGAATGGATTTTATGATTTCGTTGTTCTGTTGGACGATTGCTTCATATTTATTTAGAAAAAAATCGAATTTTAGCTCTACAAGATTCATTACTTCATTTTTTAATGTTTGAATTTCCGATGTGAATATTTCTGTAGTTAGGATGGTGAGATGAGCGCCATCTGTGTTTGTGGGTATGATACTTTCTGTGTTATTGGGCAGAGCATTTTCCAGTTTCTGTGGTTGGATTATCTGTTTTGGTTGTTTGGCAATAGATGGCAGGTCTTCGTTTTTTGTTGTTTTGTTTTGGAATTTTGGGTTTTTTGTGTTTTTTATGCAGGTTTTACATTTCCACTGGGAGTTTCTTGCAGTGCGGCGAGGTGTTTTATAGAAATCAGCACAGGCAATATGGAAGATGCCTTCCCAGATGCAGCATGAAGTGCAGTCTGAGGGGTTATCGATGTTTATTCCACAGGTAGAGCACTTAGTATTCATGGTAAATGTTTTTTGATTCAGGCTTTGAATAAGAGAGAATCCACTAAAGTTTTTAACTGAATAATGAGGAGCACCACTTAGTTATTTTCACTTTTTGATTTGTAGTGATAGCCGAAACGTTTAGATCAAGTGACAGTTGTAGAGGTGTTATGATGAGGTTTATGCACTAAAAAATCCACTTCTTGAGATAAAAAATACGCTGGTTTGTCGCGCAATATCCAGTTTAGGCTAGTTAGGCACTTTTGATTTAGTTCACTGTCTTTTTGAATGTTTATTTTTGATTATTTTGATGCGGGCATAGAGATGCGTCAATACTATACTAGGGTGTAGGTAATATTCGCCGTTAATGGTTCGCCGATATCCCAAACACTGGAACACTTGTAACGGAGCTAAATGTGGTTAGAAGGTTTTATGACCTCTTTTTACAAGTTAGTCTTTATTGTGTAATTTTTTTTTTTTATGTTCTTTATTCAGTAAAGTTTATACATTACAGTAAACGGGTAAATTTTTGGCCACCACACTAGGCACATGCCCGTGTTGTAGTGGTCAATTTTATGTTAAGTATAATAATACAAATTAAAAATAAGTTGAATGAAAACAGAAAAATATAAAAATAAAATAAAATAATTTATACATCTAAAACAAGTATGAAGTATAAAGGAATTAAAAATAATGCAAAATATCTACATAAGTTTAAGATATATGAATATAAAAAATAGGTGTGGAAAACAGAAAAATTTAAAATAATATAAAAAGTATATCAAAGAGAATACATATTATTGAATTAAAAATAATACAAGGAGCATGTATCAAAAAAAAATAAAGAATAAATAAAAAGAAAAAATACAAGTACATTTGTGTAATTAAAATAGAATTAAAAATGTAGTAAAAATACAAGTACATTAAGTACAACTGTATTTCTAAAAAAAGAATACAAATACAATATAAAATCAAAGAAAGTACTATTTGGTAAGAAAGTAGGGATAAGTTATATCTTGATGAGCGATTTGCATGTGCGTGTTATGGTAACATAGGTGTATAGATATTATCGGCAATTTTTGTGTAAATCCACGTTTGAGCTACGGCTAAGGATATGTACTCAAATATGGATTTTTTTTTTTTTAAATATATATAAATATATATATATACACCTACATATATATACATACACAGACATACATAAATGCATATATAAATACATTCATATGCATCTATATATGAACACACACAAACGTAATGTGTATTCACATATATACATACATATACAGATACATGGTTAATTTTATTATAATGGTTTAGAAGTTAGGAACTCATGTATTCTTTAAAAAAGGTTCGTCCCCTTTCAAATATCCAGTTTTGGACACGTATAATAAAAAGGGATATAGTATTAGTAGATTTTATGTCCCTGTCCAACGCGTTGTATATTTTAGGGGCGATGTACCAGAATTGTCGTTGAGCGAATGTGGTTCTAGTTTTTGGGACCACGCATCCCAGATTTGATGAAAAGCGGGTGTTTACTTGGTGTTGAGGAGCCACTAACAAGTCATTTTTTCTTATGTAGCATAAGCTTGTCTTAATGAATAGCTGGCGAATATCTAAGACCCTAATTTTAGTAAATAGTATATAGGTAGGATGACATTTAAATATAATTCTGAGGACTAGTTTTTGTACTGTAATTATTGGATTAATGACGGATTCTGCACAGCCACCCCATCCCAGAATACCATATGCTGCTATCGATTGAAAAAGGGCAAAATATACGCTTTTTAGAGTCGTTAGGTCTAAGATGGATCTAAGAGAGCAGAATATGTGGGAGAGTTTACGAAGTCTTTTTGTTGTAATAGATATACATCCTACCCCATGTGTTCCAATGTCAAATCATTTTTAAAAAGGACTCGTCGTCTATTGTTTTACACATTTCTTAAGAACTTGTAGGTATCTATTGTGTTTCCAGATCCTTTGAATTATCTTACTATTTTTAAAGCTCTGATTTATTATAATATGATAAAAATAATAAAATTTCTTAATTTCTATGGCGTCGTTTAAGTGTAAAATAACCTTAGAGGCGTTTTACAATATTAATGAATACACAGCCTTAAGTTAGATCTAGTTAACGATTGATGACCTACTTGATACACTAATTGCATTTTCTGGCTGCTGCTCGTCAATCAACAATAACAAATGCAATAAATCGCCAGATAAATTGACCTAATTGTCTGAAAAGGTAAGTTTTCTATTATGATTTAACGACGTTATTATTGAATAAAGCTCAGTCTTAACATTTGATTCCCAATCAAGAAATTAATCATTTGAAAAAATATCACATAAAATTATTTAAGAATCACATCTGAATTTTTTCGGTCTCGCCTCCAAAATATAACTAATAAGTTAATACTATTGAACGTAAATCATGTAAGTATCATCGTTCAATGACCGACCTATATTGAGTGTATTTAATAATAATATTATTTTGAAATGCTTTCCGATCTTTCTCTAATACCAAACAATTTGGATAAAGCAAAAGTCACGCAAGAGTGCGCGCTTTTGTCCAACATCCAGTCTCCTTTATCCAATATCCAACTTTAACACACAAGATTTCGTCACTTTGTCGTACATCCAAATTAAAAACGTGTTTTCTGCGTAATTTTAAACATTTGGAACGAATTTTACTGAAAAATAATAATTTATATCATTTTAGTAAGCTTACAATTTATCTAATTTCATTTTATATGCGTTTTTCGTAAAAAAAATTTGAAGTGCTATTTCTCCCGATTTACCTTTTGGTCTGTTGGATAAAAACGAACTAGAGCGACGAAATAAATTATTGAAACTATTCAAAAATACTGAATCCTCTACAGTACCGCGTGTTCATCAAACAAGGTAAAATAACAATGACATACAAAATATTCCAGGTCATAAAATCACATTCGGGCAAAGAAATTATATTTATTTTGCGAAGAAACTCCACAACATCCTCTCCCTGATAGAAAACGAATAGAAAATTTAAATGATAACAAATCAAGAACAAAAATTTGGCTTAAAGAGATTAATGAAAAAAACTCTGAACAAAACAATGACATAAAAAACTACTAAAACAGAAATGAATAACTTTAGTCCGCCTCAGCACAGATCACTCTAGAGAGAAGTGAGGAGGACTAAGAAATACGATTTGCTATACATATATTTAACATCATTTTTTGTACATACAATGTTGAAATAGTCGCTATAATAAGAAAAAGTTATCGATTCCCAGAGGATAGACAAAACACCAGACACTTTGGATGCATTTTTTCATCAATATAAACGTTGATTATTTAAAACTTTTGTTTTCAACTTTGCTTGCATAAGGCGTTCATAGAAGTTTTATTATATTCACGCGCTAAAAGTCAATTATAGTAAGATTGCCTAACCCCGCGATAAGATGACACTATATTATACACAATATGAAATTATCCATGGATTAAAACTGACAAAAATAACACAAATAATAGTAAATATATTTAATTTTACTAATAGAATAGTGAATTAAACATTTTAATAGAAATTATTATCATAAACATGATTTTAATCAAACAATCATTCGCAGGGAAACTGACGTGCTGGAATAATTTGTGAAATCTTTTTTTTTTCAATGTACCCTTTCCGCGAGCATTTCATTCGACGAAATAATTTGCAAACTATCTTAACTAGTTCTCATCATTAAAACAAGTAACAGTTGCTGACTTAATTCAGAAGTGCAATTTTAAATTGTAATATTACGGTAAAAATATATTTTTTATAAACATAAAAATGAGTTTTTTAAATTCAAATTTCGTTTTAAAAAGAACCAAATTAAAGGAAAAAGGTATTTCACCATGCGATTAAGGATAATTTATTGAGAAACAAAAGCTTCCACAATTTGAACGCCTTATTAAAGATATTTATTTTATTTTGAATACTGGAGACTCATTGGAGTTACATCGGATATAGGATTAATAATGGCTAGTTTCAAGCGAGGCTATTTTGTAAATGAGAACGTACATGTTTTTTTTAATTTACACTTTTGTGCAGATGAAAAATTAAACACGGAACAAGAAAAAGGTTTTTCTACACAGTGGGTGAGTAAGTGTATCTTAAAATTACTCTTTACAGAACATTGCACTCGGAACATGAAAACGGTTTTTTTTCACTGTGAGTCCTCCTGTGTAACGTTAGAGATCCCTTTTGAGAACATGTATAGTTGCAGTCCAAACACGAAAAAGCTTTTTCTCCACTGTGAGTCAGCATGTGTGTCTTCAAATTACTCTTAAGAGAACATGAATAATTGCAGTCAGAACATGAAAAAGGTTTTTCTCCACTGTGAGTCAGCATGTGTATATTCAAATTACCCTTGAGAGAACATGGATAATTGCAATCGGAACATGAACATGGTTTTTTTCCACTGTGCGTAAGCACGTGTCTTTTCAAATCTCCCCTTCGACAACTTTTTGAGAACATGAATAACTGCAATGGGCACATGAAAAGGGTTTTTCTCCAGTATGTGTGCGCAAGTGAAGTCCTAAGTTTGACTTGTAAAAGCAGGAGTAGTTAAATGGGAACAGGAGAATCGTTTTTTTACGGGTCGCATCTTCAAATCTGTCAATAAGTCAGAAAAAGATTAAGAATATAAGGTGTAAAGTGTAAACACAGTTAAATCATGGAAAGTTAAAAAAAAACACGAATTCTTCATTCTAACAGAGAAAATCGGTTTTACCTGTTGTATGGGTAATTCTATCAAAGTGATCGACGCATTCCTTTTTAATATCTGACAGGTCTATGTCAATTTCCGTATAAGGAATTCCCCTAAAATATCCTTCTTGTTGTCCCGTTTCCGCCTTATTTGAAACAGTTTTCACATAAATGCTACCTGTAAAAACAATCAGAAACATGTATGTGAAATAATTTTACACCCGCGGGGCTTTTACGAAATAAAGGTAGTAAATTTTAACACGAGAATTAAATACACGAAACAAAATTTTATGATAAATAAGATTCAGAGAGTAAAAAAAAATTGTCAAGAGTGGGGTTGGGATAGGTCTTTAATACGACCCACGAAATTCACCAAGCTAACATAAAACATGTCGATATCACCAAAGTATTGGTTTTCCATGTGTGAAACCACTCTACCCGAAAGTGGTCAATGTAATGCGCTTTTACATACTGTGTCGAGAGAAAGAAAGAAAGTTGAATCAGATATTTTTACTCTGTCTTCTAATGTATTAATATCGTAGAGTATTTAATAGGAAATGATAATTTATTTGTTCTAGTGAGATACTTCATTTCAACTATATGAATGGTATATGTTTTTTTTATATTCGATCGTTAAAATTAAGGTCCATTTAAGTACCAATAGTCGATACGAATAAGTAGTGTTTGACAGTGATTTTCATTTGCATTTTTTGTATAGCGTGATATCATCAGCAAAGAGCAATACCTCGACATCGTCGAAGCAATTTTTTATATCGTTGATGAAAATGAGGAATAAAACTGGACCAAGGTAAGTCTATATGCCTAGCTAGAATAATGCGATGTCAAAGAGCATGAATAGTCGCAGCAAGATAAAAAAAAATCCTCCGCTGTTAATTTCACTAAGGAATTCCTGCGTCGAGATGAGCAGCTTTAAAATTAAATTTTTAAAATAAGTTAAGTAAATAACACACACACACATAGATGGATTGCATCGAATATTTCTTATTTTGTTTGTTAATATAGTAATACGATTATTCCATTTTAGATTTCTATCAATTAATCAGCTAGTATGTTTGATATCGTCTACACTTTCCAAAGGTTGACAATTACACTACTGCACACAACTATGTATTTTTAAGGAACGGTCCAAAGATGATGATTTACAGAGGAAATGCTATAGATAATATATTTTCTTTCGGTCATGTTTAAGGTTAACAGGTTGTAATCAAGTCGAATTTCAACTGCAATGATAGGAGCTGTTTTATTAGTATTTTCTAAAAATATTTTGTTGGTAAACGTATTGAGTAGGCTTATTTGTAAGCAGTTGTTAATGCCATTTTTACATCCTTGTTTAAATATTGGAATAAACTTAAATTAGTATTGGGGAAAACGATTTCAGTTATAAACAGATTTACTAGGTATTTAAGAGGTAGGATAAGAATTTAAAAGAGATATTTCATTGCATTGGTTGTGACTAAGTTCAATATTAAAACAAACATTTCATTTTAGAAAAGAAATAGTTTTTCGACTTCATTATTTGTGATTTGTTTTTTTTTTTTTTTTTTTATTATTGAAAATTTTTTTGATACATATATATACAGGTACATACATAATAACAAAAAATAAAAGAGAGTAACAAAAAAATCCCACAAAGGCGAGGCCTGTGCGTGGGCATTATTATTTGTATGTGGATATTTAAAACAGTGGTTTAAATAAAAATAAAATATTGTACATGGCGATTGATTTTACCGTAATTTCAGTTACTTTTTACTAAAATTCCAAAAATATTTAAGTGCTCAATGAATATTAATTGGTACAACAAGTATTAATTGAAACAACAAACACATAGCAGACTTTATTATATATCTACTCTTAAAGCTAATTAGTTGTAAGTATAATTAATGGCTTTGTTAATAACTTATAAGAAAAAAATAAATATATATATATATATCTATTTTGGCTGTTTTGAGCCAAGTTTTGATATATTTTTTATATAAATGAAGATTTTGACGAGTGGTCTCTTTAAAGGTTGAACATACTGAATTATAGATTTTTGGAGCAATAAAACTAATGTGTCTCTGGGCCTGCCTAGTTTTACAGTGGGGTACAACATACTCACAGGCGCCACATCTTCGACTGGAACGATTTGAATTTTTAATAAAACTGTTTGGGTGCTTGTAGATAAATTTAAGACATTGAAAACTATAGGTTTGTCTAAGGTCCAAAATATCGGTTTCCCTAAACAATTGTTTGGAGGGATAAGATTTACTTTTCTGGTACATAATCTTAATTATTGATTTTTGGGCAATTTCCAATGGTTTGAGATGATTATTGTAACTTCCTCCCCAACCAATTATTCCATAGGAAATAGATGAATGAACTAGTGCATCATAAACTAATTTTATGGTTTTTATATTAACTATATTACACATTCTTTTAAAAATATAATTTAAATATCTCAGTTTGTTAACAGTTTTTTCTATATGGCTGGTCCATTTTAGTTGAGAATCTATGGTTACACCTAAGTACTTAATATTTTTTCCTGATTTCATCTCTTTACAGTTTGAGCATGCGGTAGGGTTACAATTTACATTATGAAATCTTAAATTAAGATTAGTTTTGGGAGCTGACTTCAGTGTGTTATAGAAAGGAATACAGAGAGTTTTTTCATAATTTAAAGTAAGAAGGTTTCTATCTAGCCACTCTTTGACAATAGTAATACATTTGTTAGCCTTATTAGTTGTGTCTTCCCATGTATTTCCTTGGACTGTTATTGCAGTATCGTCAGCAAATGAGAAAATATTACCAGGTATAACAATGTTACATAAATCATTTATATAGATTAAAAAGAGTAGCGGCCCTAATACAGTCCCTTGTGGAACACCGTGTTTTACTGTATCAAAATTGCTCAAACACATTCCAATTTTTGTACATTGTTGTCGATTCGAAATGTAATTTTGTAAAAGCATGAGACATTTATTTTTAATTCCAATGTTGGATATTTTATTTAAGAGAGTACTATGGTTGACTGTGTCAAAGGCTTTCTTCAAATCTAAAAAAATTGTTAGAGTTTTAATATTTGAGTCTAGGTTAGAATAAATTCTATTGGTTAAATTAAATATAGCATTGTCAGTGCCGAGTTTGGTTCTAAAGCCATATTGGTTAGCTGATAGGAGTGCATGAGATTCCAGAAAATCGATGATTCGTTTTTTTATACATTTTTCTAATATCTTGGACAATTGAGAAGTTAAGGTGATTGGTCTGTAGTTGTCTGTTTTACATCGAGGTCCTGATTTGTGTATTGGAATGATATTCGCAAGTTTAAATAAATCCGGGAAAATACTCTTACTGATGCATGCGTTAAATATATGATGTAGTGGTTTGATTATATGTTGTTTTATGGATTTAATTGTAGCATTACTTAAGTTATCAGGACCATTTGCAGACCTAACGCTTATGTTATCAATATGGTTTGAGATTTCAACTTCTGTAATTTCCATGAATTCAGATAGTTCAGAGGTAGAATTTTTAGTCTCTAAATAGTCTGAGAATACATTCTGAGAGTGTAAGCTAAGAGAAGGGTTATTGTCTATTAGGGTAGATGCAATGTTTGTGAAAAAGTGATTGAAATTGTTTGCAATATCTTCAGCATTCTCTAAGATTATATTATGTTCGGTTACAATTTTTTGAGGAATTTTGTGATCCTTTTGGTTCCTGTTTGAGATCTCATTTATGATGTTCCATGTTTTTCTTGAGTCGTTTTGTGCTTTTTGGAGTTGCTCAGAATAGTACTGGTGTTTGCATTTTTTTATAAGAGTATTAAGGTAATTTCTATAGGTTTATAATATAATGGTTCCTTTTGCTGTAATTTTGTGTTTCATTGTTGGTTATGCAATGGTTTTCGTAAGATTTGTAAGATTTGAACAGTTTATTTCTATGATGTATTGATATTATTAGACCACGTGTGATCCATGGTTTTATGTGTCTATGTTTACTTTTAGGTGGTTTTCTTTGTTCATAACATTTTTCAATGTGGTTTTGAATAATTTCATAAAAGTTATTTAGAGACATATTAGGGTCGTTATTAGAAAGCACCGAATCCCATGTTTCGGTTGTTAGTGATATGTCTAGTGATAGGTAATTAATTTTTGTTTTTATTTCCTGCTGGTTATTGGGATCGATGTTTCTGGGAGAATTTATAGCGCAATGACCGTAGAAGGTGGGATAGTGGTCTGTAATGTCAATTTTTAAGGTAGCAGATCTATTTGGGTATTTTTTTTTTGCTTTCAGAAATATGTGATCAAGACATGAATCATTAGGATGATTGGGCCTAGTAGTACTGTTCAGGTAAGATAGGTAACCTTTGGTGTACAGTAAGTTTAAGTATTCGTTTGCAGATGGATTTAGTATTGTGTTTTGTATATTTATATTAATGTCTTCCATTAAAAATGAAAAATCAAATTGATTTGAGCTATGTTCGTCAATAAAAGTTTTAATTTCGTGTATGAACAAATTTGTGGATAATGAGGGAGAGCGGTATGCTGACAAAATAGAATACTTTTTTCCTTGAGAGGTAAAGGTTGCATGCACAGCATTTGAATATTTGAAATTTGGGCTGACAATGTTAATATTAGATATAGAGTGTACATTGTAAAATATGGTAATGCCATCATGAGAGGTGTGTCTAGCTGGAATTGAAAAAGAAATATAGTTTGGTAGGCTGAAAGGGATACATTCGCGCATTTGCGTTTCGGTAGGAGATATAAAATCAATTTGGAAAGATAACGAGTTTAAAAGGATACAGAACTCATCAAAATGTTTCCTAATACTTCTGATGTTCATATTTAGCACATTGAAAGATGTGTCTTCGAAGATTGAGTTTAGGTCTTGATAATTTTCGCATTCATGGTTTTCCGGGATGCTATATACTTCTAAGGAGGCCATTTTTATTGAGTCCGGGAGGTATCCAAAGAAGTTGTAGAAGTGAGGCACGGTTACTGGAGTGGAATGTCGCTCGCATCTTTGACATATATTATTGGTGAATCCTTATTTTTACGGAGAAGGACGTTCCCGTTTTTCGTCCACGCATATTGGTATGCCATTGATTTTGTTGCTCTCGCTAGCCAGAGTAATTGCTTGTTTTGTGGCGTCAGCTTTTCATTTATGTAGATAGGGTTTATCGAGGTGGAGTGATTTATATCTTTGGCGGAGAAATATCCCGCTTTCTTTTTTTGGGAAAGGATCCTGTCTTTCAATTCTTTTGTAGCCATCTTTATTGTTATACATTTCTTTAGTGAGTTGGTGTAAATGTTTATTATGGAATTATTATTTAGTAAATCTTCACACCCTATTTTTTTAAAGATGCATTCTATAGGTATTTTAGGATTTTCTTCTTTTTTAGTTTCGATTCCGTTGATTTCGAGCGATGTTTCAAGGCAATTTTGTAGAGATTGATTTACAACAGATTTTAAATTTTTGTTTTCTTTTTCCACTTCCTTAATTTTTTTGTGGAGTTTATTTCTCTCTACTTCATAGTCATCGATTTTTAGTGAAAGAAAGTCAATGGTCTTGGTGAGTTCGCACAGCTGGTTCTTGAGGTTTTTTGCATCTTTCAATTCAGCAGAGAATTTTTTTTCTATAATTTCCGACATTTCTTTTTTTAAGCTATCGATGTTTTTTTGGTTTTCAATATTTTGATATGCTATTTGAGAAATTATGTCTTTTTTCATTACGTCCATTTTTTTTTCTAGGAACTGGATAATTTTATCTTCGCTATCCAGAATGGTTGTCTTGCCTCTGGTGCTGCTCATTGTGGATTTTAAAAAATAAATTTATTGTTTAATTAGAGGCTCTATTTTTTTTTTTTTTAATAGGGTTTCAAAAATATCACACGTTACAATGCAGATTAAAATTAAATTTAAAAGAACAAATGCGGTTGAAAAAAAAAAAAAAAAAAGCAGCTAAGTTTTTTTTTTTTGGAAACTGTGGGGTTTGAACTGACTTCCCGTATTCCACGGAGAGTATTGGCGAAACGTTTATACCACCAGGCTACTGACCGCCTGTGACGTAACGATAAATAATTATAATATTAATTGTGAGGGCACAGGTCCGTTTGTATTTGTTGTAATAAAAGGTTTTGATTGTGTTTGCAAGCCGGTCACTGTCACTTCAATTGTCACTTTAATCACTTAAAATTGTAATGACTAGGCCGTTTAGACTAAACTAAATTGGATGAATCACTTCACTGGTTCCACAGGTAAACACCAACCGTCGGTTGTTTGATTTTGGTGAGATTTTAACTATGAATTTGAGCGATTTTTGTGGAGCGATTATTTGACGTGCGCACTGTTTTAAATATGATTTTGATTATGTTTAATTCCAGCTTCTTTCCCTGCTAAGGAGGTTCGTAAATTTGTATTGCTTCATCACACTGCATTGCTTACTGTGCTTAATTCGTTTCTATGTTTATTTTAAAAAATATTGACAGATTCAAGAAATTGGTCAGGGGAGAAATTGTATATCATGGGGACATTGCTTATATTTAGCTCGCCAATTGTTTTAACGTTCTTTCATTACAAAGAGAGTAAAAACAACTGCTTAAATGCATGATAGGACTAATTGCTAGTGTAAGAAAAATATCATTATAGTTAAACAACTTTTAAAATAAAACAACTTTTCTTGTTGTGTGAAAGAGTTTTTCACATAACTTAATTTTGACATAAACAATCTACATGTTCCGTGGGCGATATCCTCTTCTACAGGAGTAAACTATAATTAAGAAAGCATTTAATTTAGATGGTTAGGGTTGTGATTGATAAACTTGTCAAATCGAGAATTTAAAGTAGAGACATAATATAAATATGAAGGACCCAGATATCCAGTTCGAGACCGATCCGAGGATAAACCGTTTACTCTTGAGCACCTTCAGTACGGCGTTTTGTTGTTTGTAGCCAATGAATTTGACGGCCGGCGTGGTCTAGTGGTATACGCTTTTGACTACAGATCCGAAGGTCGCGGGTTCGAACCCGGCGTGCGCAAATAAATTTTATTTGATTAATTTGTGTTATTTCACAATAAATTAATTAAAAATAATATGTAGTATATTTGCGGCACGTTCCAGAGTGGAAGATACTCTCAGTATCGCCCTGGTGTAAGACCACCATTCAGAATTGAAACGTTGCTTGAAATGGCTTTAGCCGTGTTTGGTGACCAGATCTGAATAGCCAGGTACTTCCCCATCTTCCTCTTTCCAATCTCCTTCCCCTCTCCAATACCTTTAGCCTCACAACATACCCCAATTGGGGATGCCATAGTCTCACTGGCTCCAGACGGGAGCAGTTGGGACTCTTGTGCGGTATAACTATAAAAAAAAAATAATAATAATGCTTTATTGCATCAATACTTGAGATTTGTGAGTATAAGTTAAAAGATTGCTGTAGTACTTATGTAGGCACGGCAAGAGAGGGCGTTAGGTAGTTGCAACAGTAACATCATATCATACGACACATAGGATATCACACACACTGTAATGTATGTATAGAAATAAATAGTGTATGAGGCCTTTGAATTAGAAAGTTAACAAAATAAAAAAATGGCGGTATTGTTAACAAAATATAGAGCGTTTGAAAGGTTGTCGTGGCCTGTTAAATCGAGGGCGTTTGGACTGCCGTTTTACAAACATATTTTATGTAAAAAAATATTGTGAAGATTAAAAATAGAGAATGATAAAGCAATAATATAACCTTCACCATTTGACATATAAAAGTAAGAAGATAAGACGATTGAAATTCGACCATTCATCTGGAATGCATTTACTAATGTTATCCAAATTGACCCTGGTAAAAATTACATCTTTGCGATTCTTTCAAGGATAAAGAAACCATCCTGTCACTTCGAATGTAATCAACAATGTTCTCAAAATTTGTTTTGGCAGCATCGCCATTGCATTGAAGAATATTATGTAGGTACTAAATACACAATTTGGCTGTCCTGAAACGGGAATCCTTCCCAGTTGGACAGACAAAGGTTTATTTTGTTTGTATTGTTTGTAATTTATATATATATATATATAATAAAATAAATAAATCGGTTTAGAGAATCGTTGTCAAACGTCGGTATACAGTAATATAACGCTGAATTTCAATATATCTTTATATAAAACGGTATAACTGTTAATTGGATCATGAATCTTCTTGTTAAACGTAGTGATTTTTTTTAGAATTAATGACAACAATCAATGCCTACGTAATACAATTCTGAAAAAGGTAGACGTCGAATTGGCAGTTCAAACGTTCCTCAAACAAAACGTCATAATATGGCGTCGGTCGGCGGTTTTGCCTAAACACGAGTGGTTTATTTATGCTACAAACCATCCTGTTCGGTAAGTCGGATTGTGTCGCGCGCCTGACATTGCGCGCATACACTACCTGTGTTATTGTGGGAAAGGAACAAACCGACTGAAAAATGGGGTTCGCGTGTTCGTATAGACATATCGCAGTTGTGCATTTGTAGAAAATATCAACATTAGAACTTACCAATAACTAACACACGGGATGATAAATTTAACTGCGTTAGGAAGACTGAATTAGAGTTTAAAAACAAGATGAAACGATTAGCAATGAAAAAAAGCATGCGTCTGCGATAATTTTTAGGTTATATCATAAATAAATCACTCACTAGATCGATATCTTCGGGTTTTTTGTATGGAAAAAGTTTGTACACTTCTTAACCACAGATATTGCTAACGGAGCGGTGATGATAGACAAGGTAGTAAAACTCAAGTCCATTTAAAAAAGGTGCGACCATAGACAATATAATTGAACTCAGCAAATCATTATATTGCCCCAAAAACTATTATAAAAATGAAAATGTCCTTGAAGCAGAAAAATATCGGAATGTTTCCTGACGGCAAGGTTAGTCTGACTAAGAAAAATTAACTTTTACGCCTTATTTTCTCAAGATAAATCTTTTGTGTATATGGTCAGTTAAACCAATATGGCAGAAAAAACACAAAATGACTTTGAAAAGGAAAAAAAAATTTTTTTTTAAAGGAACAAGAAATTTGAATTAATTAATTTGAAGAAATTGAAAACCAAGAACACTAAAAAAAATTGTAAAACATGATTGTGCGACAGTACGACAAATGAATTCCGATAGCTCTTGCTTATTTTGAACAGAAAAAACTCATTGTTAAATGTGTTGAAAAATATAAATTTCACCAAAACAATAAGATAAATAGGATTTTTTAAGTATTAAACTATTCTAATACGCTTCTACCGCGAAAGTTTCAGATTTAATAAACTAACTAATTGCTTGCTTTGTATGTATAACCTGAACCGTAAATAATCTTAAATAAGCCCATGTACTCTCGTGTATCCTCGCTAACTTGGTTGTGTTGGGTTGATCAATAATTAAATAAACATTTCGTATATATTCTTGTTCAGTGTTGAGCTAAAAACCTTGTAAACACTTTGTAGGTTTCGATGAATAGCTCATTTGTCATCCACCATATTTAGAGAGAGGGTCGCTCTCCCAGAGAGTGAGTTCTGAAACAGTTTAACAATAGAACATGTTAAACAATATTAAACATGTGGGCAAAGTAGCATCGTCAAAATAACCTCGTGTTACAAAACCTTGCCTATTGAATGCATAAACGCTACAAAATAAAATAAAACTCGAATGAAAATATAAATGATAGTTTCTACAATAGAAGATATAAATTTGTTTTAGACCACTTTAATTTTTATTGTACTCTACCGGTTTCGGAAGCACCCTTCCTTCGTCAGGAGAATATTAAAACTGTTTTATCCTTCTTGTTGTCCCGTTTCCACCTTATTTGAAACAGTTTTCACATAAATGCTACCTGTAAAAATAAAACAGAAACATGTACCTATGTGGAATAATTTTACACCCGCGGGGCTTTTACGAAATAAACGTATTTTGATTTTAACACGAGTATTAAATACAAGAAACAAAATTTTATGATAAATCAGATTCGGAGAGCCAACCAAATTTTCAAGAGTTGGGTTTTAGTATTCTCCTGACGAAGGAAGGATGCTTCCGAAACCGAAAGAGTTCAATTAAAATTAAAGTGGTCTGAAACAAATTTATATCTTTTATTGTTAATTATGACGAGCCACAAAGTAAATGCTTATTACAAATATGTGATAGTTTATAGTCTATGGCATTAATTTTGTCTATGTATTATCAGTATAACCTAAAAATTATCGCTGACGCATGCTTCTGTTGTTGCATCCTGTTTTTAAACTCTAATTCTATATAATATTCCTTACGCTGTTTTCCTAACGCAGTTGAATGTATCATCCCTTGTGTTATTGTAGTTATTGGTAAGTTCTAACGCTGATATTTTCTACAAATCCACAACTGCGATATGTCTTCGCGCGTATACATGTGAACCTGAACCTGTGTGAACACGCGAATCGCCGTTTGCATTTGGTTTGTTCCTTTTTTATTTTGGTACAATATTTTACATTTCTTAGCACAATTTAGTAATGTTGGCCTCACTGGGTGGCTTACCCGTGCTGAGTCCTCAAAAGGCCTCCTTTCCCACAGTAAAACAGGTTGTGTATACGCGCAATGTCAGGCCCACGACACAATCCGACTTTATAAATCCGGATTGTGAGTAGGCAAAACCACCGACTGAATTATTAATACACCGTTCTCGGTATAATAATAATTCTGTCGGTGGTTCAAAATGTTGATGCGATCTAGCTTAACTTATGACGCCATATGAGCTTTTGGTTGAGTAACGTTTGAACTGTCAATTTTTGACATCTACTTTTTTAAGAATTTATTTACGAAGGTAATGATTGAAATTCTCATTAATCCTAAAAATATCCACGACATTTTTTTAATAGCAGATTCATGATCCAAAATACGGTTATACCGTTTTATATAGAAATATAGTGGAAGATAGCGTTAGATTATTGTATTCCGACGATTGACGACGATTCTCTCAACCGATTTCAATCGTCTTATCTTCAATGTCACTTGTATATCCTTATTTGAAAATATTTTTACAGTAGATTGCATTGCTTGGGAAAATATTAAAACCTAAAGATAATATTCATATCTCATACAAATTGGAGTTCCGTTAAAACAACGTTTAGTTTTGGGAAGTTTCAGACATATGTTATGTGCACAACAGAGCCATGGATCAACTTAATCCAGAGAATGTATCCATCAAGACGGAACCAGTGCTCCGGGAAGACAATGGAGGTGAAATGCCTTATACGGATATGGATTTCGACCTCCCAGATGTAAAGAAGGAATGTTTGCAGAATGCGGAGAGTGCTCGGACAGCCAGTAAGTTGCGTTGCACATTAATTTTGAAATGTAGGTTGTTAAATTCTGATGTTCGGAATCCTTGTCCGTTTTGAAATATTGCACAGACAGGACATAATATACTTGTTCATAACGTCCTCTCTTGCTGTACCTATATAAGTACTACAGCAATATTTTAACTTATACTCACAAATCACATGTTGCAACCTTACCTTATTCGGGATATAATAAAGTTCAATTAATTACAATGCACTGAAAACACAATATTGATGTAATAATGCATTATTCCATTGGCTACAAACAACAAAACGCCGTACTGAAGGTGCTCAAGAGTAAACGTTTTATGATTCTTGAAGGATCACTCTTGAAGTTGACATCTGGGGTCCTTCATATTTCTTAAATTAATTTTTATTATCACAGAATTAGAAGTGTGCTCCTGTAGAAGACGACATTGCCCACGATACATGTAGATTGTTTTTATAAAAATTATGTGATGTAAATTATGTTTTACCGATGACACCGTCTTACTGTTTGAAGCTGACACCTGGCTAGCTGCTTATAAAAAAGCTGAAACGGACATAAGAATTAGGGTGGAACACTTTTATATGATTTTTTTTTTCGTAATTCGAATTGGAATACCAGGTAAAAGTTGCTTTATGTAATTGTAAATAACACTTCTCACTTTGGAAGTTCTAGCTCGCCAGCTTGAGTTCCCGCCATAGATTTAAAATTTTATTTTTTAAGGTTTTATAGACGTTTTTTATTAAACACTCCATAAACAAAATAATAAATAAATATAATATATTATGCATTAAATGATGAAATAAAAGTCGATTTTAATTAATAAAATGATAAAATAAAAATAGATTTTAATTAATAAAATCATTTATTTCAAAAGTAATCACAGGTTCAGAAAGTTATGTTGGTATGAATAACATCATTTTTTATAGCAAAATCCCTTTTCAGCTCAACCTTTGGCATGTGTTTTCGAAATGCTTATTTAGATTTTATGTATCCCTTTCATCTTATCTTGTCGAATACACTTAGAGCTGCTTCTGTCACAACTTTTACAGATCTTTCCACAGCCTGGGTGTGGCAAGGCAGTCTCATTAACCCCAACACTGTATCTTCTCCATTTTAAATAAGATCTTGTAACTGCTCACCTTAAATATTCATCAGTATTGGGGGTTCGTATATATTTTGTTGCCAGTCAATCATGTCTATCTAAGAACAAGCATTTAAGTCCACTTTTGGCACCTAAAACATGCGCGAAACAGAATTTTTATTTACTTGACCAGCCTATAAAATGCGTCTTGCAGCGAGTTCTCTAATGTGCTTACGTGAATCTGTTATCATACTCAACAACAAGTTTTCTGGATGAGCAAAGTGACTATTTAGAATTATAACAGTGTCCACTATCGCTAACGACTCGTTGGACAAATATCTAGTGCTGTTAATGAGCTTCCATAAATGATTTGAACCATCTTTGCAGGATGAATGTGTTTTGATAGCAAACCAGACAGGAGCGTATGATTATACGATAAACGTTGCTAAAATCACAAGATATTGTTATGGATTTTCTGTAGAAATATACAAATTCAGTATGCGATTTGCTCTTGTCAACCAGCGGTCATATGGGGTAGTTTACCTGGGCTTCTCTGTAATAAATCAGGAGAGCAGGATCCATTTATGACAGCAGTATTCATTTCTTTTAAATATTTCTGGTCTGTACTAAGATCTGTGGATATTTGTGAAGGTAGTTCACCTTCTATCTTCTCAAAGTTTGCCGACGGCAGCGTCTTGCATATCTCTAATTCTTTACCAATTTGACCTGCAAATTAATTAGGTCCTGCAGTAGGGCCATCCAAATAGGTAAACAAATGCCTCAATGGTTACTCATTGGCGCGTAAGAGACAAATTATCCATTGCATTGGTCGAGATAGTCTGTTTTCCAAAAGACAAATTACGCCTCAAACTTTCCCTGTATTTGTGTTTTTTCCATCACAGCTAACAGCCATTAAACCCTCTAGTGATATCTTTTCATTTGTTAAAAAGCTGTGGATAGCTCTTTAAATATTTCTGCACTGCCCGATGTTGGAACCCCTTACCCAACATAAGCAGTACCTGGTTATTTTATAATCGAAATATGTTCCTTTTGTACAATCACTCTAAGCCCCTTAAATCTTTTTAAAACAGTTTTAGCCGTCTTGTCTTTCCTTCCATCGAAATATAGTGAAGGAATTTCTGTTACTCTTTCCTCGCTTAAAATTTGCTCGCGTACTTTCTGTCTTATTCTTCTTAGTTTCATCCTATCTATTATGCCTTATTTCTTGTTTGAACACCGATAGCGCATACTACGTTTGGTCAACGAAACTTTAAATATTTTGCGACAAGACTATACAGCACTCTTACAGACATTATAAAACTATGTGATTCACATAAAAAAAGATAATGTAAAAACTTGGATCAAAAAAAATTATTATTATACTTCATTCTATATTACTATGTATGTACCTGAATTGTATACGTATCAAAAATTTTGTAAATAAAATAAAAAAAAATAAGAATAGGGCCTTTACCGGTGCATTCACCCAAATTCGCAGTTATTGAAGTCACCACTCTATGGAGCGTATACATCCTAATACAAGTATGGGTATCCTCAACACAGGCTAGCCTAGTGTCGCGGTATTTGAGAAACCTCAACTAACTTTATTTATTTATATCTATTCTTGAATACACAATTTTACAAATGATTACAGTGGTTTATATTGTAGTACAGAGAAAAAAGTACAGAAAAAGGGTATAAAAAATAAAGAACATAGGTTGATATAGGTAAAACTGTGTGTGGGTGATATTGGATGTTACGTGAACACCTCACTAGGAGAACCTGTGCTGAGGTGTTAACGTGTTTGTGATTAAGTGTGACAGGTATTTATGTGTTGTAGTAGAAAGTTATTTTTATATTTTTATTTTTTTTCACAGACATATATTGAAACATGAAAACACACATTTATATGTGCGTGTATGTATTTTTGGATAATTCTTGAAGAACGTGTTTAATATTTAATTTTACTTATCATATTTTGGTTATGTTTGGTTTGGAATTATAATCTTTTGAATAAAGTGAATATCTTGATTTTTTATCCAGGCTACGATATGTTTTTTGAGAAAGTTTGTAGATGTATTTGTAGTCATTAGTTGTTTCAAAGTAATGGGCATACTGTTAAAAAGTTTGGTTGCGTAGTATTGAAAGTGTCTTTGTCCGTGTGTGGTGTGTGTTATCGGAATGTTCAGTGTTTTATTTGTTGATGACCTGGTTTTTATTATGGCTTTTGGTTGATTTTTAATATGAAGATTATTATGGATGAGATGTAGGAGAGTAGTTTTGGCGTAAAGTTGTCTTATTGACATGACGTCTAGAGTTTTGAAGATTTTGTTTTAATCTGTGTAGAATGGTTCTTGCAGTATGAGTTTTATTATTGCCTTTTGAACTTTTTGAATTGGGTCAATCGTTGTGTTTGTAGCGCTTCCCCAAGCTAATATACCATAAGTGGCAATGGATTGACACAGTGCAAAATATTAATAATTGTACTTTAATTTTCTTTTTACCTTCATTATATTATTTTTGTATTTTTCTGTAAATTTTATAAACTTAGAAAAAAGTTACAAATCAATGCACAATATACATCATAATATGTATTTATAGTTGTAATGTACAAACTTTCTTAAATAATGATATGTATTATTATTATTTGAAAGCTGCCGTTTTCGGGTACTTCCGTTCGCTGCCTTAGTTCTTGTATGTTCGATAGACCATTTAGCAAATTTTACAGGAGACGTTTTTTTTTTCTTTTTATACGCAAATTCTAAAAAATTCTCGATTTTGGTCATTTCGTTTAATACATATGTGTAACAGGAAATGTTTAGAGATCATTTTATAATATGGCCATATTATGACTTTAAAGGTGGACGTTGAACATGGCATGAAAATGATGAATGATTATTTTGGATATTGAACATATCGTCTGGCGATTGAACAATTCGGCTCCCATAAGTTTGAGATATTTTTTGTTCAATTAGCCAATTAGTGGTAAATTGTATATACAGGGTGATTTTCAGATTTCAAATACTTAGTTATCTTGGTTAGAAGTTGACTTAAAGTATTACTTAGTTTCTCACAAAAACTGCTCTATATAAATCATCCAATATTTTGGAAGTTTGAAAACAATGCAGAAGTACAAAGGTACCTACCGCTAATATACTACTATCGGTTGTCGGTGCATGCGTGATGTGAAATATTCTTACATCGTACGTATTACGGCCTCCGTGGTCTAGGGGTACCCTTGACTAGAAATCCGAAGGTCGCGGATTCAAATCCCGGCGTGCGCAAGTAAATTTTATTGGATTCATTTATGTTATTTCACAAATTATTCATTTAAAATAACATATAGTCTATTTGCGGCATGTTCCAGAGAGGAAGATATGGTGTAAAGACCACCATAAGAATTGAAATGGCTTTAGCCGTGTTTGGTGATCAGATCTGAATAGATACTCATATACCATCTATATTCTCCTTCATCCTCCTTCCTCTCATTCTCATTTCCATCTCCTTCCCCTCCACACTACCTTCAGCCTCACAATATACTAATATACCCCAATAGGGGATTCCATAGTCTCACTGGCTCCAGATGGTTGGGAGCAGTTGAGACTGTGTGCGGTATTCCATAAAAAAAAATCCCGAGTGATGCGTAAAATTATTGAAGTTCAATTTTCAGTTGAAAATTTTTTTTTTTACTGTTTCGTTACCTACATTTGATAAATGTAATTTTTAAAGTTTACTTACTTTAGAAAGATTTTTTTTCTTTGGGAAGGTCTTATTTGCCGTGAGCTTATTATTTATGTTGATTATCGTGGGTAAAATATTATTTTTTTAAATACTTTAAGCTCTTAAAATCCTAAAATTATAATATCCCGCGATTTGGGTTATGGGTGTGCGCTATTTATCATAACATTTATTGTTGTTAGTCGTTTGCCTAGTTGGTTTTATTTTAGTTCCTACATAGGAATATGTTTATTGTTTTTTATGTGACTAAAAAAAAGCAAAAAATCAGAAACTTTTAATTGAATGAATTCAAACTTGAAATATTTGGACTCCGTTTTCATCAGCGATCTCAGCAGTGATAATGGATAAAATATGTGTCGTAGATGTCTTTCAATCAGACTATGAGGGCAGTCGACTTTTTGCACATTTCCATTTCCTGGCTCTTTGTTGTATTTCTTGAATAAAAATAAGTTTTAATGCACTAAAATTTTCATAAACGAACAATTAACACAACTAAATAAACACCTCCTGTTTCTGGCGAAATCCACAAGACTCGGCTACAAATTCATCTGGGCGAAAAACGGTAACTTTATGATGAGAAAAGATGAAACAGCTCCAATCATCCATATAAGGCAGCCGAATGACATACCTTCAGAATAAAGGACCATCTAACATCTAGCACGTGAAAATAACTTATATCTATCAAAATGTCTGTTGAAAATTTTTTGTTTGAAAATTATATTTGTAAAAACACAAGTGAACTAAATAATCACTTCAAAGACGTTAACTTTTCAATTCTTAATATGAATATTAGAAGCTTAAGAAGGCACTTTGATGAACTTTGTATTCTTCTCGATAGTCTTGATTTTACTTCTAGTATTGTAATTTTAACAGAAACGCAAATGAAAGAAGTAATTCCCTATAACTTGCCAGGATATATAACTATTTCATCCGAATGTAAACATACTGGTCACGATGGAATCACTTTATTTATAAAAAAATTGTCTTAAAAAACCTGCCTTCGAAATTCTAGACTTTAAAACAGCTAACGCAATCAAATTAACATTTACCCATAGTTATTGTACTTATTTGCTATTAGCTATCTATAGATCACCTTCCTTAAATGAATCTCTATTCAATAATGAACTTAATTCACTTATAAAAATGACTAACAGAAATAACTTTAACTTTGCAATATTAACTGGTGATATTAATATAAACATTAATGAAAACAACAAAAGAACAAAATGTATACATGAATACTTAGATTGTTTGTCATATGCAGGATATCAATCATACATAAACTCATCAACAAGAGAAAATCTAAATAATTCCACGACTCTAGATCACATATTTATCAAAACACACAAACACGTTATAACTAAATCTTCAACTCTAAAAACAAACATTACTGACCACTACCCAACATTCTACGGACACAACATCTTAACCACAAATTCAAAAGAATACTCTAACACTGTTGAAATAAATGAAATTAATTACATCACATTAAACAATTTACTTCATTCAGAAAAATGGGACAACATACTATCAATAGCTAACCCAAATTCAGCATTAGAATTATTTTATAAAACTCTAGAAGCTTATATTTCGAAGAGTACAAATAAAATTGTCATCGCTAAGAGAAATTATAAAAAAATTAAGCCTTGGATCACTGTAGGACTAATAGTCTCTATTAAACAAAGAGATAAATTATACAAAGAGATGTTAACTTATCAAAAAGCCTGTCAAAAAAATAACACAAGAATTATGCCTTTCATGAAAACGAAATATTTAATGTATAGAAATTTACTAAATAGGTTAATAAGAAATTGCAAAAAGAAGTATTATTGTGAACAAATTGATAGTGCAAAAAATGATATCAAAAAAACGTGGAATATTATTAACGAAATCACGAACAAAAAAAAAAGTATCAACCGATGTCAATGAGATTATAATAAATGAAAAGATTATAACTGACAAATCGACTATTGCAGAAAACTTTAACAACTTTTTTACAAATGTAGTAGATCAAGTACTTGAATCTTCTAGTAAAATTGATAATACAATACCCGTATACTTATCTTTACACTTACACTCAACTAACGATTCAATTTACTCCTTAGAATATTTTTCACCCATCACAACAGATGAAATTTATAAACACATTGACGGTCTAAAATCAACAAATTCTACAGGAATTGATGGTTTATCAGGTAAAACACCAAAAAAAATAAATCATTACATTATAACTTCATTGGTACATATTTTTAATATATCCTTAAAAGAGGGACATTTTCCCGAACAATTTAAAACCTCTATCATAATACCAATTCACAAATCAGGAGAAACGCACATATTAGACAACTACAGACCTATTTCCTTGGTCTCAAACCTCTCAAAAATATTTGAAAATGTATCAAAAATAGAATAATGAATTACCTAGAACAAAAGAAAATTCTGTCCCAAAATCAATATGGCTTCAGAACAAAACTAAGCACTGAAGATGCAATATTCGATCTGACTAAAAAATTATACACATCTGTTGATCAAAATAAAAAGAGTTTAGCTATATTCCTAGACTTAAGAAAAGCTTTTGATACGGTAAATCACAATCTACTTATAAAAAAAATGAATCAAATAGGTTTAAAAAATGATACGCTGAAAATTCTTACTAGCTATCTCAAAGACAGAAAACAAAAAACAAAAATAGGGGATTTTTATAGTACTGAAACAGGAATAAAAAATGGAGTACCACAGGGAACTGTGCTTGGCCCAATTCTCTTTCTAATATACATAAATGATTTATGTGATGTTATAATCCCTGGTAAAATTGTATCTTACGGAGATGATACAGTAATAATAGTGAATGGAAAATCCTGGCCTGAAACATTTTTGAAGGCAACAAAATGTATTACATATTTCTCATCATGGCTAAAAAGTAATAGACTCTTCTTAAACTATAATAAAACATTTTACCTAACCATTTCCAAAAATAGTAAAAATAAACCCCCTAATAACCTTAAAATTCGAATACATAACGTTAACTGTAATCAAGAAATATGCTCATCTTGCTTTGAACTCGGAAAAGTTGAAAAGATTAAATATTTAGGTATTGTTATTGATACAAAATTAAATTGGTAGTCACAAATTAATAATACCGTCTGTAAATTAAGATATCTTACATACACATTTTACAGACTAAAAGAAGTGCTCAATGTTGAAAAACTGAAAATTATTTTTTTTTTTTTGGTGCAATCTTCACTCATATACGGAATAATAGGATGGGGCGGTGCGCTTAATGCACATATCAAACCTTTACAAATAATTCAAAATTATATCATCAAAGTTATGTATAGTCGGAAAAGAACATTTTCAACGGATGAGTTATACAAAGAATCTAAACTTTTCTGTCTCCGTAAACTATTTATTTTGCAAACTTTGAAATACATCCTTAAAAACAAAAATAAATTCGAAATAAATGAAAACAGAACCAACATTAGAAATAATAATGTATTTTATACTCCCCAAACGAACACAAAACAAATGCAAACACACTGCATTTTCTTTGGACCTCGTACTTTCAATCTTTTACCGAAAAATATTCAAGTGATAACTAAACTTCCTCAATATTTAAAAGAATTAAAATTATGGCTTTTCGATACAGCAGTTGAAACTTTTTTTATTAAATTTATATCAATTTATGTTTCACATAAAATATTCACCATATATTACACTAAACACTTCTAACTTCACTATACACTATTATAAACACTTTTTATACAAAACGCTAGTACAAAATGTAATATTGTTTTTATTTTATATGCACACAATTTGTTTAATTCTAGGTACAATAAAATAATCACTTAAATATATTACCCACGCACAGGCTGCGCCTTAGTGGGTTCCCATTATTCTTATTGATTTATATAATATTGTATGTAATTAATGTAAAAATTGGGAAAAATAAAGGAATTAAAAAAAAAAAAAAATGCACTAATATAATTTCTTAGAACTCATTTTAGGTAAAAGTCCTAAGTTTTTAATTTAATAATTGAATAAATAAATAATAAATGAAGCATCCTGTATATTTGCCTAGCAAATTCAAGAAGTACGTATAAAATATGGTGAAAAAGCCTATAAATGACATAATTTTAAGACTTACCATTCTATTTGAGCTACTGTTCTAAGGTTTATTGATTTTGGAGTCGGTGAAGTCATTGTTTAGTTCAATAACAGTATATATTCGCAATTAAACGTATTTTAAGTGGAACAATTTCGTTGTTAGAATGTTCTCGTTACCCTCAATTCCTAAATGGCCAGGGACCCAAACCAATATTGTCTCGAAATTTAATTAGCTTAAAGATTTAAGGGTGTTTCTGATATTATAAATAATATAGTCTTCTGGTTTATGGATATTTGAGGAAATTTTCAACACTGCGCTTAGTGAGCCAGTGCACAGTAAGGCTCGTCGAATATTGAAAAGCTGGATTTGACTCAAAGCTTGTTCAATTGCGAAGCATTCTGCAGTAAATATAGAAATTTCTTTAGGCAATTTATAAGACAAATCTAAATCGAATTCGGGAATGTGTACCGCAGCTCCACAATCTTTGTTATCAGACTTAGAACCATCTGTGTAAATGAGTGAAAATTCTGGAAACTTAGAAGATGTAATGTTTTTAAATTTTTCCTCAACATTTTGATTAGATGAGGTTAAAATATCAGTTCGGATGTCTGAAGTTATAACGTTGGGGATATAATTGATAGAATCAAATGGGATAGTGAAAATAGGAAGGATAGGATCTTTTTGTAGATTTTGGAGGGAAGAAGACAGAGATTTGAATGAAAGAAAACTTTTTAGAAGGAGAGGAAGTCGATTTTTGTCTGTCGATCTTTTTTCGTTATTTAAGTTATTGAACAAATAATCAAGGCTTTGTTTTAAAGGGTGACGCGATTTAGAAAAAGATTTAAAAATATATTTATCAGCCAGGAATTGTCTCCTCAAAATTAAGGGGGGATCAACACATTCTACCTGGAGAGAATTAATTGGAGAAGATTTCATCGCTCCAATAATTATTCTGAGCGCTTTGGACTGAATTCTTTCAAGTTTTTTGTTCAAATATTTAGGAAGAGGATCGAAAAGAAATGTTCCATAATCCAAATGGCTTCGCACTAGAGCACCATATATTAATTTAAGAGTAGTAGGATGAGATCCCCACCACACTCTGGAAACAGCTCGCATAATATTTAGCCCCTTTTCACACTTAGCCGAAATGTTCTGAATATGCGGGAGCCAGGAAAGTTTATGATCCAAAAGTAGTCCAAGAAATTTAATTTGCTTAACGATTTGAAGAGGGACATTATCAAAGCAGACAGAAAAGGGGGGTATTTTTTTTTTGCGCGTAAAAGCCACTACTTTGGTTTTAGACGTAGCTAAATTCATCCCATTAGTCAACAACAAACTTTAATATTATGTAAAGCCAAATTCAATTCCTTCGCAGCGCGCGATAGATTTTTGTGTGATAAATATATAAGGAAATCATCAGCAAAATAAAGTCGCTTGATAGATGAAGGAATTAAATTGTCTAAATCACTTATATATATTAAATAATAATGGACTGATTACAGACCCCTGAGGTAACCCCTTCCATAGTTTGCGATTTATCGTTTTTGAGGAAAAGTGGATAATAATAGATCTGTCTGTTAGTAAATTGATAATAAATTGAACTAGTTTTAAGGGAATTTTAATTTTAATTAATTTTTCTTTCAAAATGTTAAGTAATACATCGTCGTAAGCTGACGAAAGATCAAGAAATGTGGCCAGAGTGCAAGAATTAAGGGACTGAGATATACGGATGTCTGTTGTTAACACACTTAAATTATCTATGGTTCATTTCTTTTTCCGGAAGCCATATTGATTAGGAGAGATAATTCTGTTATTTTCAACAAACCATTCCAATCTGTTCTTTATCAAGTGTTCTGCTACTTTCATTAAACATGACGAAAGAGCAATAGGACGATAGAATGAGATTTCAGATGGATTTTTGCCTGGTTTTAAAATCGGAAGGATTTTTGGAACTTTCAAGACTTCCGGTATAAATCCTGTTTCGAACATGTAATTAATTGGGGATAGAAAATATTCAACCGACATATCTGAGAATGTTTTAATGAAATTATATAAGATTCCATCAGGGCCAGGAGAAGAGTCTGGAAGGGAATTGATTACTCGATTTAATTCACTTACTGAGAAAGAAGAGTCCAGCCAGCTAGAGTGAGATGGATAAGAAATAAAGGAAGGCATTTCCTCACATCTGGCAACTGACGGAGGAGCTATCTTATCAGCAAAACCTATAATAATTTCTTCTGGAATATGTTTGGAACGCTGGGGAGTATATGACGAACCGATTTTTTTTTAAATTGGACCATACGGATGACTGGGGAGATTCAGGAGACAAGCGTTCACAGAATTTTCGCCATCCAGACCGCTTTTTGTTTTTCAAAACGCGTTTCGCTTCTGCCTGGGCGCGTTTCACAGAAAGGTAATTTTCGAAACACATACATTTACGGAAAATGGAAATTGCTTCTCTTCTGGATTTAACGACACTAGTGCATTCTTCATCCCACCATGGGGTGGAATGTTTTATCTTAATGTTTACATTACGTTTTTTAAGTGTTTTTTCTGCAGCTTTTATAATCATGTTAGGAAATAATTCACATTGTATTTTAGTGTTGACAAGGGAAGACTTAGATGCTTGAACAATGGAGTCTAATTCTGAAGAAAAAATTCTCCAATTCGCGTCTTTCGTTTTAAATTTAAAACTATTGTTTATAGAAAAGGAATGCGTGGAAGATAGATGGTGGAAGGTAATTATTATAGGAAAATGGTCACTAGATAGTGGATCTTTAAGAATGTTCCAAGAACATATGGGAATCACCGAAGATGAGCAAAGAGATAAATCGACTGCACTTTTCCGATGTTGAGGGGCAGTGAAACGAGTTGGCGATCCGTCATTTAGAATACATAAATTATAGGTATTCATAAATTCTAATAGATTATGGCCAGAACGGTTTGTTAACTCACTGCCCCAAGAAGGAGAATGAGTATTGAAGTCCCCAAGTATCATATACGGGGGACGAATCTGGGATATAAATGTTGACCATTCGTTTTCAACAAAAATTGTAGAGGAAGGGATATATATTGATAGTAATGCAATATCAGATACAAAAGCTGCTACTTTCTGAAAATTATTGGGGAGAGTCTGGAAAATAATTTGTTTAAACGGGATAGAATTATGTATAATAAGAGCAGTGCCACCTTTGCCATCCAGTCTATCATGTCTTAGACAATGATATCCAGGAATCTTAAATTGGTATGAGGGTTTTAACCACGTTTCGGAGATGGCAGCAACTGAAATATTATGTTCATCAAGTAACTGTACAAGATCAATTTTGTTGGCGAATAGACTTCTACTATTCCATTGAAGTATTTTGCTCAGTTGCGGATACATTGGGAAGGCTAGAGAGTACAGATTTCATATAATCGGCAGCGTTGGACGGTACTTTATTGTTATTTGAAAGAATCGTAATTAATAGGGTAATTAAAGATTGAATAAAAGAAGAATTTTCAATCATGACTTTAGGTAAGATATCGGAAGTGGAACAGTTTTTTAAGGCAGTCCCATTGGGAGCCTGGGATTTATTATTCCCATTCGGGTTAAGTAAAAGATCATTATGTAGTTTTTTATCGAAAGAAAGAATATATATATTTTTTTTATTATTATTTATACCCGCTAAACTGCTCAAGCAGTTTGTCAGCAGGTCAGTTTAACATAATATATTATCAAAGCATACAAAAAGCGAGAAATCACAATATTTAAAATAGATACAGAAGAATTTAAATAAGAACTTAAATAATCACAAAAACAGAGCCATATATAAAAAATAAACAATAGAATAACTTTTAACATACTACAATACAAAATAATAAAATACAAAGACAATCAGTTGTAACACAGGCAAATTACTCATATTCATATGTATATATATGCATAAGATTATAAACAATATCAGTATAAAAAAGCTTGATCTATTAACCATTTTTTAATTTTATTTTTTAATTCAGGGGTGCAATTTGATTGAATTTTTATGTCTATTGGAATCTTATTAAATATGGTAGGCACAAGATAAGAGAAAGTCCGCTGTCCGTATTTATTTATAATTTTCGGAATGGACATACCTTCATTTCTATTGAATCTTGTGTCATATGCATGATCTAATTTTTCTTTGTATATTGAATCTGACGTTATGTTTTGACATATAATTTTAAACCATAATATTCCTCGAACAGATAATACGTTAATTGACTCATATAATAATTTTATATCTCTTCTTTGTGCATAAATACGTTTGTTTACCAAAAGCTTAGTCATGGAGTTTTGAATTGATTGGATGTAACCTATATTTGTCTTGCAGGAGTTTCCCCAGGACGTTATTCCGTATCTGATTGTAGATTCCGCTAATGACAAATAGATTATTTTTAACGTACTTATAGGCATAAAATATTTAATTTTGTAAATTCGCCCCGCAATAGCTCGTAGGCGTTTGCATATGTTGCTAACGTGTGTATCCCATTTCATATGCGCATCTACAGTTATCCCCAAATATACATAAGTTTGTACCAGTTCAATGGTTCCACATTTACAGGACTGTGAAGAATTGTGTATACACTCAAATGTATGCGACTTTATTATAGGCGTGATGGTATATTTGGCATGTGGAGATCGTATATGCATCAATTTAGTCTTTTTGGAATTTATTATTAGGCCGGCATCATGTGACCATTTCTGTAAAGAAAAGAAATCATGCTGCATGAGTTTTATTGCAATAGATAAATCTTCATGCGAAATGACTAGCGCCGTATCATCAGCATAAACGTAATGCTTAACAAAGGTGAAAATTTTATTCATGAGTGAAACAAATATAATGTATAATGTTGGCCCGAGAATTGACCCCTGCGGGACTCCTGTTGACATATATTTAGCTTTGCTGTAAGTTTGAAAGAGTTTCACTTTAATTTGTCGATTGGTTAAATAGTTTTTGAGAAGTTTTAGTAATTTTCCCCTAATTCCTATCGCTTCCAATATCTGTAATAGTTTTTTCGGATCAATAGTATCAAACGCTTTAGAGTTGTCTATGAATAATACAAGAATATGTTTTTTATCATTGAGTTCCTGATTTACGTAATTGGAAAAGTCCTGTAGTAAAATTTCTGTGCTTTTATTTTTTTGAAATCCGTATTGGTTGCGATCAATAATGGAGAAACTTTCTAGCGAATCAGACACTTCCGAGCTCTTCAAACATTTGAGCGATACTATTGATGATCTCTTGCCCCGCTACCCTTCGGCCGAGTTTGTTGTTCTGGGGGACTTCAACGTTCATAACGAACCATGGTTGAAGTTCTCAGGCCCAACGGACTCGGCTGGCCGACAGGCGGAATCCTTTGCCATTTGCTACGGATTAGAGCAATTGGTTCAGGAGCCTACAAGGGTTCCTGATGTCCAGACTCACCGCTCCAATCTGTTAGACCTATTCTTAACTACTGTGCCACACGGTTATAAGATTGACGTCACAGCGCCTCTGGGATCATATGACCACTGCCTAGTGACGACATCAATCCCCGTTAGCCTCAGACCAACCAATGAGAGGCTGAGGAGAAAAGTGTGGCACTATAGGTCAGCAGATTGGTTCGGTATGCGGGACCATTTCAATGCTTTTCCGTGGTCAGCTGTTTGTTTTCGGACTTCGGACCCTTCAAGATGTGCCCAGGAGATTGGTAAAGTCATCAAATCGGCGATGGATGGCTTCATACAATCGACTACTAAAGAAACTGGTGTGGGCTCAAAGCCGTGGTTCAGTCGACAATGCTCCGAAGCAGTTCTTACCGAGCCTACAACACATCTCGAACGCCCGAAAGCAGATCAGCATACAACAAATCGGCAAAGGAATGCAAGAGAATCATCAATAGATCAAAATTCGAACACGACCTGCAGATCAGCAAAAAGCTGGCTGCCTGCCCGCACTAGCAGAGCAGAGCATTCTGGTCGCTTGCGGGCTCAATAGGTCGAAATTTTTGCAAACCCAGTTTGCCACCTCTTACCAGACCTGACGGCTCACTAGAAAACACCGCCACCGAAAAGGCAAACCTTTTAGGGAAAATGTTTGCGGAAAACTCGACCCTCGACGACGGGGGTGCTGTTCCGCCGTCGGTTCCTCACTGCGGCTTCTATATGAAAAAGCTGAGGATCCGGAATCGGGATGTACTCCACGTCATACGGGGGCTCGATGTAAACAAAGCTAGTGGACCTGATGGAATACCTGCCCTGGTATTGCAGAGGTGTGCTGCGGAAATAGTTCCAGTTTTGACAAAGCTCTTCAAAATGTCCCTGAAGTGTGGCACTGTGCCCTCTGGTTGGAAAAAAGCGGTAATTCACCCTATTCCCAAGAAAGGTGACCGCTCCAACCCGGCCAACTACCGCCCCATAGCGATCACATCAGTTCTGTCCAAAGTGATGGAACGTGTGATCAACGACACTGCTCACATACCTCGAGAAGAACAAAATTATCAACGACCGTCAATACGGATTCCGGCGGAACCGCTCGTGCGGTGATCTTCTCGCGTATGTGACGCATGTTTGGGGGCGGTGCCTGGAACGTCACGGTGAGACCCAAACGGTCGCACTAGACATATCCAAGGCCTTTGACCGGGTCTGGCACCGTGGACTTGTCAACAAATTGCATTCTTACGGACTTCCCGCATCCCTGTGTACGTGGATTGTTGACTTTTTAAGGGATAGGTCGATTCAGGCGGTTGCTGACGGTTTCACCTCTTCCTCGCACTCCATAAATGCTGGCGTCCCACAGGGATCGGTTCTGTCTCCGACTTTGTTTTTGTTGCACATCAATGACCTTTTGACATGTGTACCGATTCATTGTTACGCGGATGACAGTACAGTTCATGATAGCTTTTTGTTTGACAAGCCCCCAAAGGGCACACAAACTCCAACGGCTCGGAGGGCTTTGAAGCAGAGAATGGACGGTTATCTCGAGAGTATTTCCTCCTGGGGTAAAAATAATCTCGTCGAATTTAATGTTTCAAAGACCCAATCCTGTCTGATTACGTCTAAAAGGGATCCAAATGATAATCTAGTCTCCTTCAACGGAAGCAATCTTCCGAACAGGTCTTCCATTGATATGCTTGGTGTAACTATAAGTGACCAGCTCAGGTACGGGGGCTCCATCGAAGCCAGAGTAAAGTTGGCCTCTCAGAAGCTGGGCGTACTGTACAGGGCCCGCAGATACTTTAATAGTACACAACTGCTCACCCTGTACAAATCGCAAGTGCGCCCTACTGTCGAATTTGGCAGCCATCTCTGGTCTGGAGCCCCAAAATACCTGAAAAAAACCCTTGACTCTGTGCAGAAACGGGCGGTCCGTTTAATAGATTCCCCAATCTTAACAAACGGACTGCAATCTTTAGAGCACAGGCGTCAGGTAGGTATGCTGTCCTTGTTCTATCGGTATTACAATGGAAGATGCTCTGAGGAACTAGCGTCATTGATCCCTTCGGCACCGGTGCGTAGTCGGGATACACGCCAAACGCGTGCCCAACATTTGTACACAGTTGACACTTGTCACATGAGAACGGGTCGCTTCTACGATTCGTTCTTAAGTTCAACAGCTCGGCTGTGGAACGAACTGCCGGCTTCTGTGTTTCCTCCCTCCTACAACATGGGACTCTTCAAGACCCATGTTCACTCCTTCCTCTCCACAAAAAGACCCTCCACACAGCATCCCCAAAGATGACATAGGCCCTGAGGGAAATTATTTTCTTCAGGGCCTCCTGTGTGGAGTAAATATAAAAAAAAAAAGGTATTTTATTAAATTTACGGAGATGTATTTTTCTAGAATTTTTTCAATTGCTGGGAATATACTGATAGGTCTATAATTTTCCATTTCAGAGTGCTTTCCCCCTTTGTATATTGGCCTAATAATGCTACATTTAAGCTCATTCGGTATAACTGCTTGAGATAAGATTTTATTAATTAAATGAGTAATTATCGGACATAGAATAGTTATATGTTTTTTAATGTCGAACATTCTAATATTATCAATACCTGGCGACTTGGAATTATTTAGTTGACTGACTATCCTGCGTATATATTCACAGGTCGCTCTGGGCAAGTACATGCTATGCGGCAAATCAACGGGGGCTATGTTGGACGCTTTGTAGTCACATTTGTGTAACATCGAGCTGATACTATTGGTAAACTGCTCAGCGAATCTATTTACAATGATTTCCTCTGTTTGCCCGCTATTATTCAACATGTACTTTGAGATAATTTCATCGCAGTTTGTTTTTGTTTTACGTCCCAATAATTTATTAATTTGATACCAAGTTTTTTTAGAATTGCTGAAATAGCTTTTAAATGTTTCATTAAAATACGTAGTTTTACTTTTTATGATTAATTTGGAAACAGTATTTCGGGTTTATTTGTATTGTTTTTCGTAGGTTTTATTAGTAGGTGAATTTTTCCATCTTCTGTACATGGAGTCTCTTATTTTAATTTTTTCTAAAATATCATCCGTTATCCATAATTTTATTGCATGTGGTCTATTTTTGGGTTTTGGATAAAAAGTGATTTTACTTTTTTCATATAGTTCGTTAAAAATGTTTTTGAGTTTATTGTATATGTCAACGCAATTTTCTTCAGCAAGCAGGGCGTTCCAATTAAAACTACGTATGTTTTTATCAATTCGTTTTTGGGATATTATTGAAATACTTTCCCCGCGATGTTTGGTTTTTGTAATTGCGCTACTATACGTGATGTTAAGAGCTGTCGCGAAGTGATCCGCTATAGTAAAATCACAAATACAAGAAGAAAATACGTCAGCTTGTTGCTGCCTGCTGTTGAACCTTATAAAATTGTGATCTATGCATGTGCGTGTAACATTTCCGGCTACTAATGCTTCCCTTGTCACATCGTTGATACACTTTATTAAATGATGGCTAGATAATATGTTTTCGTAAGACATAATAACTGGGTGTTGAGGGTTTAATAAATCTAAATTAACATCTCCAAGAAACAACATATTTTCCATGGGGTTAATAATATTTGATAAGATGGATGAGATTTCATTCAAAAACAATGATTTGCTATGATTTGGAGGGCGGTATATTGCTAAAATGTTAATTGTTATATTATTGGGTAAAGTTATGATGCCAAATATACTTTCAAAATATTTTGTTTCTAGTGATTTTTGTAGAAAAGTGATTTCATCTCTAACATAGAGCAATATACCACCTCCTGTTTTTTTTGTTCTACAATAGTTATAAGCTTTGAAACCAGGAACTTCGTAGAGACAAGTAAGGTCATTTGTAATTGCTGTTTCACATAACATCAAAATATGTATATGTTTCCAGCAGGTATTAAGATAAATGTTAAGAGTGTCCCAGTATTTGTAAATGGACCTTAAGTTCAGTTGTACAATATTTAATTGTTCCTTATTGCAATCTTTATTATAAATGTGTGTTTTGTCCTCAATCCATTTTTGAAGATCACTGGTTTTGCAAAAATTTACCTCATTGTCCTCCTCAAAATAATAATTATTGGACGCCATAGTCGATCGTAGCAAGGTTCCTTTTCAGTGCAGCTTTATAGGCCGGGCAGTTGTCCTTGTCTCCAGTCGAGTGCGTAGCGGGCTTTCCAAATCTAGTGCACGTAGCGCAGACTGGTTTGGCAGCGGCATTTGGGCAGGATTCGTTGGTGTGGTTCTCTTCAGCACAGTGTCCACATCTAAGAGTGTCTCTGCAGTACTTATATGAGTGTCCTATCATTTGGCACTTAGTACATACGGTTAGTCCAATAAAGTCTCTGACACGGCACACAGTCCAATTGACGAACACCTTCTCCTGTTCCACCAGCAGTTTTCGTATTGTAGCTAAATTTTGGATTACATTTTATCGGTTTGAAAATTGTTTCTTTGTGGGAAGATGATAGAGGGGATTTAGGGGAAGAAAAATGAAAGAGAGAAGCGTTAGACGTTATCTCTGCAAAAGATTTTTTCGTAGGAGAGAATAATTTAGAAGCCTGAAAGTAGGAAATGTTGTCTGCAGCCATTGACTGTTTGATATTTCTCTGTCTAGATAACTCTGGACAGGCCACACTAACAGCAGTATGGTTGCCCTTAAAATTAATACAAATAGGGTTATTCGTTGTATTTTGACACTGTTCAAAGGGATGATCCTCTCCGCAATGGAAGCAACGAGGAGGGGAACGACAAATAGGTTTTGAATGGCCAAAACGGCAACAGTTGAAACATTGGATCGTCGGGAATCTGTATACTTCAACGGGAAGAGCGTTATAATAAATAAATACACGGGATGGTAATGTTTGACCTTCAAAAGTAATAACAACGGATTGGGAAGGTTTCCATATAGTGGTGCCGGTGGAAGTATCCTTGAAATTCAAACGACGTGCTTTTAAAACTTTTAGAGTTAATTGAGAGTCATTAAGAGCGTCTACTATTTCTGTTTCTGATAGATCGGTTGGGATACCTCTTACTCTGCCCATTCTGATTAAATTGAAAGTAGGTATGAAAGATTTAAATTTATTATTTGAAAGAGAACCTATTTTTTAACAAAATCACTAGCTAATGTGGTGGATTTAAATTCTATGGATAGTTTGTATCGACCTTTCGGTTTTATTGATCCATTTATAATACCGAGGTTATTGAGTTTTGAGCTAAAAATAAATTTACCAAAATCCAAGGGATGAATTATTTTCCCCTGTTCAGTCCTTTGGACATTAACAATAAATGGAGCTGAAGATGAAATAGAGTACATAAGCTCAATGGCTTTTGCTTCTGTAGGAATGGTATCATTATAACTTCCATGAGAGATTGGGGATTCGTTTGTTTGTGAAAGAGATTTAATTTTAGGAGGTACATTAAGGCAAAGCGGAGGTCGTCGTTTTCGGAAAGGAATGGTTACAGAAGCTTGGGAATCATCAGAATCGTAGACGTCTGCAATATTAGAAATGGACTCAGGGTCAGGAGGTCGATTTTCATCCTCCTCCATTTCAACAAATTAAAAAAAAAAAAATTAAACAATAAATATTATTTAAGAAATAATAAATGATAGAAATAATACACGAAACTGCGTCGCAAACCAATAATTGAAACAAAAATAATGAATACGAAAAGGTAACAATAAATAAATCTTATCTGTACGCCGCGCCGCCGTCAACAAGCCGTCAAACACAGAGCACTGGAAGTAAACACGACTGCACACTACCGATGTTCGGTGACTACTCACACATCAACTTAATGCATACCTGAAATGGAGACCCTGACGCGATAACAAAGAGTGTGTGCGAACCATGGAGTGATAATCTTTCGTCAAAACGTGCACATTTCTTCGATATTGTTATCTAACTGAAGTCGCTAGTGGTTACTGGTTAGTTGCTGTACAGACAATGTTTATGTAGGAGTAGCGAGATGTGACATAACCGCCACACGAGAAATGATTGATCTCATTATCACTTATGAAGATACGGAATAACGTCTTGGGGAAACTCGTGCAAGACAAGTATAGGTTACATTCAAACATTCCAAAACCACGATTAAGCTTTTGGTAAGCAAAGTGTTTTGCACAAAGCAGAGATATAAAATTATTACACGAATCAGTTAATATATAACCTGTTAATATAAATGTTTTGTCGGATTCCATATAAAAAGATTAAGAAGATTACACAATCAACACAATTTTTGGTCAAAAATGTGGCCATGTCCATTCCAAAATTACGCATATGTACGGCTAACAAACATGTACTTATCTTGTATCTTTTGTATAGATTCTAATTTGTCATATCCACATCTTCGGATCTACCGGATCTGCCCTGATGATGGACACTGCAACGCTGTCCGAAACGTCGGCTGAAGAAGGAGTTAGCGCAACACGGCATAACACCCCAAAAACAAACAACAAAAATATAAGCAAGCTGTTCATATTATTTCCTCTATTTATAACCATATTTTAAGATCATTCGCACGATCTGCATTTTTCTTTTAATTTTAACTTACCGTTGAATAATGTTATTATTTTCATTTTTATGTTTATTTTTATTATTATTTTTATTTTTATTTTTATTTTTACTCTTATTTTTATTTACTTTCTCGTTTATACCTAGTTATCTTATAAATTTTGCTAAAATAGTCTGTTTTGTCTTCAATATTAATTTTAGTATATTTTCAATAAGGACATTACATGTTTATATTACCCAATATAGAAGATACACTCCGAAACTCTCCTTACCCATCTTTATCTCGCTATCCCCCCTCCTCCTGTACTTCATGCTCACTTTTGTACATTATTCTATCAATTTAATATCGTACATGTCATTCATAATACACTACTCTTCAGTTATACTCATATATTATAACCGAATTGTACCCAACTATTACTCAACTAAATTACAATGTTAAATATTATATACCAAAACTGTAGAGGACTACGAACTAAAACTGAGATTTTTCACAATAATATTCTTTTGAATGACGATTGCTTCATTTTCGGTATATCTGTGTGCATGCATGCATGTCTTGGCTTATTGATTCTATTTTAGATCCGGAACTGGCACCAACTGAATTTTACAGTATTTTTAGACGGGATAGGACAAATAACATTACAATTAATAGCATTAATACCCAATCAGATTCTCGTCGAGGCGGTGGAGTCATGATCATAACTCATAACAATCTTAACGCATACCCTCGCGAAGACTTGGTCTGTAATGCTGAATGCATCTGGGTAACTATTCCCCCGTCTAACTATACTTCAAAACGTACCATCCATGTTTCTTGTCTATACTTACCACAGGGACATGGATATGAAAATGCTCTCAGTTCATTCCTTTGTTTGCTTGCTAACGTCAAAGATCAAAACCCAGATGATATTATTCTCGTAATTGGAGACTTTAATATGCCCACCATAACATGGAAACCAAAAGATAAAAATTCACACTTAACACCTGAAAATTTAAATTCAATTACTTCCTTACTTACTGACACAATCCATTACTCTGAACTGAACCAATACAATTCCATCAAAAATGCCAATAAACGTATACTAGATTTAGTTATCTGTAATGAGGAATGCCTTGTATCTCAAGCATACAACCCTCTTGTTAAAGAGGATTTACACCATCCATCGCTCAAAATCATACTACAATTAGACACACTTCCAACTATCAATGCTCCACCAAAAGAAATTTATCGGTATGATAAAGCTGATTATGATTTAATAAACCAACACCTGTCTAAAACAGACTAGTCTTTTACTCACGATAATGCTGACGTTGACGAAGCAATTTATACTTTTTATGACATTTTAAATAACACCATCAACCAGTTTGTCCCTAAACGTTTCATCAAAAAGAAAAAATTTCCCAACTGGTACTCACCTCCCTTAATCAAAATCATAAATGAGAAACAAAGACTACACAAAAAATGGAAATCAAATAATAATCCAGTAGATTACATAGAGTTTTCTATCAAACGAATACAACAAAGACACTTACAGAAACATTGTTACACCCAATATATAAATTCAGTTGAGTCTAATATTCCAACTAACAATAAAAGTCTCTGGAATTACGCTAAGAACAAAAATAGGACAAATAGCATACCACAAATCATGAACCTAAAAGACGAGTCAGGCACCGGTGCTCATCAAGTGTGCCAACTGTTCTGTAAACACTTCCAATCTACTTACGTAAGCGATGAGGGCACGGATGATCCCAGTAATATAGATAATTCTACCTGCGTTAATAATGATAACCCGATCGGGGACGTACAAATAAACAACTCATTGGTCAATAAATACTTGAATGAATTGGATGTTACAAAGAGTGCGGGCAGTGATGGTATCTCGCCATATTTTATCTCAAAATTTGCCAAAAATCTTGGATTACCTTTAACTAAATCACTGGAACTTATAATGACCGAATTTTGCACTACAAACTACACTCACTGACGGTCAGACGTAAACTTTCTGACGTACTGCTCCTACACAAAATTATACATGCATCAGTTGATACACCAAACATTTTATCCCAAATCAACATCAATATTCCATCAAGAAAATCAACAAGGAGGATGAACGACATTTTCTATATTAAAGCCTACCACACAAATACAGGATATTTTTCACCTGTACCGCGAACATTAAAAAATTATAACATTATACATGGCTCTAATAATGTAATAGACATTTTTAATGACCAATTTAAACACTTCAAAAAAATGTATTACCTTTAATCATATTAAGCTGATATTGTGATGAAACCCTTTATTTAATGAGAAGCAACATTGTATCTACCTAATCAGTGTCTCACCAGTACAGGTGTGACAATAACAAATCGTTTATGAACATATTTGTATTTACCTTTTACCCATTCTTAGCTTATTCATTTTGTTACTCTTTTTGTTGTTATTATGTTTTTAAACATCCATGTTTGTAAATTCTTGGGCACCATGCCTGTTTTATGTACTTAAATAAAAAACGTAAAAAAAAAAAAAAAGAACTTACTTATTTAACATGTCTTTAAAAAAAGGAATATTTCCTACAAAATTCAAAGAAGCCATTATAATCCCCATCCATAAAACTGGTTCAAAAAGTAACATTGCAAATTATCGCCCAATCTCAATACTCACAGTATTTTGTAAACTCTTTGAGCGTATTGTGTACGATCAAATTGGTTTTTTACAAAAAAGGTCAGTAATAACAAACTTAGTCAACTTTACTGAATACTTAACAAGCAATATGGATAATGGACACCAAGTAGATGTTATCTACACAGATTACTCGAAAGCTTTCGATAAAGTTAACCACTCTATCCTCATTAAAAAATTACACCAATTAGGAATCCATGGCGACTTACTTAGGTGGCTAACTTCATATCTGTAGAAAAGACTACAATGCGTATCAGTTGAGGGAACTAAGTCTAGTTTCTTAACTGTGCCCTCTGGCGTACCGCAGGGTTCCCATCTGGGACCATTACTGTTTAATTTATATATATATATATTTGATATTTATAAATGTTTTTTACATACTAACTACCTTGCATATGCAGATGACAAAAATATACTTAGTAATCAAATCTATCAATGACTGCATAAAACTTCAAGAAGACCTAAATCGTCTTTTTGCATACTATATCGGACGTACAGAGCCAAAGTCATTATGAGATAACAAGATCTCAAGTTTTTACGATGTCCTTAAATTTTTTGATAAAACCATTAAGATATCTGCAAATATGATACTATAATATTATTCCACGCCTCAATGCTTATCCCACATCCTTAATGTGCGACTGCTATAGTTAATATTAATGGATTTTCGGCGCCACCATACATTTAAAAACTAATGTTTTGTTTTGTTCAACACAGTGAAGAGATAAGGGTGATCGCTAATTACTCTCATTGAACATGTGTGAAATTTAATGTATAATTTTGTCCAATAAATAGAGAAGTAATTGGTAAAAACAGTCACTTCTCATCCGAGATTACTCGGGAAAGTAATATATGTTTAATTTAATGTTTTCCTACTGCCCCAACAAAAAACACTCAGATCAAGGTGTCAATGTGTGCCGGTGCCCTAATGAATTTGCAGTATTTGTGCGGGCTTCACTAACTTGGTCCCGTACACATACTGTAAATTAAACAAATTAATCATAAACATTTCTAAGTGCAACAAATTATCTTTTACGCGCAACAAAAAAAATATATTTTAATTATAACTTTCATGATACACATATCAATGAAATGGAATCAATCCGTGACCTTGGGGTAGTACTGGATATAAAACTAAATTTTATCAAACACATTAACGAAGTAATCAACAAAGCCAATAAAATGTTGGGATTTATAATTCGCATATCTTAACCTTTTCGCAATATTAAAACCATGTATTGCCTTTACACCACGTATATCCGCCCCCACTTAGAATACTGCACACTAATTTGGGCACCGTTCTACCAATGCCATATTGACAGAATCGAAAGTGTGCAAAACAAATTTTTTAAACACATAAATTATAAATTTAAATTACTCTTTGCAGATAACACCGAATCCTTAAAATTTCACAACTTTACTCCACTTCAAACACGTAGATTAATATCTGATCAAATATTTTTATACAAAATTCTGAATAACGGCCTGGACTCTCCTGAACTCGTAAATTATTTAAGAATTCACATACCTACAAGGCCAACCAGACAAAACCATTTTTTTCATTTGCCCGCGTGCAGAACCAACCTTAGAAAAAATTCTCCAATCCCCCGTATATGCGCGCAATATAACACGCAATTTAACAATATCGATATTCTTAATAATACTCTTGTGAAATACCGAAACGAAGTCAAGCGTACGACCACAAATGTTAATTAAATTAATGCACAGTTATAGAAAAGGTACAACATGAGCGTCTCCTGTCCCCATCCCATCTTTCTCTGCCTCTTGTTCTTTCCTATTCCTTCTTCCTTCTAATATATTTATATGATTTTTATTTTTTGTTAATTTCATTTTCAGTTAATGGTTATAACCAATTACAATTTTGTATTATATCACATTAACCAAAATTAGCATAAGAAACTATTTTGGCTTACCTCATATTTAACCTCTTTTATAACTTATCCTGTATAAAATTGCTGTTTGTTTCTTACAATAAATAAATATATATATTGAATATATATTGATTGAAATTTAACCAATCACGTTGACTATTATTATTTCTCTTAAAAACTCTCGATGGATTTAAGGAGATGGAAAAAACACTGTTTGCAAGCTAGACGCAAGATTCAAGGACTTTATGGATCAATTAGAATCTATTATAAAATTCAGTGAAATCTTTATCTTCACATATTGAAACTTTAAACACCAAGACGTTGATTTTGATTCTCTGGAATGCGACGTTATTCATTTGAAGGAAGTTATAAATAACGTAAATATGAAGATGAATCAACGAGAACAATTCGATAGACATGAAAGTTGGGTACCAACTACAAAAAAAGGGGAAATAGACTTAATTCGTAGAATGCGACCTGAAGAGTGTGGCCAACGGTAGCTCCTAAAATCACATCCACACACACATCTACATCATATATAATCATTCGTCTTCTTCGGCGAGATTGCAAGGACGCTTTCATGGCAGCTGCTCGTCGGCACCGGACCATGACTTCAGCAAATATCGGCCTTGCAGGAGTAGCAAAACGTATGTTCGGACTCCTGTTATTCGAATTTCCTCTGAGGCAGATATAAACAAAATAGAATGACTCCTTTCAAAGACTCCAATCCAACAGAATCTTGGGGCGGCAGGAAGTGAAATATCGTATTGATCATAGACAAAAAGACGAAAAGATTCGTGTTTTCTTTAGTGTCTATTCCGGTAGATACTTTATTCGGTGTGATAACATATTTCAAATGATAAAACGTCTCGATCACTACACAAAATACATTATTTGTAATTCTTTAAACAGAATTATGTTTTTAAAATTGATGAAATTATCGGATTGGCTTATCAAATTAAAAAATGTTTTTCTCGAGGTTCCATGCATTCCCAACATTTTTCACTATTGCCGTTGAAAAAATTCAACACAAACAACGTCAAATTGGTTGCTTTGTAAACTCAGTGTAGGTTTCGATGAATAGCTCATTTGTCATCCACCATATTTAGAAAGAGGGTCGCTCTCCCAGAGAGTTAGTTCGGAAACAGTCAATAGAACATGTTAAACACGTGGGCAAAGTAGCATCGTCAAAATAACCTCGTGATACCAAACCTTGCATATTGTATGCATAAGCGCTACAAAATAAAATAAAACTCTAATGAAAATATATGATAGTTTATAGTCTATGCCTTTTTTCTATGAAAGTTGTCTATGTATTATCAGTATAACCTAAAAATTACCGCTGACGCATGCTTTTGTCGTTGCATCCTGTAGATAGCGTTAGATTATTGTATTCCGACGATTGACGACGATTCTCTCAACGGATTTGAATCTTTTATCTTCAATGTCACTAGTATATCCTAATTTGAAAATATTTTTACAGAAGATTGCATTGCTTGGGAAAATATTAAAACCTAAAGATAATATTCATATCTCATACAAATTGGAGTTCCGTTAAAACAACGTTCAGTTTTGGGAAGTTTCAGACATATGTTTTGTGCACAACAGAGCCATGGATCAACTTAATCCAGAGAATGTATCCATCAAGACGGAACCAGTGCCCCGGGAAGACAATGGAGGTGAAATGCCTTATACGGATATGGATTTCGACCTCCCAGATGTAAAGAAGGAATGTTTGCAGAATGCGGAGAGTGCTCGGACAGCCAGTAAGTTGCGTTGCACATTACTTTTGAAATGTAGGTTGTTAAATACTGATGTTCGGAATCCTTGTCCGTTTTGAAATATTGCATAGACAGTACATAATATACTTGTTCATAACGTCCTCTCTTGCTGTACCTATATAAGTACTACAGCAATATTTTAACTAATACTCACAAATCTCATGTTGCAACCTTACCTTATTTGGGATATAATAAAGTTCAATTAATTACAATGCACTGAAAACACAATATTGATGCAATAAAGCATTATTCCATTGGCTGCAAATAACAAAACGCCGTACTGAAGGTGCTCAAGAGTAAACGTTTTATCCTTCTTGAAGGATCACTCTTGAAGTTGACATCTGGGGTCCTTCATATTTCTTAAATTAATTTTTATTATTACAGTATTAGTAGTGTGCTCCTGTACAAGAGGACATTGCCCACGAAACATATAGATTATTTTTTATAAAAATTATGTGATTTAAACAAAGTTTTTTCGAACTTTTTATAAAATAAATTATGCCATCACAAAGCAAAAAACTTTTTCACAAAGCAAGAAAAGTGGATTAAGTTATTTTTATTTTTAAAGTTATTTATTCATAACCATAATTGTTTTTTTAACATTAACAAGTAGTCCTACGTCATGTGCCCATTTTAGCAGTTATTTAATCTCTCTTTGTAATGTAATAACCAGTTCTAAATCTACCAAAGTTACAACAATTGACTAGTTCAATATAAACAACGTCCCCAGGACATACGCTGATAAATCTGACCAATTTCTTGAATTTCTCATTAATTTTATAATAAATATAAGATCGAATTTAGCAAAGCAAGCTATGCAATGTGATGAAGCAATACAAATAAACGAACCTTCTGAGCAGGAAAAGAAGCTCTAGTCATAAAAATCACGACCGATGAAATAGAAAACACTATTTCTTTCCTAAAATGAAGCAATACCGTGTCAATCTGTCTATTACTGAAAGCGTTTTCCCCACAGCTCGCAAACAAGCTATTGTTATACCAATATTACAAGGAAGTAAAAATGTCATTTACAACTATTTACTAATAAACCTACTCAACACGTTTTCAAACATATTGGAGAAAATACTCAAAAATAAATCCTATCCTACTAAAAATAATAGAGAAATCAGATTAACGACTTATATATATATATATATAAAGATAACCAGTTTGACTTACGAGAGAATATGGGAACCGGTGATGAAGCATTACAAATGATCACCTCAGTCGTAGAAGCTCTAGATGTTGACAAAAAAGCAATGGCCGTCTTTTTAGACTTGTCCAAGGCATTTGACACTGATTCCCATGATTTACTCCTATAATAACTGAGCTGAATGGGTATTGTTAATAAAGCTATAGTGTATTGGGTCAGAACTTAGATTGGAAGTAGATCACAGAGAGTAACGATAAATGGTCACATTAGTTCAAAAAAATCAATTGTTTATTGTGTTCCTCAGGGTACTGTTCTAGTTCCAATTTTATTTTTGTTAGACATTAAAGACATTTCACCAAACCTTATACAAGGTATCGTTATTCCTTTACAGAAAACAGGAAACAAGACAGACATAAATAATTACCGACCAATAACCCTACTAACAAGCCTATCGAAAGTATTTGAAAAAGTCATCAACTCACAGCTGGTAAGATTCCTCGTGAGCCATAAACTGATCTCAGAAAATCAATCCGGTTTCAAGAAAATAAGAGTATCTCGGACGCTATTGCCGCTGTCACAGATTTTATTGTTAAAAGCCTAGATAAAAGAAAAAAATGTATTTCAATCTCCTTAGACCTTTCCAAAGCCTTTGATACAATATCACACAATAAATTAATGAACGAACTTGAAGAAATCGGTATTCAAATCAAATCAAATCAAATCAAAAATTATTTATTGTAAAATAAAAATTGCAAAAGGTGTAGCTTATGGGTAGACCCCATTTCTTCCAGCTAACCACATTTATTTAATTACACTGTTTATATAATATTATTTGTTTTATTATAATAATTACAATGTTTATATAGATAAAATAACGGAAACCAACTAAACTAAACTATACTAAAACTAAACTAAACTGTACTAACTAACTATACTAACTAAACTAAACTATACTAACGAACTAAACTAAATATTACCGGAAACGAACTGAACTTTTTTTAAAAGCTACCTTATTGGACGCCAGCAACAAGTTAAAATAAATAACACACTTAGCAACACTTGTTCATCTAACTACGGTATACCACAAGGTAGCATATTAGGTCCGTCTTTGTTCCTGTTGTATAAACGACTTATGCAACTTATTACTTTTTTGGTAAACTAATGTTTAAGGCAAGATTTTTTATGCATAGCACAAAGGAAACAATTATTTTACAAGCAATAATTATTCGCCTGAAACACTCATCCACATTGAAAAATCTCCTGATAAAAGATACATGACGCCAACTTTTTCAAAGTGGATGAGTGCTTCAGGCGAATAATTATTGCTTGTAAAATAATTGTGACTTATGCATTTTATATGATTTTTTTTTTGAAATTCTAATTGGAATACCAGGTAAAAGTTTCTTTATGTAATTGAAAATAACACTTCTCAATTTGGAAGTTCTAGCTCGCCAGCTTGAGTTCCCCCATAGATATAAAATTTTATTTTTTAAGGTTTTATAGAGGTTTTGTATTAAACACTCTATAAACAAAATAATAAATAAATATAATTTGTTATGCATTAAATTATAAAATAAAAGTAGATTTTAATTAATAAAATCATTTATTTCAAAAGGAAACACAGGTTCAGAAAGTTATGTTGGTATGAATAACATCATTTTTTATAGCAAAATCCACTTTCGGCTCAAAGTTTGGCATGAGTTTTCGAGATGCTAATTTAGATTTTATGAATCCCTCTCGTCTTATCTTGTCGAATACACTTAGAGCTGCTTCTGTCACAACTTTTACAGATCTTTCCAAAGCATGGGCGTGGCAAGGCAGTCTCATAAACTCCAATACTGTATCTTCTCCATTTTCAATAAGATCTTGTAACTTTTTTTGTTATTTGTTTTTGGGGTGTTATGCCGTGTTGCGCTAACTCCTTCTTTAGCCAACGTTTCGGACAGCATTGCAGTGTCCATCATCAGGGCAGATGTGTTATTTGAGGTTGTGGTGAAATGTGAGCTTATGTATGAGGTTGTGATACCGTGTTGCCAGCTCCAACCCTCTGAGCTAACATTAACGTATCATTTTAAAGTGGTTTTCTTCATTTAACTCTGGTGTAGCCGTCAATTACCGGATACCAAGAACTATTGAGCTTAGCTCCATCGTCTCTATTAATGCTTACGGGATTTTTATGGATTTCAATGGCCTCCGTAATCAGCCGTGCTCTATAAATTTTGGGTCTCCCCAGGACTTCAGGAACAAATCCAAAGTAATGCCCGGTGTCAATCAAATGCTCGGCAATTGATATCAATCGGGTGACTGTGCGGGCTGGGGTAACCTCCACCCTGCCTCCGACCTCCTGACGCTTCTTTCCCCTAGGTTCTTTAGGGTTTTATCCCTCTTTTTCCAATTCTTATCTTCAGGGCACCACCGGGTGGTCGGCTAAGGGGTGTGGAAGTCCTGACCTGCACCAGTCGCCCCAACCACCACCAATTTCTCAACAGGACTGCCAGTCGTGGTTCGGCGAAACTCCCCCGTCACTCTATTGTTTACTTTACTTTTATGTGTTTACAGGTACTGGAGTGTGGGTCCCCTCCACCAACTATCTGCCTGACACTTGAACTTGATTGTTTTGTTGTTTATTTTTCTGTGTTGTCCTTAGTTTAGTACTTGTAAGCGCTCGCATACCGCTTCATAACACCGTATGCGGGGACATTGAAGGCCTAGCTTCATTTATATAAATTGTAGAGCCGATTATTCAAAAAAATTAGATTCATGCGAGAGCTCCGAAGGGGTGACCATAAGTCACCTATACCGGGGTGGGACAGGGTGGGTGTACCTTCAATGCTCGGCAATTGCCGACTTGTCAGGATGTCCGAGTTTACAAGCTCTGAAGTGTTCTGAGATCCTTTTGGAGATAGTCCACTCTGTCTGGCCTACATAGACCTTGTCACATCCGGAACAGCTGAGTTTATACCCTCCATCTGTTTCCAGAGGAAACTTAGTCTTTGCAGACCTCAGTAAGTCCAGTATCTTTGTCGTTGTTCCGAAGACAGTCTTGATACTTTCCTTTCTGAATAGCCTGGCAATTCTGTCTGTCACATTGTGCACATAAGGCAGGAAGGCACAGCCTTTCGACTCTTGTTCAATTCTGTCTTCGTTTGGTGCAGATTTGGCTCTTATGATTTGTAAGCGTTCTTCTTCATTCTTCTGCGCTGGGTGGTGGTGCGAATCAGCGTGTAAGTACCGATTCGTATGGGTTGGTTTCCTATATACGGTATGCCCTAGGCTACCATCGTGTTTTCGCATCACCTCCACATCTAGAAAAGGCAGGATTTTATTTTCGTTTTCCAGTTCCATTGTGAATTTAATTTTGCTGTGGAGAGAATTAAGATGGTCCAGGAATTCGTTTAGTTTCTCCGTTCCATGAGGCCAAATGGCGAAGACATCGTCGACGTAGCGCCACCATAATTTAGGAACAGCCGAAACTGTGTCGAGTGCCACTTCTTCAAACTTCTCCATAAAAAGTTGGCTAGTACTGGCGATAACGGACTGCCCATCGCAACTCCCTCCAATTGCTCGAATAGTTCACCCTGAAACGCAAAGTATCCCGTTTTGAGGCAGTGTTCAAAAAGTTTGCAAATGTCTTCCTCATATATCTCCCTGAGCATTGTCATGGAGTCTTCTAGAGGCACATTTGTGAAAAGAGACACGGCGTCAAAGCTGACCAGAATATCCCCTTCCTCAGTCTTAACTTCCTTGAGCTTACTAATCAGATCTGTTGAATCCTTAATCCACGATTCGGTTTTTCCAGTTTGCATCTGCAGTAATCTCTAGAGGTATTGGGAAAGTTTGTATGTAGGAGCACCAATAGCGCTGACAATCGGTCTCATTGGGATTTCCTTTTTATGTATTTTTGGGAGACCATACAGGGCAGGAGTTCTAGAGGCTTTTACAAAAAGCTTAGACCAATCCTCTTTCCTGATGCTAGAAGCTTTGACCGATTGTTAAGCTCACATTTCACCACAACCTCAAATAACACATCTGCCCTGATGATGGACACTGCAATGCTGTCCGAAGCGTTGGATAAAGAAGAAGTTAGCGCAACACGGCATAACTGCAAAAGTGATTCCTAAATCCTTCTTTATCGAAATATGTTTTAGAGAGGTACCAGACATTTTATAGTTAAAATATAAAGTACGCTTTGCCCTTGTAATGCACATAATTGAACACTTACTACTGTTAAAATGAAGTTTATTTTGATGACTCCACTCTACTATACCGTCGATATCGATTTGTAGACGAATGGAGTCTTCATTTGTCGTTATACAGGTGTATAGTTTAATGTCATCCGCAAATAATAAAAAATTTACAAATCTTATAAACATCCCTATGTCATTAATAAACAATAAAAATAATAGTGGTCCTAAATTAGACCCTTGAGGGACCCCAGAATTTGTGGCGTAGAGTTTCGATGTGAACTGCCCGTGAACAACGTATTGTTTTCTGTTAGACAGATAATTATGAAAGAACAAAAGCAGCATGTATGAGAAGCCGAAGCTTTCAAGTTTATTCAGTAATATAAGGTGATCTACTTTGTCAAAAGCTTTCGCAAAATCATTATATGAGACATCTACTTGTTTGTTGTTGTCCAATATATTTGAGACGTAATCCGTAAATACCATTAAGTTGGTCGTTGTAGACCTGCCCTCTCTAAACCCATGCTGCTGGTTTATGAGAAATGGTTCTACTTTATAGTATATACGTTTTTGTATTACGAGTTCAAATAATTTGGCCGGTGCCGAAAGAATTTTATTAACTTGACGAGCATTTAAAATGCGTCTTGCAGCGAGTTCTCTAATTTGCTTACGTGAATCTGTTATCATATCCAACAACAAGTTTTCTGGATGAGCAAAGTAACTGTTTCGAATTAAAACAAGCTATCCTGTCCACTATCGCTAACAACTCGTCGGAAAAATATCTAGTAGTGTAAATGAGCTTCCATAAATGATTTGAACCATCTTTGCAGGATGAATGTGTTTTGATAGCAAACCAGACAGGAGCGTATGATTATACGACAAACGTTGCTAAAGTCAAAAGATTTTGTTGTTGATTTTCTGTAGAAATATGCAAATGCAGTATGCGATTAGGTCTTGTCAACCAGCGGGCATGGGTAAGGTAGTAGTAAGTAGTAATGGTAGTTTACCTGGGCTTCTCTGTAATAAATCAGGAGACCAGGATCCATTTATGACAGCAGAAGCCATTTCTTGTAAATATTTCTGTACTGAGATCTGTGGATATTTGTGGAGGTAGTTCGCCTTCCATCTTCTTAAAGTTGGCCAACGGCAGCGTCTCGCATATCTCTAATTCTTTACCAATTTGACCTGCAATTGATTTAGGTCCTGCAGTAGGGCCATAAAATTAGGTAAACAAATGCCTCAAAGGTAACTCATTGGCGTGTAAGAGACAAATTATCCATTGCATTGGTCGTGATACTGTTTTCCAAAAGACGAATCACGCCTCCCACTTTCCCTGTATTTGTGTTTGTTCCATCACAGCCAACAGCCATTTAACCCTCTAGTGATATCTTTTCATTCGTTAAATAGCTTTGGATAGCTCTTTTAATATTTCTTGCACTGCCCGATGTTGGAACCCCTTACCCAACATAAACAGTACCTGGTTCTTTTAAAAAAATAAATTCTTAAATCACTCTAAGCCCCATCGATCTTTTTAAAACAGTTTTAGCCGTCTTGTCTTTCCTTCCATCGACATATAGTGTATGAATATCTGTTACTCTTTCCTCGGTTAAAATTTGCTCTCGTACTTTCTGTCTTATTCTTCATAGTTTAATCCTTATTTATCTATACTCAAATATAAATAATTACTACCAAAAAAGTTCAAATACACGATGTACTCGAAGCAACAACAAAAACTTACTAAAAACACCGATAGCGCATACTACGTTTGGTCAACGAAACTCTCGGTAATTTGCGACAAGACACTACAATATTCTTCCAGACATTAGAAAACAATGTGTATCACAAAAAAAACAAAATAATATAAAAACTTGGATCAAAAATAAGAAGAGGGCCTTTACCGGTGCATTCACCCAAATTCGCAGTTATTGAAGTCACCACTCTATGGAGCGTATACATCCTAATACAAGTGTGGGTATCCTCAACACAGGCGATCCTAGTGTCGCGGTATTTGAGAAACCTCAACTATCTGTACGTTTATTTTCTTTTTACCTTCATCATATTATTTTTGTATTTTTCTGTAAATTTTATAAACTTAGAAAAAAGTTACAAATCAATGTACAATATTTTTTTTTTTTAAAGAAAGACAAACATTCCCGGGTTACGAATAACCTGACAATATTTAAAAATCTCCTACTACCACTACAGTAAGCTGAAAATGTTGCTTGTGTTGTGATGGAAGACTTGCCAGCCAGGAATTGAACACACTACGCCTGAGTGGGACCCAAGCGCGATGTCAACTCGGCCACCGACCGGTCAAATATACATCATAATATGTATTTATAGTTGTAATGTGCAAACTTTCTTAAATAATGAAATATATTATTATTATTTGAAAGCTGCCGTTTTCGGGTACTTCAGTTGTGTTTGCAGATGACACAGTTTTGGTATTTGCTGGTGATGCGTGGGATAAAACTTATGCTAAGTGCGAGGCGGGATTGAGTGCAGTCACAATTTAGCTTGCTCAACACCTGTTAACCTTAAACATGACCAAATCAAAATATATTACGTTTAGCATTTCCTCTGTAAATCAGTCATCATTGGACCGTTCCTGAAAAAAATGGTTTTACGCAGGAGTGTAATTGTCAACCTTTGGAAAGTGTAGACATTATCAAATATCTGGGCTTGATAATTGGCCATCTTAAATGGAATAATCAAAATAAGAAATACTCTATGTAAACCATCTATGTATGTTTTATGTACTTATCTTATTTGATTGAATATAATTGTAAAGCTGCTCATCTCGACGCAGGAATTCCCTGGTAAGATGAGCAGCGCAGGAATTTTTTATTCTTATCTTACACCAATGTAAGTCTATATCCCTGTCTAGAATAATGCGATGTCAAAGCGCATGAATAGTCTCATGCGCTTTGACATCGCATTATTCTAGATAGGGATATAAACTTACATTTGCCCTGTTTTATTCCTCATTTTCATCAAGGATATAACAAACTGCTTCGACGATGTCGAGGTATTAATTTTCGCTAGTGACATCACCACACAATACTCGGCGGTTTCACACATGGAAAACTAATACTTGGGTGATACTGACATGTTTTACCTTTGGTACTTGTTTTTCTTATAATTTATTCTTTATAATTAACTTAACTTTATATTAAACTTTACACTTTATACTTTTTATTTTATCTATAAACTTTAAATGCTGTATATTTTGTACCTCAAAGCATTAAGTACTTTACTTCCTTATACTTTTAACTATATTTTTATATTATATTTGTTGAATCTGAAAGTGAATTTCGTGGGTTATATTTGTTATAAATTTTAAAGATGTCTATAAAAATATCTCATGTCTATTCTCAATGTCTTACAAATACGCATGTATTTTTGAAAATCCACAAGATATAAAAAATAATAATTCTATAGTCTATACATTAAAAAACCGACAAATCTTTCATCATTCTACATACTTTAAAGTCAGGATATATGTATTTAAAACCAAAAAATTTAAATCATTCTCTATATTGAAGATAAAAAACCTAAATATTTTCTTCATGATAACACATCTCTACATACTACACTTTTATGTTTATTTTTACAATACATTACATCTACGTTCTACATTTGTATATTCCTACCAGAAAATAGATAATACAACAACAATCCACAACTACGTTTATCGAAGGCTAGTAAATTATAGAATACTAAAGTCTAATTATAGATATATTAATTTGTCAAAATTATTATTATATACATTACTAACCCATATATCATGCTGCCAATATTCTATATGCAATAAATCTCTACACTATATGTTCACTTGTACTATTGATATATTCTTACACAAGCTATGTTTTATTGTAATTATTATAAAAAGAAGAACGAATCAAATTAATTTTTGCTGTCAATTAAACAAACACTCACTATGTCTCCGAGTATTATCTAAACATAAAATAAATCTTATAGAAAAAAATCATAACCTACAATTTTAGATATGAACTGAAATCGAGCAAGAATAGTGTTACACTAATTATGAGCATTATTACTTATTCATTTCCTCGTAGAATTATATATACATATTCTATCACACCTAAATAAATGCAATGGAAAATTTTAACTTAAGCGAAATTGATAAAAATCTAAATATAGAAGAATACGTATGTGAAGCAGCCAGTGAATGCAATAGGATCTATGACAATATAATAAATAGACTAACAATCTTGCACCTAAACATTAGAAGTATAAATAAAAACATGGATGAACTTCTGGTATCCCTAAATACATTATGTTCACAGCCAGATTTCATAATACTATCCGAGGCGCACATACATGCAAACATAAATATACCAATCATCCCAAACTACAAAAATTACAATACAAATTATCAGATTAATAAAAATAGTGGAATTGTAGTATTCGCTAAAGAAAAATTTACTGATATCAATATTACCGAAATACACATATGCAAAGCAAACTGTTTGTCATTAAATTTTGTTTTAAATAATATGCCATTCAATATAATCGCAATATATCGAACACACAGCTCTGATGTATCTTTATTTATAGAAGAATTAAAAAAAATACTATGTAACAAAAACCATCTAAATTGTATCGTAATGGGTGATTTAAATATTAATATTGGTCCAAATAACCACTGTAAAAATAAAATAGATTATATAAATGCTATGAGTGAAATGAACTTTATATCATGTGTAAATAATTACACAAGAAAATTTGCAAACCAATCGCCATCATGCCTGGACCACATATGGAGCAATATTAAACACACAGAAAAAATTAAATCTATTATATGGAAAAATGATATAACAGATCACCATTCAAATATTTTTATTTATGATTTAAATAAAAACTTAGGATTAAATGACTCTAGAAAAAATATTAACATAATTTCCAAATTGAACAATGTAAAATTAAATAATAAATTAAGTAACGAATCTTGGTCCTCAATACTAAATTGCCAAAACCCAGACATGTGCGCAAACTTCTTTGAAGAAACTTTAAATGCTCATATCGCAGACTGTACAACCTTTATAAATAATCAACCTAGTTCTAAATTAAGGAAAATCAAACCATGGATTACGCAAGGATTACTCATATCTATCCGGAAAAAAGAAAAACTTTTCATAGATACAAAAAAAAATTCTACCAATAGCCAAGTAAAAAACGATTACAAAATATTCCGGAACAAACTCATTAAAATTATCAAAGACACAAAAGAAAAATATTACAGGGAGAAAATAATCCTCACAAAGGAAAACCCTAAAAAAACATGGAACACTATAAATGAAATAATGAATAAAAATAATAAAAATAAGTCTACAATAAATGTCATAAACAATAATGGAACTAAAATAAATGCTATCCGTGAACCAAAAATGTGCGCAAATATTTTCAACAAATTTTTCGCTACCGTCGGTCAAAAACTTGCATATAAAATTGACCAAAATTATCAACCTGATGACATACATGAAGATAAAATAACAAATAGCAATCTTTCAATTTTTAAACCGACTACAGAAAAAAATATTGAAAACATAATACAATCACTTAAAAATGGTAGTGCGCCAGGATACGACGGTATAACTACAGAAATCTTGAAAAAATACTGCAATTTTCTAACCAAACCGATTACGCATATAATTAATGTAAGTACTAAATACGGAATATTCCCGTCTAACTACAAAAAAGCCATTATAATCCCAGTATATAAATCCGGAGATTCAAAAGAAGTAAACAATTACCGCCCAATATCCTTATTATCCAACATTGCAAAAATACACGAAAAAGTAATAAAAAAAACAAATTACTGATTATACAGATAACCAAAAAAGTATTAACCCTAGTCAATACGGTTTCAGAGATAAACTTAGCACACAAGACGCAATTGCAGAATTAACTAAGCTTATTTACAAAACATTAGATAGAGGCAAAAAATGCTTAAGTATATTCATTGACCTCCGTAAAGCTTTTGATAGTGTCTCACATTCTAAATTAATTAATAAACTAAATAATATAGGAATTACTGGCAAAGCTAAAACATGGTTAAAAAGTTATCTCTATCAAAGAACTCAACAGGTTAAAGTAAACAACGAATTAAGTGAAATAGAAAATATAGATTTTGGAATTCCACAAGGAACTGTTTTGGGACCTTTACTATTTATATTATATGTAAATGAACTTTTTCAACTCCCAATCATTGGAAACATCATATCTTACGCAGATGATACAGTGATAACTATTGAAGGAAATTCTTGGAATGAGGTCGTAGTATCAGCTAATAATGCAATAAATATCGTTAAACTATGGTTTGACGAAAACTTATTGACACTGAATGTCGAAAAAACCCATTTTATACCTTATAGCCTAACAGGGAATAACTCAAATGTAAATCTAAACATAAAAATTCACGAAAGAAATTGCCTCCTTAAATTCGCACCCTGTAACTCAAACTGTATAAACATTAGTAGTAAAAAAGAAATAAAATATCTTGGAATAATTATTGATAATAACATTAAATGGAAAAGTCAAATAAATTCCACAGTAGACAGAATGAGAAAACTAATCTATATATTTTTTAGACTAAGAAATATTGTATCATTAAAAATACTAAAAGATATTTATTATGCACTGGCGCACTCTGTCCTACAATATGGAATCGTGGCTTGGGGGGGTGCATATAAATCATCCCTACTCCCACTAGAAACTATTCAAAAAATACTAATCAAAATAATCTTAAAAAAGCCATATTACTACCCAACTATAAATGTTTTTCAAGATTTCCCGGTTCCCCCACTTACAAAAATTTATGACAAAATTGCACTTCTACAAATACATAAAGATTTCTTTAGTAAAAATAATTTACCACAATTGAATATTAGCAAAAGAATAACATCTGTTGGAGGACTAACCGTGCCACTAGCACGAACCACAACAGCACAACATCACTATATATTCAAGGGTGTAAAATTATTTAATAAATTACCACTTGATATACGATCGGAAGAAAACTACGAAAAATATAAAAAAAAAATTAAATTAAAATACTCTTGTACCACCTCATAACTTTACTTATTGTTTAGAAATATGTTTTTGCCTTTTAAATTCTTTGAATCATTTATTAACTAACCTATATTTTTATTGCTTTTATTGTTATTTTTTGTTTTATTACTAATATTTTTTGTTTAATTTAAAAAAAATGTTAAAATATTTTTGTTGTCCTCTCCTAAACACAAGCAGCTGCTTTATTAGGAGAGTGATTGAAATATTAGTGTTTATATTGTAAAAAAAATTGTAACCTTGTTTATATGTTTCAATAAAATTTAAAAAAAAAAAAATATATATATTAAAGACCTTCTTTGTAAATCTGACTGATCATTAATTTTTTGTCTCTTGCAATTTTATTTTTATTATTTCTTTCTCATGTTCAAAATTAATTCTCATTTCAAAATTTGAGTACCCCGTAAAAAGCCCCGCGGGCGTAAAATTAATGTATTAATATATCACATACAAATTGATTTTTTGTTTTTACAGGTAACACTTATGTGAAAAATGTTTCAAACAAGGCAGAACTAGAACAACAAGAAGAATATGGTGTGGGGATTCCATATATGGAAATTGAAATTGACCTACCAGATATTAAAAAGGAATGCTTTGGTCATTTTGATAGAATTACCCAGACAACAGGTAAAACCGATTTTCTCTGTTACAATGAAAAATTCGTGCTTTTTATTTATTTTAATGTTATATGATTTAACTTTTTTTACACTAAAAACGTTTTATTCCTAATCTTTTTCTGATTTATTGACAGAATTGAAGATGCAACCCGAAAAAAAACGATTCTCCTGTTCCCATTGTAACTACTCCTGCTTTTACAAGTCAAACTTAGGACTTCACTTGCGCATCCATACTGGAGAAAAACCCTTTTTTTGTGCCCATTGCAGTTATTCGTGTTCTCAAAAGGGATCTTTGAAGGTACGCATGATGACTCACAGTGGAGAAAAACCCTTTTCTTGCTATGACTGTAACTATTCATGTGTTCGAAAGGGTAATTTGACGAGCCACATGCTGATTCATAGTGGAAAAAAACAATTTTCTTGCTCTGACTGTAACTATTCATGTTCTAGAAAAAGAGATTTGACGGTACACAAGATGACTCACAGTGGAGAAAAACCTTTTTCGTGCTCTGACTGTAGTTATTCATGTTCTGTAAAAAGTAGTTTGACGAGACACATGCTGACTCACAGTGGAGAAAAACATTTTTTATGCTCTGACTGTAGTTATTCGTGTTCTGTAAAAGGTAATTTGATGAGACACATGATGACTCACAGTGGAGAAAAACCTTTTTCATGCTCTGACTGTAGTTATTCATGTTCTATAAAGGGTAATTTGACGAAACACATGCTGACTCACAGTGGAGAAAAACATTTTTCATGCTCTGACTGTAGTTATTCATGTTCTGTAAAATGTAATTTGACGAGACACATGATGACTCATAGTGGAGAAAAACCTTTTTCATGCTCTGACTGTAGTTATTCATGTTTTGTAAAAGATAGTTTGACGAGACACATGATGACTCACAGTGGAGAAAAACCTTTTTCATGCTCTGACTGTAGTTATTCATGTTCTATAAAAGGTAATTTGACGAAACACATGCTGACTCACAGTGGAGAAAAACATTTTTCATGCTCTGACTGTAGTTATTCATGTTCTGTAAAATGTAATTTGACGAGACACATGATGACTCATAGTGGAGAAAAACCTTTTTCATGCTCTGACTGTAGTTATTCATGTTCTGTAAAAGGTAGTTTGACGAAACACATGCTGATTCATAGTGGAATAAAACCTTTTTCTTGCTCTGACTGTAATTAATCATTTTCTCAAAAAAGATATTTAACGGTACACAAGATGACTCACAGTAGAGAAAAAGCCTTTTCATGCTCTGACTGTAGTTAGTCATCTTCTCAAAAGGTATCTTTGAAGATACACATGATGACTCACAGTGGAGAAAAACCTTTTTCGTGCTCTGACTGTAGTTATTCATGTTCTCTAAAGAGTAGTTTGACGAGACACATGATGACTCATAGTGGAGAAAAACCTTTTTCATGCTCTGACTGTAGTTATTCATGTTCTGTAAAAGGTAGTTTGACGAAACACATGCTGATTCATAGTGGAATAAAACCTTTTTCTTGCTCTGACTGTAATTAATCATTTTCTCAAAAAAGATATTTAACGGTACACAAGATGACTCACAGTAGAGAAAAAGCCTTTTCATGCTCTGACTGTAGTTAGTCATCTTCTCAAAAGGTATCTTTGAAGATACACATGATGACTCACAGTGGAGAAAAACCTTTTTCGTGCTCTGACTGTAGTTATTCATGTTCTCTAAAGAGTAGTTTGACGAGACACATGATGACTCATAGTGGAGACAAACCTTTTTCATACTCTGACTGTAGTTATTCATCTTCTCAAAAGGAATTTTTTAAGTTACACATCACGTCTCGCAGTGTAGAAAAACCTTTTTCATGTCCCGACTGCAACTAGACATGTTCTCTAAAGGGAAATATGTATAGACATATGCTGACTCACAGTGGAAAAAAACTGTATTGTTTCGTGTTTAAGTATTTATCTTCACGAAAGTGTACCTTTATATGACACATTTGGACTCTTCCACAAAAAACCTTTCTCTAAACTAGCGATTATGCATATGAGATCTGACTTTGTCACTGGACGTGGAATGCCACTAAACATTATCTACTATGTATCAATTTGATAAAAAAATGCCTTCTATGGATGATAGAAATGAAGCAAAATTTCTATAATGGAAACCATAAAAATCGTAAAGAAAATCTCTCTTAAAAATGCACACCTTAATCCATGGATCATACAGAATGTTATTAACTTCATGAGAAAAAGAGATGACTTTCACAAGATATTTTTTGAAATCCATAAGATTTACATACGTTTCGATACAATAAAACATATGGACACATTTAATCACGTCCAGTGTAATAAAATATCCAAGTAAAGAACTTATCAACCTCTAACAAACCTAATCAATCTGTCTAAAACTTATAGTGTATTCCCCACAACTCTCAAATATACCTTTTTTATAGCAATATTTAAACAAGGATGTAAAAATGACAGATTACTGTCGACTAATAAACATACTCTATACGTTTTTTAAAATATTTTAGAAATTACTGAAAAAAATCACTTTTTCTTCTTGGAAGATTATAAAAAAAAATTCGGAAACTAGTATTAATTTAGTACTATCGAGAATTGGTATGTCAAATATAACTTTCGAAAATGCTACATCACAAGCGTTCAACTGAGAAAGCTCAACTCACCTCTTCAACTACGGAGTACAGAAAGTAAGCGTACTTGGACCTACGTTATTTCTTATATACAACAGTGAAATCTGTAAGCTATGAACGAGAGGAAAAATCATTAGTTTTAATGACAATACAATAATTTAATTTAACGAAAGATAATGGATAATTACTATGTCGCCTCCGAATGTGGCTCAAAATACATTCCCTCCAACTTTATGTCTATAAAAAAAACATCAGACAATTTCAGTAACAGACAGAGAACAGCGGTCGGATGACATCAATCTCAAATTACATTTGTGCAAAGGAATCTATTAACATAATCAAGGTTTCTCATGTCTCTTTCCCACTATAGCACACTCCAAAAGCATCAAATATTTTGATTGTAATTGATGATAATCTCTGATTGAACACGCACGTTGACGTTATTACAAAAAACTAACCTGGTACATATACTTCTTTGGAAACATCTGTAATATCCTCAACAGAAACTGCATTTCAAATGTATTCTACGCTTTGTGTCAATTACTAATAGAGTACGGGATAGCTGGTTGGGGGTCTGTCTTGAGCATTCGCACAGAACGGCTCAGCATAGCCCAAAAAGAGACTAAAGAAATATTCAAAAGTCTTTTAGGTCTACAATATACAAAAACTTTATAAAAACAATGTTATATTTAAACAAAAATATGAAGAAAATAACTACACACCGCCGCAGAATAGGAAGCGCTTTTCAGGAACTAATTTTGAATTTATACTTGTAAATACTTACGTCATGTACAAACTTTGCTTTTAAAACTTATTTTAAAAAAACGTAATAGTTCTAACATGTTCAGTAATGTAACAATAACATCTTAATGACAGTTGTCGAGTTTTTGTTTTGCTCTCAATAATTAATGTTTTTTTAACAAGTATTTAGCTAAAATATATCAAAATCTATAAAACCAAATAAATAAAAATATATACTAACAAATAAATAGTGTTTGCAAACAAGCCAACAATTAAAACTATTATTTAAACTTCTGTGTGCAGTGAATCTGTTTCTTCTTAATAATTATATTGCCAAATTCCGCCGAATATCGCTTTCAAAATGAATATGAATGAAGCACTTTCTCTTCTAAATAAAGCCAAGGAAGAGATTACTGGTATCCATAGTGCCATTACCGATCCCTCTTTAAAAATCACTAAAGATCAAATGGCAAAAATACTCACCAAACTATCTAACCTCTCTGGTACCATGCAGGACCTAGGAGTAAATGTAGGAGTCCTGGAGGGGAAAGTTATGACATTTGAAAAAATCATAGAAAAGAAAGTATTACCCCAAGAAACAACACCAATTTGTGACTTGCTCGCAGAGATAGAGGAACGCAAGATCCGCACCAAGAACGTGATTTTACTTAACGTTCCCGAGTCTAGTTCCAACTCAAGCATGGAGAATATCTTGGAAGATAAAAAAAAAGTTTTAAACTATCGTTAGTGAAATAAATAGCGAGTTCAAACCGGAAGAAGTAAAAATTTACAGGCTTGGTAGTAAAATTTCAAACAAAATCAGGCCCATTAAAGTCGAATTTGAAGACCCTAAGCTGGCAAAACTTATTCTCTTTAATAAAAATACTTTGCCTAATGGAATAAAAATGAAACCGGATAGGACCCTCCAACAAAGAGAACATTTGACTGACCTCTGGAAGGAAATGGAGGAGAGAAAAGAAAAGGGTGAAATTGATTTGCAAATCAAACATTTTAATGGAATTCCTAAAATTATCAAAAGCCACGCAAAAAACTGATAAACAAACATAACACACTCTTAAGAATCAATGGATATTATCAAAATGTTCGAGGAATCCGTACGAAATTGCAACAACTTAAAAGGAATTCACCCACCTTCTCATATGACATTTTATTATTAACTGAAACATGGTTAAATGCAGATATCGGCTCGTCAGAATTAGGCCTAAATCAATATACTATCTATCGCCTTGATCGAAGTCCTAATTCGAGCAAAAAGTCTAACGGAGGAGGCGTGATGTTATGTGTGTCTAAAAATATCTCATCCTGTAGACTACCGGTCAAGCACACAAATGTTGAACACACTTTTGTAATGCTCAACATACCTTATAGTAAAATTATTATAGGTTGTGTCTACATCCCACCTGCATCGGATTTGCAAATATATAAAAACCACAATGAGGACATAGAAATGCTGAAATTCAAATATCCGAAAGCAAAATTCATAATTGCTGGTGATTATAATCTGCCGAACTGGACCAGCCAAGATGACATCGGATCTGCCACAAACGAAGTTGAATTACAGTGCGCTAAATCCAGTGAAATTCGTGATATGTCCATATTCCTAGGACTAACTCAATCAAACAATGTGTCTAATTCTAATAATCGAATGTTAGATTTAGTGTTTTCAAGTGATTCAAAAATAGTGGTTGAGAAATCTGACGAATTATTATTGCCTCTAGATAAACACCATCCACCATTAGATATTATCATAACAAATATGTCTGGAAGATCTCCAAACCTAACTACCACATCGTATAATTTCTCCAAAGCCGAATACCATAATATTAATGAGTACCTTACCTCGGTAGATTGGTCATTTTTAGACAACGAAAATAATTTAAATAATCAATTAGAACAATTTTACTCAATTTTAAATACCTCGATAGAGCGCTTCGTTCCTAGGGTCAACTTCACACCATCTAACTATCCCAAATGGTTTACGAGGGAATTAAAAAAACATATTAATTATAAAAAACATATCCATAGAATATATAAACATACCAGAAATCCTAATGATTACATAACTTTTACTAAATTACGTAAGCAGTGTAAAGAATTATCAATAAAATGCTATAGTGATTATGTAAGCCTAATTGAAAAAGAGGTACACCAAAATGTTAAAAAATTATGGAGTTTTTCTAAAAGTCAACAAAAAAATGATTGTGGATTTCCCAATAACATGTACTTAAAAGAAAAATGTGCCGACAGTATCGAAGGTATAGTTAATCTATTTGCTGATTCATTTAAAAGTGTTTACGACACAGATATTCGTGTCAATACGATTCCCGATATTTCAGTGGAAGAGGTATTAAATCTAAGCCAATGTTTCATCAAAAAAGAATCTATAGAAAAAGTCATAAAAGAATTAGATAGCAATAAATCTGCTGGACCGGATGGTATTCCTCCAATATTTTTCAAAACCTGTGTTAGTAGTCTGATATATCCTCTTTATAAACTCTTTAACAATTCTTTAAGTTCTGGTTCTTTTCCAGCTCAGTGGAAAAAGAGTTATTTAACCCCTATTCATAAAAAAGGAGACAAAAGCGATATATCAAACTATAGACCAATTTGTATAATGTCTGCTTTACCGAAAGTTTTTGAGAAATTAGTCCTAGATATCATTGTAAAACCTATCAACAACATTATTGTTCCTAACCAACATGGCTTCATCACAGGTCGCTCTACCTTAAGTAATTTAATGATTTATGAAAATTACATATCTGAATCTCTGGGTCTCAAACAACAAGTGGACAGTATATACACTGACTTTAGTAAAGCTTTTGATAAGGTTCGACATCACATACTTATTTATAAACTTCGATCGTTGGGCATCAAAGGTAAATTATTGAGTTGGATTGTTAGTTATCTTAGCCATAGGGTGCTTAGTGTTAAGATTAATTCTGTAAAATCTTATATATTCGAGGCCCCAAGTGGGGTTCCTCAAGGGTCCCACCTCGGCCCAATATTTTTCTTATTATTCATCAATGACATTGTTGACCAATTTAATGATGTAGAAGTTCTGATATTTGCTGACGACTTAAAAATATATAAAAGAATACGAAATGTATCCGATTGTCAAATTTTACAGAGTAATTTAGAACAACTTCATCAATGGTGTGAACAAAATGCTTTATTTTTGAACATTCAGAAATGTCAAGTAATACGATTTTCCAAAACTCGTTATAATATATTACATGAATATACATTAAATAATATTAAATTAATACCAGTATCACATATTCGTGACTTGGGTGTAATATTCGTTGAAAACTTGTCATTCATTGAACACATCAACTATATAACTAATAAGGCTTTAAAGATGCTTGGCTTCCTTTGCAGAACTTTAACCGATTTTAAGTCCATAGATTGTATGAGAACCCTCTATACTTCATTAGTCAGAAGTCAATTGGAGTATAATTCACCTATTTGGTCCCCTTTATATAAAGTTCACTCCAATAATATAGAAAGAGTTCAGCACAAATTTCTTAAGTACGTAAATTTTAAGCTCGGAATTCCTATTGATTACATTAATTATGTCAGTTTGATGAATCAATTGCATCTAATAACACTGTCTGACAGGAGAATTATTTCAGACCTGGTTGTGTTACACAGAGTCATTAACAACTTAATTGATAGTCCTGCCATCCTTGCCACTATTAAACTACATGTGCCGACTAGGAATACAAGGCAAAATATAACATTCTTCTGTAATACATACTCGACCAACTATCAGACACACTCACTGACCAATAGGATGCATGATCTGGGCAACAAGTATGGGGGTGTTATTGATTTATTTATTGACTCCATATAGAATTAAGCATAATCTACATCAACACTTTGTTGAAACCTACAAATTGGAGTAGCTTTGGTAAATTAGTTTTAATGATTTGTTTTATATCTAATGTTGTTGTAATTTCTTTTTTACATTATGTTATTTTTTTTTCCATTACATTACATCTATTTACTGTCAATATCTCCTATATAATACATATTTTCTTATTGTACTGCATCATGTATCACTTCTATGTAAAAGCCTTTTTAGGCGTATATATATATAAATAAATAAATTAAAAACATGAATATAATTTTTTCTTTTTTATGAATTATTGTTCACAGTTATTAAACAGATAGCTAAGCTACTTAAGACAACTGTAATTTGATAATAACTGTAATTTATGGGTTTGTACAGTTTGTTTGTACATCAATTGAAAATAATTTATTATATTTCATTAATAAGTGATTTTAAAAATTTTTTCTATTGGTTTTTTTGTATTTTGATATTTTCTCACATTTTTTACTTTAAACCTATGTAAATGGCTTATGTTGCGCCTTGTATTTTTTAAAATAATAAATGTTTTAATAAGTATAAAATTGCACTTCTCAATTGACAATTCGGAAGAGTGAAATGCTCCTGGAATTGGTACATTTACTTTTAAACTAGCTGACGTATATCCGGCGTTACTCGACATTTCTCTAGTTTCAATTAATTTAATATCCATTTACTGTATATAAACCTACCAGAAGAAATTCTCTTAACGATAGTGAACACCCTTTCTAACTCGGTTGCATAGTTTAGAAGAACTACACGCACAGACAGACGTGGATAGCGGCTATGTTTTATACTATTTAGATAATACATATAAACCTTTAAAAATTATTAATTAAAAATATGTTAATTTATCAGAAAAAAAATATTAATGAATTGTGGCATTGAATCAAACAATGACATCATATAATATAACATTGCATTATAATAAAACTATGTATTCTTCTGTATGTGAAATAATTGTAATTGATGAATTCATTATAACGAAGAAAGGGTCTTCGTTTATACGATGTGTCTTATATTAGCAATGATGTGGGTAGTTTTATAAAAGTCCAATTTCCTTTGCGGTTACTGCTGAACAATAGGAGGTTGAACCCGCCCCACTGTTTCAATATGGCTGTCTCCTCTCATTAACCCGGCCGTATCTATACTGTAACGATGGTCTTCCTTATTAACCCGGCCGTATCCATACTGTAACGATGGTCTACCTTATTAACCCGTCCGTATCCATACTGTAACGATGGTCTATCCTATTAACCCGTCCGTATCCATACTGTAACTATGGTCTACCTTATTAACCCGTCCGTATCTATACTGTAACGATGGTCTACCTTATTAACCCGGCCGTATCCATACTGTAACGATGGTCTACCTCAGAGGCGGGAACCTGCGGTCTTAATAATAATAATAATAATAATAATTGCTTAGCAACGCTAGTTTAGGCATATACTTTGCATTTGCTCTCTGATTATTTTTTGTAATATCAGATAGAAACGAATTAGCTTTGATCCCAAAAAATATAAATATTTAAAGAAGAGTATATCAGATAACGCATTAAATAAACTGCCAGTAAGCCATAGGATATTTAGGTAAATAAATAGGATTTAAAAAAAATAAATTATTTGAGGACCCCAGTAACCAAGGTAAACAACAATATTTGACATTCATTTGAAAAAAATAATAATATATTTTAATGGTATATTTTTATGTTGATAACGTTTTTCTGGAATATAATATATCATAGATTCGTAATGTTGAAAGGTAGTTGAATTGGAAATTATAGATTTGTTATGTCGAAAGGTAGTTTGATTAGAATATTTAATTTGGTCACATTGAAAATTATTTATTGATTTGGTTACTGGAATGTAGTAGTAAAGATACAATCATCTCCAAGTTGTTTTGTAAAATGACAACAATGTCATTTGCAACCAACGTAGATGAACAGGGGATTATTATGTCATCTGTACAGATGAACATGGATAGTCTAAGACCCCAAAAAACAAAAGCAGGTATTCCTAGACAACGTATGAAATGGACGAACGATGTCAATATGTTCATTGTTCGTTCATATTTTTATGTAACCAAAGTAGAAACAGATATGTTGTTATACAGGAAAAAATTACATTTACTTTTCTCACAAAATTATCCGATTGCCCAAGTAAGCGAACAAAGATTAGCAGACCAAAAGCGAGCTATTTTCAAAAATAATTTAATTTCTGTAGTCACATTAGAACAGATTAAAAGGGAAGTAGCAGATAGATTGCAAAGGGGAAATAATTTAGAACAAATTAACACAAGTAATAATGTCATATCAGATGCATTGAATGTAGATAGTTTGGATAATATTCTAGTCGAAATGTCCAATGATATTACAGTAGATTCAAATAACTTAGACGTTATTTATAATCTTAGGGAAATCAACATTGCAAATTTAAACTTTGTTGATGAAAATGTAGTAGAATTAGCTAACTTACTTCATAATAATATAAACAGATATATAGATGTAGAGCCAACAGTTAGACCAAAATTACCGAAATTGCATACGTCAAAGAAATTATCTAAATTAATTTTTGAATTAAATAACATAATTTTACCAAAAATCATATTTGACGAAATTAGTTTTTTAGATCTTCATACAATAGTATACGCTAGTGCGATTACTGTTTGTAATAAGTTAGGAATTAAATTATCATCCTCTGACGATAGATCATATAGTTATAGTAAACCAGAATGGCAGATCAGATTAGAAAATGATGTAGTCTTTTTAAGAAGTAACATAGCTAGAGTAATAGAATATAAAAATGGAAATAGAAGTAGGAAAATTTTGAGACATGTAGATGAAATTGGTAGAAAATTTGGTTATAACATTGATAGTCATAATAATGAAAATATAAACAATGATTTATTGGATTTATTAAAACAAAAATTAGGCGTAAAAGCTAGTAGATTAAAAAGATATAATTATACGTATAATAAAAAAAATAATAATAGATTATTCCAGAAAAATGAAAAAATATTTTATTCCAAACTTGACGATAAACAAAATATTATTTCGAATAATAATATTCCGTTACCATCTGAATCAGATATGCGCGATTTTTGGACAAAAATTTAGAGTAAAGATATAAAACATAACGATTCAACTCCATGGATAGAAAATGAAGAACTCAATTTTTCAGGTATTGAACAAATGAGATTTTCTAATATATCGGTTGAATTGTTAACCAAAATTATTAAAAATACTCATAATTGGAAAGCCACGGGTTGCGATTGGATACATAATTTTTGGTACAAACGTCTGACTACTTTACATCCTCTTTTGGCAAAAAATCTTTCAAAATTTGTCAGTCAACCTCAAAATTTTCCAAATTTTCTAACTAAGGGCATTACTTATATGTTACCCAAAAGCGAAAATATTAATAATCCTTCTCAGTACAGACCCATTACATGTTTACCGACAATATACAAAATTTTAACCTCTTGTTTAACAGATTTAATATATACTCATTTAGATGAAAAAAATATTTTATCTGAACAACAAAAAGGTTGTCGCAGAAAACATATGGGATGTAAAGAACAATTAGTTATCGATTCTGTAATTCTAAAACAGATTCAAACTCGAAAACGTAATTTACATACTTGCTATATAGACTACCAAAAGGCTTTCGATAGTGTCCCGCACTCGTGGCTGATCAAAGTATTAAATATATATAAAATTAACCCCATTATTATTAGCTTTTTGGAAAATATTATGTCCTTTTGGAATACCAATTTACTTATCAATTTAAAAGGTAAGAAAATAGTAATACCGGGCATTTCAATTAAAAGAGGGATTTTTCAAGGAGACTCATTGAGTCCTCTTTGGTTTTGCTTAGCATTGAATCCTCTATCTAAAATGTTAATTAAAAGCAAGTTTGGAATAAAAGTTAAAGGTAATACAAGGGAGAGTAGTACAATTTCGCATTTATTATTTATGGATGATATAAAATTATTTTCGAATTCTGAACAAAATTTAGAGAAAATGATCGAGGTAGTTAAAAACTTTTCAGATGATATCAAAATGACTTTTGGTTTAGATAAATGTAGAACGATCCATATAGAGAAAGGCAAAATTGTAGATGGGGACGAGAGTATATTTAGAAATTTCCAAATTACTAGTATGAAAAGGGATGAGGTTTATAAGTATTTAGGATACCCACAATCAAACAGATTAGACCATACTAGTATTAAAAATGATATTAGGATTAAATTTCAAACTAGGATCAGGAAAATTTTAAAATGCAATCTATCTGCTAAAAATTTAGTAAAAGCAATAAATACTTGGGCAATACCTCTATTAACGTACTCATTTGGCATAATTAAATGGTCTAATACAGATTTAGATAACTTAGAAAGATTAATTAGAACTACGCTAACAAAATTTAATTGCCATCATCCAAATTCAGCTATAGAACGAGTTAATTTACCTAGAAATTTAGGAGGTAGAGGCATAGTAAAAATAACTTCTTTGAAACATAATCAGGTAGAAATGCTAAGAACTTTTTTCCATAGGAAAGCTCATAGCTCAGAAATGCACAAAATAATTTGCAAGGCAGATAGAAATATTACACCTTTAAATTTATACGATGAGAATGTCAACATTTTTATAAATCCCAACCAGGAACTATTAGATTCCTGGTCAAATAAAATTTTACACGCAAAACACTTCAATTATCTCAACCAAACGTATGTTGACAAATTTTCGTCAAACAAATGGTTGAGTATTGGAGAGTTGAGCGCAGAAATAGAAGGATTTATGCTTGCCATTCAGGATAGAGCCATTAATACTAAAAATTATAGAAAGCATATAATCAAAGATACAAATCAAATTGATGATTTGTGTAGAAAATGTTTGGCTTTTCCGGAAACTATAGAACATATTATATCGGGATGTTCAATATTAGCACCGTCCGAGTATACATTTAGGCACAATCAAGTTTTAAAAATAATTCACCAAAATTTGGTAATTAAACATAACTTGATTGACTGCCGTAATATAGTACCATATTATGAATACGAACCAAATTCATTTTTAGAAAACGAATTTTATAAAATATATTATGATAAAACTATACTGACAGATCGAACGATTAGTCATAATAGACCCGATATAGTTTTACATGACAAAATTAAAAAAATAACTTATATCATTGATGTCGCTATTCCAAATTCCTGTAACATTCAAAAATCTGTTAATGAAAAAATAAGAAAATACACAGATTTAGGAAACGAAATAAAAAGAATTTGGCATTCTCAGACTATAAAAATATTACCATTCGTTATTTCGGCTACTGGCATTATACCTAGCTCTCTCATTAAAAATTTAGGCGTATTAGATCTATCAAAAAATTTATATATAAAGATGCAAAAGTCGGTCATTTTGAATACATGTAGGATAACGAAAGATTTTTTAAATATTTATGTTGAGGGATCAGTAGGATTTATAGGCCCTGTTAGAAGTTCTACCGAGCCGAACCCTCTGATATGAAAATATCTGGAGTCGGTGAATTTTTTTTCCCATTTGATCTCTGGTGAGTTGACGTGTTGTTGTTCTTGTATTGTTTTGTATTTATTTTACTTATGTAATGCACTTGCATAGTGTTGATTGACTAGCTGATCATTTGTGGAAAAGTGAGTGGAAGGGTTTAGTTTTTCCTATGGGGAAGATTTAACCCGGACAACAAAATCGGAAGCAATTAAAAAAAAAAAAATTGTTTATTCCAGAATGTGGGGAGGTGAGTGCAATCCCACACATTCCATAAAATATAACTACAATGTTATATACAGAGATAAGTAGGTACAAATAAAATAAAATATGAAATGTAAGTATGATAAAACAAATAAAACATAAGAAAAAGTAAAAGGAAATATATAGAGTGGAGAGTGATAACATAAAACATTTACATTTCTTGGAAGCTTATTGGTATATCGGAGCGATAATTATGGGGGCCAATATTTTTCTCCAATGTTTTTCGATGCTCGATCCTGAGGTCTGGCGGGTTTCGATGATGAGGACGTTTCTGGATTTGTTGATCCTTCCTCTCGTTCCTGCTATCCTGTTTCTCATTAGGGCTGCAAAGCCAGGAACTCTCCCCTCCATGAACATCGAGGAGGCACTGCAGTACCTTGGAAGTCCGAACATTATGCGGTAAGCATTATTATATTGAATCCGAAGCCTTTCCATGGTACGCTTTTTGAAAATGGCCCACAGCTCGCAAGTATACAAGGTAGTGCAGAAAGCTAAGAATAGCGTCCTTTTCACCTTCGGGCTGCAGAGTCTAAATCTTCTACTAAGCATGTTACTTTTTATGCTCAGTGCTCGCCTCTGCCTGTCGATGTCGTCGTCATCCGTTAAGTTGTTGGTGATGATATGCCCTAAATATTTCGTTGTTTCTACTATTATGAGAGGTTCTCCATTCAAAAATGCTGGGGGAATATTTTTTGGTCCTTCTCTGTATTTGACGACCAGCAGTGCTGTTTTTTTCGCGTTATATAACATGTTTGTTTCGAGTGCATATTCTTCGCAGATCTTCAAGAGAATTCTTAGTCCCCTTATTGACGGTGCCATCAGCACCATATCGTCTGCGTAGCTCACATTGTTGATGAATTTTCCTCCAATATGGCAGCCTACCCCAGCGTTATTTAACCTGTGAGTTAATTCATCCATATATATGTTGAACAGTACTGGGGACAAACAACCTCCTTGTCTGACCCCACTCTTTAAGAAAAAGGGTTCTGAGAAACCATCTTTCCATTTAACTAGGTTTTCTTGTTGACGGTGCCATGTGTCGAGAATTCGTACTACTTTCCATGGTAGGCCTCTTTCTTTTAGTTTGGTCCATAATAATGGATGGTAGACTCTGTCGAAGGCCTTACTAAGGTCCAAAAAGCATGCGTAAGTTGTTGTTTTTCTCTTCCTATAGTATTCCAGCGTCCGTTTTACGCAGAATATGGCTGAGTCTGTGGAGCATTCAGTTTTGAAACCCATCTGATTTTCTTTCGTTTTCAATTGGGGTCCGACTTGATCAAAGAGAACTCGTTCAAATATTCTGGCGGTGACGGTGGCGATGGATATCGGTCTGTAATTTTCCTGTAAAGTTATGTCTGTCAGTTTAGATTTTATTATCGGTATTATGATTGTTTTTGTCATGTCTTTGGGTAGATAACCACTCTTTATGATATCGGTGAGGGTAAGGCTATTCTAGTGCGGTCTTTTGACTGATGCCAATTTTTGTTAATAGATCACATATTACTGATGTCGTCGCTCTAGTTCGTTTTTGTCCAACAGACCATTTTTGGCGAAATTGAGTTAAGTATGCAGATGTTCTCAGAAAGCATTTATTTATAAGATCAAACAGAAAAAAAAATTGTTTTCTAAACGCAGTTTGTCTTAAGTTCACCAAAATTAAACAACGTTCCGAGCGTGTTTATCCAACATCCACACGTTGGCCAAAAGGACCTCTGATATTTAAACCGGCCGTTATGTTACATATAAATGTATTCAACATCCAAGCCATATCTTAGCCTGTAATTCAAATTCTCCGTTACGGGCGTATTACTCTAATAGACCAAACAGCCAATGGCAGCACAGCGGTAACACCACGCTGTTATACCATACATTCGTTCGTTAGAAAGTCAATGTCTTCACATGTCATTTTGCTATTTACTAAGTTATTTTAGTGGTTTTCCGGAAGATTTCAACACTCAGTGCCTAAATATGTTCGCTGTAGAAAACGATAAAAAATTACATTGAAAATGCAACAGGTTAATTGTATTTCATTATTTTATCAGCAAATTGTTTCAACATATCGCCCGTTACAGCTCCATACAGGGTGGTACATAACATTTTATAATGCATGCCAAGTTTTACATTATGGTTAAATATCGTACTCACTAACCGACTTAACATCGCGACGTTTTTTTCCCGCAAGGGTAGGCAGAGAGGACGGACAGCCAAACGATTCGGTCTTGGCACACACTCCTTGCCTCATTCACATTCATACATACTCTTCTATTATTCTGACTCTTGACATGGCCCGACTCAAGTATCTGATTCACTCGATCGTGACATGTTTTCCTCGGGCATCTCCAACTTCTTTTACCATTCATATTTGCGCCATATATTCTCTTTACACTCCTTTGCACATTATATTTGCCCATATTGAAAGAATAGAAAGAATTCAAAAATAAATTTTAAACACATAAATTATAAACTAATCTTACGCTTCTCAAATTATACCGAATCCGTTAAATTTCATAATTTTAACTCTCTCTAAACACGACGTCTAATTTTTAATCAAATCTTATTGTTTAAAATCCTAAATAATGGTCTCGACTCACCAGAACTTACCAATTTAATAAATCTTCATATTCCGTCTAGATCAACCCGACAATCTGATTTATTTTATTTACCCTCGTGTAGAACAAACATTCGAAAATATTCCCCAATTCCTCGTATATGTGCACAATCTAATATAAAATTTTGCAGCATTGACATTTTTGGTAATAACCTAAAGAAAAATCGATATGAAGTAATGCGTACGATCGATTATTAATATGAGAGTATGGAATGTATCGGGAGCATCTCCTATCCTCTTCCTATCTTCCTCTTCCTCTCCCCTTCCTTTAACACCACATTCATTTTAAGATTTTAAAACTTAATTTCCAATGAACTTTAGCATAAGAAACTTCTGTAGCTTGACTTCAGTTAACTTGTATATTTATATCTGTCATTGTATATTATGTAAAAGCTGTTTGATTCTTAAAAATAAATAAATATTTGACAGAAATTTATGTGGTTGAATTAGCTCAGTGGTCAGAGCGGCGCCCTGGCAAGGCTGAGGTCCTCCTGGGTTCAATTCCTCGATGCAACCGAATATTTTCCTGATTTTCATTGGGGATGCTGTGTGAAGGGTCTTTGAAAAGAGGAAGGAGTGAACATATTGTGGGAGGGAGGAAACGCAAAGAGTTGTTGAACTTAAGAACGAGTCGTAGAAGTGACACATTCTCATGTGACAGGTTATTGTCAACCGTATACATGTGTTGGTGTGCGTTTGGTGTGTTGATACCGATATAGTGAAAGTAAAACAGCATACCTAACTGACGCCTGTGCACTAAACATTGTTAAGAAAGGTTATTCTATTAAACGAACAGCCCGTTTCTGCAAAGAGACAAGGGTTTTTCAAGTATTTTGGAGCTTCAGACCAGAGGTGGCTGCACTTTCAACAGTGGGGTGCACTTAGGATTTGAACAGGGTCAGCAGTTGTGTACTATATACAGTACGCCCAGCTTCTGTTGTGCTAACTTGACTCTGGCTTTGAGGGAGTCTCCGTCCCCTTAGAGTTGCTGGTCACTTAGAGTTACAGCAAGCATATCAATGGAAGGAATGTTGGGAAGATTACTTCCGTTGAATTTATTGCTTATCATTTCAATCCCTTTTAGACGTAATCAGACAAAAATAGATTTTTTATTTATTTGATGTTTCAGAAATTCAATAAGGATGACAATAATGCTGCCAGGGGGGATTTGAAGGCTGTTATCTGCCACTTGTCTACTAAGAAACCCAAAGCTCGCCCTTAAATTCCTTATCGGTGGTTGACTATCATCACTCACCGCTACGCTCAATGGGCCAAAACTCAACTTATTTTTCTTAAATATTATAATTAATTCTTCTGTTTTATTTTCGATTAATTTTTATTTATGTAGAATTTACGGCACAAGTGCCATTTAAATACAAAGTTTTTATTTTATTCTTTTACATATACATAGTGCAGCATAAAATTTTGATGAAAAAAATTAAGGAATAAATTTAGTTAAAACATAACAAATAAAATAACGGTAAAGAAAGAGGCAATGACAAGAGCCTGTTATGTAGTGACCTCATTAAAACAAGTGGCGTTAAAATGTGTTATTAGTGCAGCTTTACACTAAGGGGAATATTAAAAGTATCTGCGATTTTAGCATAAAAGTTCCCAAGTGTGTGCAATCTATTTATAACTGAGTTATATCCTGAGACTGTGGTATAATTGTCACAATAATACATACTAGAGGACCTTGATCTAATGGTAGGTACATGAAATTTAATCAACATTAAAATGTCAGCGCTATCCAATTCATTATTTTTAATTTTTTTTTTAAATATAAGATCAAAATTTTTTCACATAACTTAAGCAATTTCAATGAATGTAATAAGAAATCATAATCTATTGTTCCTAAAGAGATTCCATGCCTAAAATTAATACACCTCAAAAATTTGCATTGGACTCTTTCAATGGTATTAAATTGTGAGTTGTTAACCCGGAGGCTGCCGTGCGCATCTATGTTTGATTCAAGATTCCGGGCCTTCGCTGCCGCGCAATCATACGTGATTTTAATTTCATCTTATTATATCTCGGAACTTTCTGTATAGATGGCGCAAAACTCTGGCTTAAAAAATAATTTGAACCTTTATCTAGCGACATCTCTACACAGATTTGACAAATGATTTTGTTTATATTATGAAAGACCTCGTCAAACTGGAGACTACAATATTTCCCCTCTCAGTGTTTGAATTCCCCGCGTGCGCGTAGTTTTGTTAGTGAATCACGTGGTTCCTTCTCATCTCGACGGTTCGCGAATACTTAGAATCTGCAACGAATCGTGGTTCTAACGTTATTATTTTAACAAATTGTTTTTATTAACTACTCATATTTTTAGTGCAAATAAGTTTTGTGTTAATCAACATGTTTTGTTATTTTAAATGAAATAAGTTGTTATATCCGCCTTTCGAGTGAAAAAATAATCATATACATTTTATTTTAATTATCTGTGTTTAGAAACTAATTATTGTGTTAATTTGTCGTCTTTCCTAATATTTTTTTTGTGTAACCCTCTATCATGGCTCGACGCGACTTGTCTGATGACTAAATAAGGGAATATTGTCTTTATCTTATATCTGTTAAATTCTTTTATTGTACACAACAGCATAAAAATTTCAGGTATGAGCTTCTCCTATTATCAGTTATGTGTGATAAGACAATTAATCGCAAAACACCTCAAAAATACTCAACTCGACTCAACTCATCATTCGTCTCATCATGACACACCATTACGTCTGAGTCAATACCGGCAACATCAAAACAATCCAAGCCATACAGAGCCGGCCATGTTTGTGCGAATACAAAACTTAAACAAAGCCGTAGAAAAATGGCTCGATATGTGTTCCCAGTTTAATGTGGCATTGTGTGTTCATTCCTGTTTTTAAGTCTACCATTCGAATAAAAACTATAAACATAAATAATACGATAAGAAACTGCAAATAAAAGTTGAATAAATAATGAAGTTTTAAACAATAATATTATCACAAGTGAATCGTGAAAAATGGTGAGCCGTCGCAGAGGTCTCACTTCAGAGACGTGACTACTGATATTACTATAGTATGTCTGTATGTGTTGGTGAGATTACTGATTTGATAATGGCGGCGGGTCGAAGTTTGTTGATGTTTCATAGATAGTTTTTATTCGTCAAATAATGCATCAATTTATAAAGATATCTTGCTTAGACTTTTCAAGAGTGTAACGTAAACAAGTTTTTTTTTGTTTTGGTAATAATTTACAATCTCTAAGTGCTGAGGATAATAAATAATGACGCAATATAAAAAATTCTAAAAACCCTTGGCGTGAGAGTATTATCTTGTGTTTACATTCGGGCAGCAAAAGGGTTAAGGTTCCTTTGCAAGATTATGCAGTAGTACACATCATTAATGACCCTAAACAACTTCATATCGTCGGCAAAAAGTAAAACTCTGACATTGTAGAAAATGCTGGTAACGTCATTGATGAATAGGATAAATAATAAAGGTTTCAGGTGTGAACCTTGGGGGACTCCGCTGGTAGCAATAAATTCATTGGATAGAGGGATAGACAGTCATTAATCTTAACAAAAAGTGATTTATCAGATAAGTAACTGATCAACCATGCCAGTAAATTAAAGACAGGTGACCAAATTGTAGAGTTGAATTCTAGAATACTTCTAACGAGAGATGTGAACAGAATTTTTTATCCTTGGAAAATCTTACTATAAAACATTTTCATAGCCCTGTTAGCGATAGAATTTATGTGAGATACAAAGCAGAGTTTCTGATCAAACACTATGCCTAGGTCAAGTACTTCGATTACAGAAATTAAGTTAACATTACACAATGAATAATTATACATTATTGGGTGTTTGATTTTGTGGAACCTAATAACTAGGCATTTGTTAATATCTAGTTGCAGTTAATTACGAAAACACCATTTAAAAAAGTTGTTAAGGTTCTCCTGCGAGATTATGCAGTCGTACACATCATTAATGACCCTAAACAACTTTATATCGTCGGCAAAAAGTAAAACTTCGACATTGTAGAAAATGTTTGTCACGTCATTGATGAATAGGATAAATATTAAAGGTTACAGTTTAATAAAAACTGTTGAATAAAGAGATTGGTTTGGTCTGTGGGGAGATTTCATTGCTTTCCCGTGGTCAGTTGTCTGTTTTCAGACTACGGATCCTTGTGCTGATGTGCCCAGAAAATCGGTGAAGTCATCAAATAATCCGCGATAGATGGTTTCATAAAGTGGGCTCAAAGCCGCGGTTCAGCGAACAACAATCTTATCATAGGCAAAATACAATGGGTCGCTTATGCACTGCATTAATGCACACCAGTTTTGCACAACACTATTACACGTACACTGGAGTGGTGTGGTTTAATAAACTAACATATTAACAATATTATTAATAATATTAATAAACTAACATAAACTAACACATTAACCAAGTACGTAACAGTGAGTAGACGCGATATTTGTGCTCTCACTAAAACCGCTTAAAAACAGTGAATAATCTGAAGATTTATATTCAAGTGAGTGAACTTACTGATAAAAAAAATTTCCTTAAAAAGGTGGCTAAACATACTGTCACTCAAGTGTTTTATCACGGTGCATTTTGTAAATTTAACTGTGTTAATTGGAGTCCATTAGAGCTCAACCAGTGATTGTGACAATAACACACAACTCGAAATAAACAACACAGTGTAAATTAGGGTAAACATGACGCACACAAATAACCACCAATTTATGGAATCATGCAAGACGGCAATTCAAGACCTGTTGGAGGCAGTACAAGATCCAACAAAAAAATTTGCCAAGGATCAACAAAACTTAATTACTTTAAAAGTGAATACAATATTGGCACTGATGGGTCACGTCGCCATTGAAATGACTGAAAACAATGTCAAACTTGAGTCGTATGACCAATCAGTAGATAAAAAACGATACTTAAATAGAAAAAAACGAATTTTCCCTAATGATTACCCCGAATCAAAATAATAAAGAAACAAATGAAAAACTCCAAAAACGAATCCAAGAAAAAAATTGAAAACGGAAAATTAAGGATTAATATTGACAGCATTAAAAAAAATTCTCAAAATAGATTAATCATAAAATGCTTTAAAAAAGAGGACGCACTGTTGCTGCAAAAAGAAATTTCCAAAGAATTACAGGATGTAGAAGCAAAAGAACTTTTGAAAAAAAAACCTACACTTATATTCAAAGGCATCTTCAATGACTACAACACTGAAGATTTTGCTGATGACCTATTTGAACAAAACGAATATCTTAAAGTTTTTACACACACTACAGATATCAAATCACTGATAAATGTGAAAAAGGTTGTTAAAAATAAATACAACGACACGATGAACTTCATTGTAGAGGTAGACAAGGACATCCGAAGAACTATAATACAAAAAGAAAAAAATAAATATCGGATATCAAAGAATTTACGCCGAAGATGCAAACAACCCGCTGGTACAATGTTTCCATTGCTTACGCTTTGGACACACATCAAGTAGATGCCTTGGGAAAGAAAAGGACGCAGCTAGCTGCAGCTATTGTGGAGGCCCTCACACACATACGGCTTGTATTAATATAAGCCAAGCACCCAAATGTCTGAACTGTGAACAACATAACCTAAAAAATAAACTGACATTTCCATCAAATCACCGAGCAAATGACAAGATTAATTGTAAGTTTTATAAAAAAATGCTTGAAATTGCATACCAAAAAATCGATTATTGAAAATGGTAATGTTTTAATGTTTTCTTCATCAGGATGTCATAAAATTGACATTTCTAACTACGTTTTACAAATCCATATTCTTGAAGTTTATTTTGTACTCTATAGTAGTATTTTGCACATAACTCTACAGCAGTATTCTCTCGTATTATTATTGAAACTTATCTCTTTTTATATATTCTACTTACACGCCGATATTCTTCAAGTTTGTTTTGTATTACTCAATACTAGGTTGTACATAGCTTCTCGGGAAATAGTATCAAATAATACTAAACCCAACAACCATAATATTAAAATATACGAGGATAATACTATTATTACAAACAGTTCGATATTTTTCTTTATAAGATGCACAAAATTAAAATCTATTTTTCAATTTATTCTTTACAAGCCTACAATATTCAAGTATATTTTGTACATCATTATTATTTTGTACATTATTAATAGATGCTATATTTCAACTTCCAACCATTATACTGAATGTTACGAGTATAATATTATATTATATTATATTTTTAAATGGCTTTCAACTATATTGAAAATGATACTGATGTAGAATTCACCCGTGCAAGCAATTTAGAATATTGGATTCACGCACAAAATATTAATAAATACAATACTAACCTAACCTGTGTCCAAATAAATATAAGATCACTAAACAAGTATTGGGATATTCTTCATGCCTATTTGAAAAACTGTTTAAAAGACAAAGATGTAATTATGCTTTGCGAAACTGCAATTAACGAGGAACTTATTAAATTATATGATATTCCAGGATATAAATCGTATTATTATTGCAGAAAAAATAAACAAGGAGGTGGAATATTGCTGTATATAAGGGAACATTTACATTTTAAACAAAAAATAGTTGAAACCATTCACTTTGAAAATGTGTTTGGAATATTGACATTACCTAATAAATGTAATTTTTATATTTTAGCAATTTATAGACCACCTAACCTCAATAAAAGGGGATTCTTAAATGAAATTTCTTGTTTTTTTTTGCAATAATGTAAACTTTAATGATAATATAATATTTTTTGGGGATATTAATCTTAACATACTAAATCAAAGTGATTCAAATATAATAGCTTATGAAAATATACTTACCAGTAATTACTTAACAAAATGTATTAATGATACGACCAGAGAAGCAATCGTTGCTGGTCAAATAACTAAATCCTGTATTGACCACATATATGTTAGATCTAATAAATATAACTTGTCCGCGTGTGTAATTGATTTTAGAATTGCTGATCATTTTATGACGGGACTAAATTTACAACACCATGACGTCAAAAATATTGAACAAAATGAAAAAATCACAATTCTGTCTCAAAAAAGTGTTGATAAAGAAATAAAAAAATATAATTGGAATATTCTTTTGAAAGAAGTGGATTGCGTTACTCTGTATAATAAAATTAAAAATAAATTTAATGAAATCTATGAAAAAAGTACTGAAGTAAAGTCTTATAAACCTCAAATCAGACCTGATGCCATAAATGAATGGATAAATGAAGATTTATTATCAAAAATCAAATTAAAAGATACACTTTACAAAAGATGGAAAAATAATCCTACAAATAAATTTTATGAAACAGAGTACAAATGTAATCGAAACAAAGTTACAAAATTAATCAGTGCATGCAAATTAAAATTCTTCAACTCAAAATTTAAAAATTACTTTGCCGACTCTAAAAAAACGTGGGACGAAATAAACAGATTGTTAGGAAGGAAGAGCAAAAGTAATTGCGACCAAGTAATATCAAACTATTTTTTGAAAAAAGAACAAACGACTGAACAAACGTCTAACAATTTTGCAAACTTTTTTTCTGATAATGTTAAGCAACTATTACATAGATGTGATAAAAAAGCTTTTCTTTTTCAAACACATAGACTTCCACACAGCATGCTCTTAACACAAGCAAAACTTTGTGATATTGAAAAAGTAGTCAGAAGTTTAAAAAATAGTCAATCGCCGGGGATAGATAAAATTAGAATGTCTGACATTAAAAAACACTTAAATATCTTAGGACCTATTTTAACTCTATTAATTAATATGATTTTATCGGACGCAATTATACCTGAACATCTTAAATGTAGCATAATCCGACCCATCTACAAAGGTGGTAAACACAGTGAAATTGAAAACTATAGACCGATCAGTATTTTACCTGCAATTGAAAAGATCCTAGAAAAATATATATCTGTAAAACTAATAAAGTACCTTGAAAAATTTTCTATTATTGATACCCATCAATATAGTTTCCAAAAAAATAAAAGCACAGATCTACTACTTCAAGAATTTTTAAATAAAATTAATAATGATCTTAACAAAAGAAAACATGTACTCGTATTATTTATTGATAATTCAAAGGCTTTTGATACGATTGATCATAGTAAATTACTTAAAACTCTAGAAAACATTGGAATTACAGGAAACGTACATAAATTATTTGTTAACTACTTTCAAAATAGGATTTGTGTAAAATTTTTTGATCATTTTAGCAAAAAAAATATTGAATTGAAAAAAAATATTATAATTTGAGGTTTTACTCAATAAGTTATTCCGAAAAATAATAAAAAAAATATTGTTTTCGCGGGCGTACCACAAGGGTCCATACTAGGCCCTACATTGTATATAATATATGTTACTGCAATGAAATTTATATTCTCTCATGTAAAACATTACGTTTATGCTGACGACACTGCATTAGTTATTTCACATGAGGATTTATTAATAGCGAGTACTTTACTGCAAATTGACTTTGTTACTCTTCAAAAATGGTCACATGATGTAGGTTTAATAATCAATGCTAAAAAAACGAAGCTTATGCACATCAGATCTCCTCATAATAAGATCACCATAACTCCTAAAATTATTTCTCATTACTTTAATTGCATCCATAACTTTGTAATACAACCATGCTCATGCAAAAATATTGAACTTGTTTCAAAATACGTATATCTAGGCTTAACAATTGATTGTAATTTTAAATGGGATATACATATACAAAAAGTGTGCACACGGCTTAGAGCTATAGTGAGCAAACTTTATAGATTGAAGTTTTTTGTTCCACCAAATACCCTTAAAATAATATACCTATCATTGGCGGAATCCCTAATAAGATACGGAATAACTTCATGGGGACATTCAACAAAAAAAAATCTTCTTTCAGTCCAAAATGTACAATATTCTTTGGTAAAATTATTATTAAACAAAACTAAATACGAACAAAGAAATAACGTACCAAAGTCATAACTATACAACTCTGTAAATGTATTATCTGTTCGTGCTTTACTGTGGCTTAAAATTGCGAGTCAGCATACATCTCAATCTGAACATAATAAAATAGTGACACATGTTCATAATACAAGACTAATTGCAAACGATGGACTTGTAGTTCCCAGATAACTGAATAAATATGGTCAAAGAACTCTAGAATACCTCGTTCCAATAATTTACAACATGTAACCAAACTCAATAAAAAGCTGTGAATTGACTCACAGAAGGAAATGTATGTTAAAAAAATGGTTATGTGAAAGATTTTTTTTGTATTAATGTAATTATGTGTATATTTTATGTACTTGTAAAAATTGTATATGTATTTAAAAAGTAATTGTTAAAAGAACCCGTTGACAAACTGATATCAATCAGTTTAACGGGACTTAATTGTAAAAAATGTATTTTTGAAAGTTAATAAATTAAAAAAAAAAAAAAAAACGACAGAGATGAGATTAGAACCGGACTATAATAAATTTAAAAATAAAATAAACTTCACTACCTTAAATAATTTAAAGAATTAGAATGACGATGATATCTCACTATATTATTTTAAAAATTATTGTATAAAAAAAACTAAAATCTCTTCATTTTATATGTTTTTATGATTCTTTTTTTCTTCTATTTACATATGTATGTTAAGTTTTTATTTTTTTCCAATTTATTTGATGCTTAATATTTTAAAATCCAATGACTGATTATTTTTTATATTTCGGGCTTAGTGAGCAAATTCAAAGTTTATTTCTTAAAATAAATTAATGAAAGCCTAAAACTTCTATTTCAACACCATATGCACATGGGTAAAAAGATCACTCTGTTCTAAAGTAAATAACGTTTGGAACTGTTAACTTAAATATTTAAAAATAAATTTTGTCTTGAACTATTTTATAAGAAGCTTAGGCTACATTTTAACGCCGTCGGTGAAATACACATTACAATCTATACTGTGAATCAGCATGTGATTCTTCAACTGTCCCTTCCGAGAACATGAATATGTTCAGTCGGAACAAGCAAAGCTATTCTCTACAATGAGTCAGTATGTGTTTCGTCAAATGTTCCTTTCTAAATAATAATTTTTTGGAGTCAGAACATGAAAACAGTTTTTTTCCACTTTGAGCCAACTTGTGGTTCGTTAAATTTTCATTTTGAGAAAATGATTTATTGCGGTCGGAACATGAAAAAGGCATCTCTCCACAATGAGTCAGCATGTGTTTCATCAAATATCTCTTTTGAATGAATGATTTTTTGCATTCGCAACATAGAAAAGGCTTTTCTCCACTGTGGTTCAGCATGTGTCTATACAACTGTCCCTTCCCAGAACATGAATATTTACAGTCGTAACAAGAAAAAGGTTTTTCTTAAATATGAGTCAGAATGTGCTTCGTTAAATTGTCCTTTCGAACAAATAATTTTTAGCAGTAGGGACATAAAAACGGTTTCTCTTCACTATGAGTCAGCATGTAGCGTGGAAATAATTTTTTGCAGTCGGTACATGAAAACGGTTTTACTCCACTATGAGTCAGCATGTGGTTCGTCAAATATCTCTTTTGAGAAAATGATTTTTTGCAGTCGGAACATGAAAAAGGCTTTTCTCCACTGTGAGTTAGAATGTGCGTCTTCAAAGCATCCTTTCGATAACATGAATATTTACAGTCAACACAAGAAAAAGCTTTTTCTCCACTGTGAGTCAGAATGTGTCTCTCCAAGCCTACTTTTCGAAAACATGTATATGTACAGTCGACACAAGCAAAAGCTTTTTCTCCACTGTGAGTCACCATGTGCCTCTTCAAGTCTGCTTTTCTAGAACATGAATATGCACAGTCAACACAAGAAAAAGCTTTTTCTCCACTGTGAGTCAGCATGTGACTCTTCAAGCCTGCCTTTCCATAACATGTATATGTACAGTCAACACAAGCGAAAGCTTTTTCTCCACTATGAGTCAGCATGTGGGTCGTCAAATGGGCCTTTCGTAAAAATAATTTTTTGCAGTCGGTACATGAAAACGGTTTTACTCCACTATGAGTCAGCATGTGGTTCGTCAAATATCTCTTTTGAGAAAATGATTTTTTGCAGTCGGAACATGAAAAAGGCTTTTCTCCACTGTGAGTTAGAATGTGCGTCTTCAAAAAATCCTTTCTATAACATGAATATGTACAGTCAACACAAGAAAAAGCTTTTTCTCCACTGTGAGTCAGAATGTGCCTCTTCAAAACTTCCTTTCTATAACATGAATATGTACAGACAACACAAGAAAAAGCTTTTTCTCCACTGTGAGTCAGCATGTGACTCTTCAAGTATGCCTTTCGAGAACATGTATATGTACAGTCGACACAAGCAAAAGCTTTTTCTCCACCGTGAGTCAGCATGTGCATCTTCAGATTTACTGTACTCGAATAGTTACAGTAAGTACATTTAAAAGTTTTAACTCCAGCGTGGTCGCGGAAGTGAAGTTCTAACTTTGATTCAGAAGAGCAGGAATTTCCCAGACGCGTCTTCAGATTTGTTGTTAAGTCTGCAGAAGAAAGTTTTATGGAAGTTTATTAAATCAATTCATAACAGACGAAATTATTTATAAAATTAAACTTGTGAATTAACAAAGAATACTTGATTTTACCTGGTATCGGGTTAATTCTTTCAGACTGCTCTAAGCATTGTTTTTTAACATCTAGCAGGTCTATGTCTATTTCTGTAAAGGTAATTCCCCCTCCATCTTGTTCTCGGGGCCCTGGTTCTGCCTTGATGGGAACAGTTTCCACATTAATTCCACCTGTTATATAATTTATGATAATTAACATAAGGTAACTTGAAGTTATAAGAAGGACCCCAGATGCCCGGTTCTGGGATCGATGCTTTCACCGGAGACACCTTAAAACGGGAGCGTTTGATTTTCAATTATTGTTTCCTGCACCAATAACACATTTTCATTAGTTCTTTGTGATTCACAAATCACATAGAAAGAGAGCACATTGACAGTAAAGTAAATGAAGTTTTTTAGCCTTAAAAACCTTTAAGAATCATCAACTTTTAGCGGGGAATTATTTGGGGCGTAAAAGTTTGTTACGTCTAGCAATTTCCTATAAGGTTAATTTAACGTGTTTTATTACACGAAAATGAACTGTCAATCAAATCCACAAGAAATACGACAGTGTAAAGCTCATTCAATTGGGTTTGAAAAATCACGGGAAATGTGGAATGATAGAAACAGCCTACCATGAATTCCCATGAATCCCGGCAGTAGGGCTGTCGACTAACAGGGTTGCACTGTTCACAGGGTGAAATTTCCTCCAAAACGAGATAATCTGATTTTGATATTTGCAAACAGAGCACAAAGCGTGTGAATATACGACGAGGACACGACGATTACACCTTCTTGCCACACGACACGAATACGAATGTCGACTTGCGACAATTTACAATGCAAAAAATCATCTTCCCGTTAACAAATCATAGTCCCGTTGGCGTCATGTATCTTTTATCAGGAGATTTTTCAATGTGGATGAGTGTTTCAGGCTATTAATTATTGCTTATAAAATAAATCATCTTCTTTCAATGTAAGTAAGGCTGTTTTTAAGGAAGGAAGAGGATAATAGGTATGATAGTATATGATGGGAAAAATGGTAAATATTATCCAAAACTGTTTCAATACTAAACATTTAACGGAAATACAAAAGCAACTTATGTTTGGGTGTACAGGTAGAGATCATTTCGTTTCTATGCATTAGTCTTTGTAACGTTCTATTCCACAATAAACAGGAATTCAGATATCTACAGTTTTACATCATATAAACTTACTAGCCGTCGGAGTACTTTCGACATACTGCAAACATTTCTACTTTACCTGCGTCTTCTTTCTGGGACCCTGTCTCCGTCTTGATGCAAACACTCTCTGGGTTGGGAAGATCCATGGCACTGTTATGTGATGGTTACTTGTCGAAGCTCACAAAATGGACCTGAAACAGAACTGACTTGCGTAAATTGAGTATTTTATTTGTTAGTACATCTCTATCCTCGCTAAAGTTGAAAACATTATACATTTGGGTGTTATTATTGAAACAAATCTAAATTGGAAATCGCAAACAAATTAATCTATCTGTAATTGAAAAATAGAAAATTACATATTTTTCTCATGCGCAATTTTCAATCATTTGCGGCATTATAGGATTTATTTATTTATTTATTTTTTCATGTTCTCCGTAAAACGGTTATTCACCAATACATTATGGAGAAGATTACAAATTAAACAAAAAGTATAGCAAAACACATAAAAAGGTCAGTTTCACTACTTTGTGACATACGTCAAAAGATAATTGTTAAACTGCCTGTAGGTTACGTTAAAAATGTCGATGGTCAATGCAGACTCGTTGAGCAGTTCAGTCGCTCTGTTGACTGGGGCGTTCTGATAGGCAGAAGTCCTCGCTTTTGGAGCATAAAATAGGGTATGGGACCTTCCACGAGTATACTTGTTTGGAACATATAAGTTAATCTCTTTCAAAATAGGTGGATTATGTATAGTTCCAGAGATTATCTTAAAAATATGTTTTCCTAAAAATATTTTTCGGCGGGCTTCTAATGTATTAAGATCGAGCATTCCTGCTAAGAATAAGGATGGATACAGGAAAGGGTAGTACATATATTCCCTCATATATAGGTAACGCATGAATCTCTTTTGTACTTTTTCTATTTCGAGAATATGGTTTTGCTCAGAAGGGGCCCAAATAATGGAGCTATATTCCAAGATACTGCGAACAAGTGCTTCATACGTTCTTCGGATTGCGATTCCGTTGGTAAATGATCTTGAATTACGAAGAACAAATCCAAGCATTTTGTTGGCACGGGAGACAATATCAGATATATGGGATTTGAAAGAGAGATTTGCTTCAAAAATTACGCCAAGGTCTCGAATCTCATTTTTACGTGTTAATTCATGTTTATTAATGTGGTAGGGGAACAGGAATGTATCTTTGGACCTTGTAAATGTAACGATACTGCATTTCTGAATACTGAAGGGTAAGTTGTTCAGTTCCGACCATTTGACAAGAGAATCAAGATCGTTCTGCAGAAGAATGGAATCGATGTAACTTTTGATTGATTTGAAAAGTTTTATATCGTCAGCAAAAAGGAGATATTTTGAGTGGTTTATAGTGTTGCCAATGTCATTGATGAATAAGAGAAAGAGAAGGGGTCCTAGATTCGATCCCTGGGGAATCCCGGAGTTAGTTTTGTATTCGTGAGAGATATGGTGTCCGTAACTGACATACTGACGACGATTGCGTAAGTAGCTAGCCACAAAAGCGAGGAAATTCTGAGAGAATCCGATGTCACTTAATTTTTTTAATAAAATATCATGGTCGACTTTATCAAATGCTTTCTCGAAGTCTGTATAAATCACATCAACAGGTACAAAATTTTCAAATGAATTATTAATATAGGTAATGAGATTCATAAGATTCGTTGAAGGTGACAGTGTGGGACGAAATCCGTGCTGATTTTCGGTGAGTGCGTGTTTTGTTTGGTTATATATCTGTGAATAAATTATGGTTTCTAAAAGTTTTGTGGGTGCTGACAACACAGCTACAGGTCTGTAATTATCTATTTCTGACTTTTTTCCTTTTTTATGTATAGGCGTTACTTTCGTTAGTTTCCACATTTCCGGAAAGATATTTTTGCGAAGTGATAGGTTAAAAATATGTTTTAGAGGTTGAACAAAATAACTTGCATATCTTTTGAGGATTATAGGTGGAATACAATCTGGGCCGACGGAGTATTTAGGTTTTAGCTTATGGAAAGCTGTAATAATATCGTCATCGTTAATTTCATGAATTTGTACAGGTAAAGAGTTAGATGACGATGAAGCTATAGAGGATATGTCAAGTTTGGGGATATTGTCGCTAAATACTGATTGAAAATAGTGTGCGAAACCTGCGGCGATCTCAGACGATCCATCATATTTATTGTCTTTGTAGTCCATGTGGTTAAGTTTGTCACAGCCGCGGCGTTTATCGTTAGTGTAAGACCAAAATCGAGTTGGGTCTGTTATTATACTGTTCTCGGCCTCACGTGTAAAGTCAGTGTAGGCCTGACCAATTAACTGTTTGATTGATTTTCGCAAAGTTTTAAAGTTAGCTAAGGCATGTTCGGATTTTGTTTTTTTCCAAAGATAGTGCATTTTAGTTTTTTCTCGTATGAGGTGAATGATTTCCCCATTAAACCATTTCGGATATTGTCTAACATCTTTGAGCATACGTGTAGATCTTTTCTTAAAACAAATGTTGAAAATATTATTGAGCTGTTCATAAAACATTTCGACAGCTAGATTTACGTCAAGGCAATCGTAATGATTCCAGTGATGTTGTTCTAAGGCATTCTTAAGTGTGTTATCTGAGCTTTCGTGGAAAATCCAACCCATGTTTATGTCTGGAGGCAATGTGTCTGTTTGTATATGTGATTGAGTTGTGTAATCGAATGTGAATGAAAGTGAAGGGTGATGAATATCCTCTCTGACTAATGGGGAGTCATGGCGGCAGATAACAGCATTTTTAGAATTTACATTACTTAATACTAGGCCTAACATGTGTGCATTTATGTTATAAACAGTGTTGAATTGTGTTAAATTATAAAAAGAACAAAAGTAATCGAAAGCGTCAATTGGGTTTTTCCCTGAGGGAAAGTTAAAGTCACCGAAAATAATAATATTTTTTGATTGTAACTTTACACTTTCACTTATAGTTTTGTCGTAAAATAATTGATACTGTTCAGATGTTGTATTTGGAGGAAAATATACAACACATATATAAATGATGACATTTCTATGCGATACTTTCACCCACAAGTCTTCACCTTGGGTTTCTATGCAGTCCATTCTTTCCGCGTGTGAGTGGCTGTCAGCTCGGAGGGCTAGGAGAGTCCCTCCTCCGCGACTACCTCTATCCTTCCTGTAGACGTGGTTTAGGTTTTCGAATAGCTCCGACGAAAAGGTGCTTGAAGTTAGCCAAGTTTCGGTAAGAGCAATCAGAAGTGGTTTCTGGCACATTACGTTTGTCATGAAGTCGATAATAAGGATGGGGTGGTGCGCTTAATGCATTTATCAAGCCTTTACAAATAACTTAAAAGCAGATTAATAAAGTTATATATAATAAAAACAGAACATCCCATACTGTTATTATAACACACAGAAATAAAATGTTTAATATTCGTACAACATTTTCAAATAAATTTAAAATCACTTATACAGGGTGCGGCAGAGAGGACGAACGTTTTTGAGATGGGTAGTTCTCTCCCCCTCCGTCTACGAGAGAGGTGGGGGGGTGCCGCTTGACTCGTTAGTTCCTATCATTGTTTTACAAGTTGTCGTCATGGACCCGTGGACGGTGGAGCACCGCGTTTTCGCCTATGATTGTTTCTTCCGAAATAATGAGTCAGTCACCGTCGTACAGCGTGAGTTTCGTCGCCACTTCAACATTCATCGGAATAGAGCTGTTCCCTCTCGAAACAACATCCTTCGTTGGGTTGAATCACTTCGCAGGCGTGGTGAACTGATCAACAGAAGACCTAGAGGAGCTCCGCGAACAGTTCGAACTCCTGAAAATGTTGAACGCGTTCGACAAGCCTTTCTTCGCAGTCCGACTCGATCTGCCCGGAAACATGCTGCTGCACTTCGCCTCAGTGATCGTTCGATAAGGCGAATTATGCATATGGATCTCCGTTTTCACCCCTATGATATAGAGCGATTTTGGAGAGAGTCTACGCAAACTTCCAAGAACGCCTCCAGCACTGCATCAACGATTTCGGCCACCACATGCCTGATGTGACTTTCCATACTTTACTGTCTCAAATGCTATTTCCTCGATTCCATCAATAAATTTGTTTTTGAGTAAGAATTAACAATTTTATGATTATTTTAAAACCGTCCGTCCTCTCTGTATGTAGTCTTCAGTGGGTGGTCAGGAAACCACGGTGAGCGTCAATTTAAAGGAGATGTGACGTTGGGTGCCAATTGATAGGGGCTATGAGGGGCGCCTATTTTGTGATTGTGGGTTTAATATTTAATGATGATCTTAGCCAACTAAACTTTCTCTAAAAATCAGAATCACAGTTTTATTGAAGAACTTGTTTATAATAAATAAATCAAACAAACATTCAGACGATTCTAAAAGAGTACTATAGTGTGGTTTTATTTCAGGAACGCGTGTGATGTTTTGTTTTATAACCGCAAATTTAAATATCCAATAGACCGGGCTGTATTATCGTCCTGTTCATGTTTTGACAGCTAGGCCATAGATGTGTGTTAAAACCAGATGGCTAGTCTACGACGGTAGGTACTGGAGTATAAAGTAAAAAGATGTTTCAAAATATTATGTTTCGATCGCCCCATTTCTCCGTTATCTAATATTATTTTTATTAATTGCACTTTTCGGATAAACATCGATAACGTCCGCACAAGGAGACACTCTCTGACACTCTTCAAGCGAAGGGTTTTGAAGCCATCAGACTTCAGGTCAGTTTTGATATTAACCGTTTGTTGTGTCCTCAAATGTTTGGCCCTCAGGAATTTGGGGGACAGTTAGTTAAATGGTACCAAACTTAGGTGAAATACCGTCAACTTAGGTGATAAGTAGTGCACGCCACTACAGGATTGCCAAAAAATGTCTTATTTCAATACGTGATGAAAATTTGTCATAGGTATTTAATTTTAATATTTTTTTTAATTAATTAATGTTTAGGTTCCCCAAGCGGTTGAAAATTAGTTAACAGGTATATTTTTTTAACTATATTCCTAAGTTACAATTTATTTACAACTAGCTGTACCCCACCATACGTTTCTGTGGCACAGTCTGCCTGTGCAAATAGAGAAACAATAGCACGTGTTGCTTTCACGTCCAACAGCTGTTTTTTTTAAAGCATGTTATAAGCTGTCACAGGTGACATATATAAAATAAATGGATATAAAAACACGCGCGTATTTGAATGCAACGTTGTATTACAATTTCAAATCATTTGATGAAGAACTTTCGGTGATTTAAGATTTTGATCAATCGAACATTTACATTTTTTTTATAAAAGATGAAAAACAGTTACTACAGAATTCATTAGTTGAATAAATGTTATTAGTTATCCCGGTATGAAATAACACGGTTTGTGTTGATTACTGACCCGTGGGACGACGGGCTAATTATCTGGCTTTCAATAAATGCCTTATCCCTAATTAGTTACTAACAACTAGCCTACCTACCTACAAGTCGACTGTCAAGCGCTCTACATAAAAATCTAAAAAACATCACCAAAATCACTGTAATAAAACCAAAAAAGTGTCAAACTCTACTCACAGTGTCATCACTGCGTTTCGCGCTGCTTATATAAATGTGATAAACAAATTAAGTATAAAAAAATCGAAATAGTCAAGTGATAAAATAGTGAAACTAAAACTGCAATCGTGTGTAAAACAGTGAAACCTAACGGTCTAAAAATTACTCTGTGGCTACTCATATTGATAAGTGAAAAGTGAACACCTATTTAAGTTTTAAGATTGTATCTAAGTGAAATTTAGGATCATCTTATCAGTGTCCATAATTACTTTGACATTAAACAAAATTCAAAACAATATACCTATCTCGCTATTGGTCAAAAGTGAGATCGCTTCGTGCTAAAATTTTGCGGAAAACTATTTTTTAGGCGTTGAGGATTATTAACCACAATGTTTAACTGTGAAGGTTGCCTCAACCCAATAAATAAAGATGAGTATATGTTCACGTGTACCAAGTGCAAAATAACATTTCACAATAATTGCCTCAATATCTCTGATTCCAAATACAAAAAAATGGCAGAAAAAAATAAAACTTCTTGGAAATGCCCAAAATGCCTAATCAGACCGGGATCACCGTCTACATCCTCGGCTGCAAATACCGATGATGATGATATGCTCTTTATTCGTCTGACCAAACATTTTGACCAAAAGGTCACTGAACTTAAAAAAATGTTCGAAGACGAAATTAAGGAACTGAAGAGAAGCAACGAATTTATAAGTAATCAATATGAAGATCTGTTATCAAATTTTAAAGTACTACAAGACCTACAAAAAGATACACAATCCTTACGTGAAATAAATATAAAGAATGACTTACGAATTTCAAGCCTGGAAACCAGACTAGCCACTATGGAACAAAATAATCTCTGCGACTGTGTGGAAATGGCGGGTGTTGAATTGCGGCCGGGAGAACAACCAGCTGAAGCCGTTCTTCGGGTAGCCAATTCCCTTGGTATGCCATTGTTGCAGCAGGATCTACGCCTTGTGACCAGGACCCAGGACCGCAGAACTAACGCCCCCGATAAACTGCAAGTAAATTTCTACAACCAGAAAACGAGAGATATGGTCTTATCTTTCAAAAATACAGCCAAAATACTTAACCCAAAATCACCTATTTATATTAGCGAAGTGCTTACGCCTTACTATAAGGAATTGCTGTGGAAAGCAAAACAAAAGGCTAAAGAAACAAAATTCGAATTTGTGTGGTTTAAAGCCAATAAATTACTCGTTCGTAAGGGTCCGGGGGAAAAAATCATTCAAGTCAAACATGAAAGTGACATTAAAAAAATGGTATTGTAGATTTTTAATTCTAGAGAAAACCCTTACTGTAATGGATATTATTAAAAATGGAATGTATTACCAATTATAGGACGTCAAATCCTAAATTCTGTAAAAATGTACTACAAACACACTCATCCTCTCTTCAAATCTTACAGCAAAATATTAGATCAATTTCCAAGAATTTTGACGAATTCTTGCTACAACTTGATAATATTGGAACCTCTTTTCATATAATTATTCTTACTGAATGCTGGATACCAAAAAATTATGCTCCTAAAATTTTGAAAGGGTATGATCACTACAGCACTTCAATACATACTAAACAAAATGATGGAGTTGTTGTCTATACCAGAACTGACCTGATTGGTTTATCTGTCAAGGAAATCCAAGTCAGCAGTGCAAACTGTTTGCAAATAACTCTCAAAAATGACACATGTATCTTAGCAATATACCGTTCTCCATCCTCTTATAATATTCCACCATTCCTAAAATCAATTAATAACTGTTTAACTGAATTATGTAATATTAAAAATTGTATTATTGCTGGTGACCTCAACATAAATATTCTGCCCACAAACGAACATTCTCAGTGCCAAGAATACTTAAATACGCTCACTTACCATGGATTCCAAAGCACCATAAACACTCCCACACGTGCTACATTAGACTCCATTTCATGCATCGACCACATCATGGTCAAATCCAACTGCCCAGTAATATCTATTGTATATGAATCTACACTTACCGACCACTACACCACTATTATTTCCATACAAACATGCAACAGAAAAGACAAACATAAAAACACAACAAATAAGAAAAAAATCATTCAAATCAATTATGATTGTGTTCGTCAATCTCTGATGAGTAAATCATGGTCAGAATTACTTAACATTATAAATCCAGAAGACGCCTGGACGTACTTTATCAATTACTTACAGACTACCATTAACGAACATACAAACATAATTATAAAACATATACCAAATATATCAAATATTGCCTTAAAAAAACTTGTATCAGAAATAACCACTCCCTTAACAAATCTTATTAACCTAAGCATCCTAAAAGGCCGATTCCCCGACAACCTTAAACACAGAATCATAATCCCAATACATAAAGGAGGCTCTAGAGCGGACATAACGAACTATCGTCCAATTACATTACTAAATTCACTATCTAAAGTCTTTGAAAAAACTATTAATAATCAACTAATTGAATACCTTGAACAAAATAACATACTATCACTCAACCAGTTTGGATTCAGGAAAAATAAAGGCACCTCCGAAGCCCTGGCAACAGTTACCGATTTTCTAAATGAAAACTTAGACAAGGGATCAAAATGCATATTAATATTCTTTGACCTGTGCAAAGCATTCGATACTATCACTCACTCTAAACTTTTACAAAAACTATCTAATATTGGTATAAATGGTGATGAACTTACTATTATTAGCGATTACCTGTCAAACCGAAAGCAAAGTGTGAAAATCAACAACTGCAATAGCAATCAATTACCAATTAGCTACGGCGTGCCTCAAGGAAGTGTTTTAGGTCCTACCCTGTTCTTAATATACATAAATGAATTATGTAATCTTCAAATAGATGCCAAAATTGTAAGTTTCGCTGATGATACGATTCTCCTCTTCAAATCAAGCAATTGGAATGATGTATACATAAAAGCTAACAGGGGCATAACTGTGGTTAAAAGATGGTTAAACAATAATACACTAACAATGAATGTGACCAAAACTAAATACATTGAATTTAGTATTAATCCTTCCTTAAGAAACCCAGAAAATCAAATTAAAATTTGTGCTTGCAACCTGACAAATCCGATAATATGTGATTGCCCTTATTTAGAACAGGTAACTAAAATTAAATACTTAGGTATTATTTTTGATAGCAATTTAAAGTGGAAAGAACATATAACCTCTACAGCAAACAAACTTAGAAAATTCATTTATTTTTTTAGACAAACTCGCAACGTTCTCAACCTAAGCCAGCTCAAAACAATCTACTATGCACTTTGTCAATCTTTAATGGAGTATGGTATCATAGCATGGGGAGGAGCGAACGCTGCCGCCATTGATCCAATATCTAAAGCTCAGAAACTTATAATAAAGATTATCCTCAAACTACCAATCACAAGCAGTTCGGATGAAATCTTTAGGAAAATCTGTGTTATGGACATTAGGCAACTTTATGCCAAAAACATACTAACATACCTCTTCAAACACAAAACTACTTTTGACAATATCCAAACTGCTCGTGATACTAGAACAAAAGGGCATAATTTCTTACAAATCCCTTTCGCTAAAACAACTTTTGGCCAGAGAAATTTTAGATATTTTGCAACAAGGCTGTATAATGCTCTCCCACTAGCCATTAGACTGAACGAATTTTTTCTGAAATATAAAACAGACATCAAATCTTGGATCATCAGCCAAGACAGATCCATGATAATTTTTTTTATAAAAATCCCTACATAAGTATGTACTCCAACTAGATGCTGATTAACAAATGTATCATTTATTATTATTATTTATTATTTTCTATCTTTTTCACAATGTCATTTAATGTAGTGAAATATTTAATGTATCAAAAATATGTAAACATTTTTAATGTATCAAATACGTCTGTCTCGACACAGGTTTATCCTAGTGAGACAGACATCGAAAAAAAAAACCTGTAAAAGAAACTTTATATTGATAATAAAAAAAAAAATAAATAAAAAAAAAATTCTTTGATGATAGGTGACTCATCAGTTATCATTGTTAAGAGTTCAAGTATTAAGCATTTTGTTTAAACACAGAATTAGTTATTATTTTTAATTCTTTCGGAAAATAGCGAGAATGGCTTGTGATATTTTAAAGACGCCACGTAAGAACGTATGCCCTTATGATAATATGACCAAATTTTCTGATGGCGTTCCGCTTCCAATACAAAGTCATAAAATACGGCTCGACGGAGTAAACCAATACCACTCCTAGACTCGTCGGTTTCTTGTAGCAAGATCAGGATAAAATGCTGGAAACTGTGGATTTTATCAAGGAAGAATTTGTTATCCTTGCTTGAATCAGAATGGTCGAGTACTTCACATCTAATTTTAGAAAGTACTGGCAGAATTTAATTCCATCGTTTGAATCACACCTCCAGTTAAATGTGGAACCATTGAACTGGTACAAACGTATGAATATTTGGGGGTAACTGTAGATGCGCATATGAAATGGGATACACACGTTAGCAACATCTGCAAACGCCTACGAGCTATTGCGGGGCGAATTTACAAAATTGCATATTTTATGCCTACAAGTACGTTAAAAATAATCTATTTGTCACTAGCAGAATCTACAATCAGATACGGAATAACGTCCTGGGGAAAACTTCTGCAAGACAAATATAGGTTATATTCAATCAATTCAAAATTCCATGATTAAGCTTTTGATAAACAAACGTATTTATGCACAAAGAAGAAATATAAAATTATTATATGAGTCAGTTAATGTATTATCTGTTCGAGGAATATTATGGTTTAAAATTATATGTCAAAACATAACGTCAGATTCAAAATACAAAGAAAAAGTAGATCATTTATATGACACAAGATTCAATAGAAATGAAGGTATGTCCATTCCGAAAATTATAAATAAATACGGGCAACGGACTTTCTCTTATCTTGTGCCTACCATATTTAATAAGATTCCAATGGACATAAAAATTCAATCAAATTGCACCACCGAATTAAAAAAAAAAAAAAAAAAATGGTTAATAGATCAAGCTTTTTTATACTGATATTGTTTATAATCTTATGCATATGTATATATAAGAATATGAGTAATTTGCCGGTGTTACAACTGACTGTCTTTGTATTTTATTCTTTTGTATTGTAGTAAGTTGAAAGTTGTTCTATTGTTTATTTTTTATATATGGCTCTGTTTTGTAGTTATTTAAGTTCTTATTTAAATTCTTCTGTATCTGTTTTAAATATTGTGATTTCTCGTTGTTTGTATGCTTTAGTAATATATAATATTGTTAAACTGACCTGCTGACAAACTGCTTTGGCAGTTTAGCGGGTATAAATAATAAAATTACAAATAAATTTGTGCATTAACGAACCAAGCCTTTTAGAAGACAAATATTTTATTTTTGCTTTGGTTATGTTAACGGCAGTATTTGACCCAGACGTAACACGCGACAAGTAATGTGAACCTGGTAAAACGATCAACGATACTCCTTTTATAATATTCGTATAATTTTTTTATGTAAACCAAAGTCTTTTGCTTTCGACCTTCAAAAATTAATCCACTTAATTTGTCTCTAGTCTTTTCTTTCTTGATCTAAAAGAAGTTTAGATCTGGTACGCACTCTGTTGTTTCATTTGAATTATTCTTCGTGATTATGTTAAAATCATAAGAATCATGCTACACCGGTCGACCGGATATTATATATCTAGATCTTGATACACCAGCTCGACCCGATACTATAGATCAAGATCTTGCTACACCAGCTCGACCCGATAGTATAGATTCCACCAGTATTCATAAAGGAATTCGACAGTTTATAGCAGCTCCACTTCAACACATATTCAATATGTCACTTCAAACTGGAATATATCCTGATCCTTGTAAACTTTATCACTTGACACCTGTATTTAAATCAGGTGATAAAAATTGTGTTTTAAATTATAGACTAATTTGCATACTGTCTACCACCCCGAAAATGTTTGAAAGTATTGTCTTAGATAAAATTGCTGTTAAGTTTTGGCATATTATTACTCCAGAACAGCATGGTTTTGTGACCGTTCGGTCTACCACAACCAATCTTCTATTATATGAACACTATATCTGTGAAGCTTTCACGTCTCGTGCACAAGTAGATTCAATATATACTGACTTTTCAAAAGCCTTTGATGAAGTAAATATTAATATCCTTCTCAGACATCATATTGACAGTTCAATCGTTTCTCGCTTAGCCAAGAATAATCTTAGCTAATTCTCTAGTGAAACTTTAGCATAAGTTGGGCTAAGTCGCGACGCTATTAAATCATGCCTTAGTTCAAATTAAAGTTCATCGGTCGCTCAGTTTGATTTGGAACAACGTTGACTGAAACAAACTAGGGTAGAAAATATTAGCATTAAAACTTACCAATAACTATGACAAGCTTCGAATAGTTGATTTAACTGCAGGGGTAAAACGGTATAAGTTTAATTATGTAAAATTAAAGGAAACATGACAACAAGTTTAGCAGAGACGAAACCACGCTTCATAAGTGAGGTTATACAAAGACAATATAAAATACGAGACCGACTAAAAAATCGTAAAAAATATTTATTTATCGAGGTAGGTACTTACTGATCGAAATGTTCCACAGCCTGTTTTTATTTCAGGAACGCGTGTGAATAATAATATTCACCTTTATATTAGCAGATTGATATTTCCAATAAATGGGGTAGTATTATAGCAAGAATTCTTTGACAGTTAGCCCATAGACGTGTGCTAAAAATAGATGGTTAGTCTACGCCATCTCTTAGACCATCTATTTTAAGCGCACATCTATGTCCTAGCTGTCAAGAATCAAGACGATAATACGGCCCTATTTGTTGAAAATATCAAAGTGCAGACATCAAGCTAAATATTATTGTTCTCACGCGTTTCTGAAATAGAAACATACTTTGAAATGTTGCGATCAGGTGGTAACTACCTCAATGAATAATTATTTGGTTTATATAATTCTTTTGACTACTAAATGCCCGTTTATAATAGGAATAGTCCGTAATTCGTATTCGATAAGCCCTAGGCCGTAGAAGTTGGACGATATGAAACCTGTGTATCCGTTTATAATAGATGGCAATAATCTCTTATTTTTTTCCAAAACCGAAAAGATGTTCCAACTTTGCAGAAAACCAAGATATATACTTAGATTAATGTACTTTCGATCGATAATCTCTGGTATCTGCTATTTGACAATCGAATATAATTATCTGATTTGTGTTGTAGAAGTCCTAACAATTTATAAAAATTGGTCTGCGACGTTCTTGTATACTTTTTGAATTGATCGTTGTATACTTTGTATACTTGTATACTGTTACTTTGTATACTTGTATACTGTACGTTGTATTCTGTTCTTCAAAAAAATTATGGAAATGTCCTGTTTTCTTCCTTTTATGATTAATTGGACGCACACTCCAACGTCGTTTTTTCCTTATTTTTCTCGTCTAGTGTGCGTCTCAATTGCAGTGTATGCTATCCCCAGAATCAACAAAAACATTCCACATGCAACAATGTCTTATGAATCCATCGTTTCAATATTTATTTATGTAAAACAATATGACTTTTTATAAGATGGAGGAAGAATAAACTTTCGGTTGACAGTTGGCATAGAACATTGACAGCGGCATAGTCACTTCTATGGGCGTATTCTATTCTATTCCTTTCCAATTATAAACCACGATCTAAAATATTACGGATTACGGCACCGGTTAATTCTTACGCTTATTCCTATTATAAACGGGCTTTAATCGCACAGCAGAATTCGATAAATTTATCTTTTTTTTATGCTTTCTTAGTCCATTTATTGTCTATGAATAACCTCACTATTAATGAAGCATGATTTAATTTCGTCTTTAAATCAATGTTTCCAATCTTGTCCTAGTTGTTAGTAAGTTCTAAATCTTATGTTTTCTACCCTAATAAATGGCGTAGTTCATATTGCTTGGTCAGTTAAAGTTGTTCCAAATCAAACTGTGCCACCGATGATTAGGACTGAGGCGTCATTTAATACACTATTTCGTGTTTTCCAACTCGACTTAGCTCAACTTGGTGAAATCTTTTCGCTAAATTTGGCTAAGCGAGGAATGATTGAACTGTCATTTTGACATCTAGGTACTTCACTTCAACTTTGTATTTTTAGATATTAGTTGTAATGATTACACATAAGTTAATAAAAAGTGAAATTGTGGATCAAATATACATTGATATGAGCGGGAAGCATTAGATTGCTAAAATCCAATAACTGTTGGCGATTGGCTCAACCGTTTTCAAATGTTGGATTGCATTTTGTGCAACATCAAAGTCAACAATGCATTTTTCCAAATTCTTAATTGACTGCATATTCAAAGATACTTACATTTTAAACTCTATATCATTCTATATCCCTTTTTATTATCCGTGTTCAATATTGGCTATTTAAAAGGGGACGCGCCTTCTTCAAATAATGCATGACTTCCTAACAGTGTTTAATATACAGAAGTTTTTACCCATCATTTATTTAATTTTATCTTTATTTTTATTCTTCGTATGGTTTCTAAAATAATATGCATTTTTTAAATTTCTGTTTTACAATAAATTGTTATTTTTACGTTTCGTTTTATTATTGTGATTCTTATATAAATCACTTACGACTACCATAATACAGACACGAGTCTAGTATGTTAGGTAGTTGAAAAAATTACCAAAATTGTAATTTTTTAATTTACAAAATGTAAAACCCAAACACGTCAATCATGTTTTCATCAAGGTTGGTTACTAGCAAAATTAATATCCTCGAGTTCTTACGCACTGTGTGTCTTTTTGACTTTTTGAAATAATGGCATACTGAGCTCCGGGCCAAAAAGGCCCCTTTCCCTTTCATCATGAGTTTAAATTGGTTGTAGGAAAATAATTTTTAGTTTGTTTTTAAAAAAAATTTGCAATAAAATAGTCAAAATAGGGTTTAAAATTATCAATTCTATAAAAACACAGAACTTTTTTATGTGAAATCGTACAAGAGTACCAACTGCTCCAACCGTTTGTAATCAGTGAGACTATGGCATCCCCAATTGGGGTATGTTGTGGGGCAGAAGGTAGTGGGGAGGGGAAAGGGATGGGGAGATGGAGGTGGGAAGGGGAAAGCGATGGGGAGATGAAGGTGGGGAAGTGGCTGGCTATTCAACTTTGGTCACCAAATACAGTCAAAGCCATTTCAAGCATCGTTTCAATTCTGAATCGTGGTCTTACACCAGGGCGATACTGAGAGTATCTTCCATTCTGAACATGCCGCTAATATACTATAAGTAGGTACTAATGAGTAATTTGTGAAAAAACATAATTAACTCCGCAGTGGTCACGCATCTAAATGAGATATTTTCTTAATTTTTGTTTTATTTCAATATAAAAAATTAAGAAAATATAATCAGTTCAGTTTTCTTAACTAGATACATTAAACAAAACAAATCCTCTGTTTTATAATTAATAGTTTACAGGTTTGCCTCTAATTGAGATAATAATAAAACTATTTATTAAAAATTATTAACTTGCAATATTTTCTCCGCGGGAAAGAAACTAATTTCGAATAATCCCCACAAATGAACTTTTTAAATATTACATACGTATTTACACACTTGAAAAATACTTACGTGATTGGTCGCGCGGACTACGTATGGATCTTTGCGGAGCTACTGTTACACGTACTCACACGATTTATGGCTTGCGCTGCACTCAGTGCGTATCTCAATAGTTCGTTTTAAAGTACCTAGCAGCACATGAAACTAATGCTTACCATTTTAGAAAATTTTTTGATTTAGTATTAGTGGATTATATATGTAGTCCACGCGACCACTGCAGGGTTAAATAAATTTGTCTTGCGCACGCTGGAATTTGAAATCACGACCACCAGCTTGCTAGTCCAGAGCATAACCACTCGATCATGGACGCCGCCAAACTGCAGGCATGAAAGGCATCACACTACTTTTTACTTTACATTTTTTTAAATGAAAGACAAACATTCCCGGGTTACGAATAACCTGACAATATTTGAAAATCTCCTACTACCACCACATTAAGCTGAAAATGTTGCTTGTGTTGTGGAGGAGGACTTAGCCAGCCGAGGAATTGAACACACTACGCCTGGGTTGGGACCCAAACGCGATGTCAACTCGGCCACCGACCGGTCACTTAATAATTAAATACAACTATCAACTCACTTCTGAAAGTAGTCGCAAAATAGTTTTCACGTAGCCTATTCGAATAACAATGTCATTAACGTACCGCTGATGCAATTATTGATGTCACTGACTTTATTGTTTCAAACTCATACACGGTAAAAATTGGATTTACATTTTCCTTTGATAGGCATTTGATTTCCCATGATATATGATAAATAAACTAAGAGTAGCTGGAATACCAAGTAACCGACCAACAATCCCAACATTTTCTGCTTATTACGATGGTCGTAGGAGGTTTTTAAATATTGCCACCATTCCAGGTTATTTGTAAACCGGGAATTTCTTCCTTCTTGCCTACTTCCTTTTCATAGTTACCAACTTTACTAATCGAACCCATTGTGTTTAACTGTTCCGAATGCTTTCGGTGTCCCCCGAGGAATTGCTCAAGGCCCAAGTACAATGATCTTTGTAAGCTAACAAATCGTTTGTTTTTTCCGAATAGTGTGCTCATCCTTCAATCTAACGATAATTGTAGTGCCAACAGGAGTGATGCGCGCGCACATCAGAATCTGAATGGTTCTGACCGATTCCGGACCTAGCCGATTGTGGCGCCACTTGAGTTCTCGGAATAACTTCAAATAGGACGTCAGTCCTACAACAGTACTATTATATTTCATGATGTAATAAAAACAACTCAACTATCAGTTGCCATCACACAACAAGACGCTATCACAACACTGCCATGGATCTTCCAATACCAGAAAGTGTTTTCATCAAGACGGAACCAGGTTCACAGGAAGAACGCGCAATTGAAATAGAAATTCCATGTACAGATATAGTATACGAATTCCCAGATGTAAAGTAGGAATGTTTTCAGTATGTAGAGAGCATTCCGGAAGCCAGTAAGTTTAATGAATATATTTTTATGTATATTCGCAAATGGGTTGCTAAATTCACTGCGTAAAATGGAACGCAGCCAATACAAATTCTTATTAAACGAAGTCCCCTCTAGTTGTACATTAGTTACTTTTGTATTTTCGTTAAATATTAACCTTACAGTAAATTGCCAAACGTAACAAACTTTAGACTTCTGACGCTAGCTAAAAATTACCGATTCCTCAAGCTGAGTCCACTCCTTATTTCACGACTGAAGTAATCCATCCGACTTACTGGCAACTCTTTCTCTTTCTGTATGTTTTGTGAATCACCTGCTATTATTCAGCGCCAATATAAATATGTTATTGATTTTGAAATAATAAGGAAGTTGAGTGAAAAATATTTTGACTTATAAAAAATATGTTCGTGTAGATCAAAAAATATCGATTCTAAATATATAAATATATTTCTATATTATTATTCTTAGAATTAGTTAAACGTTCTTGAAAAAGCATTAAATAGCAAAAGACTGTATACGCTCCACGATTGGTCGAAAGAATTCTGACGTCACATGTTTCGTGACTTGTACGTACAACGGATCACCTATGGTGCATCTCTTTCTATTACATGAGAGATGGTCGGTTTAGATGAGAGAGGTGTATAGGCCAAACGTTTATTTGGGTTTGTCAAATATATGTACGTATTTGTTTTTATTATTATATGATATAATAAAAATTTCTAAAAATACATATTCGTATAGTGCTTTATAATAATATGTTGTTTATTGCATAACTTAGAAGTTTTTATTATTATACATGTAAACCGCTGTAAACCGTTATTTTACTTTTGGTCTTTACTTTTCTGCGCGGTGGTCCTGAATTCGCGCGGGGCACGTCAACAAATAGCGACGACAATACCGTACTGGGCGGGAAAAGCAAATATTCTAACTTAAAATATTAATTTAACTATGAAATCTTAATCAATTTTCTTTTTTTTTAATAACATCAATTCTAATAGACGGTTAACATTGGTAAAAAAATTACTGGAATTCCTTATTGAAGAATTAATTTTTTTTCCATACAAAATGCTTAAGCAACGTGGTTCTTACAGTTTGAATGACGTCACACCCACACCCCGCCTCTTACCGCTCGGAGTCCGCTCGTTTTGGCGGGCTTAATAAAATTCAAACTTTGAGAATTAATTTAACTATGAAAACAAACTTTAAAAAAAAAAAAAAATACTCGTATTTAAGGTGTTATGCCGTGTTGCGCTAACTCCTTCTTTAGCCGACGTTTCGGACAGCGTTGCAGTGTCCATCATCAGGGCAGATCCGGTAGATCCGAAGATGTCTACCGGATCTGCCCTGATGATGGACACTGCAACGTTGTCCAAAACGTTGGCTAACCACTGGAGCGACAGAGAGAATAATGAAAAATAGCTTCAGTTGCTCGCCACCTTTGAAAGTTAATTTGGAAAAATTTCCGACCACATTAAAAAAATCATTTCTCCATATTTGTATATGTAAACATATAAAAAAATATACTGCTATGTAGCCAATAAACTCACCTATATTTTATTAATTATTTTGTATTTGTATAATTGATAGAAAAATTATAAAAAAATCGTAAACTTTGTAAATGCGCGAATTTTGTGCGTGAGTATATTTGAAATTGCCGCCAGTGGATATTTTGAATATTCACATTGAATATTTTCTACGTTTTATGTTCTCTATGACCTGTTCTACAACCACAGATCCAAATATATACTAGAAAATCATTTTTTTATATGCTGACATCAAGATAAAAATAATGCGTGAAAATTATTTTGTGTTATTTGGTACGTGAACCTGTTAAATTTGAATGAACTAAATTATGATATTTTATACATTTACCACAAAGAAGTGGTACTACATTAGGAAGATACAGTGGGTGGCCAAATTATTATACTCAAAACTATTTCTTTGTATTTTGTCAGTTTGTTATGAAATAACAAACAATATATACAATATATACTAGTATATATTGTTTTAATACTAGTAAGTGTATTTAGGAATAAAAATTAAACATGTGTAGATAAGTTGAATAGTCTATTAAAAGAGAAATACATATTATTCAGTATTTGGTTACTCCGCCTTTAGCTTCTATGACGGCTTGAACGCGGCGTGGCATGCTTTCAATGCATGATATGGCTACTTCTTGGAGTTTTGGAGTGTTGTGCCATACTCTAATGATATTCTCAATCAGTTCTCTTTTGTTTGTTATAATTTTATCCCTTGACATTTCAGTTTTCAGGACTGCCCACACATTTTCTATAGGATTCAAGTCGGGCGAGTTTCCAGGCCAGTTCAGGGTATTAATCTGTTTGTTTTTTAGGTATTCTGTGATAGATTTGGCTTTATGACAGGGAGCAGAGTCTTGCATGAATATAAAATTCCTATTAGGGAACCATTCTGCTACCTGTGGTATCAGTTTTTCCTCCAGAACTTTCTTATACTGATCCTGACGCATAGTTCCTTGGACGATGTACAGCCTTCCAGTCCCTTTACTGCTGATGACGGACCATATCATCACTGAAGCAGGATGCTTTACACGTTCCACAATGCAGTCTTCATTGAATTTTTCATGCGTCTTTCGCCGAACAAACTCAGTTTTATCTTGGAGAATCTGTATTGACGACTCGTCCGAGAAACAAACCTGCAAGAATTTTTTTTTGTATAAATGTGTAAAAAACGATACTCTAAGCATGCGTATTCTTGTATTAGGGTTATTCAAACCTTGCTCCAGTCTTCCTGTGTCCAGTGTCGATGCTCCTTGGCCCAGGCCAGACGTTTGGCCTTCATGGCAGGAGTGAGTTTTGGTTTTTTTAGTGGCCGACAACATTTCAGTCCCATTTCTACAAATCTTCGCCTGAGAGTCCGCTCTGATATTTGTACTCCATTATCATTAAGAATTTGTTTTATGACGAGCCGTGGCTTTTGACGGTTTTCAAGTGTAATGCGACGTATTTCTCGCTCAGTTCGAGGTGTTGTAATGCGTTTTCGCCCGCATTTACCGACTCGATCCTCCTTGATCGGTATTTCGGCGTCCACTTTTTGCTTGATATTACGCACACTGGACTGTGATACATCACACAAATCAGCAATTTGACGCTGGGTATATTGACAATGCCGTAACATTGTCGAAATCTGTGCTTTTTTCCTTGGTGTGAGGTCAGCACACTTCCCCATATCTGTTAATAAACATTTTTAGGTTTGGTCGGTTAAGGGCCAATTGCATCGAAAATAATTAAAGTAAGGTTTAAAGTTAAATATTTAAACTGAGTTTAAGCCCTAACTAAAGTTAAGCTAAAATTCAACAAAATTGAGTTGCACCAACATTAAAATAGTTAGTTTAAAGTTACCAGTGTTGCCATCGAAATGGCTTCGAATTTTCCTTGTATTTGATGTATGTTAATAAAAATAAACACATAATTATTTTTACGCATGTCAACACTGCAGTTCAACGCGCTTTATCATTGTCTTTGACGCATCTTTGACGTTTACGAAGTTTTGAGGTTATTTCGCAGCTCAGTTAAACATAATAAAAATGGAAACAATCACAAAGTAAGTAGGTTTTATTATTGTCGTATGTGTATTTTATTCGACTTGTTATATTATTTTCTTCTCAATACGACGAACTTTACTTTCAGAGAGAGATCTTCAAACTTTAGCGCCGAAGATGTCATTTTGCTGAGAGAGCTCGTGGAGGCCCACAAGAATATTCTTTTGAATAAAAAAAGCGATGCTGTGCATGTCAAAGAGAAGGACCAGACATGGGAACTATTGACAACCAAATATAACGCCTCCTGTCCCGCAAACCGTTGTAGATCCACTAAACAGCTTAGAAACAAGTTTGAAAACTTGAAAAAGTCTGCCAGAAAGGTTTGTAGATTGTCACACATTGTTTTCTGAAGTCATGGATTGTTTCGAAATTGAAATGATGAGTAAATGCTTTTTCCAGGAATCTTCACAATTCACAAAAGAACGCCGAAAGACTGGGGGTGGTCCACCACCATCCAAGCTCAGCGATAATGCAACGTGGATGCAAGGTGCCATGCAAATATCCATGGAAGGGATCAACTCTGAATTTGATGACGATGCTTCTATAAGTAAGTTCTATATACTATCCACTGTATGATTAGCATTCCAAACATCTTTACTTTCATTCACAGTTATGGATTGCGAATAATCATTTATTTATGACAAAATATGTTATAAAACCAAATCCAACATTCTGTTTTAAGCTGCTGAAATTCTGCCGTGCGCCCCGATCCTGCACATAAGACCCAAGACACCGGAAGACCCAACTGTGGAAGAAGCGGATGTTCAGACACCATTTTTGATGGAATTTGTAAGAAAGACGTTAATATTTTTTACAATTTATTTATTTATTTAATATCAACGTTATAAATATACCCTAAACACTGATTAAATATCATAAAATCATTGTTAATTAAGAAATAATAAAAAAATAGAGTATAACAGTTAATTGTGGCATTTGATTGAGAAATGACATCACAATTACATACAAAATTCTATAGTACAAATAAAATTGATTCTACTTTTTTTATAAGAAAACTCTCTTTTTAACTTTTGAAGGTTATTCTCATCAATGTAATATATCATTGAAGAAGATAATAATAATAATCTAAATTAAAATATGAAAATGTACATGACACAGAAAAAATAAAAGATAGCGGTTGCAACTGGGACTCGAACCCAGATCTCTCGTCTGGTAAAACTTTTCCATGTTGAAAAGGGAGAACTCATTTACCCGCTATGAGTATGGAACTTGTCCCCCAACTGTTAGCCAATTATTCTTCCCACAATAACATGGAATAATGATGTCTTTATAGGTGGCAGTGGAAGATCCCCCACTCCCTTGTGCATCGGAGTATCAAGGTGTAGCGACTAAACGCTTACCAATAACACCATCCCTGAAAAGTGAGTTTAGTTGTGCCTTAAGTATTATAGAATCTTATTATCTTAACAGCATCTCACTAAATGTTTCAGTAAATTTGTCTAAACTAGGTAGTTTAGAGAAATAATTTAGAAAGGTAGTAGGTACTTACTACCTAACGTTTTTAATGTAATGTAATATATTTTTAGGCCTATCAAGAAAAAGAAAATTATCCACGCCAAACGATGTCCGCAGAAATTTCATGGAGTTGGCGGATGCACAAAAAAAATCTGTAGATTTGTCTACAGATTTAGACCTCGAGCACAAAAAAATTCTTCACGAACAGGAATACAGGCATCGTGAAGCTATTTTAGAATTGAAAATTAAACAGATGAAACATGAAGACAAGCATCGTGATGCTATTTTAGAATTGAAAATTAAACAGATGAAACATGAAGACAAGCATCGTGATGCTATTTTTGAATTGAAAATTAAACACATGAAACATATACACGAGTTAGAAGTAAAAAAATTCAAAGAGGAAAACCGAAAGGAGAATGATTTCCCCGTTACAATAGATTAAAACATTTATTTTCTTTCTTTCTATTATTATTTGTAAATCTTTTTTATTTTTAAGTTAATTAATACATTATTTTATACAAAAAATTACAATAAATGAGCAAAATAACTGTTGACAAGATTTTGTCGTATGTCATTATTACCCTGTCCAACATTTTCAGGAAAATGTCCTCCGTCAATTTCTTGGAGAATGGTGACAAAGTCTGGTGGCTCTGTGACATTGTTGTTAGTGCATATGTTGTGCAACACCGCTGTGGCAACAATCACGGCTTCCACTCTTGTGGCATCGATTCTTAATTTCATTCCTACTGCAGGAAAACGCCTTTTCCATATCCCGAAAGTCCTTTCTACAACATTTCTTGTCCTGATTTGGCTTTCATTGTACAAAAGTTCAGCGTCAGAAACAGGATTTGCCAGTGGGGTTAATAAATACGGTTTTACCGCATAACCACGATCGCCAACTAGGTGTCTGGCTCCATAGAGCCCATCTTCCAGTTTTCCTTTAATTCTGGAATTGTTAAAAATGGTGCTGTCATGCGTAGAACCTGGCCATCTTGCCACAATGTTGGTTATTTTGCAGTTGGCATCCACTATTGCTTGCACGTTGTATGAAAAGTAATCTTTTCGATTACGGTAATACTCAGCATTGTTCCCTCCAGGAGAGAGAATTCCTATATGGGTGCAGTCGATGGCACCAATTGTGTTGGGAAATCGAGCAATGCTGTAGAACTCGTTGGCACACTGCTGAATTTCATTCTCTGTTTGAGGAAATACAATATATTGTGACCGAAGGCGGGCTATTGCTCTGCTAACCCTGTCTACTACACGTGAGACAGTACTTTTATGCACCCCAGAGATGTCTCCTGTGCATCTTTGCATCGTTCCTGTTGCATAAAAATGCAATGTTATTAGAACCTGGTCCACAGCAGAAACAGCATGATTTCTGAAATGACAAAAAAATTATTTTGTCAGTTACATACAATATAACTATGCTAGTATATTATCAATAGAACTTAGTAGATACATTAGTTTAAATAAACCTACTTGTTTGTAGACGTTGTGATGTCATTAGCAATGAGTGATGTTAATTGCCTAACCATACTTTTCGACATCCGAAATCTGGCGATAAAATCCAACTCTTCCCACAGAAAATGATCGGTTCGTGGTTTAAATTGTTTCTTTTTTCTATTTCCCACATATTCTAAAATCAATCGAATCAAAACCCGGATTGTCGGACATTTTTTCAACTATTTTCTCTTCAAACAATATTTCGTTCCTTGAAAGATGGTGACGGATGACAGCTGAACTAAAATTGACCAAAATCTAACTTTAAACTCTCAACATCGCTGGGTTAAATAAAAGTAACTATTTTGTAACAATTTAGTTAACTTTTATTTAAACGAAGTTGAAACAACCCATTTAAGCAGGAAATGATAAAAAAGTTACTTTTATTTAACCTTAACTAAAAAGTAACTTTAACTATTTTCGATGCAACTGAGCCTAACTAAAACATGATCACAATGTATTGATCGAGTACTAGAATAATTCTAAATGTAAAAAAATCGAACACTTACTGAATTATAAGTCGATAACACTGAAGCCAAGATTTTTTTCGAAAACTTCTCACAAGCCAGCACAGTAAAATTTTCGAAATGTACTGATACTAGCAGCCGCCATTTTGATAAAAAAAAACATTTATGTGTTGCCACACTGATGAAAGTGTTGCCAGATATAGTGGCTAATCAGTAAATTGAAAAACCATAACATTTTTCCAATAATAAATTAATTATAGCCACCACTTTCACAGATAGCGACGTTTTTTTGTTTGAGTATAATAATTTGGCCACCCACTGTACATTAACTGTTTACAATTACCAATAAGAATAACTGCCCTACTTGCTTTGTTTAAATCATTTGATCGTTTTATACAGATAGCCTATTTCACGATGTCAAAATCAGAGTGCTGCTTTTTAAATAATTGTGACTGAGAACTGGAGATTTTTATCCATGTTATTGTGTTTCGTGATAGAACAAGAAACAAAGATTTAAAAAAAGCCCATATCATAGCAATAAGCTTTGCCAATCTTTCAGGATATACTTTGTAATTTGATAAAATCCTGTGGAATTCTGCCATTTTGTTTGGGAAAATACGAGATGACAGCTAGTTTAAGGTCGATACACACCGGATAAATTATAATAGCTAAAATGATGGTGATGATTAAACCTTATATATCAAACCTGTTGTACCAGCGTCGATCGGCAAATAAAATCTTAGTGATATTTTTTTATCTAAAAGTTGGAAATCTAAAGAAAAATAGTGGAGAGGAAAATAATTGAGGGAACAAATAATTGATTTATTTATTTATTTACGCCCTAATGGGCTATTACATTCATTAAATTAAAATTACAGATGTATAATTACAATGGTAGTTATGTTGGTTTTTGTCAGTAAATCAATATATTTAGCCTCGCTCTAGACTCTAGTGATACTCTCAGTATCGCTCTGGTGAGAGACCACCATTCAGATTTAAACATTGCTTGAAATGTCTTAGTTTTGTTAAGTGACTAGATCTAAAAAAGCCTCTTTACAGAAAAATTAACAAAATATATATTTAAGACATAAAAATAAAACTAGTGTGATTTGAGATTTTCATGGCCAAAAGTATTAACATGATTTGTTTTTGGGGTGTTATGCCGTGTCGCGCTACCTCCTTCTATAACTAACGCTGCCCAAAACGTTACAGATACAAAAGGTACAGCGAGACGGCATAACACCTCAAAAACAAATCATGTTGATAAAATAAGTTATTTAATGTGTAAAATAGCAGGAAAGAATGAGAATACCTATGCATTTTTTAATATGTATATTTTAATGATCAGAATTGAAATATACATATTAAATGTCCACCAAACCTTATCAGATAGAACTCGTACCTTTGGGTCCTTTGTCGTTATAACATTTTTATGAGATGTAAAAAGAAATGACTTGGTCCTGTCATCCAGGCCATCGTTATTGATGTCCAAAGAAAGTTCATTAAATTTATAAATTATAATTTCACAACTAAAAACAAGAAAAGAAAAATAAAATAAAAAAACCCTCAGTTATTCAATATGGAGAGTGGGGTGGTGTGATATGGGACCATACAATCATTGCATAATCCCACATCACACACGTCACATTTTTTTGTAGTTCGTTTGGTAATTTTTTTAATTGAACACCACACACAATTCAACGTTCGCCCGCTATGGACCGAGAAGTGGTTGCCTTCCAGGACAGTACGCAGAATCTTTCCTTGAGCTATTTGGCCAATGATCACAGTCGGAGTCGGGTTAATTTCCCTGTGACAGAACAGCTGAAGGAGATTCCTCGCAACCTCACTCCTAAATGTTCGATACAAAATGCATTTATTTTCCTTGCGGAGCTTTGAACTGTATAATATATACGCATTCTGCACCGAAACACTTAGTAGTCTCCTGAAAAGCTTCTTGTACCAGACCAGGTTTCGCTGTCGTTCAACGGGGTAGCCTGCCAAAAGCTGATCCTTTCTGTCAACTCCCCCCATTACCTTGTTATAGTCTAGTACAATTTGGGGTTTGTATTTCCAAGCCCCAAACTTTTCAACTGCCCCGATTTCTGCTTTATGGTAGGTGGACAACATACTTACCAAGCTTTTGTCCAACCAAACCATAACATTGAGGTCCCCGCAGTTCGAGTATACGAGCTCACCTTCCCTCAGTTTTGATTTGAGATTGGACTTAAATATACTGGGCACAAATTCTCGGTTCAACCGCAATGTGCCCATGCAATCCATCCCACTTCTTTTGAGGCATCGCGCTAATAATGGACTATTGTAAAAAATGTCCATTATTAGCGTGTACCCTTTGTTAAACAGAGGGCTGGCCAAATCGTATACTATCTTTGCAGTGGCCCCAACTGGGCAGATATTGTGAGCACCAGAAAAGTTGGCCTGTGTCATGTCTTCCGTTGTCGTCTTCCGTCATGTCTTCCTGGTCTGGATTTGTCGATTCAGTCTGACTGGAAATGGTCTTCCCCGTATAAATTTGGAATTTCCAAAGATAGCCAGACTTGGACTCACAAAGCTCGTAAGACTTTATACCCGAGCCTGCCGCTTTAGATTTGATCATCTGGACGAATCCCAAACGGCCTTTATAGCGGAGTAAGGATTCATCTAGAGAGATGTCTTGCTTGGGCAGGTATAAACTCTCAAACTTATGGGAGAGGTGGTCCAAGACGGGCTGAATCTTTTGTAACCTTCGCACAGATAACGGTACATCAGAAGAAAGAGTTTAATTGTTGGTGAAGTGAAGGAATTTTTTTATTAGAAGAAAACGATTATAGCCCATGGTTTTGCTGAAATAAGGCATGGCGGTGACGTCAATTGAAAAGAAGAAGTCTTTTTCAACGGGAAGGGGACAAATACCTTGATGCATTAGAAGTGCCAAGAATACGTACATTTCCTCTTTATTCGTGGGAGCCCATCTATTGATACGCGCATAGCGCTTGAATTGGGTTAGCGCAATGTGTTGTTCTGCATACCTGTTAGTCTCTCTTACGATCAGTTCAACGAAATCGGCATCGAAGATTTTAAGAAAGGCATCCACAGGTTTGCCCATTTCGTCGGTATTGAAAGTTGGTCCCGGCGTACCTGTGAATATCTCCCTTATCCCATTAAAATGTGAGATATCGCTGGACCAATCGAAAGAGTAACTATCAGATGGCAGAATCGAACGCATTGCCTCTCTATCTACCTGGTCTTGTCTTAGGTATACGGCCATACCGGGCTTAAGAGCATTGTTCATACGATGATAAGGTTTTGGTGGCATGCATAAGTTATCCTCGTCGACGTCGCTCCCTTCGTCCAGATCCGTTTCTAAAACAACAGAAAACACAAATTAACTTAACATTTCTACTTACTTCATTACACTAGTACTTACTCCCTTTGGTACAACGCTTTAAGATAATGAACTCTTGGCTCGATCAAGTTAATCAAATACTTGAGGCGCGCAATGTCAGAATAACACAAGGGCAGGTATAAATGAGTTTGAATGAAGAAAAGAGTGTGTGTGCCAAGACCGAGTTGTATAGCGGTCCATCCTCTGCCTACCCGTGTAGCGAAATGGCGTTGTTAGTTAGTTTTATAACTTACAGTCTTCAAATGCCGACTGATCATGATGAAGAGATGCAGCTTCAAATTCACCCGCTCTGTCCATGCCTGGCTCTGAAATGTATATAACACAAATTGATTTAATGTGTCTTTATTTCAATTACGGAACGCCTCTGATATGACGTTTTAAAACAATAATCTCACTGTTTCTAAACACAGACACTTCCTGGCAGAACGGCACGTCCACCCACAGCTCTCTATGGTAGCCATGCTCCAGAGAGTGTTCGCCCCACTGGCGTTCCCCATTCCACGATTTTCAAGCAATGTTCAATTCTGAATAGTGGGCTCTCACCAGCGCGATACTGAGAGTATCGCTCTAGAGCGAGGCACAATAAAACTATGTATTGATTTACTTAAATTATGAGAAATACCAATATAAATTGAATATTTGAGGCGGGCTATGTCAGAATAGCACAAGGGGAGGAACGGATGAGTTTGAATGAAGAAGAGAGTGTGTGTGCCAAAACCAAGTTGTATGGTGGTCCATCCTCTGCCTACCCGTGTAGAGAAATGGGTTAGTTAGTTTCAAGTGCCGACTCATCATAAAGTGTAGTGAATCTAGATTAAGTGTGCAAAAAATAAAGTAAAGAATCATACATTGCGTGGACATTTCGATCGGTGCAACAAAATTGTTAATAACATTTACAGTTCAGTATAGCTTATATTGTGAATAATACGCGACTCCGGCACACCGACAGTTAGTGTAGTGGTCAGTGCATCGGATTCCTGTTTCTGTCAACCTCAGTTCGAAACCCTGAGAATCCAAGACAATTTTGGTTATTTTTCTTATTTTATTATCATTAATATTATTAATATTAATATAAATAAGTTAATACAATTTTGGAATAATAATATCGCCATCTATCTTCAAATCTAAAAACAAAAATCACATTTCTAACTTAAAATATACAAAGTATTAAAATATTCCAGTGCGTGTGAGCGGTGCGACATCATAGTAGGTCACTATCACCCATAGGTGCAAGCAGCGCTGAAACACTCCGGACACTTGCAACTCGCTACGCGATACGCAGTTGAGTGCAGGGTGCAGGGTCATCACTCACTTCCTAACTTAATATTACGAACCTCTAAAATAAAAATGGATGCTAATCAATGTATGGCGAAGGCTCAGGAAATTATTAACCAAATACATTTAATAATTACCGACTCATCTAATAAGTTCAATAAAGAACAACTTGCAAAAATAATGCCAAAAACTACCGAGTTACTGGGCGTCGCGGGACAGATGGCAGTGAAGATGGGGACTATGGAGGGTGAACTATCCGCATACAAAAATATTATTAATAACCAACCTGCAATAACTGGAACTACTCAATCTACTTCAATGGAAATATGTGACGCAATTACCGAGATAACAGAAAGGAATTTACGTTCGAAAAATCTAATTCTGCTGAACGTACCTGAAAGTAGAGACGAGAATCAAACCAACAGGATATCTGATGACAACAACAAAGTATGTTCAACGTTGAAAATTATCGATGATACATTACAGATAAATATTTCTAAAATATATAGGCTTGGCGTAAGAAAAACTGACAAGATCAGGCCCACAAAAGTAGAACTACAAGATTCATATCAAGCTAAGCAAATAATCATAAATAAATATAAACTGAAAAATGGCATCAAAGTTAAACAAGATCTCACGGAGCTGCAAAGGAAACAAATGACGGATGTTTGGAAAGAGTTTGAAACGAGAAAAGCGGATGGGGAAACAAACATAACAATTAAGTACATAAACTCTGTTCCAAAAATAATAAAAAACGTGCCAAAAAACTTAAACAGCACCTAAAATTGTTTGGATACTACCAAAATGTTCGCGGAATGAGAACCAAATTACAACAACTTAAAATAACTTCTCCCACATTCCCACATGATATTTTGTTATTAACAGAAACATGGTTAAATGAGGACATCAATTCATCGGAATTAGGTCTCAATAAATACAACATCTATCGTCTTGACCGTGACCCCATTACAAGCAACAAATCAAAAGGAGGAGGTGTAATGGTGTGTATATCAAAAAACATTTCATCTAAAAAATTGCCAGTTAAACACAAAAGCGTTGAACAGATGTTTGTAATGCTAAATATTTCATCCACAAAAATCATTATCGCTTGTACTTATATTCCACCAATGTCAGATCTGCAAATATACAAGAACCACATCGAGGATGTAGAAACACTAAAATATAAATATCCTAAAGCCAAATTTATAATTGTAGGCGACTACAATCTTCCGAAAATTGACTGGTCTTTCGATAAGAACAATGAAGTGGTTATTAACGAAACAGAAGTGCAATGTGTCAAATCTAAGGAAATGCTTGATATATTTTTTTTCCTAGGACTAAAACAGTTAAATAAAGTGCATAATTCTTATAACCGTATGCTTGACCTAGTATTTTCTAGTGACTTGAGGACAGTGGTTGAACAATCGGATGAATTGTTGTTACCTTTAGACCAACACCATCCGGCGTTAGATATTATTATCACAAATGAGTCTAGAAAATTGCAGAAATTAAAAACTTCATCGTACAATTTTAAAAAAGCTGACTACCCAAATATAATTGATTATCTTGACCATATAGACTGGTCATTTCTAGAAGATGAAAACAATATTGTGAATCAAGTCCAACAATTTTATTCAATCCTAAACACTTCAAAAGAACGTCATGTTCCAAAAGTTAATTTTATTGCATCCCTTTACCCTACATGGTTTTCAAAAGAATTAAAAGAATTGATTTATACTAAAAAACAAACTCACCGAATATATAAGCAATCTAGAAACGTCGATGATTATATAATGTTTACTAACATAAGAAAGCAGTGCAAAGAATTGTCTAAAAAATGTTATAATGATTATATTAGTTTAATAGAAATGGAGGTTCATGATAATGTTAAAAAATTGTGGAACTTTTCTAATGCTCAGCGTAAAAATGATTGTAGCTTACCAAATATTATGTATCTGAATAACAATTGTGCGGATAATACCGAAGGCATTGTCAATCTTTTTGCAGATTTATTCAAAAGTGTTTATGATGATAATATTACTGATAATGAAATCCCAAATGATATATCACTTGAAGAATCACTCAACCTAAACCATTGTTTTATTGAAATAAACGCTATAGAAAAGGCTATAAAAGCATTAGATACTAATAAATCCGCTGGACCGGATGGGTTCCCTCCAATATATTTAAAATCTTGTGTTTGCAGTTTGACTTATCCATTACTTTTACTATTTAATAAGTCTTTGTCGTCAGGGTGTTTTCCAAAACAGTGGAAAAAAGCTATCTTACGCCTATTCATAAAAAGGGAGATAAAAGCGATGTATCAAACTACAGACCAATATGTATATTATCCGCTATTCCCAAACTATTTGAATCGTTAGTCCTAGATGTAATATGTAAACAAATTAATAATATTATTGTACCCAACCAGCATGGCTTTATCACAGGTAAATCCACCCTAAGTAACTTGATCATATATGAAAATTACATAACTGATTCTCTTGCCTTGAAGCATCAAGTGGATTCAATATATACTGATTTTTCCAAAGCTTTTGACAAAGTTAGGCGACATATCCTTGTACAAAAATTAAGTATGTTGGGTATCAAGGGTAATCTGTTAAGTTGGATTGATAGCTATCTTAGTAAAAGAGAGCTATGTGTCAAAATAAAATCTGTGGAATCTTACATTTTCGAAGCCACAAGTGGGGTCCCTCAGGGGTCTCACCTGGGACCAATTCTTTTTTTGTTATTTATTAATGATATTGTTAGCATATTTAAAGATGTAGAAGTTCTTCTTTTCGCAGATGATTTGAAAATATATAAAACAATACGCAGTTTAGACGATTGTTATACTTTGCAACTTAATTTAAATAAACTATATCGTTGGTGCATCATCAACTCTCTGTTTCTCAATATTAAAAAATGTCAGGTCATTCGTTTTTGTAAAATACGAAATCATACAATTTATGAATATTCGCTTAACAATGTAAAATTGACAGCTGTCACTCAAATCAGGGACTTGGGTGTTATATTTGATGAACAGTTAACATTCAATCCGCATATAAATGAAATCACAAATAAAGCCCTAAAAATGCTCGGTTTTATATGTAGAACCGCATGTGACTCCAAGTCACTAGAATGTTTGAACACACTGTACACATCTTTAGTAAGAAGTCAAGTAGAGTATAATTCGCCTATTTGGTCCCCGTTTTATAAAGTACATTCCAACAATATTGAAAAGGTACAACACAAATTTTTAAGATTTATTAACTTTAAACTGAATATTCCAATCCAAAATATAAATTATATCCAACTCATGCATCAACTAAATTTGATTACGCTGTCAGATAGGCGAATTATCTCCGACCTTGTTCTACTAAATAAAATTATTAATTATAGAATCGACAGCCCTGAAATTCTTGCCACAATAAAATTATATGTACCTTCCAAAAATACGAGACAAAATTCCACCTTTTTCTGTGACAATTTCAAATCTAATTATCAAGCGCACATATCGTTAAATCGAATACAAAAATTTGGTAAGAAATTTGGTAATGTTGTTGATATATTTAGAGATTCTGTAGCAGTGCTTAAACGAAATCTACATAAACACTTTGCTGAAATGTATGACTTCTCCTCTCCATAGTGAAAAACCCATTTTTTTAGCTTCTGTTTTTTCACTCTTTTCTTTTATGACTTTTAACTTTAATACATATGTTTTAACTTTACAAATTAATATTGTAATTTAAATAACAATTCGAATATGATTTTAAGTCCCTATAAATGCTGATTAATTTCAATCCATTTATTTTTCTAAGTAAGTAAAAAAAAAAAAAGAAAAAAAAAACTGTTCTCCATAATGGTATTCTGTATCATTTGTAAAACATTTATGTACTACAGATATAATAACTATTTTATTTATATATGTACGTAAACTTTTAAATGTCACATAGTTAATGTAATAACACTAATAACAATGTATGTAAAAGCCCAATGGGCGTTTAAATAAATAAAAATTAAAAAATTAAAATTAAAAAATTAAAAATAATAGAGAGCTGCAGCTTGAACGTCACCAGTCCCCGTTCCATCCATGCCTGGCTCTGAAATGTACAAAATATAAATTGATTTAATATGTCTATATTTCAATTACGGAACGCCTCTGGTAAGATGTATTAAAAAAAACTCACCGTTTCCAAACGCAGACACTTCCTGGCAGAACGGCACTTCCACCCACAGCTCTCTATGGTAGCCATGCTCCAGAGAGAGATCGCCCCACTGGCGTTCCCCATCTCGCGATGTCCCAGGTAACGGCTCTGGAGAAGTCGACCGCGTTGGCACAGCGGGAGCCGTTGCTTGGGTCGTTGTGCCAGCTTGCTCTTTGGACAACCACGGTGGGGGAATAGGCGATGGCACCGTTGAAGGCGTGCCCTGTGAAAAGGGACAGGCTACTCTCTCCGGAGATGGAATTCTGAAAACATATACATAAATCATATGAATCGTTGTCATTCACACGTGAAACAGTAAATAAAAAACAATAAGAATTGGAATAGCGCTGATTTTACTGCATGTGCATAATGAAAAAAATAATATTGTGTAATGCATCTAAAGACGATAACTTACTTTCGTTTAGCTTTTCTTGCAGGCGCGGTGGGGAGCAAAATCCGCGCCGCCTGCTTCTTAAATTTACGGTTTTCCAGCTCCAGTTGGAAAGAAGCAGGCAGGGCCCTAACGTCCTTTAGGGCCCTGACGCGATCTTCCCGCACCATAACCAGAGCAGGGTCACTGTTAAAATAAATTAAAATATATGATGAGCTCTACCCCTTTTCCACAGCAAAAAAACCTTCTTTAAAAACATTAAAAAATACTAACACTCCAGACCGAGCTGCCAGTGCTGCTCCACGTTGGCTTCCACGTCCAGCTCGTACAGCCCCCCTCCCTCTGCCTCTTCCTCTGCCTCTTCCTCTACCTCTTCCTCTACCTCTCTGCATCGATACACTTCTAATTAAAAATATTTCATGTAGATTTTATATTTTGAATCAAATCATAGATTTTTATATATCTTATCATATAAAAAATAGATATTTATACATGGATTGTGGAACACTTTCTTGTGGATTATTGGCTCTGTAGAAATTTGAAATAAGTAAATAAATTAATTAATTACAAAACGAAACGAAATAATCCCATATTCATTGTGTGATGGTAACTTTACATTAAATTTCATCTTATATTTTTCCGATTTTTTCGACATTTCTACTGAGTTATAAAATTACAAATATCTGGAGAAAAAATGACCACAACTAAATAAAATTTATAATTATCTCTTGGTAATGAATCATTCTAATAGAAAAACACTATTTCAAATACACAAGTGGAGTAATTAGCAATTGAATTGCAAATTAATAACTTAAAAAACCTAACCTCGCCAGAAATCATAGTTTCGTATCGAAAATATGCTAAAAAAACCCGTTTTTTTAATCAAAGGAGTTGAAAACACATTAATAATTGAATCACGATTACACTAATATATATTATGGCGTTAAAACGCAAAAAACACAATCACTTACGGCATTTTAAAAGATGTGTAAATATAACCAATTACTCAAAACACTTTTGCCTCGAAAGTAAAATTTTTGGAGACAACTGTCAGATTAAAACCGCCAAATATTTATTCCAGAAGCATCTATTGATAATCGGTGTTGCCATAGAAGAAGCCAATTTTACCAGCTTTACAACGGAATAAATTATTGGCCAGGGACTGGTTTAAATAATATTATATTTAATTTTTACGAGTGGTACGTAATAAACGTCGAATAATTCGACATGCTCAATATTAGAAGAAAAAAAAACGTCGAATTATTCGACATGTTCGCTCGAGTGGCTAAAGAAGGAGTTAGCGCAACAAGGCTTAACAACCCAAAAACAAACAACAAAAATGCTTTTGGCCGTGAAAATCTAAAAACTTACCCAAACTTACCTACTCGTATTTATGTTTGAAAGAGAACATTGATAAATTTTTTTTTTAAAAATGTACTCAACTTCCTTATTGTTCCAGTGACTATAAAAATCATAATCTGTTCTAGAATAAAAGGTTTTTCTTGTAAAAATATCGGCCACAGAAACAAACATCTGTGGTCCTTCTTATAACCAAATTTACCCTATGTTAATTTTCCATAAACGGAATGTATTGTTGTTTTGTTCTTACAGATATCAACAATGTGGAGACTGTTCCCATCAAGGCAGAACCAGATCCCCGAGAAGAAGATGGAGGGGGGATTCCTTATACGGAAATAGACATAGACCTATATGATGTTAAAAAGGAATGCTTAAAGCACAATCACCCGGATTGCATGTAAAACCAATTTTCTTTTTTTAAATTCACAATTTGAGCTCTCTAAATAATTTCATCTGTTATGAATTAATATACTTAACATATATTCAGGTTTATTCGTTATCTTTTGCAGACTTCAAAACAAACCAGTAGACGCATCCCGGAAAAAAACGATTTTCTTGAACCTATTGTAATTACTCCTGCTGGCATAAGTAAAAGATAGAACTGCACTTGCGCAGTCATACTGGAATAAAACCTTATTCGTGTTCCGACTGCAAAAAATCATTTTCTCAGAGTGGGACTTTGACGAACCATATGCTTAAATATGATTTAAGATTTTCACGGCCAAAAGTATTTTTGTGATTTGTTTTTGGGGTGTTATGCCGTGTTGCGCTAACTCCTTCTTTAGCCAACGTTTTGGACAGCATTGCAGTGTCCATCATCAGGGCAACACGGCATAACACCCCAAAAACAAATCACAAAAAAAACCATATGCTTATTCACATTGGAAAAAAACCTTTTTCATGTCCCGATTGCAAAAAATCATTTTCTCAAAGGGGGTCTTTGACGAACCATATGCTTATTCACAGTAGAGAAAAACCTTTTACTTGTTACTGTGCATATTCATCTTTTAGAGAGGAAGATTTAAAGAAACACGTGCTTACTCACACTCGTGAAAAACCGTTTTCGTGTCTTGACTGTAGAAATTCATACCATAGAAAGGCAAGTTTGATGAGACATATGTTGACTGACAGCGAAGAAAAACCTATTTCATGTTCCGAATGTACATATTCATGTACACAAAAGGTATCTTTGAGGAAGTATGTGGTTACTCACAGTGGTGTAAAACCTTTTTCATGTTCCGACTGCAAAAAGTCATTTTCTCAGAGGGGTACATTGACGAACTATATGCTGACTCACAGTGGAGAAAAACGTTTTTCTTTTTAGCACTATGCGTATTGATATTGTCAAAGTACCTGATTATTCAGGTCTAATCACTAAACACGGCCAAAACCATTTCAAGCAAGGTTTCAATTCTGAACTGTCGTCTTACACCATCGCGATAATGAAAGTATCTTTCAATCAGCAAAGTTTTCAAATAACATTTATTTGCGCACGCCAGAACTAGAACTCGTGACAACCGGTATGCTAGTCGAGTTCCTTACCCCACAGGCCGTCTATTCGCCTACAGCTAAAATTGAGGTATTTGACGAACTACGTGCTTATTTGGAGCATTTTCTGTTTCAATTATAAATATCCAGGTATTGCTATTTTTATTAGTTTTAAATTTAAATGTTGCACTCACTTCCCCTGCATACATTTTTAGTAAACTATTATTATTTGTATTTATGGTAAAAATAAAACAATACGTATTACATTTTTAGCATTTCGATATTAACGATAAATGTAAGAAACAGTGTTTTATTAAACCGGAGACAAGCGCATGATCAACTAGCAATTAGTCCATCTATACTCGGAATTGGAATGATAGATAATTTCGAATAGCAAATTCCAGCAGTCTATTCGCTACTGCATAAATCATTTAAATAATGTTGAAATTACATTTTGCTGTGCAAAATATCTCCAAGAACTTTTTTTTGTCCAAGTCAATGAAAAATATTACCATTTATTAAATATCCAAATGTGTTCGGATTTTTCGCTTTCGTGAATACAACGATTTTGCATTGTGATTTACTGAAACAGTTTGTTACTACCCAATTTTTCTATGGAACATATTCTATCGCAACATACTTATACGTAGTACAATAATGAGTGTACAGTACCTACCTACTGTGTATGAATGTTATAAGCAGGTACAATGCAAGTTATCATAGAGAGTTGTACAACGGAGTTGAATAATTTTATACGATAATAAGAGTACAAAAAAGGTCTTAAGGTACTATGAAAATAGTTTTAGAGTAATGTGAAGTAACATTGTTGATAGTATTTAAATGAGTAAAACTGTTTTAAAGCATGTGTGCACTCAGTAAACCCTTATTAAGGGGGTGACAGATTAAGTTATAAGTTCAAAGCGTTTTATATTACTCCATATGGCTCGCTATACAGACCTTGTCACAACTAAAATGATGATTTGTTACAAGTGTTGGTGTTATCTGCAAGCCATGCGATATTTAAAAAATTTACGACCCCCTCTCTGGGCATGAGAGGGGGTCAGAACAATTTACGGAGCGTCGTAATTACGCGGCTGTCATCTGTCAAAGTGACAGATCCCATACAAAGAAATGATATTCCTCGGCATTTCCACAATTGATCTGACCCCCTTTCCTGAGGAAGTGGGTAACTCCAACATAAAATACTATAATATGCCCAAATTATACGCGCATAATATAGAGTAATGTGTCCAGGGTTTTATGCAAGATTGGGTGATTTACAGAACATAGCCAAATTATACAACGATAAATGTGCACACGAAGAACTACGAAAAACCTAATGATGTATCGGAAGTTGTACAATGGAGTTTGATAAGTGTAATATAATAGCTAGTTTAAGTTAACATTTTAACATTATTATAAAAATGAAAAGCACGTTTGTGATAAAGCATTATTCTGATTGAAGTGGAAGAATCACAAAATTCAAAATTAAACTGCAATCGTTGACATTTTGAAATTTGGTGATGCGTGGCGATGACAAAGTTTAGTTTTACAAAGAAAAAAGAAACACGTTCTTCCTATATAATCGCATACAAAAAATTGTGACATCCATGCTTACGACCTACACATTATGAACATAAGAGCAGTAGAAACATTATGTAGTTATAATTTTAAAGTCAAATTTAGGACTAGGGAAAATCGCCTGGCAGCCATCTCGTATGAAAAACTTTTGAGATAATTTGTGTGAAAACTGACTAGAGTACCAACCGCTATCAACCGTCAGGTCCCCAATTGTGAGGCAGAAGGTAGTGGGGAGGGGAAGTACCTGGCTATCCCAATCTGGTCACCAAACAAGGCCAAAGCCATTTCAAGCAACGTTTCAAATCTAAATGGTGATCTTACACCAAAGCAATACTGAGAGTACCTTCCACTGTGGAACTTGCTGCAAATATACTATAATGTAATTTGAAAAGAGTAATTTGTCAAATAACACAAATTAATTGAATAAAATATACTTACGTTTGCCGGGATTTGAACCCACGACCCTCCGGCTTGCTAGTTGAGAGCTTAACCCATTGACCACGGAAGCCGTAAAAATTAATTTAATTTTGCTTATAATGTTAATGCAATTATAATGGCTCATACAGTCATTAATAAAATAATTAAAACATAAAATAACCATCTACACAGTGTTCAGTACCTGCTTAAATGAAAAAAAATAATTAATTGTCTCTGACTATTATTGTCTGTGTTCCCAATATAATCGATCTGTTGATAGCGCGTAGTTCCGTCAACTGCCAATCGTTTCATTTTCTTTATAAACTCTAATTCAACTTGATATCCCTTGCACTGTTTAACCAACGCAGTTAAATTTATCATCCCATACTTGTGATAGTTATTGGTAAGTTCAACGCTGATATTTTCTAGCCGAGTATTTTGTATAATCAATTGCACAACTGCGCTGTGTCTAACGCCTTGTTATTTAAATTAGGTTAGCAACTGTAACGTTCAAGGATATTACTATTATAAGAGATGAGTTTAAACATTACCTAGCTTAACTTACGCGTAACGGTTCACCTGAGTCCATGAAATGAAGTCCATTTGACGTTTGGTTTCTAACATCTTTGGAGTGTCATTTGACGTCTACCTAATTTACAAGAAAGTAATAAAGAGTGGGCTGTAGATAATTTAAACGGGACTAAATGCATTGGTGTGTACTGGAATTGGCTGATAGTATTTGTAGGTATGAACAATGCATGGACGGAAAGAAAACGGGATGTCAAATCGCTTACGGTATCTCTGCAAAGTAGCACACAACACAATAAGGTGAGTTCCGCCGCTATACTTATAGGGAATTATCGCCACAACAAAACGAATGAGTACTGAAAACGATATAATGCACTCTCAAGATAGTCAACTTTCTTCTATTTACTTTTCAGCAGATTATGTACCTACACGAAAAACACCAACATACTGCTTCCAAGTTATTCACAAAACTTCTTCTGTTTTCTAAACAAATGCACTCGAATTTGCACTATTTTTCTTACACTTGTTCCAAATTTCAAATACTTTTCCAGCATGTTGGTGGTTAGGGATAGGTAGGAACTGGATAAATGACATCCAACCGGATTAGAATCCACCAAACACACGGCTTCCCGTAATGACGGCTCAAAGCCGCGGTTCAGCCAATAACAATCTTATCATCTTGAACTTTGACATTTTCGCTGTTTTTATCATCTGTGTTGGCGAATCCATTATCTGTATTTATTCTGAATGGCATCAGTTTGCTTTGAGTTACCATGATCTGAAAAGAAAACAATCATTTATAATACCCCGACAAAATAACGTTAAGCTGTACTGCCAAACTCTCTCTTTCTCTCTCTCTAATCAACACTACCTTTAGGAAATCCGTTTATTTATTACTTTGTTTATCGAACATCCTCCGTGGTCGAGGGATAAGGCTGTCGACTAGTAATCCGAATTTGTGTTATTTCACAATTTATTCACTAAAACCAATATGTAGTGAGCTTGTGGCAAGTTCCAGAGTGGAAGATGCTCTCAGTATGCTTCTTAGCGCTATGGTTCTTCCCTCCTACAGCTTGAATGTCTTCAAGACCCATGGGACCTCCTCTCCTCAAAAACACAGCATCCCCAGAGATGATATACGGGCCTCCTGTGTGGAGTTTTTCAGAATTCAGAATTCTTGGGCCTCTCCTCTTCCTTATCTATATAAACGAACTTCCAATAATTGCTGGCACAGAATGTTCAATGTTTGCTGATGACACCGCTTTGTTGTTTGAATGTAATGGAGACGTTGACGAATTTAACAAACAAGTTAACGAGACTTGCCAATTAATAGCAAACTGGCTGTTATCGCAACATCTTTCACTCAACACAAACAAAACCCAAATCTTAAAATTTTGTCCAGTGCAAGCTACACCTATAAATATAAATGTAAACATTAATAATAATATAATCGAACCTTCCCAAACCTGTTCACTACTAGGAATAGAATTAGATACAAACATAAACTGGAAAGAACATGTCTCAAAAATTGTAGCAAAAATCAGTAGTTTTTCTTATGTTCTGGGTACCTTGAGAAAAATATTAAACACCGAATCAGTAATAGCCGCATACTATGGTTATGTATATTCAATAATAAAATACGGTATTATTTTTTGGGGAAACTCGGTAAACGCTAAAGATGTTTTCATCATACAAAAGAGATGCATAAGAAAAATTACAAACTCTGATCGTTTAGATTCATGTAGACCTATGTTTAAAAATCTGAAAATTCTGACAGTCACAGATATATATATAATGGAGTTATGCATGTTAGTGCGATCATCTACAGACAAGTTCCCACTAAAAAACTCAACACATAAATACGCTACAAGGCTCACAGAAAACTTACTAATACCAAAAGCAAACAAAACAATATTCCAAAAAGGACCATACTACATGGCCATTAAAGTATATAACAACCTTCCACATAACATTAAACAAGTACAAGATACACACAAATTCAAATCGTTACTAAACACTTTCCTTGTTAATAAATGTCACTACACGTTGAGTGAATACCTCACGTAAATGAAACGCCTATTTTTATTGGTATATATATTTGTATTTTATTTTTTTTCATTGATATATTGTTATTTTATCTGTATAAACATTGTAATTATTATAATAAAACAGATAGTATTATATAATGTAATTAAATAAATGTGGTTAGCTGGAAGAAATGGGGTCTACCCATAAGCTACACCTTTTGTAATTTTTATTTTACAATAAATAATTTTTGATTTTGATTTTGATTTTGAATGAACTTTATATGTAAAAAATAAAATTATTGTGGAGAACAGGTTGGGGCAGAGGAAGGTGGGAAAGTACCTGGCTATTCAGATTTTGTCGTCAAATATGGCTAAAACCATTTCAAGCAAAGTTTTAATTCTAACTGGTGATCTTACACCAGGGTGATACTGAGAGTATCTTCCACTGTGCTGCAGATATGTCAGGTAGGTGTGCTGACCCTTATTCTACCAGTATTACGATGTTTCGAGGAACAGGTGCAGTCGGAAAACACACATTTGCTTCTACGATTCGTTCTATAGTTGCCTCCTTCCTCTCCTCAAACAGACCCTCCACACAGCATCCTGTGTTTGAAACTCCAAATCCATATATTGTATCATACTTGTAGGTATTGCTTGTATGCTATCTATATTTTCTGTAAACTACTTTACTTGTCTAAGTTGACATATTCATGTGTGTAGTTTAATCTCTTCTTCAATTACTGTGTCTAAAAACAGAGATGTCAGTTTGCGTTATGTTAAAGTTAAAACCTAAGTTGCCATCCGATTTCATCCAAGTAGCACCACGTCGGAAGGTTCAGCTGTTCAACCGTCCGATCCTTAAACCAGAGATATTTCCTTTCCGCATGTTAATCAACCGACATCTATCGATGATAGACTGGTCATTTACTCAAGAAAATGCAAACGTTGACGAAGTAGTTGATTCCTTTTATAACATCTTAAATAATACCATCAACCAATTTGTTCCCAAACGCCTCGTCAAAAAGAAAAAATTTCCAAACTGGTATTCAGCTCCTCTAATCAAAATCATCAAAGAAAAACAAAAACTTCATAAAAAATGGAAATCTTCTAATAATCCAATAGATTACATAGAGTTCGCTATCAAACGTACACAACAAAAACATCTACAGAAGCATTGCTATAATAAATATATATGTTTAGTTGAATCTAATATTCAGAATAATAATAAACAACTCTGGAATTACGCTAAAAACAAAAGTAAAACAACTGGCATCCCACAAATCATGCACCTTAAAGACGAATCAGGCACCGGCGCTCATCAAGTATGTCAATTATTCTCTAAACACTTTCAGTCCACCTACGTAAGCAATATGGGTACGAACAATATCAGCACAATCGATAGTTCTACTTATGTAAATAATGATTCTTCGATTGGTTACATAAATATTGACAATCTAACTATCAATAAATACCTGAAAAATTTAGATGTTAGTAAGGGTGCTGGTAGTGACGGTATCTCGCCATATTTCATAGAAAAATGTGCGACAAATCTTTCTTACCCTTTAAATAACATATTTATAATGTCACTAAAAGAAGGTAAATTTCCCACAAAGTTTTAAGAAGCTATTATAATCCCTATACATAAAACAGGGTCAAAAATTAACATTGAAAATTACCGCCCAATCTCAATACTCGGTATTTAGTAAACTTTTTGAGAGAATTGTCTACGATCAAATTTACACAACAATTGTTCGTAATATACAAAACCAACAACACGGATTTCTTCAAAAAAGATCAGTACTTACAAACTTGGTAAATTTTACGGAATATTTAACATGCAATATAGACAATAGAAACCAAGTAGATGTAATCTACACTGATTACTCTAAGGCCTTCGATAAGGTAAACCATTTCATTCTAATTCAAAAATTAAAACAATTAGGCATCCATGGTGACTTACTCCGGTGGCTCACTTCATACCTTTGGAGTAGACTTCAAAGTGTCTTAGTTGAGGGAACAAAGTCCAGCTTCTTCTCTGTGCCCTCCGGTGTACCTCAAGGTTCTCATTTAGGCCCATTATTATTTAACGTGTATATATACGATATTCACAAATGTTTTTTACATGCTAATTACCTAGCATATGCAGATGATAGAAAAATATACTTAGTTATTAAATCAATCAACGACTGCATTAAACTTCAAGAGGACCTCAATCGTCTCTTTGTCTATTGCGAATTAAACAAACTTGTTATTAACATCGCAAAATGCAATAAATTAACGTTTACACGTAATAAAAATAAAATATCCTTTGTATACACACTAAACGGCACACACATCAATGAAGTAAAATATATCAGGGACCTTGGGGTAACACTGGATGTTAAATTAAACTTTATCCAACACACTGATGACATCATTAACAAAGCCAATAAAATGCTGGGATTTATAATTCGCATAGCAAAACCCTTCCACAACATAAACACTCTACATTCCCTTTACACCTCATATATTCGCCCGCACTTGGAACACTGTACACCGATCTGGACTCCTTTATACCAAGCCCATATCGAAAGAATAGAAAGAATTCAAAAAAAAATTTTTAAACACATAAATTATAAACTAAACTTACACATCTCAAACTATACCGAATCCATTAAATTTCATAATTTTAACTCCCTCCAAACACGACGTCTAATTTTTGATCAAATCCGATTATTTAAAATCCTAAATAATGGTCTGGACTCACCAGAACTTACCAATTTAATAAATTTTCATATTCCGTCTAGATCAACCCGACAATCTGATTTATTTTATCTACCCTCGTGTAGAACAAACATTCGAAAAAATTCCCCAATTCCTCGCATATGTGCACAATATAATAAAAAAATTTACGGCATTGACATTTTTGGTAATAACCTAAAGAAATATCGATATGAAGTAATGCGTACGATCGATTATTAATATGAGAGTATGGAATGTATCGGCAGCATCTCCTATCCTCTTCCTATTTTCCTCTTCCTCTCCCCTTCCTTTAACACCAAATTAATTTTACGAAACTAAAACTTCATTTCTAATGCACTTTAACATAAGAAACTTCTGTGGCTTGACTACAATTTACTTGTATATTTATATCTATCACTGCATATTATATAAAAGCTGTTTGTTTCTTACAAAATAAATAAATAAATGTTCTTTCATATTGACGGCAACATCAATATCTGTATCATTCACCGTTGGCGCGTTTTCACCGCACTGCCAACACGTATACAGACCTTTTTGATATTTTCAAAACCTCACCGTCTTGCATCAAGGCAAAAATACTTGGTTGTTAATGTAACTGATATGTTTGTGAAATGTTAAATGTCTGCTTGTACTGCATCATACTGACATGTTCTTCTTTATGTGTAACATATGTATGGTGTTCTTATACATATACATTCCACATATATACATATATGTGAAATGTATATGTATAGCATCTATATAAACTGCTTGCTTCAGATGTCTTATAGTGTTGGCTAACGGATGTATTATTTTAATGAAAATGTTATTTTTAATTGTCAAGTCTCTGACAGCCCTGAATTGTTGAAGCTACTTTGCCATAAGCCATAGTGTCCAAGTGGAGATAAATTTGATTGTAACAATAAACCACTGCTATTTGCGCTATTATAATATTTGCTAGATTATATCTATTGGCAAGTCACCTTTTCTGTATATTTTATCCTGTTTAAATGAAGTGTTTTCTATTATTGTAGCATTCTAGCTGTATCACATTCAATGTCGTTTTGTATACATATTGTTGTGTTCTTAAATGTTATACTAATATTCGCCTATGTACCACTGTGTACTTATAATCTCATGTATCACATTATTGTAAAATCCTTTTATGGCGTTTCATAAATAAATAAATAAACATATCATCAACATCAATATACCATCAAAAAAATCAACAAGGAGGCTGAAAGACATTTTCCATATTAAAGCCGACCACACAAATACAGGATATTTTTCCCCTGTACCGCGAAAATTAAGAAATTATAACATTATGCATGGCTCTAATAATGAAATAGACATTTTTAATTATCAATTTAAGCACTTCAAAAAAACGTATTACCTTTAATCATATTAAGCTGATATTGTGATGAAGCCCTGTATTTAAAGAGAAGCAACATTGTACCTACCTAATCAGTGTCTCACCAGTACAGGTGTGACAATAACAAATCGTTTATGAACATATTTGTATTTACCTTTTACCCATTCTTATTTGTTATTTACTTCTGCATATTTAGCTTTTTCATTTTGTTACTATTTTTGTTATTATCATTTTGTTATTATTATGTATTTAAACATCCATGTATGTAAATTTTTGGGCACCATGCCTGTTTTATGTACTTAAATTAAAATAAATAAACATTAGAAGGGTATAGACTCTAGACAAAGGAGGTGAGCAAGGATTGAGCAAGTCACAGAACACTATTATTATATGGCTTGAACGTAAGTTCAGAAGTAATAAATATTTATGTAATCTTATTTTATATCAAATCTCTTCAAGGAACACCACAATTTGCAAGAGTGCATGTCCATGAAAGTGAGTTTCTCCCGAGAGGGATTTGTTTGGCAGTCTATCCTCTCTTCCCACCCCTGCGGGAAAATGGCTTGTTGGATGTTTCGGTAGTTTTCCAAGACAATACGTAAACCAAAATAATTGCAACCTTTTTATTTGCAAACATTTACTGCACCCATAAAACAAGTTACATCTTTACAAGTTATTATATCATGAAATAAAATTGCAAGAAATTATTTATTTATTTATTAATTTACGCCGGTCGGGCTTTTTATATAAACAAGTATAAATTAATTACAATACAAAGTGCATTCAAATTAACATAATAATAATAATGTTTAGCTTTCAATGAATGGAAGGTTCATTTACAAAGGATGTTGGGATCATTCTATCTTGGTATTCTAGTTTAATTTCCCTTTAGTTCTGAAAAGCATTTCTGTAATAATAATGGTTTACTGTATGTCTACACTAAAGTATCTTTAGCTCATTATTTTACATCCGTGGTTCACACGTAACTAGATCTAATTATTATAGCTTTAAACATTACGTAAATCACGTAAAGTATTGTAAATAGTTTTTTGTTGTTGTTACAGCTGTTTCACCTTCAATGCCTTTTTCAAACTGTGGTTTTAGCCACGTTTAGACGACTTATTTATATAAATCTATTTTAACATATTTAAATAAATTAATAACTGCTACATCATTATTAAACAATTAAGATAACATTAATGTGGGGAAAACAGAATTCAAAATACCCCCCCAGAATAAGAAGTCTATTGTCACAATTATTTTATCAGTAAATAGGTTTAACCGGTAATAAATCATTTTAATTTGAGAGCGGGAAAAATAGAATCATATAAATAAGTCGTCTAAACGTGGTTAAAACCACAGTTTGAAAATGGCCTTGAAAGCCGAAACAGCTGTAACAAAAAAAAACCAAAAGATACTTACAAAACTAAATAATAATATTATTAAGTTTTATTTTAATAAAAAAAATGTTAAAAATAAAATGGAGTTCTACGAAATAAACACAAAAACAATAAATATATTGTAAATAGATTACTTCAGAGAAATGAATTACATAGGTAAATACAATAACGAAGACTTGTTTTGCTCTTCTTGTAGTAGACGTGGAACAACGAAATGTTCCACAACTTTTACATTGATATTATGACTTACATTTTGAAGATATGTAAAATATATAATTAAGAACCTACCTAATGGATTTTTGTCGTTATGTTCCTGTTAAATAAGTGATTTTACTTTGCTTTATCCTTGACATAGAAATGAGGATATACTTGACATAGAAATGTCAACTATATCCTCAAATAATTGCTATTTATAAATGATAAAGAAATAAATCAACGTAAAATGATATATTTATTGCATTTTTTCGTGGTTTGAGAGCTTATTCGCAAAATAATGTAACATTTTTAATTCGAGTATTTTGTTTTCGTGTAACTTATTTCATAATTTTGTACACAACTAGTGTTATAATCCTTCAATCTGCTCTTACAGTAGGGCAGCAAATAAAAAAGCTTATAACGATAGTGTACTGATGATCTTTAGGTCATGCGGAACATGCAAACGATTTTTCTCAGCTGTGAGTCAGCATGTGGTACAGCAAATGTGGCTCTCGAGTAAATGATTTTTTGCAATAGGAAGATAAAAAAGGCTTCTCGTCACGATGAGTTACCATGCGGTACATTAAATATCTCTTTTGGGAAAGTGATTTTTTGCAGTCAGAACATGAACATAGCTTTTCTCCATTATGAGTCAGCTTGTGGTTCGTTAAATGTTCATTTTGAAAAAAATGATTTTTTGCACAAAGGTAGGCACGAAAAATAAGCAAAAGGTTTTTCTTAAATATGAGTCAGCATATGCTTCGTTAAATTGTACTTCCGAGAAAATGATTTTTGGCAGTCGGAACATGAAAAACGTTTTTCTCCACTATGAGTCAGAATGTGGTTCGTCAAAATTCCCTTACGAGAAAATGATTTTTTGCAGTCAGAACATGAAAAAGGTTTTTCTCCACTGTGATTCATCATGTGTCTCGTCAAACTACCTTTTACAAAACATGAATAACTACAGTCAGAGCATGAAAAAGGTTTTTCTCCACTGTGAATCATCTTGTGTACCGTTAAATTACTTTTTTGAGAAAATGATCTATTACAGTCAGAGCATGAAAACGGTTTTTCTCCACTATGAGTCATAATGTGTGTCGTCAATTTACTCTTTTCATAACATGAATAACTACAGTCAGAGCACCAAAAAGGTTTTTCTCCACTGTGAGTCATCATGTGTAAGTTCAAAGATCGCTTTTGAGAACACGAATAATTACAGTCAGAGCATGAAAAAGGTTTTTCTCCACTATGAGTCATCGTGTGTCTCGCCAAACTTCTCTTTACAGAACATGAATAACTACAGTCAGAGCACCAAAAAGGTTTTTCTCCACTGTGAGTCATCATGTGTAAGTTCAAAGATCGCTTTTGAGAACATGAATAATTACAGTCAGAGCATGAAAAAGGTTTTTCTCCACTATGAGTCATCATGTGTCTCGGCAATTTACGCTTTTCATAACATGAATAACTACAGTCAGAGCATGAAAAGGGTTTTTCTCCTCTGTGAGTCATCTTGTGTACCGTTAAATTATTTTTGCTAGAAAATGATTTATTACAGTCAGAGCATAAAAAGAGTTTTTCTCCACAATCAGTCATCATGTGTCTCGTCAATCTACTCTTTTCATAACATGAATAACTACAGTCAGAGCATGAAAAGGGTTTTTCTCCTCTGTGGGTCATTTTGTGTACCGTTAAATTACTTTTTCGAGAAAATGATTTATTACAGTCAGAGCATAAAAAGAGTTTTTCTCCACTGTGAGTCATCATGTGTCTTGTCAATGATCCCTTTTGAGAACATGAATAACTGCAATGGGCACAAGAAAAGGGTTTTTCTCCAGTATGGGTGCGCAAGTGAAGTCCTAAGTTTGACTTGTAAAAGCAGGAGTAGTTACAATGGGAACAGGAGAATCGTTTTTTTACGGGTTGCATCTTCAGTTCTGTCAATAAATCAGAAAAAGATTAGGAATATAACTTTTTTAGTGTAAACAAAGTTAAATCATAAAACGTTCAAATATATAAAAAACGATTTCTTCATTGTAACGGAGAAAATCGGTTTTACCTGTTGTCTGGGTAATTCTATCAAAGTGACCTAAGCATTCCTTTTTAATATCTGGCAGGTCAATTTCAATTTCCATATATGGAATCCCCCCACCATATTCTTCTTGTTTTTCTAGTTCTGCCTTGTTTGAAACATTTTTCACGTTAATGCTTCCTGTAAAAACAAAAAATCAATTTGTATGTGATATATTTATACAATAATTTAACGCCTTCGGGGCTTGTTACGGGGTACTCAAATTTTAAAATGAGAATTAATTTTGAACATGAGAAAGAAATAATAGAAATAAAATTCCAAGAGACAAAAAATTTATGATCAGTCAGATTTACAAAGAAGGTCTATAATATTACCCACGAAATTCACTAAGCTAACATAAAACATTTATTTATTTATTGAAATACAAACAGCAGGACATGTGCCATAAACATAAATATAAAAATATAGTTAAAAGTATAAGGAAGTAAAGTACTTAAAGCTACAACAAGGTACAAAATATACAGTATATAAAGTTTATAGATAAAATATAAAGTTATGTATAAAGCGTAAAGTATAAGTAAAGGTTACGGTGTAAAGTGTAAAGTTTAATGTAAAGTTAAGTTAATTATAAAGAATAAATTATAAAAAAAACAAGTACCAAAGGTAAAACATGTCAGTATCACCCATGTATTAGTTTCCTATGTGTGAAACCGCTGTACCGGAAATTGGACAATGTAGTTGCGGTTATACATACTGTGTCGAGTATTGTGTCGTGATGTCACTAGCGAAAAGCAATACCTCGACATCGTCGAAGCAATTTGTCATATCGTTGATGAAAATGAGGAATAAAACCGGAACAATGTAAGTTTATATCCCTATCTAGAATAATGCGATGTCAAAGCGCATGAGACTATTCATGCGCTTTGACATCGCATTATTCTAGACAGGGATATAGACTTACATTGGTGTAAGATAAGAATTAAAAATTCCTCGGCTGCTCATCTTACCAGGGAATTCCTGCGTCGAGATGAGCAGCTTTACAATTATATTCAATCAAATAAGTTAAGTACATAACACATACATAGATGGTTTACGTAGAATATTTCTTATTTTGATTGTTCCATTTTAGATGGCCAATTATAAAGCCGAGATATCTGATAATTTATTTATTTATTTATTTAGACGCCGTAAAAGGCTTTTACAATATACATGATTTATGTTTACAGTGGTTCACAGGAGCGAAACAGTATTATGTTAAACAGAATAATTACTGAGAAATTATGTTGAAAATTAAACAAAAATAACATCTGGTATACATAGGTACATTAGCATTTTTATTTTCAATCCGTACAGTAGTTTAGTATTGAGGTTATTGTTACCTTCAATATTGAATTGGTTGAATTTGTTGAGAACTAAGAGTTAACTCTATTGAATCAGGGCAGTAAGACATCTCATAACAATTTTGGGAAAAATTATAGTTTTGATTAAGTATATAAAATTATTAGATAACACTCTACTGTCTGATATCTGATGTAAGTGCATAGTTTAGGTTCTGTGATAACTTATGAATAGAATGGTATTATGCCTAATAACATTGATAATAACGACAGAGGTATGTTATTATAGCCTTCTTATAACTATATTACGTGCAGTTGAACACATCTACTACTTCTGAGAAAGCATTGCCAACTGCATGCAATCTAGGTATAAGCGATTTTCTAAATGACGCAGTCCTGATATTGTTATTGAAATTAAAAAGAATTTTGGATCGAGTGGTTTTAGTGGGTATATGGAAGGTAATTAGGCTTAATATATCAGGGCTGTCTATAATACCATTGATAATTTTAAAAATAAAAGTCAAATCGGAAATAAGTCTTCTATCAGAGAGTTTAAGTAAGTTAATTCTTTCATCAAGTGATTGTAATTTATTGATTCTATAGGTAGACCGAGTTTATAGTTAATGTATCTTAGGAATTTATGTTGAATTTTTTCAATAGAATCGGAGTGGATTTTAAAGTAAGGACACCAAATAGGAGAGTTATATTCGATTTGACTTCGAACAAGTGAGGAATATAAGATTTTTAGTGTTGAAATATTTTTAAAGTCTCTGCCATTTCGGAGAATGAAGCCGAGCATTTTTAATCCTTTGTTGGTGACTGTTTCTACATGTGAAAGAAAGTTAAATTTTGAATCGAAAATAATGCCGAGATCGTTAATTTCACTTACAGAGGCGAGAGAAACATTGTTAATTTTGTATTGATAGTTAAGGGGTTGTTTTGTTCTGAAAAATCTTATAATGTAGCATTTACTAATATTGAGATAAAGTTTGTTAGTTTTGCACCAATCTTGAAGTTTATTTAAATTTATTTGAATGTGAATACAGTCATTTATTGTTTTTATAATTTTAAATAGTTTAAGTCAACGGCAAAAAGTAGCACTTCAACATTTTTATCAAATACAGTAACAATATCGTTTATGAAAAGGAGAAACAGTATTGGGCTAATAATGTCTACACTTTCCGAAGATGGCTGATTTACAGAGGAAATGCTAAAAGTAATATATTTTGTTTTGGTCATGTTTAAGGTTAACAGGTTTTGATCAAGTTAATTTGTGACTGCACTCAATCCCGCCTCGCACTTAGCATAAGTTTTATCCCACGCATCACCAGCAAATACCAAAACAGTGTCATCTGCAAACACAACTGAAGTACCCGAAAACGGCAGCTTTCAAATAATAATAATATTATTTAAGAAAGTTTGCACATTACAACTATAAATACATATTGTGATGTATATTGTACATTGATTTGTAACTTTTTTCTAAGTTTATAAAATTAACAGAAAAATACAAACATAATATGATGAAGGTAAAAAGTAAATAAAAGGACAGTTAGTTGAGGTTTCTCAAATACCGCGACACCGGGATCGCCTGTGTTGAGGATACCCATACTTGTATTAGGATGTATACGCTCCATAGAGTGGTGACTTCAATAACTGCGAATTTGGGTGAATGCGCCGGAAAGGCCCTATTCTTATTTTTGATCCAAGTTTTTACATTATCTTTTGTTTTGTGAATCACATTGTTTTATAATGTCTGTAAGAGTGTTGTAGAGTCTTGTCGCAAAGTATTTAAAGTTTCGATGACCAAACGTAGTATGGGTTATCGGTGTTTTTAGTAAGTTTTTGTTTTTGCTTCGAGTACATCGTTTATTTTAACTTTTTTCTTAGTAATTATTTATATTTGAGTACATTTGAATAAGGATAGTTTTTGCATATAGCTGCCAAACATTAAGCACATTGATAATATTAAAAATAGGTTAAAGTCTGAAATTATTGATAGACTAAACATTATTTTTTAAATTGTTTTCTGAGACTTTATGATTGGGTCTATTGCAGATGAAGTGCCCCCTCCCATGCTATTTTACCATACTCAATAATAGATTGGGTCTATTGCAGATGAAGTGCCACCTCCCCTTGCTATGATACCATACTCAATAATAGATTGGCAGACTGCAAAATAAATCATTTTCAGGTGTTGTAAGCCGAGAAAGTTTCGTATGATTCTGAAGAAGTGGTTTTTCTTATTTTGTTTGCAATTATTTGAGTATGGAGATTCCATTTGAGATATGGGTCAATGGTGAGGCCGAGGTACTCCATCTGAGTAGAGCGCTCAATGTAGGGACACTGACAACATTCGTCGGAATTCAAACATGAGTTTATTCTAATGGAGGCATCGTCAGGAAGTTGACCAGTAATATTAATGCTTGATGTGACATATTTAGTTTTCTCGGTGTTCAGTGTAAGCGTACTTATAGCCAACAACTTTTTTACCATGTTTATTAGGGCGGAACGATTTTTTTTGTTATTTTTATTTGAAATAGTTTTATTAAGTCGCCAATTACCATTAATTACCTCATTTAATAACATATAACATATTCTAATATAGTAAACTAGCTGTTGCAATCAAATATTTATTTTTTAATATACTTTGGCGCTGTGACAGAGGAGCAAAGTGCGGGACGAAGCGGGGGTCGGCACGTGACAATCTACGAAATGCAGTGTTTTGTTTAAACTAGTGTGATAATTGTCTCAAGGTGAATGGTCGTGCGTAAATTATATTCACGAGTACTTGTTGATAAACATTTTTTAAGTGAATTAACATGATTTCTAGAAGACAAAATTTAAAATGTCCGATATTTGGTGTAAGTGCAGAGTTGAAAGAGAATATCCTACCTACGTATGAAAATGTGTAGAAATTCTACGAATAGGTTCTACAAGACTTAAAATTAAGGAATAACACAACTGAAGAACCTACGTTTTTGGAAATTTCCGAAATAGTTTGAACGAAAATTGAAGAATGGTGAATAAAATCTTCTATTCCAATTGTCACACACAAACGAATCTTACAGTTACTAAAAAGTTATCACTCGAAGTGATATAATCCACTGATGAGATCCACTGCTAAAAAAGGAAAACCGGAGGAAGATCTACATTCCGCTTCCACATCTGCTGCAGCGGCGTCTTCTCCTCCACAACCACAGAGTACAATACAGCCTGTTGTGCCCAAGCTGCCAACCCAGCCAATAACAACATGCCCTCGTCAACGGTAGACGACGATCTCGGCCAATCTGTAAAGGGACAGGGTCTATCGACGACAGCTTGGTCACTATTCCCAAAAACCTACATCTGCATATATTCATGTTTCACCCGAATACCACAGAAGAAAATATATCTTCATTCTTAAAAAAGAAGAAGCCGGATTTAATTTACATTGTCGAAAAACTGGTTACGAGGCATGAACGTTATGCTGCCTTCAAAATAGGCATACCGGAAAATTACTTCCACTTTTTCCTGGACCCCACGATCTGGCCTGAAAACGTGGCCTTCAACGAATGGTCATTTCGGAGACCACGACCCCAAACTAGGACGGTCGATACGACGTCCGAAAAAGATAGCCATTAGTGGAGTATACCAGAACGTTCGAAGTCTGAATAATAAAATTATCGACTTCATGACAAACGTAATGTGCCAGAAACCAATTCTGATTGCTCTTACCGAAACTTGGCTAACTTCAAGCACCTTTTCGTCGGAGCTATTCGAAAACCTAAACCACGTCTACAGGAAGGATAGAGGTAGTCGCGGAGGAGGGACTCTCCTAGCCCTCCGAGCTGACAGCCACTCACACGCGGAAAGAATGGACTGCATAGAAACCCAAGGTGAAGACTTGTGGGTGAAAGTATCGCATAGAAATGTCATCATTTATATATGTGTTGTATATTTTCCTCCAAATACAACATCTGAACAGTATCAATTATTTTACGACAAAACTATAAGTGAAAGTGTAAAGTTACAATCAAAAAATATTATTATTTTCGGTGACTTTAACTTTCCCTCAGGGAAAAACCCAATTGACGTTTTCGATTACTTTTGTTATTTTTATAATTTAACACAATTCAACACTGTTTATAACATAAATGCACACATGTTAGGCCTAGTATTAAGTAATGTAAATTCTAAAAATGCTGTTATCTGCCGCCATGACTCCCCATTGGTCAGAGAGGATATTCATCACCCTTCACTTTCATTCACATTCGATTACACAACTCAATCACATATACAAACAGACACATTGCCTCCAGACATAAACATGGGTTGGATTTTCCACGAAAGCTCAGATAACACACTTAAGAATGCCTTAGAACAACATCACTGGAATCATTACGATTGCCTTGACGTAAATCTAGCTGTCGAAATGTTTTATGAACAGCTCAATAATATTTTCAACATTTGTTTTAAGAAAAGATCTACACGTATGCTCAAAGATGTTAGACAATATCCGAAATGGTTTAATGGGGAAATCATTCACCTCATACGAGAAAAAACTAAAATGCACTATCTTTGGAAAAAAACAAAATACGAACATGCCTTAGCTAACTTTAAAACTTTGCGAAAATCAATCAAACGGTTAATTGGTCAGGCCTACACTGACTTTGCACGTGAGGCCGAGAACAGTATAATAACAGACCCAACTCGATTTTGGTCTTACACTAATGATAAACGCCGCGGCTGTGACAAACTTAACCACATGGACTACAAAGACAATAAATATGATGGATCGTCTGAGATCGCCGCAGGTTTCGCACACTATTTTCAATCAGTATTTAGCGACAATATCCCCAAACTTGACATATCCTCTATAGCTTCATCGTCATTTAACTCTTTACCTGTACAAATTCATGAAATTAACGATGACGATATTATTACAGCTTTCCATAGGCTAAAACCTAAATACTCCGTCGGCCCAGATTGTATTCCACCTATAATCCTCAAAAGATATGCAAGTTATTTTGTTCAACCTCTAAAACATATTTTTAACCTATCACTTCGCAAAAATATCTTTCCGGAAATGTGGAAACTAACGAAAGTAACGCCTATACATAAAAAAGGAAAAAAGTCAGAAATAGATAATTACAGACCTGTAGCTGTGTTGTCAGCACCCGCAAAACTTTTAGAAACCATAATTTATTCACAGATATATAACCAAACAAAACACGCACTCACCGAAAATCAGCACGGATTTCGTCCCACACTGTCACCTTCAACGAATCTTATGAATCTCATTACCTATATTAATAATTCATTTGAAAATTTTGTACCTGTTGATGTGATTTATACAGACTTCGAGAAAGCATTTGATAAAGTCGACCATGATATTTTATTAAAAAAATTAGGTGACATCGGATTCTCTCAGAATTTCCTAGCTTTTGTGGCTAGCTACTTACGCAATCGTCGTCAGTATGTCAGTTACGGACACCATATCTCTCACGAATATAAAACTAACTCCGGGATTCCCCAGGGATCGAATCTAGGACCCCATCTCTTTCTCTTATTCATCAATGACATTGGCAACACTATAAACCACTCAAAATATCTCCTTTTTGCTGACGATATAAAACTTTTCAAAGCAATCAAAAGTTACATCGATTCCATCCTTCTGCAGAACGATCTTGATTCTCTTGTCAAATGGTCGGAACTGAACAACTTACCCTTCAGTATTCAGAAATGCAGTATCGTTACATTTACAAGGTCCAAAGATACATTCCTGTTCCCCTACCACATTAATAAACATGAATTAACACGTAAAAATGAGATTCGAGACCTTGGCGTAATTTTTGAAGCAAATCTCTCTTTCAAATCCCATATATCTGATATTGTCTCCCGTGCCAACAAAATGCTTGGATTTGTTCTTCGTAATTCAAGATCATTTACCAACGGAATCGCAATCCGAAGAACGTATGAAGCACTTGTTCGCAGTATCTTGGAATATAGCTCCATTATTTGGGCCCCTTCTGAGCAAAACCATATTCTCGAAATAGAAAAAGTACAAAAGAGATTCATGCGTTACCTATATATGAGGGAATATATGTACTACCCTTTCCTGTATCCATCCTTATTCTTAGCAGTAATGCTCGATCTTAATACATTAGAAGCCCGCCGAAAAATATTTTTAGGAAAACATATTTTTAAGATAATCTCTGGAACTATACATAATCCACCTATTTTGAAAGAGATTAACTTATATGTTCCAGACAAGTATACTCGTGGAAGGTCCCATTCCCTTTTTTATGCTCCAAAAGCGAGGACTTCTGCCTATCAGAACGCCCCAGTCAACAGAGCGACTGAACTGCTCAACGAGTCTGCATTGACCATCGACATTTTTAACGTAACCTACAGGCAGTTTAACAATTATCTTTTGACGTATGTCACAAAGTAGTGAAACTGACCTTTTTATGTGTTTTGCTATACTTTTTGTCTAATTTGTAATCTTCTCCATAATGTATTGGTGAATAACCGTTTTACGGAGAACATGAAAAGATAAATAAATAAATAATAAATAAATAAATAAATAAATAATTTGAAACAGTTTTTGAAGAAATTAAGGAAGAAAAGTTAAAAGAGTTCAGAGTACAAAGTAGAAATTTTTTGAAATAGCATGAGGCATTTGTTTACCTATTTGGCTCGCCCTACTGCAGGACCTAAATCATTTGCAGGTCAAATTGGTAAAGCATTAGAGATATGCAAGACGCTGCCGTTGGCAAACTTTGAGAAGATAGAAGGTAAACTACCTCCACAAATATCCACAGATCTCAGTACAGACCAGAAATATATACAAGAAATGACTACTGCTGTCATAAATGGATCCTGCACTCCTGATCTATTACAGAGAAGCCCAGGTAAACTACCCCATGCCCGCTGGTTGACAAGAGCTAATCGCATACTGCATTTGTATATTTCTACAGAAAATCCACAACAATATCTTGTGACTTTAGCAACATTTGTCGTATCATATCATACGCTCCTGTCTGGTTTGCTATCAAAACACATTCATCCTGCAAAGATTGTTCAAATCATTTATGGAAGCTTATAAACAGCACAAGATATTTGTCCAACGAGTTGTTAGCGATAGTGGACCCTGTTATAATTCGAAATAGTTATTTTGCTCATCCAGAAAACTTGTTGTTGAGTATGGTAACAGATTCACGTAGGCACATTAGAGAACTCGCCTCAAGACGCATTTTAAAAGCTCGTCCAGTTAATAAAAATTCTGTTTCGCGCATTTTAGAGGTGCCAAAAGTGGACTTAAATGCATGTTCTTACATAGACATGATTGACTGGCAACAAAATATATACGAACCCCCAATACTGATGAATATTTACGATGGGCAGTTGATCTTATTGAAAATGGAGAAGATACAGTGTTGGAGTTTATGAGACTACCTTGCCACGCCCAGGCTGTGGAAAGATCTGTAAAAGTTGTGACAGAAGCAGCTCTAAGTGTATTCGACAAGATAAGACGAGAAGGATTTATAAAATCAAAAATTAGCATCTCGTAAACTCATGCCAAAGTTTGAGCCGAAAAGGGATTTTGCTTTAAAAATTGATGTTATTCATACCAACATAACTTTCTGAACCTGTGTTTATCATTTAATGCATAATATATTATATTTATTTATTATTTTGTTTATAGAGTGTTTAATACAAAACGTCTATAAAACCTTCAAAAAAATGTCTATGGCGGAAACTCAAGCTGGCGAGCTAGAACTTCCAAATTGAGAAGTGTTATTAACAATTACATAAAGCAACTTTTACCTGGTTTTCCAATTCGAATTTCGAAAAAAAAAACATATAAAAGTGTTCCACCCTAATGCTTATGTCCGTTTCAGTTTTTTTATAAGCAGATAGCCAGGTGTAAGCTTCAAACAGTAAGACGGTGTCATCGGCAAAACTAACGATTTTCCTCTGAATAATAATGTTGCATAAGTCATTTACAACAGGAACAAAGACGGACCTAAAATGCTACCTAGTGGTATACCGTAGTTAGATGAACCGGTGTTGCTAAGTGTGTTATTTATTTTAACTTGTTGCTGGCTTCTATTAAGGTAGCTTTTAAAAAAGTTAAGTTTGGTTCCCGTAATACCGATTTGTTCAAGTTTGTTCATTAATTTATTGTGTGATATTGTATCAAAAGCTTTGGAAAGGTCTAACAAGATTGAATTACATTTTTTTTCTTTTATCTAGGCTTTTAACAATAAAATCTGTGTCAGCGGCAATAGCGTCCGAGGTACTCTTATGTTCTTGAAACCCGTATTGATTTTATGAGATCAGTTTATGGCTCACGAGGAATCTTACCAGCTGTGAGTTGATGACTTTTTCAAATACTTTCGATAGGCTTGTTAGTAGGGTTATTGGTCGGTAATTATTTATGTCTGTCTTGTTTCCTGTTTTATGTGAAGGAATAACGATACCTTGTATGTTTGTTCTGGTTTGAGGGGAAGTGCCTTTAATAATGATGAAATGTATTTAATATCAAACAAAAATAAAATTGGAACTAAAACACTACCCTGAAGAACACAATATACAATTGATTTTTTTGAACTAATGTGACCATTTATCGTTACTCTCTGTGATCTACTTCCAATCTAAGTTCTGACCCAATACACTATAGCTTTGTTAACAATACCCATTGAGCTCAGTTATTATAGGAGTAAGCCATGGGATTCAGTGTCAAATGCCTTAGACAAGTCTAAAAAGACAGCCATTGCTTTTTTGTCAACATCTAGAGCTTCTACGACTGAGGTGATCATTTGTAATGCTTCATCACCAGTTTCCATATTCTCCCATAAGTCAAACTGGTTATCTTTATATATATATATATAAGTCATTAACCTAATTTCTCTATTATTTTTGATAGGGTGTTTACCATAGGTCGATAGTTATTAACTATCGTAGTTTATAATTAAAGTAGGATGGGATTTGTTTTTTAGTATTTTCTCCAATATGTTTGAAAACGTATTGAGTAGGTTTATTAGTAAATAGTTTTAAATGACATTTTAAAATCCTTGTAATATTGGTATAACAATAGCTTGTTTGCGAGCTGTGGGGAAAACGCTTCCAGTTATAGACAGATTGACAAGGTATGTTAGAGGAATGATAAGTACTTTAAAGAGATATTTCATTGCATTGGTTGTGATTAAGTCCTCCAAGATACATTTCATTTTAGGGAAGAAATAATGTTTTCGATTTCATCGGTGGTGATTTTTATGACTAGAGCTTCTTTCCCTGCTCAGAAGGTTTGTTTATTTGTATTTCTTCATCACATTGCATAGCTTGCTTTGCTAAATTCGGTCTTATATTTATTATAAAATTAATGAGAAATTCAAGAAAGTGGTCAGAATTATCGGCTTATCTCCTGGGGACATTGTTTATATTGAACTAGTCAATTGTTGTAACTTTGGTAGATTTAGAACTGGTTATTACATTACAAAGAGAGATTAAATAACTGATTAAATGGGCACTTGATGTAGAACTACTTGTTAATGTTAAAAAAACAATTATGGTTATGAATAAATAACTTTTAAAATAAAAATAACTTTATCAACTTTTCTTGCTTTGTGAAAAAGTTTTTTGCTTTGTGATGGCATCATTTATTTTATTAAAATTTCCACAAACTTTGCTTACATCACATAATTTTTATAAAAACAATCTACATGTTTCGTGGGCAATGTCCTCTTCTACAGGATCACACTACTAATACTGTAATAATAAAAATTAATTTAAGAAATATGAAGAACCCCAGATGTCAACTTCAAGAGTGATCCTTCAAGAAGGATAAAACGTTTACTCTTGAGCACCTTCAGTACGGCTTTTTGTTGTTTGCAGCCAATGGAATAATGCTTTATTGCATCAATATTGTGTTTTCAGTGCATTTTAATTAATTGAGCTTTATTATATCCCGAATAAGGTAAGGTTGCAACATGAGATTTGTGAGTATAAGTTAAAATATTGCTGTAGTACTTATATAGGTACAGCAAGAGAGGACGTTATGAACAAGTATATTATGTCCTGTCTGTGCAATATTTCAAAACTAACAAGAATTCCGAACATCAGTATTTAACAACCTACATTTCAAAAATAATGTGCAACGCAACTTACTGGCTGTCCGAGCACTCTCCGCATTCTGCAAACATTCCTTCTTTACATCTGGGATGTCGAAATCCATATCCGTATAAGGCATTTCACCTCCATTGTCTTCCAGGGGCACTGGTTCCGTCTTGATGGATACATTCTCTGGATTAAGTTGATCCATGGCTCTGTTGTGCACAAAACATGTCTGAAACTTCCCAAAACTGAACGTTGTTTTAACGGAACTCCAATTTGATGAGATATGAATATTATCTTTAGGTTTTAATATTTTCCCAAGCAATGGAATCTACTGTAAAAATATTTTCAAATAAGGATATACTAGTGACATTGAAGGTAAGACGAATGAAATCGGTTGAGAGAATCGTCGTCAATCGTCGGAATCCAATAATCTAACGCTATCTACAGGATGCAACGACAAAAGCATACGTCAGTGATAATTTTTAGGTTATACTGTTAATACATAGACAAAATTAAAGTCATAGACTATCAACTATCATTTAAACTACATTTTTGACAAAAAAAAAATTATTTCAACATACACAAAATAACAGTAACAGACCAGTTAGACAAGCGTACAAAGAAAACATAAAAACTCCGACAGTAAATTCAAGCTTTGGACAAAGACACTACCAATACCACGCAATAAAAGCTTTCAATAGTTTAAAACTTGAAATTAAAATTGAGGAAAATAAAAATAAATTCACACACAAAATTACAAAATGGATTGAAGAACAAAAAAGACAATATTACCAAAAGTTTATAGCATAAAATAAAAATAAAACCTACACGTAACACACAAAACCAATATAAACACACATCACTCACAAACACACAAGATTATTTTCAATGTACTATTTTTTTTTAAATTTTAAATATATTATTATTTATTTTTAATTTTAAATGTATAATTTTTCTCATTAAATGTATTATGTAGTTTTTTTATATTATAAAATGAAGGCCTCAGCATGAGCAAGCCACCCAGTGAGGCCCACATTACTGAAAACCTTGAATTGTAAAAAATATTGTACCTAATAAAATAAAATATAAAATTTATATTTTTATTCGAGTTTTATTTTATTTCGTAGCGCTTATGCATACAATATGCAAGGTTTGGTAACACGGGGTTATTTTGACGATGCTACTTTGGCAACGTGTTTAACATGTACTATTGTTAAACTGTTTCCGAACTAACTCTCTGGGAGAGCGACCCTTTCTCTAAATATGGTGGATGACAAATGAGCTATTCATCGAAACCTACAAAGTGTTTACAAGGTTTTTAGCTCAACACTGAACATGAATATATACGGAATGTTTATTTAATTTTTGATCTAGCCAACACAACCAAGTAAGCGAGGATACACGAGAGTACATGGGCTTATTTAAGATTATTTACGGTTCTGGTTATACATACAAAGCAAGCAATTAGTTAGTTTATTAATTCTGAAGCTTTCGCGCGTATTACAATAGTTTAATACTTAATTTTGACGTCGTTTGTGTTGAATTTTTTCAACGGTAATAGTGAAACATGTTGGGAATGCATGGAACCTCGAGAAAAACGTTTTTTAATTTGAAAAGCAAATCCGATAATTTCATCATTTTTTAAAACATAATTCTGTTAGAATTACAAATAATACATTTTGTGTAGTGATCGAGACGTTACATCATTTGAAATAATGTTATCACACCGAATAAAGTATCTACCGGAATATGCACTCAAGAAATCACGAATCTTTTCGTCTTTTTGTCTATGGTCAATCCGACATTTCACTTCCCGCTGTCTCAAGATTTTGTTGGATTGGAGTATTTGAAAGGAGTCATGCTATTTTGTTTATATCTGCCTCAGAGGAAATTCGAATAACAGGAGTCCGAACATACGTTTTGCTACTCCTGCAAGGCCGATATTTCGTTGCTTCCACCGCAAAATTACCTAAAGGCTCGTTCGCATTGGTCGAGTAGTTTAGTCAAGTAGCTCGCTACTCGCCATTTGACTGACCAAAAAGCGTTCGCATTGGTCGAGTAGATTTCACGAGTGAAGTGTCAAATTGTAAGATGAACGGGCTGCAACGCAACAAAGTAAATAGGCTAATTAAGCTGATTGTAATGGATATTTTAGAAGAGGTGGAGGAAGAAATTAGTGAGACGAAAGTGAAAAAACTATGGATACGAAAATGGATTAATAGAAGAGATGCATTAGGAGCTACAAATTCTCTTCTGAAGGAAATGGCATTTGAAGATCCGAAAGAATACTTCGCGACTTTGAGAATGACTGAAAGCTGTTTTAATTTCCTTCTAATGAAAGTGCAGTCACAAATTCAACGCACGGATACCCTTTTCAGAAGTGCAATTCCCGCAAAAACCAAATTACAGGCAGTTCTCTACTTTTTTGCTACAGGATGTAGTTTAAGGACAATCACACATCTCTTTCGACTTGGAAAATCAACTGTTTCGGAATTCATTATAGAAGTTTGTGAAGCTATCTATGAATCATTAAAGGAATTTATCAAGGTAAGATTAAGAGCTGTTTCACACAGCTACAAATATAGTAGATGGCTTATTTCAGCATATCATTCGCCATAAATTCCCAATGGAACGACCACTGAAATAGCCACTAAAATAGGCCATCCCGCTATAATTATAGCTGTATCTAAAACGGTTCTAAATAAATTATAAATATAATTTGAGAAACATTTATTAATTTTCACATGGTTTAAATATTAAAATTTACATTAAAGTTATTCGATGTCATGGTTTTCATGTGTTTCAATTTCATATGTGTCTTCTGGGGGCTCATCTAAATAAATTACATCATCATAATACGAAGTATTACTACATGGAGAGTCTTGCGAATCATTTGATACTGGTGTGACTATCCTGGTGAATCTATTTTGCTCAGTTGAATTTTGAAGGTGTTGGCGTCGAATTCTGTTCATGTACAGTTGAATATATTCCTGGGTTTCAAGTGCCAATAGCAAGGGCAAAGATTTCAGTTGTAAGCCGACGTGTCTGCCGAAGACCTCAAACTCGTCTTCTTCTGTAGAGTTGGCAACCTCAGTTATCTCCTTTAGTTGACTCACCATACTCGAAAGTTGGGAAAGCCGCTTTTTTTTTGTAGGGGGTTTAGATTCGGGTTCACGAAAAGAATTCATAGTAATTCTGCTTTCCTCAATATCTGTATCCGTGTGTATAATGTCTTCCTGAAAATAAAGTAGAATGTTGTTTATATCGAATGTATACATTATTATAAATCTTTTTTCAGGTTCCCGCCACCACAGACTGGAATATCATTGAGAACGGATTTCGAAAAGAATGGAACTTTCCTGGATGCTGTGGAGCAATCGACGGCAAACATGTCGTCATTAAAGCACCTCCTGAATCAGGAAGTTTATACTACAATTATAAAGAGACAAACAGCATTGTCTTAATGGCAGTTGTAGATCATAAATATTGCTTCAGTTATATAGACATTGGATGTAATGGGCGGGTTTCTGATGGAGGCGTATTTCGAAACTGTAGTTTGTATCAAGCATTAGAAAACGGTATTCTGCCAGAAGGGCATGTACTAGTTGGAGATAATGCATTTCCCTTGAAAGAATACCTTTTAAAACCTTTCCCAGGAAATCGATTAACATCAAAGCAAAAAAAATTTAATTATCGATTGTCTCGGGCCAGAAGAATAGTTGAAAATGCTTTCGGTATACTAGCTGCCAGATTCAGAGTGTTTGAGAAACCGATGCCCTACAGTCCTGAGAAGGTTGTTTGCATTGTAAAGGCGTGTTGCGCTTTACATAATTGGCTCAGAGAGACAAAATTACAGAACAAGCAGTTGGAATATACAGTAGACAAAGACAATTTTGATTCAGGAACTGTTATCCCTGGTAATTGGAGGGTGGAGCCAGAGCCTCAAGGATTGGAACCACTACCAAGTTGTCTGTCCAATCGTTCATCCCGAAGGTCTACAGATCTTCGAGAAAGATATGCAGATTACTTTGTGAACGATGGATCGGTACCTTGGCAGACAAGAATGGTACATTAAAAACTGATGTATAAACGATAGAATAGAATTGAAATGTACTTGCCAAGTTGCTTTCACTTTCTGTTAACATTGTATTAATGTTTCTGAGGGATCCATCTAATAGATTGAACCATTTGACTGATGGTGAATATACTGCGTCAGTTCCGGCACCGGAGGTTTTTGACTCCTTTATTTTTTTTAACTCCTGTGAGTAGGTAGATCTGAAAAGAAATTATTAATGATTAATGACTCTGCTACTACTTTAACATAAATTTATAATAATACAGGCACTTGTAATATACCATATAAATAAAAAAAACTTCACTAACCTGATGCTTTTAATTTTCGCTCTTATCTCCCTATCACCAAATCCAGGAATATTCATCCCTTTTTCTAATTCAGCGTATGCTGATTCCCTGATTTGTTTGATCTTATATCGGGGCGACTTTATATTCCACAAGCATTCGTGTTGTAAATACAACGTCACGAATTTGACAGTAGCGTTTTCGCTCCAACGACAAGACATTTTGGCGTGTTTTGACGGCTACTAATGCTATACTCGCTATACTGATCACTGACTAATGCAGCCAGTGACAATAGACCATCGATAAACTCTATAAATCTGCCATAGACACATGATGAGGGACGCTACTCGCCCGAAAAAATAGAACAGAATGGATTGACTTGACTAAATCGCTGACTAAACTACTCTACTAAATTTATGGTGTTCGCACGTGTCCAGTTACTAAATTACTCGCTACTTGACTAAACTACTCGACCAATGCGAACGGGCCTTAACTGCAAAAATGTACTTTTACAGGAAAGCGAAAAAACCTTCCCATTTTAAAATTAGACTGATTTTTTATATTTTAATAAAATACGTATCTAATGAATATCTTTTTCCATTGTATTTTATTTGAAAAAAAAATATTTTTTTAAACAGTGTAGTGGCAGTGTTAGATAAGTAATTTTGCTTTGAAAAATTTTTTCACTTATGGAATTTTGCACGTAAAATTTACTACCTAGTAGTACTTCCAGAACAGAATATTTACATAATATTCGTGTTATAACACTAAAGTGACGAAAATAAAATAGATCAACAACAAGATGAACAAAAAATTAAGAAATTAGACCTCTTCGGTCTATCAAATAATAATGATTTTTGATTAAATAATATAAAAAGTAACACTGTTCTATGACACTTAAAATAATAATTAATGAAAAAGTTTATCATAAAACTCCCAACAGAATTTCGGAAGGACACTTTTCAAGTCCTGGAAGTGGTCGAATTTTTCAATTTTGTTTAATTTTTATCTGTCTCTTATACAGCTGTGCTGGTTGAGCGTAGTCGTTTAAGGTTGAAACTGGTGGCTTTAATAATGGCTTCCACGAATCATTATAATTAAGTTTAAAGTTAAGTCTACCAGCTTAATATTGCAAGCATCTTAAATCTGCTACTGTTGGGTCACCTCTTCTATGTCCTGGACGAATTGAACTATAGACATTAACATCGTCATAATTCAAAAAATATTCGTAACTTCAATACTGAAGTGGGTTGAGAAATTCTAGCTTCTCTGCATACTCCCAGATAATCGGTTGGGAAGTAAATTTAGTTATTTTTAAGTTTTAGTTCGATTAAACTATGGCAGCTATGTAATTCCATTTGGGTATGACCCTTTTCTAAATAGTTATGCTCTATTTCTATATTAATGTGAGTTAAACTTAATCTAAGTAGTGCGTTTGAAAGAGTTGTATTTTTGTTTTGATAACCACAACCATCTGTGTACAAAAATATTTTTTTGTTTGGGTGTTTGCTGCTATGTATGATTCTAAAACTTTCACAAGTATTGTAGAAAATATATTGGCAATCAAACCCCCTTCACACTTATCCCATAGGTAGCAATAGCAATCCTTTGTTACCATGTTATAAATCGTATAATTGTGGAAACAAAGTTTTGTTTCATAATAAAGTCCACTTGCTTTCAAAACAGGGGGCAAGTTTTACAGCTTGCATATCAATAGTGAACGTATGCCCTGCAATAATGTGACGGAAGCTTCGGTAGATTCTTTTAAAAAAATTATCATTACATTTCGCCCTTCTTCCATAATTGTATTATTATTGCGTCTGCGTAGTGGGACTTTCGAATTGGATTTGTGTGTGTGCATACCACTTTTGAAGGCTGTAATCCAATTTGTGATAGTAGCTGGATCTAAATCAAAAATACTGTCAAATGTTTTCTTACAAACTTGCTTTTTTTCTTCACCATTTTTCAAGTAGTAAACGTGAGAATATTGCCTTCTTGACTCTCACAGGCAGAAGGCCGCTTTGTAGGAATACTATCTGTTAGAGCTGATATTTTTTTTTTTCATATCCCGGTTCATATTTTACCAGAAATAAGTAAACATTTGTTGCCTCTGAATATCATTAACTTCATGACAATGTTTGTTTTTAGAAGTCAGGCATTTCTTTCAAGAACAAATAGGTGCCTGGGATTCACTCAACAAGTATTTTCCATCATTTTGTTTTTTAAACCCATATAATCCTTTCCCTGCATTCTCCTTCTTTTGTTAGTTTCTCTTGTAGATATTGTTACTATGTTAGTATAATTTTCCAAACTAACATCTTCAATATTGTCAACACTCGTACTCGGAGGAAATTGTTTTCCTTGGGACATCGCCATCAGAATTTGAATCATCTGAGCTACTGCATTCTAATGCAGCCTTGTAATCAGAATCTAGGTTAACAGATACATCTTTCTCTATTATTTTCAGAATTATATGAAATGTTGCATTCTGGTACAGCTTCGTTATCCGGATCTAGATTTTCAGACACTTTTTCCTCAGTGATAATCATTTCATTAGTATTTAATTCATTCCCAGGATCATCGTAAGGAAATGTAATAATATCATCCATCAGCAGAAGTTGCTCAATATCAACGGCAGACAAGTTATTCTCATTCATTATGTATGATGCAAAATTTGATAACTGCTAAAAAAAATGGCGGTAACAAAAATATTCTAACTTGCAAAAATCTATAACAGACAAGTTCAATAAATTGTTATATTTAAACATAACTGACTAGTTATAAGTGTATTTCATGTATAAAATGGATTTATAAATACCTTATATATTTGTCATAGTTCACTTTGCATGGTAAATTCTATTTAAAATTACAATTTCGGAGTTTGAATGCAGCGCAACACAATGCGTGAAATCTCTCAAGTTAAAATGATAGTTAGATAATTTTGCAGGCACAAATGAGAAGCTGTCAGATAGGTAATTTAGTATTTGAATTTTGTTTTAAAAATCATATTTTTGTTAAGTGTATAATTTTGTATGGACGTAAGGGTCATAATTGCAGACAAATTTGCATCATTAGTCCAAAAAGTGAAAATTGTCAGTTAGGTAATTTTGCGGTGGAAGCAACGATTTGCTGAAGTCATGGTCCGGTGCCGACGAGCAGCTGCCAAGAAAGCGTCCTTGCAATCTAGCCGAAGAAGACGAATGATTATATATGATGTAGATGTGGGTGTGGGTGTGATTTTAGGAGCTGCCGTTGGCCACACTCTTCAGGTCGCATTCATAGAATGAAGTCAATGTCCCCTTTTTGTAGTTGGTACCCAACTTTCTGGGATAAATTCATTATAATATCCGACGGTTTTCACTTCTTGACATCGGAACTCCGTAAATTTTAACATTACAGTGTCTATCGAATTGTTCTCGTCGATTCATCTTCATATTTACGTTATTATTTAACTTCCTTCAAATGAATAACGTCGCATTCCAGAGAATCAAAGTAAACGTCTTGGTGTTTAAAGTTTCAATTTGTGAAGATAAAAATTTCACTGACTTTATAATAGATTTTAATTGATCCATATAGTCCTTGAATCTTGCGTCTAGCTTGCAAACAGTGATTTTTCCATCTCCTTAAATCCACCGAGAGTTTTTAAGAGAAATAATAATAGGCAACGTGATTGGTTTAATTTCAAACACTCAGCCAATAACAGTACGGGTGGAGATTTAATGACCAATGAGAGATCTCCGCGGTGACGACACTATTTTCTTACTTCAATATTATTATTTTGCACAGAATGGTAGCAAGGATTTATTGGAGATTTATTTGGTTGAAGATGTTTATCAGCGCTAGTATATCAGATAAATAATTTCACTTTGTAGATTGAGAAAAAACTGTATTGATTAGGTACCGGAGTTATAGATTAGGATACTTATTTTTATTGATAATCACAAAAATTACAGAAACCAATGCTTATCAACTGTTAAACGTTAGTAGCTTGTTATGTGCAAATAGTGTACAAAATCCCTGAGTAATAAATCTAGTGAGTGATTTATTTATGCAGAGCACCGTCATCACACAGCGTCTTCAGACGACAAATATTAATCGCACTGTACGTACCCCTCCAGCGGCTGTCAAATTCTTAGTCTGGTGCATAAATAAACCAATCACTAGATTGATAACTCCGAGCTTTTGTAGGGGGAAATTTTGTCCACTATTTTTTAACCGATGACGTCACTACAGCGGGATTCGCTATATGCACAGCGACTAGTCGACAGGGAGCGTGGCCAACATATCCAAGCATACCCGAGCTGTTCCGAGTTGCAAAATCAGTGAAACAAAACGTCAGAAATGGCGTTGTAATAATATAATGTAAACAAACCTTTTTAGAACTACGCTAGGTTTGTGTAACATGGTTTGTGATTCAAAAGAAAGTGTCCCCTTAATACCGCCTGCTCGCGTCAAGGCAAGAAAAACATCCCAGTTTTCAATTAGTTTAGCGGCTACGCTAGGTTTGTGTAACATGGTTTGTGATTCAAAAGAAAGTGTCCCTTTTATACCGCCTGCTCGCGTCAAGGCAAGAAAAACATCCCAGTTTTCAATTAGTTTAGCGGCTACGCTAGGTTTGTGTAACATGGTTTGTGATTCAAAAGAAAGTGTCCCCTTAATACCGCCTGCTCGCGTCAGGGCAAGAAAAACATCCCAGTTTTTAATTAGTTTAGCGGCTACGCTAGGTTTGTGTAACATGGTTTGTGATTCAAAAGAAAGTGTACCCTTAATACCGCCTGCTCGCGTCAAGGCAAGAAAAACATCCCAGTTTTCAATTAGTTTAGCGGCTACGATAGGTTTGAGTAACATGGTTTGTGATTCAAAAGAAAGTGTCCCTTTTATACCTATACTTCACTTCGGGTATGCTCGGATATGTTGGCCACGCCCCCTGTCGATTAGTCGCTGTGCATATAGCGACTCCCCACTACAGCCTTTAATTTCATAGACAAGGTAGCCGAAACAATAAAAAAAGGCGCGGCCATAGACAATATGATCTTTCCTAGGTAGGCACCTAGGAAAGATCATATTGTGCCATTAATCAGCCTAAAATATTATTTTAAAAATAAACTTTAGAAATGTTAATAGATTCTCTCAGGACGACAAGGCTTTAACTCACAAAGTGCGGTCCTGCGAAAATGAGCTATAAGGTATCTTTCCTTATGGCACATTTTCTAAGGACGGCGCTTTGTAAGTTGAAAATCTGTCGTCCCGAGGCCGTCGTAAAAATAGCTTCAAATTACTTGAAATTTGAATTCCTTTACTTTAAAAGGAAAAACATTTTCAAACAATGATTGTGCTTTTCTACGACAGTGTTGAATGTTAACATTTTTCTGTTTATCAGAAAAATGAAAAACTTTGTTACATGTGAAGTATTTTTATTTTATTTCACTAATATGACAGAAACAAGAAACACAAATAAATTTATAAGCACAAAACACATTTTAAATGTAAACCAAGTATGCGACTGAATCTTTTAATGGTTTAAATATTCATTCGAGTCGCTAATATTGTTCTAAATGATTAAATATTTTAATGTGATGTTTTAGTCAATAATTTAATCCAAAAATAATGTGGATATCACAGAAACAGGAAATGCTGGGATATATGAGCACAAAACACATTTCAAATGTGTGCCAAGACAATATAGAACACAGAACAAGAAATACAATAATATTGAAGAACAAAATACATTTTAAAGAAGGCGTTGAAATACATTCATTAGAACGTTGAGTAATTAATTAATTTAAAAAAAAAAACAATATAAAAATAATAACATAGCATTTATATAGCGCAGTTTAGTGTCATTTCACTTCAAGTGCGCTTAAATACTCGTATAATAAACTTTAAAAAAAAGGTAATTCAGTATTAGTGGTTCTTAAAATTATTCCTACAGTGTGCCTTACCTAAATACAGATCTAATATTATAACATTAAATACACTGTTTATACAAAGTGATGACAAAACTAAGAATAACAATAACAGCAGGACAGGACAAATCACGAATATTAAAACTAAAACCACAGACATAGGAATTAATAGACGAGAAGATAATGGCGAGGGGTAAAATCAACTGTTGAAGAACGAAGGGAGTAAGGCTGACTGTGATTCGTCAATAAATCAATCTGACAGTAAATAGGCATCTCGCATTATAATATCACCATTTACTTCTTAAAAGTAAAACCTGCTTTTGAATGAATAGACATTTTTACATGGGAGCGCAAATTACTCGCCACGTTATGAACAAATTTGCGAAGTCCAAATTCGGTTCCATTTTCAGAGTCGAATATTTCGTTTAAGTATTTAGTTCAGACACTTTTATAAATGTTCATAATTTACTTCCCAGCAACCAACCAGCTTTGTGTTTCGCGTCCAGACGTTTCTCGATGTGATAGTATAATATGTTTCTAAAACTGATCTATATTATACGATGTGAATATGCTTAAAATAAAGTAAAATAATGCTTATATATGGAATGTAATACGACAATTGGGTTTATTCTCTTTTTCACATCTATTTTTACAAGTTTTCATAGAACAAGTCAACATTTTGCCGTGTTATTTCGTAAAATGAACCGATGATGCCTCGACCATAGTTCGCACAAGAATGATGACGTCACGTTTTCAAATTTCACTTGAGGCCATACGCGAGCACAGCCGGTTCCAATGGAACCGGTATGGGGAGTGGGGATAATACGCTTTTAATCACTTAGGGCAGGTCTACTAATATTCATATGTCTATGACTAAAACATAATATAAAACAGGAGGCAGTTTATGCTCAGAAATGAGAATTTTCTGAGCACACTTATAGACACTTGCAGACTATTATAGTTATGTCAAACAAAATAATTAAGACAGCCATTTCTTTCTATATTTAGAGTATTTTAAATGACGTAGAATGGCCATTATCCTCATTGAGTCCGGTCCATTATATGGTCTTGTGTTTTTGCCACAATTTTTTTTACGGATGACGGGCACAGTGAATTTAATAACTGCATCGACCAATTTTTGTTTTGTGTCCTACAATTAATCCAATCAAAACACACATATTTGTCAATAGTTTCGTTGCGGACAAGATTTAATTTTTCACAATTATACTCAACAACATAATGAATTTCCAGAGCATTGATAGAAAAGTTTTTAGTCAGGTAATTAAGGTAGTCTCTCTGTAATGTAACACTGTATTCAAGCGATAAAATTTAAGAATTCATGGGATCATATGGATCACCAATGCAAGATGATTTACAATATTTCAAGCCAATGATTACATTATTCAAAACAAATGAAAAAAATAATGATTATCAAACAAGAAACTATAAATATTCTTACACAAGGGAGCATCGTTTTTTCGTGTGGCGACTGAATTACTACCGCTGGGTCCTACATGAACACTTGAATCTGAAAAAAATTATCTTTTAGGTCGAGGAAAGGAATTAAAAGATCTCCTTAATGGATGAAGACATTTTCGAATATTTTCAAGTAACATAGAACAGATGTTTACCTTCATGGATTCGTATCTCGCAAGACGTAATATGGTATTTGGTGACATCACACGGTCTTGTAATGTAGGGTCCTGGCGGAACATGATTTGCACCTGTATTTTCGTCACAACGGGTCCGATATTGTCGTAAATCCAGATAACTACCAATGCCGGGAAGATTTAAAGTCGGCAGTGAGGAACTTCGAAGTGATCCATTCGGCTTTTTGTTTCTGATGGAGAAATGGCAGCCACAAACGAATATAGGTTAAGATACGAATTCGATTCTGTCGATTCTACAGGCCCATTCGCCGAAACTGCGCTCCTCAAAGCTTCCGTGTTTTGGATATTTATGTCAAGTAGATTGTCTGTCAGTACAGCCCTTCACACAACACGGCTTAATAACTTTACCTTCAGACATTTTCACATAACAAACAACAACTCAAAACAACAATATGAACTGTCAAGATGGCGTCACATCGTCACATGTGGTCACGTGGTTTGCGAGGGAGGTGGAGCAATGGTGGAGCGTAGCCTCTCTTTTTGTGACACGGGTCTTATGCTAGAGAGAGTGAGAGATCAAACCACGACGGCTTTTCATTGGTCTGGCTGTAGCGACGTCATCAAAAACCAAAAAAAGTATCGGAGTTATACCCCCCTGGTCTTGTGCTTGGTGGCTGAAAATTTAATGTTAAATTTATTTCATTACTTTTCGGCCGTCACTTCTATGGAAATTACAGCGTGTGTTGCCCTATCGCTTAAGTGTAGGAGGAGAAGGGAAAAGCCCAAATCAACAAACAATTTAACAACTTATGTAAACATAGTTTAAAACACACGCAATAAGAAAAATAAATAAGAATACTTAATCTGGGTGCATTTTACATTTAATTTGGAACCTAACAAAGATGACGCCTTTATTTGTAAACGATAATTCTGTTTCGTTAATTTATTTTGGTCTGATGTTTTCTTTCTGTATTGTTTGGTGTTTGTGGAAGTCTTTATTATAATGAGTAAGTTGGTAGCATAAAATAAGGTAGAAAACTAGAGAAGCCATTTATACAAACTTTAAAGAAAACAAATCTTCCTCTGACTTAGTACTTTTTGGTTCTATACCATTTAGCATGCTGTCTTTTTCTCTTGCACTTGCCTGCAGTTGTATATCGCCATCCCATTTGAATTTCTTAAACAAAGTGAAATAAGGTTTTGTATGGAAACATAGACCCAAATTGAGATTATATTTGAAACACGCCCATAAGGCACTTCTCATGTTATTTTTGTAGTAAATGCGGCAAAGCATCTGCCGTTCACAATTGTCACAAATACATCGTTATATTCAAATTGTTTCTCTTGTTCACTTAGCTCGGTTGAACAATCGATTCTTGCACATCTTGATGTCAAAATTCATTCGAAAACGCAAATCGAAAAAATCTGGGCTGGAGCTCCACTACACTTGATAAACATACTTACATATGATATATACGCCATACCGTCTAGAATACATCGAAATACGCTCCACATTAAAATTGCCTAAACGATAAGGATTTACAAGTAAATCTAGTACAACGTTTTTAATAATTGAAATCACTTAGTGTTCGACGTTTACAGTCAGTTAGATTTGTGAAACAAAGTGTGCAGTGACCTGTGTGGTGATTAAAAAAAAGCAAGAATTATAAAAACATTTCTTAGATCGTAAACAGACTAAACACGCAGGCGCTAAGATCAAGTGTTCGCTGCCTTAGTTCTTGTATGTTCAATAGACCATTTAGCAAATTTTACAGGAGACTTTTTTTTTGTTTTTACAGGCAAATTCTAAAAAATTCTCGATTTTGGTCATTTAGTTTTATACATATGTGTAACAGGAAATGTTTAAATATCATTTTTCGAAGATTGAAGCTATAATATGCCCATATTTTGACTTTAAAGGTGGACGTTGAACATGGCTTGAAAATGATAAAAGATTATTTTGGATATTGAACATATCGTCTGGAGATTGAACAATTCGGCTCCCATAAGTTTGAGGTATTTTTTGTTCAATTAGCCATTTAGTGGTAAATTGTATATACAGGGTGATTTTCAGATTTCAAATACTTTACTTTTATCATAGGTAGTTGTTGACTTTAATATTACTTTCAAAGATACAAACAGCGTCCTTGAGGTGATTTTTCACAAAAACTGCTAAATCAACAAATATTATGTAAGTTTGAAAACAACATACTACTATCGTTTGTCGGTGCATGCGTGATGTGAAATATTCTTAAGTCGTACGTATTGCGGCCTCCGTTTTCTAGGGGTAACGCTCTTGACTAGGGATCAGGAGGTTCCGGGTTCAAACCCCGGCGTGCGTAAGTAAATTTTATTTGATCAATTTGTGTTATTTCACAAATTATCAATTAAAAATAACATAGACTTTGTTTGTGGCACGTTCCAGAGTGGAATATACTCTCAGTATCGCCCTGGTGTAAATACCACCATCAGAATTGAAATGGCTTTAGCCGTGTTTGGTAACCAAATCTGAATAGGTAATTACTGACATTCTCTCTTCTCCTTCCTCCTCCTTCCTCTCCTTCTCCTCTCCATCTCCTTCCCCTCCACACTACCTTCAGCCTCACAATATATAAATATACCCCAATTGGGAATGCAATAGTCTCACTGGCTCCAGATGGTTGAGAGCAGTTGAGACTGTGTGTGGTATTCCATTTTAAAAAATCCTGAGTGATGCGTAAATTTATTCAAGTTCAATTTTCAGTTGAAAATTGGAACTGATTACTATTAAATCGAATAAATTAATTCTTTATTTGAAATGTGTTGGTTTGGTTTATTTGTTTCGTTCCCTACTTTAAAAAAATGTAAGATTACTTACCTTAGAATGATAATATTCTTCTTTCGAAAGGTCTTATTTACGTGAGCTTATTATTTATGTTGATTATCGTGAGTAACATATTATTTTTTTTAAATACTTTCAGCTCATTAAGTCCTAAAATAATAATATCCCGCGATATGGGTTATGAGTGTGCGCTAGTATAGCAATTCATTTATTATTGATAATCGTGTGCCTAGTTGGTTTTATTGTAGTTCCTATATATGAATTTATTTATTGTTTGTATTTGACTACTCACAAGAGTGCTGCTCTCCGTACGGTGCACGCCTCAAACTATATCGCCACCCGGCTGGGCAACGTTTTGAGATGGGTTAAGGAGGGGGCTGTTTTGAGATTTGTTAATGCGTTGAAGAGGCCCGACTAAAATGAAGGAGTAAAGATGGATTCCTTATCTTAGCTCGTTCCACATACGAGCAGACTTGGGTTTGTAATCCAAATCATTACATTACATCCCTCAATCCCGCGGGATTTGAAGAATGTACGGAATTTAAAAACCCTAGAGCCGACTTACATCATGATGCCAAAATAAATAGATTTTTTTTGTATTTATAAATAAGATAATTTTGTTAAAATTGTATTTTTATTTACGTGAAAAATGAAAAAAAAAAACACAAAAGTAAACAATCACATATTATTTAATAGAGAAGTAACATTTAATTTGTTACGATGTTGTACCTATATAATTAGCGAAAACTGAATTTTAAAGAAAAAATACTTTTTATGTGTGGGTAGTCTTTTTTTCTTGTTTTTTTTTTTATTTTCTTTAGGTTTATTTATTTTTATTTTGGTTTTTTTATTTTTTTGTGAAGTTCCGGCAATATTTTCAATTCCTTGTTTGGGGTCTTCAATTTCAAACCTAATAAAAAACCTATCAAACTTAATAATGCTTGAAAATATGTTTTGTCAACTTCTGGCATATATTTGTACATGCTTCTAATATCGTCTATTTTATTTTTCGAAATAGAACTGCTAGGAAGCTTAAGTTGAATACTGGACAAAATCTTCATAGAACTTTTTAGGTCGAGTATATCCCTTGAAGTAGTCTCTCCAGAAAAGCGTGTTTTATAAGAAATAATATTTCAAGCACTTTTATTGTAAGCAACGAATTTAGTTTTGAAGGAAGGAATTTGGGAAAATGAAAATTTCATTACTTCTTCGTGAAAAGACAAAAAATCGGAACCTTTTAACTAATTGAATTAAAAATTGAAAGATTTGGACTTAATTTTCATCAGCGATCTCAGCAGAGATAACGGACTAAATATGTGTCGTAGATGTCTTTCAATCAGACTATGAGGACAGTCGACTTCTTGCACATTTCCATGTCTTGGCTCTTTTGTTCTATTTCTTGTATGTTGCCAGAGTATTCGGACTTCAGAAAACACAACAATGCCATGAGCAAACTTTTAACTACCTCTTTCAGAATTTGAGTCAATGCACTAGCTATATCTATAGATATAGCTATAGATATAGCTATAGATATAGATATTGCTATATCGTCTCCACTTCTGCGATTGGTAGTCTCATCCCAAATGCTGTTATAAATGACTTTATTAGAACTGCGAAATTAAAAACTACAAAAATTTAGCGTTTCACAGAAAATACATAACTGAACAATATTTTAAATGAAATAAAATACTTTTTGTTTTAAAACCACGAGTTTTTAATAATTTTTTGAACCGACCGGTTTCGCTTTACTTAAGCATCATCAGGGTACAAAGTAATAATTTGTACCCTGATGATGCTTAAGTAAAGCGAAACCGGTCGGTTCAAAAAATTATTAAAAACTCGTGGTTTGAAAACAAAAAATATTTTATTTCATTTTAAATACGTCAAACCACAAAGTGATTGCTTTCTACAATAATATGAACAATATTTAATTTAATACGTTTTTAGTGGTAAAGTCCACAAATGGTTAATTTTATGGTATGAACATTTGTTTTAGAATATTTAAAAAGGATCAAATAAATAAATGTGAATAAAAATAAGTTTTATTGCACTATTATAATTTATTAAGACTCATTTTAAGTAAAAGCCCCAAAGTTGTAAATAAATAATTGAATAAATAAATAATAAATGAAGCATCATGTATATTTGCCTAGCAATTCAAGAAGTACATGTAAATGTGGTGAAAAAGCCTATAAATGACATCATTTTAAGACTTACCTTTCTATTTGAGCTACTGGTCTAAGGTTTATTGATTCTGGAGTCGGTGAAGTCATTTTTAGTTCAATAACAGTAGTATATATTCGCAATAAAACGTATTTTAGTGGAACGATGCACAACTCCGGTGACAGTTAGAAAACAACTAAAAACCAACATGGCCGCTCATCTTGACTAGGGGACTTCTGATTGGTTGACAGTGGAGATTGAACATTCAAGCCCTCAACGTTCGACGGGATATTGAACAAATATCTATGAACTTTAAAAAATATTATATTCATAACGTTGAGTGTTCGAATGTTCAATATCCGGGAGATTGAACAAATAAGAACTAAAACATTGTTCCGTGAGTGGATATTGGCACTCAATAAATGCTGGAAATGTCACTTAAAAACCAAAAATGATGGTTTTTTTAGCTTCATTAATGCGCAATAAGCTAATAAAAATATTGGCATTCATAACTCAGTTTTGCTAAAAAAGGTCTATTGAACATACAAGAACTAAGACAGCGTGTTGTTATTATATCGCCATTGGTCGTAAATGTCGTCATCTATCTCGCTATTGGCCGAAAGTGTCTGATTTTGGAACTGTGCCCTACGGTTTGCGGCAAACAGGCGCTAGTCTGACAGGAGTAACTTATCTACTTATCAACACTATTTTCGATCAAGTGACAGTTGCTGTAATATCCAGTGTTTATCTGTGTAAAATAAACACAATTTGGACCAGTCAACACAAGTGAACCGACTATAACAACATTATGAAGCCGTGTACGCGTAATGCACCCCCTCAGTGGGTCTCCAATTGTAACTCCAGCAGCGTCCTCGCAAACGGTACCGGCTAATGGAGAAGCTCAACAAAATCGATGTCGAGCTCACTCGCATCAAGCAGATGTGGGGAGAGATATCTGACATAAAGAAGAACCTCAAGTTTGCTCTAGCAGCTATGTCCGATACGGAAAAAAGGGTGGAGGCGGTTGAGAAGAGACTGGAGACTGTCGACAAGTTAGTTTCGGAGGTGGCATCCATCAAGAAGAAAATGGAAATCTTCAGATACGAACTGGACGAGCGCGATCAGCTCTCCCGTGTGAAAAACCTCGAAATCAAAACGTGCCAATGACGAAGGGAGAAAACTTACTCTAGATAGCCAAGAAAATAGGCGAACAGATTGGCTTTGAACTACAACCAGAAGATGTGGACACAGTGACGCGAGTGGCTACCAAGTCCGTCCAGGTTCAGCCGATAATCACCCGTTTTGCAAGCAAACGGAGAAAGGAGGAATTTCTTGCACTATCTAAGAAGGCCAGGCAGATCACCAGTACCGACCTGAAATATTCCGGACCAGAAGCAATAATTTATGTTAACAACCACTTAACAATCAATAATAAGATTCTGCTCTCGAAAGTTAAAAGCAAGGCACGGGAAGCAGGCTACAGATTTGTATGGGTAAAGGACTGTAAGATATTAGAACGGGAGACCTTCCTATTTGGACAGTCAAAATCTATGCTGTAATATTTTTGTAACAAACAAATAAATAAATAAAATAAAAAATCTTAGTGAGAAAAAACGATAATTCACCAGCTTTTTTAGTCAGGAGGGAAGACGACCTCTAGAAAATTTCGTAAGAAAATACTGCTCATTCTATTACTATTATATACTCTTCCCTCTCCCTCCACACGCCCGCTACCCTCCCTCTCAACATTTATCGACAATATTAATTACTGTAACCTCCACCAATATAATGGTATTCAAAATACATTAGGAAGAATTCTTGATCTCGTTCTCTGTAATTTTTCAGTACGCGTAGCTCCCGCGAACGATTCGTTGGTTCCTGAGGATGCTCATCATTAATCCATCATTATCACTGCTGAGTTGGTTGAACCTCCGGTCATAAAGGAAAACTCAATTAAACGGCCCTCATTCCACAAGGCTAATTATGATGACATAAGAGATAGCCTGGCACAAGAAGATTGGAACGCACTTAACCTTACCGATTCCGTCAATCCTGCAATATTTTTACAATATTATTAATAATTTGATCGCTGATGAGGTTCCATTGCGGCGTACTGGTAAATATTCCTACCCCCCGTGGTATAGCTCATCATTAATAAAACTTATTCGTGAAAAGCAGAAATTTCAGACTATATATACAACCTACAAAAACCCTTCCGATTACATTAATTTTTCAAGGCTACGCACCAGACAGAAAAAAATGGCAAAGAAGTGTCACGAAGACTTTATTGATAATGCTGAAGAGAATATCGCCAAAGATCCCAAGGCATTCTGGTCATATGTTAAATCAAAAAAACTATCAGCATCTATTCCTAGCGTATTAAATCTTAAGGATGTAACAGCCGAGGGTGGACAGGCAGTCTGTGATTTATTTGATGATTATTTTCATTCTGTCTACGAACCGGCTGACCCTCTGGGGATTTCCTGCGATGACTCTGTAGTTAAGCAGGTTTGTGCGATGGGATCAGTTTTTTATCGATGCTGACCTCGTGTCTAAATATTTAAAATGGCTCGATTCTAGCAAGGGAGCTGGGCCGGATGGTATCCCACCACTGTTCATTACCGAGTGCGCAAATCATTTGTCACTCCCTCTATCAATACTGTTTAATATATCGATCAAGACTGGAACATTTCCATGTATATATGGAAAAGAGCCTACATCACACCAATTCATAAATCGGGAACTAAGTGTGAAGCAGATAAATATAGACCCATTTCCAAGCTTTGCATTTTGATGAACTACAAAACCACAATAATCTCACCTATTTACAAATCTGGAGATCCACATCAAGCAACGAATTATCGCGCAATATGTCTTATTTCTAATATAGGAAAGATCTTTGAAAAAATAGTAAAAAAAAAATTGGTAAATTTTCTAGATAATAGTAAAATATTACACAAAAACCAGTTTGGCTTTATAAAATCACTCAGCACACAAGATGCTATTGCTAACGTAACTTCATACATTTACGAATCATTAGATAAAGGTAAAAAAGTGCGGGTATATTTATTGACCTTAGAAAGGCATTCGATAGCATATCCCATGAGATGCTATTAAAAAAATTGAATAACATCAGCATAAAAGGCAACGCGATTAAATGGATCACCGACTACTTAAAAAACCGTCCTCAAGTAGTAAGAATCAATTGTGTTAATAGTGATCAAGAGATTACAAGCTTTGGAATCCCCCAAGGTACAGTGCTTGGACCAATTCTATTTACTATATATGTAAACGATATTTTTTTTCAACCTTTACATGGTCAAATTACATCATACGCCGATGATACAGTATTAATAATAAGTGATAAGACTTGGGAAAATGTAGAATTAAAGGCCACAGAAGACATCAACACGCTCAAGAATTTTTTCGACACTTATTTACTGTCACTTTATAATGAAAAGACATTTGTAATTCCATTTGCAATCCATACAAATGATTCTCCTAAAAATTTTAACGTTGTCACACATAATAATACTAAAATTCACAGCCAAAAATATTGCAAATCTAACTGTACAGTACTAAAAACAACAAATAAAATTAAATATCTAGGAGTAATTATTGATAAAAATCTGAAATGGAAGGAACAAATAAGTCTTATTTTATTTTATTTTTTATTTTATTTTATTTGGAAAACCAACAGTTATAATAATTACAAAGTATGGTGTATTAATGTGTTAATTATTTAACCAATAATAGGTTTTCACTTAAGTATTTTAATTATTTAGTGAATATATAATATTTATGTAATAAAAAAAGTTACATTAGCCTATAGGGATGGGATGGGGAAGGGAGGGGTATGGGATGGATCTAGTCTGTGTAATGTGTAGCATGTACGTAATAAAAAATAAAAATGATAATATAATTATTTATTGATTTTAGGTTTGAAATTGTGGGGTGCTGAGTTAAATAAGTCTAATTCACTGTATGAAGTATTAAAATTGTATGAAGCACGGTGAATAAAAGCATTTTGTTTTGAGTTCGTGTTACATTGAGGGATGTTTAATGTGTGATTTTGTCTGGTTTGTCTGATGGGTACTCTTAATTGGATTCTTTCAATTAATTCCGGGCAATCTATCACAGAGGTGGCAATTTTTTGTAAAAATAGTACGTCTGCGGAGTTTCTACGACTTTCCAGTGACGAAATCCTGAAAAACGCTGCTGACTCCTCGTGACTCAGATGAGGACGATAGGCCCAAAAATCAAGGTATCGTAGAAAACGATATTGCACTTTCTCAATCCTTTCTATGTGTGACTCATACATGGGATTCCAGACTTGAGAGGCGTACTCCAGAGAACTGCGTACATACGCAAAGTACAGCAAGTAGTAAACAAAATTAGAAAATTAATAATTATTTTACAAGCAATAATTGTTCGCCTGAAACACTCATCCACATTGAAAAATCTCCTGATAAAAGATACATGACGCCAACGGGACTCGAACCCGTGTCCCTTCGATTTCCGGTCGACAGCTCTGACCACTGAGCTATGGCGGCTTATCTCCTACCCGCGAAATTATTCAATATATACTAGTGTTTCATTCAACAATTACTGCTTGTTACATTTTTCACCTGAAAACAACCAACTTTATTTTATATGAGAAAGGCATTGTAAGTGCTAACTCTCTCACTAGATGGCGTCGAGACAAATTGTCTACATTTTTAGGTGAAATACTTGAACTTGTCAAATAATAAGTATTATTTTAGGTAAACTAATGTTTTTAGGACAAGATTTTTTTATGCATAGCACAAAGGGTAACAATTATTTTACAAGCAATAATTGTTCGCCTGAAACACTCATCCACATTGAAAAATCTCCTGATAAAAGATACATGACGCCAACGGGACTCGAACCCGTGTCCCTTCGATTTCCGGTCGACAGCTCTGACCACTGAGCTGTTTCAGCTTTCAAGGCCATTTTCAAACTGTGATTTTAGCCACGTTATGCCATGTTGCGCTAACTCCTTCTTTAGCAAACGTTTAGGACAGCATTGCAGTGTCCATCATCAGGGCAGATGTGTTATTTGAGGTTGTGTTAAAATGTGCGCAACACGGCATAACACCCCAAAAACAAATCACAAAAATACTTTAGGCCGTGAAAATCTTAAATCATATTTGACTTATTTATATGATTCTATTTTAACACATTTAAATAAATTAATAACTGCTACATCATTATTAAACAATTAAGATAACATTAATGTGGGGAAAACAGACTTCAATATACCCCCACAGAATATGAAATCTATTGTCACAATTATTTTATCAGTAAAAAGGTTTAACCGGTAATAAATCATTTTAATTTGGGAGCGGGTAAAATAGAATCATATAAATAAGTCGTCTAAACGTGATTAAAACCACAGTTTGAAAATAGCCTTGAAAGCCGAAACGGCTGTAACAACTGGTCAACTGGCTGGCAAGACATATCAAATAGTCCAATATTAGGTCTGTTTCCAATAAACCTATAAAAAATTCTCAGTTCTCCTTACCTCCTTACCACCATGCCAGTTGATGCTTTGTTTCTCCCAATTTATTGGTATAACCCATTAGTCTACATAATTATCTGGCGGTTTTTTCCATTACTTGTGCACTTATGTTAATGTATTTTATGACCGTCTTTGTGTTGCTTATATTTGTATCATGTTGTCTCCCTCTATATTTTGTTATATATATGCACACATTATGTACTTCTTGTTTAGTATTAATTTGTACCCTGATGATGCTTAAGTAAAGCGAAACCGGTCGGTTCTTAAATTAATAAATATCGTGGTTTTAAAACAAAAAAGTATTTTATTTTATTAAATATGTCAAACCACAAAGTGATTGCTTTCTACAATAATAATAAATATATTTGTAAATAGATTACTACAGAGACATGAATTACATAGGTAAATACAATAACGAAGACTTGTTTTGCTCTTCTTGTAGTAGACGTGGAACAACGAAAGTGTTCGGCAACTTTTACATTGATATTTTGACTTACATTTAGAACATATGTAAAATGTATAATTAAGAACCTACCTAATGGATTTTTGTCGTTATATTCCTGTTAAAGAAATGATTTTACTTTGCTCTGTCATTGACATAGAAACGAGGATATACTTGACACAGAAATGTCAACTATATCCTCAAATAATTGCTATTTATAAATGATGGAGAAATAAATCAACATAATATGATATAATTATTGAATTTTTTTCGTGGTTCGAGAGCTTATGCATAAAATTGCATAACATTTTCAATTCAAGTATTTTGTTTTCGTGTAACTTATTTCATAATTTTGTACACAACTAATGTTATAATCCTTCAATCTGCTCTTACAGTAGGGCAGCAATTAAAAAAGCTGGCCAAGAAAAATGTGGCCAAGTTTTGGCGATCTACTCGGATATGTGACGCATATTTGGGGGCGGTACATGGAACGTTTTGGTTGAACTCAAACCGTTGGGTTGGATATCTCCAAAGCCTTTGACAGAGTCTGGCACCTGGCGCTTATCGGGAAGTTATCATCGTATGGGATCCACCCAACCCTGCCTAGTTGGATTGCGGACTTTCTGATGGGAAGAAAAATTCAAACCGTGGTTGAAGGCTCTTCTTCCTCACCGCACCAAATCAATGCGGGGGTGCCACAAGGATCTGTGCTGTCTCCGACGCTGTTTTTATTGCACATCAACGATCTCGTTGAATGGGCACCAATTCACTGCTACGCTGATGACAGCACCGTTCACGAGGGTTATCTTTTTGACAGGCCCCCTTCCATCTATGATGTCCGTACAGCTCGGGAAGTTTTGAAGCAAAAAATTGACCACCACCTAGAGATGGTTCGTGCCTGGGGCAAGGACAACTTGGTCAGTTTCAACGTCTCAAAAACCCAAGCGTGTCTGATTTCGGCAAAGAGGGAGATCAATGACTGTCTGAATTCGATGGGAGCACTCTCCCCAATAAAGACTCCATTGAAATGCTTGGAGTTACTATATCAGACCAGCTCAAGTATCGGGGATCCATAGAAGCCCGAGTAAATCAGGCCTCCAAAAAGTTGGGCGTCTTGTACAGGGCTAGGAGATTCTTCAACAGTGACCAGCTGCTGACCCTGTACAAGTCTCAAGTCCGCCCAACTATTGAATTTGGGAGCCACCTTTGGGCTGGTGCCCCAAAATACTTAATAAACCTGCTTGAATCTGTGCAAAGGAGAGCGATCCGTCTGATTGACAATCCGTTGTTAACAGACCGACTGCCTTCTCTAATGCATAGACGCAATGTAGGCATGCTGTGTCTGTTCTACAGGTATTTCAATGGAGCCTGCTCCAAGGAGCTAGCAGAATTGATTCCTGATGCACCGGTGCACGTGCGCGAAACTCGAAGGACAAGAACTGAACACCCGTTCACGGTTGACGTTGGCTTCATGAGAACGGGCCGTTTTTACGACTCGTTTTTGTGTAAGTCGGCTCGTATGTGAAACGAGCTACCGGCATCTGTTTTTCCTCCCTCCTATAATCCGAGCCTCTTCAAGGCCCGCATTAACAAATCCCTTCCTACAGCCCCTACCTTACTCCGCCTCACAACGCCGCCCAACCGGGTGGTGACATAGTTCCCCTGTCTATGCACTGCACAGGCACGGACACTCTAATGAGGTGTCTCATAATAAAAATAAATAAAAAAAAATTGGCGCGAGGCGGCGGCATGCAAGCATCAAATTGGGCGTTCCGAATAATATTTTAAAATCCAATGACTGATTATTTTTTTATATTTCGGGCTTAATGCGCAAATTAAAAGTTTATTTCTTAAAATAAATAAATGAAAATCTAAAAATTCTATTTCAACACCATATGCACATGGGTAAAAAAATTACTCTGTTCTAGAGTAAATAACGTTAACTTAAATATTTAAAAATAAATTTTGTCTTGAACTATTTTATAAGAAGCTTAGGCTACATTTTAACGTCGTCGGTGAAAAACACATTATAATCTCTACTGTGAGTCAGCATGTGATTCTTCAATTGTCCCTTCCGAGAACATGAGTATGTTCAGTCGGAACAAGCAAAGCTATTCTCTACAATGAGTCAGTATGTGTTTCATCAAATATCCCTTTTGAAAAAATTATTTTTTGCATTCGCAACATAGAAAAGGATTTTCTCCACTGGTTCAGCATGTGTCTATACAACTGTCCCTTCCCAGAACATGAATATTTACAGTCGTAACAAGAAAAATGTTTTTCTTAAATATGAGTCAGCATGTGCTTCGTTAAAGTGTCCTTTCGAGCAAATAATCTTTTGCAGTAGGGACATAAAAACGGTTTCTCTCCACTATGAGTCAGCATGTGGCTCGTCAAATGGGTTTTTTGTGAAAATAATTTTTTGCAGTCGGTACATGAAAACGGTTTACTATGAGTCAGCATGTGCTTCGTCAAATAACTCTTAAGAGAAAATGATTTTTTGCAGTCGGAACATGAAAAAGGCTTTTCTCCACTGTGAGTCATCATGTGACTCTTCAAGCCTGCCTTTCGAAAACATGAATATGTACAGTCAACACAAGAAAAAGCTTTTTCTCCACTGTGAGTCACCATGTGTCCTTTCAATTCTGCTTTTCTAGAACATGAATATGTACAGTCAGCACAAGAAAAAGCTTTTTCTCCACTGTGAGTCTCCATGTGTCTATCCAAGCCTACCTTTCGAGAACATGTATATGTACAGTCGACACAAGCAAAAGCTTTTTCTCCACTGTGAGTCAGCATGTGACTCTTCAAGTCTGCCTTTCGAAAACATGAATATGTACAGTCAACACAAGCGAAAGCTTTTTCTCCACTATGAGTCAGCATGTGGTTCGTCAAAATTCCCTTCTGAGAAAATGATTTTTTGCAGTCGGAACATGAAAAAGGCTTTTCTCCACTATGAGTCAGCATGTGGGTCGTCAAAATTCCCTTCCGAGAAAATGATTTTTTGCAGTCGGAACATGAAAATGGCTTTTCTCCACTATGTGTCAGCATGTGGTTCGTCAAAATTCCCTTCCGAGAAAATGATTTTTTGCAGTCGGAACATGAAAATGGCTTTTCTCCACTATGAGTCAGCATGTGGCTCGTCAAATGGGTTTTTTGTGAAAATAATTTTTTGCAGTCGAAACATGAAAAAGGCTTTTCTCCACTATGAGTCAGCATGTGTTTCGTCAAAATTCCCTTCTGAGAAAATGATTTTTTGCAGTCGGAACATGAAAAAGGCTTTTCTACACTGTGAGTCAGCATGTGTCTCTTCAAGTATGCTTTTCTAGAACATGTATATGTACAGTCGACACAAGCAAAAGCTTTTTCTCCACTGTGTTTCAGCATGTGCATCTTCAGATTTGCTGTACTCGAATAGTTACAGTAAGTACATTTAAAAGTTTTAACTCCAGCGTGGTCGCGGAAGTGAAGTTCTAACTTTGACTCAGAAGAGTAGGAATTTCCCAGACGCGTCTCCAGATTTGTTGTTATGTCTGCAGAAGAAAGTTTTATAGTTTAGTAAATCAATTCATAACAGACGAAATTATTTATAAAATTAAACTTGTGAATTTACAAAGAATACTTGATTTTACCTGGTATCGGGGTAATTCTTTCAGACTGCTCTAAGCATTGTTTTTTAACATCTAGCAGGTCTATGTCTATTTCTGTAAAGGTAATTCCCCCTCCATCTTGTTCTCGGGGCCCTGGTTCTGCCTTGATGGGAACAGTTTCCACATTAATTCCACCTGTTATATAATATATGATAATTAACATAAGGTAACTTGAAGTAATAAGAAGGACCCCAGATGCCCCCTTCTGGGATAGATGCTTTCACCGGAGACACCTTAAAACGGGAGCGTTTGATTTTCAATTATTGTTTCCTGCACCAATAACACATTTTCATTAGTTCTTTGTGATTCACAAATCACATAGAAAGAGAGCACATTGACAGTAAAGTAAATGAAGTTTTTTAGCCTTAAAAACCTTTAAGAATCATCAACTTTTAGCGGGGAATTATTTGGGGCGTAAAAGTTTGTTACGTCTAGCAATTCCCTATAAGGTTAATTTAACGTATTTTATTACACGAAAATGAACTGTCAATCAAATCCACAAGAAATACGACAGTGTAAAGCTTATTCAATTGGGTTTGAAAAATCACGGGAAATGTGGAATGATAGAAACAGCCTACCATGAATTCCCATGAATCCCGGCAGTAGGGCTGTCGACTAACTTGCACTGTTCACAGGGTGAAATTTCCTCCAAAACGAGATAATCTGATTTTGATATTTGCAAACAGAGCACAAAGCGTGTGAATATACGACGAGGACACGACGATTACACCTTCTTGCCACACGACACGAATACGAATGTCGACTTGCGACAATTTACAATGCAAAAAATCATCTTCCCGTTAACAAACCATAGTCCCGTTGGCGTCATGTATCTTTTATCAGGAGATTTTTCAATGTGGATGAGTGTTTCAGGCTATTAATTATTGCTTATAAAATAAATCATCTTCTTTCAATGTAAGTAAGGCTGTTTTTAAGGAAGGAAGAGGATAGTAGGTATGATAGTATATGATGGGAAAAATGGTAAATATTATCCAAAACTATTTCAATACTAAACATTTAACGGAAATACAAACGCAACTTATGTTTGGATGTACAGGTAGAGATCATTTCGTTTATATGCATTAGTCTTTGTAACGTTCTATTCCACAATAAACAGGAATTTAGATATCTACAGTTTTACATAATATGTTCCATAAACTTACTAGCCGTCGGAGTACTTTCGACATACTGCAAACATTTCTACTTTACCTGCGTCTTCTTTCTGGGACCCTGTCTCCGTCTTGATGCAAACATTCTCTGGGTTGGGAAGATCCATGGCACTGTTATGTAATGGTTACTTGTCGAAGCTCACAAAATGGACCTGAAACAGAACTGACATGTGTAAATTCAGTATTTTATTTGTTAGTACATCTCTATCCTCGCTAAAGTTGAAAACATTATAAATGCGGGTGTTATTATTGAAACAAATCTAAATTGGAAATCACAAACAAATTAATCTATCTGTAATTGAAAAAGAGAAAATTACATATTTTTCTCATGCGCAATTTTCAATCATTTGCGGCATTATAGGATGGGGTGGTGCGCTAAATGCATTTATCAAGCCTTTACAAATAACTCAAAAGCATATTATTAAATTTATATATAATAAAAACAGATCATCCCATACTGTTAATATAACACACAGAAATAAAATGTTTAATATTCGTAAAACATTTTCAAATAAATTTAAAATAACTTATACAGGATGCGGCAGAGAGGACGAACGTTGGGATGGGTAGTTCTCTCCCCCTCCGTCTACAAGAGAGGTGGGTGGGGGGGGTGCCGCTTGACTCGTTAGTTCCTAGCATTGTTTTACAAGTTGTCGTCATGGAGCCGTGGACGGTGGAGCACCGCGTTTTCGCCTATGATTGTTTCGTCCGAAATAATGAGTCAGTCACCGTCGTACAGCGTGAGTTTCGTCGCCACTTCAACATTCATCGGAATAGAGCTGTTCCCTCTCGAAACACCATCCTTCGTTGGGTTGAATCACTTCGCAGGCGTGGTGAACTGATCAACAGAAGACCAAGAGGAGCTCCGCGAACAGTTCGAACTCCTGAAAATGTTGAACGCGTTCGACAAGCCTTTCTTCGCAGTCCGACTCGATCTGCCCGGAAACATGCTGCCGCACTTCGCCTCAGTGATTGTTCGGTAAGGCGAATTTTGCATATGGATCTCCGCTTTCACCCCTATGATATAGAGCGATGTTGGAGAGAGTCAACGCGAACTTCCAAGAACTCCTCCAGCACTGCATCAACGATTTCGGCCACCACATGCCTGATGTGACTTTCCACACTTTACTGTCTAAAATGCTATTTCCTCGATTCCATCAATAAATTTGTTTTTGAGTAAAAATTAACTATTTTATGATTATTTTAAAACCATCCGTCCTCTCTGTGTGTAGTCTTCAGTGGGTGGTTAGGAAACCACGGTGAGCGTCAATTGAAAGGAGATTTGACGTTGGGTGCCAATTGATAGGGGCTATGAGGGGCGCCTATTTAGTGATTGAGGGTTTAATATTTAAGGATGATCTTAGCCACCTAAACTTTCTCTAAAAATCAAAATCAGTTTTATTGAAAAACTTGTTTATAAAAAATATAATAAATAAATCGAACAAACATTCAGACGATTCTAAAAAAGTAATAAAGTGTGGTTTTATTTCAGGAACGCGTGTGATGTTTTGTTTTAAAACCGCAAATTTAAATATCCAATAGACCGGGCTGTATTATCGTCCTGTTCATGTTTTGACAGCTTAACACACTTTTCGGATAAACATCGATAACGTCCGCACAAGGAGACACTCTTCAAGCGAAGGGTTTTGAAGCCATCAGACTTCAGGTCAGTTTTGATATTAACCGTTTGTTGTGTCCTCAAATGTTTGGCCCTCAGGAATTTGGGGCACAGTTAGTTAAATGGTACCAAACTTAGGTGAAATACCGTCAACTTAGGTGATCAGTAGTGCACGCCACTACAGTATTGCCAAAAAATTGTCTTATTTCAATACGCGATGAAAATTTGTCATAGGTATTTAATTTTAATAAAATTTTTAATTAATTAATGTTTAGGTTCCCCCAAGCGGTTGAAAATTAGTTAACAGGTATATTTTTTAACAATATTAATAAGTGACAATTTATTTACAACTAGCTGTACCCCGCCATACGTTGCTGTGGCACAGTCTGCCTGTGCAGATAGAGAAACAATAGCACGTGTTGCTTTCACGTCCAACAGCTGTTTTTTTTAAGTGTTATGAGCTGTCACAGGTGACATATATAAAATAAAGGGATATAAAAACACGCGCGTATTTGAATGCAACGTTGTATTAAAATTTCAAATCATTCGATGAAGAACTTTCGGCGATTTAAGATTTTGATCAATCGAACATTTACATTTTTTTTTATAAAAGATGAAAAACAGTTACTACAGAATTCATTAGTTAAATAAATGTTATTAGTTATCCCGGTATGAAATAATGTTTTGTTTCAATTTTTGGCGGATTTATAAAAGTTTATGGTGGAAATAATAAAGCCTTCTCTGTTCTTTTTGCCACACACTTTCTAAGATGCTTCAGTCACAACCGGCAAACAACGTTGAATTGATGTGTAACAGGGCAACCTGTCAAATTTATTGAAAATAGAACTGACTTCTAATGTTTAAATTAAATATACAATTCCTGAGAGAAAGTCCAGTTATATCCAATTTTCTAATCCTGTATCTTAATTTCGCTAATAAACAATTAGATAATTTTAATCAAGCGTTAATCTCAAGTGCTCTACCAGGTAAGTATGGTACTGTATATTATCTTCATAAATAGTAAGTAATAACATAGATCACTGTATAAATGTATTTTAAATTTGTACAGCGCCCTTGAGGTTATCCACAAAAACGGCGCTATACAAGTCATCATTATTATTATTATTATTAGGCATTCCTCTGGTTCTTCTTTTGTTCCATCGGGGGATACGTGATAAGCGTATCTTGCCAGGATATCATATCAACGTAGGTTCTTGCATCAAAATTCTACGTCGCTGCTTTAAATATTCTCTCCTGGATAACTGAGCACGTCATTCGAAGGGTCGGTAAGCAATCCACATAAACCAAATGCTGTAAGACCCTGCGCAGAAAAGTTCCACAGTGAACTGATTTGCAGAACGTTACCTTACTTTAACGAACTTCATTTTCTGAGCAGGGTTTCGGTTTGTGTTGATTACCGACCCGTGGAACGACGGGCTAATTATCTGGCTTTCAATGAATGCCTTATTCCTAATTCTTTGGTGATAGGTGACTCATCAGTTATCATTGTTAAGAGTTCAAGTATTAAGCATTTTGTTTAAACACAGAATTAGTCATTATTTTTAATTCGTTCGGAAAATAGCGAGAATGGCTTGTGATATTTTAAAGACGCCACGTTAGAACGTATGCCCTTATGATAATATGACCAAATTTTCTGATGGCGTTCCGCTTCCAAAACAAAGTCGTAAAATACGGCTCGACGGATTAAGCCAATACCACTCCTAGACTCGTCGGTTTCTTGTAGCAAGATCAGGATAAAATGCTGGAAACTGTGGATTTTATCAAGGAAGAAGTTGTTAACCTTGCTTGAATCAGAATGGTCGAGTACTTCACATCTATTTTTAGAAAGTACTGGCAGAATTTAACAATAATTAAGAAGAGCCGGAAAATTGAAATTAAGAAGAGCCGGAAAGTGGAAAAGTGCAGTTGTTGTACCAACTTATTAATCAAATGGCGTAGTAGCAGCTCTTTGCAATTAGAAAGAAAGAACTACCACTGTACCGGACGATTCAAACGATTGTCCATCGTTTGAATCACACCTCCAGTTAAATGTGGAACCATTGAACTGGTACAAACGTATGTATATTTGGGGGTAACTGTAGATGCGCATATGAAATGGGATACACACGTTAGCAACATCTGCAAACGCCTAAGAGCTGTTGCGGGGCGAATTTACAAAATTAATTTTTTTATGCCTACAAGTACGTAAAAAAATCTATTTGTCACTAGCGGAATCTACAATCAGATACGGAATAACGTCCTGGGGAAACTCCTGCAAGACAAATAAAGGTTACATCCAATCAATTCACAACTCCACGACTAAGCTTTTGCTAAACAAACGTATTTATGCACAAAGAAGAGATATAAAATTATTATATGAGTCAGTTAACCTATTATCTGTTATTCAAAAAATAATCAACTTAATTTATCTCTAGTCTTTTCTTTCTTGATCTAAAAGAAGTTTAGATCTGGTACGCACTCGTGTTGTTTCATTTGAATTATTCTACGTGATTATGTTAAAATCATAAGACCCATGCTACACCAGTCGACCGGATATTATAGATCTAGATCTTGCTACACCAGCTCGACCCGATACTATAGATTACACCAGTATTCATAAAGGAATTCGACAGTTTATAGCAGCTCCACTTCAACACATATTCAATCTGTCACTTCAAACTGGAATATACCCTGATCCTTGGAAACTTAATCACTTGACACCTGTATTTAAAACAGGTGATAAAAATTGTGTTTTAAATTATACACCAATTTGCATACTGTCTACCACCCCGAAAATGTTTGAAAGTATTGTCTTAGATAAAATTGCTCTTCAGTTTAGGCATATAACCAGAACATCATGGTTTTGTGACCGGTCGATTTACCACAACCAATCTTCTATTGTATGAAAACTATATCTGTGAAGCTTTCACGTCTCGTGCACAAGTAGGTTCAATATACACTGACTTTTCAAAAGCCTTTGATAAAGTAAATATTAATATCCTTCTCAGACATCATATTGACAGTTCAATCGTTTCTCGCTTAGCCAAGAATAATCTTAGCTAATTCTCTAGTGAAAATTTTGCATAAGTTGGGCTAAGTCGCGACGCTATTAAATCATGCCTTAGTTCAAATTAAAGTTCATCGGTCGCTCAGTTTGATTTGGAAAAAGAACAAACTAGGGTAGAAAATATTAGCATTAAACTTACCAATAACTTTGACATGCTTCAAATAGTTGATTTAACTGCAGGGGTAAAACGGTATAAGTTTAACTATGTAAAATTAAAGGAAACATGACAACAAGTTTAGCAGAGACAAAACCACGCTTCATAAGTGGGGTTATACAAAGACAATATAAAATACAAGACCGACTAAAAAATCGTAAAAAATGTTTATTTATCGAGGTAGGTACTTACTGATCGAAATGTTCCACAGCCTGTTTTTATTTCAGGAACGCGTGTGAATAATAATTTTCACCTTTATATTAGCAGATTTATATTTCCAATAAATGGGGAAGTATTATAGCAAGAATTCTTTGACAGTTAGCCCATAGACGTGTGCTAAAAATAGATGGTTAGTCTACGCCATCTCTTAGACCATCTATTTTTAGCGCACATCTATGTCCTAGCTGTCAAGAATTTAGACGATTATACGGCCCTATTTGCTGAAAATATCAAAGTGCAGACATCAAGCTAAATATTATTGTTCTCACGCGTTTCTGAAATAGAAACATGCTTTGAAATGTTGCGATCAGGTGGTAATTACCTCAATGAATAATTATTTGGTACATATAATTCATGTGAGTCCTAAATGCCCGTTTATAATAGGAATAGTCCGTAATTCGTAATCGATAAGCCCTAGGCCGTAGAAGTTGGAAGATATGAAACCTGTGTATCCGTTTAGGTAAATTTTGGATAGGGCCTGACACGCTTATTACGAATAATTTTTAGAAAAAAACTTTATATTCGCCTTATTTACTATAAAAGAAAACTTTTTGCATTTTGGGGGGCGGAAAATTATGCATTTTGATTTTCAATTGCGTAAAACCAAAATTCACTCCGCGAAACGATGTGGCGACATTAGGAACGCACTGTTATGTTGGTATCACTGATGCATTAACAAGAACTAAATACGACCGTTGCTATCTTCGTGGGATACCTAGGTTTGTGTAACATGGTTTGTGATACAAAGGAAAGTGCCCCTTAATAACGCCTGCTCGCGTCAAGACAAGAAAAACATCCCAGTTTTCAAATAGTTTACCGGCTACGCTAGGTTTGTGTAACATGGTTTGTGATACAAATCCATTTGTCTTCCACGAAGTTAGCCATAGTCGTATCTACGCAATGTATCAGGGATACCAACATAACAGTGACGTACCTAATGGCAGCTGATTGTCGCCGCATCGATTCGCGAAGTGAATTTTGGTTAACGCAATTGAAAATTTAAATTCATAATTTTCCGCCGCCCGAAATGCAAAAAGTTTTCTTTTATAGTAATTAAGGCGAATATAAAGTTTTTTCTAAAAAATATTCGTAATAAGCGTATCAGGCCCTATCCAAAAATTACCTCCGTTTATAATAGATGGCAATAATCTCTTATTTTTTTCCATAACCGAAAAGATGGTCCAACTTTGCAGAAAGCTAAGATATATACTGAGATTTATGTATTTTCTATCGATAATCTTCAGTTATACTTCAGTTTAATCCAGTCCCATCTGAATTATTTAATAGAAATATGGGGAAACACATACATTACATTCCTAAATGATTTACAAACAATACAGAACAAAGTTATTAAAAAACTCTTCAATTATAACCCGGACACTCCCACAAAAAAACTGTATCAGGAAATGAAACTCTTGAAAATAAGGAAATTGTACGAATACAACATATGCCTCCTAATCTACAAAATCCAAAATGGACTTATACACACAAACACAACATTTAAACAAACGTCACAAGTACACGAACATTATACTAGGCAACATAACAAATTGTACACACATACTGTAAGAACTGAAAGTGGCAAAAGAGGCATTGGCCACGAGGGTGTACAAATATACAATCTCCTTCCAGATAAACTTAAAACTGAGAGTATAAATGTGTTTAAAAAAAAACTTTTTAATCTTAAGTTATTAGAACAATAATTAGAAAACTATTTATTTAATGTTACATATTTAAGTTAAGAAAGCGAAATGTAAATTTCTTTTAACTTAATAAAAAAAAAAAAAAAAAAAAAAAAAAAAAAAATCTCTGGTATCTGCTATTTGACAATCGAATATAATTAACTCCTTTGTGTTGTAGAAGTCCTAACAATTTATAAAAATTGGTCTGCGACGTTCTTGTATACTTCTTGAATTGATCGTTGTATACTGCCGCCATGTCTTCAAACAAATTATGGAAATGACCTGTTTTCTTCCTTTTATGATTAATTGGACGCACACTCCAACGTCGTTTTTTCCTTATTTTTCTCGTCAACTATGCGTCTCAATTGCAGTGTGTGTTAGCCCCAGAATCGACAAAAACATTCCACATGCAACAATGTCGGATGAATCCATCGTTTCAATATTTATTTATGTAAAACAATATGACTTTTTATAAGATGGATGAAGAATAAACTCTCGGTTGACAGTTGGCATAGAACATTGACAGCGGCATAGTCACTTCTATGGGCGTATTCTATTCTATTCCTTTCCAATTTATAAACCACGATCTAAAATATTACGGATTACGGAAACGGCCAATTCTTACGCTCATTCCTATTGTAAACGGGCTTTAATCGCGCAGCAGACTTCGATAAATTTATCTTTTTTTATGCTTTCTTAGTCCATTTATTGTCTATGAATAACCTAACTATTAATGAAGCATGATTTAATTTCGTCTCTGTGAATTAAATCAATGTTTCCAATCTTGTCCTAGTTGTTAGTAAGTTCTAAATCTTATGTTTTCTACCCTAGTAAATGGCGTAGTTCATATTGCTTGGTCAGTTAATGTTGTTCCAAATCAAACTGTGCCACCGATGAGTTTTGATTAGGACTGAGGCGTCATTTAATACACTATTTCGTGTTTTCCAACGGGACTTAGCTCAACTAGGTGGAATCTTTTCGCTAAATTTGGCTAAACGAGGAATGATTGAACTGTCATTTTGATATCTACTTCACTTCAACTTTGTATTTCTTAGATATTAGTTGTAATGATTACACATAAATTAATAAATAGTGAAATTGTGGATCAAATATACATTGTTATAACCGGGAAGCATTAGATTGCTAAAATCCAATAACTGTTGGCGATTGGCTCAACCGTTTTCAAATGTTGGATTGCATATTGTGCAACATCAAAGTCAACAATGCATTTTTCTAAATTCTTAATTGACTGCATATTCAAAGATACTTACATTTTAAACTCTATATCATTCTATATCCCTTTTTATTATCCGTGTCCAATATTGGCTATTTGAAAGGGGACGAGCCTTCTTCAAATAATGCATGACTTCCTAACAGTATAATAAAAAGAAGTTTAAGCCATCATATATTTAATTTTATCTTTATTTTTATTCCTCATATGGTTTCTAAAATGACTTGCATTTTTTTAATTTCTGTTTTACCAAAAATTTTATTTTACGTTTCGTTTTATTATTGTTATTCTTACATAAATCACTTACGACTACCATAATACAGACATGAGTCTAGTATGTTAGTTGAAAAAATTACCAAAATTGTAATTTTTTTTAATTTACAAAATGTAAAACCCAAACACGTCAATCATGTTTTCATCAAGGTTGGTTACTAGTAAGATTAATATCCTCGAGTTTTTGCACACTGTGTGTCTTTTTGACTTTTTGAAATAATGGCATACTGAGCTCCGGGCCAAAAAGGCCCCTTTCTCTTTTTAAATTGGTTGTAGGAAAATAATTTTTAGTTTTTTGTTAAAAAAAAATTGCAATAAAATAGTCAAAATAGGGTTTAAAATTATCAATTCTATAAAAAATACAGAACTTTTTTAATGTGAAATCGTACAAGAGTCCCAACTGCTCCCAACCGTTTGTAACCAGTGAGACTATGGCATCCCCAATTGGGGTATGTTGTGGGGCGGAATGTAGTTCAGAGGGGAAAGCGATGGGGAGATGAAGGTGGGGAAGTGGCTGGCTATTCAACTTTGGTCACCAAATACAGTCAAAGCCATTTCAAGCAACGTTCCAATTCTGAATCGTGGTCTTACACCAGGGCGATACTGAGAGTATCTTCCATTCTGAACATGCCGCTAATATACTATAAGTAGGTACTAATGAGTAATTTTTGAAATAACACAATTAACTCTGCAGTGGTCACGCATCTAAATGAGGAGTCGCGCGGACTACAGACGTAGTCCATTTTTAAATTGAAATAAAACAAAAATTAAGAAAATATGATCAGTTCAGTTTTCTTTTTTTAAATTCACAATCTGAGCTCTTTAAATAATTTCATCTGTTATGAATTAATGTACTTCTTAATCTTTTGCAGACTTCAAAACAAACCAGAAAACGCATCCCGGAAAAAAACGATTTTCTTGTCCTTATTGTAATTACTCCTGCTGGCATAAGTCAAAGATAGAACTGCACTTGCGCAGTCATACTGGGATAAAACCTTATTCGTGTTCCGACTGCAAAAAATCATTTTCTCAGAGTGGGACTTTGACGAACCATATGCTTATTCACAGTGGAAAAAAACCTTTTTCATGTCCCGATTGCAAAAAATCATTTTCTCAAAGGGGGTCTTTGACGAACCATATGCTTATTCACAGTAGAGAAAAACCTTTTACTTGTTACGACTGTGCAAATTCATCTTTTAGGGAGGAAGATTTAAAGAAACACGTGCTAACTCACACTCGTGAAAAACCGTTTTCGTGTCTTGAATGTAGAAATTCATACTATAGAAAGGCAGGTTTTATGAGACATATGTTGACTCACAGCGAAGAAAAACCTTTTTCATGTTCCGAATGTACATTTTCATGTACTCAATAGGTATCTTTGAGAAAGCATGTGGTTACTCACAGTGGTGAAAAACCTTTTTCATGTTCTGACTGCGAAAAATCATTTTCTCAGAGGGGGACATTGACGAACCATATGCTGACTCACAGTGGTCAAAAACCTTTTTCATGTTCCGACTGCGAAAAATCATTTTCTCAGAGGGGGACATTGACGAACCATATGCTGACTCACAGTGGTCAAAAACCTTTTTCATGTTCCGACTGCGAAAAATCATTTTCTCAAAGGGGGTCTTTGTCGAACCATATGCTGACTCACAATGGAGTAAAACCTTTTTCATGTTTGACATGCAAAAAATCATTTTCTCGGAAGGGGCCCTTGGCGTTTTGAAAAACGTTTTGCATTTTAGCACTATGCATATTCATGTTGTCAAAGTTCCTGATATTCAGGTCTAATCACTAAACTCGGCCAAAACTATTTCAAGCAAGGTTTCAATTCTGAATTGTCGTCTTACACCATCGCGATACTGTAAGTATCTTCCAATCAGTTTTCAAATAACATTTATTTGCTCACGCCAGAACTAGAACTCGTGACATCCGGTATGCTAGTCGAGTGCCTTACCCCCACAGGCCATCTATTCGCCTACAGCTAAAATTTAGGTATTTGACGAACTACGTGCTTATTTGGAGCATTTTCTGTTTCATGTTTAATTATAAATATATCCAGGTATTGCTTTTTTTATTAGTTTTAAATTAGAATGTTGCACTCACTCCCCCTGCATACATTTTTAGTAAACTATTATTATTTGTTTTTTGGTAAAAATAAAACAATACGTATTACATTTTTAGCATTTCGATAATAACGATAAATGTAAGAAACAGTGTTTTATTAAACCGGAGACTAGCGCATGATCAAATAGCAATTAGTCCATCTATACTCGGAAACACTAAAAATTATCAAAAAACATATCTCAAAACCCTTAACACATTTAATCAACATAAGTCTCCAAAGCGGATATTCCCAACTGTATATAAACAAACCATCATCACTCCAATTCATAAATCTGACAACCCAGAAGAAGTTTCAAATTATCGTCCAATATCGCTGATCTCAAACATTGCGAAAATCTTTGAAAAAAATATCAAAAAAAGATGGACTAAATTTATTGACAAAAATGACGTAATTCACGGCAACCAATATGGATTTATGAAAAATAGAAGTACCCAAGATGCAATTGCCAAATTATCGAACATAATCCAGGACACATTAGACAAATCTTTGAAATGTCTCGGAATCTTCATAGATCTTAAAAAAGCTTTCGATAGTATTTCTCATGATAATTTTATTGAAAAATTGAATTGTGTTGGGATAAACGAGATGATAAACGAGATGTTGACGAGTTTAATAAACATGTTAATGAGACTTGTCAATCAATAGCAAACTGGCTGTTATCACAAAATCTGTCGCTTAACACAAACAAAACTGAACTTCTTAAATTTTGTACAGTACAAGCTACACCTATAAACATAAATGTTAACTTTTAAAAACAATCATATCGAACCTTCCCAAACATAATCACTGCTAGGAATACAACTAGATGCAAATATGAACAGAAAAGAACATGTATCTAAAGTTGTTGCAAAAATCAGTATCTTTTCTTTTGTTCTAGGCACCTTTAAAAATATCTTAAACATCGAGTCAGTAATCACCGCATACTATGGATACGTATACTTAATGATAAAATACGGAATAGTTTTTTGGGGAAACTCAGTAAACGCCAAAGATGTTTTTATCATCCAAAAGAGGTGCCTACGAAAAATTACAAACTCTGATCACCGGGATTCATGTAGACCATTTTTTAAAAATCTTAATTTTCTCACAGTGACGGACATATATAAAATGGAATTATGCCTGTTAGTACAATCATCTCCTGAAATGTTCCCACAAAAAAACTCAACACATAAACACGCTACAAGGTTCACAGAAAAAGTATTAATCCCAAAAGCAACCAGCAACTATTTTTCAAAAAGGACCACACTACATGGCCATTAAAATATATAACAACCTTCCACGTAGCATCAAACAAATAACCGACACACTTATTTAAATCAACACTAAAAAAATTTCTTTTAAACAAATGTCACTACACCTTGAATGAATACCTTACATGAATTAAATACTTCTGTTTTTTATTTTTATTTACTATTATTTATTTTTATTTATTTGTTAACATGTAATTGTTGGGTTATGTGATATAATGTGTATTTGGTGGGTTAGCTGGAAGAAATAGGATGTAACCTATAAGTTATACTCTTTGTGTGCAATAAATATTTTTTTGAATTTAAAAAAAAAAAAAAAAACGATTGTTTAATTTTGGATCAAGGTAGAAATATTGCTCGGGCCAGTTATTATTGTTGCATGGTATTTGGTTCTGTTGTTTCCCGCCCGCGTTCCGCGCGTTTACCTACATCGAGTCAGTTGTTAAAGTATCGCGCCGCCCGCAAGGTTCCGCTTCCGCATAACCTATATTGAGTTATTAAACCCACCGCGCCGCGCTGTATACGGCAAATGTTAAACCGCAAAGAACGCCGTGAAGAGTGCATAAAATAGCAATATATAACGCATTGAACCATTTCGCAATTCTAATATCACTATTCCTTTTCCTTGACCTCCTCCAATACTAACAATTACCCCCACCTGTGAATAAAGCAGAGCAAAGTGGAAGGTGCCGACAGTTGGAGATATTGGTAAGTCAATCAAACAATATCACAAAAAATCGCAAATTACAGTCCATTCACGCCGCAACATTTGGTCCTATTCGAGCCGCATTATTTAAATTGAGAATTACATTTTGGTAATTCTAGAACCATTTATTCCTATTCAATCGCAAATCGCATTCATTTTGTGTAAGAATTCAGTTGGCAATACTCGCCCGCTATTTGAAATTACATGCCTAGGTATAGGTACTCTTTGATATTTTGGGTAATTAAATTATTTATCGATGTTGTTGTAGCAAATTTATTCGGTGCAAATCGCAAAGATATTCCAGCGTAATATATTCGTCTATGTATTAATGCCAACCTAAGTACGTACGTAAACATCGCTTGAGTTTATGGCACAATATATTTAATTATTTGGAAAATAACTTCTCCACTATAATTCGTCAGTACAAATTGTCGCCCAGTACACTTGTGTTTCTTGCGCATTATTTTATAAATAATTAAACTTTTAGTTTGCAAATAATTCTAAAAATGGAAGACAAACTAAAAAGACAATTAGTTTTACTAAAAGGGAAAAGAGATATTATTCTAAAAAGGGTTCAAAATTTAGTTTTGCTTGCAAATAATTTGCCAATCAATTTCGACGCGTCACGCTCAGGTGAAGCATTTATGTCCGAATCTGAAAGTATTTTAGAAATTAAAAATAAATTTGAATTAATTATTGATCAAATTAACGAGAATAGGTACTCTTACGTCAGACCCGAATTCTGAACCAGATTATTCAAGCTGGGAACAGTTTGAAGAATTATACACACGTATTATTCGCGCACGAAATAATTTTAAACCAAATTTAGCTACAAAACCGCAAACATCTACATCTGCGTGTGCTGCTACGACTAATAATAATAATTTTATTAAGTTACCCGCTATAGAATTACCTACGTTTGATGGACGGATGGAAAATTGGCACCTATTTTATGAAACATTCAAAACAAATGTTCATTTAAATTCACAACTATCTGATTCGCAACGCGTACAATATTTAATTGGAAAATTAACTGGAACCGCGAAAAATGTTACGTCAGGTTTAGTGCCAACTGGAGACACATATAAAATAATCTGGGATACGCTAGTCAATAAATATCAAGATAAGCGATCTCTTGCCACTTATTACCTGAATAACATATTTCATTCAAAAACCGTAGCTCAAAACGCAAACAATCTGACAGTTTTTATAGAAAAATATTCAGCATCTATCGCCGCACTAAAACAATTGGGAATAGAAGACCTTTCGGATTTTATATTACTACAATGCGCTTTGCAGAAGTTAGAGTCGCAAACTGCACAAGCATTTGAGCTCTCAGTTCGAGAAATTGAGATTCCCACCTGCAAGCAATTGGTGTCGTTTGTGCAAGATCAGGTCAAAATTCTGCAACGAACTTCAACAACTCGTGGACCTAACACCGCCAACACACATTCAACCAGTTCCGATGGAACTGGTCGCACAGCTCAACTCCGCACACATCATACTTACACGAGTACGCAATCAAAATGCCTTTATTGTCAAAATGAGAACCACACGCAACTGTACACTTGTACACAATTTTTAAAATTATCACCAAAGGAAAGGTTTTCCTTCGCAAAGGAAAAATCTTTGTGTTTTAATTGCTTGAGCCCGCAACATACATCTACAAAATGTAAATCAAAAGGCACTTGTCATAAGTGTCATGGCAAGCACCATACTTTTCTTCATTTTGATAAACCCAGTCAAGCAAACGCCTCCACATCCAATGGAGAAACTCAACCTAACGATGCAGAACCGCCGATATGTACTATGTCAGCAACCACGCGACAAGGGGCAACCACTGAAGTTCTTGCTACCGCCAAAGTTCACACTGTTGATCGAAACGGTGAAGAGAATACCGTCCGCTGTCTTCTAGACCCAGGCTCACAAAAACATTATATAACTTCACAATGTTGTGAAAAATTAGGCCTGGCAGTCAGTTCAGGAACGCGCTTCGCAGTCCAGGGTTTAGGTGGCAAAACGCAATCAATAAGAGGAAGTGTCACATTGACAATTCAATCTAGGATTGATCCCTACTTCAAATACTCCATAACCGCTCTAGTTTTAGAAAAAATTACCGTTCATTTACCTACTTGCAAGGTGGTCTTGACGTCATATAAATTTATAAATGTTCCGCTGGCAGACGACACCTGGGCAATGCCAGGCCCAATCGATTTGCTAATTGGCGTCAGTCTGTTCTCTCAACTGTTGCTACCAAATAAGATAATCACCCCCGGTTTTCCAGTCGCGATTCAAACCACATTAGGTTATGTTTTTATGGGTGACGCCCCAGTAAATTCTCAACCAAACACCGCATTCACTTTCTGCGCTACGCACGAAATTGAGAACTTAATGCAAAAATTCTGGGAAATCGAAGATATTGGTTCGGAACCAGTTCACAGCCTCGAAGAAAAAGAAGCTGAAGACATTTTTAAAGGCACCACAACTCGCCTCGAGGACGGTTCTTATGAAGTGGCTTTGCCATTCAAAAGCAACCCTTGTGACTTAGGTGATTCATTGCAAGCTGCGCAAAATCGGTTTTATGCACTAGAAAGAAAATTTAATCATCTGCCAGAACTAAAACCGCTTTATGATGAAGTGATAAGAGAACATATTCGGTTATCTGTCCCAGGTGGAAGCCTTACCGTCAGAAAACGCATACTACATCCCGCATCACGCAGTTAGGCGTGAAGATAAAATGACAACAAAGGTGAGAGTGGTTCTGGACGCAAGCGCAAAGACAAAAACTGGTTTATCTTTGAACGATATTTTACACACGGGACCAAGCCTACAGAATGATTTATTTTGCATTCTTCTGAATTTACGCCTTTTTCCTATCGCAATATCCGCAGACGTTCGTCAAATGTATTTATGTATAAATGTTCGCAAAGAAGATCGTCGTTATCAACGAATTTTATATAGATTCGATCCGCAAAAGCCGCTTCAGGCTTACCAATACAATCGCGTAACATTCGGTCTTAAATGTAGTCCGTTCTTAGCCCTTCGAGCAATCAAACAATTAATGTTAGATGAAGGCGCTCGCTTCCCTCTTGCAAAGGATATTATTAATAGAGATGTTTATGTAGACGACATCGCTAGCTCTGCTTTAAATGAGCAAGAAGCTATCCGCGCGGCTGAAGAGTTGATTGAGCTCTTCCAGTCAGGAGGTTTTCAACTCGCTAAGTGGGCATCCAATTCCAGCACAGTTTTAGAAAACGTTCCATTGGAACTTCGCCTGTCGCAAAGTGTAACTTTCGATAATGATGCATCGCTAAAAATCCTTGGGCTACGATGGCATCCTTCGGATGACATTTTCGCATTTGAAGTTACTCCAGACAATCGAACTTGTACGAAACGCAATATTTTATCATCTGTCGCTAGACTCTTTGACGTGATGGGTCTAGTAGCACCTATAATTGTACAAGCCAAGCTTCTAATAAAGGAGCTGTGGAATTTGAAAATCGATTGGGACGAAATCCCACCCGCAAGGATATCACAACAGTGGCAGCAGTTCAACGCGGAATTGCCGTCAATATCGTCGATTCGTATTCCACGTCATATAGGAGTCACGGAAGGATGCACGTTAATACTTGTTGGATTTGCGGATGCAAGCGAAAAGGCATATGGAGGAGTGGTATACGCTCATGTGACCACTCCTGATAACCGAATTAAGGTTCAATTAGTTTGCGCAAAATCAAAGGTAGCGCCGCTAAAAATCGTTTCCTTAGCACGCCTAGAATTATGCGCTGCATTATTGTTATCGCACCTGTTAAAAAAGGTAATTGATAATTACTCCGCTAGGTTTACTATTCATTCAACATTTGCCTTTTCTGATTCGACTGTATCTTTAAGTTGGATTCATTCATCACCTCACCGCTGGCAAACCTTTGTTGCCAATCGTGTAGCAAAAATACACGAAAATTTAAACAGTAGTCATTTTTATCATGTCGCAGGTGCTGATAACCCTAGCGACTGCCTGTCAAGAGGTATGCTACCATCGCAATTGATAGCAAATGACATTTGGTGGAATGGTCCAAAATGGCTTTGCCAGCCGCATTTCGAGTGGCCTATTTCACCATTTAAGCACGCAAATTCAGAACAGTTACCGGAATTGAAACCCAATCAGTATGGACAGCCAACTACTTTTGGCTTGTGCTCTCGTGTAGCTGATCCACCCGAAATGAAACCTAAAACCGATAATCGCCTCAAGACAATCGTGTCACCTTTATTATGCACGTTGGCTTCTCGCATTCATTCGTGGTCGAAATTAATTCGAATTGTCATTTACGTGTTTCGCTTCATTAGGAAATTGCCGCGTAAATTTGAGTTAAGCCATATTGACATTGCAGAAATCGCTATTATAAAGGCAGTTCAGCAAGTACATTTTTCCGATGATATGAAGTCAGTGAACGACGGCAAGAAAGTACGGCAAGTTCTTGCTAAATTAAATCCATTTTTTCAGGACGGTCTCCTAAGAGTAGGAGGCAGATTGAGAAACGCCGAACTCGAATTTGATAGTCGTCATCCTATTTTATTACCCGCTCATGATCATATAGTTGATTTAATAGTAGATTATTACCACACTAAGAACTTGCATACGGGACCCACCTTACTTATGTCTCTGTTGAGGCAAAGGTTTTGGATACTTTCTTCGCGCAATATGATTCGGAAACGCGTGCATCAGTGCAATACATGCTTTAAAGTCAATCCCAAACCGCAATTCCCAATAATGGGAGATTTACCCACTTGCCGTGTCCGCGAAGCTAAGGCCTTTCTGCACACGGGGGTCGACTACGCTGGGCCGCTTCAAATAATCCCGCATAGATGTCGGGGTGTTAGAAGCCAAAAGGCATACATTTGCTTATTTATCTGTCTGGTGACCCGCGCGGTTTACATTGAACTCGCTTCAGACCTCTCGACTGAAGTCTTTCTCAACGCGTTCAAACGTTTTCTATCCCGTCGGGGGCCTGTAAATGTAATGTATTCTGATAATGGGACAAATTTCGTAGGAGCTAAATCGCATTTGAAGGCTTTATTCGAACTTTTAGAGTCACCGGACTACAAGAAAGAATTCTCAGAAAATTTGTTGGAAAACCGTATCGAGTGGAAGATGAATCCTCCACAAGCACCCCACTTCGGTGGGATCTGGGAGAGTAACATTAAGTGCATTAAATGTTACTTAAATAAAGTTGTGGGTACATCTCTTCTCACATACGAAGAGATGCAAACGGTTCTTCATCAGATTGAAGCTATTCTAAATTCACGCCCATTATCAGTGCTCAGCGTTACCGATGTTTCGGCTCCATTGCCTTTAACACCCGCGCATTTTTTAACGCTCACTCCATTACAATCTTTACCCGCTGCTGATTTGTCAGATGCGCCAGTAAATTTGCTGCAACGAAAACATCTTGTCGATCGTCTCGTCCAGACTTTCTGGAATCGATGGCGAATGGAGTATCTGAACACGCTGCAATCGCGTCAGAAATGGAATACAAATTCGAATCCAATAACGAAAGGCAACGTGGTAATAATTAAGAGTGACAATATCGCACCACTACAATGGCCTATTGGCGTAGTGGTAAATGTCCACCCCGGCGTAGATGGGGTGATCCGCGTTGCGGACGTTAAGACTAACTCCGGAACATATCGCAGGGCAGTCGTTAAACTCTGTCCCCTGCCTACACAATAACTTTAACGTTATCTTAGATTTAGTTAGTTAATTTAGATCTACCACAAGTTTAGTATTGTTATCTTAGATGTAGTTAATTTAGAATTTAGTTCTACCGCAGGTTCAGTATTGTTTATTGAATCCTTTCATAACGTGTTTCTTTTGTTGTATTAGTTACTTTGACCAATTGGTCAAGGCGGGGGGCATGCTCGGGCCAGTTATTATTGTTGCATGGTATTTGGTTCTGTTGTTTCCCGCCCGCGTTCCGCGCGTTTACCTACATCGAGTCAGTTGTTAAAGTATCGCGCCGCCCGCAAGGTTCCGCTTCCGCATAACCTATATTGAGTTATTAAACCCACCGCGCCGCGCTGTATACGGCAAATGTTAAACCGCAAAGAACGCCGTGAAGAGTGCATAAAAATAGCAATATATAACGCATTGAACCATTTCGCAATTCTAATATCACTATTCCTTTTCCTTGACCTCCTCCAATACTAACAATTACCCCCACCTGTGAATAAAGCAGAGCAAAGTGGAAGGTGCCGACAGTTGGAGATATTGGTAAGTCAATCAAACAATATCACAAAAAATCGCAAATTACAGTCCATTCACGCCGCAACAAATATAAACCCACTTATTTCGCCAGAAATTTTTATTGCAGAAGAGACATAAAAATGATAAATCAACCTATTTATTAACTTTTAACAGGGAAGAATCTATGGCGACATCTATGAAAAACTATCAACTTATTTATTAACTTTTAACAGTCTGTTGGAAAGGTAAGTATCTACATATAGCGACATCTATGCAAAGCTACACTAAACTCTATTTTCTAACATAAACTCCCCCCGAAAAAAGGATTGGAGGTCATTTTTTCTGAAACAAACCCCAAAACATAAGAATAAAAATTAAGCAGCTAAATATCTACATATATGCCAAAATTAATTTGGAAGAAACAAAAATAGTAATTATTAACTATAACTGTTAATACTAAAAATTGATTAACAATAAATATTTTAAATAATAGGTAACCTATTTCTAAGCATAAGTTTAAACATGAGACTACTCTAAAAACGAAATGACAATTTCAAACTAACTAAAATTATACAAATTAATTATGAGATTAAAATTATTACTTTCGTTCAAATCAAATTCATGCAATTCACTAAGCTATTCTATACTATAATTTAACAACTAAGATAATTCCAATAACCTTGTTCTAAGAGAAATCATAACAATAATCAAACATAAAACAAATAATATAGACAACACAACATGGAGCGCTGGTTTCCTGGTCATCCTTCTTAAGGGTTTGTGTTTTTCTATAGTTCATTACCACATTTATAATTAGTTTCTTCAGATGTATTTGTGTAGTTTGAAATAACATATAGCCAGCAGGCTATCTCGGTTTATAAGCGTTCATTTTTAAAGTGTTTTTTTTTCTTGGTATATACGGATCTACAATCCTTTTTTAATTTTTTACATTTTTTATCAAACTCGCAAGTTTTATTGTTATCCACTTTTTTATGCACTGTTTTTACCTTTTAATTTATTATTATTTCTTCCTTTTCTTCTTTTAATTTATTATTATTATTTTTTTATTTATGATAATACACAAAAATTTTATATTCTTTTTATCACGAAACTTTTTATATTGTTTTGCACAAAACCTTTTTTTTTTTATTTTGCACTTACTCAGCGTCTGGTCCGTTGGGTGGGGGTGTCGACATTTTCAACTCCTCGTTGTCATCTATTGGCAACAGACAGATCTTTGAAATGGCCCTCTGGATGATGCCTTTCGACGTGATGATGGTCGCCACGCGAACTCTTCCATCAGCGCCAGGATGAACGGCGCTCACACGTCCCAGCCTCCAGTAGCAAGAAGGGACGTTGTCCTCCTTTATTACGACCATGTCGCCAGAACGCATCTGCCTTTGATTCCTATTGGTCCATTTGCTTCTGGTTTGAAGTTCTGCTAAGTACTCCTTCCGCCACCTCGACCAAAAAAATTGTACAATCTGGATTAGTTTTTGGTAATTGTTTAATCGATTGAATGTGATATGTTCCAAATTTTGTTCTGGAATCGCCGCCAAACTAGTTCCTATTAGAAAGTGACCAGGAGTCAAGGGATTAAGGTCATAAGGATCATTTGATAAGGGAGACAGTGGCCTGGAGTTTAAGCAAGATTCAATTTGACACAACACCGTATTAATCTCTTCATAAGTTAATGAAGCGATACTGGTTATTCTTTTTAAGTGATGCTTAACTGACTTTATCCCAGCCTCCCAGAGCCCCCAAAGTTCGGCGCACGAGCTGGTATAAATTGCCATTGTATTCCTAATGTGGATAAATAATTATCAATTTTATCATTAGACATATTTAAAAAATTATAAATTTCTCTTAGTTCATTATTAGCCGCTTTAAAATTGGTTGCATTGTCCGAGAACATTTTGCTTGGTCTACCACGACGCGAGATAAACCGTTTCAAAGAGTTTAAAAAACTCTCTGCGCTCAAGGACAGCACAGCTTCTAAGTGCACGGCTTTAGTGACCATGCATACGAACAAGCAAATATATGATTTAACGCTATGTGATTTTCTGTGAATACCCGACTTTATTAATATTGGTCCACAGTAGTCCACTCCTGTTATCTGAAATGGCCTACATTCAGTTATTCTTTCAGCTGGTAGGTCGGCCATCAACTGCTGTTCGGATTTGGGATTACATCTATAACAAATTATACATTTTTTTATTATTTTTTTTACAACATTCCTTCCCTTAATCGGCCAAAATTTCATTCTAATCAACGCCAATAATGACTGCGTTCCCGAGTGTAAGTTCAAGTAATGATAGTGTTTTACAATTAGCTCTGTTAATTTATGATGCGAAGGTAACAAAATTGGGTGCTGCTGGCCTTCGGTTACCATTTTACCTTTGGAGAGCCTTCCCCCCACACGAATTAGATCCCTTTCAATAAAAGGATCTAATGACTTTAGTGCACTATTCCTAGGTATATTATTTAAAGCTCATTATTTAAAGCTACATTAATAAGCTGTATTTAATAATCATGTCAAGACAACTTAGAGTAAATATTCCAATAAAGTCAAGTCATTTAAAACCTAGGACAGTTAGTTTCCAAAAATACCAACAGGGGATGAGGAAAAATCAACATAAAATGGAAAAATCGTACAACTCTCATACGAAGGAGTTAACACCATTGAAAATTGGTGATCCAATTTTATTCAAAAAGACTCCTCAAAGTCATTGGATGCCAGCAACTGTTGTTGAAGTAATAACTAACTGCCCGCGTTCATATGTAATTAAAACTTTAGATGGTGTAACATACCGCAGAAATAGGAAACATCTCATGTTAGATAAATCTAGATTAATTAATGATAATTTAAGATGTAATTTAAAACCCTATGAAAGTATTCTAACACAAAATGGCGATAATGACATCGAACAACTACCAACTTCGTCCAATGCTCCAGATAAAAATTTGGTCCCGGTGTCTGCGACAAGTGATACAGGCATCCGACACCAAACAAAGTCTGGAAGACAAATAAAGAAACCAAAAAGGTTTACATTTTCTGAATTTGATTAAAATTTTTGTCTATAAGTTATGTATGTTGTATTTTTTTCACAGTGTTAGAATAAATGTCATGAACAATTTGTCTTATTCAAAAAAAAAAAAAAAAAAAAAAAAAAAAGGAAAGATGTTACATTGTCTATTGTAGTGTTGTATTGTCTATGCCTATGTCTATGCAATGTCTATGGTATTGTCCTATCTATGTATGCGTTTCCGGTCTGAAGAACTAGCTCTCTCTTACCGACAGCCGGCAACGCAACATCTAAAATGTCAATCTGGTATCACATTGAATAAAGCCTTATCAATTCAATCTGAATGACTTTTATTGAAGAATACCAAGGATCCACTAAAACAGTGATATGCGGTAGTCGTGATGAGAGATGATTTGTGACAGATATTGAATTCCCCGGATGCGGGCGGTGGTTTGCTGGTCGTGCGTGAGTCAGTGGGTCGACGTCGGACGCTGTTGACCGGACTCGATGATGGTCAGGCGCTGGGGAAAAACGTGGTTCTTCACTCCGGTGCTGACAGGAGGCCGAAGGTACGGTTGACCTTGTAGGCGGTTGGGCGGGAAGTGTTTAGACCAGTGAGGATGTCGCGTATCCTAGTGGTGGTCGTGGTGCTTGGATGAAGCGCTGGTCCGATTGCAGGAGCCAGGGCGTTCAGGTCCGATGTAGCGCTGGTCCGGGACGACGGCCGGGGCCAAGGCGCTACAGTGATGTCCCGATGAGTCCAAGAGCAGAGCCGGGAATATCGTCCTTTGCGCGATAGAGCTGCGCGGTTGTTGCTTGCGTTTCTCTCAAATTATTGAAGACTGATTGACGACTGATTTGGTCGATGGAGATGCGCGGGTTATTGCTTGCTTTTCTCTTAAATTGTTGAAGGCTGATTGATTTGAGTTGTTTGAAGGGTGAGCTTTTATGTTTGTTTTGTAGAAGAGATACTTGATGTACATCATACGTTGATCTGCTTGCTTTTCATCTCAATTCCAATTGGGAGATGAGTTGCGTAGTTGGGATACTTCACGTGAAAGTGCTGCTATTTGTTGCTGCAGTTGTAGTAGTAAGGAATGTTCAGCTGGTTCCTGACGAGATGTACTTGGTTTGCTGCCTTTACGAACCAAAGAGAGATGTTTTCTTTCCAACAAGTTGGTAATTTCACAGTCACAAAATTTACTGTTGCCGCAGAGCTTGATTCTCCAGTTGCCATGTTGATTGATTTTGGTTGCGGAGTTATTGTTTCTTGAAACAGATTCTTGATTTGATCCGTCGGTGTAGTCATTGAAGATTCTCCATCCGAGGTCATTTCAACATTATTACGGAATAAGCACGCAAAGACAGTGATTTAATTAATGTTTCAAGATATTATGTTTCAAAATTCAGCTGAAATTACTTTAAGTATTTTAGAGATTTGAGATATTGGCATCTATGAGAATTCTACTGAAGTTACTAGGAAATATCCAAGACGCGAACCTTTTTGAAATTATCATTCAAAATCCAATTGTAAATATTCAAATAATTGTAATATTAATTGAAATGTAAAATGTTTTAAACATATGGTGTGTATATGCAATCATATTATTTCGAGATATTTGCTAGGAATTGTAACATATTATTTTGAATAATTTTATGTGTGTATGCAACATATTATTTCTAGAAACATCCTAAGAATTGTGACATGTTATTTTGCAGAATCTGAAACGTGTAGTAGGTATGTAACGAAATGATGTTGATTTAAATTTTACTTGGCTGGAACGTTGTTGCACTGATGGTAATCTGGTTTCCGAGGGTGTCCGCAGCTGATGCAGGGATGGTAGGCTGCGTCAGGCTGTTGGCGGGGCTGCAGGATGGCGATGAAGGCTGGCAATGGACGCTCGGAGGTAGAGGTAGCTCCTTTGTCAGCATCACGCGTTGCTGAAGACGTTCGAAGCCTGGAATAGAGGGTAAAACGCACTTAATCCGAGATAAGAATAGTACATAGATTAGATGTCAAATTAGGGTAATTTGAAATTGCGTCAATAAGAACCTGTTGTGGATCCGAACGTTCAAAAAAACGTGTTCGTAAAACAAATTTACACAATAGCTGGTAGTGTGAAAACATTAAATTCAGGACTTTCACCTTTCACAGTCATGTATTAGCTTGACACTTTTGAACAATGTTGAAAAGAAACAAGATGGCTATTACATATTTGTATAAAACTGCGATGTAATTCGTTAAGCATTGTAAACCACAAAAGATAAAGTATAAATCTTGAAATACTGGGTTATATTGTAGAAAAAGGTTTGGAATTTAAATTGTAAGGTAGGAATTTAAAATTGAAAAGGTACTCACCGAATTATCCCAGGAAACCAGCCGTGACTTTTCGCGCGAGAACAAATGTGACGTTTAAAAAATGTCGGGTTCACCAGTTGTGGAAGGAAGCTTTATGTCTTGTGTGTCGGAGACACTTACGGATCTTTCAGGAAGGATTACGTGTTCAAAGATGAAATCAAAAGTTCCTTCGCACGTTTAATAATTTATTGAGTTTTTACATGTCAAATGTACAGGTTACATTTAGGTGAGATCGCGGTAGGTAAAAACTCGGGAATGCGAAATAGCTTAATTCTTATGCCACGTGTTCTCGGCTCGAAGGTCACGACTGGAATGAACTCCGTACGCATAAATATACCACTCTCTAGATCGATATCTTCGGGCTTTTTGTATACAACAGAATTAATAATAATAATAATAATTGGATAATTTGTAGAGCGCCGTTTTTGTGAAAAATCACCTCAAGGGCGCTTATATTATACATTATATTATTATACAGTACTTAACCACAGATATACAAGCAGTACCTACCGTGCGGAAAAGAGCAGTAGACAAGATAGAAAAAACTCAAGGTCATCTAAAAGTAAGATGCAACCATAGACAATATAATTGCTCTCGGCCTACTCCATTCATTCACTAGCCCAAAAAAATATTTTAAAAATAAAAATGTCCTTGAAGCAGAAAAATGTCGAAATGTTTTCCAAGGGCAAGGTTCATCTGACTAAGAAAATAAACTTTTACAGTGCATTTCCTTGAGATGAAACTTGTTAATCTGAGAAGAAGAAACCCAAAATGACAAGAAATTTGCAAAAACACTGAAGAAAATTTCCAAAACATGATTGTCCGACAGTATGACGAAGAATTCCGACATTTTTCAGCCTCATGAACTCATGGTTACATATGTTTAAAAATCTGTAATTTCACCAAAACAATAAGATAATACAGGATAACACTAATCAATAACATGAATAAGTTTATCGATATAATAAATAACATTTATACGTTGTGGAGGAAGACATATGCCAAGTATGAAGCATTGTTCAAAAAACCGAACGAATAACTGTCAATTCACTTTAAACTTGAACTTACGTAGGTGTTGAATATATGTTTGTAACTCGCTAACACTATACTGGCTTATATTGTATTTTGGTAAATATTTACCTACGACTACCGTTTTTACTACTACAAAAAATTGCCCCTTTAATAACGCCTGCTCGCGTCCCCTTTAGAGTTATATCCCAGTTTTCAAGTAGTTTGTGGGCTACGCTAGGTTTGTATAGACTGGTTTGTGATTTAATTCTACCTAATCCAACCTAACCTAACATGTACGGAATATTTTCTCAAACGGTAGTCGTAGGTAAATAATTACCTGTATTTTTATCACGAACAACTTTAACACGCAATATTTTCGACGGAAATGATAGTATTTCGGCAACAAATGACAACCCGCGTGTATAAATAAACCACACTCATTTTGTTTGAATGATTTGAAACTGTCAAAGGCAAAATTCCGTCATCTCTTTCTGTTACACGAGTCATTATGGTAGAGAGCGAGATATCAAACCAATCCTTCTTTTCTCACCAATGAGATCTGAGCTTTTAGCCATATTATTCGTTTTCTATAAGAATTTTGAGGTGGGCGTGGCGGTTACAAATGAGTTTCAAGGCCAAAGCTTAGTTAAATGCCCCTGTCCGTACGGATGCTCTGGACGGGGTTCACTCTAGGCGGAAATGGTCATCGCGAATGTTGCCAGTGTGAACAATCGGTTAATTAATTAATCATTTAGTCAGGTGCTTAATCGCATTTCCATAACTTCATGTAAAACTTATTTTTTATAGCATTAAGGTATAATCCAAGAAAATCTGCAAGGCTTTTAGCTTCTTTAACATCCATTGGAAGTGTATTGAATATCATGAACCTTTAAAATAGAGGAAAATTTGGGTTCCCAGCAGATTTGTTTTCGGAAGTGAAAATCTCCACTATTTCTCTTTATTTCGAAATTAAAATTTACTGTATAACTATATTTTTGAGCTAAATTATAATTATTTGGCTCAAAAATAATGGTCTCACATTTAACATTATTTACTTTTTGTTACATTTAGTACTTATTTGTTTATCTTTGACCGTATAGATATGTGATCCGGTCGTGCTTTATTTTGATAATCTTTAACCGCATAGATATTTGATCCGCTCGTGCTGTATTTTGAGCCCATCTTCTTTAAACTGATTTTCTTTTATATCTTAACGTGTATCATCTGCAAATAGTTTCATTAAACAGTATTTTAAGCACTTTACCTCTTGCCATTCATTAGTTAATGTTTTAGTTCGATTAGGAAGATATTCCACTGACCATAAACATCGTGAGCTCGTTTGTAAATCTGTTCGAGAATCAAAGGTTTTGTCGTCGGTGAATTTTTCGTTTTTTCATCGATTCAAGAAACGGGCATCTGGACTCCTTTTTATTAATAATATTTGCCCTTTGTGAACTTTCCATAAACCTTATATATCGTTTGTTATTACAGGTAGCACTGACTTGGAGACTGTTCCCATGAAGGAAGAACCAGGACAGAATGAAGGGGGAACTTCTTACACGGAAATAGACATAGATCTGCCGGATATTAAAAAGGAATGCTTAGAGCACTCTGAAATAATTGCCCGAATAGCAGGTAATTCGACTTTCAAACGAATATTTGTAAATCCACAATTTGTATCCTTCCTTTAATGTCTTCTGTTATAATTTAATTTTTTTAACATTTTAAAACTTTGTCCGGAATCTTTTTTAGATTTAGTACCAAACCTGAAGAGGCATCCCGGGATAAAAAAAATTTCTTGTAGCTATTGTAACTACTCTTGCTCAAGTAAGTCAGTGGCAGAATGGCACTTGCGTAACCATACTGGAGAAAAACCATTTTCATGTTCCGACTGCAAGAAATCATTTTTAAAAAAGTTTTTTTTGACTCAACACATGTTGATTCACAGTGGAGAAAAACTATTTTCATGTTCCGACTGCAAGAAATCATTTTCTCTTAAGGGAAATTTGACTAAACACATGTTGATTCACAGTGGAGAAAAACCCTTTTCATGTTCCGACTGCCGCTCTTCATTTAATCAAAATGTATCTTTGAAGAGGCACATGCTGACTCACAGTAGAGAAAAACATTTTGCTTGTGTTGACTGTACATATTTATGTTCTCAAAAGGGAAATTTGAAGACGCACATGCTGACTCACAGTAGAGAAAAACCTTTTGCTTGCGTTTACTGTACATATTCAAGTTTTAGAGAGCAATGTTTTAAGACGCACATGCTGACTCACAGTGGAGAAAAACCTTTTTCTTGCGTTGAATGTACATATTCATGTTCACAAAAGCAAGGTTTGAAGAGGCACATGCTAACTCACAGTGGAGGAAAACCTTTTGCTTGCGTTGAATGTACATATTCATGTTCTCGAAAGGCAAGTTTGAAGACGCACATGCTGACTCACAGTGGAGAAAAACCTTTTTCTTGCGTTGAATGTACATATTCATGTTCACAAAAGCAAGGTTTGAAGAGGCACATGCTAACTCACAGTGGAGAAAAACCTTTTGCTTGCGTTGAATGTACATATTCATGTTCTCGAAAGGAAAGATTGAAGACGCACATGCTGACTCACAGTGGAGAAAAACCTTTTGCTTGCGTTGAATGTCCATATTCATGTTCTCGAATGCAAGGTTTGATGAGGCACATGCTGACTCACAGTGGAGAAAAACCATTTGCTTGCGTTGAATATACATATTCATGTCCTCAAAAGAAAGTTTAAAGACGCACATACTGACTCGCAGTGGAGAAAAACCTTTTGCTTTCGCTTACTGTACAGTAGGGTGGAGTGACGTTGTATGGGACTTTTTTTTTTAAAGATGCCAGTACTGTAATAGCAAAAAAAAGTTGCCTTTATATAACACCTCTTTCGTCTAAAAAAATCAACTCGATCGAAACATTCCTTTATTCAACAACCAGCACATTTATATTTAGAAAAAAAATTGTATGAAAAATCGCTGAAAACTCTGCCAAGCATTATAAACAAGCGATATTCATAGCAAAAATACAATTTTATTAGGGGTTTTATAGCTAATAAGGTGCATAACATATGTGAAAATAAAAATAAAATTACCATAGTTTCAAGGCGGGGTCTATTTTTGGTTTTTTGAAGAGGATAATTGATTTTTTATTGTTTTTTTCGTGTTTTTGAGAAACATGTTTTTTTATTAAATAAAATACTTTAACAAAGAGAATTTTTTTAAACATTATCGAAGTTTTATAATATATATCGTGTTTTGAAATGAGATTTGGTGTGAAATTTGGGCATTATATGCCTAGATTTTATTGTCGCCCGAATGAATCCATCTCTTGCTTCAGGCCCAACTGTAGACAACGATGCCTGGGTAACTAATTTGATGCACCTCTCGACTGCTTGAGTGTGGCAGGGAAATCTGGGAAATTCAATACTGTCTTTTTCTTCACCGAAATTATTTATCATTTTGACTAGGTCGTCATTACTGATTCCGGATAGTATCGGTGGCGGTGTAACTTCGCATTCCTGCCAGTTGATAATATCGTAATATTTACTTGCTGAAAAGTTTATTGTTGGAATAATAAAGTCTCTAACAACAGATGGACTCGGACATCTATCTCGCGCCTTTAATATTCGTCTCAAACCCAATTCTCTTACAATAAGGTTGTCATCCATTATCATGGATAGTAGCAGATTTTCCGGGTGGCAAAAATAGGCGTTTCTTTGAATTACTTGATTAATTATATCTCGTAGATCGGTGCTCAAATATCGGGTGAGTTTTATTATAGTAAAAACATGTAATGCCCCATCTTTACACGACGGGTGCCTCTTTAACTCAAACCATGTCGGAGCATATGCTTTAACAACATATTCAGCAAGAATTTTTAGGTTCACTGAAGGGTTAGTTGTTCCTATATATAATCGAAGTATTGAGTTTGCTGTCGTCAACCAGCGTGAGTGACAAATACTACCTGGATTACGGTTTGCTAAATTTGGTGGGCAGTGACCTGTTGTAACTGCAAAACATATTTCGTACAAGTATTTTTGGTCCGTGCTCAAATTTTTCAATTCCTCTGCGTTGAGTTTGTGCATCTCAAAGTGTATTGGTGAATAATTTATTACGGTGTTTTTAGAGCTGCTTGAAAGAAGTTTTCCAATAGGTCCTGAAAACCCTTTAGGTCCTGTTGTAGCACCATCTAAGTGTTGAAACAAGTGGCAAAGGGGAAGTTCGTTTGCATGCAGCTGACAGATAAACCATTGTAACGGATGACCTAATTCCAATTCCATGAATCTAATAGTTACATTTTTTTGCCTGTATTGACAGCAGTCCCATCACATCCAATCGCTGATAAATCATTCAAATTAAAACCGTTCATTTTTAAATGGTGTAACATGCTCTTTGCGATGTTTTTGCCAGTTCCTGATGATGGTGTAACATGTCCAACATATTGAGACCCCAGCTCAGATAAAATGGAATAATGTTCTTCTGAAATCGTTCTCCGATGATATCTATCCCCTATTTTTTTCTGAGACAGTGTTTTATCCTTCCTTCCATCGAAATATAGACCTCGAATTTTTGTTGACTCCGACGACATCTGCCATGTTTTTATTAAAGAAGTGCAACACGTTTGTCTAGCTCGTCTGAGTTTGCTCCTATCAATCACCATTTTAGAGTCGTCTTCGGTTACTATGTCAAAATCTTGTAATGTAGCACTTGCAACAGCTGATGCCGACCTGTCTGACAAACCATACTGATCGCAGATTCTGGCCAAAGTGGAGAGTTTTAACATCATACGGGAATTTTCTGGAGGTTGCGAAGAATGTGAAGAAAATGATTGGTTTTCATCAAAAAGGGGTTGACGTGGTTTTGTCGCTGATTCTGTAGATGAGCTGACCTTCGAAGCAAGTTCAGATAAACGAGCTTGCATCCTCATTTTCCGATGTAATTTTTTTGTTGTGTCGGTGTCTATTGCTCCCAGCATCATTTTTCTCGAGGATCTTTGGTCTTGAAGGAATGCTTGTTCTTTGGTGGGTGCCTTGCGCGTCTTTTCGCAGGAACACGTATTCAGATTGTTACATTTAAATGAAGCAATATCGAAAAGTTTATTCATTTTGATTTTATAAGAATTTAACTTAACATAATAATGCACACTTTTTTTGGCCAATTTTTAAGTATTAAGTATTCGTTATAATGATCTTGGATCAGTTTCATCACTCGATTGTGTGAAACAATGGGAATAGAAGCGCGCTTCAAAATTCCTTCAACAATTGCAGATATAACACTTTTTATTTCGAATACTGACGGTTTTTTTGTAGAGTTAAGATTGCGCTCATATCGTAAGAACAAATAATGTTTAATCACTTCTGAGACAGTAGGTAACACTTGAGAGTTCATTTCAGTTGGTGCCCCGAATATTGGACATAAAATTTTGCTTCTCGTGTAATTTGCATTCATTTTCAACAACAATTATATGTGTTAAAATTTAATCGGACAAGGATTCTAATACGTCTACGGTCAGCGGTAGCCGAAACGAAACTAGATGCAAGTCGCAGAAACTATTCTGCGACGAAACAATAGGAGCGAAATTATCCCCCCCACCTCCACAGCGCTCACAAATTCACTAGTTTAACGGCAATTTATGCAGTGTTTTTTTTTTTATAAAACATGTAATGTTCAATAAGGTAAATGCAATTGAAAGTAATGGATATTATTTTATATTTTTGAGACTGTACTCAGATTTTGGGAAAAAAAGGATAAATTTACGTTTTTTACGTTACGAAATCGCTAGGTTGTTGAATGAAGACATAAGTTTAGATTTTTTTAAGTATTTTTACGAGAATATAAATGACATGAAGCATCTTTTGGCAGCTATTACAATACCGAGATTTGATTTTTGCAATGTCGCTCCATGCTACTGTACAGATTCATGTTCTGGAAAGCAACGTTTGAAGAACCACATGCTTACTCACAGTGGAGAAAAACCATTTGCTTGCATTGACTGTACATATTCATGTTCTCGAAAGCACAGTTTGAAAAGGCACATGCTAACCCGCAGTGGAAAAAAACCTTTTGGTTGTATCGACTTTACATATTCATGTTCTGGGAAAGGACAGTTGAAGGAACATATGATGACTTACGGTGGAGAAAAGCCTTTTTTATTTTCCGACTGCAAAAAAATTTTTTTCTCGAAAGGACCATCTGATGAAACACGTGCTGACTCATGGTGAAGAGAAGCCGTTTTCATGTCCTGCCTGCAAGAAATTGTTTTTTCGTAAGGAAAATTTTTCGAAACATATGCTGAATCATAGTGGATAGAAGCCGTTTTCATGTCCCGACTGCAAATCATTTTTTAAGGACTATTTCACTACACACATGCTGACGCATAGTGTTGGGAAGCCGTTTTTTATGTCCTGACTGTACATATTCATGCAGTAAAAAGGGACATATGAAAGGACACATGCTGAATCACAGTAGATAGAGAAAAGCTTTTTTCTTGTTCCAACTGCAATAAATCATTTTCGCGAAAGAGAAATTTCACGTTTCACATTCTGCCTCATAGCAAAGAAAAGCTGTTTTCACGCGCCGATTACGAAAAATTATTTTCTCTTTAGCATTATTTGACGAATCACATGCTGACTCATAGAGAAAGTAAGCTTTTTTCATGTCCTGACTGTAATTTTTTTTATTTCTATATTATAGGTAAATTATAATGAGAAAAAACCTAAGCTGGAAAGATCAAATCAACTTACCATTAACAAAATAAGGAAATTAATTTATATTTTTCTGAAACTGCGTAACTTTCTATCATTGGAAAATTTAACTTCAGTCTACTACGCATTAGTACAATCGAATCTCCAATACGGTGTAACCAGTTGGGGATCCGCATACAAAACTAATCTCCTACCTCTTAAAATTGTACAACGTCTGATTTTTTAAATAATATTGAAGAAACCGAGAGATTATCCAACTCAACCTATATTTGAAGAATTTAAAGTACTAAAATTTAATGATCTTATCCGAAAAAACATAATAATTCAAATAATAAAAGAAAAACAAAATCACAGTTTTTCAACTGAAAGACGTACTCGTCAAAAACGTATGTTTTCAATACAAAAATGTGACACCTCATTTGCACAACATCATTACACATTCCTAGGCAAAAAATACTTTAATAACCTACCTGATAATGTCAGAAAATTCGAAGATGACAAAACCCTACTCAAAGCGATCAAAGAACATTTCAATGTAAAAAATCAAAATAAAGAAATTCGTCAAATAAATAATGTAACGTTATAAATCGTTAAATTGTACATTGTTGATATACATTTATATTTTTAATTTTCTTAACTCCTTAAATTATTAATAAGAATACTTACATAAATAAAGATTAACCCTTCTGAAAAATTATTAAATAATAATGGGCCTAAATGAGAACCTTGAGGTACACCGGAGGGCACAGAGGAGAAGCTGGACTTTGTTCCCTCAACTAAGACACTTTGAAGTCTACTCCAAAGGTATGAGTTGAGCTAACGGAGTAAGTCACCATGGATGCCTAATTGTTTTAATTTTTGAATTAGAATGAAATGGTTTACCTTATCGAAGGCCTTAGAGAAATCAGTGTAGATTACATCTACTGGGTTTCTATTGTCCATACTGCACGTTAAATATTCCGTAAAATTTACCAAGTTTGTTAGTACTGATCTTTTTTGAAGAAATCCGTGTTGTGGGTTTTGTATATTACGAACAATTGTTGTGTAAATTTGATCGTATACAATTCGCTCAAAAGTTTACTCAATACCGTGAGTATTGAGATTGGGCGGTAATTTTCAATATTAATTTTTGACCCTGTTTTATGAATAGGGATTATAATAGCTTCTATAAACTTTGTAAAAAATTTACCTTCTTTTAGTGACATTATAAATATGTCAGTTAAAGGGTAAGAAAGATTTGTAGCACATTTTTTGATGGAATATGGCGAGATACCGTCACTACCAGCACCCTTAATAACATCTAAATTTTTCAGGTATTTATTGATCATTAGATTGTCAATATTTATGTAACCGATCGAAGAATCATTATTTACATAAGTAGAACTATCGATTGTGCTGATATTGTTCATACCCATATCGCTTACGTAGGTGGACTGAAAGTGTTTAGAGAATAATTGACGTACTTGATGAGCGCCGGTGCCTTATTCGTCTTTAAGGTACATGATTTGCGGGATCCCAGTTGTTTTACTTTTGTTTTTAGCGTAATTCCAGAGTTGTTTATTATTATTCTGAATATTAGATTCAACTAAACATATATATTTACTATAGCAATGCTTCTGTAGGTGTTTTTGTTGTGTACGTTTGATAGCGAACTCTATGTTATTTATTGGGTTGTTAGAAGATTTCCATTTTTTATGAAGTTTTTGTTTTTCTTTGATGATTTTGATTAGAGGAGCTGAATACCAGTTCGGAAAATTTTTCTTTTGACGAGGCGTTTGGGGACAAATTGGTTGATGGTATTGATTATAACACTTTCAACTGTAAAATTAGTGGCAGGCACCAAATTTTACTTTTCTAGACGGTGCTTCCCGAGGGATAATTGAAATATACCCCACAGAAGAATGGCCTCCTAGTGCAAAGACGACTGTGTTTACCTCCATTACCCTGGCCGCGTGTCGAATATTGGTTTTACACGACTTATCACTTATTTCGTTAAGATTCTGGCTTTCTTTAAAGGTATTTTCTCGTCTGAAGCGAAGTCACGATGGACACCACTGAAGAATTAGTTATTTATGTTTGCTGTACTCAACATTGAAATTGAAAACATTAAGCAATATTAACTGCGTAATTTACTAGGGTAGTGCGTAATTTATCAGCTTTAAAACTAACCAATAACTATGAACAACTTAACTATGACAGGAATAATTGATCATATCTATTCATATCATTGATCCATATCTCAAATGGAATCTTCATACTCAAATAATTGCAAACAAAATAAGAAAAACCATGCACTTCTTCAGAATCATACGAAACTTTCTCGGCTTACAACACCTGAAAATGATTTATTTTGCAGTCTGCCAATCTATTATTGAGTATGCTATCAGCATGGGGAGGCGGCACTTCATCTGCACTAGACCCAATCTATTATTGAGTATGGTATCATAGCATGGGGAGGCGGCACTTCATCTGCACTAGACCCAATCTATTATTGAGTATGGTATCATAGCATGGGGAGGCGGCGCTTCATCTGCACTAGACCCAATCTATTAGTTAGTATGGTATCATAGCATGGGGAGGCGGCACTTCATCTGCACTAGACCCAATCTATTATTGAGTATGGTATCATAGCATGGGGAGGCGGCACTTCATCTGCACTAGACCCAATCTATTAGTTAGTATGGTATCATAGCATGGGGAGGCGGCACTTCATCTGCACTAGACCCAATCTATTATTAAGTATGGTATCATAGCATGGGGAGGCGGCACTTCATCTGCACTAGACCCAATCTATTATTGAGTATGGTATCATAGCATGGGGAGGCGGCACTTCATCTGCACTAGACCCAATCATAAAAGCTCAGAAAACAATTTTAAAAATAATTCTAAGGCTACCTATAATAACAGACTTGAATCTAATTATTAATATTATGAATGTGTTTGATGTTCGGCAGCTATTTGCAAAAACTATCCAAACTCATCTATACTCAAATATACATAATTACTACGAAAAAAGTTTAAATACACGATGTACTCGAAGCAACAACAAATACTTACTACAAATACCGATAACACATACTACGTTTGGTCAACGAAACATTAAATACTTTGCGACAAGACTCTTCCAGACAGCATAAAACAATATGATTCGCAAAAAAAATTCAAAGATAATGTAAAAACTTGGATCAAAAATAAGAATAAGGCCTTCACCGGTGCATTCACCCAAATTCGCAGTTATTGAAGTCACCACATTATTGAGCGAATACATCTTAATACAAGTATAGGTATGTTCAAAGGTATTAGGAACTAACACGAAAAATTCTTCCTCAACACAGGTTAGCCTAGTGAGGCGGTATTTGAGAAACCTCAACTAACTGCACTTTTTTTTTTTTTGTTATTTGTTTTTGGGGTGTTATGCCGTGTCGCGCTAACTCCTTCTTTAGCCAACGTTTCGGACAGCATTGCAGTGTCCATCATCAGGGCAGATGTGTTATTTAATCTAAAATCATATTTAACTGCACTTTTATTTTCTTTTTACCTTCATCATATTATGTTTGTATTTTTCTGTTAATTTTATAACCAAAAATAAAAGTTACAAATCAATGTACCTACACCATAATATGTATTTAAAGTTGTAATGTGAATACTTTCCGTAATAAAGATATTATTATTGATTTAATTGGTTGAAATAGTGTAAGCGATATTATGCAGAATTAAAGGAAACAGGATGACAAGTTTCGAAAAAGCTTGACATTTATTTAATAAAATAAAATAACATACTTTTTGTTTTAAAACCACGAGTTTTTTATAATTTTTAGAACCGACCAGTTTCGCTTTACTCAAGCATCTTCAGGGTACAAATTATTACTAAACAAGAAGTACAGAGTGTGAGCTTATATAAAATAATTTTTCAGAGGGAGACAACAATTTTTTTTTGTATATGGACAGGGACAGAGCGTCAACTGAATTCCTTCCTCAATCTTATTAACTCTTATCATAATCAGATTAAATTCACATTAGAGATAGGCAATAATTCAACCTTAAATTTTTTAGACCTTACCTTATCGATCGTCAATAACAAAATTGAATTTAACATATTTCGTAAGCCCTCCTTTACTGATATTGTAATCCACAGTACATCGAATCATCCATTTACACATAAGCACTCCGCATTCCATTCAATTGTCCATCGTTCGGTCACAATTCCAATGTCAGATAATAATTTTGCTTTCTACAATAATATGAAAAATATTTATTCATGCAAGTACTTACTAACCTTAATGTTCCACGCCAAGTTTTTATTTCAGGAACAAGTGTGAACAATGATATTCACCTGGATCAAATTTTCGACAAATCGAGCTTCATTATGTGGATTCTTTTTTGACAGCTAGGCCATAGATGTTTGTAAAAAACAGATGGTTAGTCTATGACATTCGCCTTACGGTAGGTACTGGAGCAACGAATAATATAATATTTTCAAATTCATTTATGTTTGAAAGACGCCAATTGATTTACTATTCATTTTAGTGGTTCTTAATAGTACAACAAAACTGAAAAGTCCGTATCGTCACCTCAGTGCTTAATTATCCAAACGACCATTTGCAAATTTTACAGGAGGAGGTTTTCTTTAATTATTTCAATGAAACATTATGACAGGTGTAAGATGAAGATATTTCCGTCAAGCTAAAGGTCTCATCAGTTTAAGTAATTCTTTGTAAATTGACTAAGGATAGTTTTTGATACTTTTTTTACATTTTAAAATGGAGATTGAACAAAAACGCACCACCAGAATTTTGTAAAAGGAGATTGAACAAACTGGAATTGGAGATAGGGCAACTTTTGCGTAGAACTTTCCGTGCTTGTTTGTTCAAACGACCACCTTTAGTTATATACAGGTGAGTTTTTTTTCAATATTTCTATTTTCGATACTGACAATTCGTGGTGAAATCTATATATATATTTATGAAAGTGATTTTTTCTTTGTTTGAGTGAGCTCTGGCGTTATGAAATTTATATACAAATTCACATCTTATTTCCCATACCACTCTACCGACTGCGATAAAACTTTGTAACTTTGAGTTGTGCACACGCCCGCGAAGGTTTCCCTATATTATTTTGAACTATAGCGTCGTGAAATTTGTATAAAGATTCTCTTATTATTTCCTATATCATTCAACCGATTGTGATGAAACTTTGGTGAGTTGCTTTGCGCACGCCGGCGAAGGTTCCCATACATAAAGGTGAACTCTGGCGTTATGAAATTTGCATTCAGATTGTATAATAGGTGGCGCTCGAGTTGTTATAAAAATGGGTGCATTTTTTCTTGTAGCTTATCAGTAGGGACTGAAAGAGGGATGGGTGAGGGTAATCCGTGAGGGGGGAGGGTTCGTGGGATGCGGAACAAATCTTTCTTTGAGTGGCATTGAAACGCGTGCCAGGTACTCAACAGTTCAATTATAATAATTTACTTCCATGATAATAATATATTAAACAATGTCCAACTTTTTTTTATTAATAACCGTGACCGGGTTTAGCCTATCAACCATCTTTAGACTTCCATCTTCGTTGTTACGACATAGCAACAAAAATGGGATATCTATATAATTTGAATAAAATCATTGCATTCCACCCCTTTTAATCCCCCTCCCTAAATTTAATGTATATAAACCACAGTTCAAGGAATATCTGTACCAGTCTGAAGATGACCTCAGTAGGCTGAATCTCTTACTCCTCACAAGAGCGTCCCTGCCAGTGTACAGACAGGGGAAGTATGTAACCACCCGGTTGGGCGGCGTTGTGAGGCGGGTTAAGGTAGGGGCTGTAGGAAGAGATTTATTAATGCGGGTCTTGAAGAGGCTCGGATTATAGGAGAGAGATGCCGGTAGCTCGTTCCACATACGAGCCGACTTACAAAAAACGAGTCAAAAAAACGACCCGTTCTCATGAAGGTAACGTCAACCGTAAACGGGTGTTCCGCTCGTGTCCGTCGAGTTTCGCGCACGTGCACCGGTGCATCAGGGATCAATACTGCTAGATCCTTGGAGCAGGTCCATTAAAATACCTGTAGAACATACACAGCATGCTAACATTGCGTCTATGCAATAGAGAAGGCAATCGGTCTGTTAACAACGGATTGTCAATCAGACGGATCGCCCTCCTTTGCACAGATTCAAGTAGGTTAATTAAGTATTTTGGGGCACCAGCCCAGAGGTGGCTCCCAAATTCAACTGTTGGGCGGACTTGAGACTTGTACAGGGTCAGCAGCTGGTAACTGTTGAAGAATCTCCTAGCCGTGTACAAGACGTCCAGCTTCTTGGAAGCCTGATTTACTTGGGCTTCTATGGATCCCCGATACTTGAGCCGGTCTGATATACTAACTCCAAGCATTTCAATGGAGTCTTTATTGGGGAAAGTGCTCCCATCAAATTGCACCAGACTTTATCTTCAATATATCAACGATAGCGTCGTCATATACTTTCATGATGGAGACTTCTTTAAAGAAAGGTCATCAAATAAAGAAGGTAGATGCGAAGTATATTGATCTCCCTCCTTGCCAAAATCAGACACGCTTGGGTTTTTGAGACGTTGAAACTGACCAAGTTGGCCTTACCCCAGGCACGAACCATCTCGTTTTTACTTCAAAACTTCCCGAGCTGTTCGGACATCATAGGTGGAAGGAAGCCTGTCAAAAAGATAACCCTCGTGAACGGTGCTGTCATCAGCGTAGCAGGGAATTGGTGCACATTCAACGAGATCGTTGATGTGCAAAAAAAACAGCGTCGGTGACAGCACAGATCCTTGTGGCACCCCCGCATTGATTTGGTGCGGTGAGGAAGAGGAGCCATCAACCACGGTTTGAATTGTTCTTCCCCTCAGAAAGTCCACAGTCCAACTATGCAGGGTTGGGTGGATCCCATACGATGGGAGAGTTGCGATTTTGTGGCACGCACGAATCTGACCATAATATTAATTTATTAAAAGTGGATGGTAAATGTTCTATAACGCTCTTTAAAAATTTTACTAAGGCGCTTGCCAGATCGTCTCCACTTCTGCCGTTTGTTGTTTCGTCCCACAATGCGTTATTCTCTGGTCTTAATTTCCCTTCAATATTTATATATTCCTCACCTTCTTCTCTAAGTTTTTTTAAATATATTTATTTTCCATTTGTACGGTTGCCTTAATCTTTTTCTCGTTGGTGATATTATCTGTTTATTAATTTTTGTTTCGTTATTTACAATATCATCGTATTCATGTAAACCATCATTGGACAACGATGGAATATTATGTGGTTTTTCTATAGGAAGGAAAATAACATTATTTTGACAAACAGGTTCAGGTTCACAGGGTCCATCCTTGTTTTTGTCGTCAAAAAACAATATTTTTTTCACTTTTGTGGTCCTGTAGACAAAACACACAAAAGTGATGATAATCAACACTAATAATACAACATTCTTACAAAATCTGATAGTACTCATTAAGGGGAATTATTCCATAAGCCGCCTACTTTTTGGTATAACTTATTGAAACTACACTTCGCTTCAACAATAACTATATGAAACAACTATTTACAAGCACAAAATAGCTTATTAGGTTCGTGGTTTGGGTAAATTATGTAAATACAGCACATTTAAGCAATAGGCGGCTTATGGAATATTTACCATTCAAAAAAAGTAAAACATAATTCAATGATTAGGTACAAAGGTAGGAACTGACTTACCAAGCCACAAGTAACTTTTTTAGATTTTATTATTTAGGGTGGATTTCATAAAATATAATATGTGATATCTACACATAAAAAGTAAAATTTAGTACTCTTTTTCGTTTTTGCCGTCAATTTCAAATTCATTCATCAAACTTCAACTAGGAATTGCGCCTAAACAGTAAGCGTGGCCAAAAAACTAAATCACTTAAATTATATGAAATTTATGCAAATTATTTTAGTGAATAATATACCTATACATGTTTTTTTGGCTAAAATTTTAAATCCTTCCCTTTTTGTTTGTAATACTCAGATTAGTAATCAAAACCCAAAACACACAAATGAGGAAAAAATCAGAATTACAATTTATTATATAACTATAATTTATTATATAACTACAATTTATCATATATCTATAATTTATTTCATCAAACTGCCTAATCACTATAGATCAATTTGTAAATCTCAAACGGCTACATACAAATACGGATATACTGAAAATTTCGAATTGAAATACTAAGTTTAATATGAATCGTCAGTCAACAAAACCAATTTTGACAGCAAAAACTTGCAAAAAGTAGAGTCTGAGCGAAAACAGAAAAATGAACACGCTGTATAGCAAAGTTCATTGCAATGTAAAAAACAAAATAAATTTGGTATTGATAGAGATATTTAAAACTAACACTTACCGCTCTATTTCCGCACTGCTGCGTATGTATGCACTTTTGTAATTAGTTATTGACTATTTTCCTGTTGTTTTGTCAATCAAAAACTCCTTGGTATATACCTATTTAAATGCTTTTTTACTTCCGCGTAACACCATAAAACAAACACCGTTGGAATGTAAGAACATAAGATGGCGGCATCACGTGATCCTCGCATCGTGCTGTAATTGGTCGGTTGGTGGAGTTTGAACAAACTAGCACGCAATTTTAATTCTCGACTCTAGGAGGTTGGCCTTGTAAGGAGATTGGCCAAACAAGGACTCACTTTTAGAATATCGTTGTGGACATTGACATTTTAAAATGCTTATAATTAATTGTAGCAGGCTGATAAAACTATTTTTTCTTCATCTAACGACGCGTAATTTGATCCTTAACAATATTGCGTTAAAAAGTCATTTTCGCTAAAATGGTCGTTTGGACAATTAAGCACTGGGGCGACGGTATGAGTGAGTTTTCTCTATCTAAGAAAGGTAACCAATTATTGTGGAATGTCCCAGCAGCACTAGTCCAAATGCTAAAGCTTCTTACGGCTTATTATGAAGTGTCCTAGCAGCACTCGTCAATGCGCTAGCTATTTTTTATGGATAACAGCAAAATTTGATTCAATGGGCAGGAGCTTCTTCAAGATCTTTTTTCTTAAAAATGCATTAAGACAAGGAGGTAAAAGGTCTCCCACCCTATATAATTTGTACTTATAAAGGAACTCCTACGAGAACTCGACGACTCTCGAAATGTTTGCTGTCACATCACTATACTTAAGGAGGTCAAACATAAAATGAGTGTGAACAGCCGTTTATGGGGTATATTTGCACATCTCCCGTCTCCAAAGGGCCATCAGATGGAACTCCATCCAGGAAACCATGGCAGTGATGATTTTGTTACTTGATTGGCGTAGTCTGCGCCATAAGCTTCCCATGTGATGGCGGAGAAGCGCTCCGAAAGAGTGTACTCGTCCCTCCAGGAACATTTCCGTGGCGCTGCAGTATCTCGGTAGGCGGAATAGTTGGCATATGCATTATTGTAAACAACTTTTAGCTTATGCCATGGGATGAAGTGTAATCCACCCACAGTTTTGACGTATACAGCGAAGTGCAATATGCATTGAAAATTATATTTTTCACGTTTTTTCTGCAAAAATAAAAACGCCTTGACAGCATACCTGCTCTAACGGATTTCGCTCTTCTTTGCCTTTCCATATCCTCGATGTCTTTCAGGTCGTCTGTGATAATATGTCCTGGGTATTTGACGCTACGACTAACATCCATTTTCCTTCCATCTAGCCATACTGAAGGTGTTAGCATGTTTTCGTTTTTGCATTTGAAAACCATGACTATTGATTTGGACGTATTATAAACAAGGTTAAGATTTTTTGCAAAATCTTCACATATTTGGAGTAGTTTCATCAGTGCGCTAAGTGAAGGTACCGAAAGAACCATATCATCTGCGTAGTTAATATTGTTTACACATACTCCTTGAACATGGAAACTTATGGTACTGTTATTAAATCTTTGAATTAGTTCATCAGTATATATATTAAACAGTGCTGGAGGCATGCTTCTTCCTTGCATTACGCCACTTTTCAAATAAAATGGGTTGGAAAACTCGCCAGACCATTTCACCACATTTTCTTGCTGCGTGTGCCAAATTAAAATAATCGCTATTATATCTTCCGAAACTACTCTTTTCCTGTTGTTTTTTGCAGAGTTTATTGTGATAAACACGATCAAACGCTTTGCTTAGATTCAGAAAGCAGGTTTAGATTGGCGTTTTCCTTTGTTAAGAATAGCTGATGGTTTCTTTTGAGGAATATATTGCCATATATGTTGACAGAGCAGATTTAAATCCGAACTGGTTATCATCTGTCTTTAAATGGTCTGTTTCGAGCGTCGATAATGTTTTTTCAAATTTCTTTCCAGGGCGGTGGAGAGTGAAATCGGTCGGTAGTTATTGAAAACGGATGGATCAAGTTTTGTTGATTTAATAATTAGTATAATTACCGTTTTCGTCATTTCGTTCGGGATGAACCTTTATCTTTTCGGTTAGGTATGGAAAAAATAACAGATTATTGCCATCTATTATAAACGGATACACAGGTTTCCTATCTTCCAACTTCTACGGCCCAGGGCTTTACGGCTTATTCTTACCGTTTATTTCTATTATAAACGGGTCTTGAAAGGTCTTGAAAAGCTTGATATGTCCCTAAGTATTTACGTGACTTGAATTCACAGAACGACCAAATTGAACACGTGCGCCCGCACATGTCTCCGTAATTTTACACGCAGATGGAGGTGGCAGTTCAGATGATTAGACCTTAAATATTTAGTGTATAGAATGGCCGGCAACCGCCATAAAAAATTAGAAAGCCAACCTAGAACTACACCACAGGCGTGCGTCACCAGATCTAATTCCACAACCAACAGTCACCCTCTTGCTTCAGGAGCAGGAGGTTCCTCGCCCGCCAAGGAAGCTCTTGCCCTCCCACCTTGGATGGGTCTCCAAGGCTCTTCCGCCCAGGAAGCTGCCCTCTCAGAAGTTGCTGCCTGCCGACTCCGCCCTTTGGAGCCTTGGCCCAGGCTGAACTAATTCCGCCCTTCGGAACCAGTCCAAGTTGCCGCTTTTGTTATCAGCGATATGTGCGAACGTGAAGGATCCAGCATTATCGTAAAGGGAAGTACCTGAACTATTTTTGTATATTTAGACATTGAATAAAAAATAATTTAGGATTAAGTAAAAGGACAATTAATTTTAAGAATTACAATTTAAGACTAGCAATAAGCCTAGATTAGGACTAACCCTTAATTTTATGCATTTAAAAAAAAATAAATTAATAGTATTTGTAACTAATTTACTTTTTTTTCTCGTTCCTCCTTTTTTTGCATGCATAGTATTAATATTAAACTCCCTTGAGGGGAGTAATAACAAGCTTTTGCCCATTGATTGCAATTGTATTAGTTTTTCCATTACAGAAACGCGATCAAAGGCCTTACGTCAGACGAGATAATACTCATAAATGGAAGTTATTTTTTATTATTAATAACTGGTGAAATCAATCGATAGTGAAATCGATTGGCAGCTTTGAACCATTGAAAATATAATGTTATTTGTAGATCCAGTACCTACCGTAAGAAGAAAGTCGTACACTAACCATCTGTTTGTACGAAAATCTATGGCCTAGCTGTCAGAAAAGAATTCAGATAAAGAACCTGGTTTTGTTGGAAATTTAATCAAGGTCAATATCTTAGGTGTTCACTCGTGTTCCTGAAATAAAAACTTGTAAGACTTGACATGGGAAGTTGTGACGGTGACGGTAAATTATCTTTTGGAGTATTTCGATAATGTAACAATGCAATATATATATCAGTTTTTGATTCGTGACATTTTTTTAATATGTTCTTAACAATTTTAACTCCACTTTCAGCTTGACCGTTGCTCTGCGGAAAGTTAGGACTAGTTGTAATATGTTCTATGTCCCATTCATATACGAAATTTTTAAATATAGCTGAAGTGAATGGAGGACCATTATCGCTGACAAGTTGTAATGGTATCCCATGACGAGCAAATATCGCTTTTAAATGCGTGACGACAAGGTTAGCTGTATAACCTGAATGTAAAGAGACTATTTCTATATATTTAGAATAATAATCCATGACGACTAAATAAATGGTATTATTAAATTGAAGCAAATCTACACCTACCCTTTCCCAAGGAAATGAAGCTATAGAATATGGAATTAGTGGTTCTTTTCTGTTATTTGGCTTAAATTTATTGCAAATATTACATTGTTCTACTTTATTCTTAATATCTGAATTCATATTTGGCCAGTAAATAATATTTCTAGCCAAATATTTTGATTTTGAGATGCCTTGGTGACTCTCATGAATTTTGTTAAGCATGACAGGACGTAATATATTCGGGATTATTAGACTAGAACCTTTGAATACTAAGTCATTGACGACGTGTATTTCACCTTGCATGTTCCAGTAAGGTTTCGTTGATGGTTCGCATTTATTTTTTGTTGCGGGCCATCCATTTATATAATATTTCTTTAAAATTCCTAAAGTAAAATCTTGTTCTGTAGCTACTTTAATTTCCTGTAATTTACTATCGGAAACTGCTAGACTCGAAATCAGTAAATTAACATGTACCTGCAGTTCTTTTTCTGCTGCTGTTATCTCAGTGTCTGGCAAGGGTGCACGAGATAACGCGTCTGCTACATACATATATTTGCCTGGTACATATGCGACATTGAGGTTATATTTTTGTAACGACATCATCATTCGTTGTAATCGTATCGGTACATCCGAAAGTGATTTTTTAAAGAGACTAACTAAAGGTTTATGATCCGTTTCAACCTGCACAAGATGTCCATACAAATATTGGTGAAATTTTTGGCAACCAAAAAGAATAGCATATAATTCTTTTTCAATCTGCGCGTAATTCTGCTGACATTGCGTTAGCGATTTAGAGCCAAAAGCTAACGGTTTATTTTCCTGCATAATTACTGCTCCGACCGCTGACTGACTAGCATCGACTGACAGAACTATCGACTTGTTCATGTCATAATGAGCTAAGACTGGCGCAGTACAAATAATATTTTGTAGACGTTTGAATGCTAGATCATGGTTTTCATCCCATGACCAAACAGAATCCTTTTTTAAAAGGTTCCTAAAAATTTCTGACTCTGTCGACAAATTTTTTATAAAAGAACCTAAGTAATTAACCATGCCTAAGAATCTTTGCAAATCTTTGACACATCTTGGTTTAGGCATTTCTTTAATGGCTTTAATTTTTGCATTATCTGGCTTGATTCCTTTATTATTAAAAATATGACCTAAAAATTTTATTTCTGACTGACTAAAATGACATTTATCCACATTAAATTTTTTATAGAATATATATTATATACGATATTCACAATTTTTTTTTACATACTAATTACCTTGCATATGGAGATGATAAAAAAATATACTTATTTATTAAATCAATCAACGACTGCATTAAACTTCAAGAGGACCTCAATCGTCTCTTTGTCTATTGCGAATTAAACAAACTTGTTAGTAACATCGCAAAATGCAATAAATTAACATTTACACGTAATAAAAATAAAATATATTTTGTAAACACACTAAACGGAACACACATCAATGAAGTAGAATATATCAGGGACCTTGGGGTAACACTGGATGTTAAATTAAACTTTATCCAACACACTGATGACATTATTAACAAAGCCAATAAAATGCTGGGATTTATAATTCGCATAGCAAAACCCTTCCACATCATAAACACTCTATATTCCCTTGACACCTCATATATTCGCCCGCACCTGGAACACTGTACACCGATCTGGATTCCTTTATACAAAGCCCATATCGAAAGAATAGAAAGAAATCCAACAAAAAATTTAAACACATAAATTATAAACTAAACTAAACACTTCTCAAATTATACCGAATCCATTGAATTTCATAATTTTAACTCCCTCCAAACACGACGTCTAATTTTTGATCAAATCTTATTATTTAAAATCCTAAATAATGGTCTGGACTCACCAGAACTTACCAATTTAATAAATCTTCATATTCCGTCTAGATCAACCCGACAATCTGATTCATTTTATCTACCCTCTTGTGGAACAAAAATTGGAAAAAAATTACCCAATTCCTCGTATATGTGCACAATATAATACAAAATTTTACAGCTTTGACGTTTTTGGTAATAACCTAATGAAATATCGATATGAAGTAATGCGTACGATGGATTATTAATATAAGAGTATGGAATGTATCGGGAGCATCTCCTATCCTCTTCCTATTTTCCCCTTCCTCTCCCTTTCCTAACACCAAATTAATTTTAAGATACTAAAATTTCATTTTGAATGAACTTTAACATAAGAAACTTCTGTGGCTTGACTTCAGTTAACTTGTATATTTATATCTAGCGTTGTATATTATATAAAAGCTGTTTGTTTCTTACAAAATAAATAAATAAATTAATTAATTAAATAATTTTTTCAAACCATTTTGGCAGACCGCCTTTATTAGAGTTTTATGTCGCCTCCACTAACCCAATAGGTACACTAAATTAGGGAATAAATTTGCTAATATTACTCTTGACTAAGCGAGTGTGGCGACTACGTCACATCTCGCATACACAGTGACCACTAGCAACCTCAGTCAATATATGAACGAGCTCATTAACAGACGCGTCATTATTATTACTCCCCATTTTGTATTGACTCCCACACACATCAACTTAATGCATACCTGAAATGGAGACCCTGACGCGATTACAAAGAGTGTGTGCGAACCATGGAGTGATAATCTTTCGTCAAAACGTGCACATTTCTTCGGTATTGTTATCTAACTGAAGTCGCTAGTGGTTACTGGTTAGTTGCTGTACAGACAATGTTTATGTAGGTGTAGCGAGATGTGACATAACCGCCACACGAGAAATGATTGATCTCATTATCACTTATGAAGATACGGAATAACGTCTTGGAAAAACTCGGGCAAGACAAGTATAGGTTACATTCAAACATTCCAAAACTACGACTAAGCTTTTGGTAAGCAAAGTATTTTGCACAAAGCAGAGATATAAAATTATTACACGAATTAGTTAATATATAATCTGTTCATATAAACGTTTTGTCAGATTCCATATAAAAAGAATAAGTAGATTACACAATCAACACAATTTTTGGTAAAAAATGTGGACATGTCCATTCCAAAATTACGCATAAATATGGCCAACAAACATTTACTTATCTTGTATCTTCTACATCTAATTGAATGAATGTAATTGTATAGATGAGACTGTTTAAGTATGTTGTATGCCTATGAATTTGTTGACAGTGTTATATCTGTGTATATTACGTCTTTATATTGAAATGTTATTCTTCCGTATCTATAATCTATATTGTGTTTTCGATGAAATTTTGTACGTATCCCACGTACGTTTTGATGAAAGCTTCTTATTGTTTGTTGTGACCTTAGTTTTTCGGCGTCGTAGTTACTATTTCTGGCGAGGAGTTTATATATTTAATTATTAAATTCACTTCACCATTTTTCAGTCTTACAATTCCTTCTTTCGGTCTGCCAATTGCTTTCTCTGTAATAAGGTCTAATTTGAATGAAATTTCATAAAGAACTGAATCTGGGCTTGTTATACCGATACGCAAAACTGGTTTTAAAGCGGACAAGATCAACTCTAGACCCATTAAAATTCTCATCTCGTTATCAAGAGTAGTAGACAAAAATAAACTCCACGAAAATAGGTTCTGTTGACTCAATGTTCTGTTTCAGGTCCATTTTGTGAGATTCGACCAATTACCATCACATAACAGGGCGCTATCACAACAGTGCCATGGATCTTCCCAACCCAGAGAGTGTTTCCATAAAGGCGGAGTCGGGGTCCCAGGAAGGCGCAGGTGAAATAGAAATGCTGTGTACTAATATAGTTATCCACCTCCCGAATATAATTTTTTTTTGTATGTTTTTATTTAGTTATAAGAAATCCGTTTCATATCTTGTATAAACCATTAAGAATTACTTGTAGGTACAATTTACTTTTATGGCGTTTAGGCACACTTAACACTTTGTGGAAGGAAGCTTTATGTCTTGTGTGTCGGAGATACTTACGGACCTTTCAAGAAGGATTACGTGTTCAAAGATGAAATCAAAAGTTCCTTCGCACGTTTAATAATTTATTGAGTTTTTACATGTCAAATGTACAGGTTACATTTAGGTGAGATCGCGGTAGGTAAAAACTCGGGAATGCGAAATAGCTTAATTCTTATGCCACGTGTTCTCGGCTCGAAGGTCACGACTGGAATGAACTCCGTACGGATGCTCTGGACGGGGTTCACTCTAGGCGGAAATGGTCATCGCGAATGTTGCCAGTGTGAACAATCGGTTAATTAATTAATCATTTAGTCAGGTGCTTAATCGCATTTCCATAGCCTCCCCTCCAGTACTAACGATAAACATGAACAAATGGAAAATCGTTAAGAGAAATTATATAACTGATGTTAACCGAGTATAACACTATTTTAACTGAGGCACCTTCAGTCAAAACGAGAATAGCCTCCAATGTGTTCAGAAGATTGTGAGAGTTACTCGAGCAGAGTAGTATGACTAGTTATTATTTTGACGTAGACTGCTGTTATAATTTCTAGAACACATTGGAAGGTATTAACGGTTTTACAAAAATTTTAGCCGACAATCTTAATTCTAATAACATGAAATCTTAAAATTAAGTGTTTAACAATAAAACGTAATGCTGAGATTACTAGAGTCTTGTATTTACAGAGTTTGACGCATCGACGAACTAAGTGTTCGAAGCGTTGGTGTACATATAGCGTGGTACATGGAATTTCAGATATGATTCCAGCTGATTGTTGTGGTACATGGAATTTGAGATATAATTCCAGCTGATTGTTGTGGTACATGGATTTCAAGGTTTTGAATCCAGTTGGTTAATTTTCAATTAATGTATGGACATTGAATTTTGTTGCCTCGATGAACTATGTTCAGAGCTAGTAGATTTATTTTACCAAGAGTGCATAATTAGTAGCTCTGGTTGTAAAATTATTGTACATTAATTGTATAAAAAATATTTAAGACTATGACTAAACTAATCTTAAAATAACATTATACATGTTTAAAGAATCGCAAATGTATGGTTACAAGTTGTAATTTACTTGAGAAACATTTCGATGTTGCGCTGTATATAGCGGAATGCTGTATTTACATAGGTTATATTGAAATAGAAAACTATAGTAAAAGGTGCTTTATAGTAAGTTGTATCTAGTGAAAGAAATATTTAATTGATACATAAGTAGGATATAGTAGAGTTTTCTTCGTCAAAGTATTACATTTTGGAGCCTTAGTTAGGCGTTCATCATAGCATTGTAAATACTAAAGGGTTATGCTAACTAAAGTCAAAAAAGCTGCACATTGTCTCCAGCACGTAAAGGTGTGTTTTTTGTTGACGTAAGTCGAATAACCATGTTCCTTTACGTACGTAAGACAAAGTGGGTTTAACTTGTAATTGTACAAACATGGAAAATAAAAGTATATTTAAAAATAAATAATTTCAACCACATGATTCACTGGATGTATAAAAGTGCCTATACATCCAGGGAAGCATGGTTAAAAAAACTAAAATGCATAAACGATGCTTGAAAACTGTGGTAAAGAGTTACCTACTACGTACATAGTTTGTAGAGTATATAGTGTGTACGTTGATACATAATATAATATGATGAACTAAATTAGTTGTGTGGAAAGTTGGTCACACTTGCTCAGAGGCGGATTAACTGTTGAGAGCGCCCTCTAGCGACCACATATTATAAATTTTAACAAGTACCTAAAGTAGCCGAATTTGTAGTTAGGTGGGTTTTACGTGAAAATAAAAATTTCGTGGGAGGGGGGGGGAGTGGCTAGAGAATTTCAAGAAAATAAAATGTCGCCTTTTAGATTTTTTCAGCGCCGATTCTCGTTCTGAGTAGCCTAAATGGCGATATATCGCCCTCGTTTTTTACATACCAAGTTTCATCACAATCGGTTCAGTAGTTTTTTTGCATGAAGAAGTAACATATACCTATACAAACACACACATATACACTTTCGCAGTTATAATATTAATAGGGATAATTAATAAAACATAAAAAAATTAAATGATCAATTATTTATGTAAAGGAATAAGTACTCACTAATAAGTACCTACCTAGAAATGCCTAGGATCCCTTTGTGTTTAAATTACGAATTTTATTTTATGCACTTTTCAAATGTCACTTATGTGTTGTCTTGGTTACACTTAAACAGCATTTATTTATGAACAGCATTGTGTACTCGCTATGTGGCTGACTGAGTGACTAATAAAAATAATGTAATTTTTTAATATAAAAAAGGACGACAAATAAACTTTAAATGTCGTTTCTTTGTCCTTCAGAGAAACGCATTGTTTTATTTGTCTTATAAAACGATATTTTTAGTGAAGAAAAATGGAAAAGTTACGATTCACATTTACAGTGTTAGCAGCATTGGGTGGAAAAACCGGTGTGAACTGCAAAACTTCAATCGAGTCACCCGATGAACATTTATTTGGGTAAATATTTACCTACACTACCGTTTGAGAAAATATTCCGTACGAGACACTATTTTGACACACCGATTTCTCGCATACTTCGCGTTTGTTATTACGTAGTGTAGGGCACTGCCAACATAACAATTAAAAAACACAATCGGATAGTTTTTAAAATTTATATGGCAAAACGGTTTTTTATATCATACACAGTGAAAAACATTTTTTTAAATGATGTGTTAATTTATTTATACATAAAAAATATTGTAAATAAAAAATTATTTATTAAAATTAACGTATTAAGGAAAGGTTTTTTGGTAAAGGTTACGAATTCCGCTTCACGGTAAATATGGAATGATTACTTTGAATTAATACTTGAATTTAGTTGTATTATTAAATTATTACTAAAAGTTACTATAAAATAATGTTGGGGAACCTTTAATAACGCCTGCTCGCGTCCCCTTTAGAGTTATATCCCACTTTTCAAGTAGTTTGTGGGCTACGCTAGGTTTTTATAGACTGGTTTGTGATTTAATTCTACCTAATCCAACCTAAACTATCCTATAATAACCCAACCTAACCTAACCTAACCTATCCTAATCTAACATATATATTAATCCAACCTAACCTAACCTAACCTATCCTAATCTAACATACAATAATCCAACCTAACCTAACCTAACCTATCCTATAATAATCCAACCTAACCTAACCTAATCTATCCTATAATAATCCAACCTAACCTATCCTAATCTAACATTTATAATAATCCAACATAACCTAACAACAACATAATCTAACCTGTAATAACCTATAATAACCCAACCTTACCTAAAATGAAAACGTATTATTTAAAAAAAAAATCGTAGTAAACCTTTAAATATTAAGAAACTAAATTCATCTGATGTTTGGTATCAAAGTTGATCGCCTAACAATTAACGGGTGCGTGTCTAGCGATCGAAAAAATGTCTATTATGCCGATTATGCCTTTCATGTTTCCTACACTGCCACTACACAAACAAACGCGAAGTATGTGAGAAATCGGTGTGTCAAAATAGTGTCCCGTACGGAATATTTTCTCAAACGTTAGTCGTAGGTAAATAATTACCAAATTCAGAATTCTCTAAAGAAAAAACATCAAACACGGAAAATATTTATTAACCGGTATTTCAATGGAAGATGCTCCAAGGAACTAGCATCATTGATCCCCTCGGCACCGGTGCATAGTCGGGAAACACACCAAACGCGCGCCCAACATATGTACACGGTTGACATTTGTCATGTGACAAATGTCAAACGGGTTGCTTCTACGACTCGTTATTGTGTTCAACAGCTCGGCTGTGGAACGATTTGCCGGGCTCTGTGTTTCCTCCTTCCTACAACATGGGTCTCTTCAAGACCCACGTTCACTCCTTCCTCTCCTCAAAAAGACCCTCCACACAGCATCTTCAAAAATGACAGAGGCCCTGAGGGAAATTATTTTCTTCAGAGCCTCTTGTGTTGGGTTAATGTAAAAAAAATATAGGAATTACCTTAACTTTTGAGTTTTAACTTTAAGTTTTAATTTTAACTAAATTTGAGGAAAATTTACTTAGATGAAGGTGGGAATTTACAATTTGGTGAAAAATACCTGGACGAAATTAAACATGATACGAGACTTTCTGAAAATAATAATAGTAAGGGTAGTGAAAATAAAAATCTAGGAAAAACAGCAGAAAGATTTTTACTCGAAAAGTTTTCAGGAAAAACATCAAGTGTTAACCAATTGAAACACTTACAGAGTGTTAACTTATTAAATTATTACATTAATATTATTGCGTGGGAATGTGCACAGATATTAACACTCCAATTAAAAATGTTCACAGCATGCGTAAACAAGGTTCAGTTGTTACTAGGCGAAGATGCTAGTAGTGAGAAAAAACAGAAATAATAATAATCAAAAAGAGGATTCTGCTAGGGGACATAGTTTTTTTTATTTTGGCCTGTAATCCATTGTAAATGCCTGACATATTTGCGGCATTATCATACGACTGGCCTCTACAGTCTAATATAATAATTTCAATCATGTCCAATGTTTTAATAATAGCATTTGCTATGTCTTGTGATTTGTGACCGACATTTGCGATAAACTTAAGAAAACGTTCAACCGTCGGTTTGAATGTATCGGATCACGAAAGTTAATTGGTCAATGTGGGAAATATCTGGTGTTGAATCCACTATTATTGAATAATATTTTGATATCTTGATTTCATGTTTTATTTGTATTAATATTTTGTTTGCCATCAATTCAATAAATTCGTCACACGTTGTAGAACTTAAGTAATTTGTATATCCCTTTCCCTTGCCGCCATATTGAGCAATATGTTTACTTAAAAACGGATCAAACTCCGCTATGAGTTCCAGCGTCATTAAGTAATTTCCGTTATGAAGCGAGCCAAGTTTTTCGTCATGTCCTCTAAAAGGTAAACCACGCGATGCTAAAGATTTTACAGTGGCAACCACTCGTTTTAAAACTTCACGCCAATAAGTCATCTCTTCTAGAAATTGAGCGGCGAGCTCATGATCGACACGACCGTCAATGTTAGATCTACGTTGCAAGCTCAAAATACATGTTTTATGTTCACATGAATTTTCGTGGCTTTCTAATCTATTCGATGCGTTCTTCCAATCATTAAAACCAACATCTTGTTTTCCAAAACTAGTTCCACCACCGAATAATAAACAAGGTCCACAATAAACTTTACCTGTGCTTGGAGAGTAAATAAGCCATTTCCTTGGAAGTTTTTCTCTATTTAACAACTTTCTTTCAAACATTGTTTTTGTTAAAAAACGTGAGATTTTATCTTCATATATTCTCTTACTCAATGAAAAATCTGCATTTTGATTTTGATTAAATCCATTAATTGCAATGTATTCTTGTGTTTCGTTATTGATATCCCACTTGACTGGGTCACATCCCACGATAAACAGTCTATTTTGCGACTGCCTCACAACTTCTACGGCTGACGGAGTAGGCAGCATGGACAAATCGTGTTGTTTAGAACTAGTAGGAATTTCACATTTAATAGACTCGGTAGAAGACGCACTGTGAATTGCGTTAGAAAATTCCAAATCATCACTTTTTAATTTAGAAAAAAATGTCTCAATATGTTTCGTATGCTTTATAATATTTTGATTTTTTCTTCTTTTTCCTAAGCCTTCCTTTTATAAGCTGCACCACTAGGTTTCTTCTTCAATTCACTCATTATTTGGGTAATGAACTAAAACGCAATGTACTAATTAATTAACACAAATACCGCTGCGAGTACGTAATCAATAGAAGCGCGCGTAACCGGCGACATCCAAGCTGAAAGTGATGAGTGTGACTGTCACCCCGTCATCCGTTCGGAAGTCCGGTGCCGGCCGCTTAGCCCCTGCCCCCGCTGCGCCCTTTGCCCTGCAATCTAGCAAAGCCCGCGAACGAATCCACGAGCGAGCGGTCTTCTATTAAAAAATCATGCGATGGAGGCATGGAGGAATAATCAAGAAGGCGAGTATGCTTTGGAAGCTCTGCATCTCTACAGAAGTAAATAATCTTTTATATTGTGTAAGCAGGTGCATACTTACTTACAAAATTAAGTTTATATATATTTTTTTTAATTCTAGGGGCGCCCGCCGGCGCCCCTTTGTAACTGGCGCCCCTAGGCACGTGCCTACTTTGCCTTAGGGTTAATCCGCCACTGCACTTGCTATTACAATAATGATGTAATACATGTAGTAACGCATAAATGCGGTTGCATGATGAAAAGTTATCATCTTATTTTTTAAGTTTTACGTTAGTAAAAACAGAGTGGTGCTTGTAATACCTTTGAAGTGCACAAATTATGCAGTTGAATGATGAAAAGTTTTCATCTAAAATAGAAATGATTTAATATTGCAAAAACATTATTAATATGTTATGTTTTTTAAAATGCATGAGTTATGCGGTGAAATGATGAAAAGTTTCATCGTATTTAAGGTGTTTCACACTTGTGAATACACAATAATGATTTAAGTTTTAGCTTATGTTAATTAGCTAATTGCAATATTAAAGAACTGATTTACATAAAATATCGTGTATTTTAATATTGTGATGTTCACAGTATTTTAAAGAATAAGGTTTGTAAGAGAAAGCTAGGCGGAATTGAGTAATTGATTTCTATCATGAGTTATGAATGAGAAAAATGCCAAATAAAAATTTCTTTTTGTGCGTTATTCCGTTCCAAATCGTTTTGGAGAATGTACTTGCCGACCTGAACGAGTTGTTTTCTTGGTTCCAGGAGTGATAGCGGCAGGTGTGTCCATAGTGAGGTGACAAATGTTTTGTCGTCGCGCTCTTCTGCCTTGTGAGGACCTTCATTGCCAGTTTAGGTCTCTACTTGCCATAAGAGAGGTTTTCAACTGGGCCATTAGCTTGAAGGTGATTGTTACATTGTCTATTGTAGTGTTGTATTGTCTATTGTAATATTGTATTGTCTATGCCTATGTCTATGCAATGTCTATGGTATTGTCCTATCTATGTATGCGTTTCCGGTCTGAAGAACTAGCTCTCTCTTACCGACAGCCGGCAACGCAACATCTAAAATGTCAATCTGGTATCACATTGAATAAAGCCTTATCAATTCAATCTGAATGACTTTTATTGAAGAATACCAAGGATCCACTAAAACATGGTGTCAGAAGTGCTGTGAAATAACTAGTTGTAGAAATAAACTAAAGAAAAGTGTCAAAAAACAGTGATTGTAAAACGAAAAAAAAAAATGTCAGAAACACGTGAAAACTCCGGTACAAAAATACTAAATACCTTCGTACCTACAGAATGGACGTCTTGGATACAAGGTTTTGAAATTTATTTAATGGCCACAGGAGCGGATCAAGAGGCTGAACACAAAAAGATTGCAAAATTATTGTACAACATGGGAAAAACTGGATTACAAATATACAATTCGTTTAATGTTGATATTAAGTCTATCACGTATAAAGAAGTTGTGGATCTGTTCAATAATCATTGTGTGCCGAAGAAAAACCTAACAATGGAAAGACATAATTTTTTCAATACGAGACAAGGAGAACACATGTCCATGGAAGACTTCATAGCGGAATTAAATAATAAAAGCCATAACTGTGAGTTTGAAAAATTACGCTCGTCATTGGTATTGAATATATTTATTTCGAACATGCATTCAAGATACAATCACATTAAAGAAAAATTATTACAATCGGATAAAATAAATCTGGATCAAGCCGTCGATATTGCCAAGACAATGGTAATTTCGCAGAAGGATGCAGTGCTAATGAGTGCTGAAGTACATGCCGTCGCAGCCAGCAGTCATCACTTCGAAAGGCGAGGGAGGCCTTCAAGTCCATCTCTCCATCGTCAGCCGAGCAGACAATCGTCAAGGAGCAGAGAGCATCACCACAGTCAACCACACGTCAGGTCTACTTCGCAGAGGAGAAATACGTCCCCCAGCAACCAAATATGTCAAAGATGTGGTCAGATTCACCGTCATTCATGTCCTGCGACCAAAGTTAAGTGTAACACTTGTCATAAAATAGGTCACTTCAGTCGTTATTGTTTTAAAAATAAATCAGTAGTCTCACATGTCAGTCAAACAAATAAAAATAAATATTCTAATGAAGTTTATAATATAGAATCTGTCAAAATGTCACAAAACCATAGAAAACAAAATGTCAATTCACTTCTGTCAGTATGGAATTTTAATTTAATAATTAACAATAAAAATGTCACTTGTATTCTAGATACAGGAGCAATGGTAAATGTCATGTCTTATAATACTTTTAGAAATTTAAAAATACCCAATTACACTATCAATAATTACTGTCAAAAATTAGAGTCGTTTTCTGGTAATAATATTCCTGTAAAAGGACATTGTATTTTATCTTGTCAATATAATGAAAATGAAATGTCAAATATAGATTTTGTAATAACAACCATGAACTGTCATACAATCATAGGTCTCCAAACATGTCAAGATCTATGTCTAATACAAAGAGTATGTACCACTGCCAATGTCAATATGCTAAAAGGGTATAATGATAGGGCCTTGGATGCCTGCCTCACGAATGTCACATCACCGTCGACCAAAACGCGATGCCTAAAATCAACGCCAGCAGACGCGTCCCGTTCAAACTACATACACGTCTAAAGGAAGAACTGGACCGCATGGAGGAGTTGATGGTTGTTCGAAAGGTCACTAAACCAACGTCATGGGTCAACTCTATGCTAATTGTTGAAAAACCTAATAAAAGTTTAAGAATATGTTTAGATCCTAGAAATTTAAATCAAGCTATTAAGCGCTCACATTTTCAATTTCCTACATTAGAAGAACTCAGATACAAACTGAACGGAGCCAATGTTTTTTCTAATTTAGATGCAAATTCAGGTTTTTGGATGCTGAAATTGGATAAAGAAAGCATAGATCTTTGTACATTCCAAACTCCATTTGGGAGATATCAATTTTTACGTTTACCATATGGTATAAACTCAGCACCAGAAATATTTTTTAGGGTCATGACAGAAATATTTTCAGACATAGAAGGGAAAAAGAATTTTTCATAACCCCCAGGAATGCCGGGTACACGCCAGCAAGTTTAAAATAAGTGAAAACTGATGCTAACTATGTAAGCTCTTTTGTAGCCACTCGCAAATTGGACTAATTGTTGAAGTTATTATAGGTATTATGAACTGAGACATGGATTTTCTTAACCCAGAGAGTGCTTCCATCAAGGTGGAACCAGGGTCCCAGGAAGAGGGTGGAGGTGAGATGCCGTATACGGGTATAGATATCGACCTCCAGGATGTAAAGAAGGAATGTTTGCAATATTCTGGGACTACTCCGACAGCCAGTAAGTGGGTTTCAGAGTTTTGGCAATGATTCGGTTTGTTCACTGCGCCACCTTTTGCCGTTAATAAGTTATTTTAGTATTTAATTTAACGTCCAGCCTGCCTTCAATTGTATTGGTGATGACCCCTCCACTTGCGCATGTTTTTCATCTCGTCCCGCTAATCAATAATACTTTTTGAAACTTTAATTAAACTTATTTTACATGATAGTTAGTCAGCATGGACCGGGCGGTAACAAGAGGTATTTAATTAAGTCTGTAATGTCAGCATGGACCGGGCGGCAACGATAGTTGCTTAATTAAGTACATAATTGCAATAAAACATCTCAGTGAAGAAATTACCTTCCCGCTGACACACCTTGTACCGTATCCAGCTATTAACTGTGTTGATGCGCCAAAATGTGGCGTAATAAATGGAATTCTTAGCTTAATGCTCGCTACATGTGTTTGTATAATATGTGTAACATGTGTGAATAAAATAAGGAAATAACCAGAGCATGAGACATAATGAAAACTCTTATTAGTAAAATAAAGATTTATTCATATAAACAAATAGATTAATAATCATGATTAAGATGGGTGAAGAATAATATTATATCTACAGGGTCGTGCCTTCCCTCGAAGAGACAAGGTCACGTAAACGAAGTTAATGTCACGTAATAATTATTTAAAAATGAAACTAAACTGAAAATATATTATGAGCGCCATCCCATTTTTAGATAAACAGGAAAACTTGAAATAGCTAATTTAAGGATAAACCATGATTAAAGAATTAAACTACATTACGTAGGTTGAAGTAGATTCCTTGCGTGAGTACTCTGGGCCGGTTCCCCGAATCCATCTCGTAGTGTGTTGGTAATGTCGTCCTGCTGGCTGCCAGATTAAAACTGTCTCTTCTTTCCTTGAAATGCGTTACGCCACCTCGCGTCCGCCGTCCAAGGTCACGTGGGAGCATGGTAGTGATGTTCGTTCGCTCGAGGAAGTCGAGTGGAATCGTCACTGCTACATTACCCCCTCACCAAAAGAAAATATTTCCTCCTGGAAATAATGAGGTCCACCTGGCACCTCCTGAAGAGAACCTTCTTGGCTAGTGAGACTTGCCCGTAGATAATCTTGCCGGAATCTCTCAGATCATGATTTCTTCATATAACTTAAAGACCCAAAGTGGCCCACTGAAGAGATATATATATAACAGATGCACCAGCTGCAGAAAATACTACTGCCCATTCAAGGCAACTATAAGTAGGTCGATATGAAAATGATGCTCCATGTAGTTGAAGAGATCTGGTGATGATGACCAACCGCTTGAAGTGAAGTTCTCTACAGCTAAAACTGCCTACCTATATGGTTTATCCACAAGAATGAACTACTCAATAAAACATTGCTAATTATGTTTATGAAAATATAAGCATTATTATAAAGAAGCAAATCAAAAGGTTACCTATGAATGAACCCTATAAAACATTTGACCTCAACAAATGTGAAATGCAAACACGCAAATGAACTAAAGTTATAAAACATCAAAATTAATGTTAATATTCAAGTTGTATAAACCTACCAAAAGTTAAAATATGTTCACCCAAAATAGAAAATATGTTACAAAATCACGGAAAAAATTCTAAAATAGAAGGAAAAACCCAGGTACACAAAACCTTTTTTATTTTTTTGCAAAGTATGAATAATAAGACCAGAAAACCAACCCGAAATATATCAACTCCCGAGATTATTCACAAATATTAAACCAAAATTAAATTTTAATTAAAAAAATTTATCATACTTAAAATTTAAAATATTCAAAGTCAATTGAAAAAACTGTCAATCATTAGACACTGAACATATAAAGTTTCAAGAAAATTGAAAATTCAATACCAAGGTTATATAATAAAATGATAAAATTCAAAAATAAAGAATGATATTCTTTCTGAAGGAAGAAAAAAGTTATTATCATTATGATAAATTTATATATATATATGTATTTTTTTTTTTTTTTTTTAATATTTCAATTAGCTTGTCAAGCAATTATCCTAAAATAGGAGAAGTGCTTAATAAGGTGAACACGAAAAACATGAAACATAAACATTGTTCTGATAATATCCCGAATGAACGTATATGTTCATGACGTCATAATTGTTGTATATTAACATACCAAACGGTATATATTTAAAAACAGAAAAAATGTATCCCAAAAACTTTATATTAAAAAAATTATCAGAACAAAAGACCCCACGATTGTTGAACTAGATATATCCCAACATATCCATATAAATCCTCGAATGAGAAGGAAAACCGGAAAAACCCAGAACTCATATAGTCCTGAAATAAATTTCCAGAATAACGTATGCGTTATATAAAATACCCAAAACGTCTTATTGCTGAATAAAACTACTGTTGAACAAATATCACTTGAACCACCAATCCATATAAAACCTCATAATGAGATGGAAAACCCGGAAAATTCCTGGACATAACGCTATATACTTCAAAATACATATCTTATTTGCGGAGGACAAGAGACCTACCCTCATCATAGGAAATACATCTACGCCAAGGGTTCCTCTCTCTTCCTGCGGATGAGAAAGACTAGGAAACTACCTACATCCTACATCTAATCTCCACGATCAATTCCAAAAGAATTGTGCTGCGAACTCAGAGGCCCTAAAACTAAAGCATGGAACGCGAAAACAATTAAACAACGTGCTCAGAGGATTAGAAAACTAACATGTCACGCGTTAATATCGTCCCGCTGCAAGATAAGAATAAAAATAGTGAAATAATTTCCACCAAAATTAAAGACGAGGCTTAAAGTTGAAATCCGAAAAATAAGCCGCGAATTACCCCATGGACAATTACAATAACGACAAGACAAAACAAGACAACACAAAACATCCATTCGAAGTTCATATTCGTGTTCATATATGAACGTCGAATGTGTGCTTTTTTTAAAAAAAAATATCGCATCCCTCTTAACCGGAAAAGACAAATGCTCTTCTTTTTAAGTTTACGAAAAAGAAAAGTAAACAATATGTAACCGTTCTAAAAATGAAAAAAAACTTATAGTTGTATAATTCTCCATGAAAACCAACATGAAACAGTTGAAAGTATACTTGCAACTAAGAGAAAGAAAATTTGTGTTCCCGTAAAATAGTATCAAACTTATGCCAACAACTAGGCAGTATCAAAGTTCCATAAAAATCCAACAAAAAAAAGTTGATAAACGTTTAATAATTGCAAACTAAAGTGCCGAAGAAAATTATTAAATAGTTAAATATGTTAATATGAACTTAACAGCATCCGAGATAAACCGTAGAATAAATTTGTATACCGAAATATTTATTTATTTATTTATTTATTTATTTATTTATTTAGAATTTACGGCACAAGTGCCATTTACATACAAAGTTTTTTTTTTTTTTTACATATACATAGTGCAGTATTAAATTTTGATGAAAAAAAATTAAAGAATTAAATTTAGTAAAAACATAACAAATAAAATTACAGCATTGAAAGAAGCAATGACAATAGCATGTTATGTAGTGACCTCATTAAAATAAGTGGCGTTAAAATGTGTTATTAGTGCAGCTTTATATTTTACAAGGGGAATATTAAAAGTATCTGCGATTTTAGCATAAAAGTTCCCAAGTGTGTGCAATCTGTTTATAACTGAGTTATATCCTGAGATTGTGGTATAATTGTCACAATAATACATACTAGAGGACCTTGATCTAATGGTAGGTACATGAAATTGAATCAACATTAATATGTCAGGGCTGTCCAACTGATAATTTATAATTTTGTATAAGAATATAAGATCAAAAATTTTTCTTCTATCACTTAACTTAAGCAATTTCAATGAATATAATAAGAAATCATAATCTATTGTTTCTAAAGGAATTCCAAGCCTAAAATTAATACATCTCAAAAATTTGCGTTGGACTCTTTCAATGGTATTAATGTGATTATTAAAGACAGGTGACCAAATTGTACAGTTGTATTCTAGAATACTTCTAACGAGAGATGTGAACAGAATTTTTAATGTGTTGATATTTTGAAAATCCTTGGAAATTCTTACTATAAAACCTAACATTTTCATAGCCCTGTTAGCGATAGAAGTTATGTGAGATACAAAGCAGAGTTTTTGATCAAACATTATGCCTAGGTCAAGTATTTCGATTACAGAGATTAAGTCAACATTACACAATGAATAATTATACATTATTGGGTGTTTGATTTTGTGGAACCTCATAACTTGGCATTTGTTAATATTTAGTTGCAGTTTATTACTAGAACACCATTTGAAAAAGTTGTTAAGGTTCTCTTGCAAGATTATGCAGTCGTACACATTATTAATGACCCTAAACAACTTCATATCGTCAGCAAAAAGTAAAACTTCGACATTGTAGAAAATGCAGGTAACGTCATTGATGAAGAGGATAAATAATAAAGGTCCCAGGTGTGAACCTTGTGGGACTCCACTGGTAGCAATAAATTCATAGGATAGACAGTCATTAATCTTAACAAAAAGTGATCTATCAGATAAGTAACTGATCAACCATGCCAGTAAATTACCACTTATCCCATATTTTACAAGTTTATTGATTAGTATTTTGTGGCAGACCTTACCGAACGCCTTGGAGAAATCTGTATATACGGAGTCTACCTGTTTCCTGTTAGAAAATGCTGTATTTATGTAGTTTACATATACTGTAAGGTTTGTGAGAGTAGATCTAGACGAGACAAACCCATGTTGGCAATTGGTAATAACGTGTTTAATGTTAGAGGATATTTTGTTAAGAATGATTTTTTCAAAGAGCTTAGGTATACTAGATAGAATACAAATAGGTCTATAATTGCATACATCATTTTTGGAACCCTTTTTGAACACTGGAGTGAGATAGCTAGATTTCCAGCTATTGGGGAATTGTCCTGTTTTAAGAGATTTATTAAAGATTATGTACAATGGATATGATAGACTATGTTCACATTTTTTTAGAAATATGGGTGGGATATTATCGGGACCAGAACTTGTTTTTGGTTCCAAGAGTTTAATATAGGCTATGATATCATTGCGTTCAATTAATAGATCAGATAGTTGCAAGTTAATATCAGTGAAAAATGCAGGAACACTGTCGACAGAGATATCATCCTCATATACGCTTTTGAAAAAGTCAGCGAATAGATTAACAATATCCTCAGTTTTGGAACAAGTCTTACCACAATAGTTTATAATACTAGGAATGGATGCATAGTTGTTTTGTAATGATTTAGAATAATTAAAGAAAGATTTAACATTAGATTTTATGGAGGTTTCAACTTCTTTTATATAATTCTTGTAACATTTATCTGAAATTACAGCGCACTGCTTACGCAATTTGTGAAATTCAGTATAATCATCGAGTGTTCTCATTGTTTTGAATTTATGGTGAGCAATCTTTTTTTTAAAAACTAAGTTAATAAGATCATTGGTGAACCATTTAGGAAAAGTTGATGTATTACGTGAAGTAACAGGTACATGACTATTAATAGCTTGTTTTAAGATACAGTAAAAATTTTCGATATTGTCATTTAATTCGCCATCATTCAGAAATGTCCAATCAACATTTAGTAGGAAGTTACAAATTTCAGTGTAATTTGCTTTATGAAAGTTATGAGACATTAATTTGATTTTAGGATTTACACATATGGTGTTGTTTATAGTTATATCTAAGGATGGGTGGTAATTGTCCAAGGGAAGAAGAATTTCTGAGGATTTAGTGACAGTAACAGATTTGATATTAGAAAAAACCAGATCCAGGATTCGGTCGTTGCTATTTTTGTTATCATTTAATTGATTTAAGTTTAAAAAGTTGGACATTTCGAGTATTTCTCTTTCGATGTCAGATATGCTGGAGTTATTATTACTAGATAAATCTGAGGATAATGGATCCCAATTAATGTTTGGTAGATTATAGTCGCCTGCAATGATTATTTTTGTTTCGGGATATTTAGATATTAGTATTTGAATTTCATCCATATGGTTTCTGTAAATAATTTGATCAGATGAAGGAGGAATATAAACACAACCTAGAATGATTTTATTGTTTTTGTTTGTGTTAACCACACTAAAAATATGTTCCACGTTTTTGTAAGTTGTAGTTAGCTTCCTGGAGACTAATGTCTTAGAGATTGCTAACAAAACACCACCACCTCTTGATTTAGAACTGGTATTCTTGTTTCTATCCAATCTGTATATATTGTGAGTAGGTGTATTGTGTATAAAACATTACAACGATGAGTAGGTAATATATCTTGTCGTAAGAAAATATTATTTAAAAAAAAAACTAAGCAAGGTATGTCATCTATAATAAAATAAATGTTGAATCCCAATTAAGTAATTCTAAATGACAGAGTGTATTAATACAAGTAAACACTAATTGATAAAGTAAATTATTATCCAAGGTACTCATAGACTCGAACCAACTATAAATCATGATAATGAAAGTAAATAAGTATAAAACCCGACGTATATGTACTTGTATGTAATAATAATAATGTCATTAGCGAATGCACCGCGAACCGAGAACTGTGTATATAATAATAATAATAATTCAATGAACTGAATCCCAACGCATTATACAATTTACCTAAATGCTCGTAGAATAACGAAACCAACTGTAATCCGATTTACAATAAAAATCCCATAATAAGGTAAGTACAACCAAACGACTGCTGTGAAACGAAATAATACTTTAGTAAAGGTTTGTCTTCAAAATAATTAATATAAATTGAATTTAAAATTTATGAAAAAAAAATTAAATCATTGAGAATTCAACCACTCATGTTGAAATTGGAACGAAGGAAGAAAGTTATAATAGATTTCTTACCTTAGCAAAAAATAAAATTTGCTGCTCAAACAAAGTTCTGTATAACCTTTTAAAAAAAATCCCTAGAGTAGGTAAGTTATAACAAAGCCATGAATGACCCACCAATTCAATTTAAATATGCAACATATAAACCAATCATTTCTTGTATGAATTTAATAACCCTTCACGGAAGCCATACTAACAGAAAATGATAAATACGCAAAGTAGTGTAGAAAATAAAATTCCTTCTCAATAACAGCAAAATAATAAACCAATTAACGACATCTATATTTGCAACAAGGTGAGTTAACAAAAGTTTTAATTTCTGAATAAAATAAATTACATTAGATTCGTATAGCATTTAAATTCCCACAGTAATTAATAAGATAACCCCAAAGAAAGCGCTATAACATAGAAATATAACCCCAAAAGTTAACTTAAATCTCCAAAAGTTTTAGAAAAATAATCCTCTTCAAATCAGCACCCAAAAATCAAAGTACATTATGATAACTATTCATAATAAAATAATATGCCGTCTCAAATGCAATGCGCTTTTGTAAATGAAACGCTATCAGATTATTAAAGCAAATTAACATGAATTTAAAAATAAACTGTTTTACAATTTAACCCCTCGAGACTAACCAACATATGTAATATGTAAATTACAGGTAATAACAGCACCTATCACTCGTAACACACATTAGGATAAAGGTTTCCAAATAACCCATGATTTAACCCCTCAAAACTATTCCTAAAAATATTATGCCTGTGAAAGATTTAAGATTTTAGTAATTGTTAAAAATTTGAAATTAACGCAATTGCAATCAAAATACGTGAGCCATGGTAAATTGAAAGGAACCGACAATAATTCAAACGTTTAACCTAGAGCAAGATGCCAATAAATTCCCATTAAATAATTCATCAATCCAAGTTATTGATAGATTCCAAAGAAATTAACACAAACTATATACAAAACTTCAGTAAAAGCAATCAACAACTCAACCGAAAACTATAAAATAAGGTATTTAATATGACCTCTTATCCATGATGATAATGATAAACTGGACCTTGATTATTCCCATTGAATACTTGACGTCTCATATCCAACGGCAATGTGAAGGAACCCAGCAACGCTGAAAAGCATGATTAGACGCATTTAAATAATAAAGCAAAATTAAGGTTTAACTTCGAAATACATGAAAGGAAAAACATTCCCAAATGAAATTATAAATAATTTACTTCCATGAAACAAAATGAGGATTATTCCAAAACCCGAAAGAAGGATTCCCAAGGAAAGAAGTAGAAAAAAAAAATTTCCCATGTATATTTTTTTTTTTTTTAAATATCTCAAATATATTCTGATAAGAATATTAACCAAAGTTGTAAGAAGTCAATTTAAGTTTACAAAAGATGTCCGTAAGATATAATAAACTTGAGTGGTTTATGAAGTTAAAAGTCATTTAGAAAATATGAAATATAGTAATCTCGAAACGAAAAAAATTACATAACGTTTTGTGACATTAATCGCAATAATGTGATAAAATACGAAATTACAGTCAGGTAGTAATTATTTTATATTATAAGCCGAAATAAAATTTAATTGTATATTGTAGCAATCGAAACACCGTTATAATATTATGTTAATCTTAAGTCGCAAAAATAGAATTTATTAAAATGAAGCAAATATTGCATAAAATAATTAATGAAACACCGAAACCTGAAATAAATTATGGTAAGAAGTTGACATGTAAATCCATATTAATATGTTACGATGAATCAAGTTTTTTCTTTTTTTTTAAGAAATTAAATTTCATTTCAAAAGTAAAATAAAATCAAAGCAGGTATTCAGTAAATTATTAGAAAGCATTGAAGAAATATGCTGCAATAAAATAAAATATTGAACGCGTGAACAACAAAAATTTTTGACAATAAATAGAATTTACAGAATCATAACAGAAGGTGTGAAATAATATTCCCAAAATCGTAGAAGTTACTGGTGTCGCATGACAAAATTTTATGAACTTGTAACAATTGTAACATGAAGGTAAAACAATAATAGTTTTAAAACAACATTTTGAAAAATTTGTTGCACAATAACCTCAATCATACTAAGAAAGCAAATACCATTTACATCCAATAATTAATTCAATCAAACTTAAAACCCGTGCTTAAATCTGTAATAAAATATTAGTGACATCGACCCCCCGTCTCTCAATATAAAAATGTTGAGTAGCATAACATTCAAAAGCAAATTTTATTCCCGAGATGATTGCAACAAAATTGAACCCCAAAATTAGAAAACAATCCCATTTTAAATTACCACAATGATAATTACAATAAGAGAGAATAAATCAATGTGAAATCAACTTACAAAATCTCGTAGCAATGTATTGTTCCAACCGGCCGCAATTAGAGTGAAATAGGCAGTAGGTATATTGGATTCCTACGATGGCACATAATAATAATACTCCGCCGGCCGTAATTCATCCAATAAATTAAGACAACCGCTATAATGCATAAATAAAATTATATAAAAACAATTACGATAATGGCAGTGATATGATGACAATTGCTCCAAGTTATCTTTTGAATAAATATAAGTTGAAGGGATATGAATTTAAAATTCAAGGTAAGACAAGGGAACACAAATATTTCAAAATGAGCTAAATAAAGTAGGTATTTAGCCGAATGGTGACATATTATTTACTACAACACAAAATTTGAGCCTCAATCTGAAACAAGCAGGATTAGAGCGTAATAAACTGAATAACAAAGACATGCTTACCAACACAAAACGAAACGGACGGGACCAAAGCACTCTCATAAGAATCTCAATGTAGCAATAAAAAAAATTTATACCCAGAAAAAATGTGACATAAATTAACTAAGTTTACTATAGGTTTACCACGTTGTAGCGCCAAAAATGTACCGTAAATGGCTATTGCTATATTGATGCGCCATCCTATTTTTTAGATAAACAGGAAAACTTGAAATAGCTAATTCAAGGATAAACCATGATTAAAGAATTAAACTACATTACGTAGGTTGAAGTAGATTCCTTGCGTGAGTACTCTGGGCCGGTTCCCCGAATCCATCTCGTAGTGTGTTGGTAATGTCGTCCTGCTGGCTGCCAGATTAAAAACTCTTCTTTCCTTGAAATGCGTTACGCCACCTCGCGTCCGCCGTCCAAGGTCACGTGGGAGCATGGTAGTGATGTTCGTTCGCTCGAGGAAGTCAGCAGTGGAATCGTCACTGCTACAAGTTGTTCCGTTTCGATGTTGGTAGTTGACAAATTTTTGGAATGATTAGGTGAAATGTTCCTGTAGGCATTCAATTCACCTTCAAGAAAACCAACTTTTGTGGAAACCAAACTAATATTGCCTAATAGCACTGAGAGTTGAGGCGTTAATTTACCCATTTGTTCTTTAGTAAATTTATTAGTGGGATCCATGATGGTCGTATTTAAATCACGTATAATATTTTTGTTGTTTGTTTTTGGGGTGTTATGCCGTGTTGCGCTAACTCCTTCTTTAGCCGACGTTTCGGACAGCGTTGCAGTGTCCATCATCAGGGCAGATCCGGTAGATCCGAAGATGTGATCCAAAAACAAACAACAAAAATGCTTTTGGCCGTGAGAATCTAAAAACTTACACGTATAATATTGTTTGCTAATGTGATGAATGCATATGTATCGCAGGAGTCCATGATAAAGTAGCTGGCGAGATAGGTTTAGCTGCCCTGACTTGTGTCGGCGGGAAGGAGTGAGTACTTGCGCTGACGGCTAGTACGGACACACACACAGTCACACTGGAGTAGTAAGTCGCGCTCGGTGGAATTAGGTACCAAATAGCGGTAATGGCGGATTATTTTTAATAAACTTAGGTTTTGAGTTAACACAACACGTATGTGGAGTAATGCACTACTTTCACTGCATTGTTACCAGAGATGTGCTTTATTTCAAATAAATCCATTTCAAATGGAAATGCAAAATGGGTATTTTCCATTTTGCATTTTAAATGCTTTTCTAAAAACCATTTTGCATTTTGCATTTTAAATGCTTTTCTCAATGCATTTTCCATTTTAAATGCTTTTTTGCAACATTCTTCCTACTATCTCCACTCATCTTTATTTCATAAGCCCCAAATATCAGTCGGTCCTCAACCTCGCTATGAGAGATAATTTACATTTGTCAAGTTGCTCCCTGGTAGGAGCCCTGGCAATTGAGTGATACCATTACAAAAATACTGATTCAAATACTGAACATGGGGCCATGACGCTGTAATATTAAATGTTAGATAGCAGTTTCTATGTTTTTACGTTGGCAACATTAGTCCCGCGCAAATTTCTTGTGGTTTCATAATCTGTAGTCTTGGCGTTTTTGGATTTACCATCATGTAATATGTTTGTTCTACATTGATGTCCATTATTAAATGACGAAATTGTTTAAAAATTCTATAATTATTTTGATTGTTTGACCTGAGAAACCATTTTGCATTTTCAATGCATTTTGAAAATAGGTATTTTGCATTTTGCATTTGAAATGCTTTTCTAAAAACCATTTTGCATTTTGCATTTTCAAATGGAAAAGTATTGACCCATTTCCATTTTGCATCTCAAATGGTTTTGGGTACCCATTTTGCACATCTCTGATTGTTACTAAATTAGCACTAGAGTAACGTATTACTTATGATCAGGATCTATTTAAATTAGTTATTTTTTTAATATTTTAGCAGGAGCTGATTCAAACACGTTAGTAATGTGTATATTCGTATTGTTGTGTTGTATTCTGAACATGAAAATGATTTTTCTCCACTAAGTCATAATGTGTTTTGTCAAATATCCCTTCGAAAAACATGAATACTTGCACTCATAACATGAACACGGTTTTTCTCCACTGTGTCACAACCCGTGTTTCGTAAAACATAACTAACTAACTATATAACCATCAAGTTTTTTCCCCGAAGGGGGAAGCAGAGAGGACGGACCGCCAAACAACACTCCTTGCCTCATTCACATTCATACATCGTCTCATACATACTCTTCTATAATTCTGACTCTTAACATGGCCCGACTCAAGTATCTGGTTCACTTGGTCGTGCCATGTCTTCCTCGGGCGTCCCCGGCTTCTGCTACCATTCACATTTGCATATTTTCTACTTACATGCCTTATTTCGTTCATTCGCTCTACATGCCCAAACCATCTAATCGTCACTTTCTTGATTTTACTCATTACGCTTACTTCAGCCTTGCACTCTTTGCGGATCTCCACATTTCTTATACAATCATTCATGGTTTTACTATACATACGCCTAAGTAATTTCAATTCTACAGCATTCAGTCTACACATCCCTTCCAAAAACATGAATTGTTGAACTCAGAACATAAAAAAAGTGTTTTTCCACTGTGAGTCAGCACGTGTCTGGTCGGAGATCCCCATTTGTACTCGGCAACATATTGTAGCGATAGTAACTAAAATGTTCGGGAACGTTCTTTGGTGCAAATTGAATAGCATGGGAATGTACTAGAGCACACCGTAGGTACTGCCCATCTACCTACCCCCTGGATGATTCTCGATGCATTCGCACCTGATATAACTCAGGCAGTCTACTACATACATATCTTTAATGAGCTAATCAAAACATTTTAATCCTTTCGTGCCGCGATTAATTAAGTAATGATTGCTGTGTCTGTTATGATTAATTACTTGTGTGATATATAAAATATTGTCAAAATTTATTCACAATAGTTTTATCCCGGCAACAGAATGAATCTATCACAAAATGTTACATAGTTTGATTTCAACCCGTTAATTTTAGGAGACCAAATTTGGTCCCAGACATCTATGAATTTGGTTTCCTAATATTTAAAGGGTTAACACCGAACACATCTTTAACCTTCGCAACACATCTTTCGTACAATAATCTTTGTATATTTTATACCAAAGTTCTACGGAACATATTTTGATGAGCACTATGGTCTTATGGACGAATGGATTAAAGATATTTTCGGATAACAACTAACGAGGACAGAGGATTAAAAACCAATACTTAACGAGAAGTTATTACAAAAAGAACAGCCAAAAGACTTTCCCCATTAAACGCGGCCTTAAACCATAATCCATAATTCGATATGGGAAAATTTATTTTAATTGACTAAAAGTATGCTTTAATTTTAAAAGAGTATTCGTTAACAATTTAAAATTTTTTGGATTGTTATTGATTACCTTTGATGTTGATCTTTCGGGGCTAAATTTGCGATAAATTGTGATTTTTTTTGTGCATCTGACAATAAATAAAATTTTGAAAATTATGTTACTTTTTTGGTTATAAAAAAAATATATAACTGTGGTGATTTTCCGTGCTGATCATCCAGATTTCTTTGTGATAAAAGTATGTGGGTACTCCGTTACTATTTGGTTTTATTCAAGTAGCTTCAAGTATTGATACAATGGACAATATAAAAGTTAGCTAATGAACAGAGGACGAGTTACAACAGACATGGCATTTTATACGTCTCGGTCATGCTGTGCCACTCAGATATGCCTGTCTTTTTCATACCGACAGACATACGTTCACTTATACTGATGGATTCGCTATTATTTTAAAAATTTGTACTTAAAATACTAAAGGATTATAGGTGCATCCAACATATTATTAGATGAATATTTGTCTCAAACAATTTTTATTCTTTATTAAATAAGTAATCAATTTACAGAGTTAGTCATTTATGTTAACTAAAATAATTCGTCAACTCACTTTTCACCGCTTTTCATTTTTTAAACGTTTTTCTTCTATAGAAGCAAGTGCTTGTGTTTAAAAGAGTGGTGAGCATCAAGATGAAGAATATATAGTGTGTGTAATCAATAATGATTTAAGGAAATATGATTATTTAAGAAAAACATGTAAATAAACAAATTAAATTTAACATTTATTAAGAAAAAGAGAATTATAATGAAGTAAGTAAAATGACATCGTTCACAATGCTACAACTGGGCCACTCGGCCTACTTCTATTTTATAGTGTTAATTATAATGTTAATATTATCGAATTGAAATATGTGCACTTATAAGTTATAACATTAATTTATTATTTTTCGCTGGCTATCATAGGAAGGTGGGTACGTGGAATAATAATTAGGATTTTTTTGTACAATTTCGAAAACTGATGTAGTATTATGATTGTCACCATAATAATCTGGAAGGCTCGAGAGGTACAAAGAATAAAGCATTAAAAAATCAAAGACAACAAACACAAATGAAATATTATAACCTTATTCCAAAAATCAAATTAACAATGTTAATAACAATTCACCCATTTTGCTTTACTTTCAGAAGATGTCTTTAAAACGGAATATAAATACAAAATTTAGTGAGAATAATGGGTATGTTTCAGTTTTATGTACCTACGGTTACAGTTCATCCGCTGTCGTGAAGCGAAACTATGATGATGAATAAATATATTTGTTTGAGAGATCAGTTTCATCGTGCAACATCCCCGGCTCAAGTTCACTGCGAGAGTCACTTAATTGATTGCGATGTAGTAGAGTTTTATCATTTCTGGCTATTAAACCAGGATAGCTTGGTCTGGATATTGAGTATCTTTTTTGCGAAATGTCAGTCATTTAGTTTAATGGAAATAAGACACGGCCAATCGGCCGGCATTATCGTTCTTCACAACATAAATAGTTTCGTTCTTGCTGGCCGTATTTTCACTTTTTCTTCAAAATTGAGATACACTTTTAACGTTCTCAGATGCACGAGCTGTGTGAGTTACGGAGCTGCTTCCAAAAAATATTAAATAAAATGAAGCTTCTTAACCTTAGCTTTACTAACGATTGTAAATTGTTTCTTATTTGGTTCGTTTTACTCCATGGTGTTTAAGATTGTGTCTCGTCAGAGAGACCATTCGACAAAATGAATAGTTGCACTCGGAACATGAAAAAGGTTTTTCTCCACTGTGAGTCAGCATGTGGATCTTTAGATATCCCCTTCGAGAACATGAATAATTGCACTCAGAACATGAAAAAGGTTTTTCTCCACTGTGAGTCAGCATGTGGCTCTTCAGGTGGCCATTTTGAGAACATGAATAATTGCACTCGGAACATGAAAAAGGTTTTTCTCCACTGTGAGTCAGCATGTGTTTCTTCAGCGTGCCCCTTTGAGAAAATGAATAGTTGCATTCAGAACATGAAAAAGGTTTTTCTCGACTCTCACTGTGAGTCAGCATGTGGCTCTTCAGATGGCCATTGAGAGAACATGAATAATTGCACTGGGAACATGAAAAAGGTTTTTATCCACTGTGAATCAGCATGTGTTTCTTCAGAGTGCCCCTTTGAGAAAATGAATAGTTGCATTCAGAACATAAAAAAGGTTTTTCTCGACTCTCACTGTGAGTCAGCATGTGGCTCTTCAGATTGCCCTTAAGAGAACATGAATAGTTGCATTCAGAACATGAAAAAGGTTTTTCTCCACTGTGAATCAGCATGTGTTTCTTCAGAGTGCCCCTTTGAGAAAATGAATACTTGCATTCAGAACATTAAAAAGGTTTTTCTCGACTCTCACTGTGAGTCAGCACGTGGCTCTTCAGATTGCCCTTAAGAGAACATGAATAATTGCATTCAGAACATGAAAAAGGTTTTTCTCCACTGTGAGTCAGCATGTGGCTCTTCAGGTGGCCATTTTGAGAACATGAATAATTGCACTCGGAACATGAAAAAGGTTTTTCTCCACTGTGAGTCAGCATGTGTTTCTTCAGCGTACCCCTTTGAGAAAATGAATAGTTGCATTCAGAACATGAAAAAGGTTTTTCTCGACTCTCACTGTGAGTCAGCATGTGGCTCTTCAGATGGCCATTGAGAGAACATGAATAATTGCACTCGGAACATGAAAAAGGTTTTTCTCCACTGTGAATCAGCATGTGTTTCTTCAGAGTGCCCCTTTGAGAAAATGAATAGTTGCATTCAGAACATAAAAAAGGTTTTTCTCGACTCTCACTGTGAGTCAGCATGTGGCTCTTCAGATTGCCCTTAAGAGAACATGAATAGTTGCATTCAGAACATGAAAAAGGTTTTTCTCCACTGTGAATCAGCATGTGTTTCTTCAGAGTGCCCCTTTGAGAAAATGAATACTTGCATTCAGAACATGAAAAAGGTTTTTCTCGACTCTCACTGTGAGTCAGCACGTGGCTCTTCAGATTGCCCTTAAGAGAACATGAATAATTGCATTCAGAACATGAAAAAGGTTTTTCTCCACTGTGAGTCAGCATGTGGCTCTTCAGGTGGCCATTTTGAGAACATGAATAATTGCACTCGGAACATGAAAAAGGTTTTTCTCCACTGTGAGTCAGCATGTGGCGCTTCAGATTGCCATTTTGAGAACAAGAATAATTGCACTCGGAACAAGAAAAAGGTTTTTCCCCACTGTGAGTCAGCACGTGGCTTATCAGAGTGCCTCGTCGAGAACATGAATAATTGCATTCAGAACATGAAAAAGGTTTTTCTTCACTGTGAGTCAGCATGTGGCTCTTCAGGTGGCCATTTTGAGAACATGAATAATTGCACTCGGAACATGAAAAAGGTTTTTCTCCACTGTGAGTCAGCATGTGGCGCTTCAGATTGCCATTTTGAGAACAAGAATAATTGCACTCGGAACAAGAAAAAGGTTTTTCCCCACTGTGAGTCAGCACGTGGCTTATCAGAGTGCCTCGTCGAGAACATGAATAATTGCATTCAGAACATGAAAAAGGTTTTTCTTCACTGTGAGTCAGCATGTGGCTCTTCAGTTGGCCACTTTGAGAACATGAATAATTGCACTTGAAACATGAAAAAGGTTTTTCTCCACTGTGAGTCATCACGTGGCTTGTCAGAGAGCCCCTTTGAGAACATGAATAGTTGCACTCGGCACATGAAAAAGGTTTTTCTTGTCTGTGAGTCAGCATGTGTCTCATCAGTTTGCCCTTTCGAGAATATAAATTGTTGCACACCGAACATGACAAATGTTTTTTTCCAATATGGATGCGTAAGTGCCTTATGAAATTCGACTTATGAGAATTGGAATAGGTACAATGAGGACAAAATAATTGTTTCTCCACAGGATGCACCTTCTGATCTGTAGAAAAAAAGAAAGTAATACGATTATAAAGGCATAATACGATTTAATATCTACACTTGGCGTAAGAAAGCACAGAAATTGATAACAACGATGGCAGAATTGTTAAATTTCAGAAAAAATAAGTGTTTTTACCGGACTGGACAATTCTTTCAAAGCGTTCTAAGCATTCCTTTTTAACATCCGGCAGGTCTATGTCAACTTCCATACAAGAGAATCCCCCATCATTATCTTCTCGGCGTCCGAATTCCTCCTTGACGGTTATAGTCTCCACATTAATGCAAGCTATAAAACAACATGTACGTACATTGATCATCGATATTAAACTCATTTAAAAAAACCTTAAAATAGAAACAATAAAATAAATCATTGATTTACCCTGCAGAAGTGAGTAATAAGTGTAGAGAGTTCAAGGTTATTTTAAGAAAATTTATAAGAACAACCCCGAATGTCCGCTTCAGAAGGAATAAGCATTTGCTCTTGAGTACTTTCAGTCCATCAATATGTATTTTTAACGAATGAGGATGAGGTGGAAACTTGAGGAATCGAGAACTTATTGTAAGCATTGGCGGCTACTGTGATCGTAGGGTATGGTCACATCAAACAAATCACAAATAAACTCCTCAAAACAATACATATTTTCCTAAACATAAGAAATATATATAAAATAAAACAATTGAAAATAATATACTTGGCACTTTGCCAATCATTTATAAAATATGGAATAAATGCTTGGGAAAGAGCAACAAACACGGCTATCGATTCATTAGAAATCGCATAGAAACCGATCTGAAAGGTAATATTAAAAAAACATATACTGACTGATACAGACCAAATATTCAACAGTTGTGACGTACTAGATATTCGCCAATTATACGTTAAAACACTACTAAACTACATTTTTGACCAAAGAAACAAATTTCAACATGCACAAAATATCATTAACAGACCAGTTAGACAAGCGTACAAAGAAAACATAAAAACTCCGACGGTAAATACAAGTTTTAGACAAATACACTATCAATACCATGCTATAAAAGCTTTCAACAGTCTAACACTTGAAAATAAAATTGAGGAAAACAAAAATAAATTCAGACACAAAATTACAAAATGGATTTAAGAACAAAAAAGACAATATTACCAAAATTTCATAACACAACATAATAAAAACTATAGGGAACACACAAAACTTTGGCTGTTTCCGGCAAAGATAAAAAAATCTGGTAAAAACTAAAATAACTACCACTAAAGAGGACAGCGTTAACACACATATAATTTTCTGTCGCCATGGCAATCCAAAATGGAATTGTATTTTTATTTTTTTATTAAAGAAACAAACATTCCCGGGTTACGAATAACCTGAGAACATTTTAAAATCTCCAACTACCACCACAGTAAGCGGAAAAAGTTGCTTGTGTCGTTATGGAAGACTTAGCCAGCCGAGGAATTGAACACACTACGCCTGGGTGGGACCCAAGCGCGATGTCAACTCAGCCACCGACCGGTCTAATACAATTTATTTAACATAGTCAATGCAACTCACTGGCTGTCTGAGTACTTTCCGCATATCGCAAACATTCTTTATTTACATCTGGGAGGTCGAAATCCATATAAGTATACGGCATTTCACCTCCGCCTTCTTCCTGGGGCCCTGGTTCCGTTTTGATGGAAACAGTTTCTGGATATACTAGATCCATGGCACCGCTGTTGCAGGGTTTGGTAATTGGTAAACGCACAAACAAATATATATACCTGAAACAAACATAGTTGTAACTTAATCCTATGAGCACACGAAAGCATTTAAATTATCGATTAGATCAACAGATATGAAGTGTCAACTTTAAGGTCAAGATAGTCACAATATGTATCCCTTATTTCAAATACCAGTTTCATATAAGATTTCATTGTTTTGACAGAATATTCCAAGCAAACAAAATTTAATAATATTAAATACAATACAATAAGTTGAAATAAAACAGAGATCCCGGGTCCTAGCACAAAATCATTTTCGTTTCTAGTGAATTCTCAACTCAAACGTCCATTCGTTTAAGAAAAAGGCGGATATTTAAAGAATATGTGTGTATAAATGAAATAGATATAGGACGGGACAGTTTTTACGCACTTAAAAGTTGTGTCGAATACGACAAGATACGCTAACTCCCTTCCACTAAGGCGAATACGACACGCTGTATGAGATGACCTACTGCCAGTCAATCATCCTTCTTACACGTATGTGTCACTATGTTCGCTATCTCACTTTCTCTAATGGTGCTTAAAATCATTAGGAAACAATCGAAATAATTCTATTATTTCAAATAAGTAATTGGCTTGGTTTTTACTAGTGTTTGGAGTGGAGTACTAAATCGAAAGGACGGCATTTACCATATCTTAGAATAGCCTCTTTGAGGTATCTACAACATGTCTATAAGTATTGTAATTTTGTTGGATTGACACAAGAATTGTATGGAAGAATGTTGGAAAACGAACAATTTCTTCTGTCAATATTAACGTAATTAATACATCTCTCTTTGACTACGATTCACTTGCAACAGTCGTGATGTAAGGCAAACTTTAATAGGAGATTTAACAGTTATTAAATTATGTTATAAAATTATAGTGATAACTTTTGTTTAGTATTTCGTAAAACTTCGCAGAAATTAGACAGTTTGACATTTGACAGATTACAACCATAGAAGTTTCTCTGCATTTTATTTTGCAAACATCTGTCAAATTTTTAAAAGTTTGGGAAGAACTCCGTTTGTTGTCCTGGAATGGCGTAAACTTTGACGTTCGCGACACAACCGTAAAACTTTAATTGTAGCTAAATGATAGCATTCGTCAACAACTGCTATCGTTTGCGAAAGCTAGCAGTCTGTCGCTTTTAACATCTTTTCTTAACTATTAAGTGATTCCCGATCTTCTGATATCCTTACAAGTTCGATTTTGGAGAGACCTAGTAAAAAATCCTAAAGAAGCGTGGTTAAGAGCATCTACGAAATTGTTAACAGATTTTTGAAAACACAAATCGGTGAAATATAATTAAGTGACGCAAGGTTTCTAACTAAAACTTTAAAAAAACAATTACTTTATATTACAATTCATTTTAATAACGACATATTTTATTTATGAATAACATAAATAAGCCATTTATCGAAGATTTACGTTTTGTGAAAAGGTACTTACCTCGCTGGATAGAAATGACTTTGTTACACATTCACCACTTCTAAAGTGACGTTTGCTGTTGAACTAACGCCGCTAACTGTCACCCAAGTTGATTTATGTTGTCACCGTTTTCGTGTTCGTTTGCTAATCAACTTGACAAAATTCTTTAAAATGAGGTAAGCAAATGCTGAAAAAGTGAGACAGTTATTGTATTATTATCCTTCTTCTACATCATTGTTTTTAAAACCTAAGAATAGTGTGTAAGGTGTCGTTAATTGTCGAAAAATTCTATTTCAGCGTAACAATCAACAGATTTTTTTTTTTTTTTTTTTTTTTTATTGTTATTAAGTTTAATTTGTAGAACTCCATTTTATTTTTATTTTTTTATATATACAATAATATTATTATTGGGTTTATAAAAACAGTTTATTTTTAAACAAGTTCTGCTGTGTAATTATTATTACGCGTGACAGCTGTTTCGCCCTCTAAAGGCATTATCAAACTGTGGGTAGCCCACTTACAGACGATACATTTATATTATTTCTAGGTAGGTATTTTAATTTCAATTACTGATTTCTTAATTGATTGCTGTGTAAAAATGTTAGAAATTATTGATGGTTATTACCCTAGTAAAGTTTCCCCAATTAGTGTAATGTTTAAATTTGACTGAATGTCTTAATGTTAGTTATTCCCAAACGATGACTCATAGGGTTATTTTAATAGTATAATTAAGTACTTTAATGTGCACTCGTATTTGCAATAGGTTTGAAGATATCTAGTAGGGGTGAACGAATTATATTGGTTTGTTCATTAATTAGAATAACTTTCGGATTATTAGAATTTTTGTTAATTTCTAACTGCTCTAAAAGATTCAGTTTACGGCCTTTATTTTGTACGTGTAACGGAGTTGGTTTATTATTATCATTAAGTGAGTGATTTTCATCTAGGAGATGTTTGGCAAATTGAGATTGTATTTTATTATTATTTTTAAAAGATCTTATATGTTCTTTGAACCTAGTGTTAAAGGACCGGCCCGTTTGTCCAACATAAACAGCGTTGCATTCATCACACTGGAGTTTATAAATGCCACTATTTTGTAATTTGAGTACCTTACTTTTTGAGTTTTTAAGAGATGATCCTAAGTTGTTATTTGTGCGGAAGGCAATATCTAAGCCACATTTTTTGAGGACTTTGGCAATTTTATTAGATGTCTGTCCGATGAATTCTAAACACCCGAATTTATTATTCGTCTTATTATTAGTCGCTGGGTAAATTGATTTAAGGTTATTTTTGTGTTTATTATTATTAATTATTTTTTCGATGTCTCGTCCCTTGAAGCCATTATTTTTAGCAATAGTTAGGATTGTATTTTTTTCCTTCTCGTATGCTTTCTTGTCGAGTGGGATGTTAGTAAGCCTATGTACCATTGAGTGGTAGGCAGATAATTTATGTGACCATGGATGTAAAGATTTATAATTAATGGTCGTATCTGTAAACTTCAAGCTTTAGCAAACACATCATTTACTATGTTCGTTATGTTGACGACATTTTGGTCTGTTGGAAAGGTACCAACAGACAATTAGATCTTTTTGTCACATTTGCTAACTCCATCAACCGTAAAATCTGCTTTACGGTTGAAAGAGAGTGTAATAAGAAAATTAATTTTTTAGACCTAACAATCGGTAGAGACAATAATAAACATACGTTCGAAATTTTCCGTAAGCCTACGTTTACAGATACGACCATTAATTATAAATCTTTACATCCATGGTCACATAAATTATCTGCCTACCACTCAATGGTACATAGGCTTACTAACATCCCACTCGACAAGAAAGCATACGAGAAGGAAAAAAATACAATCCTAACTATTGCTAAAAATAATGGCTTCAAGGGACGAGACATCGAAAAAATAATTAATAATAATAAACACAAAAATAACCTTAAATCAATTTACCCAGCGACTAATAATAAGACGAATAATAAATTCGGGTGTTTAGAATTCATCGGACAGACATCTAATAAAATTGCCAAAGTCCTCAAAAAATGTGGCTTAGATATTGCCTTCCGCACAAATAACAACTTAGGATCATCTCTTAAAAACTCAAAAAGTAAGGTACTCAAATTACAAAATAGTGGCATTTATAAACTCCAGTGTGATGAATGCAACGCTGTTTATGTTGGACAAACGGGCCGGTCCTTTAACACTAGGTTCAAAGAACATATAAGATCTTTTAAAAATAATAATAAAATACAATCTCAATTTGCCAAACATCTCCTAGATGAAAATCACTCACTTAATGATAATAATAAACCAACTCCGTTACACGTACAAAATAAAGGCCGTAAACTGAATCTTTTAGAGCAGTTAGAAATTAACAAAAATTCTAATAATCCGAAAGTTATTCTAATTAATGAACAAACCAATATAATTCGTTCACCCCTACTAGATATCTTCAAACCTATTGCAAATACGAGTGCACATTAAAGTACTTAATTATACTATTAAAATAACCCTATGAGTCATCGTTTGGGAATAACTAACATTAAGACATTCAGTCAAATTTAAACATTACACTAATTGGGGAAACTTTACTAGGGTAATAACCATCAATAATTTCTAACATTTTTACACAGCAATCAATTAAGAAATCAGTAATTGAAATTAAAATACCTACCTAGAAATAATATAAATGTATCGTCTGTAAGTGGGCTACCCACAGTTTGATAATGCCTTTAGAGGGCGAAACAGCTGTCACGCGTAATAATAATTACACAGCAGAACTTGTTTAAAAATAAACTGTTTTTATAAACCCAATAATAATATTATTGTATATATAAAAAAAAAAAAAAAAAAAAAAAAAAAAAAAAAAAAAAAAAAAAAAAAAAAAAAAAAAAAAAATCAACAGAATGCCTCGGTCTGCACGCACGACAAATTTGCAATACATGCTGCTGGCAGATGCGATGATAGCGGAGCCGAATTTTGCCGCGCATTGCTTCACTGGAATGCACGGAAAAAGATATTTATGGGAAAACCTCGGACAAACCTTAAATAATGCTGGTCCACACAAGACTACAACCCAATGGCAAAAAGTAAGTTGATTTATCCAATTTTAACAGTATTTGTTTAACAATGTTTTAGTGCATTTGATTTATGTTCTGTAATGAATTATTCGTTTCAGGTGTGGACCACACTAAAATCCTATGTAAGGACGAAGGTTGCCAAAATGCGGCGAGGCCGCGTTCAAATTGGGAACACCTCGGCGAGAATAATTCTCACCGAGTTAGAACAAAAAGTAGTAGGTTTGATTGCAGAGTGTCCATTGAAGGAATAGATGTGCCCGAAGTCCTTCCAAATGACGATGTACGTAGTTTATTTATTTTGTATGGTGCTATATCATGTTTCACAAGTACACAACTGATATTGTGTGTATCACATGTTGAATTGTATAGCGGTTAAACACAACATACCTTTGGCAGAGAGGATATTCAGAGAGAATACACAAATTAGTTAACATAATATGAGTTACTAAACAATTAAATTTCATGAGATACAATTCGATATGTTTATTTATTTAATAGAGATCTCTTCTGGCACTGATGGGACTGGCTGAAGTTGATGACGCTGATGAGGCTCCTGTAGCTCTAGAGATTAGTTTATAATACCTTAGTGTTTATTTATAAGCTAAAAAATAAAATGTTACCTGACTATATGTCAAAGAATGTTAGAATTAATAGTGCAGTTCATTTATATCCTACGAGAAACTGCAACGATTTTAGGCTTCCTAAAACACACTTATCAGAAACACAAAACAATATTTATTATAAAGATTTTAAAATGTTCAATGAACTCCCGGTAATTGTTAAGGAAGCTAAAAGTCTTGCAGTTTTTCGTGGATTATGTCTCAATGTTGTTAAATCTAAATTTTAGTATGTAAGAAGTAAATAATATTGTAGTAGTCATAGAAAATAATATATTAGGTATAAGATGTAAACTCTTATAACTAAATAAATATACATTAAAAAAAAAAAAGAGATGCAAGAGGTAGAGATTGTGGTAGAGGAGCAGTGTGTTCCGAGTGTATGTGGCAGTGGTGGAGTGTTGGGTGAATACTTAAACCAAGCCCTTCACCGCCGACCACTCCTCCCACAGTAGAGACACCTCCCCCTCCCCAAGCGTCAACCCAGAGACCTCGATTCGTAGCAGGTAATTCTTTATACAAATCAAGTAGCTTCACATCCATCGAATGGAAGTTCGCAGGAAAACCAAGCATGATCGTATACATGAAGTAAACAAAAATATGAATAGTTTTATTTATTTATATGCATATAAATAAATAAAATTGTATTTTATAATGTTCGTAAGATCAATTAACATTTTTAAGGACATCAACTTTATAGAGTTATTAAATCTTTCAGACCAGAGCAGAGCTGTCTTTCAGAAGCTGATGGATCAGCAGAATGGCGCTTTGATGGTGAGGAAAACTTACTATACCATTGCATATTATGTGTGGCCTCATTCCTATGTAGTAGCTTGATTACATTTGAAGATTGATCATATTTTTTTACAGAAAATTGCATAAGCACAAATGGCATCAGCGAAGATAAGTGAAAACAATACCAAGTCTTTCATGGAGGAGAAAAGAAAAGAGAGGGAAGAGAGAATAAGATAAAGAAAAAGCGACAGGGAAGTGCGAAGAAGAGAAAGAGAGAGCGACAGGGAAGAGAGAGCACAGCTATTCACGCAGCTTATGTTATTATTAAGTAGACTTACGAGAATGTGAGAGACGGCAGAGAGGATGAAAGTAAGAGAGAGCGACAGGGAAGAGAGAATGAGAGAAAGAGAGAGCGACAAGAAGAGAGAGCACAGCTATTCACGCAGCTTATGATATTATTAAGTAGACTTACGAGAAGGTGAGAGACGGCAGAGAGGATGAGAAAAAGCATTTTTAGTTAAGTTAGTTTTTATAAAGGTGACTTTCAATCTCACTCTTAACTCTTTATTTATTTTCTTTAATTGATAACTTATTACATATTATAAAATTTCAATGTCAATTTGTTTAATGTTTTTTTTAATTATTCATTTTGGCTTTCACCGATTATGGCCATTTAAGTTTTACATTTTCTCTTAAAATTGGAAAACCAAAAATTATCTTAACAAATTATTATTTTTTGATATTATGGATTCTTTTGTAATCCTCAAACTAGCTAGGGCTTATAACAATGCCCTTTTATGTTTCTAACTACTAAAATAAAGGATCCAAGATGTATGCACTGCGCCGGAGACCACCAATACCGGGAATGTTAATCTCTGGACTGCCCCCCCAAATGTGCCAACTGCTGGGATTCTAATCAAAAGAAACTTCCCTACGGATCACCTACCAAATAGTATAGCATGTAAGTTTAGAAATTATATGTTAAAAGTTGCCAAACAAAAAATCGATTACTATGCAGATAAAATTAACTATTTTAATTAAAATCAATAATTTAAATATTCAGCCTGACGGCATAGTGTTAAACAAGGCATTTACAAATCATGAGTCACTGCCGATTGCTTATCAGCGGCGGCACTCTTATTTTAAATATATTCAGACGACAATTAACAAAAAAAATAATAGAGGTGTTGCAGTACTCATTCTGACGAAATTCATTATTGTTAATATTTTAGATTACCCAATATTTCTTACAAACTGCATTCAAATTGAAATAAATATAAAAAAATGTAAACCTACCTTTCAATCATTACTCAAATAAATACTTAGGTATAGTAACCAGAGAGGTTGTAATAAATTATCATATTAATAGCACAGAATTTGAACTAATTATTTTATAAAGTATTGCTTTAAGTAATTATCTAGAAGAACATAATAAAGTAGATTTTTTAAGAACTAATGATCTACAACAGTGGATAAATATTAAAAAAGTGATGTAGGGGAATTAATTTGTATTCATGTAAATATCAGATCATTATGTAAGAATTGGGATGTTTTGCATGTTTATTTAAGAAATTGTTGGGAGCGTATAGATATTTTAATGATTAGCGAAACAAATATACACGCTGACCAAATTAATATGTATGAGATTCCGGGCTATTCAAATTACAAATATTGTCTTTTTTTTGTATTAGGCAATTCACCCAAAGTTGAGGGAGATGGTTATAATTTTATGGGAAATCTATACGGGAATAGGAAATCTCAAATATTGAAGTCATTCAAGTCTATGAACTTGTATAGAACTGAGAAAATGCGAGAATTGTTGAGAGAAAGTAAATAAGGAATACTAAGGGGAGATTGGTGGGTGATTTTTATAAGTAAACGATAAATGCCTTCGAAAGAATGTTCGGAAGAATGCTTCCGTTGAAGGAGACTAGATTGTCATTTGGATCCCTTTTAGACGTAATCAGACAGGATTGGGTCTTTGAAACATTAAATTCGACGAGATTATTTTTACCCCAGGAGGAAATACTCTCGAGATAACCGTCCATTCTCTGCTTCAAAGCCCTCCAAGCCGTTTGAGTTTGTGTGCCCTTTGGGGGCTTGTCAAACAAATAGCTATCATGAACTGTACTGTCATCCGCGTAACAATGAATTGGTGCACATGTCAAAAGGTCATTGATGTGCAACAAAAACAAAGTCGAAGACAGAACCGATCCCTGTGGGACGCCAGCATTTATAGAGTGCGAGGAAGAGGTGAAACCGTCAGCAACCGCCTGAATCGACCTATCCCTTAAAAAGTCAGCAATCCACGCACACAGGGATACGGGAAGTCCGTAAGAAGGTTAATAATCATGATATTATGATGGTAGAATATTTAATATAAGTAAAGAGCTCAGTTTTTAAAGACACAATATCTTTTAAAAGTGAGGTTATGTCAACTGAATCAAAACAAACTGGAGGTAATTTGTGCAGGTTTTTAGCCACAAAAGTTGGCATATCTGTTGGCTCGGTTTCTTTTATAATTTTGATCATATCATAAAGGTTCTTTACCTTTTTTCCATCGCCCTTCCTGGTAATTATTCTGTCGTCAACCTCTGAGTACAGGAGATCTTTCGATAGTTCCACCTCGTCTTCACTGAAGTGCGTGGAACAAATTCGTACGATTGACACTTCATCTAGCACATCTACTTTATTGAATAAAAACGTAAGAAGTTCATTAATAACGATTTTTTCACTTTTTCCGTCATCGTGACGTTAAAACTGAACCGTCCGTGATTGTTGTTGTTAACAGAACGTTTATTATTAACACATAGACCTCCGATGTGGCAGCCCACTCCAGAATTGTTTAATCTGTGGGTTAATTCGTCCATGTATAGATTAAACAGTACTGGGGACATACGTCATACATCCTCCCTGTCTGACCCCGCTTTTCAAGAAATAGGGTTCTGAGAATCCGTCTTTCCACTTTACAAGGTTTTCTTGCTGACGGTGCCATGATTCGAGAATTTTTACCACTTTCCATGGTATCCCTCTTTCCTTTGGTTTTTTCCATAATAAGGGGTGGGAAACTCTGTCGAATGCCCTACTAAGGTCCAGAAAGCATGCATAAGTTGTTGTTTTCTTCATCCTGTAGTATTCTAACGTTTTTTTTACGCAAAATATAGCAGAGTCAGTAGAGCATTCTCTCTTGAAACCCATCTGATTATCTTTCGTTGTCATATGGTATCCGACTTGATCTAAGAGAACTAGTTTAAATATTCTAGCGATGGCCGTGGCGATGGATATCGGTCTGTTGTTTTCCTTTACAGTTATGTCTGCCAGTTTGGATTTTATTATCGGTATAATAATTGTCTTTGTCATGTCTTTGGGTAGATAACCACTCTTTATGATGTCGGTGTTGCCAGAAGTCCCATAATCGCTGCCCCTGCATGTTTGACGTGTTCGGTGCTTAAACCATCATGCCCTGCAGACGTTCCAGATTTCATATTACTAATGGCCGATTTTATCATCTTAGTTGTGATGGTGAGATCGATATCATCATAAGCCGTTAAATGTGATTCACTTGAGTCGATAGTCGGTGTGGTAGTTGCAAAATGTTCTTTAAAAATGTTTGCAATTACTTCTGGATTTGTCTCTCCGTGTATGTTGCACGAGATTTTACAACGCATGTTTAACAGTTTATTTGACTTGTTCCAAAATTTTTTTGAAGTCACGATTATCTAGATACCCTGCTATTTTGTCCATCTGGAGTTGAGTCGAGTTATTTTGGCATTGTTTTAGTGCTGTTTTAAAGTCAGCACGCTTTGCCCTTCTATCCTCTGCGACAGGACCCTCGCCTGGTCTCCCGTTAGTTATCCAAGTGAGCATCGCTTGTCTGGATTCATCATATTTATCCGCTACAAATTCATTCCACCCACATACTTGCTTATGTTTTTGGATAGTACGCTTAGTAAACACAGAAATGGCACTGCTTCGCAGAGCATTTACTATACTGCCGTATAGGTATTTTATTTTGGCGTGTGTAGGGTTGCCACCATCCTCAGCAAATGTTTTATTTGACTTGATTTTGACGAGATAGGTTTGCGAGTAAGAGTTATATTTTCCGATATCGAGTATATTATTCGGATTTCATAGTGCTGGATCCCTCAACACAGATGTAAACACTTCCGTTGTTGCTATTCCATCTGTTTGTAAGATCAGCTCGAGAGGCCGGTGATCTGTCCAATCAATATCGTAATATATTTTCATATCGACAATTTGCTTCAAAATATTTTTCGTTACCAGACAATGGTCTAACCACCTGGTAGAGCTGTGTGCGTCACTGATATAGGTGTAAGAATCCGCAGGTAATAATTCGATGTCTGCACATACGTATTCAAATTCTTGACAGAAATAGATTAGCTCCAATCCAAAGAGTGAGTCGGGAATAGCGTTGAAATCTCCAATAGTAATTGTGTTAATGTAATCTTTATCATCAATTATTGCTTGTAGGGAGGCAAGGCAGTTAGAATATTCCTCAAAGTTGTCAGTTGAACAAGTTGGCATGTAGACTGTAAAAATACTTAATATTTCAGTAATCAAACTAACCTCGAGTCCGGCCATCCGACAGTTATGCATTGGGATTGCGGTAACCCTTAAATTTTGTCTGTAGATTATCCCCACTCCACCGTACGGTCTTCCCAGGAGTGGCCCATCGGCGATATTAACGGCAGAGGTTCCCAAACTGTTGAAATCCGGGTGTATATGTGATAGGAAGTCAATATCTGTAGGGAGTAACCACGTTTCTTGAACTAATATAATATCGTGTAATTCGCAAAGATCATGTATAAATTTTACAGAACTGCGAACCGATCTGCAGTTCACGGATATAATTCTTAAATTGTTATTTGTCATTTTGATGTTTGGTTGATATGCGCGATTCTATAAATCTTCGGAATACAATTCCCTCCGGCCAGAGTTCTTCTGCCAGGAAATCTTATTTAAAATAAAATAACTTTTATTTTTGTGTGAAAGAGTTTAAAACAAATAAAAGAGTTTAAAATAAATAAAATTATCAATCTACATGTTCCGTGGGCGATGTCCTCTTCTACAGGAGTAAACTATAATTTAAAAAAAACTTTCAATTTAGATGGTTAGGGTTGTGATTGACAAACTTGTCAAATCGAGAATTTAGAGTAGAGACATAATATAAATAATTTTAAAAAATACGAAGGACTCCAGATATCCAGTTCGAAACCGATCCGAGGATACACCGTTTACTCTTGAGCACCTTCAGTACGGCGTTTTGTTGTTTGTAGCCAATGGAATAATGCTTTATTGCATCAATACTTGAGATTTGTGAGTATAAGTTAAAAGATTGCTGTAGTACGTATGTAGGCACGGCAAGAAAGGGCGTTATGAACAAGTATATTATGTCCTGTCTGCGCAATATTTCAAAACGGACAAGGATTCCGAACATCAGTATTTAACAACCTACATTTCAAAAGTAATGTGCAACGCAACTTACTGGCTGTCCGAGCACTCTCCGCATTCTGTAAACATTCCTTCTTTACATCTGGAAGGTCGAAATCCATATCCGTATGCGCCAATTCACCTCCATTGTGAAAATATGTTGAAAAATGAAAAATTTCACCAAAACAATTAGATAAATAGGATAATTATTAAACAACTAACAGTTAAAGAAAACCCGCTCCATGAGTTTTTCGCTTCTAGTCCCTGCGGGCGGCACTTAGTTGGGCTTCGGCCAGTTCAATTTATACTATCAAAAGATTTTATTTTTTTTTACATTTAATATGTAGATATTAGGTCAATGGGTAGATGTATAATAGTAAGACATTCTATAGTAGTCAGAGCGCGGACAATGAGAGGAACACCCTTCACCCTGTGCGTTAGATATGGTCTGTTTACAATGAATTGTCAATCTGATGGACAGCCCTCTATTGCACTGAATCAAGGATGTTTATTAAGTATTGTGGAGCTCCAGCCCTGAGATGGATCCCAAATTTAACTGTTAAGCGTAATTGAGGAATTTTCTAGCCCTGTACACGTCAGTATTCATTTTCACAAAAGTTTGCCTCGCTGACACAAGCGGACTCATTCACAGAACAGACTTGTTAGAAACTGGCGGGTTCTCGGTCTTAGATATAACTTAACACAAGGGAGTCTCCAGTATTCAAAATTAACATTAATATGTGGTTTATATACATAAAAAGATGTGATTTGTTTTGTTATATGAATAAACAAATTTATATGAATAGCAATAATCTACGAAGTTGTCCTTCACTTCAAGAAGGTGGTGGTCAGTTAATGTAGATTTTTAGTAAACTGCGGTTTTATACAATTGAAAATTCGTTGAATAAATATTTATTTAAATATTGAAGACAATATTAGTGATTTCTAAACGAAAATCTGAAACAGAAAAATCAGAAAAGGAAACGGTCACATCTGGGACTCGAACCCAGGACCCTTGTCTTTCCGGGACAATGCTCTACCAACTGAGCTAATGGGACCCTATTCCCCTCGGTCACTTTTAACTGTATTTTACTCCGAATAAGAACTACTAACATTGTCTTCATTTTTTCACCGCACATTTTTACTGGCAACTATCTTTATGTATGATCGCAAGATTCAACCCGAACTAAATGCAATCCAGGCATTGCAATAAAAATCCATGGCAATAAAAAAAATAAATAAATAAAATAGGTTTATCTAAAAAGACGCTGTCTGGATTGCATTTAGTTCGGATTGAATCTTGCGATCATACATAAAGATAGTTGCCAATAAAAATGTGCGGTGAAAAAATGAAGACAATGTTAGTAGTTCTTATTCGAAGTATGATACAGTTAAAAGTGATCGAGGGGAATAGGGTCCCCTTTAGCTCAGTTGGTAGAGCATTGTCCCTGAAAGACAAGGGTCCTGGGTTCGAGTCCCAGATGTGACCGTTTCCTTTTCTGATTTTTCTGTTTCAGATTTTCGTTTAGAAATCACTAATATTGTCTTCAATATTTAAATATTACAATTTGAGGTTTTACTCAATATAGTTATTCCGAAAAAAAAAATATTTATTTGATGTTTACAAAACCTTTTTAGAATAAACCATACAAATCTGGTTGCGGTACTCAATAACATTACAAATGAACTGATAACCTAAACCTTCTCAACCTTAACTTAATTTAACCTTAATTATGTTGGAAAAGTAAATCCTAAACTATACATATGTATTTATCGTTTACAGTTAACAAATCAGGTTTAAAGAAAAGAATATCGACATTCGTATCAAACCTTCAGTGGCTAACAACGTACCATTAAAATATGTCATTTGTCAAGCCATCCGGGATATTTTTAACGAATCTCTTAATAGTAACCTCTTGGAGTTAACAATGGGTTGTTAATTTGACGGACCGGCCTCTATTGCACTGAATCAAGTATGTTTATCAAGTGTAGTGGAGCTCCAGACCAGATTGTTTCGATTCGTGCTTTCGAATGAATTTTGACATCAAGATGTGCAAGAATCGATTGTTCAACCGAGCTTAGAGAACAGGAGAATCAATTTGTATATAACGAAACAGAAACACAGAATTATCGTTTACAAATAAAGGCGTCATCTTTGTTAGGTTCCAAATGAAATGTAAAATGCACCCAGATTAAGTATTCTTGTTTTAAAATATGTGTACATAAGTTAAAACACACGCTGTAAATTCCATAGAAGTCACGGCGGATATGTATGAATTAAACATTAAATTTTTAGCCACTAAGCATCAGAATAAGAATTTGACAGCCGCTGGAGGGGTACAGTGCGATCTGTGTTTGTCGACTGAAGACGCTAAATGTTACCTCATCGGTATTTCAATATAGAAAACTGTGTGATGACGGTGCTCTGCATAAATAAACCACTAACTAGATTTATAACTCAGAGATTTTGTACGGTAAAAGTTTGTACACTATTTATACCCCACGAAGGACTTATTTAACGACTTCAAAGTACTCAACATAAAATCCTTATACGTCAAAACATATCCTTATACGTCAAAACATATCCTCCTACTATAAATTCAAACATACGAAAAAAAAATATTTTTGAAACGACCCATAATACAAGATATTCCAACAAATCCAATTATACTATTCCCCCAATAAAAACCTCAATGGCACAAAGACAATTTAACTTTCTTGCTCCAAAAATATTCAATAATTTAACGTTAGAAATAAAATCAATATCCAAATACGACAGTTTCAGGAAAGCGCTCGGGGATTTTTTGATGTGTGATTGTTATAGTGTTAGTAGCCTATTCCAAGTACTCAGATAGAGGTGTATATATTGTTTATATGCGTGAGGATGCGTCATATGGGTGTATGTATACATGTGCTGTTATAGGTATATAGGTATGTCTGCTGCTATATACACATGTGTGCTTGCATGCACACATATTAAAAATTATATATATATAACTATGTACATTTTTACAATCTAATGCTAATTTACTTCTTTCTCCTTTCTAATTTCTATCTTCTACTTTTTATTACAATTTTTCCAAAATTTTAGCTTCATCTATAGTTACTAATTTCATATGTTTACACTAGATTTCATATTTCATACAAAGTAATTACACTCAATTGGTCACCATGAAACAGGCAGCCGGCGCAAACAGGCGCCTAGTATGGGGATTCATTATATCTACTTTATGTAAATTTCAAAATAATGTAACATGTATTTATTACATGTATCTGATAACAAATTGAATCGCCAACATCTTGGATTCCCGGACTCTTCCCCCATTTATGTATGCGAACATCTATCTCCACACAACAAGGATATACACGCAGCTGCTAGGCGCGCCGCCAAAGATCTTCGCTACAAGTACGTGTGGGTCAAGCATGGGCGCGTTTACTTAAGAAAAGATGACACTTCTGCTTCAGTACTAGTAAAAAACAAGGATTCACTCCTTAAACTATCTCAGTAATCCTCCGTGTTTTAACTGATTGTATACATATGTCTTATAAAATACAAAATGAATCTGAAAATTTTCTACCAAAACGTTAGGGGAATTAAAACTAAAACAAATGACATAAAAAATGAAGTTATAATCAATAATTACGATGTAATCTGCTTCACTGAAACTTGGTTAAATTCATCAATATTCAATAATGAATTGTTTGACGAGCGTTACATGGTTTTTCGACGAGATCGGGAATCCACTAACTCTACATCTAGAAAAGGTGGGGGGGTATTAGCAGCAGTCAATAAAAAAATAATAACAATTCATAAATCATCTTGGGAAAGTGGTGGTGAAGATTTATGGTTAATGATAAAACCGCATGAAAATTCGAACTCATTCATCTACATGTGTGTACTGTACATTCCCCCTAATCTATCTGTCGATGATTACTGTAATCGAATCAAAAATATTCAGGATATTTATTTGCAACACATTAATCCCAAATCTCAATTTATAATCATTGGTGATTTTAATCAACCTGAAATTAAATGGACACCTGACATAGCATATTATAAAAAAATACTAGCTCCATCCAATTACTCTAGTCACAAAGCTCACTGCCTTGTCAATTTGATCTCAGTGTGTAACCTTCACCAATTTAATTATTTACTTAACAAAAATTTTAATATTCTTGACCTTGTTCTATCCGATAAAACCAATATTAATATTTCAGCCACAGCTAACTTATCAAAAATCGATCATCATCATCCCTGTTTTGAAATAAATGTAAATTTAGAAAAAATGCAATACTTACAAGAAAATCACTCTCCTGTCAAACATAACTTCAAGAAAGGTAATTATGAAGGATGTTGTCAGGATCTAACAAATGTAAATTGGACCTCACTTTTCAGCAACTGTCATCTCAACAATAAGGTACAGTTATTCTACAATATTCTATGGGAAATTATAGATAAACACATTCCAAAAAAAAAACTCACATAAAAAATCACTATCCCAATTGGTTTAGCGAATCTCTAAAAATGCTCCTCAAAGAGAAAAATAAGGTTAGACTACGGGCTAAAAAACACAACAACCCAAGAGACTATGCCGAGTTTGCTACTCTTAGAAAAAGATTAAAAAAAAATACTTAAAGAATGCTACACAACCTATATTAACCTAGTTGAGCAAGGGATAAAAGATAATGTGAAGACTTTCTGGGCGTATTCTAAATCATTGCGTAATACAAATTCTATTCCAAAAATAATGTATATGGATTCAATGTCTGCAAATAATGGACAGCAGATTGCCAACATGTTCTCTAATTACTTTGGATCAGTTTATACTCAGTCGAATCCCACATCAAATACTTTCGGACTAAATGCTGCTCTATTCAACCAATTTAGTCTAAACTTAATGTAAGCATGGAATCAATCAAATCCTGTTTAGAAAGAATTGATATACATAAAGGCCCAGGACCAGACAAAATACCTCCTCTGTTTGTAAGATGTTGCTCTAGCTCGTTGATTAAGCCACTTTTCATTATATTTAACGAATCATTATCTACAGGAACTTTCCCAGATTTATGGAAAAATGCACATATTGTTCCAATACATAAATCTGGTGATCAGTCTTTTGTGAAAAATTACCGACCAATCAGTATTTTATCATGTTTTGCAAAAGTCTTCGAATCTATAATGTATAATTTCATATTCACACACTTTAAACCACAATTATGCATTAATCAACATGGATTTGTTCCCAACAGATCTATTAATTCTAATCTTCTTGACTTTTGTGATTACGTTTGCAGTGCTTTTAACGAAAGAACTCAAGTAGATACCATTTACACAGATTTTAAAAAGGCATTTGATAAAGTAAACCATTCTATTCTACTACAGAAGCTTGATCGTATAGGTATCCACGGTGATCTATTAAGATGGCTTAAATCTTACTTGGAAAATAGAACACAGTTAGTACTTATAAATGGGTATGAGTCACCTCCCATAATTGTAACCTCAGGTGTACCTCAGGGGTCCAATCTTGGCCCACTGCTTTTTTTAATCTTTATTAATGACCTTGGCCCCATGTTACGCTGCCATTTTGTTTTATTTGCTGATGATCTCAAGATTTACCGTAAAATTTCCACTGATTCTGATCAAGTTATGCTACAAGAAGATCTTTACACACTATATAGCTGGTGTACTCAAAACGATATGTTTCTAAATATTGAAAAATGTTACATTATAACCTTCACTCGTAACAGAAGACGAAAGAATCGTGCATATTTCATTAATAATGTTCAATTAAATGCAGTCACCACTATTAGAGATCTAGGAATCACACTTGATTCAAAATTTAAGTTTGATGTACATATCAGTGATATCACGAGTAAATCCTTGAAAATGATTGGTTTTATACATAGAATATCGAAACCATTTAAAAATACCCAATCCATTATAACCTTGTACCACTCGTTGGTCAGAAGCAAATTGGAATATGGTAGTGTTATCTGGAACCCTCACTACTTGAAATATTCAAAAACTATTGAATCTGTACAAAAAAAATTTCTAAGATTGTTATCGTTTAAACATGGACTAAGTTCCGTACTGCAGTCTTATGAGGAACGACTCCAATACTTTAACTTTACGACACTGGATAAAAGAAGACAATTTGCTGACTTAATATGTCTACACAAAATTATTCATGACAAGCTTGAAGCAACTCAATGTGTGAGCAATATTCTTATTAAAGTTCCCAATAGACGTAATCTAAGGAATCATAATATATTCCATCTAGAATTATTTAAGAACAATATTGCCTACTTCAATCCATTATCTAGAATGTGTCGTCTGTACAATTCTATTGAGTGTAACTACATAGATATATATGCAAATAGTCTCACTTATTTTAAAAAGCAAATTAGCAATAGATTGTGAATGTTTGTTGTTTTTTTTTTATTTACTCTATTTGTTTTCTGTTTTATTTTTGTTTCTCTTGTTTTTTTTGGATCATATATTTATCTGTATGTTTTGTTTCTGATATTTCCTTTGTTTGCCTTTGCTCACGTTTTGCTGTTTATATATTTTTTTGTTAATACATAGTGTATAATGACACTTAATCTGTGCATGATGTGAACATTTTTAAGTGGACTGTTGACATATACGTTTTTTTTTGCAGCGCTTATCTAATGATTTTTTTTCATGTTAATAGTCTGTAAATGTTCCTAAACAATAAATAAATAAATAAATAAATAGTATTAAATAAATAAATACATAACAATACTACCTACTAACGTTTAACAGTTGATAAGCATTGGTTTCTGTAATTTTTCTGATTATCAATAAAAAATAGTATCCTAATTTATAACTCCGGTACCTAATCAATACAGTTTTTTCTCAATCTACAAAGTGAAATTATTTATCCGATATACTAGCGCTGATAAACATCTTTAACCAAATAAATCTCCAATAAATCCATGCTACCATTCTGTGCAAAATAATAATATTGAAGTGAGAAAATAGTGTCGTCACCGCGGAGATCTCTCATTGGTCATTAAATCTCCACCCGTACTGTTATTGGCTGAGTGTTTGACATTAAACCAATCACGTTGACTATTATTATTTCTCTTAAAGACTCTCGATGGATTTAAGGGGATGGAAAATACATTGTTTGCAAGCTAGACGCAAGATTCAATGACTATATGGATCACTTAGAATTTATTATAAAGTCAGCGAAATTTTTATCTTCACAAATTGAAACTTTAAACACCAAGACTTTGACTTTGAGCAGTAAAACCGCTAAAATTGATTCTCTGGATTGCGATGTTATTCATTTGAAGGAAGTTATAAATAACGTAGATATGAAAATGAATCAACGAGAACAATTCGATAGACACTGTAATGTTGAAAATTACGGAGTTCCGATGTCAAGTAGTGAAAACCTTCCGGATATTATAATAAATTTATCCCAGAAAGTTGGGTACCAACTACAAAAAGGGGACATTGACTTCATTCTATGAATGCGACCTGAAGAGTGTGGCCAACGGCAGCTCCTAAAATCACATCCACACACACATCTACATCATATATAATCATTCGTCTTCTTCGGCGAGATTGCAAGGACGCTTTCTTGGCAGCTGCTCGTCGGCACCGGACCATGACTTCACCAAATATCGGCCTTGCAAGAGTAGCAAGCCGTATATTCATCAATGATCACCTTACGCCTTCTGCCATGTTACTTATCAAGAAAGCCAGGGAACTTAAAACTGACAAAAATTATAAATACCTACCTGTGGACAAAAAACTATTAAATATTTATAAGAAAAAATGACGGTTCTCCTGTTATTCGAATTTCAAACTACACAAAATAGAATGACTCCTTTCAAAAATTCCAATCCAACAGAATCTTGGGACAGCAGGTAGTGAAATGTCGGATTGATAATAGACAAAAAGACGAAAAGATTCGTGTTTTCTTGAGTGCCTATTCCGGTAGATACTTTATTCGGTGTGATAACATAATATTTCAAATGATAAAACGTCTCCATCACTACACAAAAATTCTTTAAACAGAATTATGTTTTTGAATTTGAAGAAATTATCGGATTGGCTCATCAAATTAAAAAAAAAACGTTTTTCTCGAGGTTCCATGCATTCCCAACATTTTTCACTATATAACCGTTGAAAAAATTCAACACAAAAAACGTCAAATTGGTTTGATATGTCCCTAGGTATATACATGACTTGAATTCACAGAAAGACCAAAGCGAACACGTGCTCCCGCATCTGTCTCTGTAATTTTACACGCAGATGTAGGCGGCAGTTCGAATTATTAGACCTTAAGTATTTAGTGAATAGTTTCACCGGTCCCGCAAAAAAAAAAAAATTAGAAAGCCAACTTGGAAATACACCCATCAAGTCGTAATCCGAAATGGGTGTATTGTTAAACCAGCGAGCCGGCAATAAAAACCTTCGCCCAAGGCTAGGCTATATTGTAATTGTTTGTAGGTCTTTTGTACAAATTTTAACATCTTTTAAAATAACAAAAACTCTAGCGGTGAGAATGACGATGCCAGCGCCACGGACTCAAACAATGTACCGAAGTGGTGTAAAGCGGAACCACTTTAGTTCCAGCACCCCACGACAGGCGCGCTACAGTCGCCGGATTGCGCAGCTCAACAGATTCCGCAACCAACAGTCCCGAGTCAAACAGTAGACAGTTGATATTTTGGCATTGGAGAGTGATCATCTCGCCCCCCCCCCCCCTTGGGGCGGTCGCCGAGGAAGCTGCCCTCTCGGCAGTTCTCATCTCGCCTCAACAGCTGAAGACAGATTCCGTAACCAACAGTTGATTTTTTGGCACCCGACAGTCATCATGTCGCCCCCCCTTGGGGCGGCCGCCGAGGCGCTTCCGCTCAGGAAGCTGCCCTCTCAACAGTCACGCTCTCGCCTCTCAGGAGTCACCATCTCACGTCCGCCGAGAAACCTCTTGCCCTCCCCCTTGGAGCGGTCACCGAGGCTCTTCCCGTAACCCCGCGAACTTCCGCCCAGGAAGCCAGAGTGGTCGACAGACTTCCGCCCAGGAAGCTGCCCTCTCAGAAGTCGCTGCCTGCCGACTCCGCCCTTCGGAGCCTTGGCCCAGGTTGAACTGATTCCGCCCTTCGGAACCAGCCCAAGTTGCCGCTTTTGTGTATCAGTGATAAGTGCGAACGTGGAGATCCGCGGTTCCAGAATCATCGTAAAGGGAAGTGCCTGAACAATTTTTGCATATTTGTCTCGTAACGTGACCCAACTTTTAAGACATTGAATGAACAATAATAAAGGATTAAGAAAAAGGACAATTAGTTTTAAGAATTACAATTTAAAACTATTATTAAGCCTTAGGATTAAGACTCACCCTTCTTTATACATGTTTTTTAAATAAATTTTTAATAGTGTTTATAACTAAGTAAATTCCTTTTTTTACTCGTTCCTCCTTTTCTTTTATATGAATAGTATTAATAATTAACTTCCCTTAAGTAGATTGATAACAGGTTGCTTTGTAAACTCATTGTAGGTTTCGAGTTTTTAGTACAGTTTTTTTTTAGGGAAAAGAAAAAAAAATAAGTACCTATGTCACAAGGGAACAATTGGGCATTTTGCGTGCGAAAGTACGTTTGCTCAAGAGCTTGTATTTAATAAAATCATGTAATGGGTCAAACTTTCCTTATATATTCTTGTTCAGTGTTGAGCTAAAAACCTTGTAAACTCATTGTAGGTTTCGATGAATAGCTCATTTGTCATCCACCACATTTAGAAAGAGGGTCGCTCTCCCAGAGAGTTAGTTCGGGAACAGTTTAACAATAGAACATGTAAAACACGTGGGCAAAGTAGCATCGTCAAAATAACCTCGTGTTACCAAACCTTGCATATTGTATGCATAATCGCTACAAAATAAAATAAAACTCTAATGAAAATATAAATGATAGTTTATAGTCTATGACTTTAATTTTGTCTATGTATTATCAGTATAACCTAAAAATTACCGCTGACGCATGCTTCTGTCGTTGCATCCTGTAGATAGCGTTAGATTATTGTATTCCGACGATTGACGACGATTCTCTCAACCGATTTCAATCGTCTTATCTTCAATGTCACTAGTATATCCTCATTTGAAAATATTTTTACAGTAGATTCCATTGCTTGGGAAATTATTAAAACCTAAAGATAATTTTCATATCTCATACAAATTGGAGTTCCGTTAAAATACCGCTCAGTTTTGGGAAGTTTCAGACATATGTTTTGTGCACAACAGAGCCATGGATCAACTTAATCCAGAGAATGTATCCATCAAGACGGAACCAGTGCCCCGGGAAGACAATGGAGGTGAAATGCCTTATACGGATATGGATTTCGACCTCCCAGATGTAAAGAAGGAATGTTTGCAGAATACGGAGAGTGCCCGGACAGCCAGTAAGTTGCGTTGCACATTACTTTTGAAATGTAGGTTGTTAAATACTGATGTTCGGAATCCTTGTCCGTTTTGAAATATTGCACAGACAGGACATAATTTACTTGTTCATAACGTCCTCTCTTGCTGTACCTATATAAGTACTACAGCAATCTTTTAACTTATACTCACAAATCTCATGTTGCAACCTTACCTTATTTGGGATATAATAAAGTTAAATTAAATACAATGCACTGAAAACACAATATTGATGCAATAAAGCATTATTCCATTGGCTTCAAACAACAAAACGCCGTACTGAAGGTGCTCAAGTGTAAACGGTTTATCCTTCCAAAAGGATCGGTCTCAAACTGGATATCTGGGGTCCTTTATATTTTTTTAAATTATTTATATTAGTCTCTTATCTAATTCCTGATTTTACAAGTTTATCAATAATACCCTTATCTTATCTTAATCACTATCAAAATTAAAAGTTTTTTATTAGTATCTTAATCCAGTAGAATAGAACATCGCCCACGAAACATGTAGATTGTTTATGTAAAGGAAGTGATGTGAACAAGGTTTTTTGTCCTTTAAGTAAAATAAATAATGCCATCACAAAGCAAAAAACTTATTCGCAAACAAAAAAAGTTATTATGTTAAAAAATTATTTATTTATAAGTATAATTGTTTTTTAACACTAACAATAAGTCCTACATCATGTGCCCGTTTAAGCAGTTGTTAAAACATTCTTTGAAGTGAAATAACCAGTTCTTAATCTTTCAACGTTACAACAATTTACTAGCTGAATATAAACAATGTAACTACTAATTTAGCAAAGCAAGCTTTGTAATGTAATGAAGCATTACAAATTAACGAACCTTTTGAGCAGGAAAAGAAGCTCGAGTTAAACAAATCGCCAATGACGAAATCGAAAAAACTATTTCTTCTCTAAAATGAAATGTATCTTCGGAGGACTGATGTAATGAAATGCAATGAAAAATCTCTTTAAAGTACTTATCGTACCTCTAACATACCTAGTCAATCTGTCTTTAACTGAAAGCGATTTTCCCAAAGCTCTCAAACAAGCTATTGTTATACCAATATTTTAACAAGGATGTTAAAATTACATTAACAACTATTTACCAATAAACCTACTCAATACGTTTTCAAAAATATTGGAGAAAATACTTAAAAAACAACTACTTTCCTTCTCAGAAATTAATAAAATATTTTCGCAAACACGGTATGAATTTAGGGAGAACTTAAGTACTGGTGACGCTATAGAATCAATTACTTGGCTTGTTAATCGCTGATAAAATACAGAATTTCTACCTTTATTTGATGGAGGGGATAACCTAGATGTTAATACTTATCGACCTATCTCCCTGCTAAACAACTTATTTAAAATAATAGAGAAATTATCTAAAATAAGGTTAATGACTTATATATATATAAAGATAACCAGTTTGGCTTACGGGAGAATATGGGAATAATGACTTATATATATATATATATATATATATAAAGATAACCAGTTTGGCTTACGGGAGAAAATGGGAACCAGTGATGAAGAGTTAAAAATGATCACCTCAGTCGTATAAGCTTTAGATGCTGACAAAAAAGTCATGGCTGTCTTTTTACACTTGTGCAAGGTATTTGACAATGTATCCCACGGTTTATTCCTATAAAAACTGAGTTCAATGTGTATTGTTAATAAAGCTATAGATTGGGTCAGAACTTAGCTTGGAATCGCAGAGATTAACGATTAATGGTCACATTTATTTAAACAAACCAAAAGTGTATGGTGTTCCTCAGGGTAGTGTTCTAGTTCCAATTTTATTTTTGTTATATATTAAAGATATTTGTAAGCTGCCTTTTTCTGGTATTTCAGTTGTATTTGCAGATGGCACTTTTTGGTATTTGCTGGTGATACATGGGATAAAACTTGTGCTAAGTGCGAGGCGGGATTGATGGCACTCGAAATTAGGCTTGAAAATCAAAACCTCTTAATCTTAAACATGACCAAAAGAAAATATATTATACTGAACATTTAATCTGTAAATCAGCCGTCTTTGGACCATTCTTTAAAAATACATCGTTGTGTGCAGGAGTGTTATTGTGTGACAATATCAAATATCTTGGCCAAATAATTGATAGAAATCTAAAATGGAACAATCATATTACTATATTTACAATCAAAATAAGAAATATTCGATGTAATCCGTCTATGTATGTATTTGTAAAATATATTTGTAAAGCTGCACATCTCGACGCAGGAATTCCCTAGTGAAATGAGCAGCGGAGGAATTTTTGCCACCACCGCTTTGACACCACATTATTCTAGCTAGGAATATAGAATTGTCTTGGTCCAGTTTTATTCCTCATTTTCATCAACGATATAATAAATTGCTTCGAAGATGTTGAGGAATTGCTCTTTACTGATGATATCACACTCTACAAAAATAATTGTCAAACACTACCTACTAATGCGTACCGACTATTGGTACTTAAATGGACTGTTATTTTAACGAGTGAATACAAACAAATATATACCATATATATATTTGAAATGAAGTATTTCGCTAGAATACACAAATAATCATTTCCTATTAAATATAATCGTAAACATTCATACATTAGTAGGCAGAATCAAAATATCGGATCAAACTTTCTTATTTATACAAACTAACCCTCCAAATTAGACTGCTCCGAACTCCTGCAACTTCCAAACCTTCACCTACCTACAAATACAACACGAAACAATACTCGACACAGTACGTATAAGCGCAACTACATTATCCAATCTCCTGTACAGCGGTTTCGCAAATGGAAAACCAATACTGACATGTTTTATGTTAGCTTGGTGAATTTCGTGAGTCATAATAAAGACCTATTCCAACCCTACTCTTGAAAATTTGGTTGGCTCATTGAATTCGACTTAACATAAATTTTTATTTCATTTCTGTATTTTTTGTCTCTTGTAATTTTATTTTTATTATTTCTTTCGCACTGTCAAAATTAATTCTCGTATTTAAATTTGACTACCTATTTTTCGTTAAAGCCCCACGGGCGTAAAATTATATTTATATATACTGTATTATTATATAAGTATATATTTTTTTATTTTACAGGCACTATCAATGTGAAAACTTTTTCAAACAAGGCGGAACCAGAGCAAAAAGAAGAATATGGTGGGGGAATTCCTTATACGGAAATTCACATTGACCTGTTGGATATTAAAAAGGAATGCTTCAATCACTTTGATAGAACTACCCAGACAACAGGTAAAACAAGTTTGAATGAAGAATTCATGTTTTTTATTTTATTTTAACGTTCTATGATTTAACTGTGTTTAAACTTTACACCTTATATTCTTAATCTTTTTCTGACTTATTGACAGATCTGAAGATGCAACCGGTAAAAAAGCGATTCTTCTGTTCCTATTGTAACTACTCCTGCTTTCACAAGTCAAACTTAGGACTTCACTTGCGCACCCATACTGGAGAAAAACCCTTTTCATGTGCCCATTGCAGTTATTCATGTTCTCAAAAAGGACATTTGCCTGCACACATGATGACACACAGTGGAGAAAAACCTTTTTCATGTCCTGAATGCAGTTATTCATTTTCTCAAAAGGGATCTTTGACGTTACACATGATGACTCACAGTGGGAAAAAACCGTTTTTATGTCCCGAATGCAGTTATTCATGTTCACAAAAGGGATCTTTGAAGGTACACATGATGACTCATAGTGGTGAAAAACCTTTTTCATGCAACATCTGTAATTATTCATGTACTGAAAAGAGTAAGTTGACGCGACACATGCTGACTCATACCGGACAAAAACCTTTTTCATGTTCCGCCTGCAACTATACATGTTCTCAAAAGGGATCTTTGACGTTTCACATGAAGACTCACAGTGGCGAAAAACCTTTTTCATGCGCTGACTGTAATTATTCATGTTCTTTAAAGACTAATTTGACACGGCACATACTGACTCATAGCGGAAAAAAACCTTTCTCATGTCCCGAATGCAGCTATTCATGTTCTCAAAAGGGATCTTTGAAGTTACACATGATGACTCACAGTGGAATAAAACCCTTTTCATGCTCTGACTGTAATTATTCTTGTTCGCGAAAGGGATCGTTGACGGTTCACATGCTGACTCACAGTCGAATAAAACCTTTTTCATGTTCTGACTGAAATTATTCTTGTTCTCTAAAGACTAATTTGACGCGGCACCGGCTGACGCATAGTTGATAAAAACCTTTTGCATTTTCCGTCTCCAAATATGCATGTTCTAAAAAAGGACATTTGACGTCACACACGATGACTCACAGTGTAATAAAACCTTTTTCACATCCCGAATGCGGGTTTCAATGTTCTCAAAAGGGATCTTAGATGGTACTCATGAGGACTTACAGTGGAGAAAAACTTTTTTTTTGTTTTTTAGAAATTTGAATAGACATATGCTGACTCACTATAGAAATAAATCTTTTTTCTTTCGTGTGTAAGTATTTATCTTCACGAAATTTTACCATAATAAGACACATTCGGACTAATTCACAGAAAAACCTTGATCTAAACTAGCGATTATGAATCTTAGATCTGACGTTGCCACTGGACGTGGAATGCCACTAAACATCATCTGCAATGTACCAATTGGAAAAAACTGCCTTGTATGCACGAGCAAAATTAACCATGAAATTTTTTTATAGATCTCATCCAACATTACGATTTTTCAACTTCTATCATAATTGAAAAGAAAATTTAGTAAAAAAATGTTCACTTTAATCCATGGATCACACAGATTATTGCTATGTTAAGAAATCCATACGATATAATCACGTTAAGAAACTATACAATTTATGGAAACATTTGAATAAGACTATTGCAAATTCAAACGAAACATACTCCAAGAAAAAAATAATAGAAGATAAATTTTGTTAATCCACGAAAAATGTTGCAAATAATAAATTATTTAACCAGTTCTCTATCTACCGAAGTTTCATGGCCTTTAAGTTTCATTTCAGATTAACGTATCCAACATGCAAGCCATATCTGTGTGTGAAATTCAAACTCTCCTTTACGGGGGTATTACTCTAATAGACCAAAAAGCCAATGGCAGTACAGCGGACGGACTACGTGGTTGCTGTTATTCCAATCATTCGTTCGTTAGCGCCACAAAAGTAAATGTGTGATTCACTTGTGATTTTGCTATTTACAAAGTTATTATCATTTTTTTAAAAGAAAAGTACATATTTGTAATAAGGTTTACAATTTATGATGACAATATTTAATATTACTCTTCCAGAGAAGCATTAGCTTGTGGTTGGAAGAGGAGTGTGCATTATATTATTGTATATATTACATTAGTAGATGAGTTTATAATTCTATGCTACTGACAAAAATGCGCCTTTCACAGAGAAGGTCTGCTACATTCGAAATTGTTGCAAATGGTTTGGTGCTGAGTGTCTCAAGAAGAAAAGGAAAATGCGGAAATTTGATAGGTTTTACAGACGAAATCCGACTTTCAGCAATCGGCAACTTTGCATTGCGAAGCAAAATGCTTAAAAGCAAGAAGTAACGCAGAAAAAATCTAACTTTTGGTATGTGCAAATTGAGTCAGAATAGGACCCACGAAACTGCGGCATAATATAAAAACTTTATGTGGAGCAATATCTAGGTTGATTCCTCTCTTGAAGCGGATAGTCACGCGACATATTTTAAAAGCAAAATTGAAAATATTCGGGCCCTTAGTGGGGTAGTATTGCAGCAACAAGTCTGCTCTCTGGTAACTTCACTACTTTTGCAGCACTAACGGAAGAAGATTTCATACTTGTTGTGAAGTCCTGATCAAATAAGCAATCCGCTCAAGACCTCATACCGACCTGGCCCTTGAAGCAATGTCTTCTGGATATAGTACCTGTAATTACCGCAATTATCCAGAAGTCTCTAGTAAATTCACTTATAACGAGAACACTTAAAAAAACAACTATTACTCCGATACTTACTCTGATAATACAGAAAATTACAGGCCAATATCCAATCTACCATTCCTATCAAAACTGCTTGAAAAAATCGTTGCCAAACAATCGTTGCCAATCAAACTGTTCTTTTGCGGGTTGTTTCAGACTTGATCATCGAGATAGAAGCAGGAAAGTTGGGTTTGATATCTGTTCTTGACATGAGTGCGGCATTCGACACAGTAGATCGTGTGTTTTTTTTATTAAATGTGCTTGAAACCGAATGTGGCGTTCGAAGTGATGCACTCCAATGGATGACACGGTACCTGTCTGGACTAGTAGCCTGAGTAACTTTCAATAAATGTACATCACCTGAAACTCCAGGTCCTATCAAGTTCAGAGTTCCCCATGGTTTTGTCCTAGGCCCCATTCTTTTCATGCTCTATACAAATCGTCTTGAACAACTCATTCACAAGGCTACGCAGATGATCGTTTGATTTTCAAGTTGTGTTCTCCGGACGAAAAAGACGTCCTTAAAAACGATGTGGTTAGCCTCAACACAATCTCAAGTTGGATGTCTGTCAACTTAAATTAAATCCGACAAAGACAGAATTTATGTGGATAGCTTCTTCTGGAAGGCAAACTATCCTTGACTTCAAGTCCAATCCGTTTTCAGGATACAGATATAATCCCTTCTGCAGAAATAAATTTTTTGGGTTTCACTATGAACAATAGTCTTCCTCTTGAATCGCAGATGTCAAAAGTTGTGAGTTCTGGCTTTTTCCATCTAAGGCAGATGAAATCAATCAGGAGATGGCTTCCCTCTGATGGGGCAAAGTCACTTATAAATTCGTAATAGCAATAGTGCATATGCCGGCCTACCTCAGAAACAAATCAATAGAATCCAGTCAGTTGATAATGCTGCGGCGAAAATGATTTTTGGTGAACCTAAGTTTTGTCGTAGGGTAGACTGGGTACGATTGAAACAAGTTATGATTGAAACATCTCAATTTACTCGAAAACTATAATACCTAAGAGTGTGACGCAACAATCGAATCTCCGTCAGATCTGTAGGTACCTATCACCAGTAGCCCTCCAGCCGGCGAGTGATACAGTCGTGCACAGGAGACATTATTGGATTTCGCGCTAAAAAGTAAGTAGTTACGAAATTTTTGTTTACGTTATAACTCATTTTACTCTCGCAGCTCGACGAAACTTTTTATTCCATTCTCTTCTTTATCTATTTTAGAGTATTTGTAATGCATTTGCGCGGCGTTTATGTCTATTTAAAGGGCTTATTTTAGACCTTAAAGTAGAAAATGCAGCGTGGGGATGTTTGAAACAACCCGTGTGGGGATGATTGCAACGTTTCAATCATGACCATGTTTCAACCGTCCACACGGAGAGAAAATTAAATAGTTATAATGAAAATTGATCAGAAATTGAAATCATTCAGTCTTCGGTAATCTTGAATACGGATGATGAAGTCGATCTCATTCGACCGTAGACAACCTCACTTAACCATATAATAGGTAATTATATGTCTTTATTGAACGAAATTTTTACATTCATAACTAAAAAAAGTTCATGTTCAGCGTTAATAGTATACATTGTCAATATTAGGACAAAAAGTTGACAACAGAGAAAAAAAATACATACGAACAGTAGGTAATATTTAAAGATTAGAGATTTATAATTATAAATCGAGTTTTCACACAGCCCGCCTCAATAGGCTAGCCTGTGTTGAGGCAGTCATTTTATAAGTTAATTTGAAATACATACGAACATACCTACACTTGTAAGGTTTATTCACTTAATACGATGGTTTCATTAATAATGTCGTATTTTGTCGGTAAAGGCCCTATCATTACTTTTATTCCAATTTTTTACGATATCCAACCTCATCGTGATGGGTAGGTACCTACTCTTGCAATTGTTTTCATTCAGTATTTCTGACGAGGATTTTTTTTTAAATTTTTCAGATGCCTAGAAAACGAATAAACGTCACAGACCAAAATACTAGAGACATGTTTTCATATCAGCAAGCATATGAAGAAACATTATCTGGAAGATCGTTGAGAAAGGCTGCAGCGATGTTTAATTTGGACCACGTCTCATTGGGAAGGTACAAAAAAAAAGAGAGAAAGTGCACCAATAGATACATCTGTTGATTCCATAACCATGGGATACAATTCGGCGAAGAAAGTATTTTCCCCATCTCAAGAAACTGAGATTGAAAATTATGCAATAAAAACGGCAGACATTTATTTTGGACTGTCTAGAAAGGATTTAAGAAAACTGGCATTTGATTTGACCACACGGTACAACCTGACAAGGCCAAATTCATGGGACACAAATAGCTTGGCCGGAATAGAATGGCTACGAGGATTTTTAGACCGCAATCCACAATTATCTATAAGGTGTGCCCAAGCCACGAGTTTGGCACGAGCGACAAGTTTTAATCGACATAATGTTAATGAATTCTTCAAAAATTTAGCGAACGTTTTGGATAGATATAAATTTGAAGCAAAGGACATCTACAACGTAGATGAGACCGGTGTCACAACTGTTCAAAAACCAAATCGGATTGTAGCCAGAAGAGGAACTCGGCAAGTAGGTGCGGTAACGTCGGCCGAACGAGGAACTCTCGTAACTGTTACTGTAGCAGCAAACGCAATTGGCAACTCAATTCCGCCGATGTTTACATTCCCACGTATCAAATATCAAAGCCATTTCTTAAAAGATGGTCCGATTGGTAGTATCGGTACCGCGAACAAATCTGGATGGATGCAAGAAGAAGATTTTACCATATTTCTAAATCATTTTCAAAGGCACACCAATTCGTCTTTAGATCATAAAGTTCTTTTATTACTTGATAATCATTCATCGCATGTTTCTATAAATTGTATTGATTACTGTTATGCCAATGGTATAATCATGCTCTCCTTTCCCCCGCATTGCAGTCACAAATTACAGCCATTGGATCGATCAGTGTTCGGACCATTTAAAAAAGCGGTGAATACAGCTTGTGATGGGTGGATGAGAACAAATCCAGGAAAACCAATGACTATTTATGATATCCCAAGCATAGTGGCGACTGCTTTACCCCGGGCAATAACCCAAACTAACATTCAATCTGGGTTTAGATGTTCTGGAATTCATCCGTATAACAGAGACATATTCAGTGATTTAGATTTTGAACCCTCGTACGTCACGGACAGACCAAATCTAAATGTTTTAAGTAGTGCCGAAAGTGACCCAGTGGTAGTTCAAAACTCAGAGATTTCACGGCTACTTGAAGCAGCTGTTCCACCTACTTTAATCTCAGTGATTTCGCAGCCAATTTCTGTAGGAATTGAAACAGTTGTTCCGTCCACTCAGAGAGGCTCGGTGACTCCAGAACCAAATGTTAGTACTGAATCAATAACATTTGTTACGTGTTCGTTGAGAGGTTTGGTCAGTTTAACAAATAATACGCTGCCTTTACCTACAGCTTCTGATCCTCTTGAGATTAACACGACCGAGTCTCTGATATCATCGTCACAAAATTATGTACATGAATTACCAGTCGATTTTATTTCCGAAAGCAATTATTGCAACTTGTCCGTGCCTTCAACAAGTAAAATGTTTATACCAGAAAGCGTGCGACCATTCCCAAAAGCGCTACCCAGGAAAACAACTACCAGAGGTTTGAAGAAGAGGAAATCCACTATTTACACAAACACTCCGGAAAAAGAATATATACGAACAGAAACCAAAGAAAAGGAAAGAAAAAAGGTGCTAACATGATAAAAAAGAACATGAAGAATACAGAGAGGAAGAAAAAGAAGACTGAAACAACAGAAATATATCGAAATAACGCTTCGAGATCAGATAAACATACTTTTTGTTTAGTATGTGGTGAAGACTATAATTCTAGTAAGTCCGGTGAAATTTGGGTCCAGTGTATGATTTGTGAACTTTGGGCTCATGAAAAGTGCACCAAACAAGAATTACAGTACACTTGTCATAATTGTGAATCTGACTAATTATTGATGGTGTGCCTTATAATATGGACGGATAATTTTATAAATATATTTAATTGCGTAAGAGTAAGGAGTTTACCTAATATTTGATTACTCATCGTTTCATTAATGTTAATTTTTATAATGTACCTTAAGAAGTAGGTAGGTACCCCTTTGTTTTAGTGCCATTCTTTACACATAGGTGTTTTATTCGTATCATTCAAGTGTTCACTGATTTTTTTTGTAGGTAATAAGTCACAAGTAATTATAATGATACAGTACCAGATACTTACCTACTGATTGTTTACTTGTAATAGATACTATTTACTTATTTATGACCATTTTCATTTTTTTGTTTTGTTGGCTAAGCCCTTTGTTTTAGTATCGTCCTTTACAGAAAGACGTTTTATTCGTATCATTTGAGTGTTTACTTACCTTTTTGTAATTGATAAGGGGTTTAAAAAAAGGGGTTTAATGTTACTTCCAGTGTTAAGTACCTACCTACAATTTTTTTTCTTCTTTAAATAGATACCTAATATATACTTATTTATTAGATATTTATGGCCCCTTAACCGATTATTTAGAGTTTTGTTAGTTCTAGAATATTGCGATACTTTGTAATAATATGATCTCACATCACAAACCACAGATACAATTATTTTCTATTTTTGATTTCTTAATTGTTGAATTTTACATGGAGAAAATTCTGTCGAGTCAGAGGTAAAATCAACATTGTTATGATTGAAACAGTGTGATGATTGAAACAAGCACTTTTGTATGAAAGCAAAAAACTTATTTTTAATACCGTTCTATTCTGTTCCAGGAAAATATCGCTGGAAAACTATGTTGATTATGCCAAATACTCATAGTTAGTATAACTAAGAGCACTTAAACACAAATAATAAATAATATATTTAAAGTTGTTTTATTTCAAGACATTTATGTTTATAGTTTTTAAAATACTTGTGATATGTTTAATCACTATTCATGATCTCATTGAGTACTGTTTTTATAATGAAAATGTTTAATATTTATTAAAATTACTCCAATTATTCCAAAGATATTTAGAGTGTTTCAATTATCCCCACATACTGTTTCAATCGTCCACACTATGGGGATAATTGAAACAGATTTCCCCATCGTCTTTAAGTGGTTATTGTAGCTTACCTGTACGAGTTGTGGCCATCCAATAAATTTAATTTGATAACTAGATAGATCATAGATCATCTAGTATAAACATCTTATCCATAAATACAAAAGAAATATTACTACACCTAGTTAAGGTAAAAGTGTTTCAACCATACCCGGTCTACCCTATAACCCCACTTCTAAGGGATCGCCTTCACTGGTTTCGATGCCCTGAAAGAAAAGATTTTAAGATCTGCTTAATGATCTTCAAAGCATTGCAAGGAATGGCGCCAGCCTACATATCAGAACTATGTGGCCGACAAAACTTAAGCAATAGACATCTTACTCTAAGGTCATCAGATCTAGATGTTAATAATCGTCTAATCGAACTTTCTAGGTCAAATCGAGCCGTTTACTATGATCGCTCTTTTCGTGTAACAGGCCCGCTCATCTGGAATAGACTTACCTCAGCTCTTACCAATCTCCAAAACCTGGCTGAATTTAAACGGGCTTTAAAAAATAAATTATTTAAAATATCGCAACATTTATAAATCTAAACTTCTTTTCGATATTTATAGAACATTCTCATTTCTGAGCACAAACTGCCTCCTGTTTTAAATTATATTGTTAGTTTTAATATTCGTTTTGTCCTGTCCTGCTGTTATTGTTATTCTAAGTTTTGTCATCACTTTGTATAAACAGTATATTTAGTGTTATAAGATTAGATCTGTATTGGGTAAGGCACACTGTAGGAATAATTTTAAGAACATGACCACTAATACTAAATAACCGTTTTTAAATTTGTTTTAGTTAAGTGCACTTGAAGTGAAATGTCACTAAACTGCGCTATATAAGTGCCATGTTATTATTATTGTGAAAACATTTTTTTTATCGAAATAAAACATTAACTTTGTTCATATGAACGGATTTTTACTTATTATTTCGATAAACCGGATATATGTATAAAGAGGGAGAAACAATATAAAATAGCTTTACGGGTAAATGAGATTGAAATAGATTGCACAACAATTCCAGCAATGAATACATTAGACTATTAAACTTTTTTATTTTTATTTTTTATATTTATTTATGGACCCTGGCCTTGCCGGGGCACCGCTCTGCCAACTGAGCTAATGGGACCCTATCTCCTTCGGTCATATTTAACTGTATCATACTTCGAATAAGAACTACCGAACTGCAAGTCTAGAATAAATATTTAATATTTCTGGAATAACTTAATGAGAAAAACCTCAAATTATAGTAATGAATAATTATAGAAGACAATAAAGCGATTCCTAAACGAACATTTGAATAAGGTACTAGTCTTAGATGTGACCGCATCTTTATCTGATTTTTCTGTTTCAAAGATTCGTTTAGGAATCGCTTATATTGTCTTCAATAATTAAATATTACACAATTTGAAAGTAGTTTCTTGTGCCTACTATGAACGTTTTTTTACTATTTCATTCTGAGCAACCGCTAAACTGCTTTCAATAAGAAAAGTGTGATTTGGATATATTATTGGCAATACAAGAATGCTACTCTCATGAATGGTAAATTTAATTTGAGGGTATGACAGCTTTAAAAGATAAGTTTTTAGTTTATACCTGAATTCTGTTGGACTTGTTATGGATTCCGGAGGGAGTTTATTCCAAGCCTTCGGAACTTATTAAATTCAATTATCAAATTAAATGGATCTATTGAGACGAAAATTTATAAAAAAAAAAATTACAATATTTACAATTTGTGATGTGGATCATTTGAATACATGGCGTCTGACTACTGACTTCAGGTTAGTACTTCACGTTTAATAATGTCACATGTAACGAAATAAACGCTTTTTAATTTGTCAATCACTTTGAAAAACCACGTAAGATTGTATTTTGTCTATGGTTACATCAATCTGACGTTTCACTAGCGTCCGCACCAAAATTCCATTGTTTGACGGCTTTTCTAAAGGAATGTTAAAATTATTTGGACGGTCAGTCTCTCTCTCCCTTCCTCTGCGGGTTTGCGACTTGGTGGTACTTACTTTCGTTATATAAAACCATAACTATGCAAGTTTTGTATGTAGTTTAGATTATTTCAATTGCGGGATACGACGTTATGCAAATTGGACTAATTCATTAATTTTTGCAGTTATTATAGGTATTTTGAACTGAGTCATGGATTTTCTCAACCCAGAGAGTGCTTCCATCAAGTTGGAACCAGGGTCACAGGAAGAGGGTGAGATGCCGTATACGGTTATAGATTTCGACCTCCAGGATGTAAAGAAAGAATGCTTGCAGTATACTGGGACTATACCGACAGTCAGTAAGTGGATTTCAGAGGTTTTGTAAACATTCGGCTTGTTCACGGTGCCACCTTTTGCCGTTAATTAGTTATTTGACTATTATTTTAGCCTTCAGCCAGCCTTCAATTGTATTGGTGATGTTACCTCCACCCGCGCATTTTTTTCATCTCGTCTCGCCAACCACTAATACTTTTTTAAACTTACTTGAATAGACTGGGAGGTAACGAAAGGTATTTAATTAAGTCTGTGATGTCAGCATGGACCGGGCGATAACTAGAGTTGTATAATTAAGTCTGTGATGTCAGCATAGACCGGGCGGTAACGAAAGGTATTTAATTAAGGCTGTGATATCAGCATAGACCGGGCGGTAACGAAAGGTATTTAATTAAGGCTGTGATGTCAGCATATACCGGGCGGTAACGAAAGGTATTTAATTAAGGCTGTGATGTCAGCATATACCGGGCGGTAACGAGAGTTGTATAATTAAGGCTGTGATGTCAGCATGGACCGGGCAGTAACGAGAGGTATTTAATTAAGCCTGTAATTTTGTATTCTTGCGTTTGCTCTTTACGTCGGTAAGGATATATTTATAAATAAGTATATACTAAATGCAATCTAGATTTTTTTTCTATTTAACTTGAAGTAAAAAGCAAGTTTTTTAGTAGATTAGTATATATTATAGGCAATATAACAATGCTACTCTCAGGAATGGTTTATTTAATTTAAGGGTATGACAGCTTAAAACAATGTTTTTAGCTTAGACCTGAAAACTGTTATGGATCTTATTTTCGGAGGGAGTTTATTCCAAGCCTTCAGCCCAGATACTCCGAAAGCGCGATCACAAAACTTAGTATTTGGCTTGCGCATAGGTTCCATCGGTCTTAATTAATTATTTTCTTAATAAAACACATATAAAAATAAAAGCCACAATATAGAATATAGATAAAGAAGAATAACATTTCTATTGAAATGTTATTATCTAACAATTTGTATTTTTTAATCATAAAATAAAACTAATTGAGTTCGTCGCGTAAATTTTCTAAAATCAAAACAAACGCAATACAAAGTTGGATCTTAAATCTCATAAGAAAAATGGGTTTTTCTTCTGCTTTGAGTTCTTCGTTCGAAAGGTGCTGGAGATAAAATGGTTTTTCATACCTTGAGCATCGATCTTATTTTTTAATTTTACCATGTCCCTCGTCCTATCCGAATTCCTGTCTCTCAGTGGTTAATCAGTGCTATCTCAAATCGTTAAAAATTATTATTATCTACTTTGCTTCTTCTTTTGAATAATGATTAGTTATGGTTCAAATATTGTTACAATATACTGTCAAATTACCCATCTGGTAACACATCTAATACTCATTTTTACTTTAATTTTGAAATATTTTGTGTTTTTATGTAAAATTACTTTATGTTTGTGATACTCTTATGTTTGCTTCACTCATATGTAAATCGTTAACCTCGATACAGGCTTAGTCCTAGTGAGGTTGATTATTATGTGAAAAAAAAGTGTTTTATGTATAGTGAGATGCAATAAAATAAATAAATAAATAAACAGTGGAGAAAAACCTTTTTCATGTTCCGTCTGCAGCCATTCATATTCACGAAAGGGTGCTTTGAAGAGTCGCATGCTGATTCACAGCGCAAAAAAGCCCTTTTCTTGTACCGCCTGTAGCTATTCATGTTCTGTAAAGAGTAATTTAACGCAACACATGCTCACTCATAGTAGTAAAAAACCTTTTTCATGTTTTGACTGTAACTATTCATGTTGGCGAAAGGGATCTTTGATGTTACACATGATGACTCACAGTGGAGAAAAACCTTTTTCGTGTTCCGACTGTAGTTATTCCTGTTCTCGAAGGGGAGATTTGATGAGACATGTAATAACACACAGTGGAGAAAAACCTTTTTCTTGTTCCGTGTGTAACTATTCATGTTCTCAAAAGAGATCTTTGATCTTACACATCAGAACTCACAGTAGAGAAAAACTTTTTTCATGTCCCGATTGCAATTAATTATGTTTTGAAAAAAGTAATTTCACGACACACTTACTGACCCACAATGGAGAAAAACCTTTTTCTTGTTCCGCGTGAAATTATTCATCTGCACAAAAGTTTTCCTTACAAAACCATATGCGTACTCATTAAAAGAATAGCCTCGCTTGAAACTTGCCATTATTAATCATATATCCTTCGTTAATCCAGTATTCAAAATAAATATCTTTGATAAATGGGTCACATGGCAGAAGCATTTGTTTCTCAATAAATTGTCTTAAATCGCTTAGTAAAATACCTTTTAATTGATTTGGTTATTTATAAAACTAAAGAATCGATTATTTTCGAATGTTAGTATCAAACACTAATTTTATGTATATCTAATAATATATTTTTATTGTAATATTATAATGTAACATTGCAATTCTGAATTAAATGAGCAACTTTTATTTGTTTAGATGATGAGACCTCGTTAAGATAGTTTGAAAATTATTAAGAAGTATGAGATGCTTGCGGAAAATTAAATTAAAATGATGTATACAAATTATTACAGAAATTTATTCTAATTTTTCAGAAGAAAAAATAGTTAGTACACAACATATAACAACAGACATGCGTATGTTAAATAGTGTGATGATGTTTGTCGGTCATATACACTGAATTTAAAAAATATATGGAAGATAACACACGTTTACAGCCTTACTAAAGGAAAACCATTTCACATTCGTTAAACGGTGTTTTTGTCACACATCGTACAAAAATTGTACACTGTTTGGTTGGAATTATTACCAATAATAATATTGCAATTTTCACACTCACGCGCATGCGCGCCTTTGCGTGGATGCGTATCCGGCACGTCAGTTTACCCGCGAGTGATTGTATTATGTTTGATTGAAATCACATTTTTAATAATATTTTCTATTATAATGACCAATTCACCATTCTATTAGTATAATTCAATATTATTTGTGTTATTTTATCAGTTTTAATCCATTAATAATGTCATATTGTGAATAATATAGTGTAATCTTATCACGAGGTAAAGCAATCTTACTTATTATTTTTGAATTGAAATTTATCGCCTGAATATAATAAAACTTCTATAAATTCCTTATGCATGCAAAGGTTAAATACAAAGTTCTGAAAAATCGAAGTCTATATTGATGACAAAATGGATCCAAAATGTCTGGTGTTTTGGCCATCCTCTGGGAATTATTAATATTTAATCATTTGTAGTTGTATGAACGAGATATAAAATGAAGTGACAGTTATCTTGCAATTTATTATAAGCAATAGGTCTGTGTTTTAATATTTTTTTATTTCTCTTTTTGTTTTGAATCAAATATGTTTGTGTCGAGGTTTTTTTCATCGTTTTTCATGTTTGAAATGAAAATATTACGATTTTTAAAAATTAAAGTTTATTGCAAAACAGAAACTTAAATGTAAAGTGTATCTTGTTTCCAAGAAGAAAAGTAAAGAACATTTTAAATACCTTGGAAATTTAAATTGTTATTGTTAATCTAAGTTTATACAACCGATAAACAACCCCCTGTGACTGGATAAGCAATGCTAAATTAAATGGCTCTCTGAGTGATTCGCAGACCACACATTTTGGCATCCCGCAGGGAACTGTTCTAGGTCCAATTCTTTTCATCATTTATGTGAACGATATTTTTAAACTCACAATTATGTCTAAACTTATTTCATACGCTGACGACACAGCAATTTAAACTGAGGGAATTTAACTTGGAATGAAACCCAAAGAACAGCAGAATTAGACATAAACATACCAAAAAATGGTTCGATTAAAATTTGTTAACACTTAATACTGAAAAAACTTTTATAATACCTTTCACCATCAATAAAAATTCATTCCCTGATAATTTAAAGATAAGTATACACTCATATAAATTGTAATAGAATTTCAAATTTATGTTAACCTGACTGCTCTGTACTTACTGTTAAAACTAATGTAAAATATCTGCGTAATTATAGATAGTAACATAAAGTGGAAATTACAAATCAATTCAATAGTAGAAAGGTTAAAAAAATTATTGTACATTTTTCTTAGAATACGAAACATACTAAATTTTAAATTATTAAGAACCATCTATTTTTCACTAATTCAATCTGTATTACAATATGGAATTGTTGGTTGGGGTAGAGCATTCAAAACTTCTCTCTTACCTTTAGAAATCATCCAAAGAATATTAATAAAAATAATTTTGAAAAAACCGTATGATTACCCCACAATCAGATTATTTCAAGAATTTAAAGTCCCTTCACTTCATATTATTTATTAAAAAATAACTCTTTTATACATAAAGATTGTTTCGACAATGACAACTTAATAACTTTTCCGAACAGCAATAGACAAAGTATTCTTGGCTCTATAACCATCCCGCGCTGTAACACCACCACAGCCCAACAATTTTATAAATATTTTGGTGTCAAATGGTTAAACCAATTACCTCTTAACTTAAGATTGGAAACGAATTATAAAAAATTCAAAAGCTCAATAAAAACACCATATCAATTGCATATTAAAATCGTTTATACTTAAAAATACAATATAATCTCTCAATTATTATTATATTGAAATCCTTTTCTCATTCTTATCTCTTTCCTTCTTTTACATCCTTTTTTCTATTCTATTTGATATAATTTTGTTATATATATATTATTGTTGTAATTAAGTACCGTCATATGGTCACTTAAGAAAACCACGTAAGTTTGTCTTTTGTCTATGGTTACATCAATCTGACGTTTAAGTAGCTTCCAAACCGCTATTCTGTTGTTCGACGGCTTTTCTGAAGGAATGTTTAAATTCAATCAATCATCTCTGCCTACCTGTGCGGTATACGGCGTGGTGGTAGTTAGTTATGTTATATAAAGCAAAAACTATGCAAGTTTTGTATTTGTATGTAGTTTAGGTTATTTAAATTGCGGGACACGGCGTTATGGTTAGTTAGTTATGTTATATAAAGTAAAAACTGTACAATTCTTGTTTTATTTTTATATAGTTTTGGTTATTTTAATAAAAATAATCTTTTTATTCGTATTCGTAATTTTTTTCCAAATTTAAGTACTTTTAATTTTCTGCTAACGTTTCTTCTACACATTGGAACTGCCCGCTGCGCTTCAACTTGCGTAAGTAGGTTTAACTGACTAAATAAGATCTTAGCTCCTTTTAGGTGCCAGTTTATTACCATAATATGTCAACTTACACTTCTCTCACTCCGCTCACCTAATTTCTTAATCACAATTTTATGCTTACAAAATATAACATCTCTCTATATAACATTGTAGTTATATTTTAAAGAATGTGTGGGATTGAACTCACCTCCCCACATTCCGGAATAAACAACAATTATTATTGTTATTATAAAAACTTTCAACTCAACTCAACGCGGAAGTCAATAAAACGCATGTTCCCGTGATCCCAAAAATCCCACGTCATCTCAACGGAATTAAAAAAAGCCCAAGCAGCTCTAACGCTTTAAATTAACGGCGCGTTGTGTCAATTTAAATAAATCAAATATCTTTACTACTGCAGTGTGAAATGTTGGAAAATGTGAGACAAATTTGAACGCTTTGAATTACTCAATATTAAAATGAAGATACAATTTTAATACTTTCGCTAAAAAGGAACTTGTTTTTTAATGTACATATTATATGTATCTTTGAAAAGTGAATCTTTAAATAGTATAAAACAAAGTCGCTATCCGTGTCTGTCTGTTTGTGCGCTTAGTTCTTCTAAACTACGTCATGGATTTTGATAGGCTTTCCACTTTAATGCAGAGAATTTCTCCCGGAAGGTTTATATTCCTAATACATGCGCAGTATATTTATATAAAGTAGAGAAAAATCGATGTTTTGTAATCAAGCCGTATTTTCGGGCGCTTACATTGCTAATGCTGTCTCATTCTTATGAGATACATCAAAATAATATGTCACCGAATTGTATATCATAAAAAGGCCTACAAAAAAGTAATGAATGGTTTGTGTCTATCTTCTAAGGATAGCCCCCAGTAACGCCGGGTACACGCCAGCCAGTTTAAAATAAGTGAAAACTGATGCCAACTATGTAAGCTCTTTTGTAGGCACTCGCAAATTGGACTAATTGTTGCAGTTATTATAGGTATTATGAACTGAGACATGGATTTTCCCAACCCAGAGAGTGCTTCCATCAAGGTGGAACCAGGGTCCCAGGAAGAGGGTGGAGGTGAGATGCCGTTTACGGATATAGATTTCGACCTCCAGGATGTAAAGAAGGAATGCTTGCAGTATTCTGGGACTACTCCGACAGCCAGTAAGTGGATTTCAGAGTTTTGGCAATGATTCGGCTTGTTCACGGCGCAACCTTTTGCCGTTAATAAGTTATTTTATTTTATTTTATTTGTGTTTATTGCAGAAACAAACAGTACATAATTACATAGATGACAATATTTACAAAGTTATAAAAGTTAGTACAATAATTGGTACCAATAACATGTCGCTGACATATATATACATATGAGGTATATTATACATTTTACGGTTAAGTTACATTTTTAAGTTAAGTTAATTAGTGTGCTGGGGAAGGAGAGAGGTGTGTATGAGTGTTTGTGTGTGTGAACGTGTGCATGTGTGTCTTTGTGTGGTTGTATGTGTTATGTGGGCGAATTCAGTGTGCTAAAAAAGTTTTTCTTAAATAGAGGGAGAGAATCAAAAAATATGTCGGTATTTGTGCTTGTTTGAATTGAGTTGAATGTTTGAAGGATGCGAGAAATAGGGGAATTGGCTGCAGCGTTTGTATTATTACTAGTTGTGTAAAAAAGGTTGGTATGTCGAGTTCTTTTAGATGGGGTGTTAAAATTTATTTGGGATAGAAGTTCTGAGCAGTCTATTTCGTTGTGTAATACTTTATGGAGAAATGTCATGTCAGCTACCGTTCGCCTGGATTTCAGGGATTGGAGAGTGCAGATATAATTATTGTTGTATTTATAACCAAGGTACTTAATAAATTTATTTTGTATGCGCTTTATATTATTGACATAGTAATATTATTGACATAGTATTTACTTCAACGTCTAGCCTGCCTTCAATTGTATTGGTGATGACCCCTCCACCTGCGCATTTTTTTCATCTCGTCCCGCCAATCAATAATGCTTTTTGAAACTTCAATTAAACTTATTTTAGATGATCGTTAGTCAGCATGGACCGGGCGGTAACAAGAGGTATTTAATTAAGTCTGTAATGTCAGCATGGACCGGGCGGCAACGATAGTTGCTTCATTAAGTACATAATTTTGCTAACTTGCGTTCGATCTTTGAGTCGACAATGTAAGCCTTTTATTTAATAAGATTTATTTATAAACTTGTATATACCACTTGCAATCTAGCATTTTTGTTTTTGCTATTAAACTTCTGAAACGAAAATGTATTTTATTGGAAAAAAATGTAATCGACTTGAAATTATTTATTTGGAATAACTTAATGAGTAAATCCTCAAATTATAATATTTAATTATTGACACAATATTAGAGATCTTAGTTCCGGGGGGAGTTTATTCCAAGCCTTTGGCCCAGATGCTCCTATTTCTAATTTATTTATTTGTGTACAATCGAAACTGTCTTCAATATAAATTCAAAAACAATGTCGCAATCTGAAGCTTCTGATGATGAGAACGACCTCATCCCCTTGAACTCGCAAGGAATCTTAAAAGAAACTCAAAATGCCCTCAAAACTTTACAAGATACCTTGGGAAATACAAAGGTTTCCAAGGAGCAACAGCTGAAGATTGCCAGTAATATAGCCTGCGTCCTGGGATCTGTTGGACAATTTATTTTGGAGAGAGAAACTCTCCGAGGTGAACTCGCCTTAGCAAAAGCGCAAAATAAAGTAATGCTAGCAGAAAAAATGGTGGTAAAACGGGAAAATAAGCAACTCCAATCCAAAATTATTCAGTTAGAATTAGACCTAGGACCGGTGATGAAAAGAGTGGCAGATGCTACGGAAGCGAGTCTCTCTTTTGCAGAGGTTGCAAGTAAAAAAGTGAACTTACCTCCACCATTATCGCATTTGGACGTCCCCATAGGAAAACCGAGGCCATCCGTCTGTTTCTTTCCAAAATTACCATTGGTGGAAGATAGCGAAGAAACAAAGAAAATAATCAGGGAAGCACTGAAGCCATCCCAGCTAGGAGTAAGAATTACCGGAGTAAAAAATATACGAAACAAAGGAGTAATCATCCATACGGCTAGTGCTGCGGAACAAGAGAAACTACTAAGGTCGGAAATAGTAACCGAATCTGCGACTCTGAGCGCCCGACCCCCAACAAAAAGGCTACCAAAGGGTCATCTTCTTCAACGTTCCAAGCGATTTGTCAGATGAAACTTTTCTTGAGTGTGCCCTAAATGGAATACAAAATATCGAGGAGACAAGTGAAACCATAAAAAAATGTAAGCTTAGTCATCTAGCTGGCCCTCGAACTGGACCTGCATGCCATAGAATCTACGTGGTCCCCACATACCTGAGACATGCACTGGTAAAGCAAGGACGCGTATTTGTTGATTGGACAGTTTGCAGTGTTCGTGATTTTATTGGATTAACTGTGTGCTCAAAGTGTCAGATGATAGGACATTCTTACAAGTTCTACAAGGAGACGACGAGATGTGGGCACTGTGCCCGGGAAGGACATACCCGTGAGACATGCCCTTCTACTACTGCGGAGCCAGTCTGCGCGACATGCACGAGATTTCACAAGCCCGCAAACCACCCGTCCGGAGATAGGGAATGTCCGTCTGACAAGGCAGCCCTTCAAAAGGACTTAGCTAAAATTGACTATGTCGTCTAATATTGATTTTGAGACCTCAGATATAGAATATGAACGGATTCAAAAGTTCGAAAACTGGACCCAATTCAAACATGAAACAGGCGATAAAGCAATAACTGTCGTTAATTTGAACATTAGGTCTATCTCCAAGTACTGGAATACATTCTTGCTAAGTATTTATAGTCAACTTAATAACATTGATATTATAATACTCTGTGAAACCTCGATAGACGAGAACAGTGTAAATCTATACAAAATATCACGATTTAACTCATTCTATTATTGCCGAACAAAAAGATCGGGAGGCGGGATTATGGTTTATATTAAAGAAAACCATATTTTCGAAAAAAAAGATACAATAGCTACTACATTCGAGTGCGTCTATGGAACCTTCTCCGTAAACAAACACAAACGCATACATCTATTTGCATTATATCGACCCCCGAACACGAACAAAAAAACCTTCCTACAACAGCTCGAAAATATAATACGAAACATTGATATTAAGGAAACCATCTTGATACTTGGAGACATTAACTTAAACCTTTTAAATAAACACGACTCAATAATTCTGCAATACGAAAATTTAATGGCTAATTACGGTCTAGTGAAATGTATATATGACATTACGAGAGAAGCGGTGGTAAATACCCACACAATTGCGACGTGTCTGGATCACATATATATTAGAGAAAAAGAAAAGTGTGAAATTAACTCATGCGTATGTGAAACAAGGATAGCAGATCATTATATAACTGCAGTGTCTGTATACCTTTATACTAAGGACAAAAGCAAAATATCGCACCATGAATACAACACTGTACTATCTGAAAAAAAAGTTGGAGAAATGATTACAAAAACTGATTGGAACTCAATTCAAATTCACACTGATCCGGATATCATATATCGAGACATTAAATCACACTTTAAAAAAATCTACGAAAAAAGTAATATCACAAAATTAGTAAAAAATACGTATCGCCATAATCAAAAAAAGTTGGATGAACGATATTCTCATAGAAAATATACAAACGAGGGATAAATTATGGAGAAAATGGAAAAACATGCCAACAAACAAGAAATATGAAAAAGACTACAAAAAATACAGAAATAATCTAAATAAGCAAATATTAGATGCAAAAAAACATACTTCAATAACAAATTCAATATTTGTTTTAAGGATATAAAAAAACGTGGAACGAAATAAACAAAATATCAGGAAGAAAAAACAAATCCAGTTGTGACGCAGTTATATCTAAATACTTCTTGAAGTTCAAACCGACGGATGAAGTTGCTGAAAATTTTGCTAACTTCTTTGATGAGGGAGTAAATGAGTTACTACACAAATGTGATGTCCGTGCGTCTCCATACCAGCTAGACGATTTACCGCATTCTATGCACCTACCCAGAGCTAGCGTAAAACAAATCGAATCTATTATAGGAATATTGAAAAACTCAAAAACACCAGGATTGGACCAAATACGTATGTATGTATGATATAAAAAACATGTAAAAATACTGAGCCCAGTTATTACTCATTTTATAAACACAATAATTGATTCTTGCCAAATACCTGAAGGATTAAAAACTAGTATTGTTAGACCCATTTTTAAAGGCGGTGATCATTCAATTATAAATAATTACAGACCTATTTCCTTATTACCTGCTTTGGAAAAAAATCTCGAAAAATATATAGCAATATACCTGGATGGATATTTAAATAAATTTTGTATCATTGACGAATGTCAGTACGGGTTCCAGAAAAAAAAAGCTGTGACACACTACTTAATAATTTTTCTAATTTCATAAACACCCAGCTCAACTCTCAAAAACATGTACTTGTACTCTTTATTGATTTCTCTAAAGCCTTTGATACACTATGCCATAAACAAATAATAAAATTTCTACAAATTATTGGAATCCGTGGTAAACTGCTAACCTTTTTTATTAACTACTTATCAAATAGAATAATGAAGGTAAAAATATTGAATGAGATGAATAAATCTAAATTTGTAAGGTCTGGTGTCCCACAGGGGTCAATTTTGGGTCCAAAATTGTATATTATATATGTCATAGCTATGTCGAAACTATTTAGAAAAGCGCGCAGATTCATTTTCGCAGATGACACCGCACTTGTAGTATTTAATGGAAATCCTCAAATAGCGATTCGAGAATTGCAAACCGACTTCGATGAACTGCTAAAATGGGCACACGATGTAGGATTGGTTATACATGTAAAGAAAACAAAATGCATTTATATCAGATCACCTAGTTTGAAAATGTGGAATATTCCCAAACTAACCGCACATAACTTTGAATGCATCCATAGAAAAATAATATCTAACTGCCAATGTGAGAAAATTGATTTTGTCAACGAGAATACTTATCTGGGATTAAAAGTAGATAACACATTTAAATGGGATAAGCAAGTTACTAAAATATGTAACCAGCTAAGAGCTCTAGCAAACAGTTTTTATAAATTAAAATTTGTCTTGCCTCATAGCACACTCAAACTAGTATATTTCTCATTAGTGGAATCTATCCTTAGATATGGAATTAGAAGCTGGGGAAATACAAACATGACATATATTAAGTATGTACAAAATTTGCAAACCTCTATCATTAAAAAAATTGTATCACCTAATATGTATAGACAAAGACACAATGTGCAACTTTTGTATTGTACTGAGGGCCTGCTCCCAATAAAAGGTTTATTTTGGTTCCTTACCATTAAAGATAACTGGGACGATAGTACTTATAAAAAACCACTGGTACATAGTCACAGCACACGTCTTACAGAAAAAAAGGGCTGAAAATACCCAAAACAACAAATAAGTATGGAAGCCGAACGCTGGAGTACTGTGTACTAGTAATTTTCAATAAGCTCAAAAATAAATTTGTTTTTTCAGAAAATAAGAGTGAATGAAAACTGTAAAGATGTGGCTTATAAATGAAAAATCTGTATATCTATAAAAAAATAGAGCAAACAAAGAAGAAAAGGAAAGAAATTATTCGAAAGATTTAATTCTAATATAAATGAATTTATTTTTTTTTCCTTTCACTAACAAGCTTTTTATTTCCAGAAAAAAAAATTAAAATAACATTCTTCACTTAGTAAACTAGAATTTTAATTCTATTGCATTGTGCTACAGTACGATGTTATTCACTTTCAATGTGTGTTATCGTATATGTATTACTTTTGAATGTGTGTTATCTGTGTGCTATATTGTCTTGTACTTTTGAATGTACGTTATCGTATTGTCATTCAAAGTGTTTGTGTACTTGGGACGCTTTGGTGAGTTCTATGATTGTATGTAAGAGTCTGTTATTTATTTTATATAACGGGAGACTTATATTGTATTATAATTGTATATTGAGATAGAACCTGCAGACAAGCAGCCATGTGGCAGCTTCGTGGGACTATCTACACATTGTCTAAAAAAAAAAAAAAAATTTCAGTCAATAAAGGTCAGCTTATAAAAAAAAAAAAAAGATTTTAATAAAATTGGCACTGTGCAATAAAGGAATGGTTTTTGTTTTTTCAGGAAGTATTATTACGGAACCTGTTACCAAAAAGGCAGAACAAGGACCCCGAGACAAAGATGAAGGGGATATTCATATTATGGAAATTGACATAGAACTCCCTGATGTTAAAAGGGAATGCATCGAGCGCTTTGAAAAAAATACCCAGACAACAGGTAATACCGATTTTGTCTGGAATTAAGATTTCGTGTCCTCTATTGTATAAAGTTTTTACGTTCTATGAATTAACTGAATATGTATTAAGTTTAAATTGTTTTTTTTCAGTCTTATTGACAGATCTGAAAACACCTCCTGTGAAAAAAAGATACTCCTGTACCTATTGTTTTTATTGCTGTTCTCGAAAGTCAATATTAGCACTTCATTTGCGCACCCATTCAGGAGAAAATCCTTTTACATGTCCCGACTGTAGTTATTCATGTTCTCGAAAAGGAACTTTAAATAGACACATGCTGACGCACAGTGGAAAAAAACCTTTTTCATGCTCCGATTGCAATTTTTCATGTTCTCATAGGGGATATTTTACGAGACATATGATGACTCATAGTGGAGATAAACCTTTTTCATGTACTGACTGCAATTATTCATGTTCTGTCAAGAGTAGTTTGAAGACACACATGTTGACTCACAGTGGAGAGAAACCCTTTTCGTGTTCCGACTACAACTATGCATGTTCTCGAAAAGATACATTAAATAGACACATGCTGACGCACAGTGGAGATAAACCTTTTTCATGTACTGACTGCAATTATTCAAGTTCTCTCAAGAGTAGTTTGAAGACACACAGTGGAGAGAAACCTTTTTCGTGTTCCGACTGCAACTATACATGTTCTCGAAAAGATGCATTAAATAGACACATGCTGACGCACAGTGGAAAAAAACTTTTTTCTTGTTCCGCCTGTAGCTATTCAAGTTCTGCAAAGAGTAATTTGTCGAGACACAAGATGACTCACATTGGAGAAAAACCTTTTTCATGTTCCGACTGTTACTATTCATGTTCTCAAAAGGGATCTTTGGTGTTACACATGATGACTCACAGTGGAGAAAAACCTTTTTCATGTTCTGACTGTTTCTATAAATGTTCCCAAAAGAGATCTTTGGTGGAACACATGATGACTCACAGTGGAGAAAAACCATTTTCATGTTCTGACTGCAGTTATTCTTGCTCTCGAAGGGGAGCCTTAACGAGACATATAATAACGCACAGTGGAGTAAAACCTTTTGCTTGTTCCGTGTGTAATTATTCATGTTCTCAAAAGGGATCTTTGGTGTTACACATGATGACTCACAGTGGAGAAAAACCTTTTTCATGTTCTGACTGTTTCTATAAATGTTCCCAAAAGAGATCTTTGGTGGAACACATGATGACTCACAGTGGAGAAAAACCATTTTCATGTTCTGACTGCAGTTATTCTTGCTCTCGAAGGGGAGCCTTAACGAGACATATAATAACGCACAGTGGAGTAAAACCTTTTGCTTGTTCCGTGTGTAATTATTCATGTTCTCAAAAGGGATCGTTGATAATTCACATACTGACCCACAGTGGAAAAAAACCTTTTTCTTGTTCCGTGTGTAATTATTCAACTGTACAAAAGGTTTCCTTACAAAAACATATGCGTACTCATTCGCAAAATAGCGTCGCTTGAAACTAGCCACTATTAATCTTATATATATATATAATCGACCTTCTTGTACCAGGTCCTTGAAGATTGCTTAAGACCATAAATAGCTCGATTTAATTTAAGTACTAATAAACATTCTGGTATTGTAAATTATGTAACTATGTAAATTGTTTCCTCAAGGTCCCCGTTCAAGAATGCAGTAGTAACATCAATATGTATTTGGCGGTGTTAACAAGACCTGATATAGCCAGAGTCAATTTAACAATTGCTATAACCAGGAAACTTGATTATATGCTAAACGAATTTTAAAATACCTTAAGAAAACTAAACATTTTGGATTGAAATATACTAGATGTGGTAATTCAAAATTAGAAGGATTTGTTGGTGCAGATTGGGGAAGCAATATCAATGATCGCCGGTCTTATACGGGTCTATGCTATAGTTTAGCTAGATGTGTTTTTTCTTGGGAAGCAAAGAAGCAAAAAACAATTGCTCTTTTGAGCACTGAAGCTGAGTACATTGGTGTAGCCGAAGCTTGAAGAGAAGCTATTTATTTAAGTAATTTGTTAAAATAAATAACTAATGAGTCATGCACCATATCATTATTTAATGATATTCAGGGTGCACTTAAGCTTTCTTCAAATAATAGCTATCATAAAAGAACTAAGCACATTGACAAATCACTTTTGTAAAGAATGTGTGAATGTTAGAACTGAAATATTTGGAAAGCCAGCAGATATATTTACAAAGTGTTTGGCTAAAACGAAGCATTATTATTTTATGCAGTTGCTGGGTTTGCAGGATGTAAAAAATTAACATGTTTATATTCCTTTTATAATATAGGTATTGTGTACGTTATTTTGATAAGTGGGGGTGTTATTTTAGTTATCAAAATACTACTAATGCCATCTGTATGTACGATAACATATTCAATAAACGCTAGTTCATCATGTCTTCTTGAACAAAGACCGTGTTTTATTTAACACAAAATAACTGTCACTTCCCTTATCTCGATCATACAATTACAAATGATTAACAATTCCCAGATAGCCAAAAAACGAAACATTTTGGATCCATTTTGTCATCAATATAATCGCTGATTTTTTTTAAACTTTGTGTTTTACCTTTGCATGTATATGGCATTCATGGAAGTCTTATGGTATTCACGCTGTAAAAGTGAATTAAAAAAACAATAAGTAAGATTGCCTAACCCCGCGATAAGATTTTTTTTTTTTTTTTTTTTTTTTTTTTTTTTTTTTTTTTTTTTATTAATATCAATAGCAAAATTTGTACAATATGTAGGTTTAAAGTATAATATAAGTATATTTTTTGTATTTTTTTCACAGTCCTCCTCACTAGGGTTTCCTGTTCTGAGGCGGCCTGTAGTTTTTCTTAAATTTTTGTATTTAGTTTTGAATTGTCTTTACATTGTCTTCATAATGTTTGTAAGTTGATTATTACTTTGATCTCTAAGCCATGTTTTGACTTTTGTTTTAAATATATTCATTTCGTTTATTTTTTTGGTTTCATTTGGTAGAGCATTGAATAATTTTATAGCATGGAATTTATTATTTCTCTGTCCAAAGGATGTGTTCAAACTGGGAGTAATCAGGATATTTTCGCTTTTTGCCCTGGTTGTGTATTTATGTTGGGCAGTGGAGTATTCGGATATGTTTTTTTTCAGTTTAAATAAAATATTTTTTGAATATAGTTTCTGTACATTGTAAACATTGAAGTTTTTGAATATTTCTTCTGTCGGAGTTCTAAGCGGAACTTTCAGTATAGTCTTTAATACTCCTTTTTGTGCTATATTGAGCCGCTCTGTGTGAGTGCTCAAGGCAGACCCCCATCCAGTTATTCCGTACTCTATTTGTGATTGACACAAAGCATAGTATACTTTTTTAATATCGTTTATATTGAGGATATTGCGAATGTTTCTAAAGAAGTATATGTACCTGGTTAGTTTTTTTGTAATTACATCTATATGTGAGTTCCAACGGAGATTATCATCAATTTCAATTCCAAGATATTTGATGCTTTTGGAGTGTGCTATAGTGGGACATGGGCATGATAAGGATTGATTTTTTTGATAAATTCCTTGGCATGAATGTAATTTGAGATTAAGGTCCTCTGACGGCTGCCCTCTGGCTGTTTTAGAAAATGTCAGATATTTTGTTTTATTGACATTAAGCGTCAGGGAGTTTCTTTTAAGCCAGTTTTGCAGGAGACCAAGTCCGTGTTCAGCTTCTTTGTAGGTATTTATCCAATCTTTTTCTTTAAATAAAATTACTGTGTCATCAGCAAAACTAATGATTTTTCCTCTTGTTTCTAGGTTACAGATATCATTAATGTATATTAAAAATAATATCGGACCTAGTACGCTTCCTTGTGGTACTCCATGGTTGATTAGGAGAGGTTTGCTTTTTCTCTTATTAATTTGGACGCTCTGTGTACGCTCCGTCATATAGCTTTTTAGTAAGTTTAGTGTTGTACATGACATACCAATTTTTGAAAGTTTTGAAAAAAGTATTTTGTGATCTATTGTGTCAAAAGCCTTTTGTAAGTCTATGAAGATTGCCAAAGTTTTTTCTCCACTGTCTAAACTTTTAGTGATCATATCGGTAATTTTTTCTATGGCGTCACTAGTACTTAAGTTCTCCCTAAATCCATACTGAGTTTTTGATAATTTTTTATTGTCTTCTAAGTAGGATAAGAGTTGTTTTTTTAGTATTCTTTCCAATATTTTTGAAAATGTATTTAGTAGGCTTATTGGTCGGTAATTGTTTATGTCATTTTTACATCCTTGTTTAAATATTGGTATAACAATCGCTTTTTTGAGGGCTGTAGGGAATATGCTATTCGTTATAGACATGTTGACTAAGTATGTAAGTGGTTCGATAAGTTCTTTACAGAGATATTTTATTGCGTTGGTTGAGATTGTGTCCTCCCCTGAAGAAATATTTGATTTCAAAGAAGAAATTGTGTTTTTGATATCGTCAGCTGTAATTTGTTTAAAATTGAGCTGATTTCCTTGCTCAGGTGGTTCGTTTATTTGTACATCTTCATTACATTTTGTAACTTGCTTTGCTAGATTTGATCCTATATTTATGAAAAAATTATTGACGTATTCAAGTATTTGGTCAGGATTATCAGCGTATGTCCTGGGAACATTGTTTATATTCAGCACGTCAATTGATGTAACGTTGGCAGATTTAGAACTGGTTATTTCATTTATTATTTGCCACATTTTCCTGGGATTTTGTTTACAATCTGCAATTTTTTTCTTATAGTAGGTTTCTTTTGTACACATAATAACTTTTTTGCAAATGTTTCTGTATCTTTTGTAGTATCTTAACATGTGTATATCGTATGGAATTTTTTTAAGTTTCTTGTGTAACTCGTCTCTTTTTCTTATGCAGTTTATAACATTCTGTGTAATCCATGGTTTAATATGTACATTTTTGTGTGAGATTTTCTTATTAATTTTTGTGGTATTAGCTAGTATGTTATTCTGAAGAAGTTCTATGAAATAATTCCATGCATCATTTGTATTGTTCATACTTTGCAGTTTTTTCCAATCGGTACATTGTAGATTATGTTTAATGATGTTCCAGTTGATTTCTGTTTTTTCTGTTGTTAATGGTTTTTTCTTCATTTTATTTGACTTGTTTATTTTTATTGAAAGCATAGTTGTATAATGATCGGTTATAGTTGAATTAAATACAACAGTTTGAGTAATGTCTTTTGTTTTACTCATTATATGGTCTATGCAACTTTCACTGTTGTCCACTTTTCGAGTAGGAACATTTATTAAGCTTTCCAGTCCATGGGATGCTAGCATCTGCAGATATTGAATTCGCTTAGGGTGTCCATTTTCTAAAATATTTATATTTACATCTCCAATAATAAATATGTTTTTCGTTTCTTTAAGAAGGCAGAGTTCCTTGTCTACGGATTTAAGGAATGGGTCGATGTTTCTTGTTGAGGGCGATCGATAGATTGCTAATATAGCTTTTTCTTTACTGATTTTAATTTTTAAACAATTGGCATTTGTGATAATAATTTCTTCAACTTCGGCTTTTATTTCGTTTTTAATGTATATAATTACACCGTCGTTTTGTTTTTTGTTATTCAAACTTGAGTAGGTTGTATATCCAGCAATTTCCAATTTCATGTATTTATGATTTATCCAACATTCAGTAAGTATTATTATTTGAAAATTAACTTTTAAATATTTCAATAAAATTTGAAATTCATCAAAATTTTTTCTTATGCTTCTTATGTTTTTGTGTAGTATATTGAAAGAGTTGTTATTTAAATTCAATAGATCATTTGGTTCCGAGGTTAATATAATGTCAGCCATTTTTATATTTTTTTCGTAATCGTTTTTGTGCCCTTTTGTTATACAATATTTTTTATATCATCTACATGTTTTATATAAATTATTTTTTCGGTTGGCATTCTTCGCGTCATTATTTTTCCATCTTTGAACCAAACGTAGGAGTACATTTTTTCATTGGCAGATTTTTTCGTTTTCCAGAGTAGTTCCCTTTGATATGGGCTCAATTCCTCTGCAATATAGATTGGTTCGGTGGAGATATCTTTTATAGCTGCATAATTAATATTTTTCCTTTTAGAAAGAAGATTGTCTCTTGTCTTTTTTTCCGCAAATTCCACTAGCAGTTTCGGTGGCGCATTGTTCCTTCTATCATGTGTCCTTTTTATATCAATTATATCATTGTGCTGGATTTCCATTCCTGCCGCCGCCGCAACTCTTTTTACTATCTCCATCTGCTGCTCTCCATTTTTTTGGGGAATGCCCGCTATTTCTAAGAAATTAGACCGAGATTTGTATTCGAGGTCTGAAATTTTTATTTCAAGTTGTTTAATAATGATATTCTTTTCCTGGTGTTCCTTTTTTATGTTTTCAAAATCATTTTCAATTTTTTTATTTTGTAGAATTGTTATTTCTAGTTTTTTTATAAGTTCATCGTACTGACTACTCATAAAATCAATGCTTTTTTGAGTGTCCTGGGTTTGTTTTTTAATTTTTGATATAATTTCTTTTTTCATGGATTCAAATTTTTTTTCAATAATCTGTATAATTTTATCAATGTTAAATTTTTCTTCGGTTTCCGTTATAACTCCCTTTCCTCTTGTATTTGCCATTTTCTTTTTTTTTTTTTTTTTTTTGGTTTATTAATTATATTTTTATTAATGTTGGAGCAAAAATGCCCCTAAGTATGTATTAATTTATGTAAATTGTCTATGGCGAAATAGTTTTGTATTGTCTATGGTTATTGTATGTTTTCACCAAAGTTGATTTTGGGTTACAATGACAATACTCTTTTTGCACTTCAATTTACAAATGTTTAATTTCACTGCCACCGTCACAAATACTGCCACTTTGTCTAGCGTATCACTATATATTGTTTTTTTTTAAGCGGGTTATGTTATTAGGTTGTTTTATTGACACTATATTGATATTATTTACGGAGCTGTCAAAAACGGCTATTATTATTACTATATTATTCAAAATATGATATGTCAAGTTTGACAGATAATGCGAACAACAATCTCAAAGTTGAATGTCTAAAAACCGGCGAGAAAGTGTCTGAATAGTCCACATTTTTCCTCTACATGTAGCCCTTGGCAACTAAACGTGCACGACATCGAACATTATTACTATTATCTATTTTTTTCGTAACATCCATTTACACTTACTACAGTTTTACCATCCTTTGGCATATCCACTAACTCCCAAGCATTATTTTCTTTAAAACATCGAAATTCTTCTTTTACTGCACTTAACCACTATTTTTTTTTCATTTCCCTGTAATGCTTCTTCTAAAGATAGTCCACTACCATCATCAAACACACCCTCAGGAATACACATATTTAGCATCCCATACCGTTCTGGCTTCCTACTGATTCTGCTGGATCCAACACGCTGCTCTGGTGAATTGTCAGCAGCTTCATAATGACTAGTGTAAGATTCAGACGTGCAGGTATCAGGAGTGTAAGTATCTAAGGTTGTATCTTCTGAATTTGATGTATCTTTGCAACTAGTGTCCCCCACTGGACAAGAGTTTTCTCCACTCTCAGTGATAAGTATATTGACCTCTGGGTTATTTTCATCTTCCATGATAATGACATCTCTACTTGTTGTGATATATATTATTTAGTTCTGGGGTTGTATATTCGGTAACCTTTTATGTCATCTGGATAGCCCACAAGTATTTGCTTCTCAGACTTTTTATCCCATTTTTGGCGCCTCTCTTTAGCAACATGAGCCATAACATTGCTACCAAATATTCTTAAATGACGTATGTCTGGTTTACATCCAGTCCAGATCTCATGTGGAGTTTTTTCATATAAAATATGAAGTACAGTACGATTTTGTAAATAAACCGCTGTATTTGTTGCCTCTGCCCAGAATTGTTTACCTAAATTCGCATCAAACAATGAACATCTAGCCTTTTCGATAATTGTTCGATTATTACGATCTGACAATCCATTCTGCTCTGGGGTGTATGGGTTACTTCTTTGGTGTGTGATACCTTCCTTCTTGAGATAATGATCAAACTCTTTGCTGCAGTATTCACCACCATTATCGCTTCTTAATATTTTTATCTTCATATTTGTTTGTTTCTCTACTTTTGCTTTAAATTATGCAAAACATCTAACTTCATTTTTGTGTTAGATGAAATATACAAATATCATACGACTGTAGTTGATATGTCCCTAGGTATATACATGACTTGAATTCACAGAAAGGCTAAAGCAAACACGTGTGCCCGCATCTGTGAATGTGATTTTACACGCAGATGGAGGCGGCAGTCGGATATTATTAGACCTAAATATTTAGTCAATAGCGTGGCCGGAAATCGCAATAAAAAATTAGAAAGCTAACTTGGAACTACACCCATTAGTCGGCAGATTTATCTCTAGACCCTCATTAAGTAGTAATTCTGAAATGGGAACGTTAAGCCAGCGACCCGGCAATAAAACAAACCTTCGCCAAGGCTAGGCTAAATTGTAATGGTTTGAAGGTCATATTTAAAAAAAAACGTAATTTTAAAATATTTAACATTAAGTATAAATCTAGATGTAATAGTGATTGTCAACTTAGATTAGATTTTAATTGCAACCAGATATTAATTAAGTGTATGCATGCATAATGTTAAGACACTTAAGTATATATTAAGATTTTGAACCGTAAATTAATCAGAATCAGCCAGACAGCGCAATCTAGCGGTGAGAATGGCGATGCCAGCGCCACGGACTCAAACAACGTACCGAAGTGGTGTAAAGCGGAACCACTATAGTTCGAGCACCCCACGACAGCCGCGCTACGGTCGCCGGATTGCGCGGGTGAATACAACTGATTCAGCTCTCAACAGTCATCATCTCGCCTCCCCTTGGGGCGGCCGCCGAGGCGCCTCCGCCCAGGAGGCTGCCCTCTCGGCGGTCACGACCTCACTAGTTCTCAACAGATTCCGCAACCAAGAGTCACGCTCTCGCCTCTCAACAGTCACGCTCTCGCCTCTCCCGAGAGTCATCATCTCGCCTCCCCTTGGGGCGGCCGCCGAGGCGCCTCCGCCCAGGAGGCTGCCCTCTCGACGGTCACGATCTCGCCTAGTTCTCGACAGTTCACATTTCCGCACTCGACAGTCATCATCTTGGGAGTCACCATCTTGCCCTCCCCCTTGGAGCGGCTCCGAGGCTCTGCCGACCAGGAAGCCGCCCTAGCAGAAGTTACCGTCTCGCCTCCGCCGAGAAACTTCCTGCTCTCCCCCTTTGGAGCGGTGCCGAGGCTCTTCCGACCAGGGAGCTGCCCTAGCAGGAGTTACCGTCTCGCCTCCGCCGAGAAACTTCCTGCTCTCCCCCTTGGAGCGGCGCCGAGGATCTTCCTACCAGGACGCTCTCGCCTCTCAGGAGTCGCTGCCTGCCAACTCCGCCCTTCGGAGCCTTGGCCCAGGCTGCACTAATTCCGCCCTTCGGAACCAGCCCAAGTTGCCGCTTTTGTGTATCAGTGATAAGTGCGAACGTGGAGTAGGCGGTTCCAGAATCATCGTAAAGGGAAGTGCCTGAACAATTTTTGCATATTTATTTCGTAACGTGACCCAACTTTAAGACATTGAATGAACAATAATTTAGGATTAAGAAAAAGGACAATTAATTTTTTAGAATTACAATTTAAAACTATCATTAAGCTAAATTAAGACTAACCCTTCTTTATACATTTTTGTTTTAAATAAATTTAAATCGTGTTCGAACTTAAGTAACTTCTTTTTTTTCTCGTTCCTCCTTTTTCCTTTACATGAATAATATTAATTATTAACTTCCCTTAAGTAGAGTTATAACATAGTCATCAATGAATAGTATGAAGAATGTTGAACCTGCAAGCGATCCATGCTCCATAGGTCCACGTATATCAGTGTGGACTAAATGAAGTAATTCTTTGCTTCTTGTACCAGCATTTGTGAATGGAAGACGACACTGCTTTCCCTCACAGCAAACTGTACATGATGTCTTGCCAAGATTAACTTTTTCTCGAAGATTCTTTCCTTCTACAGCACTGGTCATTTTATTCAAGTAATTACTATTAACATGACCCAATCTGCGGTGCCAAGTATTGCCTGATACCACTAAATTAGACATTATACTTTCAGGAACTTTTAACTTGTATTCCATTCTTAATTTATAAACACTATCTGTCATATCTGCTATAGCAACTTATTCTTTCTGTTTATTATAAATATAGCAGCATTTTCCTTTGAAGTCCACTCTTTTGCAATTTTCAATTAACTGTCTGACAGAGATCAAGTTTGTAGTAAGTTTAGGTACCCACAAAACATCTTTTAATGTAACTTCGTACTTAGGTACATTTCGGGGTAATCGTCACAATATTAACTTATCCTGAGCATAAAACTGGCATAGCTTATTAGCTGCTATTATCTCCTTGTTCCGTAACGCCAATTGCTTTTGACAGGCCGTGTACTAACCAATCGTATCGTCAGAATTTGAACTGTGTAGTTTAAATTCGCACAAGTCAGCTAAAACGACGGATAGCCGTGAGCCGAGCCAGTTGCACAAAAACGGTTCGTCCTGTCAATATCGATCCCCGGTTGTGTTATCGGAATAATCGTAATACGTATTTTTTATCGCAATTTAATCTAAAATAACGAGTGATAACGAACGACAATCCCGTTCCAGTGTTGACAGATGAGGCTTATGCAGATTTCACCATCATTTCACCGGTAAGTTGATTGTGAATTAACGTTATGTATTGTGTTTTTGCATCGCCTGTCACAAGCCATATAATTCATTTATACTTTATCTGTGTGGAATAGCCCTTTAAAGTGCGGCTATTCCAACCCCTGTTCGTTCTTAGAACACTCCTTAATACTCGTTTTATTCGATGCATTACAAACAATGTTTTCATTCGGTGTCATGTGAACACAAGCACCCAAATCTATAAACCAGTCAATTTTTATTAAAGTTTCCGATCAAAAAAAAAACAACAGAAAATGCAATAGACTTCATCATGTTATGCTCTGATTCACTAACAGGACACTGATTTTTATTTTATTTTTCTTGTTTACAACGATTGTAGCGGTAGGAACTGTCCGCTCACTTAACAAGATTTCTAGACACGCGTTGCCATAGAATTTCAGCCGCCACTCGTTGATTTCAAGTAGCCGAGCGTGGAATTCCAGAGAAGCCGTCACCCGTCAGTTGGTTTTCGTGGCAGGTGGTGGAAGGTCATCGTGAACGGGCTGCTTGATTGTCGGAGATTAATACGCACACGTGAGACAAATTTGATTAATCCACATGAATTAGACACATCTCTTAGATATCACCATGAATATAAATTAGTTTAGATAAGCTGTCTAGACTGGCGCTCAGTGGTGATGTTTTATTTTAGATGCATAGTTAATTTAATCATACGAGTTAAACATCGAGGCCGAATTCAATTTACGTTGGCTGTCTAGTAGTCAACCACCCCTGATGATTTAAATAGAAGTATTGCTCTTGTATTCAAGTTAAATCTCAAATATACCCTTTGTTGTTTATCACAATTAATAAGCTGTATTCATTTCATTCCCTATATTGCTGCAAGTTAAGTAGAGCAAATAACTGGTGATACGGTAAGTTTCATTAATACGTGATACTATACGTTACAAAATGGCGCACAACGGCTAATCGAACCGTAATTTGAATTTTTTTGGCCAGCGATGTTTTTTTTCCGATTTGTACGAATTTTACCAATTTATGTGTCGTTTCGTGGTGGATTGTTTTCATGTGCGTTTAATCTGCAAGCAGCCCGTTCTCATTGTGCTTACCACTTAGTAGTTTATAGAATTATACAGTTTTGTGCCCGAAACCAGCTCATTGATCAGCGCATTCGGCGTTTTTTAATGTTCCCCAGTGAGCTGGAGACATTTTAGTTTTAATATTTTTATTCCTACCTGTTTAAACAGCACGGTAGTTTTCATGTACTATTGTTGTATGTTACATATGTCTACACGTTGCATTGTTGTTGCATGTTCTAATAAAAAATAATTCTCCTACCCTGCTTGAGCTAGGTTATGAAGTATAATATTATCACAAGAAGCAATTCTGAATCACATCTCAATATGCCGAAATTAGCAGAAACATCGTCGACAGCTGCCTCTGTTCCTTCGCCAGCATCAGTACCGGTTTACAAATGGGACATTTCTTACGATGGTTCATCCGATGTTCGCAATTTCATAGAAAGAGTTGAAGAGTTAGCTCTCGCTAGAAACGTGAGTAGAGTTTCACTTTTTTCTTCAGCTGTTGAATTATTTACAGGAAATGCACTCCTTTGGTTCAGAGTTAATCGTACTTCTTTCACCTCTTGGGAGGAGATCGTCGAAGGACTGAAAGATGAGTTCGAACTTCTAGATCAGGAAAGACGATTATTGGCAGAGCTAAGATCTACAGTTCAGCTGCAAAAAGAAAATCTAAGTTCTTTTATAACACGGATCATGATTTTGAACAATCGTTTATCTTCTAAACTTCCTGAGTCAGAATTATTGGATATTTTGCGCTGCAATATGTTGCCCAGGTATATACAGCAGCTGGCGCTTTCAACAATTCCAGACATTTCTTCTCTTAAGAGACTAGGAAAAATAATAGAATTGGCGGACAGCCGTTCAAACGACAGATCTCCTCAGGTTGTGTCTCATTCCCTGAATTCTAATTCTGGGGGTAGTAATAATATTCCGAATAGGGATAAGAATAGGAATTCTGGTAACTTTAATACTACTTTCAGAAACAAACAACGTAATGTTAACGATGGAAATTTTAATCCCAATTTAAGGAATAATCAGCGTAATGTAAACTATGATAATCTTAGCCCGTCTAATAATGTTTCCAGGAACGTTCATTGCTTCCGTTGCGGTAGGCCGGGGGTCAAGTCTCCAGCTTGCGGTTGCCGTCGTCCAAAAAACTAGTTGCCCGGGAGTTCCCGAAGGCGAGCGCCAAGACGTCAGCGTTCGCCAAGGTCGCTTCCGGAGAATGGGTTTCCTGGCTGGCAGTAGTAAGAAAATTTTATGAAGATTTGCGTGCTTCGAGCGAGGCGAGAGCGGCCAACAGGGACGGTCGACCTCACGTCTCGTTCCAAGTAGGTAATTCTTCTTACTCTGGTTTATTAGACTCTGGTTCACACGTTTCTATTCTAGGTAACAATTTTCATAGTAAGTTTTTAGATGAAGGCTTCAAGCTATCCAAATTAGACTCTAGTTTTTCATTAGTATCTGCTACGGGGCATTCTGTGTTATGTTCTTATAAAATTACGGTTCCGGTCCGTTTAGATAAGGTAGAAAAATCTTTCAGTTTTGTAGTTATGCCTCAAATTAAAGCTAACATTATTCTAGGCTGTGATTTATGGAAGGTTTTCAATATTTGTCCGAAAATTTCGAAAATGATGTCCTCAGGTGAGCTAGATAATACGAAATGCAAAACTGAGGTTATAGGTTTAGACAATGCAGCAAACTTAAACACTTCTCAGCGCTCTGCTTTAGATAGTGTAATTTGCGAATATGTTTCCTATTCGGGTAATCGATTAGGTAGAACTACATTAGAAAAACATGTCATAAACACAGGTATCACTTCTCCCATAAAACAACGAGTTTATCCTATCTCGCCACATTTACTTCCGAAAGTACACGCAGAATTGGACAGACTATTAGAACTTGGGGTAGTGGAACCTAGCAATAGCTCTTGGAATAACCCTATAGTTTTGGTACCCAAGAAGAATGGCACTTACAGATTATGTCTTGACAGTAGAGTCCTAAATGCCAACTCTAAGCGTGATGCATATGCGACTCCGTTCATTTCTGATATATTGAATAGTTTGGGGGGTGCACGCTATTTAACCACTTTAGACCTGAATGACGGATTCTTTCAAATACCTCTAGACGAGAACTCAAAAGAAAAAACCGCGTTCACAATTCCTAAAAGAGGATTATTTCATTTTGTGACAATGCCATTCGGTTTACATGGTGCTAGCTCGCGAATGTCTAGGTTAATGGACAAGATACTTGGCCAAGAGTTCGACGGCAAAGTGTTCTGTTATCTTGATGACATCATAATCATTAGCACTTCCTTTGAAGAACATTTACATTTTTTGAGACAGGTTAAACAGAAATTACAGGCCGCGGGCCTTACGATAAACGTAGATAAATCGGTTTTCTGCAGAGATTCTCTGAAATATTTGGGTTTTGTCATTGACAACAAAGGGCTTCGCACCGATCCAGATAAGTAAAATCAATTGTTGACTTTCCAACGCCTACATCTCAAAAGAGCCTACGTAGATTTATAGGAGTTCTTTCCTGGTATAAAAGGTTCATTATTATTTTTTTTCTATTATTGCTGCTCCTCTACATAACTTAACAAAGAAAGAATGCTGTATCTGGGGTTTTGCCTCAAAGAAATTGATAGCTGACCTGCAGGTGGCTCAAAACCGAGCTCTCAGAAATGTGTTTGAACTTCCATGGGACACTCATGTTAGGGACATCTATTCAGTTTCTGGTATCCTTTCAATTACAATCCTTCCTAAATATGAAATCACAAGCACCATCCTACAAATTACCCAAAAATCAACTCACACCAACATCAAGCCACTTTACAATCAAGACATCCACAACCACAATACTCGAAATAACAATAAAATCCGCATTCCTCAAACACACACTACAAAATATGGGTTAAAATCACTGAACTATATTGCCTATACACTATATAATTCGCTTCCAGATATGTACAAACACATCCACCACAATAAAAAATTGCAAAGCAATGCTTTAAAAGAATATTTTTTAACTACATTTAAAAATGAAAATATGTAACTGTGTTGTCATTTCTTGTTGTATCTTATCCATGTTTTTTTTTTCTTTCTGTACTTGTTTTCTATTGTTGTTTGTTCTACTTAAAGTGTCATTATTTTAATTTTTAATTTTTATGCTGTATTGAATGTGAAACTTATATTTGATATCAAAATACCGTTGTAAAATTGTTCCTACTACCTCCTACATATGAATTGTAAGTTCCTCCTGTCCTAAAATGAGTTCTGTTACTCATCGGGATTGCTCTAGCAAGAAATAAACACAATAAAAAAAAAACAAAAAAAAAGAATTCGCGGGGAAAAAATTTGCGTGGAACGAGAAAGCTCAGGCGGCTTTTGAGAAATTGAAATCCTGTTTGGTAAATGCTCCTTTTCTCGCTTTTCCTGACTTTAATAAGCCTTTCACAATTAGCTGCGACGCATCAAGTGTTGGCCTCGGTGCGGTTCTTAGCCAACATGATGATTGTTGAGTTTTGAAGGGAAGGAACTTGAATTGATAACGCAGAAGAAACTTTAAAGGACTCTTGGTATTTTATTGCTCTATCCCCAATTACATTGTGAATATTCCGGAGACCCAAACTACCCAAGACAGACCAAGGAGGGCTTGTATTTACTATTTAAGAGTTAGCGAAGAAAGAGGAAATACAATGAGATTCAAGCCTTTTTATAATCTGTTTGATAGCTTGGATCTACCGACATCTATGAATGATTTCTATAACTAATTATCTTGTCTGCATTTATAATGCAATTTTTACCTACTTAAGAGGTGTGAGTCCTAGATAACAAATTATATTATTCAATTTTAAACATATATCCCGCCAAAAAACGATTAGCAATAGAGTTTTTTTACACAAAATAAAATTACTAAGAAAAAACAATTCTAATAAAATCACTTTTAGTACTAAGGGTAACTGACAATATTTATAACTTTAAACACTTCACACCATATTAAATTAACTAATAATTCATATTTTACTAGTTCTAAACTGAAGTTAAGATAAAGAATCAAATAAATAATTTTTTATAATAATAAAACATTTAATTTTAGGACAAACACAATACAATGATGGTTGGGCCAGGTCTTCCTTCCAGGACTGCTAATTTTGTATAATATTTTCAACAGGCACTTGCAGTGTTCTTCACTTTTCCTTTGATTAAATTGTCATCTTGACCTTTCACTTAGACCAATGTCTCACTAAAGTTTCACAAGAGGTCACGACCTCCACCACTTTTATTCATTTTGCATTTTATTTTTTATTTTTGATTGTTTTTCACATAAAGTCTGATTTTAAATTTCCCAGCTTCTCTGATATTTCTTCTGTTCGTTAGCGCCACACTGTGTATTGGTGCTGCCGGGTCGCTTCTTATTCTCCCTGGTCCGTCCTAGGTAGGTGGTCTCCGCATTTGTTGTCCTCAATTGGCAGTAGGCATAATTTTGATATTGCCCTCTGGACGGTTCCCTGTGCTGTGTTGATGGTAGCTACTCGTACTCTTCCATCAGGTCCTGGGTGTACAGCGTGCACTCGTCCTAGCCTCCAAAAGCAAGGAGGCTCGTTATCTTCCTTCAGAATGACCATCTGGCCTGGTTGCAGCTGCCTTTGGTGGTTGCCAGTCCATTTCGTCCGGGTCTTTTTTTTTTTTTTTTTTTTACAGTATTACCGCACAAGAGTCCCAACTGCTCCCGTCTGGAGCCAGTGAGACTATGGCATCCCCAATTGGGGTATGTTGTGAGGCTGAGGGTATTGGGGAGGGGAGGGAGATGGGGTCTTGGAAGGTGGGGAAGTACCTGGCTATTCAGATCTGGTCACCAAACACGGCTAAAGCCATTTCAAGCAACGTTTCAATTCTGAATGGTGGTCTTACACCAGGGCGATACTGAGAGTATCTTCCACTCTGGAACGTGCCGCAAATATACTATATATTATTTTAATTAATTAATTGTGAAATAACACAAATTAATCAAATAAAATTTATTTGCGCACGCCGGGTTCGAACCCGCGACCTTCGGATCTGTAGTCAAAAGCGTATACCACTAGACCACGCCGGCCGTCAAAGGGTCTGCAGCTCAGCCAAGTATTCTTTGCGCCACCTCGACCAAAAGGATTGTATTAGTTGATTTAATTTTTGGTAATGATTCAGTCTATTGACTGCTACATTCTGCAAGTTCTGCTCCGGGATTGCTGCTAAACTCGTTCCAATGAGAAAGTGACCAGGTGTCAGGGGATTTAGGTCTTTGGGGTCATTGGACAGCGGACAGAGGGGACGGGAATTCAAGCATGATTCAATTTGACATAATACTGTTCTAAATTCCTCATATTTATTATTATTTATTTATTTATTTTTCATGTTCTCCGTAAAACGGTTATTCACCAATACATTATGGAGAAGATTACAAATTAGACAAAAAGTATAGCAAAACACATAAAAAGGTCAGTTTCACTACTTTGTGACATACGTCAAAAGATAATTGTTAAACTGCCTGTAGGTTACGTTAAAAAGTCGATGGTCAATGCAGACTCGTTGAGCAGTTCAGTCGCTCTGTTGACTGGGGCGTTCTGATAGGCAGAAGTCCTCGCTTTTGGAGCATAAAAAAGGGTATGGGACCTTCCACGAGTATACTTGTCTGGGACATATAAGTTAATCTCTTTCAAAATAGATGGATTATGTATAGTTCCAGAGATTATCTTAAAAAAATGTTTTCCTAAAAATATTTTTCGGCGGGCTTCTAATGTATTAAGATCAAGCATTCCTGCTAAGAATAAGGATGGATACAGGAAAGGGTAGTACATATATTCCCTCATATATAGGTAACGCATGAATCTCTTTTGTACTTTTTCTATTTCGAGAATATGGTTTTGCTCAGAAGGGGCCCAAATAATGGAGCTATATTCCAAGATACTGCGAACAAGTGCTTCATACGTTCTTCGGATTGCGATTCCGTTGGTAAATGATCTTGAATTACGAAGAACAAATCCAAGCATTTTGTTGGCACGGGAGACAATATCAGATATATGGGATTTGAAAGAGAGATTTGCTTCAAAAATTACGCCAAGGTCTCGAATCTCATTTTTACGTGTTAATTCATGTTTATTAATGTGGTAGGGGAACAGGAATGTATCTTTGGACCTTGTAAATGTAACGACACTGCATTTCTGAATACTGAAGGGTAAGTTGTTCAGTTCCGACCATTTGACAAGAGAATCAAGATCGTTCTGCAGAAGAATGGAATCGATGTAACTTTTGATTGCTTTGAAAAGTTTTATATCGTCAGCAAAAAGGAGATATTTTGAGTGGTTTATAGTGTTGCCAATGTCATTGATGAATAAGAGAAAGAGAAGGGGTCCTAGATTCGATCCCTGGGGAATCCCGGAGTTAGTTTTGTATTCGTGAGAGATATGGTGTCCGTAACTGACATACTGACGACGATTGCGTAAGTAGCTAGCCATAAAAGCGAGGAAATTCTGAGAGAATCCGATGTCACTTAATTTTTTTAATAAAATATCATAGTTGACTTTATCAAATGCTTTCTCGAAGTCTGTATAAATCACATCAACAGGTACAAAATTTTCAAATGAATTATTAATATAGGTAATGAGATTCATAAGATTCGTTGAAGGTGACAGTGTGGGACGAAATCCGTGCTGATTTTCGGTGAGTGCGTGTTTTGTTTGGTTATATATCTGTGAATAAATTATGGTTTCTAAAAGTTTTGCGGGTGCTGACAACACAGCTACAGGTCTGTAATTATCTATTTCTGACTTTTTTCCTTTTTTATGTATAGGCGTTACTTTCGTTAGTTTCCACATTTCCGGAAAGATATTTTTGCGAAGTGATAGGTTAAAAATATGTTTTAGAGGTTGAACAAAATAACTTGCATATCTTTTGAGGATTATAGGTGGAATACAGTCTGGGCCGACGGAGTATTTAGGTTTTAGTTTATGGAAAGCTGTAATAATATCGTCATCGTTAATTTCATGAATTTGTACAGGTAAAGAGTTAAATGACAATGAAGCTATAGAGGATATGTCAAGTTTGGGGATATTGTCGCTAAATACTGATTGAAAATAGTGTACGAAACCTGCGGCGATCTCAGACGATCCATCATATTTATTGTCTTTGTAGTCCATGTGGTTAAGTTTGTCACAGCCGCGGCGTTTATCGTTAGTGTAAGACCAAAATCGAGTTGGGTCTGTTATTATACTGTTCTCGGCCTCACGTGTAAAGTCAGTGTAGGCCTGACCAATTAACCGTTTGATTGATTTTCGCAAAGTTTTAAAGTTAGCTAAGGCATGTTCGGATTTTGTTTTTTTCCAAAGATAGTGCATTTTAGTTTTTTCTCGTATGAGGTGAATGATTTCCCCACTAAACCATTTCGGATATTGTCTAACATCTTTGAGCATACGTGTAGATCTTTTCTTAAAACAAATGTTGAAAATATTATTGAGCTGTTCATAAAACATTTCGACAGCTAGATTTACGTCAAGGCAATCGTAATGATTCCAGTGATGTTGTTCTAAGGCATTCTTAAGTGTGTTATCTGAGCTTTCGTGGAAAATCCAACCCATGTTTATGTCTGGAGGCAATGTGTCTGTTTGTATATGTGATTGAGTTGTGTAATCGAATGTGAATGAAAGTGAAGGGTGATGAATATCCTCTCTGACTAATGGGGAGTTATGGCGGCAGATAACAGCATTTTTAGAATTTACATTACTTAATACTAGGTCTAACATGTGTGCATTTATGTTATAAACAGTGTTGAATTGTGTTAAATTATAAAAAGAACAAAAGTAATCGAAAACGTCAATTGGGTTTTTCCCTGAGGGAAAGTTAAAATCACCGAAAATAATAATATTTTTTAAATATGATTTAAGATTTTCACGGCCAAAAGTATTTTTGTTATTTGTTTTTGGGGTATTATGCCGTGTTGCGCTAACTCCTTCTTTAGCCAACGTTTCGGACAGCATTGCAGTGTCCATCATCAGGGCAGATGTCTTATTTAATTTTAAATAAGACATCTGCCCTGATGATGGACACTGCAATGCTGTCCGAAACGTTGGCTAAAGAAGGAGTTAGCGCAACACGGCATAATACCCCAAAAACAAATAACAAAAATAATATTTTTTGATTGTAACTTTACACTTTCACTTATAGTTTTGTCGTAAAATAATTGATACTGTTCAGATGTTGTATTTGGAGGAAAATATAGAACACATATATAAATGATGACATTTCTATGCGATACTTTCACCCACAAGTCTTCACCTTGGGTTTCTATGCAGTCCATTCTTTCCGCGTGTGAGTGGCTGTCAGCTCGGAGGGCTAGGAGAATCCCTCCTCCGCGACTGCCTCTATCCTTCCTGTAGACGTGGTATAGGTTTTCGAATAGCTCCGACGAAAAGGTGCTTGAAGTTAGCCAAGTTTCAGTAAGAGCAATCAGAAGTGGTTTCTGGCACATTACGTTTGTCATGAAGTCGATAATTTTATTATTCAGACTTCGAACGTTCTGGTATACTATGTTAATAGTGAAGTAGTGAAGTATTTGCAACCCTTTTCAAATGATATTTTACTGATTTGACCCCTGCCTCCCAAAGTCCACCAAAGTGCGGAGCCCTTGCTGGTATGAACTTCCACTGAATAGATAAATTGGCTAAGTATTTATCGATTTTTTCATTTGAATTTTCCAAAAATTCATAGATTTCCCTTAGTTCATTATTTGCTCCCCTAAAATTAGTGGCGTTATCTGAGAACATTTTACTGGGTTTCCCTCTTCGCGAAATGAAACGTTTAAACGCATTTAGGAAGCTATCAGTGCTCAAAGACATTACTACTTCTAAATGTATCGCCTTGGAAACCATACATATAAATAGACATATATAAGATTTTACGCTGTGAGTCTTACGGCTAACACCTGATTTAATCATAATGGGGCCGCAGTAATCCACTCCGGACAATTGAAATGGACGACATTCCGTTATTCGTTCGGCCGGTAGGTCTGCCATCAGTTGTTGTTCTGTTTTCGGGCTACATCTAAAACATATAATACAGTATTTTAGAATCTTTTTTATTAAGTTTTTACCCATAATTGGCCAGTATTTCATTCTTATTAACGCTAACAATGCCTGCGTCCCTGTATGAAAATATAAATAATGGTAGTGCTTGACAATAAGCTCACTTAGTTTATGATGTGAAGGTAATACTATGGGGTGTTGTTGACTTTCCGATATCATTTTTCCGTTGGATAACCTACCCCCCACCCGGATTAAATCCTTAAACAAATAAGGATTTAATGACTTCAACCTACTACTATTCCTTACACTACCCTTGGCCTGTAAAGCCCTCATTTCTTCCGGGAATGCAAAACATTGTGCGCGAAATATTAAAATGTGAAGCGAATTTTCCAATTCGTAGACAGTTAGCGCTCCGTCACGCCTTGACAAAGAATTTCTGCAATTAAAAATAAATCGTAACATATAGGCTGCCACTCTTTGCAATTTGGTTAAGCAAGAGTATCTGGAAAATATTTCCCAATCCTGTTTTACTGCTGAAATTAAAGTTATTTTTAATTTTTCTTCTGGCAGATCCAACGGCGTAACTTCACTGCTGGTATTCGGGTAATCGCCTGACGTCAACCAGGTGGGCCCATGCCACCAAATGTCAGACTTTAGTAGTTGCGACACCTTAGCACCTCTGGATAAAACGTCCGCCGCGTTATCCTCCGATCTTACGTGTCTCCATTGTGCGGGTTGACTGGATTCCTGGATTTCAGATACCCGATTCGCCACAAATGTGTTCCACCTTGCTGGCTGTCCACGAATCCAGAATAGTGCTATCATGGAATCGCACCAGTAGGTTGTATCTATTTCATTTAAGTTCATAGCTATTTTGACATAATTTACTAACTTTGTGAGTAACACAGCACCACAAAGCTCCAGTTTTGGTAGTGATATGTTCTTCAACGGTGCCACCCTTGATTTTGATGTGACTAAATTAGAAGTTGTGTTTCCCGATTCATCAGAAGACACTATATATATACAAGCTGCATAGGCTTTTTCTGACGAATCACAAAATCCATGCAGATGCAGTTTAACATGATGTTTGCAAATTACTTTTCTCGGTATTTTTAATTTATTCAAAAGAGGTAATTCATTTATATATGCATTCCATGCATTCATCTGGTCAGATGGAACATCTTCGTCCCACTGAATCTTAGTTTGCCACAAACCTTGCATTATCAATTTTGCGATTAAAGTTACCGGTGCTATCAGCCCCAGGGGGTCGAAAGTAGAAGCGATACATGATAACATTTGTCGTTTGCTCTTAACGCACGTTTCTAAGGGCTCTACAATGTACTGAAAATGGTCTTGCTGGTTATTCCATGACAACCCTAAAATTTTCTTTTGCTTGGGGTTATCAGTAATAATCATATCTGTATCACTCTCTGGTTTCGAACTTATAGAGGGTAAATTTGATCTCCATTTTCGTAAATTCATGCCAGCAGATGCCAAAATGCTGCTTAACTGATTTTTAATAGTGAGACAGTCTGCCTCATTTTCGTCGCCAGTTATTAGATCATCCATATAAAAGTTGTATTTTAGGATTCGACTGACCTTTTTGTATGCTTCCTGATTTTCTGTTCCTAACTGCTCCAAGCATCTGGTAGCCAGAAAGGATGATGGTCCCAAACCGTAGGTGACAGTATTGAGTTGATAGTGCTGGATTTCTTTTTCCGGAGAGTCCCTCCAGACTATGCGTTGGTAATCTCTATCCTCCGGCTGCACCAATATTTGACGATACATCTTCTCGATGTCGGCAGTTAATGCATACTGGTGCTTTCTGAAAAACAATAGTTGTGCACATAACTCCTTTTGCAAAACTGGTCCTACCATGAGGGCGTCGTTTAATGATATACCAGTTGATGATTTGGCTGATCCGTCAAACACGACCCTGGTTTTGGTTGTCGTGCTAGACTCCTTTATCACTGCATGGTGTGGCAAATAATAACAAATTTTATCTTTTGGCGGTGCTTCGCACAGCGTCATATGCCCCAATTCCTGATACTCTTTCATGAAATTTTTATAATCTAGCATCATGTCTTTATTGGCAAGGAATTTCTTCTCCATATTATAGAATCTTTTTTCAGCCACCTTTTGGGTTTCACCCATTTGACTAATATTAGGTCGCAGCGGTAATCTTACCGCAAAACGTCCTTTCTCATCTCTTTGATGCGTGTGTAAGAAGCTCTCCTCACATGCTCTTTCTTCATGGCTTCTATGTTTTACAGGAGCTAGTTCCTCTATTTTCCAAAAGCTTTCTAATTGCTTATGTAATAAATTTAAAGATAAATGACAGTAATTTACTGGCCTTTTTAGTTTCGGAGTGGCGATAGGTCCGGATACAAGCCACCCTAATTCGGTCCTTTGTAGTGTGAGTCCTGCTTCTCCAATTCTCATTCGATCGGCATGCAAGACTTCCCAAAATACCTCCGCTCCCAACAGCATATCTATCGGGCTGGTAATGTTGAAGTTTGGATCAGCTAATTTGAGACCGCTGGGGATCCCAGTGTCTTTTTTCTGAAAGGAAATTTGCGTCAGATTACTGGTCACTTCAGATATTATCAGGCATTCTTTTTCGTATTCGGAATAGCTTGAAGTTATATTTAATTCAACTTTAGATCTTATATTTAAAACCTTATTGTGATTTCCGGTGACTGGAATATTGGCCCTTTTCGCTTTCAATTTTAATTTATTTGCAAATTTCTCACTTATAAAGTTCGATTGCGCCCCAGAATCTAGTAAAACTCTGGCTTGAATTGACTTTCTGGCATTGTTTTTTATGTTGATGATGGCAGTGGACAATAACACGAAATTTGGTTCTACCTTCGCGGCATGATTTGATACTAAAGGCGCTTCCGTAGTGGAAGATGTTGATGCCCTTTCGTGTTTTGAATCTTCTTCCTTCTTAAAATGAAGTAGTGTATTGTGATTTTCACCATCGCATTTACGGCAATTAAATTTAGATTTGCAATCCTTTAATTTATGACCGAGGTTTAAACATTTTAAACAAGCGCCTAATTTATGTATTTTATCAATTCGTTCTTTCGGTTTTAATTCCAAAAATTTGCGGAAATAATAAATCTTATGATTATCGTTGCAATGTAAACATTTTAATTTTTGTGCGGATAGTGAAACCATAGTTTCTTTTTTATAATTATGCGGATTCGCTTTTCCCGGATTAAATTTTTTATCATTATTCGCCCATGCTTCTAGTACTTGGGCCCTTGCATACAAACATTTAATAAATTCTTCGTAGGTAGGCAGATTATTTTTTGTTTGGTATTGTTCCCAATGAGCTCTTGTGTTTGAGTCTAGTTTATTTGATAATAAATAAATTAAAATTACATCCCAATTTTTAGTAGCTATATTTAAATTATTTAGCGATTTTAAATGCAATTGCGCCTCGTTCAATAAGCTTCTTATTGCGACGTGATTTTCTGTCTTTACGTCCGGTAATTTAAACAACGCGTTTACATGATTATTTATAATTATTTTTGAGTTTTCGTATCTGTCTGTGAGCATTTCCCAAGCTGTAACATAATTGTCCATATGCATAGGTAATGCAGTGATAAGCTTAAATGGTTCTCCTCTGAGACAACTCTTCAAGTAATAAAATTTCTGGATGGCATCTAAGTTAGTATTGCTGTCCACTAAAGATATAAACGCGTCTCGAAACTCCATCCACTCACAATAATCCCCTTTAAATTTCGGCCATTCGATTATCGGTAACTTAATATTATTATTTGTCCGGATTGATGATTCTTTTTTATATAATCTGTCTTTCGCGTTGGCCAATGTATTAAAATAATCGTTTTCAAAGCTCGCCCGGTCATTTTGGTCATCTTCGGGAGATAGTGCTTCTATTTTATCCTGAATTCCTTCAAAGTCATCTAGCAAAGGTTCGAACGCTTTATACGCAATTCTAGTTCGCTTTGCGTCGAAGAATCTTTGGCTAAAAAATCATTGAATCTAGTTATTTTCCCTTTACAAATTCCCCGTTGAGCGATCAGCGATTTTAAATCCATTTTGATTCAATCAGGCGTTTACTTACAGTTCACTGAGTTATCCAATTATCACATTCACTATAAATACACTTAAAAAAAACACTGATAACCTCCCAAAAAACGATCGTTATTGACTTTCAAACCCGTTACAATTTGACAGTTATGCACAGTGACAATGACTAAGCGGTTTGATTAGTTCGCCCATAGGGTATTTCTTTAAAAAACTGCCTTACCGGCTTCGCGGGTAATTCAAATAAACATTATTTTAATCTCGGAACTAATAATATTACTGTAGTTTTTTCGCAATAATCTTATTATCTACATAACTGCAATGTCGAATTATTTTTTGTTAGACTTGATCATACCGGCTTGCAACAATTTTTTTATGAGTAAGCACAATATTGATGTCATTAATTTTGCTTCTAATTCTAAGGATTTTAACTGTAAGGTAGGTAAGGTATATGGAATGGTCACTCGCCCATTTTTATTGCTGATGTCTTCTGCTGTTTGCTGGATGCTGGAAGCTGCATGTTGGCTGGATGTTCCTTCTTCAGTGCTGGTTCATTTTTATTGATTTAATCACTCGCGTTAAATCTTCCGACTCGTAGGACCATATGTTGAGTTTTGAAGGGAAGGAACTTGAATTGATAACGCAGAAGAAACTTTAAAGGACTCTTGGTGTTTTATTGCTCTATCCCCAATTACATTGTGAATATTCCGGAGACCCAAACTACCCAAGACAGACCAAGGAGGGCTTGTATTTACTATTTAAGAGTTAGCGAAGAAAGAGGAAATACAATGAGATTCAAGCCTTTTTATAATCTGTTTGATAGCTTGGATCTACCGACATCTATAAATGATTTCTATAACTAATTATCTTGTCTGCATTTATAATGCAATTTTTACCTACTTAAGAGGTGTGAGTCCTAGATAACAAATTATATTATTCAATTTTAAACAATGATAATCAAATAGAACACCCCATTTCCTTCATATCGAGATCATTATCGGCTCAAGAAAGAAATCACTCCAATACAGAAAGGGAATTAAATGCCATGATTTTCGCGTTCGAAAAATTTAGAGGCTATATCGAAGGCTCACCAATTCCGGTAAAAATAATTACGGACCACTATAGTCTCAAATGGCTTACTAGCCTAAAATCACCTTCGGGAAGGTTGGCGCGTTGGGCAGTAAGGCTTCAACAATTTAATTTTGAAATTATTCACCGTAAAGGAAAGGACAACATAATTCCAGATGCCTTATCGCGTGACCCCTTACAAGTTAACATCATTGCTCAAACCTTTGACACATCTGATAAATGGTACATCAAATTAAGAGAAAAAATTATTGCCAGTCCTGATAAATTTTCGGCGTGGAAAGTGGTGAATAATAAGATTTACAAACACATTCAAAGCATGGAAGCCCTTCATAGGTCGTATGATTGGAAGGAGGTTCTTCCTAAAGAAGCTAGAAAGAATGTTATTGTAGAACACCACGTTCCTCCGGTCTGTGCTCATTTTGGTATAATGAAAACGTTATATAGGATAAGGCATAAATATTATTGGCCCAAGATGGCAGCAGATGTGAAACAATTTATTAACAAATGTCAAATTTGCTTAGGTTATAAAAGCTCTAATTTGCTTCCACCAGGGCTTATGGGAAATCCCAAATTAGTCCAACGCCCATGGCAGATGATTGCGACGGATTTACTAGGTCCTTATCCGAGTTCATACAAGAAAGGGTACACTTATTTATTGGTTCGGTCCGATTTCTTCTCTAAATATACCAAACTTTTCCCTCTGAGAAAAGCTACTGGGAATAACATTACTAGCATTCTTGAAGATGAAATTTTTTATAAGTTTGGGGTACCAGACACCATCGTCTTGGATAATGGGCCACAGTACATTTCACGGGACATGAAGGCTTTAGTTAAGGCATTTGTTTTACAACTGTAGGTACCACCCGCAGAATAATCCGGTGGAACGCGTCAATAAGGTTCTAGTTTCAGCCCTTGCTTCTTATGTTGGTTCTGACCACAGAACATGGGCGAACCATTTAGCGGAAATTGAATTAGCAATAAATACTGCAGTGCATGAGGTCACAGGGTACACGCCGTTTTTTCTTAATTATGGTAGGGAGATTGTCATCTCAGGTAAGGAATATGCTGATGCTGATTTCAATGCTGAGGATATTAAATTTTCAGAACGTGACACCTGGGCTGCTGATCTGCAGGAATTAAATGATATCTTTTCACAGGTGCGCACATCGTTAAGACAGTCTTATGAACGCAATAAGCGTCAGTATAACCTGCGTCGCAGGGATATTCAGTACAAAGTGGGAGATATCATCTGGCGAAGATCGTTCATTCTTTCAGATGCGAGCAAACATTTTTCTGCTAAACTTGCACCAAAATTCATCAAAAGCAAGGTGGTAGGAAAAATTTCCCCGGTTGCGTATCAATTAGCTGACATGAATGGGAAGGCTCTGGGTACCTTTCATGTGAAAGATATGCTAAAAGTAGAACAAGTTGATGGTTCTGTGTTATAATCATTTTTTTTTCTAGCAAAACTTTGTTCTCTTGGTGAGATTTTATTTCGGTCTGTAGTACCGCTATTTTTGTGTGGCATACATAAACCGACATTATGTTTGCAAACTTACATTCATCGTGAGAACACGATTGCGCTTTGTGTCCTTACGTTGAATGTTTGTGGTGATTGTGTTTTGTATTTGTTGGGTATTGTAATTGTGTTGTCATTATTATATTTTTTATCTTTCTTAAATGTTGTCAGAGTGTGGGAGTGACTGGCCATCACGACCATACTTTGATTAGGTATAGTTGAGAAATATCAGACATGTTGGATTTGTATTTCACATTGTTGTTTTTTTTTATAATTACAAAAGGAAAGGAACGGGAATGTCTTTTGCATGACAACGTGGTTGTTAGAAGTGTTCATTCTGATCCCTGGAATGTATACTTCTCACAAGTATGATGATCCTAATCTTGTGTGTATTATTTAGTCTTAACATGTGTGTAGTGTTTGTCTTAGAATATTAATTTTTTTTTAGCTATTTTTGCTCTCCAGAGGAGGTTTAATTTTCCTCACCAGATAAATATGTACATTGAAAATGATAGCTACAGAAGCTCATAATATCTATTTTTCCAGAGTTTTAGGAAATTCTGTTGCATGTTTAAAAGCTATCACATTTGTGTTAAATACGAATCTCGAATTTAATATTAATTTAATTATGAGGAATACTATTTTTTTTAGAATTTTAACAAACTTATTCGACAGAAGTTTTAATTAGTTCTAATGATCATTATCATGGGGTGAATCTCAGATGTTTACAGTTAATTTTTTGTTGTTTTTCTTTAAAAAAAAAAAAAAAATAATAATAATAATTTTCAATCATAAATTTCTAATGAATCTTTCGTGGTTTGATTCTTGGATATTACTTTTCTAGGGTTCTATAGGTGTCAGTATACTATTATTTAATATTTCAATTCAATATTTATATATTTCATCAGCAACTACATAAGGTGGAGATCAATTGATAATTTAAAATAGAGTTTTTTTTCTTTTGCTTTCAAATTTTGTTTATCATGGTTAATATTGTATATCTTATTAATTTTTTCAAAACATAGATCCTTCAAAACATGGTGATTTTTCTTGTAAGTTTTAGTAGATCCATCAGTAGGTCTCACGTGTTATTAGGAATTCTTTCTGGATCTCAACAGCAGTCATCGGTTACAACCATCTTTAACCTACAATATAGAAATATTTCTTCAATTGGAACTTCTTCAAGAATGGCTCTTCAGTCTTCTCTGGACGTCTACAGTATGCTGGTAATTTTTAAGCTAAGTGGCATTGAGTATGCAGAAGTCTCTCTTCAATTATATGCAAAATTATATGCAAATTATTCGGAACAAGAAGCTACTCAACCCAGTCGCAACGCAAGGAAACGGATTCCAGAAGATTTTTATCAGTGAAATCCTCGGTCCCTACTTCAAAGATCTGCTGTGGAGGGCTAAGACAAAGGCAAAAGAAAGGGGTTTCAGATACGTGTGGTACAAAGACTGCAAAATAATGGTTAAAAAAAATGAAGGCGATAGATTAGTACATTACATCAAACATTCCGATGATCTTAAAAAAATTGATTAGTTTTTTTGGCTGAGAGCCCCTCCCTATCTCGTCATTCACTGGGTCGATTCCCCTCACATGGGAGAGTCATATTTTAAACTTACTTTCTTACTGCAACAATAATTATTCACCTCCTGCACATTCAATCAAAGGTTGAAATCCCCAGTGATGGCTGCGGATTAATGGAGCTCTCACTCAAAGGAATTAAAATGTTTTTTTTTTTCTGTAATTTAAATTGTAATATGGCTACTACTATAAATAACATGTATGAAGAACTAAGTGATCAAGACAATTTGTATACAACATCAGATGCTAAATTGTGTAAATATCTGATATCCGTTCCAAAAAACACTACTATTATGCATCAAAATATTAGGTCAATTAATAAAAATTTTAATGAACTCCAGATACAGCTTAGCCACCTAAATATAGACTTTGATATAATCATTCTTACAGAATGTTGGTTGACAAATACTTACACTCCAAAATTTATAAATTGCTACTCTTCTTTCAATTCGACAATACACAACGGTCAGAACGATGGAATTGTGGTATACACAAAAAATGATCTAAACTCCATTGTAACATCATCGACGCGTGCTGTATGAAAATAATATACAGTAATGATACATGCATTCTAGCAATATACCGCTCTCCATCGATCCGTAATATTACACCTTTTCTTAATGGTCTCAATACCATAATCTCTAATCTTTCATATGTTAAAAACCTTATAATTATGGGAGATTTAAATATCAACATACTCACAAAAAATCCACACCACCAATGTCACGACTACCTTAACATGTTAGAGTTCCATGGATTAATTAGTACCATCAATACACCAACAAGAATTGCTAATGACTCAACATCATGCATTGATCACATAATGGTCAAAACTAATAAACAAAATAAAAGCATCGTTTACAAATCGACAATTACAGACCATTACACAACTATCTTTACATTGCAATCTCAAATCACTAAAAGTAGAAGAGATCAGTCAATCGTTTACAATAACATTAATTTTGAAAATTTAAAAAACATAATTAAAAATAAATCTTGGCAAGAACTCTTCCAAATAAAAAACTCAGATGATGCATGGAGATATTTTGTAGACTTTTTGAAAAACGAATTAATTAATAATACCACAACTCTGACAAAAAATATTCCAAACAAAATTAAACCCTTAAAATCATGGATAAACTATTCAATCATCAACTGCATTCGTAGAAGAAACGCACTACACAAAAAAGTGAAAGAAAATCCATATGACATAATAGCAATAAACATCTACAAAAGATACAGAAATACGTGCGGTGACGTCATCAGAAAGGCAAAAGAAATCTATTACGGAGTCAAAATCAAAGAAAGCAACAACGATCCCAAAAAAATATGGCAAATTTTAAGAGAAGCCACAAATACACAAAACACTAAAGACAAACAGGACATAAGTAAACTCTGCATTGATGGAGAAATTATTGATGCCTCAAAAAACCCAAAGCTCGTTGCGGATCACATCAATAATTTTTTTATTAATATTGGATCACATCTTGCTTCTCGTCTACCAAATTGTGGGAATGCTCAAACTTCTGAAATAGGACTCCAATTTTCTCAAAGAAGATTTAACTTTCAAACAGTGTCTGGGGAAGAGATTCTAAAAATAATTAATTCCCTAAAAAACACGTCTAGTGCCGGAGTTGATGGGTTATCAACCAAGTTTTGAAAAACGCTGTCTACGGAAATTGCATTGCCCCTAGAACACTTAATAAACTCTAGTATCACTCAGGGCCACTTCCCCTCAAACCTGAAACAAGGTATTGTTATTCCTATACATAAAACAGGTAACAAGACAGACATAAACAACTACAGACCAATAACTCTACTAACTAGTCTATCTAAAGTATTTGAAAAGGTTATCAATGCACAGTTGGTAAAATTTCTCGTGAGCCATAAACTGATTTCAGAAAATCAATACGGGTTTCAAGAAAACAAGAGTACCTCAGACGATATTGCTGCTGTCACTGATTTCATTGTTAAAAACCTTGATAAAAGCAAAAAATGTATCTCAATCTTCTTAGACCTATCTAAAGCCTTTGATACCATATCGCACAATAAATTAACAAATAAACTTGAAAAAATCGGTATTGCGGACAACGAACTTTAATTCTTTAAAAGCTACCTTAATGGGCGTAAGCAACAAGTTAAAATAAATAACATATTAAGCAACACCTGCTCAACTAATTATGGTATACCACAAGGAAGCATATTAGGACCGATTTTGTTCCTGGTGTATATCAACGACTTATGTAACATTAATATTCAGGGAAAAATAGTTAGTTTTGCCGATGACACTGTTCTTCTGTTTGAAGCTGACACTTGGCCAGCTGTCTACAAAAAAGCTGAAACGGACATAAGCATTGTAAAAAAATGGTTGTATACAAATACGCTCACACTGAATGCCGAGAAAACCAAATACATCACATCAAGCATTAATATTACAGGTCAACCTCGTGACGATGCCTCTATTAGAATACACACATAATTGAATTCTGAAGAATGTTGTCAGTGTCCCTACATTGAGCGCACTGCTCAGATAAAGTACCTCGGCCTCACCATTGATCCATATCTCAAATGGAATCTTCACACTCAAATTATTGCAAACAAAATAAGAAAAACCATGCACTTCTTCAGAACGATACGAAACTTCCTCAACTTACAACACTTGAAAATGGTTTATTTTGCACTCTGTCAATCTATTATTGAGTATGGTATCATAGCGTGGGGAGGTGGAACTTCATCTGCACTAGACCCAATCATAAAGGCACAGAAAACTATTATAAAAATAATTCTTAGGCTTCCTCTAATTACTGACTCGAACTTGATCTTTAATATTATGAATGTGTTTGATGTTCGGCAGACATACGCAAAAACAATACTCACTCACCTATACACAAATATACATACATACTACGAAAAAAGATCTAATACTCGCTGTACTCGAAGCAATAACAAAGACTTACTTCAAATTCCTGTAACTCACACTACTTTTGGACAACGAAATTTTAGATATCTTGCGACAAGACTTTATAACATTCTTCCTGATAAAATAAAAACATGTCATTCACAAAAAAATTTCAAAGATAGCGTAAAAATTTGGATTAAAAGTAATGATAGGGCCTTTACCGGTGCCCTCATCCAAATTCGCAGTCATTGATGCAACCTAATTATTGTATGTATTTTCATATACAGTGGTGCCTCACACAACGAACTTAATTCGTTCCAGGAGCAAGTTCGTTATGCGAAAAGTTCGTTATGTGAAACGCGTTTTCCCATAACAATACATGTTAAAAAAAATAATTCGTTCTGTAGCATAAAATATGGTAAGATGACATAAAAAAAAGATAAATTTTTTGTTATTATTTTTATTTAGATACATCTAAAAACATAATGAAAAAAACACACATTTTTTAATTTTAAGAAATAATCGAATCTTGCACATCTTCATCCATTTTCCGCCGATGGTGCAGTGAAAAACCTGTCCAAAGTCGTTTGTTTGTTTAGTCGTTTCTGCTTTTTTTAGAACCCATCATATAAAAAAAAATGTTGAGTTTATCTTAAAAGGACGACTGCCGTGATACGTGTGCGATTTAATTCGTAATGAAGAACGATTGCTGCGATACGTGCGTAAGTTAAGCGTACTACGCGGTGACTAACGAGTCTAACGACTGCCTGCGCGGGAGGATGCAATTAATCGGCAGTGATCGTAGAAGATCGGGCGACTTCGTTGTGTGAAGCGAAGTTCGTTGTATGAATCGTGAAATGAACGAAAAGGAAGTTCGTTGTGAGCAGCATTCGCTGTGCGAGGCGTTCGTTGTGTGAGGCACCACTGTAATTGTAGGTATATTATTAGGACTAGAAACGAACTTGGTATATGATGTATTGATATTGATGCTACCTAACTATTGAGTGTTCATATTTTTATATAATTGTAGGTACGTTATAGTACTATAAATAAACTTGGTAGATAGCTGCCTCAACACAGGCTAAGCCTAGTGAGGCGGGCTATGATAAACCTTAACACATAACTACATTAACATCTCTATTATTTACATTTATTTTACCTACTGTTTATATATTAATTTCCGTTGATAAAATTATATACTCTTCTAATTTATAAACCATTGTACACAAAACAGTCTTACATGTATTTCTATAGTTATAGTTTGAAAATTTGTCACAATAAAGATATTTATTATTATTATTATTATTAATTGGAACCGCTTTTACTCCAGAATACCTCACCAGTCTGACATTTAAACCGACTTCAAGTAACATGGAGGGTACTGAAATTATTTCTTCTGTGGGAATGGCTCCTTGGACGTCTTCACGTTGGTCTTCTAGGATGGCTTCAAGATACTTTTGGAAGCAACAACACTCTTCTGTCATGTGACTTCAGGCGCCAGGTGGCGTAGTGGAATTTCCTGCAGAAATTCTGTTGGCCAGGGGGGGTAATGTAGCGGTAGGAACTGTCCGCTTACATAGCAAAACTTCTAGACACGCGCTGGCATTATATTTCAGCCGCCACTCGTTGAATTCAAGTAGCCGAGCGTGGAATTCCAGAGAAGCCGGCAGTTGGTTTTCGTGGCAGGTGGCGAAAGGACATCGGGAACGGGCTGTTTGAATGTCGGAGATTTAATAAGCGCACGTGAGACAATTTTATTAATCCACATGAATTAGACACTTAATCTTTTAGATATCACCATGTTTATAAATTCGTTTAGAAGAGTTTTCTAGACTGGCTGTACTGGACGGGAGTCCGCACAAGACTGTAGATTTAGGCGCCGGGTCCAAACCGTGTCTTCAACCGATGAGAATGCTCCTTTACGGCCGATGATGATGATAGTAGTTGATATTGATGATGAATCTGCCTCCCGCACAAAGGCTTGGTGAATGTTGGGCACTGGGTGTGCTGTCGTCTCTGCTCGCTTCTGGTGTTGGCGGTTTTCCAGAGGAGGGCCGGCTTGTCTTGAGGAGGTAACACGAGAAGATCTTGGAGCAGAAGACTTGGCGAGGTGAGGCAGATGTTGGGCAGGAGTCACTTGTAGATAATAAAACGCTTGGTTTCGGTGGTAAAGATGAACTAATTTATTTTCAATTATGTGGCTGCTTATATTCAATAAGCATGACTCGCGCCCGACATTGGGCTGGGAGTCCAAAAGTGGTGGGGGATTGTACCCGCGCTAGTTATGAGTTTATATGCTCCGGCAAAATGTCGCATATTCATTTTGCCGGCAGCACAGTCGAAGGTGGTCGCTTAAATTTGAGTTAGAAAAGATTTTGAAGGCTTACATGAATAACAATTACATAGTTTAAATGCATAGTAGTTATAAGAATGTGTATCTTGACAACTAGATTTTTTGTTTGCCAAGATACGACAAAATATAAGAAAAGTTTGTAAATAAATGTGTAAATATGATCTCAAAGCGATCAAATTTGTAAAACATGTTAAGTTGGTATTTTTCCCAGGTCCCCCGTAACATAGCGCTCAGAAATAGATAAGATTCACTATGCTACGAGGTTCCTGGATTTTTTAACACGCAAAAAAGGTAAAAAATATTGTTCAAAATTGGTTGTACATATGTGTGAAAAACAGCTCTTTTAATATCTCCTCAGCGGTAGTATATAGAAAATAGTGTTTATTTGACTACCGCCGAGGGGATGAACAAGTAAAATATAAACATTTGCAATATTTAAAAATTGATTTTTCCTAGTAAATTTTACATAGAAAAAATGTTGAACATCGATCCACGCGGCAGGTAAGCGGGCGGTACGGTATCGATGCCGTTCGGGGTCAAAGTTTTCAAGCCGCCTGGGCCGAAAATTGGACAAAATGACCAGTGGCGGGGAGTGGTGATTTCGCCAGTGGCGTGGGGTAGGCACATTTTATAAAAGTAAAACAGATTTTATAAAATTGAATAATGTGGTCAACTACGTCCGTTACACTGGCGCTCAGTGGTGATGTCTTATTTTTAGCTTCATAGTTAATATAATCATACAAGTTAATTTTCGTGGCAGAATTCAAATTACGTTGTGCTATCAAATAGCCAACCACCCCTGATGATTTTAATTTAAGTATTGCTCTTGTATTCAAGTTTAATCTCAAATATACTGCATGTTCTTTGATCACAATTGATATGCTGTGTCATCATTTCATTCCCTTTATTGCTGCAAGCTTTGGTGAAGCATACAACCGGTATACGGTAAGATTTTATTAATATGTGGTGACAGATCACGTTACAATCTTTAACCTTCGCAACACATCTTTCGTACAATAATCTTTGTATATTTTATACCAAAGTTCTACGGAACATATTTTGATTAGCACTATGGTCTTATGGACGAATGGATTAAAGATATTTGCGGATAACAACTAACGAGGACAGAGGATTAAAAACCAATACTTAACGAGAAGTTATTACAAAAAGAACAGCCAAAAGACTTTCCCATTAAACGCGACCTTAAAGCATAATCCATAATTCGATATGGGAACATTTATTTTAATAGATTAAAAGTATGCTTTCATGTTAAAAGAGTATTCGTTAACAATTTAAAACTTTTTGGATTGTTATGAATTTCCTTTGATGTTGATTTTTCGGGGCTAAATTTGCGATAAATTGTGATTTTTTTTGTACGTCTGACATATAAATAAAATTTTGAAAATTATATTACTTTTTTGGTTTTAAAAAAAAATATATAACTGTGGTGATTTTCCGTGCTGATCATCCAGATTTCTTTGTGATAAAAGTATGTGGGTACTCCGTTACTATTTGGTTTTATTCAAGTAGCTACAAGTATTGATACAATGGAAAATATAAAAGTTTGCTAATGAACAGAGGACGAGTTACAACAGACATGGCATTTGATACGTCTCGGTCATGCTGTCCCACTCAGACATGCCTGTCTTTTTCACCGACAGACATACGTTCACTTATACTGATGGATTTGCTATTATTTTAAACATTTGTACATAAAATACTAAAGGATTGTAGGTGCATCCAACATATTATAAGATGAATATTTGACTCAAACAATTCGTCAACTCACTTTTCACCGCTATTCATTTTTTAAATGTTTTTCTTCTATAGAAGCAAGTGCTTGTGTTTAAAAGAGTGGTGAGCCTCAAGATGAAGAATATATAGTTTTTGTAATCAATAATGATTTAAGGAAATATGATTATTGAAAAAAAAAACATGTAAATAAACAAATTAAATTTTACATTTATTAAGAAAAAGAGAAATAATAATGAAGTAAGTAAAATGACATCGTTCACAATGCTACAACTGGGCCACTCGGCCTACTTCTATTTTATAGTGTTAATTATAATGTTTATATTATCTAATTGAAATATGTGCACTTATAAGTTATAACATTAATTTATTATTTTTCGCTGTTTTTTTGTTTATATTAACTCCACACAGGAGGCCCTGAAGATATCGCTGGCTATAATAATTAGATTTTTTTGTACAATTTCGAAAACTGATGTAGTATTATTATTGTCACAATAATAATCTGAAAGGCTCGAGAGGTACAAAGAATAAAGCATTAAAAAAATCAAAGACTACAAACACAAATGAAATATTAAAACCATTTTCCAAAAATCAAATTGACAATATTAATAACAAACCACCCATTTTGCTTTACTTTCAGAAGATGTCTTAAAAAACGAATATAAATACAATATTTAGTGAAAATAATGGGTTTGTTTTAGTTTTATGTACCTTCGGTTACAGTGCATCCGTTGTCGTTAAGCGACACTTTGATGATGAATAAATATATTTGTTTGAGAGATCAGTTTCATCGTGCAACATCCCCGGCTCGAGTTCACTGCGAGAGTCATCTAATTGATGCGATGAAGTGGAGTTTTATCATTTCTGGCTATTAAACCAGGATAGCTTGGTTTGGATATTGAGTATCTTTTTTGCGAAATGTCATTAAGTTTAATTTGAATAAGACACGGCCAATAAGCCGGCATTATCGTTCTTCACCACATCAATAGTTTTGTTCTTGTTGGCCGTATTTTCTTCAAAATTGAGATACACTTTTAACGTTCTCAGATGCACGAGCTGTGTGAGTTGCGGAGCTGCTTCCAAAAAATGTTAAATAAAATGAAGCTTACTAACCTTAGCTTTACTAACGATTGTAAATTATTTCTTATTTAGTTCGTTTTACTCCATGGTGTTTAAGATTGTGTCTCGTCAGAGAGACTATTCGACAAAATGAATAGTTGCATTAAAAACATGAAAAAGGTTTTTCTCCAATGTGAGTCAGCATGTGGCTCTTCAGATTGCCCTTAAGAAAACATTAATAGTTGCATTCAGAACATGAAAAAGGTTTTTCTCAACTGTGAGTCAGCATGTGGCTCTTCAGATGGCCATTTTGAGAACATGAATAATTGCACTCGGAACATGAAAAAGGTTTTTCTCCACTGTGAGTCAGCATGTGTCTCTTCAGATGGCCATTTTGAGAACATGAATAATCGCACTCGGAACATGAAAAAGGTTTTTCTCGACTGTCACTGTGAATCAGCATGTGGCGCCTCAGATTGTCCTTAAGAGAACATGTATAGTTGCACTCAGAACATGAAAAAGGTTTTTCTCTACTGTGAGTTAGCATGCGTCTCTTCAGATTGCCCTTAAGAGAACATGAATAGTTGCAATCAGAACATGAAAAAGGTTTTTCCCCACTGTGAGTCAGCATGTGGCTCTTCAGAGAGCCCCTTTTAGAACATGAATAGTTGCACTCGAAACACGAAAAACGTTTTTCTACACAGTGAGTCAGCATGTGACTCGTCAGTTTGCTTTTTTTAGAACATGAATAGTTGCACTCGGCACATGAAAAAGGTTTTTCTCGTCTGTGATTCAGAAAGTGTCTCATCAGATTGCCCTTTCGAGAATATAAATTGTTGCACACCGAACATGACAAATGTTTTTTTCCAATATGGATGCGTAAGTGCCTTTTGAAATTCGACTTATGAGAATTGGAATAGGTACAATGAGGACAAAATAATTGTTTCTCCACAGGATGCACCTTCTGATCTGTAGAAAAAAAGAAAGTAATACGATTATAAAGGCATAATACGACTTAATATCTACACTTGGCGTAAAAAAGCACAGAAATTGATAACAACGATGGCAGAATTGTTAAATTTCAGAAAAAATAAGTGTTTTTACCGGACTGGACAATTCCTTCCAAGCGTTCTAAGCATTCCTTTTTTACATCCGGCAGGTCTATGTTAACTTCCATACAAGAGAATCCCCCATCATTATCTTCTCGGCGTCCGAGTTCCTCCTTGACGGTAATAGTCTCCACATTAATGCAAGCTATAAAACAACATGTACGTACATTGATCATCGATGTTAAACTCATTTAAAAAAAACCTTAAAATAGAAACAATAAAATAAATCATTGATTTACCCTGCAGAAGTGAGAAATAAGAGAAGAGAGTTCCAGATTATTTTAAGAAAATTAATAAGAACGACCCCGAATGTCCACTTCAGAAGGAATAAGCATTTGCTCTTGATTACTTTCAGTATGGAGTTGTTGTTTTTAATTCAATGGAATGATGTTTTATTCCATCAATATGTATTTTTAACGAATGAGGATGAGGTGGAAACATGAGGAATCGAGCACTTATTGTAAGCATTGGCGGCTTCTGTGATCGTAGGGTGTGGTCACATTAAACAAATCACAAATAAACTCCTCAAAACAATACATATTTTCCTAAACATAAGAAATATATATAAAATAAAACAATTGAAAATAATATACTTGGCATTTTGCCAATCAATATGGAATAAATGCTTGGGAAAGAGCAACAAACTCGGCTATCGATTCATTAGAAATCGCACAGAAACCGATCTGAAAGGTTATATTAAAAAACATAGACTGACTGACACAGACCAAATATTCAACAGTTGTGACTTACTAGATATTCGCCAATTATACGTTAAAACACTACTAAACTACATTTTTGACCAAACAAACAAATTTCAACATGCACAAATTATCACTAACAGACCAGTTAGACAAGCGTACAAAGAAAACATAAAAACTCCGACGGTAAAAACAAGTTTTGGACAAATACACTATCAATACCATGCTATAAAAGCTTTCAATAGTTTAACACTTGAAAATAAAATTGAGGAAAATAAAAATAAATTCAGACACAAATTTACAAAATGGATTTAAGAACAAAAAATACAATGTTACCAAAATTTCATAACATAACATAAAAAAACTATACGTAACACACAAAGCTTTGGATGTTTCCGGCAAATATAAAAAAAAATCTGGTAAAAACTAAAATAACTGCCACTTAAGAGGACAGCGTTAACACACATATAATTTTCTGTCGCCATGACAATCCAAAATGGACTTGTATTTTTATTTTTTTTATTAAAGAAACAAACATTCCCGGGTTACGAATAATCTGAGAACATTTTAAAATCTCCAACTACCACCACAGTAAGCGGAAAAAGTTGCTTGTGTTGTTATGGAAGCTTAGCCAGCCGAGGAATTGAACACAATACGCCTGGGTGGGACCCAAGCGCGATGTCAACTCAGCAACCGACCGGTCTAATACAATTTATTTAACATAATCAATGCAACTCACTGGCTGTCTGAGTACTTTCCGCATATCGCAAACATTCTTTCTTTACATCTGGGAGGTCGAAATCCATATAAGTGTACGGCATTTCACCTCTGCCTTCTTCCTGGGGCCCTGGTTCCGTTTTGATGGAAACAGTTTCTGGATATACTAGATCCATGGCACCGCTGTTGCAGGGTTTGGTAATTGGTAAACGCACAAACAAATATATACACCTGAAACAAACATAGTTGTAACGTTATCCTATGAGCACAGGAAAGCATTCATATTATCGATTAGATCAACAGATATGAAGTGTCAACTTTAAGGTCAAGATAGTCACAATATGTATCCCTTATTTCAAATACCAGTTTCATATAAAATATCATTGTTTTGACAGAATATTCCAAGCAAAAAAAAAATTATAATATTAAATACAATACAATAAGTTGAAGTAAAACAGAGATCCCGGGTCCTAGCACAAAAGCATTTTCGTTTCTAGTAAATTCTCAACTCAAACGTCCATTCGTGTAAGAAAAAGGCGGACATTTAAATAATATGTGTGTATAAATGAAATAGATATAGGACGGGACAGTTTTTACGCACTTAAAAGTTGTGTCGAATACGACAAGATACGCTAACTCCCTTCCACTAAGGCGAATACGACACGCTGTATGAGATGACCTACTGCCAGTCAATCATCCTTCTTACACGTATGTGTCACTATGTTCGCTATCTCACTTTCTCTAATGGTGCTTAAAATCATTAGGAAACAATCGAAATAATTCTATTATTTCTAATAAGTAATTTGCTTGGTTTTTACTAGTGTTTGGAGTGGAGTACTAAATCGAAAGGACGGCATTTACCGTATCTTACGATTGCCTCTTTGAGTTATCTACAACATGTCTATAAGTATTGTAATGTTGTTGGATTGACTCAAGAATTGTATGGAAGAATGTTGGAAAAGCGAACAATTTCTTCTGTCAATATTAACGTAATTAATACATCTCTCTTTGACTACGATTCACTTGCAACAGTCGTGATGTAAGGCAAACTTTAATACGAGATTTAACAGATATTAAATAATGTTATAAAATTATAGTGTTAACTTTTGTTTAGTATTTCGTAAAACTTCGCAGAAATTAGACCGTTTGACATTTGACAGATTACAACCATAGAAGTTTCTCTGCATTTTATTTTGCAAACATCTGTCAAATTTGTAAAAGTTCGGGAAGAACTCCGTTTGTTGTCCTGGAATGGCGGAAACTTTGACGTTCGCAACACAACCGTAAAACTTTAATTGTAGCTAAATGATAGCATTCGTCAACGACTGTTATCGTTTGCGAAAGCTAGCAGTATGTCGCTTGTAACATCTTTTTTTAACTATTAAGCGATTCCCGATCTTCTGATATCCTTACAAGTTCGATTTTGGAGAGACCTAGTAAAAAATCCTAAGGAAGCGTGGTTAAGAGCATCTACGAAATTGTTAACAGATTTTTGAAAACACAAATCTGTGAAATATAATTAAATGACGCAAGGTTTCTAACTAAAACCTAAAAAAACAATTACTTTATATTATAATTCATTTAAATAACTACTTATTTTATTTATGAATGACATAAATAAGCCATTTATCGAAGATTTACGTTTTGTGAAAAGGTATTTACCTCGCTGGATAGTAATGACTTTGTTACACATTCACCACTTCTAAAGTGACGTTTGCTGTCGAACTAACGCCGCTAACTGTCACCCAAGTTGATTTATGTTGTCACCGTTTTCGTGTTCGTTTGCTAATCAACTTGACAAAATTGTTTAAAATGAGGTAAGCAAATGCTGAAAAAGTGAGACAGTTATTGTATTATTATCCTTCTTCTACATCATTGTTTTTAAAACCTAAGAATAGTGTGTAACGTGTCGTCAATTGTCGAAAAATTTTATTTCAGCGTGACAATCAACAGAATGCCTCGGTCTGCACGCACGACAAATTTGCAATATATGCTGCTGGCAGATGCGATGATAGCGGAGCCGAATTTTGCCGCGCATTGCTTCACTGGAATGCACAAAAAAAATATGTTTATGCGAAAACCTCGGACAAACTTTAAATAATGCTGGTCCACACAAGACTACAACCCAATGGCAAAAAGTAAGTTGATTTATCAAATTTGAACAGTATTTGTTTAACAATGTTTTAGTGCATTTGATTTATGTTCTGTAATGAATTATTCGTTTCAGGTGTGGACCACATTAAAATCCTATGTAAGGACGAAGGTTGCCAAAATGCGGAGAGGCCGCGTTCAAACTGGGAACACCTCGGTGAGAATAATTCTCACAGAGTTAGAACAAAAAGTAGTAGGTTTGATTGCAGAGTGTCCATTGAAGGAATAGATGTGCCCGAAGTTTTTCCAAATGACGATGTACGTAGTTTATTTATTTTGTATGGTGCTATATCATGTTTCACAAGTACACAACTGATATTGTGTGTATCACATGTTGAATTGTATAGCGGTTAAACAAAACATACCTTTGGCAGAGAGGATATGCAGAGAGAATACACAAATTAGTTTAAATAATATGAGTTACTAAACAATAAAATTTCATGAGATACAATTTGATATGTTTATTTATTTAATAGAGATCTCTTCTGGCACTGATGGGACTGGCTGGCGGAAGTTGATGACGCTGATGAGGCTCCTGTAGCTCTAGAGATGCAAGAGGTAGAGATTGTGGTAGAGGAGCAGTGTGTTCCGAGTGTATGTGGCAGTGGTGGAGTGTTGGGTGAATACTTAAACCAAGCCCTTCACCGCCGACCACTCCTCCCACAGTAGAGACACCTCCCCCTCCCCAAGCGTCAACCCAGAGACCTCGATTCGTAGCAGGTAATTCTTTATACAAATCAAGTAGCTTTACATCCATCGAATGGAAGTTCGCAGGAAAACCAAGCATGATCGTATACATGAAGTAAATAAAAATATGAATAGTTTTATTTATTGATATGCATATAAATAAATAAAATTGTATTTTATAATGTTCGTAAGATCAATTAACATTTTTAAAGACATCAAATTTATAGAGTTATTAAATCTTTCAGACCAGAGCAGAGCTGCCTTTCAGAAGCTGATGGATGGCGCTATGTTGGTGAGGAAAACTTACTTTACCATTGCATATTATGTGTGGCCTTATTCCTATGTAGTAGCTTGATTACATTTGAAGATTGATAATATTTTTTTTTACAGAAAATCGCACAAGCACAAATGGCATCAGCGAAGATAAATGAAAACAATAGCAAGTCTTTCATGGAGGAGAAAAGAAAAGAGAGGGAAGGGAGAATAAGAGAAAGAGAAGGCGACAGGGAAGAGAGAATGAGAGAAAGAGAGAGCGACAGGGAAGAGAGAGCACAGCTATTCACGCAGCTTATGTTATTATTAAGTAGACTTACGAGAAGGTGAGAGACGGCAGAGAGGATGAGAGTAAGAGAGAATGAGAGAAAGAGAAAGCGACAGGGAAGAGAGAATGAGAGACAGGGAAGAGCGAAGAAGAGAAAGAGAAAGCGACAGGGAAGAGAGAATAAGAGAAAGAGAGAGCGACAGGGAATCACGCAGCTTATGTTATTATTAAGTAGACTTACGAGAAGGTGAGAGACGGCAGAGAGTATGAGAGTAAGAGAGAGCGACAGGGAAGAGAGAATGAGAGAGAGAGAGAGAGCGACAGGGAAGAGAGAATAAGAGAAAGAGAGAGTGACAGGGAAGAGAGAGCACAGCTATTCACGCAGCTTATGTTATTATTAAGTAGACTTACGAGAAGGTGAGAGACGGCAGAGAGGATGAGAGTAAGAGAGAGCGACAGGGAAGAGAGAGCACAGCTATTCACGCAGCTTATGTTATTATTAAGTAGACTTACGAGAAGGTGAGAGACGGCAGAGAGGATGAGATAAAGCATTTTTAGTTAAGGTAGTTTTTATAAAGGTGACTTTCAATCTCACTCTTAACTCTTTATTTATTTTCTTTAATTGATAACTTATTACATATTATAAAATGTCAATGTCAATTTGTTAAATGTTTTTTTTAATTATTTATTTTGGCTTTCACCGATTATGGCCATTTAAGTTTTACATTTTCTCTTACAATTGGAAAACCAAAAATTATCGTAACAAATTATTATGTTTTGATATTATGAATTCTTTTGTAATCCTCTAACTAGCTAGGGCTCATAACAATGCCCTTTTATGTTTCTAATTAACTAGTGCTGCGGCTCATTTGGCCTTATTACTATTACCGTCTGATGGTTGTATTTACAAGACTGATTTTAAGTTACATTAATGTGTTTTATGAGGAAAAATTCTTAACTGGATAAAAAACCTCATACAAATAGAAAATAAAAACAATAAGTTCTGAACTTTTGACTCTATTATGCCATTATGATTTACTGAATGTAAATATTTCATCTTTGGGCTGCACCTTTTCGTCCTGCTGCACCTACATATATGTGTTTACTTGCATATCTACCCGTTGGTAGAAAAGCAGTTGGGAGAAACCAGTTTGACATTTTTTTATTTATGAAAAGAGTACCTAAATTCCAAAAAGGATACAATATACAGCAAATGAATGTAGACCAATATTCAAATGATTGTATAAGATTTCCTCGCTAGGATCTGTATATTTAAACATTTGAATTATTTATTATTATTTATTGTACATTAATAATATACTGTCACTGAAAGAACAGTTTGTATGGGGATACCTAATAAAGACAAAGTCGTTTAAATACATTAAAAAAAAATTACATTAAATGTCAGAGTGCAAAGTGTGAATCGACAATTTGATTTCGAATACGTCTGTAGCTTTTTAGTTCGTACCGAAAGCGGCTGACAGGATTCTCAAGTTGCCGTTTTGATTTGCGAGCTACGGGTGTGAAGAGCGCTGTGGATGGTTTCGATTTTGTTCCGTGAGTTGTGGCGAGATTCTCGGGTACGAGTGACGTTTTTTGAAGCTTGCTGACCTTGGCGGAATTGGGATTTTACGTAAGATGCCTTCCAAATTGAGATTGACTTTTATACATTAGTATCTTAAGGGATTACTCTCATAATTTATATAAATTGTTAAGAATAATAGGATTCTGAGCTGGCGCCCAGTAAATTCTTTGTAGCATCATTTTATCCGTTCTTAAATTTAACTGTCAGGACTTGCATTTAATGTCTTCTATCGAGGTAAATTTCTAACTCGACACGCCTTGAGTGTTAAAGCTATTATAATGAGTCTCATGCTTAATATTAACTTCCTAGAGCAATATTATAGCTATTGTACCTATGTATACCAGATGTTATTCTTGTTTAATTTTCAACATAATTTCTCAGTAATTATTCTGTTTAACCACTGGAACGATTTCGGTCGAAAAATCGACCACTTTTATTTTTCTGCGATTGATATCGGTCCAAAAATGGACCGATTTTTCTACCATTCGTAAAATATTTATTGTAATTATTTAAAACGCTTCCTTGGCCAGCTACTTGTTTTATCGAATAGCTGATAATATATTCTCTTTGTCTATGAACTTATCCGTTGTCTTTGAAGTGATATTTAACGAGTTTTCGCGGTTTTATAAGGCGTCCTGTCAAAAAACAAAACCATAAATTTTTAACATTCACGAAATTTTGGACTCTTCCTAAAATGCCGTAAGTAATTAATTTATTGGGTTTTTAACGCATAATTATATATTTGTGTTATTGTGATTGACTTATCTATCTTTGAAATGCGTTTTTAATTAGTTTGTTTCTAATATATTGTTTTGGTTGAAGTTTTTGTGTAAGAATACGTCAACTGAAGACGTCATCTGTTTTTGATTTACAATAATGTCTTATATACTGCACTCGCGCATTTGAAATATAGATATTCCATCACAGTGATTCAAAACAAAGAGATATATATAAGTTTTATTTGAATTGGTTCATTATTAATACAGATATTTGTTAACCAATTATTTTAAGTCATATGTCAAAAAGTTGACTCTTTTTTACATGTAAAATGGTGTAAAGCCTTCGTCACACAATAAAAATTTAGTAATTTAGTTGTATAATTAATTAATTTCTTCACTTTTACCAAATTTGTGCAGAAACAAATGTCGTCCAGGGAAAGGGAGCACTCCACGACCCAATAATTATTTTCAAATTTTATATTAGTGCAATATTTAACAAAATTTAAACATTTAAGTACTTACATTAAGTGTTTTCAATTTAAAATATATAGAGTGGTGCTGACTGCAAGAGGAGGCAGAGGAAGAGGGAGAGGTGGGGTACGAGCTGGTGCCAGACTACCTGCACGTGGACGTCAACGCAGAGCTGCAATTGCAGCCTCGTCTGGAGTGTTAGTATTTTTTAATGTTTTTTTATGAAAGTACTTTGCTGTGGCCGTTGAACTCATCATATATTTGTATTTATTTAAACAGCGACCCTGCTTTGCTACTGGTGCGAGAGGATCGCGTCAAGGCCCTAAAGGCTGTTAGGGCCCTGCCTGCTTCCTTCCGGCTAGAGCTGGAAAGCCGAAAATTCAAGAAGCAGGCGGCGCGCATTTTGCTCCCTACCGCACCTCCAAGAAAAACTAAACAAAAGTAAGCAATCGTATTTAGATGCTTGATACAATATTATTGTTTTTTCCTGACAGCGTTCCACTCTTACAGTGATAGTTGGTAAGATCAGCGCTCTGTGCATTTGGCACATTCAGTGCATATTTTACAGAGTTCTAATTTTATTGTTTATTTACATACTGTACTTACTGTTTCACACGTGAATGAGAACAATTTATATGATTTATGTAAATGTTTTCAGAATTCCATCTCCGGAGAGAACAACGTGTCCCTTTTCACAAGGGACGCCTTCACCGTTGCCACGACCCGTACCACCACCGTGGATGTCCACTCCCGCACAGATCCAATCAACGGCTCCCAATGCACCAATTATGCCTATCCGTGCAGCATCTCCCGAGCCGTTACCTGGGACATCGCGGAGTGGGGAACTCTTCTCTCCGGAGGCCCGCTATCACAGCGAGCTGTGGGTGGACGTGCCATTCTACCAAGAATTATCGGCGTTTGGGAACGGTGAGTTTATTTTTTAAAATGTCATACCAGGGGCTCAATATAAAATCAATTATCTATATTTTATATTGATATCTTTAGCACAGTTTCACTGTTGGTATATTGGCAGGAAATAAGCATAGTACTTAAAAATTCCACATAACAAACATACAAAATGTATTGTTGTTATGACGTGGATGCATCATTACACATCTTTTTTTTTCTGTAACGGGTATTGCAGAGTGAGAAATAAGACATGCCGAACTTCTTTGCGAGGATTACATTTGATTCACCGGCTTCTAAACGGTGTAATACAGCATTTTTTTCTTAAATTGAAAAAACACTTTCGCTTCACGGGACTCATTGTGTCGAGCTTCCTAGTCAAAAGCGAGGCTGTATTGGTAGGTGGGTTTTGTAACCGGACAAATTATCATTAAAATAGGTCGCTTTACGTAGTTGGTCACTTTAAACGGATACGTTTTCCTACTAAAAGTTATGAAACCTTACTAGAGTTTACATTATCGTCACTTAAAACAGTAGACCGTTAAATGCAAAGTCATTATATCCAAATTCTACTGTAAATTTGTGTTTTCTTTTATTTCAGAGTCAGACATGGGCAGTAACGTGGACGAGGCAGCTGTACTAGAAGAGTCTGTACTTGGAAACCGTGAGTTATAAAACTAACTAACTTACCTTCACGCCATTTCGGTAGGCAGAGAGGATGAACCACCATGCAACTCGATCTTGGCACACACACTCTTTTCTTCATTCCATACCTACCTGACTGTGCTATTCTGACTCCTGACATAGCCCGCCTCAAGTATTTGATTAACTTTTTATTTATTTTTTTATATGAATACCTCACAAGAGCCTCATCTGGAGCCAGTGAGACTATGGCATCCTCAATCGGGGTATGTTGTGAGGCTGAAGGTAGCGGGGAGGGGAAGGAGGTGTGGAAGAGGGAGGTGGAAAAGTACCTGGCTATTCAGAACTGGTCACCAAACACGGCTAAAACCATTTCAAGCAACGTTTCAATTCTGAATGGGGTCTTACACCAGGGCGATACTATGGGTATCTTCCACTCTGGAACGTGCCGCAAATATAATATATATTATTTTAAATGAATTTTGTGTGAAAATAACACTAATTATTCAAATATAATTTATTTGATTTGATCCCGCGACCATCGTATTGCGAGTCATAAGCCGTACCAGAGGCAGTGGGTTATCGTAATATAGACACATTAAATTAATTTGGGTTTTCTGTTGTTTCAGAAATGGACAGATCGAGCGACGAGGATGACGAAGCGAGTGACGTCGACCACGAAGAGAGCGATGAGGATACCTTCTGCATGCCACCAATACCTTATCATAATATTATCAACGTTTCACCTAACTCCGCTATGGCCATAGACTTTAGTAGACAAGACCAGGTAGATAGTGAGGCAATGCGTTCGATTCTGCCGCCTGAAGGTTACTCTTTCGATTGGTCTAAAGATATCTTACGTTTTACTGGGATAAGGGAGACTTTCACAGGCACGCCGGGACCAACTTTCAATACCGACGAAATGGGCAAACCTGTGGATGCCTTTCTTAAAATCTTTGATGCAGATTTCGTTGAACTGATCGCGAGAGAGACCAACAGGTATGCAGATCAATGGATTGCGAAAAAACAATTTAAGCGTCATGCGCGTACCAATAAATGGGCTCCCACGAATAAAGAGGAAATGTATGTATTCTTGGCAATTTTAATGTATCAAGGTATTAGTCCCCTTCCTGTTGAAAAAGACTACTTCTATTCAAAAAAACTCACCGCCATGCCTTATTTCAGCCGAGCCATGGATTATAATCGTTTTCTTCTAATTAAAAAGTTCCTTCACTTCACCAACAATGAAAGTCTTTCTTCTGATGCACCATTATCTGTGCGAAGGTTACAAAAGATTCAACCCGTCTTGGACCACCTCTCAAATAAGTTTGAGACTTTATACCTGCCCGAGCAAGACATCTCTCTGGATGAATCCTTACTCTGCTATAAAGGCCGTTTGGGATTCGTCCAGATGATCAAAACCAAAGCGGCCAGTGCGGGTATAAAGTCTTACGAGCTTTGTGAGTCCAAGTCTGGCTATCTTTGGAAATTCCAAATTTATACGGGGAAGACCATTTCCAGACAGGCTGAATCGACAAATCCAGACCAGGAAGATATGACGGAAGACATAACGGAAGATATGACGGACGACATGACACAGGCCAACTTTTTGGGTGCTCACAATATCTGCCCAGTTGGGGCCACTGCAAAGATAGTATACGACCTGGCCAGCCCTCTGTTTAACAAGGGGTATACATTAATAATGGACAATTTTTATAATAGTCCATTATTGGCACGATGCCTCAAAAGAAATGGGATGGACTGCATGGGCACATTGCGGTTAAACCGAGAATTTGTGCCCTCTGCATTTAAGTCCCATCTCCGGTCCAAACTGAGGGAAGGTGAGGTTGTATACTCGAACTGCGGGGACCTCAATGTAATGGTTTGGTTGGACAAAAACCTGGTAAGTATGTTGTCCACCTACCATAAGGCAGAAATCGGGGCAGTTGAAAAGTTTGGTACCTGGACTTACAAACCTCAACTCGTACTAGACTATAACAAGGTAATGGGGGGGGTTGACCGAAAAGATCAGCTTTTGTCAGGCTTCCCCATTGAACGACAGCGAAACCTGGTCTGGTACAAGAAGCTTTTCAGGAGACTACTAAGCGTTTCGGTGCAGAATGCGTATATATTGTACGGCTCAAAGCTCCGCAAGGAAAATAAACGCATTTTGTACCGAAACTTCAGGAGTGAGGTTGCGGATGAACTCCTTCTGCTGTTCTGTCGTAGTCAAATTGACACGACTGTGCGGACCATTGGCCTAATAGCTGAAGGAAAGACTCTGCGACCTATCCTGAAAGGCAACCACTTCGTGGTCCGTAGCGGGAAAAAGGTGAAATGTGCCTGGTGCAACATAAATAAAATTTTCAAAAGGACCCTTACAAAGTGTGATGTGTGTGATGTGGCATTATGCTATGATTGCATGAAGCCATATCACACTACAATATAGATTTGCTGAGGGTTTTTTTTTATTTCATTTTTTTCTTTTTTGGTTTTTTAGTTATGAAATTCTAATTTATAAATTTAATTAAATTTGTTTGAACATCAATTATGATGGCCTGGATGGCTGGACTTATAATCATTTCTTTCCGCATACTCACGTCTCATGTTATGTTGTCCTCAAAGGTTCTATATGATAAGGTTCGGTGGACATTTAATATGTATATTTCAATTCTGATCATTGAAATATGCATGTTAACAAATGCACAGGTTTTCTCATTTTTCCCTGTTTATTGTACACATTAAATAACTCGTTTTATTTTTATGTCTTAATTATATTTTGTCAATTTTTCTGTAAAGATGCTTTTCCAGATCTAGTCACTGAACATAACTAAGCCAATTCAAGCAATGTTCAATTCTGAATGGTGGTCCCTCACCAGAGCGATACTCAGAATCTCACTCTATAGCGAGGCACAATGATATTATTATGTATTGATTTTCTTAAATTATGAATAAACCAATAAACTGAATACATTTTTATTATGACAAAAGGTGTAAACAATGTTTAAATCAATATACTGCTCTTTCATTGTAACCATACAACTGTAATATTGATTTTAAAGGATATTAGGGCTTAATAAATAAATCAATTATTGGTTCCATCAATTATTTTCCCTCCCCCATTTTTTTTCGATACCTTTGCGTTTAGATATAAAATTATCACTATGATTTTATTTGAAATTCTACGGTCATACAAAGGTTTGATATATATATACAAATTTATCATCATTTTACATATTCCGATTTACCCTATGTAGATTGACCTTAAGGTAGCTGTCAGAAGTGATTTTTGGTCAAATATTGGTGAATTTCATCAACTTTCAAAGTATCCCCCTGAAATATTGGCAATGTTTATATCTATGATATATATCTCACTTTAAGCCTTATTTCCTCGTTTTGCACGTAATATAAAAACATGGTTACAAATCTCCAGTTCTAATTTACAATTATTTAAAAAGTAGCACCATGATTTTGACATCGTGAAATAGGCTCTCTGTATAATTCATCAAATGAATAAAATAAAGCCAACACGGCGACTATGCTTATTAATAATTGTAGACAGTTAATGTATCTTCCTAACGTTATACCAGTTTTTGTGGTAAATTTATTATATAATATAATACAGTGATTTCAATTTTGACGCGTCACGCACTCAAATTTTACAAAATTATTTTCTGACCAAACTTTTGAAGAGATCTTAACATGCAAAAAAATATTTTTCTATTACATTCTTGCATCTGTGATTATCAAACAGGCCATAGAGAACATAAAAACGTAGAAAATATTCAATAAAGATTTTTAAAACTGCCACTGGCGGCAATTTCAAATCACAAAAACGCAAATTTCGCGCATTTATAAAGTTTAAGATTTTTTAATAATTTATCTATCAATTCTAAAAATATAGAATAATTATTAAAATATAGGTGAATTCATTGGCTGTATAGCACTATAATCAGTTTTATGTTTCCGTATTAAAATTCGGAGGTTTGATTTTTTTAATGTTGGCGGAAAATATTCAAAATCGTCGCCAAAAAACCGCGAGCAATCGGAGGAAAAAGTTTTTTGACGCGCGATCGTTCGAGTGGTTAACATAATACTGTTTCGCTCCTGTGAACCACTGTAAACATAAATCATGTATACTGTAAAAGCCTTTTACGGCGTCTAAATAAATAAATAAATAAATAAATAAATATGCGCTGACTTGCGTCTGGCGACGATTCTTGTGAATCCAGTGCTAGTTGCCGTAGACATCTTGTCGCTAAATACGGAGCTGATGCTGTACCGTACGTAACTGTGTTGAGTCTGAAATGAGACAATTTGTTTGAAGATGGGTTTGACCAAACAATTCTTTATAGATCACGATGTTTGGGAGTTATTAAGATCTGTCGGTACATTTTTTCTATGTCCGCGGATATTACCTATCTGTAAGTTCTGAAACGTAGGATTATTGAAAGGAGATCATCTTGAATGGTCGGTCCAACCATGAGGATGTCATTTAGAGAGAGCCCTGAGGAGGTTTTCGCAGATCCATCAAACACGACCCTCAGATTGGTGGTTTCGCTGGATTCAAGTAGAATAGAATGGTGAGGTAAGTAGAAATGATGGTTAGAGGATGAAGTGTTGTCCTTAAAAGATATTTCAGACATATGGTTTAGTTGAATATATTCATTCAAGAATTCAGAGTATTGCAATTGTAATGGAGGTGAGAGTTTCCGTTCAACGGAGAGCCATCGTTTTGTAGCTGCGTTTAGCGAAGAACCCAAGTATTGTGGGTTTCCCTTGAGCGGAAGCTCCAAGACGAATCTACCATCTTCATTTCTGTAATGTGTGTCCATGAAGTGGGATTCGACAGCCTTTTCTTCCAAGGACTGAGGTGGATGAGAAAGGTTTTCTTCCATATGCCAGAATTTAGTCATGAGATCATGAAGGGCATAGTTGTCTTTAATGGAAAATAAAGAAATACCAAGTTAGCTGGTGTGTCGGTGTGTTACCCAGCCGAAAACGGTTTGTTGAAGTTGCATTCCTGAGATGTTTGTTCGCCTTTGTTCTAGGCAACTCCAGAACATGTCACAGCCAAGAAGGATGTCGATTGATGCAGGTTCATGATAGGTTGGGTCTGTTAGCTTCATGTGAGATGGGAGCGTAGCTGTTGCGTTGCTGGTGATCTTATGTACTGGAATATTTAGAGTAATTTCATTTAAACAGATGCAAGATAATTGTTTTACAAAACGCTTATTATATTGTAAAGCAATGGTTATATTAGTTTTGAAATTACTGTTGAATGATGCGCCGGTTATTCCAGTAATTGGGCTATCTGACTTTATTAGCTGAACGCCTAGCTGCGTAGCTAATTTTGTGGTAATGAAGTTGCTTTGACTTCCAGAATCGAGTAAAGCTCTGGCCTGGATGAAATGTCCTTGCGCATTCTTCACATTGAGAATAACAGTAGATAGTAAGGCATGAGATTCGTTTGCCATGGATGTAGCGGAGATGATTGGACCTTGTTCAGATTCAGTTTGAACTTCTTTGTGAAACAGAGTGTGATGTTTTTTGTTACATGTTTTGCAACGGGATTTGCTTTGACATTGTTCATAAGAATGACCTTTTCCTAGACAGTTGTAACATAATTTAAAAGTCTTAGATGCATTTATTCTGTCTTGAAGAGTCATTTTCTGAAGTTTAGGGTATTGATAGATAGTATGATTTTCAGAACAGACATTGCAACAATAATTTTGAGATGTTACAAAAGTGAAATTTGGTTTTTTGCTCTTAATGTTATCAGATTTAGGAGCTGTTACAGATGACTTTGGAATAGATTGAAGCATATTAGATTTATCGGTTAAAAACTTTATGAATGTTTCCATAGAATGAACGCAAGTATTTGGTTCTGGAATAGGAATTGGTTCCCACTCACGAGATGTTATTGGATCAAGTTTTTTTTGATAAATAATGAATAAGTAAGGCATCCCAATATTCTGTAGGTAGGTTTAAATTTTTCGAGGCCGTAAATTAATTAAAATTTGATTTAAAAAAGCTTGAATTTCTTTGGAAGATTCAAATTTAATGTTTTCAATATTGTATATAGCTTGGATGTGGTTTTGAATTATTAAGCGTTTATTTGCGTATCGATCTGTTAATAAATTCCATGCAATATGATAATTATTTGACGATATTTCCAGAGATGTTAATAATTTGGAAGTGTCTCCGGTTAACCTTTTCGTCCCGGAGAGAAAAAAATCACATAAGATCCGAAGGGGGGTCACTAGGGTCCCCCAATTTGTTTTGCTTATTAAATGATGTTAATGGCATAATATTCTGTAATTTGTTTTGGTAATAATTAGGGGGGAGTATATTCAACGTGTTTCAGAAGTCATTATCTAAATAATTCCATAAATAAAGTCGTAGTATAAATATTCTAATGAATTTAGATAATAATGCGCCTTTTCACATACAAAACAGGGAAGGCGGGCCGATAACGAGCATAACTCCTCGATTCTGAATCTCGACTGGCGATTGGCGATTACAGCGTAGCTAGTTTATTGCACAGGGTGGTCCGTATATGATGGATATATTTATAAACATATATTTTTTAAGTTTTAAAAACTTACTACTACTAAACCAGGTACGGATTTTATTTCGAATATTATGGCATTTTTAGATGAAAGTGAAGGTTATGATTCCTAATTTATGTTTTAATATAGTACATTTACATTTAGGGTTTAATCGTAGTGTTTGCCGTACCATAAATAATGGGTTCGTTTGTATGTCAAGGGGTTCGAAATAAAACGAAGTTTTGGAAAATAGTGAAAAAAACAAGGTATTTTTAAAACTTAAACGTGGAGTAAATAAATTTTAATTGTAACCTCAGATATTCCTGTTTTTGATTTTTCCATGTAAATACACCACAACAATCCCAACTGCTCCTAATCATCTGGAACCAGTGCGACTATGGCATTCCCAAATGGGGGATGGAGGAGTGGCGGCTCGTAACTTTTAGGTGTACTAGATTGGAACCCGCGACCTCCGGTTTACTAGTCTAGAGCCTTACCTCTCGACAACAGATGCTGTAATATTTATGAAAAAATATATATATTATATCAAGTTGCAGGGTGGTAGATGCTTTCAATATTGCCCTAGTAAAAGACCACCATTTAGAATCCAAAAGTTGCTGGAAATGACTGCCTATATGGTAATTAGATTTGAATATGCATGTACTTCCACCTTTGTCTTACCCATATCCTCCCCCTCCCCATCCCCACTACCTTCAGCTCCACAAAATACCCCAATTGGAGATGCCATAGTTCCACTGGCTAGGACTGTTGGGGCTCTTGTGCGGTTTTCACACAAATCAATTAAAACCATAGAATTTTCTGATCTAATTTAAAACATTGGTAAATATGCCGTTATAAATTGCAATACATACATGCCGACTCATTACATAAATTCAAATATTAAAAGTACAGAATAAATATTTTACAACCCTGAAATAGATATTAATTTATAAACACCATTTCATATCTATGAATGAACTACTTAGCAGTCTGAAGATGCCCATAGCAGGGCAAAACTAGTCCGGTTTTGCAGAAAATTATTTACCACGAAAATTTAGAGAATTAGCATCTAAAACCCAATATAAAATTTAAGTGTCTCTTTCTCACCGATTTCTTTTCTATGTGGGAAACAGAGACAGACATAATTTTAATGTTGTCTCTAAACATGAAACATTTACCGGATGCACGCCAGACAGGCCGATCTTAGTCCGACAAGTGAACATTTTAGCATCGCAAAAGGAAATACCAGTAGTGCAGTGTACGCGACCGGGAGTTAGCCCTTTCCATAAAATGCAACTTTTACAGTCCAGTTTGCAGCTCGCTGGATCGTTCTCGGTGGAGAGCGGGGAGTAGGGATGGGGACGGGGGAATTTTGTACAAATTATTTAATATCTAAGAAACTAGAAATAAAATATATAGATTTTTTAAATGCAGATCGATAACCAAATAGTTTTTTTAGGATTACCTAAATTACAGAGTATGTGGTATAAAGAACAACTTAGATATAGCATAAAACTCTCGTTAGTGTAAGTGTGTTCCCCCCGTCCGGTACGGGAGTGTTAAGCACGATTTTAGATAGTGAAATTTCTGAATTGCAGATAATTCATGGTTTGTTTCAATTAATGATTGAAAAGATTCTTCGAAACAAGTCCACTCAGAGAGTGTCCCAGAAAAGGTAGGTAGTTTCAAAATTGGTAACTGAATTTTAGAATTTATATTTAATTGTGATTGATGTGAATTAAGTTTGGAATCACTCGTCAGACGCGATTTTGCTTCGGAGATGGCCTTGAAATACATTGTTTCAAAGCGATCGGTCTCATCATCCGAATCGAAATTCAAACTTTCATCACACATACTGATTTAAAGTTGAATTTCCATGAATAAGTCATGCAAAGGTTCGATTTTTGCCAATCGGACTTGGATGATCCGTTTGGTCTTCATCTAACAATGACTGAAACTTCGTTATCAGCCCTTTGATCTGACCCCTTCTGGCTATGAGAGCCTTCAGGTTGTCCGCCATTGTCAGATGATTAGAGATTTATTTATTTATTTTAACATCAACGGTATAAAATATACCATATACAGTAGATTATAAACAGTGATATCAGAAAATATACAATTAACAGAAACTCTAGATGGATATAAAAAGTTAGAGATACAAGTACATGCAAAACTTATAGGTAGACTAGGTTAAATTAGTATTGATTGAAATATATGATAGTATAGATACATGATATAATATATTACAATAGCTAAAATGTTTGCATTTATATTCAGGTTTTGGTTGAAAGTAGTTAAGTGCCAATCAAGCTGTTGGTTCACCTTATTGACTATTTTTATTGACCCAAGTTTCCTCAGTTGCCCCAGACAGTTCATTTATTTACATATTTATTTGACTTTTTACGTAAGTATGAGTAGACTTACATTTTATTGGCCATGATTTAAAAGATATGATATTAAGACTTTTTTGTACCTAGCTTCTGTGCAGTTAAACAGATCCGCTACATCTGCGTACCTATTACTAATTTCATGTAATCTAGGTACAAGCGAGTGTTTGAAATGTTCAGTCTTAGAATTGTTACAATTAAAGAGGGTTTTAGAGCGAGTAGCTCTTATGGGTACATGAAATTCAATGAGGTTAATTAAATCAAGGCTGTCTACACTACCATTTACAATTTTGTACATAAATATTAAGTCGGATATAATTCTTCGATCTGAGAGTTTTAATAAATTTAATTTTTTCATTAAGTAATTATAGTTTATAATTTCAATGGGAATACCGAGTTTAAAGTTAATGTGTCTTAGGAATTTGTGTTGAATTTTTTCTATTGAATCTGAATGTATTTTATAATGTGGGGACCAGATCGAGGAGTTATATTCGACTTGACTTCGAACTAAAGATGTATACAAAATTTTCAAGGTTGAAATATTTCTGAAGCCTCTGGAGTTTCGAAGAATGAATCCAAGCATTTTCATGCCCTTATTGTTAATTGAGTTTATGTGAGATATAAAGTTTAACTTAGAGTCGAAAATGATGCCCAGGTCATTAATTTCTTCAACAAAGGTAAGGGTTGAGTTATTAAGTGTATATGAATAAATAATTTTATTTTTTTTATTATTTTTTTATTTTTTATTTATTAACTTTCAAAAATACATTTTTTACAATTAAGTCCCGTTAAACTGATTGATATCAGTTTGTCAACGGGTTCTTTTAACAATTACTTTTTAAATACATATACAATTTTAACAAGTACATAAAATATACACATAATTACATTAGTACAAAAAAATTCTTTCACATAACCATTTTTTTAACATACATTTCCTTCTGTGAGTCAATTCACAGTTTTTTATTGAGTTTGGTAACATGTTGTAAATTATTGGAACGAGGTATTCTAGAGTTCTTTGACCATATTTATTCAGGTATTTGGGAACTACAAGTCCATCGTTTGCAATTAGTCTTGTATTATGAACATGTGTCACTATTTTATTATGTTCAGATTGAGATGTATGCTGACTCGCAATTTTAAGCCACAATAAAGCACGAACAGATAATACATTTACAGAGTTGTATAGTAATGACTTTGGTACGTCATTTCTTTGTTCGTATTTAGTTCTGTTTAATAGTAATTTTACCAAAGAATATTGTACATTTTGGACTGAAAGAAGAATTGGTTTACTTATTTTGTAAAACCTTATTGAATGGCACTTATTTATATTGAGATACAGTTTATGTAGAGTGCACCGATTAACTAACCTGTTTAGGTTATTTTGTAGACTGATACAGTCTTCTACGGTTTTTACTTTTTTAAATATTTTTAAATCGTCTGCAAAAAGTAATACATTTATATCGTTATCAAATATATTAACAATATCGTTTATAAACAGTAAAAACAATATTGGGCCTAAATGAGACCCCTGCGGTACACCACTTGTAGCTATAAATTGGTTGGAAAGGAATGAATTGATTTTTACTAGTAGAACTCTATCAGTTAGATAGCTTGCGAACCAGTCTAAAAGTTTTCCATCGATACCGAGCTTACATAGTTTGACGAGGAGAATTTTATGGCAAACTTTGTCAAATGCCTTAATAAAGTCCGTATATATGGAATCGACTTGAGTTCTATTAGCTAATGCGTTCGACATATAGTTTTCATATAATGAGAGATTTGTCAAAGTTGATCTGCCCGACAAAAATCCATGTTGATTCGGAACAATGAGGTGGTTAATATAAGGTAAAATTTTATCAAGTAATAGTTTTTCAAAAAGTTTCGGTATTACGGATAGCTTACATATTGGTCTATAGTTGGTTATATCACATTTATTGCCCTTTTTGAATATAGGCGTCAGATAACAACGTTTCCAAATGTTAGGGAAGCAACCTGTATCAAGGGAATGATTAAACAATAAGCAAATCGGCTCAGCCAGTAAATCAATACAATTTATAAGGATACTGGGATGCACATTATCAGGTCCGGCCTTCTTGTTTTTGTCTAGGGATTTAATCTTAGTTTTAACGTCGTTTATATTGATATGTATGGCAGGGATATGTATGGTCTCGTTAATGGATGAAGGTGGGATGTAATTGTCTGGGATATCTTCGTCATAAACACTTTTGAAATAGTCAGCAAAATAGTAAAACCTTTACTTTCATATCAGTACTACTCTGTTCTTTGAAATGCATTGAGATGGGTAAGCCTTGTTTGTTTTTTCTTAGAGAGTTAACATGATTGAAAAAGTTCTGAATGTTGGCAGGTATAGAATTTTCGATTCCATTTATGTATTTAATGTACGATATTTTAGACATTTTTTTACATTGAGATCTATAGTTCTGAAATATCTTGTAGTCGCTTAGGGATTTCGATTCTTTAAAGTTTTTGTGGGCAATTTTTTTACATATTACTAAGTTAATTAACTCTCCAGTGAACCATTTTGGGAACTTTGCTTCTTTGAAGTGTGAAAGTGGTACGTCTTTTTCAATGGCCCTATTAATAATTGTGTAAAATAATTCCATATTGTGATTAATATTATTGTTATTATTGAGGTGAAGAAATGACCAGTCTTCATTAGCAAGATAATGTTTCATGTAAGGATAGTCAGCCTTAGAAAAATTATAAGTAAGGTTAGGCAGAATAGTTGAGTCGTCTAGTGAGTTACTTGTCATAATGTTTATGCTTACAGCGGGGTGGTGGCAGTCTAGGGGGAGGAGCTCGTCAACTGATTTAACAACATGAATTGAGAGATCACTGGAGAACACTAAATCCAACAGTCGATTATTGTTATTGTAGACTTTATTGACTTGATGTAGCGAGAGTAAGTTTGTCATATCAATTAATTCGCTAGCGTTTTCTGGCAGGCTAAAGTTGTTACAAGAGTCTTTATTCGTCCAATCAATGCTAGGGGTATTATGGTCGCCAAATAAAATTGTTCTGGCATCCGGATATTTATTTTTAAAGGTTTCGACGTCATCAATGTGGTTTCTGTAGACTGTAATGTCTGATCCAGGAGGAATGTAGACACATCCCAGAAGAATTTTACTTGATTTATTTTTTAATAATACGAATACCTGTTCCACGTCTAAATGTTTACATAGTAATCGAGTGGATGGCATTGATTTTGAAATGGATATGAGAACTCCTCCTCCTCTGGTTTTAGTACTAGTTGCTGGATTTCTATCAAGGCGGTAGGTGTTGTAAGATGAAAATCCAAGTTCCTCAGTATGAATATCAGGATCAAGCCAGGTTTCAGTTAGAAGAAATACATCAATGTTTTGGAGTAATGGAAGAGTAGTTTGCAATTCTAAGAGTTTGGTACGGCAGCCTCTGATGTTTTGGCCGTATCCTTTGATGGGTTTGAGTTTTTTGGATAAATCTTCACTATTGTCGGCTTGTTATTGATAAATTTTATTGTTAGCCCGACTTCACCCTCCTGTATCCTACTTTCCATTGTTTGGCGTAGGTCCGACAAGTATTTCCTTTGGTTTGGTGTTTGATCGGAAAAAATTTTGATAGGGGAGTTGGTTAAACAAAAGTTTTTTTACGGAGAATATTCATTGCCTCTGACGAACTTCTTAAGATAACTTTTATGGGTCTTGATTTATCAGGTCTCAGTGCTCCAAGACGGAAAGTGTTAATGGAGTTTGATTCAATGTTGTTATCTATTTTGTTCAGAATTTGAGTTATTTGTAGATTATCATCCTTGATTTTATCAATTTGGTTTGCTTTTGAGCTTTCTGGTACATTTATTATTATAAGGTTTTTAGCTCTGTTTTTTCTCTCTTCGAGCTCGTCGGCCGCTTCACATGTAGAAACTATTGAATTGAACTCAAAGTTTGGTTTGTTTGTTAATGTTTTATTGGCTGTGAGTTCACCCTCAAGAGTAGTCATTTTAGCAGCCATCTGTGCAATGGTTCCTAGAATGGCGTTGGTTTTGGGAACCATTTTGGCAATTTGCTCCTTGTTTAGTTTGGTACTTGGGTCAATTATTAATTCTGTTAAAGCCTCTACTGCGTTTCTCGCTAAACTTATATAATCCTGAGAATCCATGATAATATTTAATGTTTATATATAAATATTTTTTTTTTTTAAGTGGAAGATGGGTCAGCCTGGATTTATGGTAGAGTTGAATTGAAGTACTTGGTACTAGCGGCCGAATCGCGCGGTAGGTATATAATATTAACAATGTTCGATTAGTTTTAGTTTTAAAAACTTGTAAATTTGTATTAGAACTTGTATCCACCTAATGGCTTGTTATATTGTAAGTTTCACTTGTTAAATACACTTTTAACTGAAGAATAATGTTGAGCGTAAAATTGAATGTGCTTTCTGTGTCACTATGTTTTGTTTACTGATCCGTGATCTGTGCCTGTTATGATTGATAAACAGCAAAAGTTTTAACACAGTAAGGAGGGAAAGTTGAAAGGATTGACTTAACTCTCTTGCTTGCTGTGATGATTGCTGTTTTCTCCTGTGGTGGCCTGGGTGATGATTGCTGGTGTAATCCGGCTCGAAGGACCATGAGCAGCGTCCTCGACCGTGACTCCAGAAGCCTCCAGTCAGGTTGTAAGGCTGATCGGCTTGTTGGGCTTCCTTCGTTTCACGCCAAGGATTGGCTTGCCGTTGAGATAGATTGAGAGGTTCGCTTCTGAGTAAAACACTTGTGTTTTTTCTTGATATGTTTTAATATGTCACAAAGAAGAGGGTAGACCTTAAAACTAAGAAAGAGAAGCGAGAGTTGGTTGATAATGAATGTTGAATGAATGATAGTGTAGAATTGAATCGTATCTGGATCACAACAAGCTAAACAAACAATATTTGACGTGACCACAGACACAAGATATTATAGACGCGAAATTCATGACAATTTTCTACTATGACGTGCCATAGACAAAAATATTTAACATAAAATGTGGCATTGACAGAAAAAGATAATGTAAAAGGCTCTACACATCGAGATTATAAAATGAGAAAGTGAAAGAGTTGAGGCTTGACTGAATTTAAATATAAACAGGACAATCACAAGATACGACACGCAACACATAAACCTTTAAAAAATATTATTTCAGAACTGGTTGTGTTACACAGAGTCATTAACATGATAGTCCTGCCATCCTTGCCACTGTGGAAGTTTCGGATGTGGAGTCGTGGTTCGCCAGAATACTTACTCGGTGCTGCGGGGTCATTGATTCGCAGTAATGAAAGAAATTTCTGTTATAAATTAGGGTCCTTAGAATAAAAACACCGTTCTTGAGAGTAAACTGAATCACTTTTATTTGACAATAAACATCCACTATCACAGGTATGACTAAGCACTTTTTAATAAATACTCTGGGTACAGGCTAGTTCCCGTGGATAGTTCGGAAGGGTGAAACCTTTGATTGTTTTTGAGTAAGAGAGCGTTTTTAAGGAAAGACGACCTTTTATAACATAACAAAGACTGTTGACACCTTCAAATTCAAAAAGGGCCGCAAAACAGGGATCGTCTTTGCTGACACAAGAAGCGGAGAAATGAAATTGCCAATTCTTGAACACAACGGTCTCTTTTACCAATGAAAGCACACGAACATACGTCACAGGAAAAATCGCAATGTTTGCTTTGCAACAGAAATTATATTTTTAAGATACACTTACCCTCCTTTTCTTCTTAGAACCCTTCTCCGTGTGTACTTGTATGTAAAGGCTAAGTAAGCGTGAAACTTGCGGCCTGAAAGTGTAACTTTTTGGTGTATACTTTGACATATGTTACCTAGCGAATGCTATCATTCAGTATCAAAGTGTAACAATTATTTTAAACAACACAAAGTAAGAAGAATGGGTATTACAAGAACTTACGGACAAGGAGCGCCCCGCAAATTCCAAAGTGTTGGAGAAACGTCACCAGAAAGTGGAAGCACTTAAATTTTAAAATCTTTGTTTCAAAGCTGTTGAATTAACTCCGAATGATATACGTTTAAAACATCTACTGTATAGTTTATACGGTAGTATCTTAGAATGTCTGAAAAACAATTATGGGTGAAATGCAGATCACGCCAAACTCTGGGAATTGAATAAAAATGCACTTTCTAGATGAGAAAAGTGTGTAGAAATTCATTAAAAAAAGAATTAAGGCGCGGAAGAATAAATTGAGGGAGATACAGCCGATCAAAGTTTAATAAAATTGCACTTCGCGATCTGAGGGTAAAATTCGGTTTATGGGAGTATAACCGAAATTGAACTTGATTTAGACTAATTTAGGGCTGGGGAATCCGAATCTGAAAGAATTAGGTGGGGGTCGGCACTATTAACTGAGTTATAGGGTTTTGAAACTTCGTACGCGATACATATAAACCATGTTTTATTTATCAATTATGACTTGAAAATCAAATTAACAACTATGTATTTACTTTTGAAATTTCAGTAGTGCCAACCAAAAAAAGAAAAGTGTTGCCATATAATAATAATATTTTTTTACAAAATAGGTTAGGTTTTTAGTTTGGGTTAGAGTAGGCAGAAGAACATGGGAAAAAGGTATTAGAATTAAATCACAAACCAGTCTATACAAACCTAGCGTAGCCCACAAACTACTTGAAAACTGGGATATAACTCTAAAGGGGACGCGAGTGGGCGTTATTAAAGGGGCAATTTTGTGTAACAGGAAATAACATGGAAAAAAGGTATTAGTATTAAATCACAAACCGTCTATACAAACCTAGCGTAGCCCACAAACTACTTGAAAACTGGGATAAAACTCTAAAGGGGACGCGAGTGGGCGTTATTAAAGGGTCATTTTTTGTTATAGAAAATCACAGTTAGGTTAGGTTATATTTATACATAAATTATGTATTTACAAGATTTTAAATAATAAACTACCAATCTGGCAAATGATATTTAATTTTCAGAATTTTCCATGCATTGATATTATTATATGGCAACACTTTTTATTTCTTGGATGGCACTGCTGAAATTTCAAAAGTAAATACATAGTTGTTAATTTGATTTTCGTGACAAAATATGGCGGCGGACTGTCATAATGTGGTAATAATATCAGATCGCGAAGTGCAATTTATTAAACTTTGATCGGCTGTATCTCCCTCAATTTATTCTTCCGCGCCTTAATTCTTTTTTTAATGAATTTCTACACACTTTTCTCATCTAGAAAGTGCATTTTTATTCAATTCCCAGAGTTTGGCGTGATCTGCATTCCTCCCACAATTATCATTACGGCGTGAAAATGATGCCAAGGACGCGCTGAACATTGACAGATCCAAAGACAATAGACAATTAAATATAATAATCACAAAGTAGGAACCGGCAGTTCCGTTTATTTTACTGAATATATAAGTAGGTATCGCACAAGTATCAACTGCTCCCGACCGTCTGGAGTCACTCTCACTATGATATGTTCAATAAGGAAGAGTTGTTGGCAGAGTTGCCAATACATAAATTAAATATACATTTTGCAAACCTATCGACAAAACTGAAAAGACTCATATATTTCTTAAAAAATGTTAGGGATCTTATAAATAGAAAAGAACTGAAAAAAGTTTGCTGTGTTCTAGTACAATCATCCCTTGAATATGGTATTATCAGTTGAGGTTTGGCCACATATACTTGCCTGAAGCCTTTAACAAAGATTCAAATGCAAATTCAAAAGGTTATTCTTAAAGTTCCCTTGAGTACGTGAATTTTTTGTGTATTTTTTTGGTTCTTTTTTGTTTTTTTTTGTTTTTTGTTTCTTTATTAAATATAATTAAAACGATGTTAAAAATATAAATCAATATCATCAAATGTTTTTATATTAAAAATAAATTACATTTTTTAAACCTTATAAAAAAATGTATCAACAAGATAAAAAGTGAAGTGGGAGTTTCATTGAGAATTTTTTAATAATCAGGAATGTGTTTTAAAAATGTGAACTTTCATTGATATGTTTTTGTAAACACAAAATACATTTTAGATTCCAAAATCCGTATATTTAAAAATGAAAATGTTTATTTCTAATAAACACGTCTGAAAGATTATATTACCTTGTTTTTAGTACAGTTTTTGTTTATGCAAAAGAAAAAATAATAATTATGTCTCAAGGGAACAATTGGGAATTTTGCGTGCGAAAGTACGTTTTCTCAAGAGCTTGTATTTAATAAAATCATCATGTAATCAGTCAAACTTTCCTTATATATTCTTGGTCAGTGTTGAGCTAAAAACCTTGTAAACTCTTTGTAGGTTTCGATGAATAGCTCATTTGTCATCCACCATATTTAGAGAGAGGGTCGCTCTCCCAGAGAGTTAGTTCGGAAACAGTTTAACAATAGAACATGTTGAACACGTGGGCAAAGTAGCATCGTCAAAATAACCTCGTGTTACCAAACCTTGCATACTGTATGCATAAAGCTGCTGCCACACGCAAAGCTCACATCAAAAGTTAATGTACAGCGCATCATCTTTTCTACCGACACACGACGCTATCAAATATTTCTTCCTATGGTAAGAGAGGGGGTCAGTTGAATTCGAGAGCGGCCGAGGAACATAATTTCATCTGTCAAAGTGACAACTTTACTTACTGACAGCTTGAGCACGTTTTCGAAATGGATGATACTTGTCGCCTATTGCTGGATCTGTTGGACAGCTCATCCTCAGATGATGATGCCGCCAACTATATAATTATAAATGCTATTTATAAACTTTTTAGATTTTAAACAATCTGCGCGTAAATAGCGCATTTTCACATAACCTCTCCGTCGAATCAGGAAATTCGCAGTTCGCACGCCGATCGACGAAAGCGACATAAATATAATAAATTATTGTAAAATAAGCTCACGTCGATTTCCAAAAATGTCGAAGGCAAAGGCGGCAAGGACCAACACCAGGGCAGGGAACGAGAAGAGAGCACGAGAGCTGACGAGAGCAAACCAGATTACCCAGGAAAACAATTGAAAACAATCAACAAACGAACAAACTAGAAGCTTCTCTATGTAGGTATCAGGCCGTCCAACTTTATCAAAAAACCGAATGATATTACCATATAAACATACTGAGTTAAAAATATGATTAATTTTGAAAGGGCGAAAATTTGTTTACTTCAAATTCAAATATTGATTATATTAATATTTTAAATATATGTTAAGTATGTTTGCCAAATAAAGTTTTTTTTATGTTTCTAAATTTACTAACACACATGACGATATGAGCTAACATAATAAATAAGAAATGCATTATTAGGCTGCTTATGTCATGGCTGTCAAAGGGAACACGGAACTTAGTTGGTAGCTCCGTAATTAAAATGACCCCCTCTCCTTTTTACGGCGGAGAGGGGGACGCATAACTTTTCAAATATCGCGTCGGGAGCGGTTACGTAAAATAAATTCGGTTAGCGAAGTTCAGAACCACACTTATAGCGCGTTATCTTTTTACGTGTGTCGGGTCTGTATGGGATTGTATGGCGAGCGCTATTGTGCTTTATATTATCTGTTGATGTGAGCTTTGCGTGTGGCAGCAGCTTAAGCGCTACAAAATAAAATAAAACTCGAATGAAAATATAAATGATAGTTTATAGTCTATGACTTTAATTTTGTCTATGTATTATCAGTATAACCTAAAAATTACCGCTGGCGCATGCTTTTGTCGTTGCATCCTGTTTTTGAACCCTAATTCTAAATAATATTACTTACGCTGTTTTCCTAACGTAGTTAAATGTTTCATCGCGTGTGTTAGTTATTGATAAGTTCTAACGCTGATATTTTCTACAAATCCACAACTGCGATATTATGTCTTCGCGCGTATACATGTGAACCTGAACACGCGAATCGCCGTTTGCATTTGGTTTGTTCCTTTTTATTTTGGTACAATATTTTACATTTTTTAGTACAATTTAGTAATGTTGGCCTCACTGGGTGGCTTACCCGTGCTGAGGCCTCAAAAGGCCTCCTTTCCCACAGTAAAGTAGGTTGTGTATACGCGCAATGTCAGGCCCACGACACAATCGGACTTTATAAATCCGGATTGTGAGTAGGCAAAACCACCGACTGAATTATTAATACACCGTTCTCGGTATAATAATAATTCTGTCGGCGGTTCAAAATGTTGGTGCGATCTAGCTTAACTTATTAGGCCATATGACCTTTTGGTTGAGTAACGTTTGAACTGTCAATTTTGACGTCTACTTTTTTAAGAATTGTATTACGAAGGCAATGATTGAAATTGTCACTAATTCTAAAAAAATCCATTACATTTTGTTAGTAGCAGATTCATTATCCAAAATACGGTTATATCGTTTTATATAGAAATATAGTGGAAGATAGCGTTAGATTATTGTATTCCGACGATTGACGACGATTCTCACAACCGATTTCAATCGTCTTATCTTCAATGTCACTAGTATATCCTAATTTGAAAATATTTTTACAGTAGATTCCATTTCTTGGGAAAATATTAAAACCTAAAGATAATATTCATATCTCATACAAATTGGACGTTAAAACAACGTTCAGTTTAGGGAAGTTTCAGACATATGTTTTGTGCACAACAGAGCCATGGATCAACTTAATCCAGAGAATGTATCCATCAAGACGGAACCAGTGCCCCGGGAAGACAATGGAGGTGAAATGCCTTATACGGATATGGATTTCGACCTCCCAGATGTAAAGAAGGAATGTTTGCAGAATGCGGAGAGTGCTCGGACAGCCAGTAAGTTGCGTTGCACATTATTTTTGAAATGTAGGTTGTTAAATACTGATGTTCGGAATCCTTGTCCGTTTTGAAATATTGCACAGACAGGACATAATATACTTGTTCATAACGTCCTCTCTTGCTGTACCTATATAAGTATTACAGCAATCTTTTAACTTATACTCACAAATCACATGTTGCAACCTTACCTTATTTGGGATATAATAAAGTTCAATTAATTACAATGCACTGAAAACACAATATTGATGCAATAAAGCATTATTCCATTGGCTGCAAACAACAAAACGCCGTACTGAAGGTGCTCAAGAGGAAACGTTTTATCCTTTTTGAAGGATCACTCTTGAAGTTGACATCTGGGGTCCTTCATATTTCTTAAATTAATTTTTATTATTACAGTATTAGTAGTGTGCTCCTGTAGAAGAGGACATTGCCCACGAAACAAGTAGATTGTTTTTATAAAAATTATGTGATGTAAGCAAAGTTTTTTGAACTTTTACTCAAATAAATGATGCCATCACAAAGCAAAAATCTTTTTCACAAAGCAAGAAAAGTTGATTTAGTTATTTTTATCCCTTTCCTTACCAGAGTTCTTCTGGAGAAACACGAAGGAAAAAAAAATATTTCTCTTGATTTGACGAACCAAATAGCCCCGTATTTTGCATATCGCTTGAGGAAGATATTGCTTATAAGGAATAGAACAAATGTCGTACTGGAAACACATAATATTACTGTTATTTTGAATTAAAAACGCATGTTTTGCAGCTTTTAACGGTTTGACATTTCTCGGATTTCAACATTATTTTAAAGGTAAGATATCGCATATTTCTGTTGAAAATAATTATTATACTGTATATACATGTCTAATCTGATATGTTAATATGATTTCCATTCAAAAACATTGGTTTTTCATTTGGTTTTCGGTAATAACATTCATGTTCCTGAGCTGGCACTTTGGTCGTTCGTGGATGTTTTTCATAGAAATCTTTCTTTGGCCTTTAATATTATTTTACTTGTTTTTATTTGATTCTTTCAAGATATATTAATTTATTTTATTATTTTTCGGTAGACTTTAACTTATTTTATTCATTTTTATAGATGGAGCATCGTGGTTTGACACATGAGGAGATCACCGTGATGCTGGAAGGAGATATTTCCGACGTGGAGTTGGAGTTGGAAGATGAAGATGAAGAGGGCTGGTCAGTTGAATATTTCCAGGATGCTGCAGAGGAAATCAATGTGGAGGCATTGAGCCAAGCTCTTGGAATGGATGTGGAAGTCCATGTCAGTACTTTTGTCATTATTTCTTATTGTTATATTACAGCGATTATTGCGTTTGAAGTAGATTTAAATATGAACAAATTTGGGTTTTAAATGAAACCATAAAGTATAAATTTTTTATTATAGAATTTGGAAGAGAGGCAGCAGCCAGTGGAAGACGAGCCAGAGTCCTGCACCGTGCTGCAAGGACAACCCAGTGAAGCCTCAGATTCCCATGGACGGAGAACCGATCTACGGTGGATCAAGAAAGATGTCGATCATGTGGACTCCTACTGGGATGTTACTTTCTCAAAGCCACCACTGGATATATCTGCTCTACAATATTTTTATGTTTCATAGATGAAAATATTATAAAAAATATTGTTGAGCAGACAAATTTGTATTCAGTTCAAGAAAATAGCACCAGCGTCAACACCACATCATGATGGGTATCCTTAAGTATCCGGCATTCCACCTTTACTGGGCCAATGATACGAGGTTCTCTCTCATCGTTGATGTCATGCCTAGAAATTGTTTCACTTAGTTACGCTGGTGTCTTCATTTAAATGACAATAGCTCGTTGATTCCAAGAGGACAAGAGGGTTACGACAAATTATTTAAAATAAGGCCGATGCCTTCCTTGAAAATATGGCCAAGATCGAACCTGAGGAATTCAATTCTGTAGACGAGCTCATGATACCGTTCAAAGGGAGAAGTAATTTGAAACAATATATTAAAAACAAGCCACACAAGTGGGGCATCAAAGTTTTCTCCCGAGCGGGAGCCAGTGGGCTCGTCTATGATTTTGAAATTTACACGGGCAAAAGCACGAATGTCGGTGTGTGTCTCCAAAGAGAAAGAAATTGTTTTCTTTTATTTCACCACTAATATTTTTTGTTCTATTTGTTTTTCTTACGTTAATTTAGGGTAATGGTCCGTTTTTAAAAATGTATATTTATTTTGATTATTTCTTTTTTACTAAAATTATTTAAGCATAATATTAAATTGCAATTTAATATGCTTGCCTTTACAGATTAATAGAATTGATTTTTGTGTATTTATTTTCTATTTAAACAATTAAAAACACTTTAAAATTATGTATGCTCCTTGTACTACCCGTTCTTTGACTTACACCCCCTAAGCTCCAATGTTCTTCCTCAGGAACATGAAATATTTCGAAAACTGTATGGAAAAAAATTTTTTTTTTTTGGTAAAAATATTGAAAAAAATTACAGAACTCAATAATGTAGACAAACATTTTTTTCGTTGGCTGGAAAAAGTCTGGTATTGAAAGGGTTAAATTAAAAGTTATTTATTCATAACCATAATGGTTTTTTTTAACATTAACAAATAGTCCTACATCAAGTGCCCATTTAAACAGTTATTTAATCTCTCTTTGTAATGTAATAACCAGTTCTAAATCTACCAAAGTTACAACAATTGACTAGTTCTATATAAACAATGTCCCCAGGAGATACGCTGATAATTCTGACCAATTTCTTGAATTTCTCATTAATTTTATAATAAATATAAGACCGAATTTAGCAAAGTAAGCTATGCAATGTGATGAAGCAATACAAATAAACGAACCTTCTGAGCAGGGAAAGAAGCTCTAGTCATAAAAATCACCACCGATGAAATCGAAAACACTATTTCTTCCCTAAAATGAAATGTATCTTTGGAGGACTTAATCACAACCAATGCAATGAAATATCTCTTTTAAGTACTTATCATTCCTCTAACATACCTGTCAATCTGTCTATAACTGGAAGCGTTTTCCCCACAGCTCGCAAACAAGCTATTGTTTTAACAATATTACAAGGATTTTAAAATGTAATATACAACTATTTACTAATAAACCTACTCAATACGTTTTCAAACATATTGGAGAAAATACTAAAAAACAAATCCCATCCTACTTTAATTATACTACGATAGTTAATAACTATCGACTTATGGTAAACACCTTAACAAATATAATAGAGAAATTAAGTTAATGACTTATATATTTAAAGATAACCAGTTTGACTTACGGGAGAATATGGAAACTGGTGATGAAGCATTACAAATGATCACCTCAGTCGTAGAAGCTCTAGATGTTGACAAAAAGCAATGGCTTTTTTAGACTTGTCCAAGGCATTTGACACTGAATCCGATGGTTTACTCCTATAATCACTGAGCTAAATGGGTATTGTTAATAAAGCTATAGTGTATTGGGTCAGAACTTAGATTGGAAGTAGATCACAGAGAGTAACGATAAATGGTCACATTAGTTCAAAAAAATCAATTGTATATTGTGTTCCTCAGGGTAGTGTTTAAGTTCCAATTTTTGATTAATATTAAAGACATTTCACCATTATTAAAGGCACTTCCCCTCAAACCAGAACAAACATACAAGGTATCGTTATTCCTTCACATAAAACAGGAAACAAGACAGACATAAATATTTACCGACAAATAACCCTACTAACAAGCCTATCGAAAGTATTTGAAAAAATCATCAACTCACAGCTGGTAAGATTCCTCGTGAGCCATAAACTGATCTCAGAAAATCAATACGGGTTTCAAGAAAATAAGAGTACCTCGGACGCTATTGCCGCTGTCACAGATTTTATTGTTAAAAGCCTAGATAAAAGAAAAAAATGTAATTCAATCTTGTTAGACCTTTCCAAAGCTTTTGATACAATATCACACAGTAAATTAATGAACAAACTTGAACAAATCGGTATTACGGGAAACGAACTTAACTTTTTAAAAGCTACCTTAATAGACGCCAGCAACAAGTTAAAATAAATAACACACTTAGCAACACCGGTTCATCTAACTACGGTATACCACTAGGTAGCATTTTAGGTTTGTCTTTGTTCCTGTTGTAAACGACTTATGCAACATTATTATTCAGAGGAAAATCGTTAGTTTTGCCGATGACACCGTCTTACTGTTTGAAGCTGACACCTGGCTAGCTGCTTATAAAAAAACTGAAACGGACATAAGCATTAGGGTGGAACACTTTTATATGATTTTTTTTCGAAATTCGAATTGGAAAACCAGGTAAAAGTTGCTTTATGTAATTGTAAATAACACTTCTCAATTTGGAAGTTCTAGCTCGCCAGCTTGAGTTTCCGCCATAGACATTTTTTTGAAGGTTTTATCGACGTTTTGTATTAAACACTCTATAAACAAAATAATAAATAAATATAATATATTATGCATTAAATGATAAACACAGGTTCAGAAAGTTATGTTGGTATGAATAACATCAATTTTTAAAGAAAAAATCCCTTTTCGGCTCAAACTTTGGCATGAGTTTACGAGATGCTAATTTTTGATTTTATAAATCCTTCTCGTCTTATCTTGTCGAATACACTTAGAGCTGCTTCTGTCACAACTTTTACAGATCTTTCCACATCCTGGGTGTGGCAAGACAGTCTCATAAACTCCAACACTGTATCTTCTCCATTTTCAATAAGATCTTGTAACTGCTCATCGGAAATATTCATCAGTATTGGGGGTTCGTATATATTTTGTTGCAAGTCAATCATGTTTATGTAAGAACATGCATTTAAGTCCACTTTTGGCACCTCAAAAATGCGCGAAACAGATTTTTTATTAACTGGACGAGCTTTTAAAATGCGTCTTGCAGCGAGTTCTCTAATGTGCCTACGTGAATCTGTTACCATACTCAACAACAAGTTTTCTGGATGAGCAAAATAACTATTTCAAATTATAACAGGGTCCACTATCGCTAACAACTCGTTGGACAAATATCTCTTGCTGTTTATAAGCTTCCATAAATGATTTGAACCATCTTTGCAGGATGAATGTGTTTTGATAGCAAACCAGACAGGAGCGTATGATATGATACGACTAATGTTGCTAAAGTCACAAGATATTGTTGTGGATTTTCTGTAGAAATATACAAATACAGTATGCAATTAGCTCTTGTCAACCAGCGGGCATGGGGTAGTTTACCTGGACTTCTCTGTAATACATCAGGAGTGCAGGATCCATTTATGACAGCAGTAGTCATTTCTTGTATATATTTCTGGTCTGTACTGAGATCTGTGGATATTTGTGGAGGTAGTTCACCTTCTATCTTCTCAAAGTTTGCCAACGGCAGCGTCTTGTATATTATCTCTAATGCTTTACCAATTTGAACTGCAAATGATTTAGGTCCTGCAGTAGGGCGATCCAAATAGGTAAACAAATGCCTCATGCTATTTCAAAAATTTTCTACTTTGTACTCTGAACTCTTTGAACTTTTCTTCCTTAATTTCTTCAAAGACTTTTTCAAATTGATACTGTAAGATTCGTTTGTGTGTGACAATTGGAATAGAAGATTTTATTAGTTTTGTTATTCCTTAATTTTAAGTCTTGTCGAACCCATTCGTAGAATTTCATCACATTTTCATACGTAGGTAGGATATTCTCTTTCAACTCTGCACTTACACCAAATATCGGACATTTTAAATTTTGTCTTCTAGAAATTATGTTAATTCACTTACTTCAAGTACTCGTGAATATAATTTACGCACTACCATTCACCTTGAGACAATTATCACGCTAGTTTAAACAAAACACTGCATTTCGTAGATTGTCACGTGCCGACCCCCGCTTCGTCCCGCACTTTGCTCCTCTGTCACAGCGCCAAAGTATATTAAAAAAGAAATATTTGATTGCAACAGCTAGTTTACTATATTTGTTGAATATGTTATATGTTATTAAATGAGGTAATTGATGGTAATTGGCAAATTAATAAAACTATTCCAAATAAAAATAACAAAAAAATCGTTCCGCCCTAATAAGCATGGTAAAAAAGTTGTTGGCTATAAATACGCTTACACTGAACACCGAGAAAACTAAATATGTCACATCAAGCATTAATATTACTGGTCAACTTCCTGACGATGCCTCCATTAGAATACACTCATGTTTGAATTCCGACGAATGTTGTCAGTGTCCCTACATTGAGCGCTCTACTCAGATGGAGTACCTCGGCCTCACCATTGACCCATATTTCAAATAGAATCTCAATACTCAAATAATTGCAAACAATATAAGAAAAACCATGCACTTCTTCAGAATCACACAAAACTTTCTAGGCTTACAACACCTGAAAATGATTTATTTTGCAGTCTGCCAATCTATTATTGAGTATGTTATCATAGCATGGGAAGGCGGCACTTCATCTGCACTAGACCCAATCTATTATTGAGTATGGTATCATAGCATGGGGAGGCGGCACTTCATCTGCACTAGACCCAATCTATTATTGAGTATGGAATCAAAGCATGGGGAGGCGGCACTTCATCTGCACTAGACCCAATTAAAGAGGGTCAGAATTTTTTTTTTAAAATAATGTTTAGTCTATCAATTATTTCAGACTCTAACCTAATTTTTAATATTCATAATGTGTTTAATGTTTGGCAGCTATATGCAAAAACTATCCTTATTTAAATGTACTCAAATATAAATAATTACTACGAAAAAAGTTCAAATACACGATGTACTCGAAGCAAAAACAAAAACGTACTAAAAACACCGATAACACATACTACGTTTGGTCAACGAAACTTGACTGAAAAACTTTGCTACAAGACTCTACAACACTCTTACAGACATTATAAAACAATGTGATTCACAAAAAAAAAGATATTGTAAAACTTGGATCGAAAAGAAGAATAGGGCCTTTACCGGTGCATTCACCCAAATTCGCAGTTATTGAAGTCACCACTCTATGGAGCGTATACATCCTAATACAAGTATGGGTATCCTCAACACAGGCTAGCCTAGTGTCGCGGTATTTGAGAAACCTCAACTAACTGAACTTTTATTTTATTTTACCTTCATCATATTATGTTTGTATTTTTCTGTAAATTTTATAAACTTAGAAAAAAGTTACAAATCAATGTACAATATACATCATAATATGTATTTATAGTTGTAATGTGCAAACTTTCTTAAATAATGATTAATATTATTATTATTTGAAAGCTGCCGTTTTCGGGTACTTCAGTTGTGTTTGCAGATGACAATGTTTTGGTATTTGCTGGTGATGCGTGAGATAAAACTTATGCTAAGTGCAAGGCGGGATTGAGTGCAGTCAAAATTTAGCTTGATCAAAACCTGTTAACCTTAAACATGAGCAAAACAAAATATATTACTTTTAGCATTTCCTCTTTAAATCAGCCATCTTCGGAAAGTGTAGACATTATCAGATATCTCGGCTTGATAATTGGCCATCTAAAATGGAACAATCAAAATAAGAAATACTCTAAGTAAACCATCTATGTATGTGTTATGTACTTAACTTATTTGATTGAATATAATTGTAAAGCTGCTCATCTCGACGCAGGAATTCCCTGGTAAGATGAGCAGCGGAGGAATTTTTAATTCTTATCTTACACCAATGTAAGTCTATATCCCTGTCAAGAATAATGCGATGTCAAAGCGCATGAATAGTCTCATGCGCTTTGACATCGCATTATTCTAGATAGTGATATAAACTTAGATTGGTCCAATTTTATTCCTCATTTTCATCAACGATATGACAAATCGCTTCGACGATGTCGAGGTATTGCTTTTCGCTAATGACATCACGACACAATACTCGACACAGTATGTATAAGCGCAACTACATTGTCCAATTTCCGGTACAGCGGTTTCACAGATAGGAAACTAATACATGGGTGATACTGACATGTTTTACCTTTGGTGCATGTTTTTTTTAAATAATTTATTCTTCATAATTAACTTAACTTTATATTAAACTTTACACTTTACACCGTAAATTATACTTATACCTTACACTTTACACTTAACTTTATATTTTATCTATAAACTTTATATGCTGTATATTTTGTACCTTGTAGCTTTAAGTACTTTACTTCCTTATACTTTTAACTATATTTTTATATTTATGTTTATGGCACATGGCGTGCCGTTTGTATTTCAATAAATAAATAAATGTTTAATGTTAGCTTAGTGAATTTCGTGGGTTATATAATAGACCTTCATTGTAAATCTGACTTATCATAAATTTTTGGTCTCTTGCAATTTTATTTTTATTATTTCCTTGTCATGTTAAAAATTACCCCATATAAAGCCCAGCGGGCGTAAAATTATTGCATAAATATATCACATAAATGATTTTTTGTTTTACAGGTAGCATTAATGTGAAAAATGTTTCAAACAAGGCAGAACTAAAAATACAAGAAGAATATGGTGGGGGAATTCCATATATGGAAATTGAAATTGACCTGCCAGATATTAAAAAGGAATGCTTAGGTCACCTTGATAGAATTACCCAGACAACAGGTAAAACCGATTTTCTCTGTTGCAATGAAGAATTCGTTTTTTATTTATTTTAATGTTATATGATTTAACTTTGTTTACACTTAAAACGTTATATTCCTAATCTTTTTCTGATTTATTGGCAGAACTGAAGATGCGACCCGGAAAAAAACGATTCTCCTGTTCCCATTGTAACTACTCAGGACTTCACTTGTCAAACTTAGGACTTCACTTGCGCACCCATACTGGAGAAAAACCCTTTTCTTGTGCCCATTGCAGTTATTCATGTTCTCTAAAGGGATCATTGACAAGACACATGATGACTCACAGTGGAGAAAAACAGTTTTCATGCTCTGACTGTAATAAATCATTTTCTCAAAAAAGTACTTTAACGGTACACAAGATGACTCACAGTGGAGAAAAACATTTTTGGTGCTCTGACTGTAGTTATTCATGTCATGAAAAGAGTAAATTGACGAAACACATGATGACTCATAGTGGAGAAAAACCATTTTCATGCTCTGCCTGTAGTTATTCATGTTCTGTAAAAGGTAGTTTGACGAGACACATGATGACTCATAGTGAAGAAAAACCATTTTCATGCTCTGACTGTAGTTATTCATGTTCTGTAAAAGGTAGTTTGACGAGACACATGATGACTCATAGTGGAGAAAAACCTTTTTCATGCTCTGACTGTAATTATTCGTGTTCTCTAAAGCGATCTTTGAAGTTACACATGATGACTCATAGTAGAGAAAAACCTTTTTCTTGCTCTGACTGTAGTTATTCATGTTCTGTAAAAGGTAGTTTGACGAGACACATGATGACTCATAGTGAAGAAAAACCATTTTCATGCTCTGACTGTAGTTATTCATTTTCTGTAAAAGGTAGTTTGACGAGACACATGATGACTCATAGTGGAGAAAAACCTTTTTCATGCTCTGACTGTAATTATTCGTGTTCTCAAAAGCGATCTTTGAAGTTACACATGATGACTCATAGTAGAGAAAAACCTTTTTCTTGCTCTGACTGTAGTTATTCATGTTCTGTAAAAGGTAGTTTGACGAGACACATGATGACTCATAGTGAAGAAAAACCATTTTCATGCTCTGACTGTAGTTATTCATGTTCTGTAAAAGGTAGTTTGACGAGACACATGATGACTCATAGTGGAGAAAAACCTTTTTCATGCTCTGACTGTAATTATTCGTGTTCTCAAAAGCGATCTTTGAAGTTACACATGATGACTCATAGTAGAGAAAAACCTTTTTCTTGCTCTGACTGTAGTTATTCATGTTCTCAAAAGGGATCATTGACAAAACACATGATGACTCACAGTGGAGAAAAACCGTTTTCATGCTCTGACTGTAATAAATCATTTTCTCAAAAAAGTACTTTAACGGTACACAAGATGACTCACAAAGGAGAAAAACATTTTTGGTGCTCTGACTGTAGTTATTCATGCTATGTAAAGAGTAAATTGACGAGACACATGATGACTCATAGTGGAGAAAAACCTTTTTCATGCTCTGACTGTAATTATTCATGTTCTCAAAAGCGATCTTTGAACTTACACATGATGACTCACAGTGGAGAAAAACCTTTTTGGTGCTCTGACTGTAGTTATTCATGTTCTGTAAAGAGAAGTTTGACGAGACACATGATGACTCATAGTGGAGAAAAACGTTTTTCATGCTCTGACTGTAATTATTCGTGTTCTCAAAAGCGATCTTTGAACTTACACATGATGACTCACAGTGGAGAAAAACCTTTTTGGTGCTCTGACTGTAGTTATTCATGTTATGAAAAGAGTAAATTGACGAAACACATTATGACTCATAGTGGAGAAAAACCGTTTTCATGCTCTGACTGTAATAAATCATTTTCTCAAAAAAGTAATTTAACGGTACACAAGATAACTCACAGTGGAGAAAAACCTCTTTCATGCTCTGACTGTAGTTATTCATGTTTTGTAAAAGGTAGTTTGACGAGACCCATGATGACTCATAGTGAAGAAAAACCTTTTTCATGCCCTGACTGCAGTTATTCATGTTTTTTAAAGAGTAATTTGACGAGCCACATGATGACTCACAGTGGAGAAAAACCTTTTTCATGTTCCGACTGCAAAAAATCATTTTCTCGTAAGGTAATTTTGACGAACCACATTCTGACTCATAGTGAAGAAAAACCTTTTTCGTGTTCCGACTGCAAAAAATCATTTTCTCGGAAGTACAATTTAACGAAGCATATTCTGACTCATATTTAAGAAAAACCTTTTGCTTATTTTTCGTGCCTACCTTTGTGCAAAAAATCATTTTTTTCAAAATTAACATTTAACGAACCACAAGCTGACTCATAATGGAGAAAAGCTATTTTCATGTTCTGACTGCAAAAAATCACTTTCCCAAAAGAGATATTTAATGTACCGCATGGTAACTCATCGTGACGAGAAGCCTTTTTTATCTTCCTATTGCAAAAAATCATTGACTCGAGAGGCACATTTGCTGTACCACATGCTGACTCACAGTGGAGAAAAATCGTTTGCATGTTCCGTACGACCTAAAGATCATCAGTACACTATCGTTATAAGCTTTTTTATTTGCTGCCCTACTGTAAGAGCAGATTGAAGGATTATAACACTAGTTGTGTACAAAATTATGAAATAAGTTACACGAAAACAAAATACTCGAATTAAAAATTTTACATTATTTTGCGAATAAGCTCTCAAACCACGAAAAAATGGAATAAATATATAATTTTTCGAAGAAAACTTCTTCTAACTGCTTTTCACTTTGTGATGGCATTATTTATTTTTTATTAAAACACAAATAACTTAGTTTACATCACTTTATTTCGATACAAAATCTCAACATGTTTCGTGAACCAAGTTCACATCATCAGGAGCACAAGTATACTAAAGTTATAATTAAAATTAGGTCTAGAAAGAAGAGGTAGAAGGAGCGGGGAGAGGCAAGAGTGGGGGAGGGTTATTCAAAGTAGGAATTAAAATGTCATTAGACGGGAAAGACCGGGCAATTGGGAAAATATTTAAAATGGGGTTTATAAAAATTTTTTGTTTATTAATAATATCTGCTTTCATATTCACGTGTTTTCTTATTTCTAAGATTTCAAAATTATTGATTTGAGATACCTTGTAACCAGAATGTAGTATTTTAAAACCTGAATTAATATCGGAAGTATGGTCGTTATTTAATAAATGATCCGCAAATTCTGATTCACAGTTTCCCTTTAAAGCCCTAAGATGTTCTTTAATTCTGATCTCAAAGTTTCTATTAGTTTTTCCTATATAAAAGGAATTACAGTCATTACAGTTGAGTTTATAAACACCTGATTTTTTAGTTTGACTATCAATATCTTTATTATTAAGAATATATATTTTTTAATTTGTTATCCGTATAAAACGCCGGTTGAATAGTGAAGGGGATGTTTTTATTTATAATTTTGGAAGTGTCATTATCTACAAATAGAATTGTACGCCATTGTTTGTTTGTATCTTTATAAATAGGATAAATATAAAGTTTAAAGAGTTTATGTTTAATTTTTTTATTGAGTATTTCAACTATCAATTTATAAGGATAGCCGTTATTAGATGCTATTTGTTTTATGATATTTAATTCTGAGGTATAATTAGGATCCGACAAAGGAATCGAAATTAATCTATTAAGCATAGAATGGAAAGCTGCGACTTTTTGAGAAAAGGGATGATTTGATGAATTATGTATGATAATATCAGTGTACGTATCTTTACGGAAAATATTGAAATCTATTTATTACCTATTATTGTTAAATTTAAATCTAAGAAATTTAAACTCTTATCTATAGGTACCTATTTCTAATGTTAATTGAATATTTTTATGTATTTTATTTAAAAAGTTTAAGAACATGTTCAATTGTCTTTCTGTTCCTAACCAAATGCAAAAAATGTCGTCCACATATCTCTTCCAACAATATACATTTTTAAGTAACAAGGCACCGCTATTAAAAATCTTATTTTCTAAATGATTAATAAAAATATCTGCAATCAAAGGACTCGTACTGTTCCCCATGGCCAAGCCATCTTTTTGTTTAAAAATTGTATTGTTAAATTGAAAATAATTTTGTTTAAAAATAACTTCGAAAAATAAAATAAGGTCATGGATAAGGTCTTTCTGTAAGTTAGATGAATTTAACAAATTATTGATGATGGTTTTACTTTCTTCTATTGGAATACTAGGGAATAAATTTACTACATCAAAAGAAACCAACATAGCATGATTAGGAATTTCCAAATCCTTTAAATAATTAACTAATTCTAACGAATTTTTAACTGTGTATGTTGGTTGAAATATATTAGCATTATTAATTACAATATTGATTGCTGACGCTAATTTGAAAGTTGGGGCATTACAATTAGAGACTACTGGCCTAATAGGTTTGTTCAGTTTATGTATTTTTAATAGGCTGTAAAGCTTAGGAATTTTTGGGTTAATTAAAATCAAATTTTTGTTATTTTTCATGTTTACAATGATATCACTTTTACAACGTTTAACCGTTTCTTTCACCATTTCTTGACATTTATTAATAGGGTTATTCAGAATAATTTCAAAATTGTCCCCTTGTAGAAAATCCATTGTCTTGTTAATATAGTCAACTTTATCCATGATGTTAACACTGTTACCTTTATCTGCCTTTGTAACAACCAGATTTTTTTCCCTCACCATTTTAGAAATATTCTTAGCAATTTTTATGTCAGTATTAGAAATTATATTCTTTTCCCGATTTGGAACTGTTTTTTTGTTGTTAATGTTTTTTATCCCTTCAGCACATTTATAATGGAACGATTTAGGTTGATTAATCAAAGCATTGTCCATATCCACTGCCAACAACTCTAATTCTTCTCTATTTTTAATATTAGAATTATAATGCAAGTTATGATTAAGTCCTTTATTTAATAATTTTAACTCTTCCTCCTCAAACTCATGATTAGACATGTTAATCACTCGATCATGGAATTTATATTGTTTATTTTCGGTTGGAGACACTACCGCATTAACTTTTTTATTATTATTATCACACTTATTATTATATTTATTATATTTTTTATTATTTTAATCTAGTCTCCTTCAACGGAAGCAATCTTCCGAACAGGCCTTCCATTGATATGCTTGGTGTAACTATAAGTGACCAGCTCAGGTACGGGGGCTCCATCGAAGCCAGAGTAAAGTTGGCCTCTCAGAAGCTGGGCGTACTGTACAGGGCCCGCAGATACTTTAATAGTACACAACTGCTCACCCTGTACAAATCGCAAGTGCGCCCTACTGTCGAATTTGGCAGCCATCTCTGGTCTGGAGCCCCAAAATACCTGAAAAAAACCCTTGACTCTGTGCAGAAACGGGCGGTCCGTTTGATAGATTCCCCAATCTTAACAAACGGACTGCAATCTTTAGAGCACAGGCGTCAGGTAGGTATGCTGTCCTTGTTCTATCGGTATTACAATGGAAGATGCTCTGAGGAACTAGCATCATTGATCCCTTCGGCACCGGTGCGTAGTCGGGATACACGCCAAACGCGCGCCCAACATTTGTACACAGTTGACACTTGTCACATGAGAACGGGTCGCTTCTACGATTCGTTCTTAAGTTCAACAGCTCGGCTGTGGAACGAACTGCCGGCCTCTGTGTTTCCTCCCTCCTACAACATGGGACTCTTCAAGACCCATGTTCACTCCTTCCTCTCCACAAAAAGACCCTCCACACAGCATCCCCAAAGATGACATAGGCCCTGAGGGAAATTATTTTCTTCAGGGCCTCCTGTGTGGAGTAAATATAAAAAAAAAAAAAAAAAAAAAACACAATTTTTTAATTTTTTTGTCAAGAACAATTTTCTTTTTGTATGCTTTGATACTAGCTATAGATCTAACTTGATCATCAAGCAGGTCCCATTCCAATGGGTGTAAAGCACTAGCCAATTCCATATGTAAGAATTTAAGTTGAAGTTTAATAACATTCCGTTTTTTATAACCACTTTTTAAGTCCTCTTTTAACCAACATATTTTGGCTTTCTTAGCCGAATTCGAAGTTGATTTAAATTTGAAGTTAACGTAATTTGGAATCACTTGTCGTTTTAAACACGTTTGCAAAAAATATATATTTAAACACATTAGTCTATATTTAATCAATAACTTTTTATACACTTTAGCTTTCATTGCCATTCCATTTCATTGCCATTTGCTTTCATTGCCATTCATTGCCATTCCATTGCATAGATTTCAATATTTTCCGTAAAGATACGTACACTGATATTATCATACATAATTCATCAAATCATCCCTTTTCTCAAAAAGTCGCAGCTTTCCATTCTATGCTTAATAGATTAATTTCGATTCCTTTGTCGGATCCTAATTATACCTCAGAATTAAATATCATAAAACAAATAGCATCTAATAACGGCTATCCTTATAAATTGATAGTTGAAATACTCAATAAAAAAATTAAACATAAACTCTTTAAACTTTATATTTATCCTATTTATAAAGATACAAACAAACAATGGCATACAATTCTATTTGTAGATAATGACACTTCCAAAATTATAAATAAAAACATCCCCTTCACTATTCAACCGGCGTTTTATACGGATAACAAATTAAAAAATATATATTCTTAATAATAAAGATATTGATAGTCAAACTAAAAAATCAGGTGTTTATAAACTCAACTGTAATGACTGTAATTCCTTTTATATAGGAAAAACTAATAGAAACTTTGAGATCAGAATTAAAGAACATCTTAGGGCTTTAAAGGGAAACTGTGAATCAGAATTTGCGGATCATTTATTAAATAACGACCATACTTCCGATATTAATTCAGGTTTTAAAATACTACATTCTGGTTACAAGGTATCTCAAATCAATAATTTTGAAATCTTAGAAATAAGAAAACACGTAAATATGAAAGCAGATATTATTAATAAACAAAAAATTTTTATAAACCCCATTTTAAATATTTTCCCAATTGCCCGGTCTTTCCCGTCTAATGACATTTTAATTCCTACTTTGAATAACCCTCCCCCACTCTTACCTCTCCCCGCTCCTTCTACCTCTTCTCTCTAGACCTAATTTTAATTATAACTTTAGTATACTTGTGCTCCTGATGATGTGAACTTGGTTCACGAAACATGTTGAGATTTTGTATCGAAATAAAGTGATGTAAACTAAGTTATTTGTGTTTTAATAAAAAATAAATATATCATATTACGTTGATTTATTTCTTTATCATTTATAAATAGCAATTATTTGAGGATATAGTTGACATTTCTATGTCAATTATATCCTCATTTCTATGTCAAGGATAAAGCAAAGTAAAATCACTTATTTAACAGGAACATAACGACAAAAATCCATTAGGTAGGTTCTTAATTATATATTTTACATATCTCCAAAATGTAAGTCAAAATATCAAAATAAAAGTTGTGGAACACTTTCGTTGTTCCACGTCTACTACAAGAAGAGCAAAACAAGTCTTCGTTATTGTATTTACCTATGTAATTCATTTCTCTGTAGTAATCTATTTACAATATATTTATTTTTTTTGTGTTTATTTCGTAGAACTCCATTTTATTTTTAACATTTTTTTATTAAAATAAAACTTAATAATATAATTATTTAGTTTTGTAAGTATCTTTTGGTTTTTTTTTGTTACAGCTGTTTCGGCTTTCAATGCCATTTTCAAACTGTGGTTTTAACCACGTTTAGACGACTTATTTATATGATTCTATTTTACCCGCTCTCAAATTAAAATGATTTATTACCGGTTAAACCTATTTACTGATAAAATAATTGTGACAATAGACTTCTTATTCTGGGGGGGCATTTTGAATTCTGTTTTCCCCACATTAATGTTATCTTAATTGTTTAATAATGATGTATCAGTTATTAATTTATTTAAATGTGTTAAAATAGATTTATATAAATAAGTCGTCTAAACGTGGCTAAAACCACAGTTTTAAAAAGGCATTGAAGGTGAAACAGCTGTAACAACAACAAAAACTATTTACAATACTTTACGTGATGTGGTAATGTATAAAGCTATAATAATTAGATCTAGTTACGTGTGAACCACGGATGCAAAATAATGAGCTAAAGATACTCTAGTGTAGAAATACAGTAAACCATTATTATTACAGAAATGCTTTTCAGAACTAAAGGGAAATTAAACTAGAATACCAAGATAGAATGATCCCAACATCGTTTGTAAATGAACCTTCCATTCATTGAAAGCTAAACATTATTATTATTACGTTAATTTGAATGCACTTTGTATTGTAATTAATTTATACTTGTTTATATAAAAAGCCCGACCGGCGTAAATTAATAAATAAATAATTTCTTGCAATTTTATTTCATGTTATAATAACTTTTAAAGATGTAACTTGTTTTATGGGTGCAGTAAATGTTTGCAAATAAAAAGGTTGCAATTATTTTGGTTCACGTATTGTCTTGGAAAACTACCGAAACATCCAACACGCCATTCTCCCGCAGGGGTGGGAAGAGAAGATAGACTGCCAAACAAATCCCCCTCGGCAGAAACTCACTTTCATCGACATGCACTTTTGCAAATTGCGGTGTTCCTTGAAGAGATTTGATATGAAATAAGATTCTATAAATATTTATTACTTCTGGACTTACGTTCAAGCTATATAATAATAGTGTGCTGCGACTTGCTCAATCCTTGCTCACCTCCTTTGTCTAGAGTCTATACCCTTCTTATGTTTATTTATTTTAATTTAAGTACATAAAACAGGCATGGTGCCCAAAAATTTACATACATGGAGGTTTAAATACATAATAATAACATAAATAGTAACAAAATGAATAAGCTAAATATGCAGAAGTAAATAACAAATAAGAATGGGTAAAAGGTAAATACAAATAATATGTTCGTAAACGATTTGTTATTTTCACACCTGTACTGGTGAGACACTGATTAGGTAGGTACAATGTTGCTTCTCTTTAAATAAAGGGCTTCATCACAATATCATCTTAATATGATTAAAGGTAATACGTTTTTTTGAAGTGTTTAAATTGGTAATAAAAATGTCTATTTCATTATTAGAGCCATGTATAATGTTATAATTTCTTAATGTTCGCGGTACAGGGGAAAAATATCCTGTATTTGTGTGGTCGGCTTTAATATGGAAATTGTCTTTCATCCTCCTTGTTGATTTTCTTGATGGTATATTGATGTTGATGATGAATATGAAAGAACATGCGGAAAGGAAATATCTCTGTTTTAAGGATCGGACGGTTGAACAGCTGAACCTTCCGACGTGGTGCTACTTGGATGAAATCGGAAAGCAACTTAGGTTTTTAGTATTACATCAACTCTGTTTTTAGACACAGCAATTGAATAAGAGATTAAACTACACACATGAATATGTCAACTTAGACAAGTAAAGTAGTTTACAGAAAATATAGATAGCATACAAGCAATACCTACAAGTATGATACAATATATGGATTTGGAGTTTCAAACACAGGATGCTGTGTGGAGGGTCTGTTTGAGGAGAGGAAGGAGGCAACTATAGAACGAATCGTAGAAGCAAATGTGTGTTTTCCGACTGCACCTGTTCCTCGAAACATCGTAATACTGGTAGAATAAGGGTCAGCACACCTACCTGACATATCTGCAGCACAGTGGAAGATACTCTCAGTATCACCCTGATGTAAGATCACCAGTTAGAATTGAAACTTTGCTTGAAATGGTTTTAGCCATATTTGACGACAAAATCTGAACAGCCAGGTACTTTCCCACCTTCCTCTTCCCGAACCTGTTCTCCACAATCATTTTATTTTTTGCATATAAAGTTCATTCTGAAAAACTCCACACAGGAGGCCCGTATATCATCTCTGGGGATGCTGTGTTTTTGAGGAGAGGAGGTCCCATGGGTCTTGAAGACATTCAAGCTGTAGGAGGGAAGAACCATAACGATAAGAAGCATACCAATGCGATACTGAGAGCATCTTCCACTCTGGAACTTGCCACAAGCTCACTACATATTGGTTTTAGTGAATAAATTGTGAAATAACGGATTACTAGTCGACAGCCTTATCCCTCGACCACGGAGGATGTTCGATAAACAAAGTAATAAATAAACGGATTTCCTAAAGGTGGTGTTGATTAGAGAGAGAGAAAGAGAGAGTTAGGCAGTACAGCTTAACGTTATTTTGTCGGCGTATTATAAATGATTGTTTTCTTTTCAGATCATGGTAACTCAAAGCAAACTGATGCCATTCAGAATAAATACAGATAATGGATTAGCCAACACAGATGATAAAAACAGCGAAAATGTCAAAGTTCAAGATGATAAAATTGTTGTTGGCTGAACCGCGGCTTTGAGCCGTCATTACGGGAAGCCGTGTGTTTGATGGATTCTAATCCGGTTGGATGTCATTTATCCAGTTCCTACCTATCCCTAACCACCAACATGCTGGAAATTATTTGAAATTTGGAACAAGTGTAAGAAAAATAGTGCAAATTCGAGTGCATTTGTTTTGAAAACAGAAGAAGTATTGTGAATAACTTGGAAGCAGTATCTATTGAACATACAAGAACTAGGACAGCGATATATTCGGATCTACCGGATCTGCCCTGATGATGGACACTGCAACGCTGTCCGAAACGTCGGCTAAAGAAGGAGTTAGCGCAACACGGCATAACACCCCAAAAACATACAACAAAAATGCTTTTGGCCGTGAGAATCTAAAAACTTACCCAATGTTACTTCACATTACTCTAAAACTATTTTCATAGTACCTTAAGACATTTTTTGTACTCGAAGGACGGGTTGTTTCGGAGAATTTGAAGAATTCATCAAATTTCAACGTTCATTTTCGGGTTCTGTGAAAGTCCTATTCAAAGTTCTGTTATTATATCATTATAGGCTATTGCTAGACCGAACTGAAATTAAAACAGAACTTGAAAAAATCTTTCACAGAACCTGAAAATGAACTTTGAAATTTGATAAATTGTTCAAATTCTCCGACACAACCCGTCCTTAATATCGTATAAAATTATTCAACTCCGTTGTACAACGCTCTATGATAACTTGCAATGTACCTGCTTATAACATTCATACACAGTAGGTACTGTACACTCATTATTGTACTACGTATAAGTATGTTGCAATAGAATATGTTCCATAGCAAAATTGGGTAGTAACCATAGACATATGAATATTAGTAGACCTGCCCTAAGTGATTAAAAGCGTATTATCCCCACTCCCCATACCGGTTCCATTGAGCCGGCTGGGCTCGCATATGGCTTCAAGTGAAATTTGAAAACGTGACGTCATCATTCTTGTGCGAACTATGGTCGAGGCATCATCGGTTCATTTTACGAAATAACACGGCAAAATGTTGACTTTTGATATGAAAACTTGTAAAAATAGATGTGAAAAAGAGAATAAACCCAATTGTCGTATTACATTCCATAAGTAAGCATTATTTTACTTTATTTTAAGCTTATTCACACCGTATTATACGGATCAGTTTTAGAAACATATACTATCACATCACAATGTAGCGATTCTCAAGTGTGCTCATCGTTGTTTACTGGGGTAAGTAAATTATGAGACATTTGTAAAAGTGTCTTAACTAAATACTCTGAAACTAACTACGACTCTGAAATAGAAGCTGCCTTACTTTGCCGAATTTGGACTTCGCAAATTAGTTCATAACGTGGCGAGTAATTTGCGCTCCCATGTAAAAATGTCTATTCATTCAAACGCAGATTTTACTTTTAAGAAGTAAATGGTGATATTATAATGCGAGATGCCTATTTACTGTCAGATTGATTTATTGACGAATCACAGTCAGCCTTACTCCCCTCGTTCTTCAACAGTTGATTTTACCCCTCGCCCTTATCTTCTCGTCTATTAATTCCTATGTCTGTGGTAGTAACACACTGTTTCAGTACAATAAAATGCAAAATCGTTGTGTTCACGAAAGCGAAAAATCCGAACGCATTTGGATATTTAATAAATAGTAATATTTTTCATTGACTTGGACAAACAAAAGTTCTTGGAGATATTTTCCACAGCAAAATGTATTTTCAACATTATTTAAATGATTTATGCAGCAGCGAATAGACTGCTGGAATTCGCTATTCGAAATTATCTATCATTCCAATTCCGAGTTTAGATGGACTAATTGCTAGTTGATCATGCGCTAGCCTCCGGTTTAATAAAACAGTGTTTCTTACATTTATCGTTAATATCGAAATGCTGAAAATATAATTCGTATTGTTTTATTTTTACCATAAATAAAAATAATAATAGTTTACTAAAAATGTATGCAGGGGAAGTGAGTGCAACATTCTAATTTAAAACTAATAAAAATAGCAATACCTGGATATTTATAATTGAAACAGAAAATGCTCCAAATAAGCACGTAGTTCGTCAAATACTTCAATTTTAGCTGTAGGCGAATAGACGGCCTGTAGGGTAAGGCACTCGACTAGCATACCGGATGTCACGAGTTCTAGTTCTGGCGTGAGCAAATAAATGTTATTTGAAAACTGATTGGAAGATACTTTCAGTATCGCGATGGTGTAAGAACACCATTCAGAATTGAAACCTTGCTTGAAATGGTTTTGGCCGTGTTGAGTGATTAGACCTGAATAATCAGGTACTTTGACAACATGAATATGCATAGTGCTAAAAATCAAAACGTTTTTCTCCGTTGTGAGTCAAGATATGGTTCGCCAAGGGCCCCCTCCGAGAAAATGATTTTTTGCATGTCAAACATGAAAAAGGTTTTACTCCATTGTGAGTCAGCATATGGTTCGACAAAGACCCCCTTTGAGAAAATGATTTTTTGCAGTTGGAACGTGAAAAAGGTTTTTGACCACTGTGAGTCAGCATATGGTTCGTCAGTGTCCCCCTCTGAGAAAATGATTTTTTGCAGTCAGAACATGAAAAAGGTTTTTCACCACTGTGAGTAAACCACATGCTTCCTCAAAGATACCTTTTGAGTACATGAATATGTACATTCGGAACATGAAAAAGGTTTTTCTTCGCTGTGAGTCAACATATGTCTCATCAAACTTGCCTTTCTATAGTATGAATTTCTACAGTCAAGACACGAAAACGGTTTTTCACGAGTGTGAGTCAGCACGTGTTTCTTCAAATCTTCCTCCCGAAAAGATGAATATGCACAGTCGTAACAAGTAAAAGGTTTTTCTCTACTGTGAATAAGCATATGGTTCGTCAAAGACCCCCTTTGAGAAAATGATTTTTTGCAATCGGGACATGAAAAAGGTTTTTTTCCACTGTGAATAAGCATATGGTTCGTCAAAGTCCCACTCTGAGAAAATGATTTTTTGCAGTCGGAACACGAATAAGGTTTTATTACAGTATGACTGCGCAAGTGCAGTTCTATCTTTGACTTATGCCAGCAGGAGTAATTACAATAGGTACAAGAAAATCGTTTTTTTCCGGGATGCGTCTTCTGGTTTGCTTTGAAGTCTGCAAAAGATAACGAATAAACCTTAATATATGTTAAGTACATTAATTCATAACAGATTAATTATTTAAAGAGCTCAGATTGTGAATTTAAAAAAAGAAAAATTGGTTTTACATGAAATCCGGGTAATTTTTTCAGAGTGCTCTAAGCATTCCTTTTTAACATCATATAGGTCTATGTCTATTTCCGTATAAGGAATCCCCCCTCCATCTTCTTCTCGGGGCTCTGGTTCTGCCTTGATGGGAACAGTCTCCACATTGTTGATATCTGTAAGAACAAAACAGCAATACATTCCGTTTATGGAAAATTAATATGAGGTAAATTTAGTTATAAGAAGCAAACATCTGTGGTCCCGATATTTTCACAAGAAAAACCTTTTATTCTAGAACAGATTATGATTTTTATAGTCACTGGAACAATTATTTCAAAATCAATAACATATTTTTATTGGCGCTGAATAATAGTAGGTGATCACAAAACATACAGAAAGAGAAAGAGTTGCCAGTAAGTCGGATGGATTACTTCAGTCGTGAAATAAGGAGTGGACTCAGCTTGAGGAATCGGTAATTTTTAGCTAGCGTCAGAAGTCGAAAGTTTGTTACGTTTAACAATTTACTGTAAGGTTAATATTTAACGAAAATATAAAAGTAACTAATGTACTACTAGAGGGGGACTTCGTTAAATAAGAATTTGTGTTGGCTGCGTTACGTTTTACGCAGTGAATTTAGCAACCCATTTGCGAATATACATAAAAATATATTCATTAAACTTACTGGCTTCCGGAATGCTCTCTACATACTGAAAACATTCCTGTTTTACATCCGGGAACTCGTATACTATATCCGTACATGGAATTTCTATTTCAATTGCGCGTTCTTCCTGTGAACCTGGTTCCGTCTTGATGAAAACACTTTCTGGTATTGGAAGATCCATGGCAGTGTTGTGATAGCGTCTTGTTGTGTGATGTAAACTGATAGAAGCTCACAAAATGGACCTGAAACAGAACATTGATTTAACGGAACCTATTTGCTCGCAGTTGTGTATTTTATTTATTAGTACATCTATCTATGAAGGCAATATAAGTTTTAAGATGCGTGCCAAACGTAGACGTTGACAAGGACATTAATGTACAGTAAGTAGGTTTCATAATTATAAGTGTTTATTTTTCTAATGTCGTTTAATTACGACTTAATAATCGGGTAACTTTGTGTAATTGTGGGAGTCTTCGATGATATTAAAGTTGTTCGTCAAGATTACAAGTTGTTTTAATTACATCATAAAATATAATAGTACTGTTGTAGGACTGACGTCCTATTTGAAGTTATTCCGAGAACTCAAGTGGCGCCATAATCGGCTAGGTCCGGAATCGGTCAGAACCATTCAGATTCTGATATGCGATCACTCCTGTTGGCACTACAATTATCGTTAGATTGAAGGATCAGCTCACTATTCGGAAAAACAAACGATTTGTTAGCTTACAAAGCTGGGCCTTGAGCAATTCCTTGGGGGACACCGAAAGCATTCGGAACAGTTAAACACAATGGGTTCGATTAGTAAAGTTGTTAACTATGAAAAGGACGTAGGCAAGAAGGAAGAAATTCCCGGTTTAAAAATAACCTGGAATGGTGGCAATATTTGAAAACCTCCTACGACCATCGTCCCTTACTTGGTATTCCAGCTACACTACTATTTATCATATATCATGGGAAATAAAATGCCTTTCAAAGGAAAATGGAAATCCATTTTTTACCGTGTATGAGTTTGAAACAATAAATTCAGTGACATCAATAATTGCATCAGCGGTACGTTAATGACATTGTAATTCGAATAGGCTACGTGATAGATATTTTTTTCTTATAAGTTTTAGCAAAGCTATCTGTAACATTTATATCAACGTATACATTATTTTTTATTATTTCACATACATACAAAACAGCGGATATATTTTATTGTTTGTAATGCTTTGTCTGCTAATTCACTTTTTAAGATGTCTTCAAAAACTAGTATTTACATTATTTTTTGTGTTATTTTAAAAGTTTTACATGTTACATGATTTAGTTTCTTGTATTGCATCTCTACAGTAACTCTTTTAAAATAACTTAAATTTATATTTAATATTGTATCTTCACTTAAACCATAGAAATAAGATAAAAATACTTATAATACCCACACTCAGGCTTCGCCTTCGTGGGATTTTTTTTTAATTATGTACATTTATTTCAATATTTTTTATACATTTTTCAATATTTAATGTAACCATGTATGTATAATAAAAAAAAAATTCAATAAAAAAAAAAAAAAACTATTTTACGACCATTTTCTGAAGTGAGTTGATAATTGTATTTAATTATTAAGTAACCGGTCAGTGGCTGAGTTGACATCGCGTTTGGGTCCCACCCAGGCGTAGTGTGTTCAATTCCTCGGCTGGCTTAGTCCTCCACCACATCATAAGCAACATTTTTAGCTTAATGTGGTGGTAGTAGGAGATTTTCAAATATTGTCCGGTTATTCAGACGGCCGGCATAGTCCAGTGGTAACGTATTGGACTGCCATTCCGAAGGTCGCGGGTTCGAACCCGGCGTGCGCAAATAAATTTTATTTGATTGATTTGTGTTATTTCACAATTAATTAATTAAAATAATATATAGTATATTTGCGGCACGTTCCAGAGTGGAAGATACTACCAGTATCGCCCTGGTGTAAGACCACCATTCAGAATTGAAACGTTGCTCCAAATGGCTTTAGCCGTGTTTAGTGACTAGATCTGAATAGCCAGGTACTTCCCCACCTTCCTCTTTCCCTTCCCCACTTACCTTCAGCCTCACAACATCCCCCAATTGGGGATGCCATAGTCTCACTGGCTCCAGACGGGAGCAGTTGGGACTCTTGTGAGGTATTAACTATAATAAAAAAAATAAAAAAAAAATTCGTAACCCGGGAATGTTTGTCTTTCAAATGTAAAGTAAAAAGTAGTGTGATGCCTTTCATGCCTGCAGTTTGGCGGCGTCCATGATCGAGTGGTAAAGCTCTGGACTAGCAAGCTGGTGGTCGTGATTTCAAATTCCAGCGTGCGCAAGACAAATTTATTTAACCCTGCAGTGGTCGCGTGGACTACATATATAGTCCACTAATACTAAATCAAAAATTTCTCTAAAATGGTAAGCATTAGTTTCACGTGCTGCTAGGTACTTTTAAACGAACTATCGAGAGACGCACTGAGTGCAGCGCAAGCCATAAATCGTGTGAGGACGTGTAACAGTAGCTCCGCAAAGATCCATACGTAGTCCGCGCGACCAATCACGTAAGTATTTTTCAAGTGTGTAAATACGTATGTAATATTTAAAAAGTTCATTTGTGGGGATAATTCGAAATTAGTTTCTTTCCTGCACAGAAAATATAACAAGTTAATAATTTTTAATAAATAGTTTTATTATTATCTCAATTAGAGGCAAACCCGTAAATAATTAATTATAAAACAGAGGATTTGTTTTGTTTATTGTATCTAGTTAAGAAAACTGAACTGATTATATTTTCTTTATTTTTGTTTTATTTCAATTTAAAAATGGACTACGTCTGTAGTCCGCGCGACTCCTCATTTAGATGCGTGACCACTGCAGAGTTAATTGTGTTATTTCACAAATTACTCATTAGTACCTACTTATAGTATATTAGCGGCATGTTCAGAATGGAAGATACTCTCAGTATCGCCCTGGTGTAAGACCACGATTCAGAATTGAAACGTTGCTTGAAATGGCTTTGACTGTATTTGGTGACCAAAGTTGAATAGCCAGCCACTTCCCCACCTTCATCTCCCCATCGCTTTCCCCTCCCCACTTCCTTCCGCCCCACAACATACCCCAATTGGGGATGCCATAGTCTCACTGGTTACAAACGGTTGGGAGCAGTTGGTACTCTTGTACGATTTCACATTAAAAAGTTCTGTATTTTTTATAGAATTGATAATTTTAAACCCTATTTTGACTATTTTTTTGCAAATCTTTTTTTAAGGAAAAACTAAAAATTATTTTCCTACAACCAATTTAAACTCATGATGAAAGAGAAAGGGGCCTTTTTGGCCCGGAGCTCAGTATGCCATTATTTCAAAAATTCAAAAAGACACACAGTGCGTAAGAACTCGAAGATATTAATTTTGCTAGTAACCAACGTGGATGAAAGCATGATTGACGTGTTTGGGTTTTACATTTTGTAAATTAAAAAAATTGCAATTTTGGTAATCTTTTCAACTAACTTACTAGACTCATGTCTGTATTATGGTAGTCGTAAGTGATTTATGTAAGAATAACAATAATAAAACGAAACTTAAAAATAAAATTTATGGTAGAACAGAAATTTAAAAAATGCATATCATTTTAGAAACCATATGAGGAATAAAAATAAAGATAAAATTAAATAAATGATGGGTATAAACTTCTTTATATTAAACACTGTAAGAAGTCATTTGAAGAAGGCTCGTCCCCTTTCAAATAGCCAATATTGAACACGGATAATAAAAAGGGATATAGAATGATATAGAGTTTAAAATGTAAGTATCTTTGAATATGCAGTCAATTAAGAATTTGGAAAAATGCATTGTTGACTTTGATGTTGTACAATATGCAATCCAACATTTGAAAACGGTTGAGCCAATCGCCAACAGTTATTGGATTTTAGCAATCTAACGCTTCCCGCTTATATCAATGAATATTTGATCCACAATTTCACTTTTTATTAATTTATGTGTAATCATTACAACTAATATCTAAGAAACACAAAGTTAATGTGAAGTACCTAAATGTCAAAATGACATTTAAATCATTCCTCGCTTAGCCAAATTTAGCGAAAAGATTCCACCTAGTTGAGCTAAGTCGCGTTGGAAAACACGAAATAGTGTATTAAATGACGCCTCAGTCCTTATCAAAGCTCGTCGGTGACACAGTTTGATTTGGAACAACATTAACTGACCAAGCAATATGAACTACGCCATTTACTAGGGTAGAAAACATAAGATTTAGAACTTACTAACAACTAGGACAAGATTGGAAACATTGATTTAATTCACAGAGACGAAATTAAATCATGCTTCATTAATAGTTAGGTTATTCATAGACAATAAATGGACTAAGAAAGCATAAAAAAAGATAAATTTATCGAATTCTGCTGCGCGATTAAAGCCCGTTTATAATAGGAATAAGGGTAAGAATTGGCCGGTGCCGTAATATTTTAGATCGTGGTTTATAATTGGAAAGGAATAGAATAGAATACGCCCATAGAAGTGATTATGCCGCTGTCAATGTTCTATGCCAATTGTCAACCCAGAGTTTATTCTTCCTCCATCTTATAAAATGTCAAATTGTTTTACATAAATAAATATTGAAACGATGGATTCATCAGACATTGTTGCATGTGGAATGTTTTTGTCGATTCTGGGGCTAGCACACACTGCAATTGAGACGCACAGTTGACGAGAAAAATAAGGAAAAAACGACGTTGGAGTGTGCGTCCAATTAATCATAAAAGGAAGAAAACAGGACATTTATTTGAAGACATAGCGGCAGTAGACAACGATCAATTCAAGAAATATACAAGAACGTCGCAGACCAATTTTTATAAATTGTAAGGACTTCTAGAACACAAATCAGTTAATTATATTCGATTGTCAAATAGCAGATACCATAGTGTATCGATCGAAAATACATAAATCTCAGTATATATCTTAGCTTTCTGCAATCCGTAACCGTAAAAGATAAAGTTGGACCATCTTTTCGGTTATGGAAAAAAAAGATATTATTGCCATTTATTATAAACGGATACACAGGTTTCATATCTTCCAACTTATACGGCGTAGGGCTTATCGAATACGAAATACGGACTATTCCTATTATAAACGGGCATTTAGTACTCAAAAGAATTATATATACCAAATAATTATTCATTGAGGTAGTTACCACCTGATCGCAACATTTTAAAGCATGTTTCTATTTCAGAAACGCGTGAGAACAATAATATTTAGCTTGATGTCTGCACTTTGATATTTTCAACAAATAGGGCCGCATTATCGTCTTGATTCTTGACAGCTAGGACATAGATGTGCGCTAAAAATAGATGGTCTAAATGGAACTGGGACACGGTCAAGCGGCTTGATCGCAAGCACGTAGTTTATTGTCTATGGCACTTTGTGACAAGCATTTTGACCGTGTACCGAAGCTGGCTTGCAAGCATTGCGCAATTCTACGTGCTTGCGGCGGGGCTTGATGCGAATTTATATTTTTGTGGGAATAGACAAACGACAATAGACAAATAAATATCACGTATCATAAACAAATTGAATAAAATTGTTATAAAATAGGTACTTAGTTATTGTTTTTGTGTTCAATTTGTAGAAATCCATCTAATTTAAAAATTCTGGAAGTATTTTTTAATAATTATGACAGCGGTTTTCAAGGTCATTAATAATCAAACTGTAGAATAAATAATTTTCTGAATTTTCAATGAAGAAAACATATTTTTGTATGAATACCGCACAAGATATTCATACAAAAAATAGCTGTAGCCTGTAATACACTTTGCAAATGCTCATGGGTAAAGCGGTACCTTAACTTGTACCATTCTTGACACCAAATTCGTTTCTTTTTATTATTTTATTCAAACATAAAGCTAACGTAAGAGCCAAGAACGCTTTGTCTTTGACAGATTCCATTTTGCCGCGAGTCACGAAATGACAGGAAGGCATAGAAGTACATATACATAGACCACCACGAAATCACAGGAAGGCGTGGCCATGCTTGACGGAGAGGCTTGATGCGGGCTGTCAAGCCGCTAAGCATAGACAATAATAGACAACAATAGACAACAATAGACAAAAAAACTACGTGCTTGCGATCAAGCCGCTTGACCGTGTCCCAGTCTCTTAAGAGACGGCGTAGACTAACCATCTATTTTTAGCACACGTCTATGGGCTAACTGTCAAAGAATTCTTGCTATAATACTTCCCCATTTATTGGAAATATTAATCTGCTAATATAAAGGTGAATATTATTATTCACACGCGTTCCTGAAATAAAAACATGCTGTGGAACATTTCGATCAGTAAGTACCTACCTCGATAAATAAATATTTTTTACGATTTTTTTGTCAGTCTCGTATTTTATATTGTCTTTGAATAACCTCACTTATGAAGCATGGTTTCGTCTCTGCTAAACTTGTTGTCAAGTTTCCTTTAATTTTACATATTTAAACTTATACCGTTTTACCCCTGCAGTTAAATCAACTATTCGAAGCTTGTCATAGTTATTGGTAAGTTTTTATGCTAATGTTTTCTACTCTAGTTTGTTCAGTTAACGTTGTTCCAAATCAAACTGAGCGACCGATGAACTTTAATTTGAACTAAGGCATGATTTTATAGCGTCGCGACTAAGCCCAACTTATGATAAAGTTTCACTAGAGAATTAGCTAAGATTATTCTTGGCTAAGCGAGAAACGATTGAACTGTCCATATGATGTCTGAGAAGGATATTAATATTTACTTTATCAAAGGCTTTTGAAAAGTCAGTATATATTGAATCTACTTGTGCACGAGACGTGAAAGCTTCACAGATATAGTGTTCATACAACAGAAGATTGGTTGTGGTAGACCGACTGGTCACAAAACCATGATGTTCTGGAGTAATAATATGCCTAAACTTAACAGTAATTTTATCTAAGAGAATACTTTCAAACATTTTCGGGGTGGTAGACAGTATGCAAATTGGTCTTTAATTTAAAACACAATTTTTATCACCTGATTTCAATAGAGGTGTCAAGTGATTTTATTTTCCAAGGATCAGGATATATTCCAGTTTGAAGTGACGGATTGAATATGTGTTGAAGTGGAGCTGCTATAAACTGAGCGCATTCCTTTATTAATACTGTTGGAATCTATAGTATCGGGTCGAGCTGGTGTAGCAAGATCTTGATCTATAGTATCGGGTCGAGCTGGTGTAGCAAGATCTAGATCTATGATATCCGTTCGACTGGTGTAGCATGATTCTTATGATTTTAACATAATCACGAAGAATAATTCAAATGAAACAACACGAGTGCGTACCAGATCTAAACTTATTTTAGATCAAGAAAGAAAAGACTAGAGACAAATTAAGTGGATTATTTTTTGAAGGTCGAAAGCAAAAGACTTTGGTTTACATAAAAAAATGATACGAATATTATAAAAGGAGTGTCGTTGATCGTTTTACCAGGTTCACATTACTTGTCGCGTGTTACGTCTGGGTTAAATACTGCCGTTAACATAACCAAAGCAAAAATAAAATATTTGTCTTCTAAAAGACTTGGTTGGTTAATGCACGAATTTATTTTTATTTTTATCATTTATACCCGCTAAACTGCCAAAGCAGTTTGTCAGCAGGTCAGTTTAACAATATTAATATATTACTAAAGCATACAAACAACGAGAAATTACAATACTTAAAACAGATACAGAAGAATTTAAATAAGAACTTAAATAAGTACAAAACAAAGCCACATATAAAAAATAAACAATAGAACAACTTTCAACTTACTACAATACAAAAGAATAAAATACAAAGACAGTCAGTTGTAACACAGGCAAATCACTCATATTCATATATATACATATGCATAAGATTATTAACAATATCAGTTTAAAAAAGCTTGATCTATTAACCATTTTTTAATTTTTTTTTTCAATTCGGTGGTGCAATTTGATTGAATTTTATGTCCATTGGAATCTTATTAAATATGGTAGGCACAAGATAAGAGAAAGTCCGTTGCCCGTATTTATTTATAATTTTCGGAATGGACATACCTTCATTTCTATTGAATCTTGTGTCATATAAATGATCTACTTTTTCTTTGTATTTTGAATCTGACGTTATGTTTTGACATACAATTTTAAACCAGAATATTCCTCGAACAGATAATACGTTAACTGACTCATATAATAATTTTATATTTCTTCTTTGTGCATAAATACGTCTGTTTATCAAAAGCTTAATCATGGAATTTTGAATTGATTGGATGTAACCTATATTTGTCTTGCAGGAGTTTCCCCAGGACGTTATTCCGTATCTGATTGTAGATTCCGCTAGTGACACATAGATTATTTTTAACGTACTTGTAGGCATAAAATATGTAATTTTGTAAATTCGCCCCGCAATAGCTCGTAGGCGTTTTTTTTTTTTTTTTTTTTATAGTGAATACCTCACAAGAGTCCCAACTGATCCCGTCTGGAGCCAGTGAGACTATGGCATCCCCAATTGGGGGATGTTGTGAGGCTGAAGGTAAGTGGGGAAGGGAAAGAGGAAGGTGGGGAAGTACCTGGCTATTCTGATCTAGTCACTAAACACGGCTAAAGCCATTTGGAGCAACGTTTCAATTCTGAATTGTGGTCTTACACCAGGGCGATACTGGTAGTATCTTCCACTCTGGAACGTGCCGCAAATATACTATATATTATTTTAATTAATTAATTCTGAAATAACACAAATTAATCAAATAAAATTTATTTGCGCACGCCGGGTTCGAACCCGCGACCTTCGGAATGGCAGTCCAATGCGTTACCACTGGACTATGCCGGCCGTCAAATTGTTTGCAGATGTTGCTAACGTGTGTATCCCATTTCATATGCGCATCTACAGTTACCCCCAAATATTCATACGTTTGTACTAGTTCAATGGTTCCACATTTAACTGGAGGTGTGATTCAAACGATGGACAAACGTTTGAATCGTCCGGTACAGTGGTAATTCTGTCTTTTTAATTACAACGAGCTGCTACTACGTCATTTGATTAATAAGTTGGTACAACAACTGCACTTTTCCACTTTCCGGCTCTTCTTCATTATTGTTAATTTCTGCCATTACTCGACCATTCTGATTCAATCAAGGATAACAAATGATAATATCCACAGTTTCCAGCATTTTATCCTGATCTTGCTACTAGAAACTGACGAGTCTAGGAGTGGTATTGGTTTACTCCGTCGAGCCGTATTTTACGACTTTGTATTGGAAGCGGAACGCCATCAGAAAATTTGTTTATATTATCATAAGGGCATACGTTCTTACGTGGCGTCTTTAAAATATCACAAGCCATTTTCGCTATTTTCCGAACGAATTAAGAATAATAATTAATTCTGTGTTTAAACAAAATGCTTAATACTTGAACTCTTAACAATGATAACTGATGAGTCACCTATCACCATAGATTTAGGGATAAGGCATTTATTGAAAGCCAGATAATTAGCTCGTCGTTTCACGGGTCGGTAATCAACACAAACCGAAACCCTGCACAGAAAATTAAGTTCGTTAAAGTAAGGTCTCTTTCGGCAAATCAGTTCATTGTGGAACTTTTCTGCGCAGGGTCTTAAAGCATTTGGTTTATGTGGATTGCTTACCGACCCTTGGAATGACGTGCTCAGTTATCCAGGAGAGAATATTTAAAGTAGCGACGTAGAATTTTGATGCAAGAACCTACGTTGATATGATATCCTGGCAAGATACGCTTATCACGTATCCCCCGATGGAACAAAAGAAGAACCAGAGGAATGCCTAGTAATAATAATAATGATGACTTGTATAGCGCCGTTTTTGTGGATAACCTCAAGGGCGCTGTACAAATTTATAATACATTTATACAGTGATCTATGTTATTACTTACTATTTATGGAGATAATATACAGTACCATACTTACCTGGTAGATCACTTGAGATTAATGCTTGATTAAAATTATCTAATTGTTTATTAGCGAAATTAAGATACAAGATTTAGGACATAATTAGAAAATTGCATATAACTGGACTTTCTCTCAGGAATTGTATATTTAATTTAAACATTAGAAGTCATTTCTATTTTCAATAAATTTGACAGGTTGCCCTGTTACACATCAATTGAACGTTGTTTGCCGGTTGTGACTGAAGCATCTTAGAAAGTGTGTGGCAAAAAAAACAGAAGGCTTTATTACTTCCACCATAAACTTTTATAAATCCGCCAAAAATTGAAACAAAACATTATTTCATACCGGGATAACTAATAACATTTATTTAACTAATGAATTCTGTAGTAACTGTTTTTCATCTTTTATAAAAAAAATGTAAATGTTCGATTGATCAAAATCTTAAATCGCCGAAAGTTCTTCATCAAATGATTTGAAATTTTAATACAACGCATTCAAATACGCGCCTGTTTTTATATCCCTTTATTTTATATATGTCACCTATGACAGCTCATAACATGCTTTAAAAAAAAACAGCTGTTAGACGTGAAAGCAACACGTGCTATTGTTTCTATATCTGCACAGGCAGACTGTGCCACAGCAACGGATAGCGGGGTACAGCTAGTTGTAAATAAATTGTTTCTTAGGAATATAGTTAAAAAATATACCTGTTAACTAATTTTCAACCGCTTGGGGGAACCTAAACATTAATTAACTAAAAATTTGATTAAAATTAAATACCTATGACAAATATTCATCACGTATTGAAATAAGACAATTTTTTGGCAATACTGTAGTGGCGTGCACTACTTATCACCTAAGTTGACGGTATTTTACCTAAGTTTGGTACCATTTAACTAACTGTTCCCCAAATTCCTGAGGGCCAAACATTTGAGGACACAACAAACGGTTAATATCAAAACTGACCTGAAGTCTGATGGCTTCAAAACCCTTCGCTTGAAGAGTGTCAGAGAGTGTCTCCTTGTGCGGACGTTATCAATGTTTATCCGAAAAGTGCGATTAACAAAAATAATATTAGATAACGGAGAAATGGGGCGATCGAAACATAATATTTTGTAATATCTTTTTACTTGATACTCCAGTTCCTACCGTCGTAGACTAGCCATCTGTTTTTAACACACATCTATGGTCTAGCTGTCAAGGCATGAACAGGACGATAATACAGCCCGGTCTATTGGGTATTTAAATTTGCGGTTATAAAACAATGCGTTCACACGCGTTCCTGAAATTAAACCTCACTATAGTACTTTTTTAGAATCGTCTGAATGTTTGTTTGATTTATTTATTATATTTTTTATAAACAAGTTCTTCAATAAAACTGTGAAAATGATTCTGATTTTTAGAGAAAGTTTAGGTGGCTAAGATCATCACTAAATATTAAACCCACAATCACAAAATAGGCGCCCCTCATAGCCCCTATCAATTGGCACCCAACGTCAAATCTCATTTCAATTGACGCTCACCGTGGTTTCCTGACCACCCACTGAAGACAGAGAGGACGGACGGTTTTAAAATAATCATAAAATAGTTAAATTTTACTCAAATACAAATGTATTGATGGAATCGAGGAAATAGCATTTGAGACAGTAAAGTGTGGAAAGTCACATCAGGCATGTGGTGGCCGAAATCGTTGATGCAGTGCTGGAGGCGTTCTTGGAAGTTTGCGTAGACTCTCTCCAACATCGCTCTATATCATAGGGGTGAAAACGGAGATCCATATGCATAATTCGCCTTACCGAACGATCACTGAGGCGAAGTGCAGCAGCATGTTTCCGGGCAGATCGAGTCGGACTGCGAAGAAAGGCTTGTCGAACGCGTTCAACATTTTCAGGAGTTCGAACTGTTCGCGGAGCTCCTCTAGGTTTTCTGTTGATCAGTTCACCACGCCTGCGAAGTGATTCAACCCAACGAAGGATGGTGTTTCGAGAGGGAACAGCTCTATTCCGATGAATGTTGAAGTGGCGACGTAACTCACGCTGTACGACGGTGACTGACTCATTATTTCGGACGAAACAATCATAGGCGAAAACGCGGTGCTCCACCGTCCAAGGCTCCATGACGACAACTTGTAAAACAATGATAGGAACTAACGAGTCAAGCGGCACCCCCCCCCCCCACCTCGTAGACGGAGGGGGAGAGAACTACCCATCTCAAAAACGTTCTTCCTCTCTGCCGTACCCTGTATAAGTGATTTTTAATTTATTTGAAAATGTTTTACGAATATTAAACATTTTATTTCTGTGTGTTATAATAACAGTATGGGATGTTCTGTTTTTATTAAATATAACTTTATTAATCTGCTCTTAAGTTATTTGTAAAGGCTTGATAAATGCATTAAGCGCACCACCCCATCCTATAATGCCGCAAATGATTGAAAATTGCGCATGAGAAAAATATGTAATTTTCTATTTTTCAATTACAGATAGATTAATTTGTTTGCGATTTCCAATTTAGATTTGTTTCAATAATAACACCCAAATGTATAATGTTTTCAACTTTAGCGAGGATAGAGATGTACTAACAAATAAAATACTCAATTTACACAAGTCAGTTCTGTTTCAGCTCCATTTTGTGAGCTTCGACAAGTAACCATCACATAACAGTGCCATGGATCTTCCCAACCCAGAGAGTGTTTGCATCAAGACGGAGACAGGGTCCCAGAAAGAAGACGCAGGTAAAGTAGAAATGTTTGCAGTATGTCGAAAGTACTCCGACGGCTAGTAAGTTTATGGAACATATTATGTAAAACTGTAGATTTCTAAATTCCTGTTTATTGTGGAATAGAACGTTACAAAGACTAATGCATAGAAACGAAATGATCTCTACCTGTACACCCAAACATAAGTTGCTTTTGTATTTCCGTTAAATGTTTAGTATTGAAACAGTTTTGGATAATATTTACCATTTTTCCCATCATTTACTATCATACCTACTATCCAGTTCCTTTCTTAAAAACAGCACTACTCACATTGATAGAAGATGATTTGTTGCATTGTAAATTGTCGCAAGTCGACATTCGTATTCGTGTCGTGTGGCAAGAAGGTGTAATCGTCGTGTCCTCGTCGTATATTCACACGCTTTGTGCTCTGTTTGCAAATATCAAAATCATATTAAAGATTATCTCGTTTTGGAGGAAATTTCACCATGTGAACAGTGCAAGTTAGTCGACAGCCCTACTGCCGGGATTCATGGGAATTCAAGGAAGGCTGTTTCTATCATTCCACATTTCCCGTGATTTTTCAAACCCAATTGAATGAGCTTTACACTGTCGTATTTCGTGTGGATTTTATTTACAGTTCATTTCCGTGTTATAGAACACGTTAAATTAACCTTATAGGAAATTGCTAGACGTAACATACTTTTACGCCCCAAATAATTCGCCGCTAAAAGTTAATGATTCCTAAAGGTTTTTAAGGCTTAAAAACTTCATTTACTTTACTGTCAATGTGCTCTCTTTCTATGTGATTTTTGAATCACAAAGAACTAATGAAAATGCGTTATTGGTGCAGGAAACAATAATTGAAAATCAAAGGCTCCCGTTTAAAGGTGTCTCCGGTGAAAGCATCGATCCCAGAAGCGGGCATCTGGGGTCCTTCTTATTACTTCAAGTTACCTTATGTTAATTATCATATATTGTATAACAGGTGGAATTAATGTGGAAACTGTTCCCATCAAGGCAGAACCAGGGCCCCGAGAACGAGATGGAGGGGGAATTACCTTTACAGAAATAGACATAGACCTGCTAGATGTTAAAAAACAATGCTTAGAGCAGTCTGAAAGAATTACCCCGATACCAGGTAAAATCAAGTATTCTTTGTAAATTCACAAATTTAATTTTATAAATAATTTCGTCTGTTATGAATTGATTTACTTAACTTCTATAAAACTTTCTTCTGCAGACTTAACAACAAATCTGAAGAAGCGTCCTGGAAATTCCTGCTCTTCTGAGTCAAAGTTAGAACTTCACTTCCGCGACCACGCTGGAGTTAAAACTTTTAAATGTACTTACTGTAACTATTCGAGTAAAGCAAATCTGAAGATGCACATGCTGACTCACAGTGGAGAAAAAGCTTTTGCTTGTGTTCACTGTACATATTCATGTTCTAGAAAAGCAGACTTGAAGAGACACATGCTGACTCACAGTGGAGAAAAGCCTTTTTCATGTTCCGACTGCAAAAAATCATTTTCTCGGAAGGAAATTTTGACGAACCATATGCTGACTCATAGTGGAGAAAAAGCTTTCACTTGTGTTGACTGTACATATTCATGTTCTCGAAAGGCATACTTGAAGAGTCACATGCTGACTCACAGTGGAGAAAAATCTTTTGCTTGTGTTGACTGTACATATTCATGTTTTCGAAAGGCAGACTTGAAGAGTCACATGCTGACTCACAGTGGAGAAAAAGCTTTTGCTTGTGTCGACTGTACATATTCATGTTCTCGAAAGGCATACTTGAAGAGTCACATGCTGACTCACAGTAGAGAAAAAGCTTTTGCTTGTGTTCACTGTACATATTCATGTTCTAAAAAATCAGAGTTAAAGAGGCACATGGTGACTCACAGTGGAGAAAAAGCTTTTTCTTGTGTTGAATGTACATATTCATGTTATAGAAAGGAAGGTTTGAAGACGCACATTCTTACTCATAGTGGAGTAAAACCGTATTCATGTACTGATTGCAAAAAATTATTTTCACAAAAGGCCCATTTGACGAACCACATGCTGACTCATAGTGGAGTAAAATCGTTTTCATGTTCCGACTGCAAAAAAATATTTTCACGAAAGGCCCATTTGACGAGCCACATGCTGACTCATAGTGGAGAAAAAGCTTTCGCTTGTGTTGACTGTACATATTCATGTTTTCGAAAGGCAGGCTTGAAGAGTCACATGCTGACTCACAGTGGAGAAAAAGCTTTCGCTTGTGTTGACTGTACATATTCATGTTTTCGAAAGGCAGACTTGAAGAGTCACATGCCGACTCACAGTGGAGAAAAAACTTTTGCTTGTGTCGACTGTACATATACATGTTCTCGAAAGGCAGGCTTGAAGAGTCACATGCTGACTCACAGTGGAGAAAAAGCTTTTTATTGTGTTGACTGTACATATTCAAGTTATAGAAAGGAAGGTTTGAAGAGGCACATTCTAACTCATAGTGGAGTAAAACCGTTTTTATGTACTGACTGCAAAAAATTATTTTCACAAAAGGCCCATTTGACGAACCACATGCTGACTCATAATGGAGAGAAACCTTTTTTATGTCCCTACTGCAAAAAATTATTTACTCGAAAGGTCAATTTATCGAAGCACATGCTCACTCATATTTAAGAAAAACCTTTTTTTTGTTACGATTGTTAATATTCATGTTCTGGGAAGGGACAGATCGATTATATTGGGAACACAGACAATAACAGTCAGAGACAATTATTATTATTTCATTTAAGTAGGTACTGAACACTGTGTAGATGGTTATTTTATGTTTTAAGCAGCTAATTAATGTTTTTATGACTGTATGAGCCATTATACTTGCATTAAAATTATAAGCAAAGTTAAAATAATTTTTCGGCTTCCGTGGTCGATGGGTTAAGCTCTCAACTAGCAAGCCGGAGGTCGTGGGTTCAAATCCCGGCATGGGTAAGTATATTTTATTCAATAAATTTGTGTTATTTGACAAATTACTCTTTTCAAATTATATATCGCTGCCTTAGTTCTTGTATGTTCAATAGACCATTTAGCAAATTTTATAGGAGACGTTTTTTTTGTTTTTACATGCAAATTCTAAAAAATTCTCGATTTTTGTAATTTCGTTTAATACATGTGTGTAACAGAAAATTATTAAAGATCATTTTTCGAAGATTGAAGCTATAATATGCCCATATTATGACTTTATAGGTGGACGTTGAACATGGCTTGAAAATGATGAATGATTATTTTGGATATTGAACATATCGTCTGGAGATTGAACAATCCGGCTTCCATAAGTTTGAGGTATTTTTTGTTCAATTAGCCAATTAGTGGTAAATTGTATATACAGGGTGATTTTCAGATTTCAAATACTTTACTTTTATCTTAGTTAGTAGTAGACTTAAAGTATTATTTTAAAATATACAAACAGAGTCCTTGAGTTAATTTTTCACAAAAACTGCTCTATATAAATCATCCAATATTTTGGAAGTTTGAAAACAATGCACAAGTACAAAGGTACCTACCGCTAATATCGGTTGTCGGTGCATGCGTGATGTGAAATATTCTTACATCGTACGTATTACGGCCTCCGTGGTCTAGGGGTACTCTTGACTAGAAATCCAACATACAGTCTATTTGCGGCATGTTCCAGAGAGGAAGATATGGTGTAAGGACCACCATAAGAATTGAAATGGCTTTAGCCGTGTTTAGTGACCAGATCTGAATAGATACTCACATATCATCTCTCTTCTCCTTCATCCTCCTTCCTCTCGTTCTCATCTCCATCTCCTTCCCCTCCACACTACCTTCAGCCTCACAATATACTAATATACCCCAATTGGGGATTCCATAGTCTCACTGGCTCCAGATGGTTGGGAGCAGTTGAGACTGTGTGCGGTATTCCATAAAAAAAAATCCCGAGTGATGCGAAAAATTATTGAAGTTCAAATTTCAGTTGAAAATTTGTTTTTTTTATATTGTTTCGTTACTTACATTTGATAAATGTAATTTTTAAAGTTTACTTACTTTAGAAAGTTTTTTTTTCTTTCGGAAGGTCTTATTTGCCGTGAGCTTATTATTTATGTTGATTATCGTGAGTAAAATATTATTTTTTTTAAATACTTTAAGCTCTTAAAATCCTTAAATTATAATATCCCGCGATTTGGGTTATGGGTGTGCGGTATTTAACATTACATTTATTGTTGTTAGTCGTTTGCCTAGTTGGTTTTATTGTAGTTCCTACATAAGAATATGTTTTTGTTGTTTGTTTTTGGGGTGTTATGCCGTGTTGCGCTAACTCCTTCTTTAGCCGACGTTTTTCTTTAGCGCAACACGGCATAACACCCCAAAAACAAACAACAAAAATGCTTTTGGCCGTGAGAATCTAAAAACTTACAAGAATATGTTTATTGTTTTTTATGTGACTAAAAAAAACAAAAAATCAGAAACTTTTAATTGAGTGAATTCAAAATCGAAATATTTGGACTTCGTTTTCATCAGCGATCTCAGCAGTGATAACGGACAAAATATGTGTCGTAGATGTCTTTCAATCAGACTATGAGGAGAGTCGACTTTTTGCACATTTCCATGTCCTGGTTCTTTTGTTGTATTTCTTGAATAAAAATAAGTTTTAATCCACTAATATAATTTATTAATACTCATTTTAGGTAAAATTCCTAAGTTTGTAAATCAATAATTGTATAAATAAATAATAAATGAAGCATCCTGTATATTTGCCTAGTAAATTCAAGAAGTACATGTAAAATATTGTGAAAAAGCCTATAAATGACATATTTTTAAGACTTACCTTTCTATTTGAGCTAATGTTCTAAGGTTTATTGATTCTGCAGTCGGTAAAGTCTTTTTTAGTTCAATAACAGCATAGGTATTTTCGCAATTAAACGTATTTTTAGTGGAACAATTTCGTTGTTAGGAAACAACTGAAAATCAACATGGCCGCACATTTTAACTAGCCGGCTCCTGATTGGTTGATAGTGGAGATTGAACATTCAAGACCTCAACCTTCTGCGGGATGTTGAACAAATATCTATGAACTTTAAAAAATATATTATATTCATAACTTTGAGTGTTTGAATTAGAGGTGAGTCCTTTGAGTACTTTCCGATATTGGGTACAATGAGTACACGTACAAAAAAATACCTGGTAAAAATACCCGGTACAAAATACTTCCAAATATTTTATACCTACTTTGAGTATCTGGGTACTGGGGACGGAGATTGACGGGGACCCGAGGCGTGCGGAGGTACAAAATATTCTTAAATATTTTATACCTACCATGGGTATCTGGGGACGGCGAGTCACGGGGACCTTAGGCGTGCTGGGCACTGAGAAGGGAAGTTGAAGGGAGGGGAGGGGACGAACAAGAAGGAATAATATTACTTACAGGTGTTCAAAATAAATAATGTTTGAGCGTTTTTTATATGATTTTTATTTTTTGTACATTCGTAGCGTAATGTTGTAAGGCGTATTACACTGCCTAGAAATTATTTATTAAGCATGAAACAGTAACATCATTTTAACAAAACATATATTATATGGTCATGAAATTAAATTAACACGTTTTCCTACATTGCTGTCTGTAATATCATCTCTACAGGTAACTTACTGTTAACTCAAAACCTGTTTAAAACGCCTCGACATCGGCAGCAGAATTTGGATTTTCTGGTTCATTCCAATCAACGCTAATACTCATTCCAATTCTTCCTGAAAGCATTAAAGCAGTGTATTAATATATTTCTTGGTTTTGCCAATGTTTTCGTTTCAATTGATCGATATGAATTTAACACTTCTTCAACACAGTCATTTGGCCGGTGACATTGTTGATGAATTACATGTAAAATAACAAGACTTCTCTTATACTAACCATTTTGCGTTGCCCTGAATACATCTTCGTAAAGATGGTAGACCCTGGTGTGGGATTTGATCAGCGTAAGTGCGCACAAGTAGTCAGCAATACCTAGGAAATTACCAGAATTTTTTAACATAACATAACCTCACAAAGATATGTATTTTATTTTCAAGACATAAGATTCTTGTTATTGAATGTTTATGTTGATTTTTTACCTGATAAATCCAATGCAGCAGCCTTTCCGTCACTTCTACCGCCGTATTATTTCTGGAATACTACGGAAGGTTCATTAAAAGTCAATGAACATAACTAAACCATTCTATCAAACACCATGCCATAGACATTAGACACTCAGCTGTCAACAGTTTTACCATAGACATTAGACACTCAGCTGTCAACAGTTTTACCATAGACATTCACCATCAGACAATGGAGATTACCGTGGCTAAATACTCATAACTGTCCCTTTTCCTCGTACACCTTTCTAATAGGAAAGAGCGAAAAGGCATCTGTATTTTACAGTGACGAAAGCAAAAATATTTCTTTGTCTCTTTTCCTCATATAACTTTCTAACCGACGAGAGTGAGAAGTCAGTAATATTTTAAAGTACGAAGTACTTCAAGACCTGTGATACGAATATCGTCCCTTAGCTTACAACACCGCTCAAGTCGAAAATTGGCGGTTTTCACATTTTAATGCCGATAGATAGAGCTGCTCATTGCGCGTCTAACCAGTGGTCACATGATATAGATTTCAGTCAATTAGAAGCCTTAATTCAAAAAGTAGTAACAGCGCGCAAGTCGGTTAGCCTCTCAACACCGCACAAGTCGTTGGTCTGTCATACATTTCTCTCAAAAGTACTTCGCGCTCCGTGATTATTATATTTTTATGTGAGTTTTATCGCTGAAAGGTCTTTGCAAGATGTTTTAATAGAAGATTAAGAGGTAAGCTATATAATACAGTAATGTTTATTGATTATCACATAATATTCATATATATTTTTTTTATATTTCGATAAATTTAGATAAATATTTGAATAATTTGAATATTATAGATGAATGCCAGTACGGGTTCCAGAAAAAAAAAAGTTGTGATAAATTGCTGGAAAAATTTTCTGATTTTATAAATTCTCAACTTAATTCTAAAAAACATGTACTGGTGCTTTTTATTGACTACTCAAAAGCTTTTGACACTCTCAGCCATATACAATTAATTAAGGTTCTTGAAAACATTGGAATCCGGGGTAAACTCCTCTCATTCTTTAAAAACTACTTAACTAATAGAAAAATGAACGTAAAGATTTTAAATGATATGAGTAAAGGAAGACATATTAAATCAGGAGTACCGCAAGGATCAATTTTAGGTCCAAAATTGTACATTATATATGTTATTGTTATGTCAAAACTCTTTAAAAAGGCCTTTAGATTCATTTTTGCTGACGATACTGCACTTGTAGTATCCAATGAAAATCCTATCATAGCTATTCAACAATTGCAAAGTGACTTTAACGAGCTACTTAAATGGGCTCATGATGTTGGTTTAATTATTAATGTTAAAAAAACAAAATGTATGTATGTAAAATCACCAAGCCTGGGAATATGGAATATACCCAAAATAATTGCTCATAATTCTGAATGTATTCATCGAAAAATTGAAAATATTTGCCACTGTGAAACAATTGACTTTACTAACGAATATACTTATCTGGGACTAATAGTAGACAATAAATTTAAATGGGATAAACAAGTGGCTAAAATCTGTAACCAGCTCCGATCTTTTGCAAGTAATTTTTATAAACTGAAATTTGTTTTGCCTCATTGTACTCTTAAAATAATTTATTTTTCTATGGTCGAATCCATACTCAGATATGGCATACGAACTTGGGGGCACTCAAGCAATATTTATATTAAATATATACAAAACTTACAAATTGCTATAATAAAAAAAATTGTACCACCGAATATCTACAGACAAAGAAGTAATCTAAAACTACTGTATGGTTCTGAGGGCCTACTTCCAATAAAGGGTCTTCTTTGGTACATTATTATAATGGATAATGAGGGAGATAGCAAATATAAAAAGCAACCGGTGCATAATCACACAACAAGATTCACTGAAAATAAGGGCCTCATTATTCCAAGAGTAACAAATAAGTATGGAAGCCGAACGCTTAAATATTTAATACCAGAGATTTTCAATAAATTTAATAATTATTTTAAACCTCTGAATAATGAGAGACCCTGCCCCAAAAACACTAAGCGTTGGCTAATAAGCGACGAATCAATGTATCTCTGAACTTTATTATTGATGTATTCCTGAACATCTCAACGTACCTGCCTAAATAATTTGTATATAGGTAGGTACTTTGATATATATTATTTTGTGATATTGTTTATTGTATAATTTTGTGTCATACATGTATTAAAAATTAAAAATGTTTTATATATATTATTTGTAGAACCTACAGACAAGCCGTCATGTGTGACAGCTTTGTGGGACTGCATATACCTGTATCTTTAAAAATTTATAATAAAAAAAAAATAAAAAAAAAAATAAAAAAAAAAAAAAAATATATATAAAAAAAAAAAGAAATCATTATTGAATATCTTCATTTACTTAAGCGGTGTTTACTAACCAGCTTTTTTAACTTGGGCGGTGTTTCAAAATGTATTTTATTTCTTTGAGGAAGCTCAATAATTGAAATACACTATGGATGGAGAAGAAATTGATTCATGGAGTTCAGGTGATGATGGTGTTTTGCAAGAAATCTAAACTCAGATCATGTGACAACATAACGAACAAAAGCGGCAATATTTATTTGAAAATTTCTGGAAGAACATGAACTGGGAGCAGCAAAGATCATTTATAACTTCTCTTGTTAATAATGTACCAAAGAAAATTACAATAAATCCAGAAATCATCCAAAAGAACTGATAGTCGCACTTACGTTTTCACGATTGATAATGTACGTCACCAAGTCTGTAAAAAAATGTTCTTGGCCACTCTTGATTGGCGCATTAAAGATTCGTTTATAAGATATTGGCTGACAAAAACAGACTGTGCCATGTCTCCAGATTTGTCTACTTCAACCAGTAACCGCAGAAATCCAGAGAAAATTGAAGACCACAAATATGTTGAAAAGTTTTTAGCAGGTCTTCCAAATATGCCGTCGCATTACTGTCGTGCTAAAACAACACGAGAATACTTAGAACCAATTTTCTCGAACATGACACAGCTCTACCACACATATCAAGAGAATTGTGAGTTAGAGGGTAGAGAATGCCTTTGTCGTAAATTATTTGACAAATTATTTTTGAAACTCAATCTGAGCCTATTCTACCCGAAGAAAGATCAATGTAACGATTGTTGCAGTCATAAAACTGGAAACATTACGGATGAAGAATACGCACAACATGTTTTGAAGAAAGATCGAGCCAGGAGAGAGAAAGATACTGACAAAGATATTGCACAGTCCGGAGCTTGTCATGTATTCACACAGGATGTTGAATCGGTAAAATTGGCTCCGTATCTTCAAGCTAATGCAATTTATTATAAAACTAAATTATGCATCCATAATTTTACATTATACAATTTAGCAACCAAAGAAGTAATGTGTTATTGGTTCGATGAGTCAAATAGCACACTTAAAGCCTTCGTTTTTGCTTCATGCTTAGTAGACTATCTAGAGAAAGTTTTGAGCCAGAAATTATTGCCTGTGATTTTATATTCCGATGGCTGTTGTGCTCAAAATCGCTATGTTACCTTAAGCAATGCTTTATTACGTTTAGCGATTGAAAAAAATATTGTAATTACTCAAAAGTACCTGGTAAAAGGCCATACCCACATGGAATGTGATTAGTACACAGTGCAATAGAGTGTAAATTAAAAGCTAAAGAAATTTACCTTCCACAACAATACATGGCTATTACTAAAACCGTTAGGAGTGATCCTATGACTTACGAAGCTCGTTATTTGGACTATACCTTTTTTACCGACTTTTCGAAAGAATTAATTTATAAATCTATACGGCCTTGTAAAAAAGCAGGTGACCCAGCCGTCACAGATGTACGTATACTATAATACAGACCAAATAGCACAATTTGGTATAAAATTGGTTTTGATGACGAGCTTCAGCCGTTACCACATCGTCCCACGCCAATTAACAGCATTAAACAAATAAATCACCTGCAGAAATTGCATGCAGCTAGAATACCAATTACAAATCGGAACTATAAAGATTTGCAAGACCTAAAAAGTGTATTACCATTTAGTTGCCACTCTTTTTATGATGACCTTCCGCACAGCAATCGCTAAAGACTGCAACTAACTATTAGACTGGAGATTTCGAGTATATTTTTTAATTTTTATAATTTTATTACTATTATATCTAGTTTATTAAAGACTATGTTTTAAATATTTTCATGGTAAAATAAAAAAATAATAATAATAATTGCACTTAGGTACGCTCTAAAGGTTCGTGTGTCACCAAATAACTTTAAGCAATTGATCTCATCAATGTTACTCTTAAGATTTAGGTTATAAATACCTATTTATAACGATTGTTAATTATTTTTGAAATATTTCTTGATAAAAACTTTTCTTTGTAAATCATCTTTAATACCTTATTCCCTAACATTTCCGCAAGCAACACCGCCTAAATCTAATAAAATATCAGTCAACACAGCTCAAGTCATAAAATAAAAGTTAAAATAAAGTAAATTGTCAAAGTAAGTATAAATAATTATTTCTTAACCTCTAACTAGGGTATTTATTAAGTAATAACAGAAAAAATCCACCGATTTTTTAAAATAAACAGTTTTTTTCGTCTCCTGTAAAGTTGGTAAAAATGACTTATGCGGTGTTGTTAGCTAAGGGACGATATTAAACCAAGTATTTTGGAACCAGGTATTTTGGAGATTTGTCACAAGTACAAAGTACGGCATGAATATACCCGGTACTTTTACTGGGTACGATAAATACGCCTCTCCTCTAGTTTGAATGTTCAATATCCAGGAGATTGAACAAATAAGAACTGAAACATTGTTCCGTGAGTGGATATTGGCACACGAAAAATTCTTAAAATGTCACTTAAAAACCAGAAAATATGTTTTTTTTAGCTTGCGCAATAGGCTAATGAACATATTGGCATTCATAAATCAGTTTTGCAAAAAAAGGTCTATTGAACATACAAGAACTAGGACAGCGATATATTCGGATCTACCGGATCTGCCCTGATGATGGACACTGCAACGCTATCCGAAACGTCGGCTAAAGAAGGAGTTAGCGTAACACGGCATAACACCTCAAAAACAAACAACAAAAAAAGCGATATAGTATATTTGCAGCAAGTTCCACAGTGGAAGATACTCTCAGTATTGCTTTGGTGTAAGATCACCATTTAGATTTGAAACGTTGCTTGAAATGGCTTTGGCCTTGTTTGGTGACCAGATCGGGATAGCCAGGTACTTCCCCTCCCCACTACCTTCTGCCTCACAATTGGGGACCTGGCGGTTGATAGCGGTTGGTACTCTAGTCAGTTTGCACACAAATTATCTCAAAAGTTTTTCATACGAGATGGCTGCCAGGCGATTTTCCCTAGTCCTAAATTTGGCTTTAAAATCAAAACTACATAATGTTTCTATTCTTATAGGTTGCTCTTATAGGTTCATTATCTTGCTCTTATAGGTTCATTATGTGTCGTAAGCATGGATGTCCTCATTTTTTGCATACGATTATATTGGAAGAACGTGTTTCTTTTTTCTTTGCAAAACTAAACTTTGTCATCGCCACGCATCATCACATTTCAAAATGTCCACGATTGCAGTTTAATTTTAAATTTTGGGATTTTTCCACTTCAATTAGAATAATGCTATATCACAAACGCGCTTTTCATGTTTATAATAATGTTAAAGGGTTAACTTAAACTAGCTATTACATTACACTTAACTCCATTGTACATCTTCCGATACATCATTATGTTTTTCATAGTTCTTCAAGTGTACCTTTATCGTTGTATAATTTAGCAATGTTCTGTAAAGCACCTAATCTTGCATAAAGCCCTGGACACATTACTCTATATTATGCGCGTATAATTTGGGCATATAGTATTTTATGTTGGAGTTACCCACTTCCTCAGGAAAGGGGGTCAGATCAATTGGAGAAATGCCGAGGAATATCATTTCTGTGTATGGGATCTGTCACTTTGACAGATGACAGCCGCGTAATTACGACGCTCCGTTAATTGTTCTGACCCCCTCTCATGCCCAGAGAGGGGGTCGTATAATTTTAAAAAAATATCGCCTGGCTAGCAGATAACACCAACACTTGTAACAAATCATCATTTTAGTTTTGACAAGGTCTGTATGGCGAGCTATATGGAGTAATATAAAACGCTTTGAACTTATAACTTAATCTGTCACCCCCTTAACAAGGGTTTACTGAGTGCATACATGCTTTAAAACAGTTTACTTACTATTTAGAAACAAAAAAACTACATACACGGGTAGATGACGTAACTCTCTACAAACAGTTGGGAACAAACAAAAACCAAATTTCAATCTCATTCCTATATCTAAATATTAGAAGCCTGAAAGGAAAAGTCGACGAGATCCTGTGCTTATTAAAAACCATTAACTACAAAATCAACATCATACTTTTAACAGAAACTTGGCTCAAAGAAACGGACGTACCATACATCAATATTGAAGGCTACAAACACGAGGCATCCTGCCGACCTGAGGGCATCGGTGGTGGAGTATCCATATTTATTGAAGAAAACTTAGAATATAATTTAATCGACAATATAGTAGATCCAGACAACAATTTCCTCTGGATACAATTAAACAAACTAAACTTAAACATTGGAGTGATATATAAAAAACCAAACACCAATTTTCAAGATTTTATATATTTTTTTATTTTTTATTTTTTTATTTATTCACAATTAAACCCGCTAAACTACTTATGTAGTTTGTCAGCAGGGACATAGAGACAACATTTATACATTCATAAGATATAATTTGAACGATACATAATTACATAAATTGGTTACATTGCAGAAAAGTAATATAGATAAGTTAAACACACAGCTGAAAACTCACAAAAGGTCCATAATACTAGGGGACTTTAATATCAACTTACTTGACTACACAAACACACACACTTGTAAATACACAGAAATCATCAAGTCAAACAATTTCAATATAATAAACAAAATAAACAAAAAACATGCGACACGTATCACAGAAAGCACCAACACCATTATCGATCACATCATCTCAGACATAAATCTTTCATATTCTATAACAAACTGTGACACTTCAATATCTGATCACAACCTACTGATTCTTGACATACTGCACACCTACACTAAAAAGAATTCACAAAAACCCTCCTATAAATATACGAAAATTGACTATGATAAACTAGAGGAGGATATTCGACAAAACCCCTTTTCTATAAATAATAACGAGGACTCGGAACTGAACTACAATAACTTTGTAAACTATTGTGATGTTTTGTTATTTGCCACTGTATTGTTCCTTTGATGGGCACTTTAATATTCCGGTTAGGACTTTATAATATTAATAACTCTCTTGGTTCGTTACAGTATTTATTTACGATGATAGCTACGACAAGCTTGCACAATAGAGGATATGATAACGTCAGATTTCTAGTAGGGTGAATTCTCGTCTGGCCGCGGGTCGAGCTCCGCTCGCCTACCGCGTCGATCGCTCGGAACTGCTCGGCGATCCCGAGCAGTTCCGAGCGCTAGGCAGTGTTTACATACACTACACCTTCCCCCCTTTAATCGAACGTCACCAGTACAATGACATATATATTTACAATTTTAGACTCCATACATTTACATGTTTACAATTATTTTCAAATATAAATCTGATAATATTATTACTCCAGCGTCTGGACGGTGGCCCTGTGATTGGTCAAATTCAAATTTTGTTTAAATAAGACTTTAAAGATTAAGACACGATTTCATACTGAAATAGAATCGCTACATGTAATACGATATTTCTTAAAAAATATCGTTTCTGCTCATACAATTTTTGGATAATATCGAAGAAAATATGTCTTAGAAAGTTCATAATCCATTGGATTAATTACATTACAGTGAAAATTATCCACAATTACGTGATTACGTTTGACGTTTGACGAAAAAAGCACTCATTAATTCAATATGGCCGATACCCGATACGCATCGTGGCTATAGGTGGCCGACAGAGCGCCCCTCTGGCGGTGAAGAAACGAATCAAATGACTGGCGCGTATATTTAAATATGCAAAATTACTTGAACATCAAGCGTTTAATAATAAGATTTCTTCTGGAAGTTTAGTTCAACTTTGCAATGGCATTTTTCATTATTATTTATAATTTTTTTTTGCTTATTAATTACATCTGATTTTATATTGACATGTTTTCTAATTTCTAAAATTTCTAAATTATTTATTTGCGATGCTTTAATCCTGAGTGAAGTATTTTAAGACCTGAATTTTTATCGAAAGTGTGATTCAAAAGATGATTTGCAAACTCATATTCACTATTTCCATTTAGAACCCTGAGATGTTTTTTAGTTCTGACTTCAAAGTTTCTATTGGTTCTACCTTTGTAAAATAAATTACAATCTAGCCCAATTGAGTTTATAAACTCCTGATTTTTTTGTTTGATTTTTGCAATCTTTATTATTACGAATATATTTATTCATTCTGTTATTAGTGTAAAACGCCGGTTGAATAGTACCAGGAATTTTTATATATATAATTTTAGAAGTGTCGTTATCCACAAACAGAATTCTACGCCATTGTTTATTTATATCTTAAGAACTAGGGTAAAAATACCGTTTGAAGATAATATGTTTAATTATTTTATTTAGTATTTCAACTATCAATTTATTAGAATAACCGTTATTAAATGTTATTTGTCTTATGAATATATTGTTTTATGGTTATATGCAAAAAAAAATTTCAGATCTTAAAATACTTCACACAGAATATACAGCATCACAAATAAATAATTTCGAAATTTTAGAAATAAGAGAACATGTTTATAAAAGTAGATGTAAATAACAAGAATTTTTTTTATAAACTCTCTTTTAAATATTTTCCCACTTAACTGGTCTTTCATATTGTAATTCCTAATTCTTATAAACCCAGCCTACTCTTACCCCTCCCCCCTCCTTCCACTTCTTTTTTCCAATTGTAATCTATATTTAATTTTTGACTTCGGTGTATACTTCGTTCATGAAACATGTATTGGTTGTATATAATAAAGTGAAGTTAAAAAAGTTATTTGTTTTTTAATAAAATAAAGTTTTATCGCATAACATTATTTTATCTATTTCCATTGTATATCAATGCATACGTACATAATAAAATGTAAACATTATATTTATTTATTAATTGGACAATTTGCATGGCGCCGCTTTTGTGAGATATCACCTCAGGGGCGCTATATTGTAATAATCTACCTTTATATATAGATTTTTACTCTCCTGATGAAGGTGTATATATAATCTAACTTTAAACTTTATTAGATACAGTAACAGTTTTAGGTAAAGAATTACCACCAGTTGGAGTAAAATTCACACCTTTTAATTAAACCGACTGCTAATCACATTGCACAATTACCCTCCTTTTATCCATAAACACGGGTACAATTAATCAATATGTAATAATGTATTATTTCAGTCAACTTTGTTGTAACTATCTTTAATTGTTGTGACAAACTATACGATATTGATTCAACTTATAGACATTGACGGTTGTAACACATATTTAAGCACTGCAAGTCTCCTATGAGCAAATTATATTAGATACCATAACAGTTAATATCAGTTGTAGACATGTAGTCAATAATAGTGTTTCATTTGAAATAATCCATCACAAATACGTAAAATTTCATTTATTCAAACAACTGTCATTCTTATTATGCCTAAATTGAGCATGTTATTATTCATTAACTCCTTCCTGTTCCGTGTTTTAACAATATATACTCACCCTCTCTCTGTGAATGACCTAATATCTATCTATTAAATGTAACTGTTGTTAGTATCACTTAAACTGGGCGCAGCCCAACCAAGTGCCGCCCGCAGGGCCTAGCAGAAAAAACCCGCGGAGCGGGTTTTTAACTGCTAGTATTACATTATTCCATTATTTCTTAAATATCAATATTCCATTATTCCATTTTTTTCTTAAATATCAATATTCCATTATTCCATTATTACACTGTTTTATTTACACTATTCACATAAGATCATTTGTATCTTTCTTTTGAAGGATTCATCTCGGTCGAAGTCTTCTCGACCATGGTTCCGGATGAACAACCTCTGTACTGGGTCCTGGTTCCGAAAATTCCCCCGAAGTACCGGGCATCGGTTCGGCGTCATCCAGCATCGCTTCTTCTCCTTCTGTCAACCTGGAATCAGGAGGAAAAACCGTTAACTCACTCCACAGGTTGGACAATTCCTTCTCAGACAGCTCAGTTCTCGTGTCATCAGACGCGGAATCTGGCAAATCTAAGATTTCTTTGCTCCAGCTGACAGACAAGCTCCTCATCTGATCAACATGTCGCTTCCATACTAAATGTGAATCACAAGTTTTAATCAAATACAATTTTTTTCCAATTCTACGTGTAATAATTCCCTTTACCCATGTAAATTTATTATTCTGTCTGAAGTCTTTCACTAGACATTTCTGTCCTACACTAAAATTTCTGGTTTTCACACCACCATAATTTCTAGTCTGTCTACGTTGACTAGCTAGAATGTTTTCATTTACCCACTCCAACTGTTTAGATCCCCTTTGCTCGGTCTTTGTTGGAATCAAGCTGTCAAATGTAGACCTTAGTTTTCTACCAAACAGTAATACTGCTGGTTCGACTCCAGTGGTACAATGTGGAGTATTCCTATAATCGGACAGAAAATGTAACAATTTATCCCTATAATTCCCCTGAAATTTATTCCCTACCATAAGTTTTTTTAGGAATCCCTTGGTAGTTTTTACTGAGTTCTCAGCGAGACCATTACTCTTGGGGTGCATCACAGGTGATATCATGAATTTAATATTGTTTTCCTGTTGGAAATTTTTAAAACTTTCACTTGTAAAAGTTGTTCCGTTATCTGAAACTATTAGTTCAGGGTTTCCAAAATTAGCAAATAACTTTCTCAATTCATATATTGTATTAGCTGAGTCTGCCCTTTGAACTTTTATACAGTCAATCCATTTTGAAAATGAATCGCAGACGACCAAAAACATTTTCCCTGCCAATGGTCCCAAATAATCTAAGTGTAACCTACTCCAGGCCTTCCCTGAATTAGGCCATACAGATAAATGACTTTTTGGAGGTGACTGCTTTGTCGACGCGCAGTCTGGACATTCCTGGACAATTTTTTCTAAATCCTTGCTCAGCGATGTCCACCAAAAATAACCTCTGGCCAGACCCTTCATTTTGACTATCCCTAAGTGTGAACGGTGTATAAGTTCTAAATTTTTTTTATGCAACGAACTTGGAACGACGATCCTTTGTTGCCAAAATAGACAATCCTTCACGATCGAGAGTTCGTTTCTTTTTATCCAATATTTCCATAAATTATTTTCGCGCTTAATTCGTTTTGGCCAGCCCCGCCTCAAACAAGTCAGTACCTCTTGAATTTCCACGTCCGTTTTAGTGGCTTCCGTGATTGAATTGACGTCTAAGTCAGTGGCGGATTAACCCTAAGGCAAAGTAGGCACGTGCCTAGGGGCGCCAGTTACAAAGGGGCGCCGGCGGGCGCCCCTAGAATTTAAAAAAAAATATATATAAACTTAATTTTGTAAGTAAGTATGCACCTGCTTACACAATATAAAAGATTATTTACTTCTGTAGAGATGCAGAGCTTCCAAAGCATACTCGCCTTCTTGATTATTCCTCCATGCCTCCATCGCATGATTTTTTAATAGAAGACCGCTCGCTCGTGGATTCGTTCGCGGGCGTTGCTAGATTGCAGGGCAAAGGGCGCAGCGGGGGCAGGGGCTAAGCGGCCGGCACCGGACTTCCGAACGGATGACGGGGTGACAGTCACACTCATCACTTTCAGCTTGGATGTCGCCAGTTACGCGCGCTTCTATTGATTACGTACTCGCAGCGGTATTTGTGTGAATTAATTAGTACATTGCGTTTTAGTTCATTACCCAAATAATGAGTGAATTGAAGAAGAAACCTAGTGGTGCAACTTATAAAAGGAAGGCTAAGGAAAAAGAAGAAAAAAATCAAAATATTATAAACAATACGAAACATATTGAGACATTTTTTTCTAAATTAAAAAGTGATGATTCGGAATTTTCTAACGCAATTCACAGTGCGTCTTCTACCGAGTCTATTCAATGTGAAATTCCTACTAGTTCTAAACAACACGATTTGTCCATGCTGCCTACTTCGTCAGCCGTAGAAGTTGTGAGGCAGTCGCAAAATAGACTGTTTATCGTGGGATGTGACCCAGTCAAGTGGGATATCAATAACGAAACACAAGAATACATTGCAATTAATGGATTTAATCAAAATCAAAATGCAGATTTTTCATTGAGTAAGAGAATATATGAAGATAAAATCTCACGTTTTTTAACAAAAACAATGTTTGAAAGAAAGTTGTTAAATAGAGAAAAACTTCCAAGGAAATGGCTTATTTATTCTCCAAGCACAGGTAAAGTTTATTGTGGACCTTGTTTATTATTCGGTGGTGGAACTAGTTTTGGAAAACAAGATGTTGGTTTTAATGATTGGAAGAACGCATCGAATAGATTAGAAAGCCACGAAAACTCATGTGAAAACAAAACATGTATTTTGAGCTTGCAACGTAGATCTAACATTGACGGTCGTGTCGATCATGAGCTCGCCGCTCAATTTCTAGAAGAGATGACTTATTGGCGTGAAGTTTTAAAACGAGTGGTTGCCACTGTAAAATCTTTAGCATCGCGTGGTTTACCTTTTAGAGGACATGACGAAAAACTTGGCTCTCTTCATAACGGAAATTACTTAATGACGCTGGAACTCATAGCGGAGTTTGATCCGTTTTTAAGTAAACATATTGCTCAATATGGCAGCAAGGGAAAGGGATATACCAATTACTTAAGTTCTACAACGTGTGACGAATTTATTGAATTGATGGCAAACAAAATATTAACACAAATAAAACATGAAATCAAGATATCAAAATATTATTCAATAATAGTGGATTCAACACCAGATATTTCCCACATTGACCAATTAACTTTCGTGATCCGATACATTCAAACCGACGGTACGCCCGTTGAACATTTTCTTAAGTTTATCGCAAATGTCGGTCACAAATCACAAGACATAGCAAATGCTATTATTAAAACATTGGACATGATTGAAATTAATATATTAGACTGTAGAGGCCAGTCGTATGATAATGCCGCAAATATGTCAGGCATTTACAATGGATTACAGGCCAAAATAAAAGAACTATGTCCCCTAGCAGAATATATACCCTGCTCTTCACATTCGCTTAACCTAGTGGGTGAATGTGCCGCTGAATGCGCTCAAGAAGCTTGTTGGTTCTTTGGTCTCCTTCAAGAAATCTACACATTTTTTACAGCTTCAACTCAAAGATGGCAAACTCTACAAGCACAAATAATCCTAGGTAATGACAAAAAAAATAAAACTACTGTCAAAAATCCATCTGACACACGCTGGTCAGCTCGAGCAGATGCTTGCAAAAGTTTGAAAGAGTCATTTCCAGAAATTTGCAATGCTTTAATTGCTATCGAGAGCAATACAGAGCAAAAACGTTCTGTTGTATGTGAAGCTAAAGGCATAAGATTGAAATTAGAACGACTAGAAACTGCTTTCATGATCGTGTTTTGGGGTTTTATTTTAGTTCACATGAATAAAACCAATAAAAAATTACAGTCCGTTGATATTGATATTTGTACAGTTATTCAAATGTATGACAGTCTGATTCTAATAATTTCTTCAGAAAGGGAAAATTTTAACAAATATGAAGAGCAAGCCTTAGAATTCGCATTAGTCAGAGAATATGAAAAGGACATCAAGAGGATACGGAAGAGAAAACTCACAGCAGATGAATCTGCCGAAGATATTACTTTTTCATTATCTGGTCGGGAAACATTTAGAGTGACAGTATATTTAGTAATTATAGACAGACTTGTCGTTGAACTTCAAAAGAGACGAGAAGCGTACAGCAATTTTTATACCAAATTTTCGTTTTTAAGCAATTTGGTCAATTTGAACACCGAAGAAGTTCAAAATAGTGCTAGTATGTTAGTAACAATATATTCTAGTGATTTAGAAAAGTGCTTTGTTGATGAATGTATCCATCTACGTTCTTATTTAAGAACGATAGCTCGAGATGGAGATCTGCCCCGAACAACCAAAGCGATTTTACAGGTTCTAAGAAAAAAAGAACTTGAAACAATTTATCCAAACATTGACATAGCCTTAAGAATGTGCGTATCGACGGCAGTCAGCAATTGCAGTGGCGAGCGGAGTTTTTCCTGTCTAAAGAAAGTGAAAAATTATCTTCGCTCAACCATGACAGACAGGAGATTAAATTCGTTAGCCATACTTAACATTGAATCCAAATTACTGCTCTCTTTAAATTATGACGATGTTATTGACAACTTCGCAAAACAAAAATGTAGACGCAGAGATGTTTAATTTTTTTTGTGATTAGTATATACCAATTTTTAAATTTAATTAACAATCAAATTAACAATCTTCTACCATAATATGTCATGGAGAACAGTTATAATTTGTTAATAACAGTTATTAGCTTTATTATTCTCCTTTTTTTCTTCCTCATCTTTCTCTGTACACTCACTATATTTTATATTTCATGTTTTATATTCGTGTTTTATATTCATGTTTTATATTTCTTTTTGATTATTATTATTTCTGTTTTTTCTCACTACTAGCATCTTCGCCTAGTAACAACTGAACCTTGTTTACGCATGCTGTGAACATTTTTAATTGGAGTGTTAATATCTGTGCACATTCCCACGCAATAATATTAATGTAATAATTTAATAAGTTAACACTCTGTAAGTGTTTCAAACAATAAATAAATAAATCATTGATCCATTGGTTAACACTTGATGTTTTTCCTGAAAACTTTTCGAGTAAAAATCTTTCTGCTGTTTTTCCTATATTTTTATTTTCACTACCCTTACTATTATTATTTTCAGAAAGTCTCGTATCATGTTTAATTTCGTCCAGGTATTTTTCACCAAATTGTAAATTCCCACCTTCATCTAAGTAAATTTTCCTCAAATTTAGTTAAAATTAAAACTTAAAGTTAAAACTCAAAAGTTAAGGTAATTCCTATATTTTTTTTACATTAACCCAACACAAGAGGCTCTGAGGAAAATAATTTCCCTCAGGGCCTCTGTCATTTTTGAAGATGCTGTGTGGAGGGTCTTTTTGAGGAGAGGAAGGAGTGAACGTGGGTCTTGAAGAGACCCATGTTGTAGGAAGGAGGAAACACAGAGCCCGGCAAATCGTTCCACAGCCGAGCTGTTGAACACAATAACGAGTCGTAGAAGCAACCCGTTTGACATTTGTCACATGACAACTTTTCCATTTTTCTTCACTAAAAATATCGTTTTATAAGACAAATAAAACAATGCGTTGCTCTGAAGTACAAAGAAACGACATTTAAAGTTTATTTGTCGTCCTTTTTTATATTAAAAAATTACATTATTTTTATTAGTCACTCAGTCAGCCACATAGCGAGTACACAATGCTGTTCATAAATAAATGCTGTTTAAGTGTAACCAAGACAACACATAAGTGACATTTGAAAAGTGCATAAAATAAAATTCGTAATTTAAACACAAAGGGATCCTAGGCATTTCTAGGTAGGTACTTATTAGTGAGTACTTATTCCTTTACATAAATAATTGATCATTTAAATTTTTTATGTTTTATTAATTATCCCTATTAATATTATAACTGCGAAAGTGTATATGTGTGTGTTTGTATAGGTATATGTTACTTCTTCATGCAAAAAAACTACTGAACCGATTGTGATGAAACTTGGTATGTAAAAAAAAGATAGCTGGCAGTGTTGCCAACGAGGGCGATATATCGCCATTTAGGCTACTCAGAACGAGAATCGGCGCTGAAAAAATCTAAAAGGCGACTGGTCGGGCTACTTCAGAGTCAAGTTAAAAACATAATTTTCACGTAAAAACATCAATTTTAAACAATTCTCTAGCCACCCCCCCCCCATGAATTTTTTTTTTCGGGACAAATTTTATTTTCTTGAAATTCTCTAGCTACCCCCCCCCCCCTTCCCACGAAATTTTTATTTTCACGTAAAACCCACCTAACTACAAATTCGGCTACTTTAGGTACTTGTTAAAATTTATAATATGTGGTCGCTAGAGGGGCGCCGATGAGGTGCTTGCCTAGGGCGCTCTCAACAGTTAATCCGCCTCTGGTCTAAGTGCTCACAATTGCTATCATAACTCACGAAGTCTGACCGGTAATCTTCATTGAACTCTTCAATAGTACTTTCGATCGGTAGACGAGACAGAAAATCTGCCTGATTCTTGCAGGATCTTACGAATTCCGTTTTATAAGTAAAACCTGCTAAGATTATTCCGTACCTTTGGAGCCTATTAGCTGCAAGAATTGGAATATTTTTATGTTCACCGAGAATTCTCATCAAGGGCAAATTGTCCACGCACAGCGTGAATTCTCTACCATATAAGTACTGAAAAAATTTATTTAATCCTAAAACTATAGCTTAAGCCTCCAAATCTAAGATGCTATATTTCTTTACCGCGTTTGTTAAACTTCTGGATGCGAAAGCTACAGGTCGCAATGTTCCGTTTGCGAAAACCTGTACCAGACAGGCCCCTAGACCTGAATTACTCGCATCCGTATACAATTTCACTGGAAGGTGAGGTCGGTAATTCGTTAATATTGTATTTCTACACAACAGATTTTTTATCGTGTCTACTGCGTTAATGCATTCTCTAGAAAAAAACCCATTTGACCTCCTTTTTTAAAAGATTATGAAGTGGCTGCAATATTGACGACATATTAGGTATGAAACTCCGATAAAAATTGACAAATCCCAAAAAACTTTTTAATTGATGAATATCCGTTGGGTATGGTGCGTTTTTAATGGTTTCTAATTTATCCGTTTGCGGTTGAATTCCCTTTTCAGATATTACGTACCCCAAAAATTCTAATTTTTTTTACAAAAAATTGACATTTTTCAGTATTGACACATAATCCGCATTCTTGTAAACGCTTGCAGACTGCCATGATGTTGGCCAATAAATCCTTTTCATCTATGCCTGAGATGATAATATCATCTAAGTAGAATGCTACTCCTTTTAATCCTTGTAAGCAACCAGCGATAGTTCGAGCGAAAATCGCCGGAGCAGACTTGAATCCAAACACTAATCTATTGTAAACAAACAACCCTAGATGCGTATTAATCGTTGTGAATTTTTTTACAACTATCTTGTAATTCTAACTGTGAATAAGCTTGTTTCAGATCCAATTTTGCGAAAATTTTTCCCGAACTAACCTTATTAATAACTTCTTCTATTCTAGGAAGAAGGTATTTCTCTAATTCTGAAACCATATTTAAACTGCGTTTATAATCTACACAGATACGAATCTCGCCGTTTTTCTTAACTACTGGTACGATAGGAGACGCGTATTCACTGCTCTTCACGGGCGAAATAATCCCATCTTTAACCATGGATTTAAGTTCTAATTCTACTTTTTCCCTAATCGCATATGGTACTGGCCTTGCATTACAGAAAAAAGGATTCGCATCTTCTTTCACTTTAAAATTCACTTTAAACTTATTAAAACGTCCTAATTTCCGGGCGAAAACATCTGGAAATTTCTCTTTAATTTTATCTATACCTTCCTTTCCTGATGAAACTGAATTAATAAAACCTTGTCCTGGGATAATATTTAAGTTGTAAGCTTCCATGAAATCTCTACCAACTATTAGTTCTGACCCATTCGATACGACAATAAACGTTACAATTTTAACAATATTATTGTATTCGACCTTGAATTTTAAATTACCGACAACACGCAATTTACTTCCGTCATACCCCGAAATGTTCCGTGATTCGGGAGACAAATTTAAATTCCCAAAATGTTTATAAAACAATGCTTCTGGAAAAACTGAAGAACCTGAATCAATCATAGCTTCGAAACATTTACCATTCAATTTCAATTGTGCCTTGACTGCTTTAACAAATGAAACATTATCAACATTATTATTATTACAATTCCAAAGTGATTTCACTGATCCGTTCTTGCAATTTCTTTGTAAATGCCCTAATTTGCCACAATTAAAGCACTTTGTTTCTTTAAACCTACAATCACGCGTGTCATGATTTAATTTTTTGCAAATGCTGCATTTTCTCTTCGGTGAAGCCGTTCTATTACGCTTATCTAGTCCTAGCGGATTTTTATTATATGCCCGATCTTCAAACGATCGCGCCTGGGGAAAAGGTTTCGGGTTCCTTCCCACTAAATTTACTTCCGATTTCACTTCCCTATGATCGGTTTCCGGACCTCTGGCTGCCGTTGCAAGCTCAACTAGTTGATTAAAATTTTGCTTAGGCCCATCAATGAACAATTTAACGCGTACCGGACCCGGGAGTAGACCGATTGAGAAAATATCTATCAAATTGTCCTCTAACCTTGTACCGAATTGACAATAAGTACTCAAACCTCTGAGTCTAGCTGCGAATTCCCTTATAGATTCGTTCTGTTCCTGTCTGGATTGAAAAAACGATTCGCGCTCTTTAAAAAGTGAACTGCATTTAATACAATGTTTCTCGAGAAATTCAATTAATTTCTCATAACTAACATCTGTTATTTTAGCTGGAAAACATAAATTAGTCAGAAGGGTTAAAGTCTCTGCTTCGAGCAAGTTAATCAGATAAGCCCTTTTTTTAATCTGCGGGATATCATCATTTAACACGAGAAACTGATCTAACTTGAGACGGAATAAATCCCAATCCCCGCTTATGTGAGAAAAAGACTTTATCCTCTCGAACTCCATTCTGACGAGACGGAAAGAAATATTAGTCTGAATACCCCCAATACCACAATACTACGGGTGAAATTACGATTCCCCGTTACAACAATAACAAATTACCTGACGCTTCCTCCACAAGAAAAATACAAATGACTTATCTTTGCCTTCTGATAGTCCTTTCCTCGACTATCCGGATCCTGATCTCCTTGGATAGCTGCAGTTCCGCCTTGCTGCAGCCCAAACACGACCAATGTCTCCTGACTTGGCTCCAGGGATAATCTCCGACGTACGCCGCTGCAAAGATTTTTGTTTCCGCAAGCCCTTTCCTCGGCTATCTGGAAGATTCTTGTGGTTTCGATATCTTGCACCGTCCTTTCACGGTGACAAAAAAATTGTTCCTCTTTTTCTCAGCTGTAGGTAGTCAACAAGTCGGTGTGACTTAGTCCTCTCTGCTCTTGTAGAAATAAAACTGTTTCCGATGGCTGCGCCACGGTGATGTTTTGTTATTTGCCACTGTATTGTTCCTTTGATGGACACTTTAATATTCCGGTTAGGACTTTATAATATTAATAACTCTCTTGGTTCGTTACAGTATTTATTTACGATGATAGCTACGACAAGCTTGTACAATAGAGGATATGATAACGTCAGATTTCTAGTAGGGTGAATTCTCGTCTGGCGGCGGGTCGAGCTCCGCTCGCCTACCGCGTCGATCGCTCGGAACTGCTCGGCGATCCCGAGCAGTTCCGAGCGCTAGGCAGTGTTTACATACACTACAACTATCTAATAAACAAAATTACTTTTTACAGTTCAACAATAATAAAAACAAATAAAACCTGTCTTCCTGGTTGGATAACAAAAGACTTATTAAAAATGATTAATAAAAGAAATAAACTACACTTAAAAATAAAAAAAGAACCCTGTAACCTATTACTGAAAACAGAATTTACTAAATACGTAACCAAATAACTATACAAAAACAAAACTCTAAAAAACAACACTATAGCAGAATATTTAAAAAATGTGAAAATAATACCAAAAAACTTGGAACCTAATTAACAACATCATCAAGATTCAAACAAACACGCAAAGCAAACCATGTAAAAAACTAAAGAGAGATAATGAAATTATCACAGAAGAGATCAAGATATGCGAATGCTTTAATAACTACTTTTGTAATGTTGGCGCCTCTTTAGCTGGTAATATAATTTATTTATTTATTTATTTATTTAATACATGTTACATTATTATGAAATTTACATAGAGTACATATAATGAATCACCATACTAGGCGGCTGCCTGTTTCATGGTGACCAATTGAGTGTAATTAATTTGTATGAAATATGAAATCTAGTGTAAACATATGAAATTAGTAACTATAGATGAAGCTAAAATTTTGGAAAAATTGTAATAAAAAGTAGAAGATAGAAATTAGAAAGGAGAAAGAAGTAAATTAGCATTAGATTGTAAAAATGTACATAATTATATATATAATTTTTAATATGTGTGCATGCAAGCACACATGTGTATATAGCAGCAGACATACCTATATACATATAACAGCACATGTATACATACACCCATATGACGCATCCTCACGCATATAAACAATATATACACCTCTATCTGAGTACTTGGAATAGGCTACTAACACTATAACAATCACACATCAAAAAATCCCCGAGCGCTTTCCTGAAACTGTCGTATTTGGCTATTGATTTTATTTCTAACGTTAAATTATTGAATATTTTTGGAGCAAGAAAGTTAAATTGTCTTTGTGCCATTGAGGTTTTTATTGGGGGAATAGTATAATTCGATTTGTTGGAATATCTTGTATTATGGGTCGATTCAAAAATATTTTTTTTCGTATGTTTGAATTTATAGTAGGAGGATATGTTTTTGACGTATAAGGATTTTATGTTGAGTACTTTGAAGTCGTTAAATAAGTCCTTTGTGGGGTGAATATAGTGTACTTTGTAAATAGTCCGCATTATCAATTTTTGAGCTTTAATTAATGGATCTAATATCGTGTTAGAGCATCCTCCCCAGACTATTATACCGTAAGATATAATTGATTGGCATAAAGAAAAGTATACCGTTTTTAGTGTATTTTTATTAAGAATATTTCGTAATGACCTGAAGATATATGCCAGTTTCCGTATACGGTTTGTAACATTTATTACGTGATCTTCCCATCGTAGTTTATTGTCAATTATTACACCCAAATATTCAATGGAATCTACTCGTTCTAGTGGATTGCACAGACAACTAGAGTTATCTCTACAAGAATGTATTTTTAGTGTATGATTGATTGAAGGCTGACTCGGAATATTAAGACTAAACGTTATATATTTCGTTTTAGTTATGTTTAAGGTGAGTAGATTATCATCCAACCACTGTTTAATAATTTGCAATGTTAGATCCGCTCTGTGAAATGTTTCTTCCCATGTCTTACTTTTTAGTACTAGGGCAGTGTCATCGGCGAAAGTGATTATATTGCCATCAATAATAGATAGTTTACATAAGTCATTGATATAAATGAGAAAAAGTGTGGGACCGAGTACACTGCCCTGTGGCACACCAAAGTTAATGCTAGTTGAATGGGATGGTTTATGCGATGGTAGCTTAACACATTGCTTTCTGTCTGTGAGGTACGATTTGAACCAATCAAATGCCTTATTCTTTATTCCGATTTTTTTGAGCTTGGCTAGAAGGATTGGATGAGATACTGTATCAAATGCCTTAGCTAAATCCAGAAATATTGCCAGACATTTATCACCTTTGTCTAAGGCTTGTGTTATATGTGATGTTAGTTCTAAAATAGCTGAATCTGTATTGAGTCCTTCTCTAAAGCCATACTGGTTTGACGAGAGTATGTTATATTTTGTAAGATGGTCGATAAGTCTTTTTTTTACTATTTTTTCAATAATTTTTGATAGTGATGATAATATAGAAATTGGTCTGTAGTTTGTTATGTCAGTAGGATTTCCGGACTTAAAAATTGGTTGTCATGATTGCACGAATGAGAGGGCTTTAACTGTCTAATGGTTTGAGAAATTTCATCGTAGTTGGTCGGGTTTAAGGTGAGTATATTATCTGTTTCACTGGCACATTGATTGATAATGTCGGCAAGGGCATTTTCATCGGTTGATGTCTTATTTAAAATCTTTGATGCTAGATTTTTACCGATATTGCAAAAGTATTCATTTATGTGATTGGTCACAGTGTCTGGATGGTCATTTAGGGAGGTGTCTTGGCCGTTGATGTTTAATTTATTGATTGGTTGTACTGGGTGATCAGTGTTAGATATTTCTTTGACGATATTCCAAATTTGAGTAGTCTAATATCAAAACGTACTTATCTCCACGAACCAAATTTTTGGCAAAAGCAAGAAAACTGTTTCATAGCATTTAAGTATAATAAAGTAAAATTAAATGTTTTGTAAAAATAGAGGGAAAATAAAAAATTTTAAATGCGTTTTTGAAATAAAAATCTGATAGATAATTAATTAGTTATTTAATATTTAAAAATGGACTTAGATACATTTTGATATTGAACCATGGATTTAGATACATTTTGAAAATGAAGTCTTTGGATTTAGTCACATTTTGAAACACATAAACTGTGTTTGATAATACTTCTCTGCCAGGGGTGCAGTGAAGAAATTACATCATTTGTATATGCATAGATGAAACATAATTCATATAAACCAAAAAATAAAAGTCTTTTTTAAAGCCAAACATTATTTATTTTAAAATACAGTATTACCTGCGGATAGTAAAAATAGACCAATAATAATAATCTAAACGAAAATTTGAAAGAGAACAAGACACAGGAAAATAGAAAAAGATAATAGCCCAATTTTTAGATTCTATATAATGGAGACCACTACATTAAAAAAAATTAAAAACGTAGCAGTTTGAAAAAAGCTTCTGCTCGCATTTTGTGTGCTCGTTTTTCCATAATGTATAGGTTTTTCGTAAACTGATCATTTTCATTCCTTATTTTTTCCGTTAATTCGGAACAAGTTGAACATGCATCTGTTTTTGGAGAACCAAATCCTATATTGTAGTCAATATTAAAAATATTTCTGAAAAAACATCCTTTCACTTTCATGCTTTCGTCGCATTGTGTATTGTACATTTTCCACATTTTTTGTATCTTCATGTGAGACGGTAAATATTGTCTCTCAAATTTGCCCCGACAGTAGTGGGACTCGGTAATTATTTTATTTATTTATTTATTTATTTATTATAAGAACTTGTTGAACATTTATATATATTTGTGATAATTCATCCGCCATGCTAGGGATGTCCCTGTGTTATGGCGGGTGATATTTACAGATTGGATTTATAAAATAAGTTAATTATAAGTTATAAAGTTATGCAATTTAGATTAAAATATAAGTTAATTAGATTATACAATTAGATTATACAATTAAATAATAAGTAAGTAATAAAACTATACAAATTAAATTAAATTAAAAGTTATTAAATTATACAAATTTAATTGCATTACAAATATTAAAATCATGGTTTCTAAATGTATTTATAGTAATAAAAATAGTATTAAATATTAATAATAATTGATAATTAGTTGATAAAATTATAATATAATTTAATTTATGTACCAATTTTTATATATTGTGGTCTCCAAGTGAACTTATCCATTTTGATATTAGTTTTTTAAATTTATGGGGTTGTGTTTCGGTTTTTAAGTTTTCAGGGAGAAGGTTAAATATTTTGGGAGCTAGGTACATGAAATGTCTTCGAGCTGACGTGGTATGTAGTGTAGGTACGTTGTAGTGTCGGTTGGTTATTGTTCTGGTGGTGTAATTGTGGTGTACGAGGGTTTTTTTCTTATATTTGTACAAAAAATGCATTACAGTAAATTTTATGTGGAGTTGCCGTATGTTTAAGACATTGTATTCAGTGAAGAGTCGAGTGGAGGAGTATCTTGTCGGTCGCTTGTTGATAGCACGTATTATCGTTTTTTGGGCTTTTTGTAATGGATCAATAAGATAATGTGCACAACCGCCCCAAATTATGATGCCATATGCTAATTGGGATTGGCAGAGAGCATAGTAGACTGTTTTCATTATTGTAGGAGTAAGGATATTTCTTAATGTTCGAAAAACATAACAGAGCTTGCGAATTCGGGGAGTTAGGCTGGCTAAGTGCTGATCCCAACGAAGATGATGATCAATTAGGACCCCTAGGTATTTTATATGGGATACTTTTTCTAAGTTTGGGCAAGTACAGGAAGAATAAGGTCTTGGACAAGAGTGAATTGTTATTTTCTGATTGTTAGTAGGTTGGGTTGCAACAGATAGACTGAAGGTTAGGAATTTTGTTTTACCAGCGTTGAGTGTCAGGAGATTGTCATCTAACCAATTCTTTACAAGGCCCATGTCGTGTTGAGCTATGTCAAATGCTCCTTTCCAATTTTTATGACGAGCTATGAGCACAGTGTCATCTGCAAAGGATATTAGTTTTCCGGTTATGGATAGGTTACAGAGTTTGTTGATGTAAATGAGGAACAAAATAGGGCCTAGGACACTCCCTTGTGGGACTCCGAATTGAATTGGTAGAGGGTTACTTTCAGCTGTGTTGTTAATTTTTACAGTTTGTGATCTACCAGTTAGGTATGAGGAGAACCAGTTAAGAGTTGAGTCCCGGATGCCTATTTGAGATAGCCTTTCTAGGAGTATGGGATGGGAAACCGTGTCGAATGCTTTGGCTAAGTCTAAGAATATGGCTAGACAGGAATCGCCTTCATCCAGGCTATTAGAGATGTTCTCAGTCAAATCTAAGATTGCAGATTCTGTACTAATTTTTTTTTGGAAGCCAAACTGATTGGGCGAGAGAATCTTCTGGGTTTCCAAATGGGAGATAAGTCTACTTTTGACAATTTTTTCGATGATTTTTGATAGGACACTTAGCAAAGAAATGGGTCTGTAGTTTTCGATATTTGTTTTGTCGCCACTCTTAAAGATTGGGATAACCGTAGCATGTTTTAGTTGGTTGGGGAAGGTGCCACTTTTGAAACTTAGATTAACAATGTGTTTTAACGGTGTGGTAATGAAGTGAGCTATGTGTTTTAGTATGTAAGGTGAAATTTTGTCATTACCTGCAGCACTATTTGTTTTTATAGAGAGTATAGTGTCAACAATTTCTTTGGTGGATGTGGGGGCTAGGATAAGTGTGGGATGTAGAAAGTTCTGTTGTCTTACTCTTGAAGCTAGAAAATTTTGGGTTTTATTTGTGGCTTTCAGAATTTTGTTGGCTAAGTTTGTGCCGATATTACTAAAATAATGGTTGATAAATAATAATAAAATAATGATTATGAAGGACTCTATGAATTTTTTCACAGAGTTTCAACGGCCTTCATATTTTTTCAATTTTCTATCACCCCCGCGAGTTTCTTTCGCCATTTCCCCACTGCCATGATGTCGATTTAAAATTCCATCAAAACGCCGAATTTTTACTTGTAATATACACATAAAAGCCTTTTTGCATACCGGCACTAATGTTTTATCATGGGCACGAACATAATGTTTTACAGATTTCTTCCTGGAATTTGCTTCATTTTGTCCTCTGCGACGGACTGGGGTTCCAATCAAGCAATATTTCAAAATAAAATTGTCCTGGTAAATTTTTTTTTTCCTTGCATAAAATGCCCTGTGAAATGATTCTATGTCAACCATTCTCAAAGCGCGACAGTTGAGTGCTTTTGTCTGATGATTGCAGGGTAACGGATATCTAGGAGGCTCAGTAGCAGAATATCTAAAAAAAATAAGAGAATGATATTATTTAGAAATATGTGTGCAGAAAATATTTATTGAACCCAATATATGGTGCTAAGAGAAAGGAAACTCTGCATAAATTTCAAATAAGTAAATAAATCATTGACATTAGATCCTAATTCAAGTGTTGTGGATAGATAATTGCCTTTTTGTAATGATCAAACATCCACTAATGTATTTACATTATGATTACACTATGGTATAAATGGATCATTATAAACATATTTTCAAGCTTATAATAAAAATATCGCCAAAAAAACTAGTACTTTCAAGTGACACAAATGAAGGAAAATATGTATGGCACGGAAAATATTCCTACAGGAAATATTCCTACTTCGGTAGTACAAAAATACTCCACTGAAGTATAAAATTTAGAAAAGATAGGTAATTATTATATAAACAGAATTTTTTTTTTGACAAAAACCATAAAATTTTGAATACACCACTGATGTCTTAGTAGCATGATGGAACTCACCTTATAACAAATTGTTTATTGATTGTCCACTCTTCTGGTCGCCTTAAACACTTTCTGCCTTTTCCAGTGCGTGCTGGTACAACTGGAGAACAAATTGATTCACTCATTTTTGTTTAATTTTCAAAATTACCGTTAATAACTCAAAAAAATCACGACCAAATCAACTTCAAAACAACTGACAAAAAACATGTTTCTTATTATGGTGTCCATTGCACAGAAAGCAGCTCATTGATTGGTTAAAAAACCAATATGGCTGCCAATTCCATGGCCCTTATTGGTTGTTGGATTTGAGTACGTTTTGAAAACAAACGATTTTGGATTTAAGTGCGTTTTGAAATTGAAGACGATTTTTAACAAGCTATAACTTAAGATTTAACCATGTTTTGGCACTGAAATAATATTTCAAACATGGCTATGATCCAGGAGAACGTGTTGGCATTTAAATCTCAAAAAAAGTCAAAATGGTGGTTAAGTACCTTTTGATTTTCAACTACTCATTTGTTTGTTATTATTACCGACTCTGGACAGTTTTTCTTTGTAGTAGTTTTCTTTTGTGGTTTTAATGATATTATTACATATATTTCTGTACTTTTTATAAAATATTTGGGCTTGAATGTCTGGATTATTGAGTAAGTTTTTGTGAAGCTTGTCCCGTTTTTTAATACAAAAAATTAGGCCATCTGTTATCCATGGTTTCAGTTTTTTATTTTTTGAATTATTCACATGGGATTCTTCAGTGACATCCTCAATATGTTGCAAGAGAGTTTCAGAGAAGGTATTAAAAGCAATGTCTACGTCTGTGGAGTTTAGAGTGGAGAGCCAATTTTCTAAAATAATTTTAGAAGTTAGTTTCTCGAGATTAATGTGTTTCTTTTTTATATTACTACGTGACGTTCCGGTAGTGGGTTTATTATGCATAAGACCAATTGCTATTGAGAAATGGTCCGTTATGGTTGATTGATATATAATTCCCTTTGCATTTTTTTTTGTTCGTAGAAATATGTGATCAATACATGAGTTACTAGTATCAGTTACTCTAGTAGGAGCATTAATATAAGAAATAAGCCCGTGTTGAGTCATGAGATTTTTATAGTCGAGAGTTTGTGATGCTTTTGGTTTAAGTAAATCTATGTTAATGTCACCGATCACCATTAGCTCTTCATTTGGTGTACAGTTAAATAAGGCCAAGTCTAAGGATTTAAGGAAGGATGAAATATTTTGGTGTTTAGGTGACCTGTATAGTGCAAGAATTGTGGTTTGGATGGTTTTTATTTTAAGGCAGTTGGCATTATCAATGATTAATTCAGAGATAATCGGGTCCAGCTCAGATTTTACATAGACAATTACTCCATCTGACTGTGTCTTATTATTTTGTGTATTGAAAACTGTAAATCCTGTAATGTTTTTGTGAGTGTAATTTGATTTGATCCAACATTCAGTTAAAATTATTATGTCAAAAATATTATTCAAATCGGCAAGTGTTACAAGAAGGTCATTATAGTTCTTATCAATGCTTCGAATGTTTGTTGAGAATATTTTTAATCGTTTATAGGATTTTAGAATATTTATGCACTTTGAGGCATCATTGGTTTCAGGAGAAATCACGTTACCGTGGTTTTCTATTTGTAGATTAATATCAATCATTTCGTTTGACTAGTACCAGCTAATTGTATCACGAGCATGTATGAAGAGTACGGGTAAGTGTGATGAATAGATAAGAACAAGGTTAGTGAACAAAGATGTAATTAAAACAGAGTTAGAGCATTTCCAGTAACTTTCTTTCCAAGATTTAAATAGTATTGAGGTAAATGTATTAAGTGTTGTCAAGAAACAACCGCAAATTATAATACTGGTGAGAAATATTCGTGTTAATAAAAGTGGTATTATTTGTTTATATGGTGAGAATGTCGAAAGATAGGGTAAAACATTCGAATTTGTGACAGTAGTTATGTCAAAACTAGAGGAATCTGTTAAGGAAGGTATGAACACATTATTTTGGGTAAATACATTATTGATGATGGTGTAAATCATATAAAAACATGTGAGTAGGACAATACGTATGGAATGATCTACTGTTTTCTTATAGAATATTAAAGAGTCTTTAGTTTTTATCAAAATTAATAAACTATGGTAAGAGTAATTACAAGATAGATTAGCAATTTTTGCAATAGTTATGCTGTTACAAGAAAGTACGAATATGTTAATTTGAATGGTTAATAAATGGAAAATAGTTGTATGGATCATACAAAAACATGTTAGGAAAAAAATATTTACAGAATGATCTATTTTTTTCTTGAATAATATTAAAAAATAATGTGTTTGGATGATAAGAAGTAAAATATGGTGAAAATGTTTAACAACAATATTAGCAGTGATTACAAAAATTATGTTCATACAAGAGAAATCTACTAAAGAAGGTAAGAATACATTATTTAGAGTATTTAAATTGTTAAGAGTGATACGAGACAAAGAGAAACTTGCAAGGAAAATAATATTTACGGAATGAACAAATTTTTCCTTAAAGGGTACTGAAAAAACTCGAGTTTCAAACAAAGGAGATAAAATATAGTAAGAATAGTAAGTAGCAAGATTAGCAATTATTACAATAATCGTTCTGTTACAAGATAAAAATACTAAAGACAGTAAAGATGCATTATTTTTTGTATATACTTTGTTACTAGAGATCCGGCACATATAAAAACTTGCGAAAAAAAAGATATCAGCCGAATGATTATTATTATTATGTAGCACAGTAAAGAATGAAATACCTTTTATCAACCGTCACAGTGATTGACGTTTTTGTCGATCGAGATCAAGGACATTTTTTATTGTGATGATTTTGGAGGTGTCCGTTTTTCTCAGCAGAATACGCCCCGAAGACGTCCAGGAGTGTTTATAATCGTTTTCTTTTGAAAATTTTTTTGTTTGCGAAAGTAGATATTTTCCTTTTTGTGTCAGGTGTTCGGACACATAAATACGTTTGGCTTCTTGGGACAGTCCTAGGTCCGCTGTGTTTAGTTTATTTGTGGTGGTCGCAGTGGATTTTTTATATGCTTTAATTTTGTTAAGAAAATCATCACGTGATTTAATATTATTGAAAGACACTATTAATGATCTGGGATTCTTCTCGGACAGTTTCGGTCCTAGCCTATGTATCTTCGTAATTTCAGATTGTAAGGGTAGTGCGGTATCTCCATAGTTAATAATTTTGGATATTTTTTTTAGTGTTTCAATATGATTTTCAGTGTTTGATTCTGGAATACCTCTTATATCGATATTGCATATTTGGTTTAGGTACTCCAGTCGGTCAATTTTGTCTTCTTGTTGGGATATGGTATTTTGTAGGATAGAATTACGCTTATTTAATTCCATCATATCAGTATTGACTGTTTTCTGTGATTGTTCAATGTCAATTATGCGCTTTTTTAAATCATCCTGTTGTTCCGATATAAATTGTATTGATTTAATAATTTCTTGATTTTGTAGGATGATCGATTCATATTTTTGGGCATATGAGTCTAGTTTTTTTTCAACAAATTCCATTATATCAGTTTTAAAATTTGATAGTTCATTAATAAATAATCCTGAAGTAAGAAGCCCATTGCCATCTGTGGTTGTAATTGATAAACTATCTGCCCCTTTTGGCTGGACGGGTGCAGTTTTTGGTGATTCACTCATCTGTTTACCTTGTTTGACGATAGATGGCTCTTCATCATTTAATAATAAAAAATCATTTTTTGTCATCTGCTTCAGTTTATTTTTTGGATGTTGAATGCATTTTTTACACTTCCATTGTGTATTTCTTGCACTTCGACGGGAGGATTCCACAATTTCCGCACAGCCGAGATGATAATTGCTTTCACAGAGACAACAGCATACAAAGTCTGATGGGGTGTCAATATTTCGTTGACATATGATGCACTGAGTATTCATTTTGGATGTTGTTATAAGCGAGATCTACGTAAAAAATGATTTTTAGATGATAGCTTTCAATATAAGATGGTAATCACTTTAGTTGACACTTGTTTACTTTATAACGGCAGAGTTTTTTTTCCGAAAAGATTGACACTTGGTGACAGTTTTGTACTTGGGGTAAAAACAGTAAAAAACGCAACTCCGTGAGATAAGAATACACAGGTGTGATGCGCGATCCTCAATTTATTATAAATTAAAACTTTAAACTTGGTACACTATCTTTATGTTTGTTGATTTTGTATTTGTTTAATGTGGACATAGAGAGACGTCAACACTAGACTGGGTGGGTATGTTGTATGATAATTAACAAATACACCCATGAACTGGATGAAAAAATTACATTAAAGTATGAAAGTACGGAGTCAATATACCTACAACCCGCAACTGAACCCGAAATACTAGCTATTATAAAATCCCTAAAATCAAATGCGAGTGCTGGTCATGACCAATTAAAATGTGTAACAGTACAAAAACTTGCCCCCCTATTAACACCTATACTAACTAAACTGATTAACCTGAGCCTAAAAGAAGGTCAATTTCCTAACAGTTGTAAAATCGCAAGGGTTATCCCAATATATAAAGGGAGCTCGAAAACTCAAACATCAAACTACAGGCCTATTTCTGTCCTACCAATTCTATCAAAAATATACGAAAGAGTAATATACGATAGGCTGAACAACTTTCTGAAAAAAAAATCATTTCTATATGCCAAACAATACGGTTTCAGAAAAAAGTCTAACACTCTTTCTGCAACTAATGATCTGATAAATAAACTTAGAACTAGCATAGATAATAGAAACTATGTCATAGCAATTCTTGTAGACCTTCAAAAAGCCTTTGACACCGTAAGTCATGAAATACCTATTAAAAAAATAGAAAAAACAGGAGTAACCGGTCCAGCTATCAAATTAATTAAATCATATCTATCAAACAGAAAACAATATGTTAGCATAGAAGATAAAACCAGTCAGTTAGAGAGTATAAACTATGGAGTTCCGCAAGGATCTATACTGGGGCCCCTCCTATTCCAAATATATATAAATGACATCTGCCAGTTGAAACTACATGGTGAAATATTTCTATACGCAGATGACACTGCAATATTTTACTTCGGAAAAAACTTAGAAACTGTATTAGAACAATCTCAAGAGGATCTTAATATTCTAAACAGTTCGCTAATAAAAAATATATTAACAATAAATATTAATAAAAAGCGGCTACATGATCCTAAGCTCACCTAAAATAATAATACCGTCGCATAAACCTCTACAAATAGAAGAAAGGGACTTGCTTATTCTAGACAGCGAAAAATACCTTGGCTTACATATTGATAAACATCTGACATTTAAACAACACGTAGAAAAATTAAAAGCAAAAATCATCCCACTAATTGGTGTATTTGGTAGAATTGCCCATCTTCTACCAACGGAGGTAAAGAGTGGCTTATGTTTTAGTTTAATCCAGTCCCATCTAAATTATTTAATAGAAATATGGGGAAACACATACATTACATACCTAAATGATTTACAAACAATACAGAACAAAGTTATTAAAAACTCTTCAATTATAACCCGGAGACTCCCACAAAAAAACTGTATCAGGAAATGAAACTTTTGAAAATAAGAAAATTGTACGAATACAACATATGCCTCCTAATCTACAAAATCCATAATGGACTTATACACACAAACACAACATTTAAACAAACGTCACAAGTACATGAACATTATACTAGGCAACATAACAAATTGTACACACATGCTGTAAGGACTGAAAGTGGCAAAAGAGGCATTGGCCACGAGGGTGTACAAATATACAATCTCCTTCCAGATAAACTTAAAACGGAGAGTATATGTAAATGTATTAAAAAAAACTTTTTAATCTTAAGTTATTAGAACAATATTAGAATACTATTTATTTAATGTTATATGTTTAAGTTAAGAAAGTGAAATGTAAATTTCTTTTAACTTAATAAATAAAATAAAAATAAAGTTTTGCTCATTTAATACACTATCAACAATGTTACTTCACATTACTCTAAAACTACTTTCATAGTACCTTAAGACCTTTTTTGTACTCTTATTATCGTATAAAATTATTCAACTCCGTTGTACAACTCTCTATGATAACTTGCATTGTACCTGCTTATAACATTCACACACATTACTGTACACTCATTATTGTACTACGTATAAGTATGCTGCAATAGAATATGTTCCATAGCAAAATTGGGTAGTAACAAACTTTTTCAGTACATCAAAATGCAAAATCGTTGTATTCACGAAAGCGAAAAATCCGAACACATTTGGATATTTAATAAATGGTAATATTTTTCATTGAGATATTTTCCACAGCAAAATGTAATTTCTTAAATTTCTAATAGAACTTATCTATCATTTCATATGCGTATGGCCGGACTAATTGCTAGTTGATCATGCGTATAGCCGGACTAATTGCTAGTTGATCATGCGTATAGCCGGACTAATTGCTAGTTGATCATGCGTATAGCCGGACTAATTGCTAGTTGGTCGTGCGCTATTCTCCGGTTTAATAAAACACTGTTTCTTACATTTATCGTTAACTCTTAAACCCTACCACTCTGGGAATGTAATTATTCCTACCACGGGGTACTGCAGTACCCCGCGCAAAAAAAATGAATAGAATAAAAGTCTTTGATATTTTTTTAATTATTATTTTTGTTATGGCAAAGTAATAAGAAAAGACTATAAAATTTATTAATAAAAACTAATAGACATTTTTGTCGTTACATGAAGGACAGATTTTGTATTGATGGTCAACACAAATATGGTGGCGACAAGTGTTACAGACAGATCGAGATTTTCTGTCCTTTGTGCGCGGACAAAAACAGCAGTGACCAGGTTTGAGATTATTAGGGACCGGCCTATGATCTTCACTATGAATATTCAAGACTGCACATATAGTTTCTCTGATATCCCGGGGTAAACTTTGCTATTGTAATTTTGCTCTCATATGAGGCTTTATGAGTGCCATTGACAAATTCGAAATTCACGCCGCTTGGTTATTTTCTCTTCATAAATGTTAAATAACAGCTTGAATAAGACCCAAAAGTTGACACTAACGGCATTTAGCAACCCGTAGAAGAGACACATGGGCCACCTTTTGATGTTCCTGGACTTCGAGTATTTCTTAAAAAGTTGGTCGAACACATCCACCCCGCATTTGGTTTTATTATAGAAACGTATTATTTCTGGAAGGTACACTTCATTATCCTTTTCAGGGCTGTCATGCATGGTGGACAGTAGGGTGTATCGATTTTTAACTTTTTTTTTGTTTTCAAATTCCAAGTTGAGAAAAAGTTGCTACTAGGTACCACAACTTACCACAAAAAGTTTTGGATTTTTAAAAAAATTTTTAGGTCTCCCGCACAAGGCCTAAAGTTTTAATTTTTTTCAAAAAATATCCAATTTCTTAAAAATAAAATCGTAACTTTTGTGTTTAATCCAAGTTAAAAAACTGTAATATTAGGACATAAAAATAAGAAAGAAACAATTTTTTTTTTATAAAAAATGGATTTTAGGTCTCCCGCACAAGCCCTAAAGTTTGTTAATTTTGATGAAATTTTGTAATTTTGTGTACATATATGAACCATGTTTTTTTTTTTAAGTTTAAACCACCGGAATTAATTTTTATTTTCTTACAGAAGGCATAAAATGAGTTCAGAACACAAAAGTTACGATTTTATTTTTTTAAATTTAATTTTTTTTTTATATTTTTTGAAAAAAATTAAAACTTTAAGCCTTGTGCGGGAGACCTAAACATTTTTTTAAAAATCCAAAACTTTTTGTGGTAAGTTGTGGTACCTAGTAACAACTTTTTCTCAACTTGGAATTTGAAAACAAAAAAAAGTTAAAAATCGATACACCCTAGTGGACAGCATGATTACAACTTTTTTCTTAGCTGACTTCAGAGGACAATACGACAAAGTGTGAGAGGTCCGTCGTAGGTAAACATTGGTGTGCATCTCTCTCGATTTTTAGTGTCCAAGAAAACAGGAGGAATTTCTCGTTTATTCTTCTTTACAGTTCCAACTAATGTTATACCTTTTTCCAGTAACTTCTTGGCTGTGGGTATAGACGTGAACCAATTGTCACATGTCAGGTTTCTGTTAAGACGTTACCAGGTGGGTGCAACAAAATATTGCGGCGAGGCATTCTTGAGCGAGAAGGCTTAACACCAGTCCACTTTTGTCGATTATTATGATCTTTTCCATACATAACTAATGGAGAATCAACCAAGCGCCTACCGTCTTCATTTATACCAGCCCAGTCATTGTCAGGCACTAAATACTCTTCATCTCCTTCCACACTATCTTTTTTTTAATTTTTTTTTTTATTATTTTATAAAATACAGTATAATTATTTAAATTTACATAGTAAGAACATATTTCAATAAAAATTAACATGTTTACCTTTACAAGAGTCTAAAACTCGTGTGTAAAGGGAAAAAAATAATAACTTAACATACATATGTAAATAGAAGAAAAAAAGAATCATAAAAAACATATAAAGTGAAGAGATTTTTGTTTTTTTATTCAATAATTTATAATTATATTATTTATTTAATAATATATTTATTCAATATTATTCTGATGAGTGAAACATGGCTGAAAGAAGGGGAAGTAAAGTACGTAAATCTAGAAGGTTACCGGCATGAAGCATCCTGCCGCCCACAAGGAGCTGGAGGTGGAGTGTCAATATTAGATAACATGGACTTTAATGTAATCAACAACGTGTATGACTCCGACAACAACTTCCTGTGGATACATATAAACAAACTTAATTTAAACATAGGTGTAGTGTATAAAAAGCCTAGTACTAATTATCAAGACTTTTTGGATAAACTTAGCCCCCAACTTGAAGCACACAAAAGATGTATTATTTTTGGAGATTTTAATATAAATCTACTTGACTCAACAAATACTCAAACACGTAAGTACACAGACACAATAAGATTAAATAATTATACCATCCTGAACAAAATAAACAACAAACACGCGACACGCATTACAGATAATACTAACACAATCATTGATCATATACTCACCGACATAAAACTAGAATACTCATTAACGAACTGTGATAATTCAATATCCGACCACAATATTTTACTCCTTGATGTAATTCACACATATACTAAAAACACATCTATAAAGTCGTCCCGAAAATATACACATATTGATTTTGATAATCTAAAGAATGATATCATCCAAAATCCCTTTCATCTTAACATGAATAACGACTCGGTATTAAACTATGACAATCTTTTAAACTACCTCAAAAATAAAATTAATTATAATAGCATCACTACAATTAACACAAAAAACATAAATAACCCAGACTGGATAACCAAAGACCTTATAAAATTAATCAACAAAAGAAACAGATTACACCTGAAACTAAAAAAACAACCAAACAACACATTATTGAAAACAGAATTCCTAGTAGTAAGAAATAATATTACTAAGAAAAAACGAAACTTAAAACAAAAACACTACGGTGATCTTTTTAAAAAATGCGAAAATAACAGTAAAAAAACCTGGAAGTTAATAAACAGCATTATACAGAACCAATCGAATACTTTGAATACTTTTTGTAATAAATTAATCATTAACAACGAAATAATCACAAACAACGTAGAGATATGCGACCACTTAAACAATTTCTTTTGTAACATTGGCTCCTCCTTAGCTAATAATATACACAACAAAATCACACACAATCTAGCCAATGAAATAACATTAGTGCATGATAGCATGGAATCATTATATCTTCAACCTACCACGGAATTAGAAATAAGTAAAATAATAAAATCCTTAAAACTAAATGCAAGCGCTGGTTATGATACACTCAAATGTAAGACAGTTCTAAGTCTCTCCACAGAATTGGTTCCTATTTTATCAAAGTTAATTAATCAGTGTCTTAAAGAGGGAACTTTTCCAGATAGTTGCAAAATTGCTAAGGTAATACCGATTCACAAAGGTGGGTCCAAAACGGATACCTCAAATTACAGACCCATTTCTATCTTACCAATCTTATCTAAAATCTTTGAACGTGTAATCTACGATAGATTAAACAACTTTCTATCAAAAAAATCGTTCTTATATAAAAAACAATATGGCTTTAGGAAAAAATCAAACACACTTGCGGCAGTAAATGACTTAATCAGTAAACTTAGAAGCAGCATTGATGGTGGAAATTATATTTTATCTATTCTAATTGACCTTCAAAAAGCCTTCGATACAGTAAGCCATGACATACTTCTCAAGAAACTCGAGAAAATTGGTGTAGTTGGTCCTGCTCTTAATCTATTCAAATCATATCTTAGCAACAGAAAGCAATTCGTTAGCATCAATAATCAAAATAGCAACCACCTACCAATAAACTACGGAGTTCCGCAAGGATCCATACTAGGACCACTTCTGTTCCAAATTTATATAAATGATATCTCCCAATTAGATTTAAACGGTGATATTTTTTTATATGCAGATGATACTGCAATTTTCTACTGGGGTAAAGATTTAAACATCTTACTAGAAAATGCACAGAGTGACTTAGACAAAATTAACAGTTGGCTCCAATCAAATATATTAACAATGAATGTTAAAAAAACAGGATACATGATTTTAAGCTCAACTCGTAAAATAATTCCTCCTCATGTACCCTTAAAAATTGAAAATAACAACCTGCAAATCCTGATACAGGAGAAATATCTTGGACTGTGCATTGATAAACACCTAACTTTTAAACAGCATATTCAAGATATTAAAGATAAAATCACCCCCTTAATTAGCGTATTCAGCCGGATATCATATCTGTTACCAAATAAAATTAAAAAAGGTTTATATTATAGCCTCGTACACTCACATTTAAACTACTTGGTTGAAATCTGGGGAAATACATGTGAAACATATATAAACGAACTACAGGTAACACAAAACAAAGTAATCAAAAAACTATTTCACTTCAAATCTAGAACATCAACAAAAAAATTATATATGGAAACAAAACTATTAAAATTAAGAAAATTATATGAATATAATATATGTCTTCTTATTTACAAAATAAATAATAAACTCATACATACAAATACAGAACTCATTAAAACGTCCCAAGTACACACACACTTTACACGGCAACACGATAAAATACATTTAAACACCATACATACTCATTATGGCAAGCAATCCATTGGTTACGAGGGAAGCAACATATACAATTGCCTCCCAGACGAAATTAAAAATGAAAAAAGTATAGGTACATTTAAAAAAAAATTGCTCAGTTTTATGCTCAATCAACAAAACAATGAAAGTGAATAATATCAGTGTGTAATATATTTATGTGTAATATATATGTTATTTCTAGTTAAATAAGTGAAAAATGTAATTTTCTTTTATCTAGAATAAAAAAAAAAAAAAAAAAAAAAAAAAAATAATATAGTGAGATATCATCGTCATTCTAATTCGTTAAATCATTTAAGATAGTGAAGTTTATTTTATTTTTAAATTTATTATAATCCGGTTCTAATCTCATCTCTGTCGTTAGTTGATTAAACCACACCACTCCAGTGTACGTGTAATAGTGTTGTGTAAAACTGGTGTGCATTAATGGAGTGCATAAGCGACCCATTGTATTTTGCCTATTGCTCTCGACACGAACCATGGCATGGTGTGACTTCTTATAGAGATCTTTGTGGATTTGAAACAGCGTATTTTTTGTATATGTATTTTTTAGTGATGGGACTTGAAAATGTTGGAAAAGTTGTGAGGTTGGGAAGTCTGATGGTTTTTTTATTAAAATTTTTATTAATAGCCTTTGAGTGATTTCCAGCGGTAAAAGTGATGATTTGTAAGCACCACTCCAAGCAACGACACCATACTGTATTATTGAATGGGCTAGAGCGTAGTAAATATTTTTAAGAATTTTTAAGTTAAGTATATTTCTTAGACTAATAAATATGTAAATGAGTTTTCTTTTATGATATTGTTTATGTGAGTTTTCCACTGATCACTGATCACTGTCTTCACGATTCACGTAACATAGTGCTCCGAAAAAAGAAAAATTCACTATGCTACGAGGTTCTTGGATTTTCGTAGAGGCAAACACGTAAAATTAATGTCATAAAAATTGTTACACTGAAGTGTTAAATAACATTTATAAATATCTCCCCATTATCGCAAATAATATTAATTTGACCACCGCTGAGGAGATGTACAAGTTATAACAGATATTATCAACATATTTGTATATTATCAACACATAAGTTATAATTAGCTATCCACAATTTGTATATACAAAACTAAAAATCGTTCCGCTCGGCCGAGATGCGCACGCGATGCGGTATCGATGCTTTTCGGAGTCTGAAATTTCTGACCATTTTGGCCGAAACGGGCTTTGAAATGAGGAGTGGCTGGGAGTGAGGAATTCGCCGGTGGTGTAAAGTAAAGTTGGCACATTTTATAAAAGTTAAGTTATTTTTACAAATGGAAAAAAACGGCCAACCACGTCCGTAAAAATGCTAATAAAATAAAAACTTGCATTATCATAAAAGGTGTTCATGCTGGCTACAAGGAAGAAGAAATTTTACTGAGAAATTCGATAAAAACCTTAATATTTTGGAATATATTTGTCAAACTTTAAATAAAATCTTGGATAAAATTCCAATGTACAATTACTTAATTTAAATATCAGATCAATGAAACAAAATTTCAATGAATTTTAACTCTCAATTAATTTACTTTTATTTATTATTTTTTCTTTATTGCATAAATGGTTAAAAAATTTCAGCAAACAAGTCCTGCTATGCCAATTGAATTGTCTTGTCAACAGGTGCTTAAAGTTTAGTTACATATACATTTTAGAAGTTATAATTTACATCTTATATCTACAGAATTAACATTTTTTCATATACCTACATTAAAGTAATTTTTTTTCCGATAGCCAATTTTTCACCATTTATTTAACCGTATTCATAGACTTACATTGCTTTATAGTGTCAGGTAATAAATTCAATATCTTCGGTATGTTGTATTCAAACGTTCTCTGTCCGTACTTATTATTAATTTCGAAACTATTTACCCGTCATTGCGCGTGAATCAAGTGCTGTATTTATGTTCTTATTTCTCTTTATGCTGCGGGGTAAATATATGCTGAATTATAATTTTTTACCATAGAATAGCCTTAACAGGTAAAATTTTGGCACTCTGAAACAGCAACAGTGTATTTTGTCTCGTTTTGAAAATATTAGGGACGACTAGTAATTTTACAATTGCGTTTTGTACAACTTGGACTTGTTTCAGATTGGTTATAGTAGTATTTCCCCATATTGTTTATCTATATCATAATAGATTCTGCCATTGACGTATAAATTATTTTAAGTGTTTCAATTGATAGGAAAATATTTAATGTGTACATTCTGCCAGCAATTGATCCGAGTCTTTTACAGGTTTTTTTTAATATGTTTGTCCCATTTGAAAATACCACTAAATCATAAACCGGACGTTATAGTGTTAACTGAAGTATTCACTAGCTACTTTGTAACATCTTGTGCTATTAATAGAAATAGTGGTATTGTTGTATTTGTTAAATCCTGATATTAAAAAATCGCAGTGGATGGAGTACCTATGCAGCGAGTTAATTGCTTAGATATTAATCTAAATGTAAATAAAATTTGTTTTAATATTATCACAATTTACCGAACACACGGATCAAATGAGTATACATTTATGCATGAATTAAGAAGCATTATCATATCAAAAAAAGAAACACCATAACAATAATCAGCGACTTCAACATATGTAGATGTTTCTTATGAAAAAAGTAACAAAATAAAAACTTAATTTATCAATCGTATGTCGGGAATGTATTTTGTATTATATATAAAAAAATTACTAGAGAAATTACGGGTCAACGTACACCTTGTATCAAACACATATGGAGTAACACTAAAGATATCGAAAAATTACACACGATAATATTAAAAAAAATAATATTACAGACCATCACACTTCCATCTATATATAACTTAATATTAATAATCATATTAATTCAGAATGCAATACTTTTACAAAAAGTCACTAAACCATCACAAATTCAGCCTAAAAATAAGTACAGAAACATGGCTTCCTGTATTAGAATCAACATGTGCTGAAACACTCGCAAATATTTTGATAATATTCTATGCAATTATATTACAGCATCAACAGATGTAAAAACTATAAAAATTAAAGCAAAATTAAAAAATAAAATCATCGATTTCACATGGCTTAGTCGTGTATATTAGAAAAAAAAGAGTTATATCGCTTAACAAAGAAATTTTCCTCAGATAAAAAACTATACACATATTATAAAAAATTAGAACAAATTAACCTGTTTACTAAAACCAAATAAAGAAAACTTTTACAAAAATGAAATTGATGTGGCTAAACACAGTGTAAAACATAATATATATGGAAAACAATAAATTAAATAAATAGTAGAAAAAAAAACTCAAATAAAAAAAAATAGTAACGGAAAAAATCTATTGATGAAACCAACAAAATGTGCTAATGCCTTCAACAAATATTTCGCTAACGTCGGTCGAAATTTAGCCACACGGATTGATGAAAATTATAAAATAGATAATTTCGCTAAGGACTGTCTTAAACAAAATATTCTGTCAGTTTTTCAACCGGTAATAACAGATGACATAAAAAATATTATTTGTGAATTAAAAGATGGATCTGGACCAGGGTTTGACGGAGTCACAGTAGAAATATTGAAAAAATACAATGAATTATTAATCGTAATTGTAAAAATCATTCACTTTGTGGCTCATCATAATTTATAATAAAAACACATAAATTTGTTTTTGACCACGATAGTTTTATTTTCACTCTACCGGTTTCGGAAGATCCCTTCCTTCGTCAGGAGAATATTTAAAACTGTTTTAAATATTCTCCTGACGAAGGAAGGGATTGAAAATAAAACTATCGTGGTCAAAAACAAATTTATGTGTTTTTATTATGAATTATTAATCTTTCCAATTACACACATTAGTTTGAATAGAGGAATATTCCCTTCCGTTTATAATAAATCTATTGTAACACCCGTTTTTAAATCTGGCAGCCCTGAAGAGATATCGAATTATCGACCTATATCTCTTGTCTCAAACATTGCGAAAATTTACGAAAAGATCGTAAAAAAGCAACTCTTGTTCTATATTGAAAATAATAAATCGAAGCCAATTTGGATTAAGAGTGAAACTAGGCACTCATGATGCCATTGCAGAACTTCAACTATATACCGTGCATTAGCTAATACACAAATGCCTGGGCATTTTCATTGATTTACGTAAAGCATTTGATAGTATCTCCCATACAAAACTAATTCAAGATATATTGTACCCTTAATTTTGCTTGCGCTTATTTAATTTGTAACCTTGATTTGTTTTTTTCTCACAAAATCGGCGCTATATAAATTAGCCAAATATTAAGATATATAATTTTAATATTCTTTAAAACACTATTTTTCTAATTTGTGTACCTGATATATTCAACCCTTAATTTCCTTACACTTACTTATTCTGTAAAAAGATATATTATTTTAATTGAATAAAAAATAATATATCGTTAATATATATTTAATATATATTTTGTGAAGAATGAGTTAATGATGAATGTAAGTAAGTCTAAAGTAATGGTGTTTGAAAGAGAAATTACGAAAACAGTGTGCAATATAGCTGTGAATGAGGAATACTTGGAGCAGGTGGATGAATTTGTGTATTTAGGAAGCATGTTTACGAGAGATGGGAAGGCTGAAAGAGATATTGAAAGAAGAGTAAATGCAGGTAACTCCATTAATGGAGGATTGAACGCAGTTGGCGCTAACAAAAAATTGTCCAAAGAAGCGAAGTTAGCAGTCCACAATGGAGTGCTGATACCTACCCTGATGTATGGAAGTGAGGCATGGAACTGGCAAAGAAAGGATGAAAGTAGATTGAATGCTGTGGAAATGAGATCCCTGAGGCTTATGTGTGGTAAAACCATGTATGATCGTGTGAGGAATGTGGAAATCCGCAAAGAGAGCAAGGCTGATGTAAGCGTAATGAGTAAGATTAAGAAAGGGACGCTTAGATGGTTTGGGCATGTAGAGCGAATGAGCGAAGATAGGAGTGTAAGGAGAATATACGATGCAAATGCGAATGGTAGCAGAAGTCGGGGACGCCCGAGGAAGACATGTCACGATCGAGTGAATCAGATACTCGAGTCGGGCCATGTCAAGAGTCAGAATAATAGAAGAGTATGTATGAGACGATGTATGAATGTGAATGAGGCAAGGAGAGTGTGCCAAGACCGAGTTGTTTGGCGGTCCGTCCTCTCTGCCTACCCCTGCGGCGAAACGGCGTGATGGTTAGTTAGTTAGTTAATTGTATTTAAAAAACACTTTTCTAATTTGTGTACCTATGTTAATGTAATGTTTGTATTTATTTCATTAATTTTTTGATTAATGTTTCTAAAATCATTATTTTTCCTGTAAAGGTAAATACTCCTCCCATAAACACGAGCTCCTGGAGCTCAACTTATGGAGTACTAGAATAATAATGAAAAAATACATTTATAAGTCTACAAATTGCTATAATTTGTAGTGTTAAATAATTTTTTTTTCATTATTTAATAATTATACAGTTTACAATGTATAATAATATTTGCTAACAATAATGATAGATAAAAATAAGTATTAACAATTTTTTTTTTTAATTTTTTGATGTTACTCTTTTATGGAAGCAGACGCTTGTGTTTAAAAGAGATGCTGAGTATCGAGATGAACATTATTTATGTAAGTATTCTTATTAATAATTTAAGGAGTTAAGAAAATTAAAAATATAAATGTATATCAACAATGTACAATTTAACGATTTATAACGTTACATTATTTATTTGACGAATTTCTTTATTTTGATTTTTTACATTGAAATGTTCTTTGATCGCTTTGAGTAGGGTTTTGTCATCTTCGATTTTTCTGACATTATCAGGTAGGTTATTAAAGTATTTTTTGCCTAGGAATGTGTAATGATGTTGTGCAAATGAGGTGTCACATTTTTGTATCGAAAACATATGTTTTTGACGAGTACGTCTTTCAGTTGAAAAACTGTGATTTTGTTTTTCTTTTATTATTTGAATTATTATGTTTTTTCGGATAAAATCATTAAATTTTAGTACTTTAAATTCTTCAAATATAGGTTGAGTTGGAAAATCTCTCGGTTTCTTCAATATTATTTAAAAAATCAGACGTTGTACAATTTTAAGAGGTAGGAGATTAGTTTTGTATGCGGATCCCCAACTGGTTACACCGTATTGGAGATTCGATTGTACTAATGCGTAGTAGACTGAAGTTAAATTTTCCAATGATAGAAAGTTACGCAGTTTCAGAAAAATATAAATTAATTTCCTTATTTTGTTAATGGTAAGTTGATTTGATCTTTCCAGCTTAGGTTTTTTCTCATTATAATTTACCTATAATATAGAAATAAAAAAAAATTACAGTCAGGACATGAAAAAAGCTTACTTTCTCTATGAGTCAGCATGTGATTCGTCAAATAATGCTAAAGAGAAAATAATTTTTCGTAATCGGCGCGTGAAAACAGCTTTTCTTTGCTATGAGGCAGAATGTGAAACGTGAAATTTCTCTTTCGCGAAAATGATTTATTGCAGTTGGAACAAGAAAAAAGCTTTTCTCTATCTACTGTGATTCAGCATGTGTCCTTTCATATGTCCCTTTTTACTGCATGAATATGTACAGTCAGGACATAAAAAACGGCTTCCCAACACTACGCGTCAGCATGTGTGTAGTGAAATAGTCCTTAAAAAATGATTTGCAGTCGGGACATGAAAACGGCTTCTATCCACTATGATTCAGCATAAATATGTTTCGAAAAATTTTCCTTACGAAAAAACAATTTCTTGCAGGCAGGACATGAAAACGGCTTCTCTTCACCATGACTCGGCACGTGTTTCATCAGATGGTCCTTTCGAGAAAAAAATTTTTTTGCAGTCGGAAAATAAAAAAGGCTTTTCTCCACCGTAAGTCATCATATGTTCCTTCAACTGTCCTTTCCCAGAACATGAATATGTAAAGTCGATACAACCAAAAGGTTTTTTTCCACTGCGGGTTAGCATGTGCCTTTTCAAACTGTGCTTTCGAGAACATGAATATGTACAGTCAATGCAAGCAAATGGTTTTTCTCCACTGTGAGTAAGCATGTGGTTCTTCAAACGTTGCTTTCCAGAACATGAATCTGTACAGTAAGCGAAAGCAAAAGGTTTTTCTCCACTGCGAGTCAGCATGTGCGTCTTTAAACTTTCTTTTGAGGACATGAATATGTATATTCAACGCAAGCAAATGGTTTTTCTCCACTGTGAGTCAGCATGTGCCTCATCAAACCTTGCTTTCGAGAACATGAATATGGACATTCAACGCAAGCAAAAGGTTTTTCTCCACTGTGAGTCAGCATGTGCGTCTTCAATCTTTCCTTTCGAGAACATGAATATGTACATTCAACGCAAGCAAAAGGTTTTTCTCCACTGTGAGTTAGCATGTGCCTCTTCAAACCTTGCTTTTGTGAACATGAATATGTACATTCAACGCAAGAAAAAGGTTTTTCTCCACTGTGAGTCAGCATGTGCGTCTTCAAACTTGCCTTTCGAGAACATAAATATGTACATTCAACGCAAGCAAAAGGTTTTCCTCCACTGTGAGTTAGCATGTGCCTCTTCAAACCTTGCTTTTGTGAACATGAATATGTACATTCAACGCAAGAAAAAGGTTTTTCTCCACTGTGAGTCAGCATGTGCGTCTTCAAACATTGCTCTCTAAAACTTGAATATGTACAGTAAACGCAAGCAAAAGGTTTTTCTCTACTGTGAGTCAGCATGTGCGTCTTCAAATTTCCCTTTTGAGAACATAAATATGTACAGTCAACACAAGCAAAATGTTTTTCTCTACTGTGAGTCAGCATGTGCCTCTTCAAAGATACATTTTGATTAAATGAAGAGCGGCAGTCGGAACATGAAAAGTGTTTTTCTCCACTGTGAATCAACATGTGTTTAGTCAAATTTCCCTTAAGAGAAAATGATTTCTTGCAGTCGGAACATGAAAATAGTTTTTCTCCACTGTGAATCAACATGTGTTGAGTCAAAAAAAACTTTTTTAAAAATGATTTCTTGCAGTCGGAACATGAAAATGGTTTTTCTCCAGTATGGTTACGCAAGTGCCATTCTGCCACTGACTTACTTGAGCAAGAGTAGTTACAATAGCTACAAGAAATTTTTTTTATCCCGGGATGCCTCTTCAGGTTTGGTACTAAATCTAAAAAAGATTCCGGACAAAGTTTTAAAATGTTAAAAAAATTAAATTATAACAGAAGACATTAAAGGAAGGATACAAATTGTGGATTTACAAATATTCGTTTGAAAGTCGAATTACCTGCTATTCGGGCAATTATTTCAGAGTGCTCTAAGCATTCCTTTTTAATATCCGGCAGATCTATGTCTATTTCCGTATAAAAAGTTCCCCTTTCATTCTGTCCTGGTTCTTCCTTCATGGGAACAGTCTCCAAGTCAGTGCTACCTGTAATAACAAACGATATATAAGGTTTATGGAAAGTTCACAAAGGGCAAATATTATTAATAAAAAGGAGTCCAGATGCCCGTTTCTTTAATCGATGAAAAAACGAAAAATTCACCGACGACAAAACCTTTGATTCTCGAACAGATTTACAAACGAGCTCACGATGTTTATGGTCAGTGGAATATCTTCCTAATCGAACTAAAACATTAACTAATGAATGGCAAGAGGTGAAGTGCTTAAAATACTGTTTAATGAAACTATTTGCAGATGATACACGTTAAGATATAAAAGAAAATCAGTTTAAAGAAGATGGGCTCAAAATACAGCACGAGCGGATCAAATATCTGTGCAGTTAAAGATTATCAAAATAAAGCACGACCGGATCACATATCTATACGGTCAAAGATAAACAAATAAGTACTAAATGTAACAAAAAGTAAATAATGTTAAATGTGAGACCATTATTTTTGAGCCAAATAATTATAATTTAGCTCAAAAATATAGTTATACAGTAAATTTTAATTTCGAAATAAAGAGAAATAGTGGAGATTTTCACTTCCGAAAACAAATCTGCTGGGAACCCAAATTTTCCTCTATTTTAAAGGTTCAAGATATTCAATACACTTCCAACGGATGTTAAAGAAGCTAAAAGCCTTGCAGCTTTTCTTGGATTATGCCTTAATGCTATAAAAAATAAGTTTTACATGAAGTGTTAAGTGTGCCTAAACGCCATAAAAGTAAATTGTACCTACAAGTAATTCTTAATGGTTTATACAAGATATGAAACGGATTTCTTATAACTAAATAAAAACATACAAAAAAAATTATATTCGGGAGGTGGATAACTATATTAGTACACAGCATTTCTATTTCACCTGCGCCTTCCTGGGACCCTGACTCCGCCTTTGTGGAAACACTCTGTGGGTTGGGAAGATCCATGGCACTGTCGTGAGAGCGCCCTGTTATGTGATGGTAATTGGTCGAATCTCACAAAATGGACCTGAAACAGAACATTGAGTCAACAGAACCTATTTTCGTGGAGTTTATTTTTGTCTACTACTCTTGATAACGAGATGAGAATTTTAATGGGTCTAGATTTGATCTTGTCCGCTTTAAAACCAGTTTTGCGTATCGGTATAACAAGCCCAGATTCAGTTCTTCATGAAATTTCATTCAAATTAGACCTTATTACAGAGAAAGCAATTGGCAGACCGAAAGAAGGAATTGTAAGACTGAAAAATGGTGAAGTGAATTTAACAATTAAATATATAAACTCCTCGCCAAAAATAGTAACTACGACGCCGAAAAACTAAGGTCACAACAAACAATAAGAAGCTTTTATCAAAACGTACGATGCGTACAAAAACGGGATGCGTACAAAACTTCATCGTAAACACAATAAGGATTATAGATACGGAAGAATAATTTTTCAATACAAAGACGTAAAATACACAGATATAACACAGTCAACAAATTGATAGGCATACAACATACTTAAACAGTCACATCTATACAATTACATGCATACAATTAGATATAGAAGATACAAGATAAGTAAATGTTTGTTGGCCGTATATATGCGTAATTTTGGAATGGACATGGCCACATTTTTGACCAAAAATTGTGTTGATTGTGTAATCTACTTATTGTTTTTATATGGAATCCGACAAAACGTTTATATTAACAGATTATATATTAACTAATTCGTGTAATAATTTTATATCTCTGCTTTGTGCAAAATACTTTGCTTACCAAAAGCTTAGTCGTAGTTTTGGAATGTTTGAATGTAACCTATACTTGTCTTGCACGAGTTTCCCCGAGACGTTATTCCTTTTCTTCATAAGTGATAATGAGATCAATCATTTCTTGTGTGGCGGTTATGTCACATCTCGCTACACCTACATAAACATTGTCTGTACAGCAACTAACCAGTAACCACTAGAGACTTCAGTTAGATAACAATATCGAAGAAAAGTGCACGTTTTGACGAAAGATTATCACTCCATGGTTCGCACACACTCTTTGTAATCGCGTCAGGGTCTCCATTTCAGATATGCATTAAGTTGATGTGTGTGGGAGTCAATACAAAATAGGGTTTAATAATAATGACGCGTCTGTTAAGGAGCTCGTTCATATATTGACTGAGGTAGTGAGGTTGCTAGTGGTCACTGGGTATACGAGATGTGACGTAGTTGCCACACTCGCTTAGTCAAGAGTAATATTAGCAAATGTATTCCCTCATTTAGTGTACCTATTGGGTTAGTGGAGGCGACATAAAACTCTAATAAAGGCGGTCTGCCAAAATGGATTGAAAAAATTATTTAATTAATAAATGTATTTATTTATTTTGTAAGAAACAAATAGCTTTAATATAATATACAACGATAGATATAAATATACAAGTTAACTGAAGTCAAGCCACAGAAGTTTCTTATGTTAAAGTTCATTAAAAATGAAATTTTAGTATCTTAAAATTAATTTGGTGTTAGGAAAGGGAGAGGAAGGGAAAATAGGAAGAGGATAGGAGATGCTCCCGATACATTCCATACTCTTATATTAATAATCGATCGTACGTGTAACTTCATATCGATATTTCTTTAGGTTATTACCAAAAACGTCAATGCTGTAAAATTTTTGTATTATATTGTGCACATATACGAGGAATTGGGGAATTTTTTCGAATTTTTGTTAAACAAGAGGGTAGATAAAATAAATCAGATTGTCGGGTTGATCTAGACGGAATATGAAGATTTGTTAAATTGCTTAGTTCTGGAGAGTCCAGACCATTATTTAGGATTTTAAATAATAAGATTTGATCAAAAATTAGACGTCGTGTTTGGAGGGAGTTAAAATTATGAAATTTAATGGATTCGGTATAATTTGAGAAGTGTAAGATTAGTTTATAATTTAAGTGATTAAAATTTTTTTTTTGAATTCTTTCTATTCTTTCGATATGGGCTTGGTATAAAGGAGTCCAGATCGGTGTACAGTGTTCCAGGTGCGGGCGAATATAAGAGGTGTAAAGGGAATATAGAGTGTGTATGATGTGGAAGGGTTTTGCTATGCGAATTATAAATCCCAGCATTTTATTGGCTTTGTTAATAATGTCATCAGTGTGTTGGATAAAGTTTAATTTAACATCCAGTGTTACCCCAAGGTTCCTGATATATTTTACTTCATTGATGTGTGTGCCGTTTAGTGAGTATACAAAATATATTTTATTTTTATTACGTGTAAATGTTAATTTATTGCATTTTGCGATGTTACTAACAAGTTTGTTTAATTCGCAATAGACAAAGAGACGATTGAGGTCCTCTTGAAGTTTAATGCAGTCGTTGATTGATTTAATAACTACGTATATTTTTTTATCATCTGCATATGCTAGCTAATTAGTATGTAAAAAAATATTTGTGAATATCGTATATATACACATTAAATAATAATGGGCCTAAATGAGAACCTTGAGGTACACCGGAGGGCACAGAGGAGAAGCTGGACTTTGTTCCCTCAACTAAGACACTTTGAAGTCTACTCCAAAGGTATGAAGTGAGCCAACGGAGTAAGTCACCATGGATGCCTAATTGTTTTAATTTTTGAGTTAGAATGAAATTGTTTACCTTATCGAAGGCCTTAGAGAAATCAGTGTAGATTACATCTACTTGGTTTCTATTGTCCATATTGCACGTTGAATATTCCGTAAAATTTACCAAGTTTGTTAGTACTGATCATTTTTGAAGAAATCCGTGTTGTGGGTTTTGTATATTACGAACAATTGTTGTGTAAATTTGATCGTACACAATTCGCTCAAAAGTTTACTAAATACCGTGAGTATTGAGATTGGGCGGTAATTTTCAATGTTATTTTTTGACCCTGTTTTATGAATAGGGATTATAATAGCTTCTATAAACTTTGTAGGAAATTTACCTTCTTTTAGTGACATTATAAATATGTCAGTTAAAGGGTAAGAAAGATTTGTGGCACATTTTTTGATGAAATATGGCGAGATACCGTCACTACCAGCACCCTTACTAACATCTAAATTTTTCAGGTATTTATTGATCATAAGATTGTCAATATTTATGTAACCAATCGAAGAATCATTATTTACATAAGTAGAACTATCGATTGTGCTGATATTGTTCGTACCCATATCGCTTACGTAGGTGGACTGAAAGTGTTTAGAGAATAATTGACATACTTGATTAGCGCCGGTGCCTGATTCGTCTTTAAGGTGCATGATTTGTAGGATGCCAGTTGTTGTACTTTTGTTTTGAGCGTAATTCCAGAGTTGTTTATTATTATTCTGAATATTAGATTCAAATAAACATATATATTTACTATAGCAATGCTTCTGTAGGTGTTTTTGTTGAGTACGTTTGATAGCGAACTCTATGTAATCTATTGGGTTATTAGAGGATTTCCATTTTTTTATGAAGTTTTTGTTTTTCTTTGATGATTTTGATTAGAGGAGCTGAATACAAGTTCGGAAAATTTTTCTTTTTGACGAGGCGTTTGGGGACAAATTGGTTGATGGTATTGATTATAACACTTTCAACTGTAAAATTAGTGGCAGGCACCAAATTTTACTTTTCTAGACGATACTTCCCGAGGGATAATTGAAATAAACCCCACAGAAGAATCGATTTTCTAGGCCTCCTAGTGCAAAGACGACTGTATTTACCTCCATTACCCTGGCCGCGGGCCGAATATTGGTTTTACACGACTTCATCACTTATTTGGTTAAAATTCTGGCTTTCTTTAAGGGAATTTTCTCGTCTGAAGCGAAGTCACGATGGACACCACTGGAGAGTTAGTTATTAATGTTTGCTGTAGTCAACATTGAAATTGAAAACATTAAGCAGTATTAACTGCGTAATTTACTAGGGTAGTGCGTAATTTATCAGCTTTAAAACTAACCAATAACTATGAGCAACTTAACTATGACAGGAATAATCGATCATATCTATTCATATCATTGATCCATATCTCAAATGGAATCTTCATACTCAAAAAATTGCAAACAAAATAAGAAAAACCATGCACTTCTTCAGAATCATACGAAACTTTCTCGGCTTACAACACCTGAAAATTATTTATTTTGTAGTCTGCCAATCTATTATTGAGTATGGTATCATAGCATAGGGAGGCGGCACTTCATCTGCACTAGACCCAATCTATTATTGAGTATGGTATCATAGCATGGGGAGGCGGCACTTCATCTGCACTAGACCCAATCTATTATTGACTATGGTATCATAGCATGGGGAGGCGGCACTTCATCTGCACTAGACCCAATCATAAAGGCTCAGAAAACAATTTTAAAAATAATTCTAAGGCTACCTATAATTACAGACTCGAATCTAATTTTTAATATTATGAATGTGTTTGATGTTCGGCAGCTATATGCAAAAACTATCCTAACTCATCTTTACTCAAATATACATAATTACTACGAAAAAAGTTTAAATACACGATGTACTCGAAGCAACAACAAATACTTACTACAAATAATAATAATAATAATAATAATAATAAGTAAGAAAATAGTAATACCGGGCATTTCAATTAAAAGAGGAATTTTTCAAGGAGACTCATTGAGTCCTCTTTGGTTTTGCTTAGCATTGAATCCTCTATCTAAAATGTTAATTAAAAGCAAGTTTGGAATAAAAGTTAAGGGTAATACAAGGGAGAGTAGTACAATTTCGCATTTATTATATATGGATGACATAAAATTATTTTCGAATTCTGAACAAAATTTAGAGAAAATGATCGAGGTAGTTAAAAACTTTTCAGATGATATCAAAATGACTTTTGGTTTAGATAAATGTAGAACGATCCATATAGAGAAAGGCAAAATTGTAGATGGGGACGAGAGTATATTTAGAAATTTCCAAATTACTAGTATGAAAAGGGATGAGGTTTATAAGTATTTAGGATACCCACAATCAAATAGATTAGACCATACTAGTATTAAAAATGATATTAGGATTAAATTTCAAACTAGGATCAGGAAAATTTTAAAATGCAATCTATCTGCTAAAAATTTAGTAAAAGCAATAAATACTTGGGCAATACCTCTATTAACGTACTCATTTGGCATAATTAAATGGTCTAATACAGATTTAGATAACTTAGAAAGATTAATTAGAACTACACTAACAAAATTTAATTGCCATCATCCAAATTCAGCTATAGAACGAGTTAATTTACCTAGAAATTTAGGAGGTAGAGGCATAGTCAAAATAACTTCTTTGAAACATAATCAGGTAGAAATGCTTAGAACTTTTTTCCATAGGAAAGCTCATAGCTCAGAAATGCACAAAATAATTTGCAAGGCAGATAGAAATATTACACCTTTAAATTTATACGATGAGAATGCCAAAATTTTTATAAATCCCAACCAGGAACTATTAGATTCCTGGTCAAATAAAATTTTACACGCAAAACACTTCAATTATCTCAACCAAACGTATGTTGACAAATTTTCGTCAAACAAATGGTTGAGTATTGGAGAGTTGAGCGCAGAAATAGAAGGATTTATGCTTGCCATTCAGGATAGAGTCATTAATACTAAAAATTATAGAAAGCATATAATCAAAGATACAAATCAAATTGATGATTTGTGTAGAAAATGTTTGGCTTTTCCGGAAACTATAGAACATATTATATCGGGATGTTCTATATTAGCACCGTCCGAGTATACATTTAGGCACAATCAAGTTTTAAAAATAATTCACCAAAATTTGGTAATTAAACATAACTTGATTGACTGCCGTAATATAGTACCATATTATGAATACGAACCAAATTCATTTTTAGAAAACGAATTTTATAAAATATATTATGATAAAACTATACTGACAGATCGAACGATTAGTCATAATAGACCCGATATAGTTTTACATGACAAAATTAAAAAAATAACTTATATCATTGATGTCGCTATTCCAAATTCCTGTAACATTCAAAAATCTGTTAATGAAAAAATTAGAAAATACACAGATTTAGGAAACGAAATAAAAAGAATTTGGCATTCTCAGACTATAAAAATATTACCATTCGTTATTTCGGCTACTGGCATTATACCTAGCTCTCTCATTAAAAATTTAGGCGTATTAGATCTATCAAAAAATTTATATATAAAGATGCAAAAGTCGGTCATTTTGAATACATGTAGGATAACGAAAGATTTTTTAAATATTTATGTTGAGGGATCAGTAGGATTTATAGGCCCTGTTAGAAGTTCTACCGAGCCGAACCCTCTGATATGAAAATATCTGGAGTCGGTGAATTTTTTTTTCCCATTTGATCTCTGGTGAGTTGACGTGTTGTTGTTCTTGTATTGTTTTGTATTTATTTTACTTATGTAATGCACTTGCATAGTGTTGATTGACTAGCTGATCATTTGTGGAAAAGTGAGTGGAAGGGTTCAATTTTTCCTATGGGGAAGATTTAACCCGGACAACAAAATCGGAAGCATATAAAATAATGTTGACAAAATTAAGTCAAACAAATGGTTGAGTATTGGAGAGTTGAGCGCAGAAATAGAAGGATTTATGCTTGCAATTCAGGATAGAGTCATTAATACTAAAAATTATAGAAAGCATATAATCAAAGATACAAATCAAATTGATGATTTGTGTAGAAAATGTTTGGTTTTTCCGGAAACTATAGAACATATTATATCGGGATGTTCTATATTAGCACCGTCCGAGTATACATTTAGGCACAATCAAGTTTTAAAAATAATTCACCAAAATTTGGTAATTAAACATAACTTGATTGAATACGAACCAAATTCATTTTTAGAAAACGAATTTTATAAAATATATTATGATAAAACTATACTAACAGACCGAGCGATTAGTCATAATAGACCCGATATAGTTTTACATGACAAAATTAAAAAAATAACTTATATCATTGATGTTGCTATTCCAAATTCCTGTAATATTCAAAAATCTGTTAGTGAAAAAATAAGAAAATACACAGATTTAGGAAATGAAATAAAAAGAATTTGGCATTCTCAGACTATAAAAATATTACCATTCGTTATTTCGGCTACTGGCATTATACCTAGCTCTCTAATTAAAAATTTAGGCGTATTAGATCTATCAAAAAATTTATATATAAAGATGCAAAAGTCGGTCATTTTGAATACATGTAGGATAACAAAAGATTTTTTAAATATTTATGTTGAGGGATCAGTAGGATTTATAGGCCCTGTTAGAAGTTCTACCGAGCCGAACCCTCTGATATGAAAATATCTGGAGACGGTGAATTTTTTTTTTCCCATTTGATATCTGGTGATTTGACGTGTTGTTGTTCTTGTATTGTTTTGTATTTATTTTACTTATATAATGCACTTACATAGTGTTGATTGACTAGCTGATCATTTGTGGAAAAGTGAGTGGAAGGGTTAAGTTTTTCCTTTGGGGAAGACTTAACCCGGACAACTAAATCGGAAGTTTAAAAAAAAAAATAATAATAATAATAATAATGTCCTCTTTGGTTTTGCTTAGCATTGAATCCTCTATCTAAAATGTTAATTAAAAGCAAGTTTGGAATAAAAGTTAAGGGTAATACAAGGGAGAGTAGTACAATTTCGCATTTATTATTTATGGATGATATAAAATTATTTTCGAATTCTGAACAAAATTTAGAGAAAATGATCGAGGTAGTTAAAAACTTTTCAGATGATATCAAAATGACATTTGGTTTAGATAAATGTAGAACGATCCATATAGAGAAAGGCAAAATTGTAGATGGGGACGAGAGTATATTTAGAAATTTCCAAATTACTAGTATGAAAAGGGATGAGGTTTATAAGTATTTAGGATACCCACAATCAAATAGATTAGACCATAGTAGTATTAAAAATGATATTAGGATTAAATTTCAAACTAGGATAAGGAAAATTTTAAAATGCAATCTATCTGCTAAAAATTTAGTAAAAGCAATAAATACTTGGGCAATACCTCTATTAACGTACTCATTTGGCATAATTAAATGGTCTAATACAGATTTAGATAACTTAGAAAGATTAATTAGAACTACGCTAACAAAGTTTAATTGCCATCATCCAAATTCAGCTATAGAACGAGTTAATTTACCTAGAAATTTAGGAGGTAGAGGTATAGTCAAAATAACTTCTTTGAAACATAATCAGGTAGAAATGCTAAGAACTTTTTTCCATAGGAAAGCTCATAGCTCAGAAATGCACAAAATAATTTGCAAGGCAGATAGAAATATTACACCTTTAAATTTATACGATGAGAATGCCAACATTTTTATAAATCCCAACCAGGAATTATTAGATTCCTGGTCAAATAAAATTTTACACGCAAAACACTTCAATTATCTCAACCAAACGTATGTTGACAAAATTAAGTCAAACAAATGGTTGAGTATTGGAGAGTTGAGCGCAGAAATAGAAGGATTTATGCTTGCAATTCAGGATAGAGTCATTAATACTAAAAATTATAGAAAGAATATAATCAAAGATACAAATCAAATTGATGATTTGTGTAGAAAATGTTTGGCTTTTCCGGAAACTATAGAACATATTATATCGGGATGTTCTATATTAGCACCGTCCGAGTATACATTAAGGCACAATCAAGTTTTAAAAATAATTCACCAAAATTTGGTAATTAAACATAACTTGATTGACTGCCGTAATGTAGTACCATATTATGAATACGAACCAAATTCATTTTTAGAAAACGAATTTTATAAAATATATTATGATAAAACTATACTAACAGACCGAGCGATTAGTCATAATAGACCCGATATAGTTTTATATGACAAAATTAAAAAAACAACTTATATCATTGATGTTGCTATTCCAAATTCCTGTAATATTCAAAAATCTGTTAGTGAAAAAATAAGAAAATACACAGATTTAGGAAATGAAATAAAAAGAATTTGGCATTCTCAGACTATAAAAATATTACCATTCGTTATTTCGGCTACTGGCACTATACCTAGCTCTCTAATTAAAAATTTAGGCGTATTAGATCTATCAAAAAATTTATATATAAAGATGCAAAAGTCGGTCATTTTGAATACATGTAGGATAACAAAAGATTTTTTAAATATTTATGTTGAGGGATCAGTAGGATTTATAGGCCCTGTTAGAAGTTCTAACGAGCCGAACCCTCTGATATGAAAATATCTGGAGACGGTGAATTTTTTTTCCCATTTGATATCTGGTGATTTGACGTGTTGTTGTTCTTGTATTGTTTTGTATTTATTTTACTTATATAATGCACTTACATAGTGTTGATTGACTAGCTGATCATTTGTGGAAAAGTGAGTGGAAGGGTTAAGTTTTTCCTTTGGGGAAGACTTAACCCGGACAACTAAATCGGAAGTTTTAAAAAAAATAAAAAAATAATAATAATAATGCAATCTATCTGCTAAAAATTTAGTAAAAGCAATAAATACTTGGGCAATACCTCTATTAACGTACTCATTTGGCATAATTAAATGGTCTGATACAGATTTAGATAACTTAGAAAGATTAATTAGAACTACGCTAACAAAGTTTAATTGCCATCATCCAAATTCAGCTATAGAACGAGTTAATTTACCTAGAAATTTAGGAGGTAGAGGTATAGTCAAAATAACTTCTTTGAAACATAATCAGGTAGAAATGCTAAGAACTTTTTTCCATAGGAAAGCTCATAGCTCAGAAATGCACAAAATAATTTGCAAGGCAGATAGAAATATTACACCTTTAAATTTATACGATGAGAATGCCAACATTTTTATAAATCCCAACCAGGAATTATTAGATTCCTGGTCAAATAAAATTTTACACGCAAAACACTTCAATTATCTCAACCAAACGTATGTTGACAAAATTTCGTCAAACAAATGGTTGAGTATTGGAGAGTTGAGCGCAGAAATAGAAGGATTTATGCTTGCCATTCAGGATAGAGTCATTAATACTAAAAATTATAGAAAGCATATAATCAAAGATACAAATCAAATTGATGATTTGTGTAGAAAATGTTTGGCTTTTCCGGAAACTATAGAACATATTATATCTGGATGTTCTATATTAGCACCGTCCGAGTATACATTTAGGCACAATCAAGTTTTAAAAATAATTCACCAAAATTTGGTAATTAAACATAACTTGATTGACTGCCGTAATATAGTACCATACTATGAATACGAACCAAATTCATTTTTAGAAAACGAATTTTATAAAATATATTATGATAAAACTATACTAACAGACCGAGCGATTAGTCATAATAGACCCGATATAGTTTTACATGACAAAATTAAAAAAATAACTTATATCATTGATGTCGCTATTCCAAATTCCTGTAACATTCAAAAATCTGTTAATGAAAAAATTAGAAAATACACAGATTTAGGAAACGAAATAAAAAGAATTTGGCATTCTCAGACTATAAAAATATTACCATTCGTTATTTCGGCTACTGGCATTATACCTAGCTCTCTCATTAAAAATTTAGACGTATTAGATCTATCAAAAAATTTATATATAAAGATGCAAAAGTCGGTCATTTTGAATACATGTAGGATAACGAAAGATTTTTTAAATATTTATGTTGAGGGATCAGTAGGATTTATAGGCCCTGTTAGAAGTTCTAACGAGCCGAACCCTCTGATATGAAAATATCTGGAGACGGTGAATTTTTTTTCCCATTTGATATCTGGTGATTTGACGTGTTGTTGTTCTTGTATTGTTTTGTATTTATTTTACTTATATAATGCACTTACATAGTGTTGATTGACTAGCTGATCATTTGTGGAAAAGTGAGTGGAAGGGTTAAGTTTTTCCTTTGGGGAAGACTTAACCCGGACAACTAAATCGGAAGTTTTAAAAAAAATAAAAAAATAATAATAATAATGCAATCTATCTGCTAAAAATTTAGTAAAAGCAATAAATACTTGGGCAATACCTCTATTAACGTACTCATTTGGCATAATTAAATGGTCTGATACAGATTTAGATAACTTAGAAAGATTAATTAGAACTACGCTAACAAAGTTTAATTGCCATCATCCAAATTCAGCTATAGAACGAGTTAATTTACCTAGAAATTTAGGAGGTAGAGGTATAGTCAAAATAACTTCTTTGAAACATAATCAGGTAGAAATGCTAAGAACTTTTTTCCATAGGAAAGCTCATAGCTCAGAAATGCACAAAATAATTTGCAAGGCAGATAGAAATATTACACCTTTAAATTTATACGATGAGAATGCCAACATTTTTATAAATCCCAACCAGGAATTATTAGATTCCTGGTCAAATAAAATTTTACACGCAAAACACTTCAATTATCTCAACCAAACGTATGTTGACAAAATTTCGTCAAACAAATGGTTGAGTATTGGAGAGTTGAGCGCAGAAATAGAAGGATTTATGCTTGCCATTCAGGATAGAGTCATTAATACTAAAAATTATAGAAAGCATATAATCAAAGATACAAATCAAATTGATGATTTGTGTAGAAAATGTTTGGCTTTTCCGGAAACTATAGAACATATTATATCTGGATGTTCTATATTAGCACCGTCCGAGTATACATTTAGGCACAATCAAGTTTTAAAAATAATTCACCAAAATTTGGTAATTAAACATAACTTGATTGACTGCCGTAATATAGTACCATACTATGAATACGAACCAAATTCATTTTTAGAAAACGAATTTTATAAAATATATTATGATAAAACTATACTAACAGACCGAGCGATTAGTCATAATAGACCCGATATAGTTTTACATGACAAAATTAAAAAAATAACTTATATCATTGATGTCGCTATTCCAAATTCCTGTAACATTCAAAAATCTGTTAATGAAAAAATTAGAAAATACACAGATTTAGGAAACGAAATAAAAAGAATTTGGCATTCTCAGACTATAAAAATATTACCATTCGTTATTTCGGCTACTGGCATTATACCTAGCTCTCTCATTAAAAATTTAGACGTATTAGATCTATCAAAAAATTTATATATAAAGATGCAAAAGTCGGTCATTTTGAATACATGTAGGATAACGAAAGATTTTTTAAATATTTATGTTGAGGGATCAGTAAGATTTATAGGCCCTGTTAGAAGTACTACCGAGCCGAACCCTCTGATATGAAAATATCTGGAGACGGTGAATTTTTTTTTCCCATTTGATCTCTGGTGAGTTGACGTGTTGTTGTTCTTGTATTGTTTTGTATTTATTTTGCTAATATAATGCACTTACATAATGTTGATTGACTAGATGATCATTTGTGGAAAAGTGAGTGGAAGGGTTAAGTTTTTCCTTTGGGGAAGATTTAACCCGGACAACTAAATCGGAAGTTTAAAAAATCTTATTCAATAAATTTGCAACTATGAACATGTAAATATCTAGAATACATAAAAAAATTACAAAAAGTTGAGGGTTCTTATTATAATGTAAATAATAGAAATGTTAATGTTTATCACAGCCCGCCTCACTAGGCTTAGCCTGTGTTGAGGCAGCTATCTACCAAGTTTATTTATAGTACCATAACGTACCTACAAATATATAAAAATACGAACACTCAATAGTTAGGTAGCATCAATATCAATACATCATTTACCAAGTTCGTTTATAGTCGTAATAATATACCTACAATTATATGAAAATACATACAATAATTGGGTTACATCAAAAACTGCGAATTTGGATGAGTGCGCCGGTAACGGCCCTTTCATTACTTTTGATCCAAATTTTTACGCTATCCTTGAAATTTTTTTGTGAATGACATGTTTTAATTTTTGTTATTTGTTTTTGGGGTGTTATGCCGTGTTGCGCTAACTCCTTCTTTAGCCAACGTTTCGGACAACATTGCAGTGTCCATCATCAGGGCAGATGTGTTATTTTTAACACATCTGATAACACATCAGACAAAACAAAAATAACAAAGACAACAACAAAAATAACACATCTGCCCTGATGATGGACACTGCAATGTTGTCCGAAACGTTGGCTAAAGAAGGAGTTAGCGCAACACGGCATAACACCCCAAAAACAAATAACAAAAATACTTTTGGCCGTGAAAATCTTAAATCATATTTGACATGTTTTAATTTTATCAGGAAGAATGTTGTAAATTCTTGTCGCAAGATATCTAAAATTCCGTTGACCAAAAGTAGTGTGCGTTACAGGAATTTGAAGTAAGTCTTTGTTATTGCTTCGAGTACAGCGAGTATGAGATCTTTTTTCATAGTATGTATGTATATTTGTGTAAATGTGAGTGAGTATTGTTTTTGCGTATGTCTGCCGAACATCAAACACATTAAAATTTTTAAAGATTAAGTTCGAGTCAGTTATTAGAGGAAGCCTAAGAATTATTTTTATAATAGTTTTCTGTGCCTTTATGATTGGGTCTAGTGCAGATGAAGTTCCACCTCCCCACGCTATGATACCATACTCAATAATAGATTGACAGAGTGCAAAATAAACCATTTTCAAGTATTGTGAGTTGAGGAAGTTTCGTATCGTTCTGAAGAAGTGCATGGTTTTTCTTATCTTGGTTGCAATAATTTGAGTGTGAAGATTCCATTTGAGGTATGGATCAATGGTGAGGCCGAGGTACTTTATCTGAGCAGTGCGCTCAATGTAGGGACACTGACAACATTCTTCAGCATTCGAACATGTGTGTATTCTAATAGAGGCATCGTCACGAGGTTGACCTGTAATATTAATGCTTGATGTGATGTACTTGGTTTTCTCGGCATTCAATGTGAGCGAGTTTGTATCCAACCACTTTTTTACAATGCTTATGTCCGTTTCAGCTTTTTTGTAGACAGCTGGCCAAGTGTCAGCTTCAAACAGAAGAACAGTGTCATCGGCAAAACTAACAATTTTCCCCTGAATATTAATATTACATAGGTCGTTAATATACACCAGGAACAAAATCGGTCCTAATATGCTTCCTTGTGGTATACCATAATTAGTTGAGCAGGTGTTGCTTAGTATGTTATTTATTTTAACCTGTTGCTTACGTCCATTAAGGTAGCTTTTAAAGAATTTAAGTTCGTTGTCCGCAATACCGATTTTTTCAAGTTTATTTGTTAATTTACTGTGCGATATTGTATCAAAGGCTTTAGAAAGGTCTAAGAAGATTGAGATACATTTTTTGCTTTTATCAAGGTTTTTAACAATGAAATCAGTGACAGCAGCAATAGCGTCTGAGGTACTCTTGTTTTCTTGAAACCCGTATTGATTTTCTGAGATCAGTTTATGGCTCACGAGAAATTTTACCAACTGTGCATTGATAACCTTTTCAAATACTTTAGATAGACTAGTTAGTAGAGTTATTGGTCTGTAGTTGTTTATGTCTGTCTTGTTACCTGTTTTATGTATAGGAATAACAATACCTTGTTTCAGGTTTGAGGGGAAGTGGCCCTGTGTGATACTAGAGTTTATTAAGTGTTCTAGGGGCAATACAATTTCCGTAGACAGCGTTTTTAAAATCTTGGTTGATAACCCATCAACTCCGGTACTGGACGTGTTTTTTAGGGAATTAATTATTTTTAGAATCTCTTGCCCAGACACTGTTTGAAAGTTAAATCTTCTTTGAGAAAATTGGAGTCCTGATTCAGTAGGTTGAACATTCCCACAATTTGGTAGACGAGAAGCAAGATGTGACCCAATATTAATAAAAAAATTATTGATGTGATCCGCAACGAGCTTTGGGTTTTTTGAGGTGTCAATAATTTCTCCATCAATGCAGAGTTTACTTATGTCCTGTTTGTCTTTGGTGTTTTGTGTATTTGTGGCTTCTCTTAAAATTTGCCATATTTTTTTGGGATCGTTGTTGCTTTCTTTGATTTTGCCTCCGTAATAGATTTCTTTTGCCTTTCTAATTACGTCACCGCACGTATTTCTGTATCTTTTGTAGATGTTTATTGCTATTAAGTCATAAGGATTATCTTTCACTTTTTTGTGAAGTGCGTTTCTTCTACGAATGCAGTTGATGATTGAATAGTTTATCCATGATTTCAAAGGTTTAATTTTGTTCGGAATATTTTTTGTCAGAGTTGTGGTATTATTAATTAATTCGTTTTTCAAAAAGTCCACAAAATATCTACATGAATCATCTATGTTTTTTATTTGGAAGAGTTCTTGCCAAGATTTATTTTTAATTATGTTTTTTAAATTTTCAAAATTAATGTTATTGTAAACGATTGACTGATCTCTTCTATTTTTAGTGATTTTAGATTGCAATGAAAAAATAGTTGTGTAATGGTCTGTAATTGTCGATTTGTAAACGATGCTTTTATTTTGTTTATTAGTTTTGACCATTATGTGATCAATGCATGATGTTGAGTCATTAACAATTCTTGTTGGTGTATTGATGGTACTAATTAATCCATGGAACCCTAACATGTTAAGGTAGTCGTGACATTGGTGGTGTGGATTTTTTGGGAGTATGTTGATATTTAAATCTCCCATAATTATAAGGTTTTTAACATATGAAAGATTAGAGATTATGCTATTGAGGCTATTAAGAAAAGGTGTAATATTACGGATCGATGGAGAGCGGTATATAGCTAGAATGCATGTATCATTATTGTATATTATTTTCATACAGCATGCGTCGATGATGTTTATTTCGCTTACAATGGAGTTTAGATCATTTTTTTGTGTATACCACAATCCCATCGTTCTGTCCGTTGTGTATTGTCGAATTGAAAGAAGAGTAGTAATTTATAAATTTTGGAGTGTAAATATTTGTCAACCAACATTCTGTAAGAATGATTACATCAAAGTCTATATTTAGGTGGCTAAGCTGTATCTGGAGTTCATTAAAGTTTTTATTTATCGATCTAATATTTTGATGCATAATAGTAGTGTTTTCTGGAAAGGATATCAGATATTTACACAATTTATCATCTGATGTTGTATACAAATTGTCTTGATCACTTAGTTCTTCATACATGTCATTTATAGTAGTAGCCATATTATAATTTAAATTACAGAAAAAAAAAACAGTTTAATTCCTTTGAGTGAGAGCTCCATTAATCCGCAGCCATCACTGGGGATTTCAACCTTTGATTGAATGTGCAGGAGGTGAATAATTATTGTTGCAGTAAGAAAGTAAGTTTAAAATATGACTCTCCCATGTGAGGGGAATCGACCCAGTGAATGACGAGATAGGGAGGGGCTCTCAGCCAAAAAAACTAATCAATTTTTTTAAGATCATCGGAATGTTTGATGTAATGTACTAATCTATCGCCTTCATTTTTTTTAACCATTATTTTGCAGTCTTTGTACCACACGTATCTGAAACCCCTTTCTTTTGCCTTTGTCTTAGCCCTCCACAGGAGATCTTTGAAGTAGGGACCGAGGATTTCACTGATAAAAATCTTCTGGAATCCGTTTCCTTGCGTTGCGACTGGGTTGAGTAGCTTCTTGTTCCGAATAATCTGCCGTCTTTTTTGGGGGTTACTAAATCTAACTTGTAATTTAGGAGGGACTCCTGGTCGTCGGTCCGGAATTATCTGGATGTCGAGAATATCGTCGCTTTTTAATTCGACACCTGTTACTGCAGCCACCCGTTTGATTGATTCCGCGGGCTGCTCTCCCTCTTTTTCTGGAATCCCGGCAAATTCTAGGCTGTCTTCGCGAGTTGTTTGTTCCACTTCTGCCAATCTGACTTCAAGGCTTTTGATTTTTCCATCTTTCTCCGCTAGTTCCTTTCTCAAGGTTTCTACTTCCGAAACCAACTTAATGATGGTCTCCATCTTTAGATGGATGTCATCATATTGACGACTGATGAAATCTCTAGTGTTTCTGCTTTCTTGATTTTCATCATCAATTTTTTTTATTATTGCTTGTTTAAAAACTTCTAATTTTTTTTCCATCTTCAGCTCCATTTTCTCCAGCAGGATGTCAATATTTATCGCGTGTGGCTCCGGTGTAGGGCTAGTCGCGGTTGTTTGCCCTTTGCTTCTCAGATTTTTTTCCATTTCGAAAATAAGTTTTGTATGAAAGGTCGAACACTGCCTATTTTACCCTTTTGGTTGACACTTGATTCACTTGGAAATGTTATAAATTTTGCTATATATTTTTTTTTCGTTTTAAATCTGTCAGTTAAATTATTCACTGGTGTGAAACTGGTGTGAAACTAACACTGACTATAAGTATATTCTTATCAGATTTAATGTATGTACTATGCGTTTTTTTTATTACCGATAACACATACTACGTTTTAAATACCGATAACACATACTACGTTTGGTCAACGAAACATTAAATAAATACTTTGCGACAAGACTCTTCCAGACAGCATAAAAAAATGTGATTCACAAAAAAAATTCAAAGATAATGTTAAAACTTGGATCAAAAATAAGAATAGGGCCTTCACCGGTGCATTCACCCAAATTCGCAGATATTGTCACCACATTATTGAGCGAATACATCTTAATACAAGTATAGGTATGTTCAAAGGTATTAGGAACTAACACGAAAACTACTGCCTCAACACAGGCTAGCCTAGTGAGGCGGTATTTGAGAAACTTCAACTAACTGCACTTTTATTTTCTTTTTACCTTCATCATATTATGTTTGTATTTTTCTGTTAATTTTAAAGCCAAAAATCAAAATGAATATAAACAAATCAATGTACACCATAATATGTATTTATAGTTGTAATGTGAAAACTTTCCTTAAGAAAGATATTATTATTATAGATTTAACTGGTTAAAATAGTATAAGCGATATTATGCATAATTAAAGGAAAAAGGATGACAAGTGTCGAAAAAGCTTGAAATTTATTTAATAAAATAAAATAACATACTTTTTGTTTTAAAACCACGAGTTTTTAATAATTTTTAGAACCGACCGGTTTCGCTTTACTCAAGCATCTTCAGGGTACAAATTATTATTAAACAAGAAGTACAGAGTGTGAGCTTATATAAAATAATTTTTCATAGGTAGACAACAAAATATTTTTTGTATTTGGACAGGGACAGAGCGTCAACTGAATTCCTTCCTCAATCTTATTAACTCTTATCATAATCAAATTAAATTCACAATAGAGATAATTAGCAATAATTCAACCTTAAATTTATTAGACCTTACCTTATCGATCGTCAATAACAAAATTGAATTTAACATATTTCGTAAACCCTCCTTTACTGATATTGTAATCCACAGTAGGTACATTGAATCATCCATTTACACCTAAGCACTCCGCATTCCATTCAATGGTCCATCGTTCGGTCACAATTCCAATGTCAGATAATAATTTTGCTTTCTACAATAATATGAAAAATATTTATTCATGCAAGTACTTACTGACCGTAATGTTTATTTCAGGAACAAGTGTGAACAATGATATTCACCTGCATTAAATTTTCGACAAATCGAGCTTCATTATGTGGATTCTTATTTGACAGCTAGGCCATAGATGTTTGTAAAAAACAGATGGTTAGTCTATGACATTCGCCTTACGGTAGGTACTGGAGCAACGAATAATATAATATTTTCAAATTCATTTATGTTTGAAAGACGCCAATTGATTTAATTTACTATTCATTTTAGTGGTTCTTAATAGTACAACAAAACTATTAAGAACTACTAAAATGAAGACACTAGCACTAGTCCAAATGCTAAAGCTTCTTACGGCTTAATATGAAGTGTCTTAGCAGCACTCGTCAATGCGCTAGCTATTTTTTCAAGATAACAGCAAAATTTGATTCAATGGGCAGGAGCTTCTTCCAGATCATTTTTCATAAAAATACACTAAGGCAAGGAGGTAAAAGGTCTCCCACTCTATATAATTTGTACTTATAAAGGATCTCCTACGAGAACTCGACGACTCTCGAAATGTTTGCTGTCACATCACTAAAGTTAAGGAGGTCAAACAAAAAATGAGTGTGAACAGCCGTTTATGGGGCATATTTGCACATCTCCCGTCTCCAGAGGGCCATCAGAGGGGACTCCATCCAGGAAACCATGGCAGTGATGAATTTGTTACTTGATTGGCGTAGTCTGCGCCATAAGCTTCCCATGTGATGGCGGAGAAGCGCTCTGAAAGAGTATACTCGTCCCTCCAGGAACATTTCCGTGGCGCTGCAGTATCTCGGTAGGCGGAATAGTTGGCGATATGTATTATTGTAAGCAACTTTTAGCTTATGCCATTGGGATGAAATGTAATCCACCCACAGTTCTGACGTGTACAGCGAAGTGCAATATGCATAGAAAAGTATATTTTTCACGTTTGTACTGCAAAAATAAAAACACCTTGACAGCATACCTGCTCTAACGGATTTCGCTCTTCTTTGCCTTTCCATATCCTCGATGTCTTTCAGGTCGTCTGTGATAATATGTCCCAGGTATTTGACGCTACGACTAACATCCATTTTCCTTCCATCTAGCCATACTGAAGGTGATAGCATGTTTTCGTTTTTGCATTTGAAAACCATAACTGTTGATTTGGACGTATTAAATACAAGGTTAAGATTTTTGCAAAATCTTCACATATTTGGAGTAGTTTCATCAGTGCGCTAAGTGACGGTACTGAAAGAACCATATCATATGCGTAGTTAATATTGTTTACACATACTCCTTGAACATGGAAACTTATCGTACTGTTATTAAGTCTTTGAATTAGTTCATCAGTATATATATTAAACAGTGCTGGAGACATCCTTCTTCCTTGCATTACGCCACTTTTCAAATAAAATGGGTCGGAAAACTCGCCAGACCATTTCACCACATATTCTTGCTGCGTTTGCCAAATTAAAAGAATCGCTTGTTATGACGCTACGTCACAACACCCAATGATGACGGGATTTTGGCATTGATAGCAATGTAATGGGCAGCATTGTCTTTGACAATCTTTGTTTATTTTGAACAAGAGCAACACCGAGAGGCAAGAAGAAGGAAGCTTCCTGTTTCCGGCCACTCTAGAACGGATTCACGAGGAGGCCAAGTGGATCGGTTGGATACAGTCAATTATTTAATAAAAGTGTCATCTTAATCGTACGATTTCAAGCACAGTGGTTCGAGTGCTGAGTACTAATTATGGGTTGTGCATATTTGTAAATGTCAAATCAATAGCACGGATGTTACATTTACGGCGTGAAGCCGAACTCGATTGAATGGCGTAATGAAGAGCATCGAAATTTTATCGGCTCCCGTCCTGGTATCCTCCAGTGAATGTTGTGCTTTTCCGCAATAAACTAAACCATCTTTTTGGCGAGATTATTATTTACTCACATACATCGCCGCCGCGGGACGCACCGTTCATGCGACAAATAACGTTACTACAGATCATCACCACGTCGAGGGTTACCTCCGCCCCACAGTTCCTGAGATTGGATCCCTGGCAACGCCGAGGGCTGCTGCCAACCCTCGGATCTCTCCGACGCTTAACATCGAACGCAGTGTTATTAGATAGTTAGAAATAGTAATGAGTTTTATCGACCAGGGTCAATCCTTTGGGGTGAGTCATCTTATCTATATATATAATGTCAATCCATAATTTGTAATATAGTAACCTTACATGTTTCAACAACATCCAGTCTTTTCATTGACGCCCTGTGATGTCCCAAAATTATGTGTACAGGTTAATAATGGCACGGCCCTCGAGGTATTTTGCTCTACCTATTCAACCTTACAACGAACAGCGACAGCACTCACAATGTTGTCTGGCGCCCTTTTTAAAATCAAAGTTGTTCGTTATCTGATGTAAGACTAATAAATATGAACTAATTAGTTCATACCCACCTTTGCCGTAACACGCTATTAAATCTTCCGAAACTGTTCTTTTCCTGAGTTTTTCCCAGAGTTTATTGTGACAAACAAGATCAATCGCTTTGCTTAGATTTAGAATGCAGGTATAGATTGGCGTTTTACTTTGTTCCGAATAGCTGATGGTTTCTTTTAAGGAATAAACTGCCACATAATATGTTGACAGTGCAGATTTAAATCCGAACTGGTTATCCTCTGTCTTTAGATGGTCTGTTACGACCGTCGATAAAACTTTTTCAAATATTCTTGCCAGGGCGGTCGAGAGTGAAATCGGTCGGTAGTTATTGAAAACGGATGGATCAAGTATTGTTGATTTAATAATTGGTATAATTACCGTTTTCCTTATTTCGTTCGGGATGAACCTATATCTTTTCGGTTAGGTATGGAAAAAATAACAGATTATTGCCATCTATTATAAACGGATACACAGGTTTCCTATCTTCCAACTTCTACGGCCTAGGGCTTTACGGATTATTCTTTCCGCTTATTTCTATTATAAACGGGTCTTGAAAGGTCTTGGATAAGCTTGATATGTTTTTTTTATTTTTTTTTTATTTAATATTTGTATGTTTTTAACAATAAATATACAATTATACATATTATACAGTGTTATCAAGGTAAATAATAATAGCTTTTCCTCACCATAAAGAGACAAGGCTCTTGTGTTTGGTGAGGGAATCCTAGCTCAATTATATGGAATCATGTAAGTAGGTAAATAATATATTTGCAAAACCAAAGGGATAAGTAAGAAATAGACAAGATTTATCAATAATACAGTTTCAAGATTTGAAGTAAATAATAATAAGAGTAAGATATGGACTTTTATAGTAGTTTTAGGTAATTTTTTAATTTTATTTTAAATTCCTGAATATCTTCAATATTTTTTAGATATAATGGAAGGATGTTAAAATATGTTATACCTAGATAGAGATAGGTATTTTGTGTGTGCTTTGTATTAAGTTTTGGGATTTTGATAGTTTTTTGATATCTTACTGATGAATTGAATTGTAAGTTATTTAACTGTATTTCTTTATAAATTTGTAGAATTGAATATTTTTTATATATATTGTCTATTGTGGGTACATTGAATATTGAAAAGAGAATCTCAGTAGAAAATTTGGATGGTTTTTTTAATTACTTTTTAATTTTTTTAATTAATTTTTAATTTTTTTGATTACTTTAATTATCAATCTTTGAACTATTTTAAGTGGATTTAATACATTGTTATAAGTTCCTCCCCATCCAATAATACCATATTGTAATATAGATTGTACAATTGCATAGTACACTCTTTTTAGGTTTTCTAGTCTAAGAATATTTCTAAGTCTTATAAATATATAAATACATTTTCTAATTCTTTTGACAAGTTCACAAATTTGTTTTTTCCATTTAAAATGTTGATCTATATATATACCAAGATATTTAATTTCAGAAGTTAGACTGAGTATAGAACATTCTTGATTGCAATTAGTTCTGTTACATTTAAGTTGATGAATTATAATTTTTAATTCTGGTATTGATTTTAATTTGTTGATAGAGAATGGGATACATTTTGTTTTTTCAGTATTTAATGAGAGGAGGTTTTTATCGAACCAATTTTTCAGTATATTAATATCAGTATTTGCTAAGTTATTAACATTATTCCAATCAGTACCTTCAATTATTATGACAGTGTCATCAGCATAAGATATTATTTTTCCATTTAATCTTTGATTGAATATGTCATTTACATAAATGATAAACAGTAACGGTCCCAGGACTGTACCTTGAGGTATGCCGAAGTGACTTGTTTTTTGTTGACTAAGTACATCGTTGATTTTTACGACTTGAGGGCGTTTGAAAAGGTAGCTTTTTATCCATTCTATAGCTGTACCACTTAATCCAATGTTTCTTAATTTACTTATAAGTTTGTCGTGTGATATGCTATCAAAAGCTTTTTTAAGATCTATGAAAATTCCAATGCATTTTAATGATTTATCTAATGAATTATGAACAAGACTAGTTAATTTTGCAATTGCATCCTGAGTGCTTCTACCTTCCATAAAACCGAACTGATTTTCATTAATTAATTTATTACATTTTACAAATTGGTTTATCCTTTTTTAACTATCTTTTCAAAAATTTTTGCTATGTTCGAGATTACTGATATGGGTCGGTAATTGCTAACTTTTTCTGGGTTACCAGATTTAAATATTGGAGTAATGGTAGCTTGTTTGTAGATTGATGGAAACACTCCGCTTTGGAAACTTACATTTATTATGTGTTTTAACGGTTTAGAAATTTGATTTTTAATATTTTTTAAAATATTAACTGTTATTCCATCAAAACCCGGGGCAGAACCTCCTTGCATACCGTTTATAATTGATATTATTTCGTTCTCTGTGGTGACTTGGAATGTTTCTATATTATTGTCAGTATCAATACTACAGTCTGGAAATGTTATATTTGGGTCAGTATGAATGAGATTGGCAAGATTTTCCCCTACATTCGCAAAGAAGGTGTTAAATATGTTTGCAGCTTTTGAGGGATTTTCTTTACAACATGTTTTCATGTTGTCATGAAATATAGTAGCGATGTCGTTATTCTTGTTTTTTTTCTTGTCAATTATTTCATTTACAACTGTCCACACTCTTTTACTATCATTTTCAGCCTGATTCAACTTTTGTTTATAATACTTTTGTTTTGTGTTTTTTATAATATATGAAAGTTTGTTTTTATATGCTTTAAAATGATTTAGTAAATTTATATTATTTGGTTGTTGAGTAGTTAATTTGTAAAGAGCTTGCTTATGTCGTACAGATACTACTAAACCATGAGTAATCCATGGTTTTATAGGTTTCAAGTTCGACACTTTGGATTTGGTTATTATATTATTATTTGTCGAGTCATTTATGCATTTAGATATTTTTTCTTCAAACATTTTACAACATATATTGACATCATTACATTGTAATAATTTATTCCAATTTTCTGATTCTAATTGGTGTTTTAATGTATCCATATTAAGTACTTTTTTTGAGTAATTATTTTGTTTAAATAATGGCAAAGTTGGATTGCTTAATTAATAGTTAAAAATACACGAATAATGATCAGTGATAGATGTATGAATGACAGCTGATTTTATATTTTTGATATCAGGAATATTTGTAAAAATGTGATCTAAGCATGAAGGGCGTTGACCTTTAACATTTCTAGTATAATAATTTATGCATGATAAATAATTGAGTTCTGCTAACATATTTAGATATGTGTATTTATCTTTACTAGAATAATCGTTTGCGATATTTAAATTCATATCTCCAACAATAATGGTATTTTTATTTCTAAAATTTAACAAAATATTTTTTAATTCATCTATAAATTGAGGTATTATTGATGTATGCGTGCGATAAATAGCAATAATGTTGTAATATTTATTTACGTCTTTAAATTCTATATTTAATATGTTAACATTACTAACATTAATTATTTCTTTAATATTGAGAACATTATACTGGTTAGAAATAAATAATCCGATACCTGAGTTTTTGTTTATTTTGTTTATTGTCGCATGGTATGTGTAGCCTGGAATAGTGTAATTGATTTCGCCTGCAGAGTGTGTCTCTGTTAAGACAATCAGGCCCGGGAAAAAATTTAATTCTTTTAATGTTATAACTAATTCATCCATGTTTCGTTCTAAACTTCTAATATTTGTATGAAATAGAGTAAATCCTTTTTCAGTGCAAATTAAGTTAAAATCTTTCATAGATTGACATAAATTTTCTTCAATATACATTTTTTTATCTAATGCGTTACATAAAAAATCATTCATTTTTAAAGTTTTAGATGAGAGTAAAGAAATGAAATTTACCGTATTATTCATAGTCGATGCGCTCTCTAGCTAGTTGAAGCATTTTTTGCCGATAGAGACATTTCATGCTATCAACTCTGTGTTCTGTAGAATAATTCATATTAAATCTTTTGTTTTGAACACAGCAATTGTTGCATGTTGGAGGTTGTTCTTTATTTGCACATTTAGACAGAATGTGCTCCTTTGTGCAGTGAGGGCAAATGGGGGGCTGCGTCCTGGCAAGACATCTTTGCGCTGTGTGGCCGAACTTAAGGCAGTGGTAGCATTGAGTAAGCGGGTTACAGTCTTCTATGTATACTCTTTGGAATTTGATGTTTATTTTGTTTTTTTCTAGTAGCGTTTTTCTTAATTTACCGGTTGTTTCGATAATGTAGTTAGTGGTGTCGTTTTCTTTTCCTTCATTGTATTTGCTTTTTAATTCTTTGATAAGCTTGATGTTGTTTTTGTCTTCCAGGGTTAATCCTTCATTTTGTTGTATAATTCCATCTATTATTTCATCTTCAGTCAATTGGCATTGCAGTCTTTTCAACATTAAACACGGTTTCTTTTTTTTAATTTCTTCGGCCAATATTTCTTTTCCAATTACTTTATTAATTTCTTCGGTTAACTTTTCTGCATCTTTTTTTTGACATGAAATCAGTAATTTTTGCTCTCCGATTTTTTTTACTCCATTAACTCCAACTTTTATTTTAGTTAAATTAATGTTTTTTTGAATTTTTATTTTTATATCTTCGGCCTTCAAGGTGTTTTTAGATGTAATTATGATGGCGTGCTTCTGTTCTGGGATGTGTGCACTTGTATTCACGAAGTTTTTATTGTCACCTAATACATTTGCATATGTCCTTTTGTTATTATTATGAATTTCTTCTAGTTTCTGTGCGTAGTGATGATTGTTTTTAATATTAGTTTCTTGTAATTCTATAATCTTTTTTTGTAGGTTTATTAGTTCATGTTGAATTTTTTCTTCCAGTGATATAATGTTCTGTTCCAGTGTTAATTTTATTTTTGAGTCTTTCACTGAAGTGATCTTGTTTATTAAATCTTTAATGTTTTTAATAATTTCTTGAGTTTCCATATTGGATGGAATGGAGCGCCCAGGTGGGCGAGTTATTAATGTAAACTATATTATTTGATTTACTTGTTACAAAATTACGCGACTGTACTCCTTCGATGCGGAGCGAGAATGAATTTATTAGTTATTGTTCCTAAGTATTTACGTGACTAGAATTCACAGAACGACCAAATTGAACACGTGCGCCCGCATATGTCTCCGTAATTTTACAAGCAGATGGAGGTGGCAGTTCGGATTATTAGACCTTAAATATTTAGTATATAGAATGGCCGGCAACCGCCATAAAAAAATTAGAGGGCCAACCTAGATCTACACCCATTAGTCCGCAGATTTAGCTCTAGACCCTCATAAAGTCGTAAATCTGAAATGGGAAAACGTTGAGCTAGCGACCCAAGGGCAATACAAATCCTCGCCCAAGGCGAGGCTATATTGCAATTGTTTGAAGGTCGTATTGTACAAATGTAATTTTAAAATATTAAAAATAATAATAAATCTAGCGGTGAGAATGGCGATGCCAGCGCCATGGACCCGAATAACTTACCGGAGTGGTGTAAAGCGGAACCACTTTAATTCCAGCACCCCACCACAGTTCTTTTACGTGCTAAGGTCGCCGGATCGCGTGGCTGAAGAAATGATTCCGCAACCAACAGTCACCCTCTCGCCTCAGGAGCAGGAGGTTCCTCGCCCGCCAAGGAAACTCTTGCCCTCCCCCCTTGAATGGGTCTCCAAGGCTCTTCCGCCCAGGAAACTGCCGTCTCAGGAGTTACCACCTCGCCTCCGCCGAGAGACCTCCTGCCCTCCCCCTTGGAGCGGTCGCCGAGGCTCTTCTGCCCAGGAAGCTGCCCTCTCAGAAGTTGCTGCCTGCCGACTCCGCCCTTTGGAGCCTTGGCCCAGGCTGAACTAATTCTGCCCTTCGGAACCAGCCCAAGTTGCCGCTTGTGTTATCAGTGATATGTGCGAACGTAAAGGATCCAGCATCATCATAAAAGGAAGTGCCTGAACAATTTTTGTATGTTAAGACATTGAATGAAAAATAATTTAGGATTAAGTAAAAGGACAATTAATTTTAAGAATTACAATTTAAGACTAGTACTAAGCCTAGATTAAGACTAACCTTTAATTGTTTACATTTTTAAATATATTTTTAATAGTATTTATAACTAAGTAACTTTTTTTTCTCGTTCCTCCTTTTCTTTAACATGCATAGTATTAATATTAAACTCCCTTGAGTAGAGTAATAACAAGCTTTTGCCCATTGAATGCAATTTTATTAGTTTTTCCATAACAGAAACACGATCAAAGGCCTTACGTCAGACTAGACAATACTCATAAATGGAAGTTATTTTTTATTATTAATAACTGGTGAAATAAATCGATAGTGAAATCGATTGGCAGCTTTGAAACATTGAAAAAATAATGTTATTTGTAGATCCAGTACCTACCGTAAGAAGAAAGTCGTAAACTAATCATCTGTTTTTACGAAAATCTATGGCCTAGCTGTCAAAAAAGAATTTATTTAAAGAACCTGGTTGTGTTGGAAATTTAATCAAGATTAATATCTTAGGTGTTCACACGTGTTCCTGAAATAAAAAACTTGACGTATAACATTGCGGTCAGTAAGTACCTTCTATAAATCAATATTTTTCACTCTTTCTTAGTCACGTCTCCATATTGTCTATTTATCATCTAACTTCTTATGAAGCGTGCTTTCGTCTCTTTGAAACATGTCGTCCCGTTTCTTTTAAATCGACATAATGTGGCTCTTACTGCTTCACCACGCTAGTAAATCACGCAGTTTGTATAATTTAATCACTTCATGTTGTTCCAAAGCAAACTAAGTGACCGATGAGCTATAGTTTGGACTTCCGCAAACTTTTTACACCCTTTCGTGGTTCTAGCTCATCTTACCCAATAAGTACAATAAGTTATATTTTATTATAATAAAACAAATAAAAAACTTTATTCCACTTAATTTTATTTTGACCGTAACCGGTTTCAGCTCGTCAAAGCCATCTTCAGACTGGTACACAAAATTCTTAGTCTATAGTCTTAGTCTAAGTTATATTTGTATTTCGTAGATATTCATTGAAATAATGTAAAATAAAATGATAAAGTGTAGATTGACAGATCAAATATACGATAATACCGGTGGTTAGAGTAAGAAAGCGTTAGGTGGTTACTTAAATAAGAATAAGGAATCCATCAACTTATTAGAAAAAATCTTTGCAGAAAACTCAATCCTCGACAATCGGGGTGCTATCCCGCCGTCGCACTATGGAGCCGCCCACCTAGAAAGTTGGCATCAAACCAGTGGTTACAATTACATCTTACGTTCATCAATTCTTAGTTCCGTGCGGTCAAGTTAAGAAAAATTGTTTTTCTCAACTTGACCGCAAATTTGTTTTTCGAATGTTTCTGTTTTTTATCTTGTAAATTTTATGGGAAGGAAGGACCTCTCCATCCTTTTGTATTAGAAAATTTTGTTGGTAGCCATTAAGCTTGGCACTTAAAATAATGTCTAGGGAAATTTCTGTTCGTGCGTACCAGAGCACGTAGGTAACGGCGCTGTAGATACTTAAAGTGACTTCTTAACTACAATCATTTACTCAGAACTTCATAGATCTGACATGCTACATGTTTATGTTCTGTACGCTTAGACGATATATCAAATAGCAGCATAAGTCGAATTCACTTGCATTGCTAACGTTGGCTAAACCTTATAATATAACCATTTATTAGTCCCCGAGCAACTCCGGGAGTTCGTTGCACAATGAACACGATACTCGATTGCAATTAGTAGTCCGTCAAATATCTTCATTTAGATATAGTTTGTTTATTTGCGATTTCTATTTTAGATTTGATTCAATAATAACACCCACATATTTAATGTTTTCGAGCGAGGATAGAGATGTACTAACAAATAAAACACTCAATTCACACAAGTCAGTTCTGTTTCAGGTCCATTTTGTGGGCTTCGACAAGTAACCATCACATAACAAGGCGCTAGCACGACAGTGCCATGGATCTTCCCAACCCAGAGAGTGTTTCAATCAAGACGGAATCAGGTTCCCAGGAAGAAGAAGCAGGTGAAATGCTGCATACGGTTATAGTTATTGACCTCCCGGATGTAAATCAGGAAGGTTTTCATTATGCCCAAAGAACTCCGACAGGCAGTTAGTATATTGCATACGTTATTTTAAAATGTTTGAGGTTGCCAAATTAAGATATACAGAATTCCTGTCCATCAGTGTATGTAACGCAGCCAGGACAAACGCATATTAACGAAGTGATCTCTTGTTGATTATTTAAATTCCGTTAAATATTACCCTCACAGGAAAACGACAACCGTTACAAGCTTTTTAACTCCAATGCTCGCTAAAAGTTTCGATTCCTAAAGGTAATTTATGACGAAAATATTTCATTCATCTTACTTTCGACATGCATTTGATTTGTAAAGCACCAATAAAATGTATTTCATTTATTTTTTCTGTGCTTTTGGAGACGGTGTCATTTACACGAGAACAATAAAAAATCAGTTAATATACGAATAGGAACAACAAATACAATAATCTACTCAGACATAGGATGTATGTACTCGATTTAGGAGATAATAATTATTCCATTGACTATAAAATTTATGAGCTCATGTTTAAAGGAGTCAACAAATATATATCCCAGAAGCGGGCATCTGGGGTATGTTAACTTTCCATAAATCGAATATATTGCTTTTTACTATTATAGCTAGAATTAATGTGGAGAGTGTTCCGCAGAACCAGAAGCCCAAGAAGATGTAGATGGGATTCCTTATACGGATATGGACATAGACCTGCCAGATGTTAAAGAAGAATGCTTAGTGCACTATGAAAGAATTACCCGGACAGCAGGTAAAATTAACTTATTTTTTAAATTCACGATTGTTACATTTAAATAGTATGTATATTAGCCAAATGTAACATTAAAGAGCAATTTAACATTATCATGCAATATTTTAAATGATTACAAACAAAACCACGTTGTGCGCAAAATGTAACGATAAAAGTTATTTGCTAATAAGTGTAAGAATAAAAGGACGATTATCTCAAATAAAAGATTCATATTATAGAAATTCAATTTATTGTATAAAAATATAGCATGAGACTTAATCATTTAATTAAATATAAATAATCCCAGGGTGTGACTAACTTCGAAGAAGCGTTAGTAGATCGGTCGTATTTTACGTTCAAATAATTAACATGGTTGTTTGTTGATAAGTTACAAAAAAAATTGTGCGTTGTAAAATAATGATTAATGAGAAAAACATTTTTTTGTTCCAACTGAACCCATTCATGTTTTTGGAGCTGGCTTTTGAAGAGACACATTTTGACTCGCAGTGGTGAAAAAGCTTTTTCTTGTTACGACTGTACATATTGATGTTCTCAAAAGAGAGATTTGAGGAAACAAACGCTGACTCACAATGGAGAAAAGCTTATCTTATGTTCCGACTGCAAAAAAGCATTTTCTAAAAAGGATTATTTGACTAAACACATGGTGACTCACAGTGAAGAGTAGCCTTTTTCATGTTACGACTGCAAAAAACATTTTCTCAAAAGAGACAATTGATGAACCACATGCTGACTCATGACTGATTAGTGGAGAAAATTCTTTTGCTTGTTGCGACTGCAGATATTTATGGTCTCGAAAGGGACAGTTTAAAAGGCACGTGCTGACTCACAGAAGTCGAGCTGCAATATGTAGCGCAAGCATCTTATTAAATCGACTACAAGAATGACATTGGTCACAACTTTATATGGGTTAGGTAAGGTAAGGTAAAGTTAGGTTAGGTTAGGTTAGGTTAGGTTAGGTTAGGTTAGGTTAGGTTAGGTTAGGTTAGGTTAGGTTAGGTTAGGTTAGGTTAGGTTAGGTTAGGTTAGGTTAGGTTAGGTTAGGTTAGGTTAGGTTAGGTTAGGTTAGGTTAGGTTAGGTTAGGTTAGGTTAGGTTAGGTTAGGTTAGGTTAGGTTAGGTTAGGTTAGGTTAGGTTAGGTAGGGTTAGGTTGAGTTATGTCGGGTAAGTTTTGTATATAAAAGGTTATGTTAGATCTGGTATGGATAGGATAGGTAAATTTGGGATAGGTTTTTTTTTACTATCAAAAACGTGTAAAAAAAACTTGCTTCAATACCTTGATTTTATTTCCAGTGTTTCGCCAAAATAATGCCTACCTAATATGCTTGAATGAAATTGTACTAACGTTTCTGTTAGCCCCGTGTATATTATCGGGATGACCAACTAATGGAATAGTGCAAACCTTATATGCTTCAATTTATACATTAAAATATCGTTGACAGAAAAGTTTAGAAATGGTTGTCATCCAATACAATGTTCATCTGGAGTCCTTCTTATTACTAAAATTAACATAATGTTAATTTTCTGTAAACTGAATATTTATTGCAGATAGAATTAATGTGGAGACTGTTCCCATCATGGTGGAACCAGTACCTAGAGAAGGAGACGGAGGGGAAATTCCTTATACGGAAATAGACATAGACCTGCCAGATGTCAAAACAGAATGTTTAGATCACCCTGAAAGAATAAACCGAATAGCAGGTAAAATCTCTTTTCCTTTGTCAATTCACAATTTCTGTTTTGAATTATTTTACTTAACATGTATGCAGCTTTATTCTCATTCTTTTCAGACCCATCGAACCAGAAGACGGATCCTGGGAAAACGAGGTTTACTTGTACCTATTGTTTTTTCTCCTGCCCTAATAAGTCTACATTAGACCAACACTTGCTCAAACATACTGGAGAAAAACCTTTTTCATGTTCTGACTGCAAAAAATCGTTTTTTGAAAAGCGATCTTTGAGGAACCACATGCTCACTCACAGTGGCGAACAACCTTTTTCTTGTTACGACTGTCCATATTCATGTTCTCGGAAGGCACAACTGAAGAGACACACGCTGATTCACAGTACAGAAAAACCTTTTTCATGTTCTGACTGCAAAAAATCGTTTGTTGAAAAGCGATCTTTGAGGAACCACATCCTAACTCACAGTGGCGAAAAACCTTTTTCTTGTTACAACTGTCTGTATTCATGTTTACGAAAGGGAGATTTGAATAGACACATGCTATCTCACAGTGGAGAAAAACCATTTGCTTGTAATGTCTGTACGTTTTCATGTTCTCAAAAGGGAAATTTGAAGAGACACATGCTCACTCACAGTGGAGAAAAACCTTTTGCTTGTTATGACTGTACGTTTTCATGTTCTCAAAGGGAATATCTGAAGAGGCACGTAATTTTGAATCATAGCACAGAAAAACCCTTTTCATGTTCAGACTGCAAAAAAACGTTTGCTGAAAAGCGTTCTTTGAAGAGCCACATTCTGACTCACAGTGGCGAAAAACTTTTTGCTTGTTACAACTGTCCGTATGCATGTTTACGAAAGGCAGATTTGAATAGACACATGCTCTCTCACAGTGGAGAAAAACCTTTCGCTTGTAATGAATGTACGTTTTCATGTTCTCGAAAGGAAAATTTGAAGAGCCACATGATTACTCACAGTGGAGAAAAACCTTTTGCTTGTTGTGACTGTCCGTATGCATGTTTACGAAAGGCAGATTTGAATAGACACATGCTGTCTCACAGTGAACGAAAACCATTTGCTTGTAATGACTGTTCGTTTTCAAGTTCTCAAAAGGGACATTTGAAGAGTCACATGATGACTCACAGTGGAGAAAAACCTTTTGCTTGTTACAACTGTCTGTATTCATGTTCTCGGATGGCACAACTGAAGAGACACACGCTGATTCACAGTACAGAAAAACCTTTTTCATGTTCTGACTGCGAAAAATCGTTTGTTCAAAAGCGATCTTTGAGGAACCACATGCTCACTCACAGTGGCGAACAACCTTTTTCTTGTTACGACTGTCCGTATTCATGTTCTCGGAAGGCACAACTGAAGAGACACACGCTGATTCACAGTACAGAAAAACCTTTTTCATGTTCTGACTGCAAAAAATCGTTTGTTGAAAAGCGATCTTTGAGGAACCACATCCTAACTCACAGTGGCGAAAAACCTTTTTCTTGTTACAACTGTCTGTATTCATGTTTAAGAAAGGGAGATTTGAATAGACACATGCTATCTCACAGTGGAGAAAAACCATTTGCTTGTAATGTGTGTTTGTAATAACTGTGCATATACCTGAAAAAAAAATTTTTCATTGCAAATACCTACGCACTATTTTGGCCACATCGCTGTGTATTTCAAATGTTTTTGTATGTATTTATTTTATGTCAACATATTCTTTGCAACATCTTTACAACTTAAGTACGCTCCATGCTCTGAGCTATATTTTTTTGTTAATATCATTTAATAATTGTTGTTTTGTTAATATCATAAAATCATTGCAAATACCTGCGCACTATTTTAGTCACATTCTGTGTATTTCTAATGTTATTGAATGTATTTGTCATTTTTGTTGCGTTCTTGATGCTAACTTATTTATCTTACCAATCTATTACCACCAAAAGATCTACTACCACTCTATAACCACTTTTGTTGCTATTATTCACTTTATTATAAATATTTACTTTAAGATTGATAATTATGTAAACGTAATTTCCTTCGTTTGTACCTTCACGGGATATACCTACATTTTCGACAAGTTTTCACGGGCTCAAATTAATATACACCCATTATTATTCTTATTGTTATTATTAATTACATCGCATATTATTTGCTTTTGTTTTATGAGTCACACCACCAACAGCAACATGTATAAAAAAGTATTAATATGGATTCTATATTCGATGAAGAACTAAATGACGACAAGGAAATCAATATCAACATAGATGACCCATCAGTATGTAATGAATTTCTTAACCATTCTGCTCTCTCTATATATTGTATGAATATAAGATGCATAAAAAAAAATTTCGATGATACTATAGCTGTTCTCGACGCAATACAACATAGATTTGGCATTATCGTTTTTAGTGAGGCTTGGTTGAAAGATTCAATCTATATCCCAAGTATTACTGGATATTCATCACATAGCACCAAAATAAATTATTTACAAAATGATGGAGTTGTCGTTTACACTCGGAATGATGTCATAGTTTCTGTTGAAGAAATAACTATTCCACATGCCAACTGTCTTAAATTACAACTACCTTATAATGTATGTGTTTTAGCAGTTTATAGATCTCCTTCTCAAGCACACATTGATACCTTTCTTGACCACCTAAATGACTTACTACGTTCTGTATCAACACATAACCATGAAGTGATTTTATGTGGTGATATAAATATAAATATTCTGGATATGAACAGCATAAAAAGTGAACAATATCTTTCACTTTTGATTTACCACGGTCTAAAACCATTAATTATTTCACCGACTAGAGTAACATCAAGTACTGAGAGTTGTATTGATCACATTATGGTTAAGTCAAAAGACGATCCTCAGAGTGCTGTATTCAGGACCAGTATTACAGACCATTTTGCTACATTATTGAAATATCCTAATAAGTCCAGAGTAACAAAATCAAAAAAAATAGACGTAAAGCCTAGACTAACTGTGGATAATGACCTACTAAATTCGACACTGAAAGAGGAAACATGGGATACAGTCTTATCCACCAGTGATGTCAATACTGCAGCTGATAATTTCATAAGACGCCTAAAATTACATATTGGAAATTGCTCATATACTAAGAGAATCCATTGTAATAAAAAGCACTTAAAACCATGGATAACTTCTGGAATTGTTAACTGCCTCATTAAACGTGACAAATTACACAAGAGTTGTCGTAAAGAACCAAATAATATCGAACTGTTTGCACATTATAAAAGATACAGAAATTGGTGTTCTAAAATTATAAAAACGACCAAACAGACATATTATAAAGGGAAGCTTCACGAGGTAAAAGGAAACATAAAGCAAGAATGGAAAATAATAAAACAAGCATTGGATTTGCAAAAGGAATCAGTGCCCATAAATAAACTGAAAGTAAATAATAACATTGTATCCATAAATGATAATCCAACAGTCATTACTAACCATGTGAATAATTTTTTTAGTGATATAGGTCAAAATTTTGCTAATCTTTTGTGTAGTGCAAATAACACCAGTGAAGAATCTTTAGTAAAAAATTATAATCCAACACAATCTATGCAAAATGCCTGCTTTGAATTCAAACCAACGAATTGTAATGAATTTTTAAATGTGATTAATGAGCTAAAATCAGGTTTTTCGAGTGGAAATGACAATATAAGTGCAATGGTCTACAAACAAAATGCTTCTGAACTAGTAATACCTATTACACACATTGTAAATGTTAGTTTTGAGAATGGCTTGTTCCCTAATCATTGCAAAAATTCTAAAGTTATTCCTTTATTTAAAGGAGGAGATAACAAAGATGTAAATAACTATCGACCTATCTCCTTGCTAAATACGTTATCAAAAATAATAGAGAAATTAGCTAAAATAAGGTTGATGTCTTATGTAAAAAGATATGAAATTCTCTCAGATAATCAATTTGGCTTCCGAGAGAACATGGGAACAAGTAATGCTGCATTAAAAATGATCACCACAGTCGTAGAAGCTCTTGATACTGGCAATAAAGCAATGGCCGTCTTTTTAGACTTGTCTAAGGCATTTGATACCGTATCCCACGGTTTACTCTTAAAAAAACTCAGTTCAATGGGTATTGTTAATAAATCTTTAGATTGGTTCAGATCATATCTTGAAAATAGAACACAGAGAGTAATAATTAATGATCACATTAGCTCAAATAAATCAATTGTATATGGTGTTCCTCAAGGTAGTGTTCTGGGTCCAATTCTATTTTTGTTATATATTAACGACCTCTGTAAACTGAAATTTTCTGGATCTTCAATTGTATTTGCAGATGACACTGTCTTGGTGTTTGCTGCTGACACGTGGAACGAAACGTATGCTAAGTGCGAGGCAGGATTAAGGGCAGTCAAAAATTGGCTTGATCAAAACTTGTTAACCTTAAACATGAACAAAACTAAATATATTACTTTTAGCATTTCCTCTGTAAATCAACCATCTTTGGAACGTTCATTAAAAATACATTGTTGTGTGCAGGAGTGTAACTGTCAATCTTTGGAAAGAGTAGACAACATCAAATACCTGGGTTTAATTATTGATAAAAATTTAAAATGGAACAATCACATTACTACATTAAGAAACAAAATAAGAAGGCTAGCCTACATTTTCAAAAATCTAAGAAACATATTGGACAAAGTTACATTAAAAACTGTATATTATGCTCTAGTTCAATCAATGCTTTCATATAATGTTGTCTGTTGGGGTTCTTGTAACAAGACTACCTTAGAGCCTTTGAATGTTGCGCAAAAATTAATTTTAAAAATAATGTATAAGAGAAATTTTATGTATCCATCAAAGTTATTATATAGTGAAAGCAAAATTATGACAATAAGGCAGTTGTACATAATACAGGCTCTCTGTAAATTTTTCAACAACACTATTACTGCTAAAAGATCTCAACAAGTGCGCAGCACTAGAATGGGTTCTTCTTTAATGTATCAGCCGGTGTATACCAGAACATCCTTCGGACAAAGGAGTTTTTCATATAAAGCTCCGTTGCTATATAATATGCTTGGAGAAAATATAAAAACTATAGGTACGTTAAATTCATTCAAGAAAATGGTCAAAATCTCCGTACTAGCTGAGAATGATGATTTTGGATCACCCATGTTGTCGCTTATATCATAATTCCTTGTGGAAGCTCTGTTTCGATACAATCCTTATTTACTTACTGCGCATGCACTTATTTACTTCTAAAATAACTTTTGGTTATTTATTATTATGTTACTTATTATTATTATTATCTACTTAATTATCGTATTAATATTTACATTAATTATTGTCTAGCTAAAATACTTACTTTTTATTATAATATTATCTACTTACCTATCGGTTATTATTTACCTTTTTTATTTAGTTATTTTTATTTTTTCTTATAATCTATTATTCATACTATCCATGTTGTAATTGTTAGTATGGTTACCCTGTGCTTGTGTCTGATAAGCCAGCACAGGTACCTTGTACTTTAGTTAACAGAAGAATATTATTGTTGCCAACTTACTTAATAATGCTTCTTTTGTTGACTTTTTTTGTTTTTTGTTTTTATTTTTTTCATACAATTGTTACTAAAATTTTGTTTATTTTTGTCTACCGGTCTCGAAACGTCCGTGTCATAAACTTTTCTTTTTTTGTTTAAATTTAATTTAATGTTGTTATTATTTTAAATTTACATATATGTATTTTTTTAAATGATATTATTGTAAAGCTGCACATCTTGATACACGAATGCCCTAGTGAGATGTGCAGAGTATGCTTTTTATGTAAAAACTGTTTTTTGAATTAAATAAATAAAATTAAAAAAAAAAAAAAAAAAAAAAAATGACTTTACGTTTTCATGTTCTCAAAAGGGAAATTTGAAGAGACACATGCTGACCCACCGTGGAGAAAAACCTTTTGCTTGTTATGACTGTACGTTTTCATGTTCTCAAAAGGAATATCTGAAGAGGCACGTAATTTTGAATCATAGCACAGAAAAACCTCTTTCATGTTCAGACTGCGAAAAAACGTTTGCTGAAAAGCGTTCTTTGAAGAGCCACATTCTTACTCACAGTGGCGAAAAACTTTTTGCTTGTTACAACTGTCCGTATGCATGTTTACGAAAGGCAGATTTGATTAGACACGTGCTCTCTCACAGTGGAGAAAAACCTTTTGCTTGTAATAAATGTACGTTTTCATGTTCTCGAAAGGAAAATTTGAAGAGCCACATGATGACTCACAGTGGAGAAAAACCTTTTGCTTGTTGTGACTGTCCGTATGCATGTTTACGAAAGGCAGATTTGAATAGACACATGCTGTCTCACAGTGGAGAAAAACCATTTGCTTGTAATGACTGTTCGTTTTCAAGTTCTCAAAAGGGACATTTGAAGAGTCACATGATGACTCACAGTGGAAAAAAACCTTTTGCTTGTTACAACTGTCTGTATTCATGTTTACAAAAGGGAGATTTGAAGAGACACATGCTATCTCACAGTGGAGAAAAACCATTTGCTTGTAATGAATGTACGTTTTCATGTTCTCGAAAGGAAAATTTGAATAGTCATATGATGAGTCACAATGGAAACAAACCTTTTTCTTGTTACCACTGTACATATTCATGCTCTCAGAAAGCACAGTTGCAGAAACACATGCTGTTTCACAGTGGATATTGCAATACTCCTACTACGGAGGTCGTCAAAATGTCACATTGAGCGCCAATATGTAGCACAAGCTTTTTGGAAATTTATGAGAGTGTCACATTGGTCATCTAATCTTCTACCACTTTACGAGTCAAAAAACAGCATTTATCAATTCGGCAGGTTATCTACTGTAATAGCGTATTATGGAAGAAAAATGTACTACTTAACACTTCCAAAAGTTAGTTACCTTACAGGGGTGGGGAATCTTTTAACCTTCGGAGGCTATTTTAAAAATCTTTTTCTTGTTCCAACTGTACCCATTCATGTTCTCGAAGCTGGCTTTTGAAGAGACACATGCTGACTCACAGCGGAGTAAAACCTTTTGCTTGTTCCGACTGTATTCATGTTCTCGAAGCTGGCTTTTGAAGAGACATATGCTGACTCACAGCGGAAAAAAACCTTTTGCTTGTTCCGACTGTATATATTGATGATCTCAACAGATAATCCAGCGATAATCGCGTTGACTATCAACACATGGGTGGGATTATAATTGTGATAATCTAGGCAGGTATGTGCCCATGTGAATAAACGCTAAGTTCGCTTAACCAAAAGGATAGATATTCGCGTATGTGACTTACGGAAGAGTTAGTGGTGATGTTCGATGAGATGGTTCTTTTGGTGAGCGCTCGTATGGTGGAGGACTTCACAGTCAATCGGATAATATTGAACTAATTATAATAATAATAATAATAATAAGTGTTTTATTATCTTTTCTTTTTGTGGAACAAATAGATATAATGATATCCTCACTGGGATCTCCCGTGCTGAGGATTTCATTTACATATTATGTATAATTTAATTATAAGAAAATTAATATTACATCAAAGTTACAAATAAATTTAATTATGAACAAATATCATGCAATTGTTAACGCCGAAGTTAACATTTGGCGTGAATTTATCTTGAGCGCCACCTGTTTTTTTGTTTGAGTAAGGGAAACAGGAAACCATTGATGGAATTTCAGGGTTTAAGTGGACAACGAGTGCTGGCATTCATAGGTTAGGTTATTGTAATAAGAAGATAAATTTATGAGTGTAAATTAGATAGATATAATTTAAAGATATGAGTCGCACAAAGTACAGAGAAGTGTTATACATCCTAATCTAGCTTTGGGCAAGAAGTTAATACGTTACTCGGGCATTTCAAGTCTTGAAATTATTGCGAACTGCGCCTTCCAAGTACGATGTCATCTTGTCAAAATAATTATACCGCTCGGGCGAGCGATGGCTTCAAATGGATTCTCCTTGTGAATCCATTTCATCGGTAAGCAGGTAGCAATTATGAATATTATCTGAGGTTCCAGAATTAGCGGAGGGTAGGCAAATTTACATCTTACTTGAGGATTTGAAGTGTGGCTTTGTATTGCCAATCCATTGGTCTTATTAAAGTTATCCTCGCCGGGATATTTAGATTGCCATTTTAATCCATCTGCCTTTTGTAAGTTGAAAATGGCGATCAGGCTGTGATCCGTCGTTTTTATGTTTCCACGGTGCTCCAAGCCGTTGAACCAAAAAATAAAGAATGACCGCTTCCTTCCTTCCGATTCCAATCTTGCCACCTTGAAGAAAAGTGTTGCCAGGCGCATCCCACACAGTTCCTTTTATGTGGGGAAGGAGAAGTTCTTACTTTGTTACGATTATATACGTAACATTTCCCCGCTCGCCGCTGAAGAAAATTTGCCCACAAATTTTCTTGACAACTTGAAAACTCTGCCCAGACAAAAAAACTAATCTAAGCTGATATAGAAACATAAATTATTACAATGTATTTTCTTGTTTTATTTCTAACAAATATTTCTTAAATATCAATAAATCTTGTAGTAAAGGTATAAATTATTACCATTTTTTTTTTATTATTAACCATACAAATCCTACTGTTTATTAACTTTTTATAGTCTCAAAGGCAACTACTTATGCTAATATTTACTCAAAATTAGCCAAGACTCAAACCAAATTTTTAACCAAAACTCTGTTTTTTATTTTATTTTATTTATTTTTTTACATCATAATTACTATGCTAACAATTGGTATTGCATCTTAATTGACAAAAAAAAATATTCATGCAATTATTTGATTAACGAAAATTTAGAAAAGAATTTATATAACAAACCGTAATGTTTACAAATTTTCTCGCACAGCGAAAGATAGATTTGTCCAACACCATCTCGATATCCTCTAGGATTCCGGAAGTCCCAAAACATACCCGAAATGGTATTGCAGCAAACCACCTTGAAAAAAAAAATTTTTTTTTTTTTTATAAACAAATTAACATACTTATATTACATCAGAATTACCAAGTACACAACATATATATCATGGCTTTAATAGTTTAAAAAATTGTTTCCTTTTTTAATGGAAATAGAAAAGTTCAACATTTTTCATGGACATAGGTACACTTTAAGACCTAATCAGTTCATGATATAAATCACTGCACCAATCACTTCACTTATACTCAAATTGTAAATGTTCGGAGAATATTGCCCACATAAAGAATTCCTCCCTAATGCCCATTGAAGTAAATCTAATGCTGCAGCTAGAAATGTTATACATTAATGCTTCTGATGTTAAAGTAATAATGAGTTTAATATTATAAAGTCTTAATTCAATAATACTTCGTGATATTTAACAACTATAAGGAACAGAAAACTCGTTTAGGAGTTTAATAGTAAACGATAATTATATAAATATTAACCTATATTTATTTAAGCAGTAATCTGCCCATCACTCGGAAATCAGAGTGTTGAATCAATATAGCACTAAAGCTAAGCAATTATCATTAAAATTATACAACTCTATTTTAATTTAGTAAAATTATCATATAAAATTATGCTACACATGTGAATACGCTATATAAACATAAAAAAACAATCGCATAGACACAATTTATTTATGTATTTTTTTTTTTTTTTTTAAGACACTTTTTCTCGATGCAATCACGGAGAATTGTTTATTTTAATTTTTTTTTATTTTATTATATATTTACCTTATATTTATTTACCTTGTATTTAAGTTTACTTTATATTATTTCTTATACTAATTTGTAACTTGTCTCGATAAATACATAGAGGCAGGAATTTACTTTTTACATAAAATTAAAGAAAAGACAATTCTCTTTGCATCAATTTTGCGATGCACTGAAGCAAATGTCTTTGTTAACCTAACACATAGAAATATCCTAAAATTTATTAGTTTTAGCAATCCATCAATCCAATCATCCATGTTTTATTTATTGATATAAAAGAACCCACGACGAAAACAATAAATAAACCGAGAGTCATCTATACCCCACATATAGAGGATAGCTACTTCTCTACGTGCTAGGTTAGATGTCTTCCATTTAATTTGACTTAACTATGTCTTTTACATGGAAATCACCAACGATTTTCCCGTTCAAATCTGCTAGTTTATATACTAAATCAGAAATTTTCTTTACAACAACGTTACATACGAATCGAGGCGCGAGCTTCTGCGCAAAATAATTAATCGCGCTAGACTGTACGAAATTTCGTCTCCAAACTATATCGCCCTCTGCATAAACTACAGACTTCCTACGCAGATTGTAGTGATTGGCACCTTTTTTATATGCTTTAAATAGAGAATCAGTAACTTGTTCATATATTGGGATTAGTTCTTCTAATTTTTTCCCATACGTTTGTCTTGTATCCTGCGCCGCAGTATTAGAAGACTCTATAAGTTTGTGTAAGTTACCATCTATGATTTGTTCTCTACCATGCATGAGAAAATATGGCGTAAAGTTTGTAGAAAAATTTACGCAATTATTTAAAGCTGTTTGTACCCGTGGTAAAACTTTCGCCCATTTACGATGATCATCTTTTACCAGAATTGAGAGAGCGGTACCTATTGTCTGGTTGTAACGCTCCACGACATTATTTTGTGGCGTATACAAAGTGTTATAAAAAGGAGCTGGTACATTGTATTCAGCAAGTAAGTTTTTAAAGTTTTTGCTAACAAATACTTTTCCGTTATCGCACACTAAAGAATGCGGAACTCCGTGCACCAAGAAAATGTTTTCTTCAATATTAATACTAGGAGCGTACCGTTCCTCAGTGGAAACAGCCAACAGTATTTAGAAAACACATCAACGCAACTCAAAATATAATTATGACCAGAATATGAACGAGGTAACGGACCTACCAAGTCAACCGATAGCATCTGCATTGGTTTTGTAACCACTTTATGATTAGTTGATAAACCTAATGGGGGAGACGTACTAATTTTATGTGCCTTGCAAACGGAGCAGTTATTTACGAAGGACTTAACGTTTTGATATAAATTTGGCCAATAATAACGCAGTTGTACTTTTTTGTATGTTCTAAATACACCAGGATGACAGGCTAAATCAGATTCATGTTGATTTACTAAAATTTCCTTACGTTTCTCCTCTGGAACAACAAGTTTCCACGCCGTGTCCTCACATAAGCTATAACGTGTCTTACTATGTCTGTACAACTCATTGTCACGTATTTGAAAATTTAAATAGCGCTGAGGGAATTTTTTACAACCGGACCATAAGTCAATGTACCATTTATCTTTACTAATGGGTACTAACGTATCATTAACTAAAGCCACCTCTACACGTGATAGAACATCGGGAACCGTATTTAAAGATCCCTTCTTATGGACAACGTCAAATGGATATTGGGATAACCGTGTCGACCATCTCGCAAGTCTCCCACTCGGATTACTCAGAGTAGTTAACCATTGTAGACTTGAATGATCTGTGACTATTTTAAAATGTGAACCTTCAATATATGAACGAAAATGCGTAACTGAATCTAAAACCGCTAACAGTTCTCTTTCTGTGATTCCATAATTACGTTCATGTACATTAAGACTACGTGAAAAATATGCTATAGGATGTTCCTCTTCGCCGAACACCTGCGTTAAAACACTTCCAATTGCCACCCCAGAGGCATCACAATGTATTGCAAATGGCAATTTAAAATCTGGACAAGATAAAACAGGAGCAGATATCAACGCATTTTTTAGCAAGTTAAACGCATTCTCTGCTTCCGGCGACCAAATAAATTTACTTATACCGTTCTTTGATCCGGAAAGTTTTGTAAGCGGAGCTGCTATAGTAGAAAAATCTTTTATAAATCTTCTGTAGTATCCACTCAGACCCAGAAAAGATTTGAGTTGTTTAGAATTTTTTGGCACCGGATAATTCCTTATACACTCGATTTTTGAAGGATCAGTTCTCAAGCCTTTCGAGTCCACAATATAACCTAAGTACTTAAGTTCATGCTTACAAAACTCGCATTTCTTTAGATTTACTGTTAAACCAGCTTCTTTTAATCTAAGAAATACCTTTTCTAACAGGTTAAAGTGAGAGTTTAAATCTTCAAAAATTAAGATTAGATCGTCTAGGTAACAGAACACATTCTCGTCAAATTCCGGACCGAATAAAATATCTGCCAGGCGCTGCATTTCACTAGCTGCGTTTTTTATACCAAAAGGCATACGTACAAACTCAAATAGACCACGACCCGGTACTACGAAGGCCGTCTTTTCACAAGAATCCTTATCTAAAGGTATCTGCCAAAACGCGCGTGAGAGGTCAATTGAAGAGATGAACCTTGCTCCCCTTAATTTATCCAGAATGCGTGATATATAAGGTAAGGGATAAGCGAAAGGTAATGTATTCTTATTTAAAGCGCGACTGTCTAAACATAATCTCCCCGAACCATCCTTTTTAGTAACAATTACAACAGGGTTTGACCACGGCGACCGGGACGGTCTGACAACTCCTAATTTTAACATTTCATCCAACTCAGCTTCAAGCTGTCTTTGCCGTGCCGGTGAAAGAGGAAAATATCTTTGTTTAATTGGATTACAATTGGTCTCAATCTTATGTTGGACCAGATGCGTTAGGCCTAAACCTTTTTCTTCAAACGAAATACTACGAAATTTATCAATAATATGAATTAATCTAGAATTTTCTTTTGACGATAACTTAGAAGCAGGCGTTATAGAACGTACATCATCTATTTCACTATAAACTACTGTATTAGACAAAGTATCGGAATTAATTGATGTAAACAATTCTGGAGTAATTTTGAATTGTTTCCAGAAATTAATTCCCAGTATAAACTTTTGCGTAAACGCTGGAATTATATAAAATAAAACTAATTTTGATGTTCCCTGATACACAACGGGAAGCAACATGGTACCCAGGACCGTCTGACGCTTACCGTCAGCCGTCGTAACGAATGTTTTGGATTCTTTAAATTTAATACCTAACTTAACAAAGTTTTTATACATAGTATCACCTATACAACTTAAGGAAGCACCCGAGTCTAACAAACCACAAAACTCCTTATGTAATACAGTAAAACTGGCATAAGGACGATTATCCTTTGGTTGTTCCCACTTTCGAGGCAGGCCATTACCTTCGAAGTCAGGAACAACTTCAGGAGAATTCACCAAGGGCAGCCAACCAGAACAGACATCATTCCGCTGATCAGACGGAAGACGCTGCGCAGATCGACTGCTTCTTAGTTTTTTGACTTGTTCGAGTTTATAAAAAATTTATTTTTATTATTGGAATTATTTTTATTACCTTCATTCGATGAAGCAGAAGAATTTCTTTCATTAAATTTACGTTTCCAGCATCTCTCAGAACTGTGCCCTGGTTTGTTACAAACAGAACAAGATACTGTGGTTGTGGTGTTTTGATTATTATTATTATTTGAATTAAAATTCTTGTTACATAAGTTTTTCTCATTACTACGCACAACTCTTTCCGGACAAAATTTATAATAATGACCAGGTTTGTTACAATTATTACATTTCGGTACAAATGTCGATTTACATATTGAACTTGAATCATTGATATCCCGTGATTTGATCGATTTATGTATGTTACTTTCATCCTTGACTGACAGTCTCTCAAAGTCAGTACAAAAACGTTCCAGTTCATCAATATCACCCACATGAACTGTCACTAAAAGTTTAGCATATTCCGTTAAAATAGCTTCCTTTGCAATCTCTAACAATTCATCCTGCGGTATAGGATTATATAACTTCAAATTTGCTATTTTGAGATCTAAAAAGACGTCGGAGACCAATTGATTATTTTTTTGCTTCACGGAGTAAATAAATTTACGCGTTTGTAACTGTGCATCGCGAGGTTGATATCTACTAATTAATGCACACTTCAATTTTGGCCACGAAAGAGTTTCCGTGTAAATTGTACGAAACCATAACAAAGCTGTTCCGTCTAGAATATCCGGAAAACATCGTATCAGATCCTCATTTGATATCAAACGTATTCTACTAAGTTCTTCGACTCTGTCAATAAACACTTTCACATCAGTTTTCCCGTCAAATTTTAGTTCCCAATTAATCAGGCCTTTACATTTTGAGAATTCACGTGAAGCGTTACAATTTACACGAAATACTTTTGTTTACGCCAAATAATGGCTAATTGTCGTGTAATTGCGAATTGTTTATGGCAATGAATTTTGTTCCTGAACCCCGTTTTCCTCTCCTTCATACCTCTCCTCTTTGTCCGGGAATCAGTCAGTGCAAAACCAACCGCCGTGACGCGAAGGGAACATCATTACCCATAACGTATCTTATCGCAAGAAACAATCAAAATCATCTTAACGCATCGCAATAAATAATATTTCGCTAAAACCAAAATTACAGTGGAATCCAAGTGAATCAGTGAATCCCAACAAGTGAATGATCCTCTACATCCGTAAGTACCCTTATACCCTTATAAATTCATTGCCAATGAATAATTGATTGTGTTATAAAAGGTCCACAGCTTAAAAATTTGGTCAATTCGAGCCACATACATTATTATGTAGAGATATGAACCAGCGCATCTCGTAATTATAATACGTATTTACGCATTTATCCACGATATTGTGTTTCATCGTTAAATACGTGTCGAATTATTTATGTGGGTAGGGTAGATAGTTTTGTACAGTAAGATCTCGCATTATTTATTTTAATTAAACGATTTATTGTTATTATATTATTTATCATAAAAATGACTAACGAAACGTCAAATGTAGAAATTAATAGAGAAATTAAGTTATTGGAAGCTCGTCAAAATTTATTCTTTTCAAGAGCTCAGAGAATATTTGATAGCATGAAAAATTTGAAGACGACATCGTCAAAAAACACTTTTTGCGCAAACGCCACATTGTTACCAGAGATTAGGAAGGAATTTTCAGAAATGGTTATTAAAATAAACACGCTCAACCTTAAAATAAATTCGGAATATATTCCCAATTTTCAAATGGAACAATCATTTGACGAAATTTACGCCATTATTCAACTAACCGCCAGGCAAATGAATAGTGAAAATATGAATCAGTCGTCATCTACTACCCAACCAAAACATAATCTAAAGTTACCAAAGTTAACGCTACCCGGCTTTAATGGGAATTTAATGAACTGGAAAATTTATTATGAAACGTTTAAAAATATTATTCACGAAAACACAGATCTCTCTAACGCAGAAAAAGTACAATATTTGGACGGTTCATTGTCTGATAAAGCATTAAATATTTGTGTTGGGATTCCAACAACAGCTGATAATTATGAAATTATTTGGAATGCTTTAATAGAGAAATATGAAGATAATCGAGCACACGCAGCGTATTATTTCGATCAAATTTTAAGCATTAAACAAATAACTATTCCAACAGCATCCAATTTAGAAGCGTTTATAGATCAGTTTCATTCGTCAATTTCGGCGTTACAACAATTAAAAATTCCGAATTTATTACAATATTTCTTCCTTTATATAGGAACTCAAAAATTAGATAAGGAAACAGCTATGGCATTCGAATCGTCAGTAAGGAGATCTGAGACACCTTCATATGAAGAGTTCGTGATTTTTTTGCGTGAGCACGCAAAAATATTACAGCGAACATCTGCATTACCGGAATGTAAATCGCAACAGCGCATGGAGAAAAACTCACTTAAGAAGCAATATAGCCAAGCATTTGTTAGTGTAACAAACAGTAAAATAAAACAATACGAGTGCGCTGTATGTAACCTATCAGATCATACATCAATTTATAAATGCCCAACATTTTTAAAAGCATCTCCTAAGAATAGATTTGAAATTGCTCATCTCGATAGTAGCTTTAAAGCAGTTTCAGCAGTTGTGTACTATATACAGTACGCCCAGCTTCTGTTGTGCTAACTTGACTCTGGCTTTGAGGGAGTCTCCGTCCCCTAATGGCCGCTGTTCCCAACTTATTAATCGTTATCTAAGTTCAAATCTTTGTTTTTGCTCAGCCAAGCGATTTTTAAGCATTTTGTAGGGAACGTTCGATTTGCGTTGTTCCCAATCATTTTATCTTTGAAAATCTTAAGTAGCCCCACACACTACCGCACATTACCATAGACAATAAAATGACATCAAATTAAAAACTTTCTATGTTAAATTAATATTAAAGATTTAATTATTGTAGCTCTTATTAATACACATTACTTCTTTTAAATACCGTTATTCATAAACTGGTATTTCATATTTATTAAACTAACGTATATAATATATTAAAAATAAAGTGACAACTTGAACGTGATGCCACAATCGGGACTTCCCATTTGATTTGGCAGATCGACGTAAGTTTTTTCTCCGTGCGACAGCAAAACAAATCCAAACAAACCTTAAAATGGAGATCAAAGCAAAGCGTGCGAAGAATAACATTAAATTGATAGAATTGACAGGTTTTCAGATCTGACATGAGGTAAGGGCAAAATATTTCGCACATTCATCGCAAAAATGACACTTGCGTAAATAAAAAACTTACCTTTCGCTTGCATAAGTTAAATTCTCCTCAATTAGGTTCAAAATATACAAAAAACACGTTTTCGTCATACGAAAACGGTCAAAAAATTCTTTGTCATTTAATTCATTTGTAGTTATTTTATATATGTACTTTTTCTATTTTACATTGTCTTTGCCCTTCACATACATGTACTCTCCATTCACTGTCATCTATGTTTTCTTATTCGTGTCAATATTATGGTTTTAATGGACATATTGTCCGTAAATTACTTTTTATCATGTACGTAAACAACAAATGCACAATAATTACATTTTTCAACACAACAAATGCACAATAATTACATTTACAAAGGCATAAGATATTTTAATAGTCTTCCCGAAGAAGTGAAAAAAATACCAGATTTTATTTTATTCAAAAAGAAGGTCAAATTTATCTTTAAAAAAAATTAATATCACCTATCAAATGTTATAACTTCAATTCATGTTACAACCAAAATTAACGTCACAATCCTCTTTTATATTTATTGTACTGTATTTATGTTAATTACTGATATAAACATGAAATAATTGTCAAATAACTCCTACGCCAAGCTCAAGAGCTAGCACTCTTCATTGGAGTAGAAATTCAATAACATATGTTTTCACTATTACCTATTATTACCTAATTTTATGTACAATGTAACAATTTTATAAGTTAAACAATAAAAAATAAAAAATAAAAAAAATTAATAAATAAATAAATAGTTCGATGTAATTGACATCCACACCCTGTCGCCGCCTGTATAACCCGATGTTTTCATCAATTACTTCGGCCCATTCCGCAATATCTAGTATATCTAAAATGTCTAAAACTTCTCTATCCATTTTAAAACGATAATGACAAATGCAACACAAAAAACTGAAAGGAGCGCGACTGTCGATTGTCAGAGTGACATTTGATCATTGATTCGCGGTATTTTTTCACTCTGTTGACACTTTTTGTAACTAGCTTTTTCCTTACATATTGCTTAAATAGCTAATCCAGCTGTCCGGCTGGCTTAGACTGAGTGGCTTGCTTAAGCAATTATTGTGTGTTGGAATTACGTAGTGCAGTGGTGATTCGCTTAGAATTTGATTATTAGGATTGGGAACAGCGGCCGTTAGAGTTGCTGGTCACTAACGGCCGCTGTTCCCAATCCTAATAATCAAATTCTAAGCGAATCACCACTGCACTACGTAATTCCAACACACAATAATTGCTTAAGCAAGCCGCTCAGTCTAAGCCAGCCGGACAGCTGGATTAACCATTTAAGCAATATGTAAGGAAAAAACTAGTTACAAAAAGTGTCGACAGAGTGAAAAAATATCGCGAATGATCAAATGTCACTCTGACAATCGACAGTCGCGCTCTTTTCAGTTTTTTGTGTTGCATTTATCATTATCGTTTTAAAATGGATAGAGAAGTTTTAGACATTTTAGATATACTAGATATTGCGGAATGGGCCGAAGTAATCGATGAAAACATCGGGTTATACAGGCGGCGACAGGGTGTGGATGTCAATTACATCGAACTATTAAATGACAAAGAATTTTTTGACCGTTTTCGTATGACGAAAACGTGTTTTTTGTATATTTTGAACCTAATTGAGGAGAATTTAACTTATGCAAGCGAAAGGTAAGTTTTTATTTACGCAAGTGTCATTTTTGCGATCAATGTGCGAACTATTTTGCCCTTACCTCATGTCAGATCTGAAAACCTTTCTATTCTATCAATTTAATGTTATTATACCTTATTTCTTTTTAGAAACTCTCCAATTTTACCGTGCAATCAGTTGCTGATAGCATTACGCTTCTATGCGACGGGAAGTTTCCACATCACAAATGGAGACTTCTTCAAAATAAGTCCATCTGCCACCAGCAAGATAGTAAAAAAAGTGTCTTATGCCTTGGCAAGCTTGAGACCACTTTACATTAAATTGCCAGTAGGACAGGAGGTCGAAATTGTCAAGAGGGAGTTTTACGAAGTTGCAGGATTCCCTAATGTGATAGGTGCGATTGATTGCACTCACATCAAAATCCAATCCGTTGGTAAGTGCCAAACCAAATAAACCAATACATGTGTTGGTTGTGCCTGCATTGTTTTCTGTACAGTAACAAATAAGTATAAGTATGTATTGTGTTAACCATCTACTTTCTAAAACAGGCGGGTCAGAAGCTGAAACTTTCCGAAATCGGAAGGGATACTTTTCGTTAAATGTCCAAACAATATCAGACGCGAAGATGAGGATAAGAGACATAGTAGCCAAGTGGCCAGGAGCAACGCATGACTCGCTCATCTTCCAAGGTTGCCGCGCCAAAGCGGTCTTTGAGACCGGCCAATACCCAAATGGAGTACTCGTAGGAGACAGCGGATATCCATTAAAGGTATTAAATACACAACTTTAATGTTTTAATCAAATACGATATTTGTATAACGTCAGTAAATTGTTCCGTTCCTTCTCACCTTTTTAAAATTCACGTCCTCGACCATCCAGATTGTAAATTCTGTGCTTTAGACGTGGGAACTTTAGATCACATATTTTTTGGTTGTCGCTCTCTAAATAAATATACTCTGTTCTACCAAGCGTAATCTAAAATTTCCCCCCCCCCCCATTCAACATCTCATCTATTCTAAAGTCTGAACTCGAATCCAATCTTCCATACGATTCTGAATTATGCACATTTAAATAAAATTAATATATTCATATTCACCTTTCCTTTCTCTGTAATTTTAAATGATAGCCTATAACAATCCTTGAAAGGTGAAGCCAGAAATATAAAAAAAAAATTATTAAAAATACTGGGTTCAGTGTTTATATAGTTTTAATGACTTTTAAACATAACATAACTTGAAAAATCAGCAAGGAACGTACGTTATAATCTCTTTTCATAATTTAACTATTGCAAAAAGTTATTTGGCAATGTGGTATGTAAGAAAAATTTAATTAATGACTTTTAAACAAGAGACATTTGCATAACATAACTTTTAAAATATTGTGTTCAGTGTTTACATAGTATGTAATGATTTTCAAACAAGATCTTCCTAAAAACTTGAAAAATCAGTAAGGAATGTACGTAATCTCCGCGTTCACAGATGGCGCTAATTTAATTATTATTACAAAAATGTTATTGGGTAATGTTAAATGTAAGAATAAGTTTAAAAACATACAAAGTTATATAAAATTATTAAATGAAGAATGCACATTTCAACGCGCATCGTTCGCAGATGCTCCAGTTGCTCGATTTTAAGGACATTCTGAAAAAGAAAAAACAGTATAATATTATTACAAAAATATTAATGTTTTATTTCAGACATATCTCATGACACCATACAGGAATCCTGAAACACCTGTCCAACAAAACTATAATGAAAGACACATTAAAACCAGAAACGTTGTGGAAAGACAATACGGATTATTGAAAAGGAGGTTTCCTGTCTTATCGAACGGCCTGCGACTAAACCTCAACACCACAATGGCAGTGATAGTCGCATGTGGAGTTCTGCATAACATATGCATCAATCGTGGGGAGGAACATCCACAAGATTGGATCAATGGCGTTGACGATGTTCCAAACAATGTCGCAGAATTGAACAATGCGGGGAACGTTGCAAATTTAAAAAGAGACGTGATTGCAAATAATATGTACAATGTATGAGCACTACTCGTAGTTGGTATGTTTTTGAACCTGCGATCCAAAATGTGTGTTACTTGCAATTTCTTGTTTTTTCTATTTATGAAAATAAATAAGTATTTCTTTAGAGTAGATAATAAGTTTGATGAATATTTAAATAAAAATAATAAGTAAACAAAACAATTACCACTTCTTAATTTCTTTAGGGTGATCTCTTTGGTGTCCCTCTCCAACCTTACAACGGCAAGTTGCTCTTTTAATATATCATGGCGAATTGCCCATTCCGCTGCCTTCGCGAGTCTCTCCTCTTGTATCATCTCCAAAACAAGTTTTTCTTGGGCGGCTTTGGTAGAAATTATTTCTGTTGTCATTTCTGACTGGACCTTTGCCTTCGCCCCCATGTCTTGCATGTCCTTAATCCTCGTTCCTTCCGCTTCAAGCTTGGCGGCTGCTATTTTATGCAAATCAGCGAGAAGAGAGTCCTTCGATGATTTCTTCAAACACAGCCGCCTCTTGAACGCCTTCCTAGGAACTGAAGGGGGGACGGTTAGTGAGGACGTAACTGGAGTGGGGGGAATTTCAGATGGCAGTGGGGAGACAGCTGATGCCGACATCACAGGATGAATGGCCTGACTCTGAACGGTTAATGGGGGGACAGCTTGAACCGACATCTCGGGAAATGTGAAAATCGGATTTTCTTCCTAAACAAAAGATAAGAAGAATATCAACAAAATTCAAATATAACTGACATATTTATTTATAAAGAAACAAACAGTACATTGATCACATTGGTGAGAAAATTTACAGATATTAATAATATTTCATGGTTGGTACCTATGATATGTTTCTCTGTAGTGTCTTATTTATTGTATGTATATTTATTAATTATTGGGTGATGTGCGTAATGGGTAGGTGTGTGTGTTGTATGTGTGAGTATGTTTGTAGATGTGAGAAGTGGTGATGTGGGAAGTGATGATGTATGCACATTGAACTGTTTATATTATTGACATTATGCTCTTTTTAAATTTGGGCAGTGAATCGGAGAAAATGTCGATGTTAGAGTTTAGGCAAATATTATATAATATAATAGATAATCTGTTTATTGCGGTGTAATGCGGTAATTACTGAGCTGTTAAAATAAAATAAAAGTGCCAAGTTACCGGTGTGAATGTTAGAAATGAATGCTGTTGTAAACACACGCGTAATTTTGTTCTAATAATTTTGACAACTTTAACATTGACCTTAGTGTTTGGTAGTGTGTGTGACAAGTGACAACTACCATAGACAAAGTGCCTGGGCAAGGTGCAGTGAGAAACGTATTTATATGTGAGGTGCAGTCGGGAATTAAAAGTGCTGCTATAATTACAGCTATTGCTCCCATGACAACCAATCAGAATACTGCCACTACGCCATGACAACCAATCTGAATACCGCCACTACGCGCTCTACCAGGGCAAATGTGACGCAAGATGCAAATTAAAAAAATCTATCTGACAGTATTCAAAAAATGTTCAGAAAGGAGTTTGATTTGATGAAAACCTGTTTTGAAAATAAATTAGAAGAGCAATCCAAAATCTATGAGAACAAAATGGATGAATTATTAGAAAAGAACTTGATTATCCTGAAACAGATGAAATTTTTTTCTGAAAAATATGAAGAACTAAATACAAAATGTGAGAAAATGATAAGTGAAAATAAATGTCTCTCCGAAAACATAAAAAATAAAAGCGACGACCTGAAAAATGACCTCAAAAAAATAACTTTAAATGAATCTTATGCTGAGCAAGTAAAAAAACATGAGCCTATGGTAATGATTAAACCGAAAAATAAACAAGAAAATGTCAAAACTACAATGGAAATTAAAAAAAATATTGATCCCATAAATTGCGGTGTGACGGGTGTAAGAAACGCAAAAGATGGTGGAATAATAGTTGAATGTAAAAATGCGTCGAATATAGACAAGATGTGTGAGGAGGTAAAGGGAAAATTAGGAGACAAATACGATATTAAAAAAATTACAGCGAAGAAACCAAGTGTAAAAATTGTAGGAATAACACAGAAGCAAGACAGAGAGGAAATCGAAACAAAAATAAAATCACAAAATGAAGACATATTCGAAAAAAGTTCAAATTTTGAAGTAACTTACATAAAAGAGTTTAAAAATAAAAGAGACCAGATAAATTATACAGTATATGCGGAAGTCGACGGAAACACTTACATGAGAATAATAAAGGCCGAAAAGATATATATATATATAGGGTGGGACAGATGCCGGGTGTACAATAACACAAATATAATGAGATGCTTTAAGTGCAATGGATATAACCACAAGGCACTAGAATGCAAAAATCAAAAATCATGCTCTAAATGTGCAAAACAACATGACATAAAAGAATGCACAGATGATGAGGATATTCAGTGCATAAACTGCATAATGACAAATAAAAGATTGGGACTCAAACTTAATACAAATCATTCAGCTACAAGTAAGGAATGCCCAGTATATAAAAGAAAAATTGAAATAGAAATGAAAAAAATCGATTTTTTAGGCTGAAGGAACAGATCTTATACCTAAACATACAAAGCCTTATATCACACCATGAAGAGCTCCAAATATTATTAGAGGAGAGAAAGCCACAAATGGTTATGTTAAGTGAAACACATGTCACAGAAGACATAGAAGATAATGAAATCAATATTCCGCAGTACAATACTATAAGATGTAACTCATATAGTAGACATACGGGTGGAGTAATTCTATTAATCAAACAAAATATAAAATTTGAAATAATAACCAATGAACAACACGATAAAACAGAGTGGATGTTGGCGATAAAGGTAAAAAGTGGCTTAAAAAAAGGGTTCTACTGTATTGTATATCGTTCACCTAATTCGAGTATGAAGGATTTCTTAACGTACTTCGAAAAATGGTGTTCAGAGAACATCAAAGAAAGACAACCGAATATTATAGTAGGAGATTTCAATATAAATATGAATAAAAATGCAGACATTTATACAAAAAAACTTAAAAATATCATTGAGTTCAATGGGATGAAACAACTGGTAAAAAGATCCCACTAGAGTGACTCTGACATCAAGTACATTAATTGATCTGGTGATAACAAATGTATTTGAACTACAGGTAAATCTTTTAGATTCACCCAGAATCACAGATCACTCCATAATTCAAATTATAGAGCAAAATAGAAATACGGAAAAACATTTTATAAAAACCAAAGTTTACAGGAACTATGCAAAATATGACGAAGAAGAACTTAGATTACAACTCAGAGCACAAAATTGGAATGGAATTAGATTTTGATATGAAGGTAGAAACACTCATAAAAAATATAAAATATTCAATTGATAAAATTGTACCAGAAAAACAAACTAAGAACCAATCAAAAAATAAATGGTACAACAATAAACTTAGAAGCATGCAAAAGGAAAGAGACAGATTGTATAAAATAGCAAAAATAACGAGGAGCTCGGACAACTGGGAAAACTTCAAAATCTATAGAAACAGGTATACCACTCAATTAAAAAGTGTAAAAAATGAATACTACAGAACTAAAATAGAGGAAGAAAGGGGAGATCAGAAGAAAATGTGGAAAACAATAAAATCGTTACTGAAAAATGAAAATAACAGTATTGCATATGAAGACATAATATTCCCCCCTGGAACAGATGGGTTAAATATAGCCAATAAATTCAACAATTATTTTATAAAAAGTATTGAAAATATTAACGAGAGTATTCCGAAAATTGTTTATAATGTTCATGATGAAATTGAAGAAAGAAATATAGAATTGGAAATTTAAAAAATAACAAAGGAGGAATTAAAAGTTATTCTGAAACAAATGAAATCAAAACCCAGTCCTGATGGAATAACAAAACAATTAATAATTCAATCGTTACCAATCATTGAGAATTACTTACTTAATTTTATAAATGAATCTATCACCTTAGGAAAGTTCCCTCAATCATGGAAAATATCAAGAGTCATCCCAATACCGAAAATAAAAAATAAAATAAAATGTGAAGAATATAGACCAGTGAACACGCTCCCTAAGTATGAACAAATACTTTAACATATAATAAAAAAAACAACTTGTTGATTTTATAGAAAAATGGAATATATTATGTGAAGAACAGTGTGGATTTAGAAATAACCAATCTTGTGAAATGGCTCTCGATCTAGTTCTGGAGGACTGGAAACAAGACTCAGATAAAAATAAATATGTGATCGCGGTTTTCCTGGACTTTCAGAGAGCTTTTGAAACGATAGATAGAGATATAATTATTAAAAAACTATCTAAAAATGGAATAAAAGGAAAGGCATTGAAATGGTTCAAGGATTATTTAAGTAATAGATATCAAACCACAAAAGTGGGTGAGACAATATCCGAACCAGTAAAGATTACATTGGGAGTACCACAGGGGTCGGTTCTCGGACCTATTCTTTTTACCATATTATTTTCTAAATACCTTATGAGTAAATTATATTTAGCTATTTTATCCATGTAAATGTTACACTTAAATACATAAACTGTCAACTTACTATGTAAAAGCCCGATAGGGCGTTAATAAATAATAAATAAAAAATAAAAATAATAATGTACATTAATGATATGGTAAAAGTATTGAAACATTGTAAAATAAGATTATTTGCAGACGACGCACTGATATATATCACAGGAGAAGATTATGAACTCATAATGAACCATCTAAATGAAGACCTACATAATATATCAATATGGCTGAAGAAAAATAAACTTAAATTGAATGTAAACAAAACAAAATTCATGAACATTGGAAAACGAGTAACGCAAACAAAAAAAGACATATTGATAGACGGTGAAGTATTGAAAGAAGTATTTGAAATGAAATATTTGGGGGTAATAATTGACTCCAAATTAACTTTTGCTCAAAATACAAAACAAATTATTAAAAAGATTGCCAAAAAAATCTCACTGTTGGGAAGAATAAGAAGATTCTTTAACACAGTTTCCAGTAAAAATGTGTACAACGCAATTATTGTACCACACATAAATTACTGTAGCAGCATTCTATTCTTATCCAACGACGGTTTAATGAAACAAATGACAATTCTACAAAATAGAGCAATGAGAACCATATTGAAGAAAAATAGATACACAAAAATTAAGAACATGTTGAAGGAGTTAAATATCTTGTCATTTAAACAAATTATTTACTTTAATACCATATTTTTAATCTACAAGATAATCAATGGCCATACGTCTAGTGAATTCCTAAAAAAAATTGATAAACTGCAGAACAAACACACACATGAGACAAGGAAAAGAAATGAATTGAGACTCCCCTTCAGGAAAAAAACACAGAGTCAAAAATCATTGATGTACGGAGCGTTGAAGATATTTGGAGAGCTACCAGAAGAAATAAAATCAGAAGAAAACATAAAAACATTTAAAATTAAATTAAGAAAATATGTGATTGATTCATTTTAAATGTGTTACCATAATTATATGTATATAAGAATTGTATTAGGACATAGATAACTGTGAACCTACTTAAAATACCACAATAAACAATAAACAAAAAGTAAAACTCTGAAATTGTACAAAATGTTGGTAACGTCATTGATGAATAGGATAAATAATAAAGGTTTCAGGTGTGAACCTTGGGGGACTCCGCTGGTAGCAATAAATTCATTGGATAGAGGGATAGACAGTCATTATCTTAACAAAAATGGATCTATCAGAAAAGTAACTGATCAACCATGCCAGTAAATTAAAGACAGGTGACCAAATTGTAGAGTTGTATTCTAGAATACTTCTAACGAGAGATGTGAACAGAATTTTTTATGTGTTGATGATTTTAAAATCCTTGGAAATTCTTACTATAAAACCTAACATTTTCATAGCCCTATTAGCGATAGAATTTATGTGAGATACAAAGCAGAGTTTCTGATCAAACACTATGCCTAGGTCAAGTAGGTACTTCGATTACAGACATTAAGTTAATATTACACAATGAATAATTATACAATATTGGGTGTTTGATTTTGTGGAACCTAATAACTAGGCATTTGTTAATATTTAGTTGCAGTTTATTACGAGAACACCATTTAAAAAAGTTGTTATGGTTCTCCTGCAAGATTATGCAGTCTTACACATCATTCATGACCCTAAACAACTTCATATCGTCGGCAAAAAGTAAACCTTCGACATTGTAGAAAATGTTTGTCACGTCATTGATGAACAGGATAAATATTAAGGGTCACAATTTAATAAAAACTGTTGAAAAAAGAGATTGGTTTGGTCTGTGGGGACATTTCATTGCTTTCCCGTGGTCAGTTGTCTGTTTTCAGACTTCGGATCCTTGTGCTGATGTGCCCAGAAAATTGGTTAAGTCATCAAATAATCCGCGATAGATGGTTTCATAAAGTGGGCTCAAAGCCGCGGTTCGGCGAACAACAATCTTATCATCTTATCATAGGCAAAATACAATGGGTCGCTTATGCACTGCATTAATGCACACCAGTTTTGCACAACACTATTACACGTACACTAGAGTGGTGTGGTTTAATAAACTAACGACAGAGATGAGATTAGAACCGGACTATAATAAATTTAAAAAAAAAAAAAATTAACTACCTTAAATAATTTTACGAATTAGAATGACGATGATATCTCACTATATTATTTTATAAATTATTGTATAAAAAAACCAAAATCTCTTCACTTTATATGTTTTTATGATTTTTTTTTCTTCTATTTACATATGTATGTTAAGTTTTTATTTTTTTCCAATTTATTTGATGCTAAATATTTTAAAATCCAATGACTGATTATTTTTCATATTTCGGGCTTAGTGAGCAAATACAAAGTTTATTTCTTAAAAAAAATAAATGAAAGCCTAAAACTTCTATTTCAACACCATATGCACATGGGTAAAAAGATCACTCTGTTCTAGAGTAAATAACGTTTGGAACTGTTAACTTAAATATTTAAAAATAAATTTTGTCTTGAACTATTTTATAAGAAGCTTAGGCTACATTTTAACGCCGTCGGTGAAATACACATTACAATCTCTACTGTGAATCAGCATGTGATTCTTCAACTGTCCCTTCCGAGAACATGAATATGTTCAGTCGGAACAAGCAAAGCTATTCTCTACAATGAGTCAGTATGTGTTTCGTCAAATGTTCCTTTCGAAATAATAATTTTTTGGAGTCAGTACATGAAAACAGATTTTTTCCACTTTGAGCCAACTTGTGGTTCGTTAAATGTTCATTTTGAGAAAATGATTTATTGCAGTCGGAACATGAAAAAGGCATCTCTCCACAATGAGTCAGCAGGTGTTTCATCAAATATCCCTTTTGAAAGAATGATTTTTTGCATTCGCAACATAGAAAAGGCTTTTCTCCACTGTGGTTCAGCATGTGTCTATACAACTGTCCCTTCCCAGAACATGAATATTTACAGTCGGAACAAGAAAAAGGTTTTTCTTAAATATGAGTCAGAATGTGCTTCGTTAAATTGTCCTTTCGAACAAATAATTTTTAGCAGTAGGGACATAAAAACGTTTTCTCTCCACTATGAGTCAGCATGTAGCGTAGAAATAATTTTTTGCAGTCGGTACATGAAAACGGTTTTACTCCACTATGAGTCAGCATGTGGTTCGTCAAATATCTCTTTTGAGAAAATGATTTTTTGCAGTCGGAACATGAAAAAGGCTTTTCTCCACTGTGAGTTAGAATGTGCGTCTTCAAAGCATCCTTTCGATAACATGAATATTTACAGTCAACACAAGAAAAAGCTTTTTCTCCACTGTGAGTCAGAATGTGTCTCTCCAAGCCTACCTTTAGAGAACATGTATATGTACAGTCGACACAAGCAAAAGCTTTTTCTCCACTGTGAGTCACCATGTGCCTCTTCAAGTCTGCTTTTCTATAACATGAATATGCACAGTCAACACAAGAAAAAGCTTTTTCTCCACTGTGAGTCAGCATGTGACTCTTCAAGCCTGCCTTTCCAGAACATGTATATGTACAGTCAACACAAGCGAAAGCTTTTTCTCCACTATGAGTCAGCATGTGGCTCGTCAAATGGGCCTTTTGTGAAAATAATTTTTTGCAGTCGGTACATGAAAACGGTTTTACTCCACTATGAGACAGCATGTGGTTCGTCAAATATCTCTTTTGAGAAAATGATTTTTTGCAGTCGGAACATGAAAAAGGCTTTTCTCCACTGTGAGTTAGAATGTGCGTTTTCAAACCATCCTTTCGATAACATGAATATGTACAGTCAACACAAGAAAAAGCTTTTTCTCCACTGTGAGTCACCATGTGCCTCTTCAAAACTTCCTTTCTATAACATGAATATGTACAGACAACACAAGAAAAAGCTTTTTCTCCACTGTGAGTCAGCATGTGACTCTTCAAGTATGCCTTTCGAGAACATGTATATGTACAGTCGACACAAGCAAAAGCTTTTTCTCCACCGTGAGTCAGCATGTGCATCTTCAGATTTGCTGTACTCGAATAGTTACAGTAAGTACATTTAAAAGTTTTAACTCCAGCGTGGTCGCGGAAGTGAACTTCTAACTTTGATTCAGAAGAGCAGGAATTTCCCAGACGCGTCTTCAGATTTGTTGTTAAGTCTGCAGAAGAAAGTTTTATGGAAGTTTATTAAATCAATTCAAAACAGAAATTATTTATAAAATTAAACTTGTGAATTAACAAAGAATACTTGATTTTACCTGGTATCGGGGTAATTCTTTCAGACTGTTCTAAGCATTGTTTTTTAACATCTAGCAGGTCTATGTCTATTTCTGTAAAGGTAATTCCCCCTCCATCTTGTTCTCGAGGCCCTGGTTCTGCCTTGATGGGAGCAGTTTCCACATTAATTCCACCTGTTATATAATATATGATAATTAACATAAGGTAACTTGAGGTGATAAGAAGGACCCCAGATGCCCGCTTCTGGGATCGATGCTTTCACCGGAGACACCTTTAAACGGGAGCGTTTGATTTTCAATTATTGTTTCCTGCACCAATAACACATTTTCATTAGTTCTTTGTGATTCACAAATCACATCGAAAGAGAGCACATTGACAGAGAAGTAAATGAAGTTTTTTAGCCTTAAAAACCTTTAGGAATCATGAAGTTTTAGCGGGAATTATTTGGGGCATAAAAGTTTGTTACGTCTAGCAATTTCCTGTAAGGTTAATTTAACGTGTTCTATTACACGGAAATGAACTGTAAATCAAATCCACAAGAAATATGACAGTGTAAAGCTCATTCAATTGGGTTTAAAAAATCACGGGAAATGTGGAATGATAGAAACAGCCTACCTTGAATTCCCATGAATCCCGGCAGTAGGGCTGTCGACTAACTTGCACTATTCACAGGGTGAAATTTCCTCCAAAACGAGATAATCTGATTTTGAAATTTGCAAACAGAGCACAAAGCGTGTGAATATACGACGAGGACACGACGATTACACCTTCTTGCCACACGACACGAATACGAATGTCGACTTGCGACAATTTACAATGCAACAAATCATCTTCTTTCAATGTGAGTAAGGCTGTTTTTAAGGAAGGAACTGGATAGTAGGTATGATAGTAAATGATGGGAAAAATGGTAAATATTATCCAAAACTGTTTCAATACTAAACATTTAACGGAAATACAAAAGCAACTTATGTTTGGATGTACAGGTAGAGATCATTTTGTTTATATGCATTACTCTTTGTAACGTTCTATTCCACAATAAACAGGAATTTAGATATCTACAGTTTTACATAATATGTTCCATAAACTTACTAGCCGTCGGAGTACTTTCGACATACTGCAAACATTTCTACTTTACCTGCGTCTTCTTTCTGGGACCCTGTCTCCGTCTTGATGCAAACACTCTCTGGGTTGGGAAGATCCATGGCACTGTTATGTGATGGTTACTTGTCGAAGCTCACAAAATGGACCTGAAACAGAAATGACTTGTGTGAATTATTTGTTAGTACATCTCTATCCTCGATAAAGTTGAAAACATTATAAATTTGGGTGTTATTATTGAAACAAATCTAAATTGGAAATCGCAAATAAACAAACTATATCTAAATGAAGATATTTTACGGACTACTAATTGCAATCGATTATCGTGTTCATTGTGCAACGAACTCCCGGAGTTGCTCGGGGACTAATAAGTGGTTATATTATAAGGTTTAGCCAACGTTAGCAATGCTATTTAATTCGACTTATGCTGCTATTTGATATATCGTCTAAGCGTACAGAACATAAACGATATATATGTAGCATGTCAGATCTATGAAGTTCTGAGTAAATGATTATAGTTAAGAAGTCACATTTAGTACGTACAGCGCCGTTACCTACGTGCTCTGGTAAGCACGAACAGAAATTTCCCAAGACATTATTTTAAGTGCCAAGCTTAATCGCTACCAACAAAATTTTCTAATACAAAAGGATGGAGAGGTCCTTCCTTCCCATAAAATTTACAAGATAAAAAACAGAAACATTCGATAAAAAAATTTCGTAATTTTTCTTAACTTGACCGCACGGAACTGAGAACCGATGAACGTAAGATGTAATTGTAACCACTGGTTTGATGCCAACTTTCTAGGTGGGCGGCTCCATAGTGCGACGGCGGGATACCACCTGGATTATCGAGGGTTGAGTTTTCTGCAAACATTTTTTCTAATAAGTTGAAGGATTCCTTATTCTTATTAAAGTAACGCTTTCTTACTCTAACCACCCGTATTATCGTATATTTGATCCGTCAATCTAGTGTTTATCATTTTATTTTACATTATTTCAATGAATATCTACGAAATACAAATATAAAGTAAGGTAGACGTCACGATGACAGTTCAAACATCCATCGGATAGCCAGGGCTGAAGTTAGCAAATGGATTCTCTAACTTACTGTACTTATTGGGTTAGTTGAGCTAGAACCACGAAAGGGTGTAAAAAGTTTGCGGAAGTCCAAATTATAGCTCATCGGTCACTTAGTTTGCTTTGGAACAACATGAAGTGCTTAAACTATACGAAATGCTTGATTTACTAGCGTGGTGAAGCAGTAAGAGCCACATTATGTAGATTATAAAGAAACGGGACGACATGTTTCAAAGAGACGAAAGCACGCTTCATAAAAAAGTTAGATGATAAATAGACAATATGGAGACGTGACTAGGAAAGAGTGAAACATATTGATTTATAGAATGTACTTACTGACCGCAATGTTACACGGCAAGTTTTTATTTCAGGAACAAGTGTGAACACCTAAGATATTAATCTTGATTAAATTTCCAACAAAACCAGGTTCTTTATCTAAATTCTTTTTTGACAGCTAGGCCATAGATTTTCGAAAAAACAGATGGTTAGTTTACGACTTTCTTCTTACGGTAGGTACTGGATCTACAAATAACATTTTTTTTCAATGTTTCAAAGCTGCCAATCGATTTCACTATCGATTCATTTCAGCAGTTATTAATAATAAAAAATAACTACCATTTATGAGTGTTTTCTCGTCTGACGTAAGGCCTTTGATCGCGTTTCTGTTATGGAAAAACTAATACAATTGAATTCAATGGGCAAAAGCTTGTTATTACTCTACTCAAGGGAGTTTAATATTAATACTATGCATGTAAAAGAAAAGGAGGAACGAGAAAAAAAGTTACTTAATTACAAATACTATTCAAAATTTATTTAAAAAAAGTATAAAATTAAGGGTTAGTCTTAATCTAGGCTTAATACTAGTCTTAAATTATAATTCGTAAAATTAATTGTCCTTTTACTTAATCCTAAATTATTTTTCATTCAATGTCTTAACATACAAAAATTGTTCAGGCACTTCCCTTTACGATGATGCTGGATCCTTCACGTTCGCACATATCACTGATAACACAAGCGGCAACTTGGGCTGGTTCCGAAGGGCGGAATTAGTTCAGCCTGGGCCAAGGCTCCAAAGGGCGGAGTCGGCAGGCAGCAACTTCTGAGAGGGCAGCTTCCTGAGCGGAAGAGCCTCGGCGACCGCTTCAAGGGGGAGGGCAGGAGGTTTCTCAGCGTAGGCGAGATGGTAACTCCTGAGAGGGCAGCTTCCTGGGCGGAAGAGCCTTGGAGACCCATCGAAGGGGGGAGAGCAAGAGTTGGCGGTCGAGGAACCTCCTGCTCCTGAGGCGAGAGGGTGACTGTTGGTTGCGGAATCAGTTCTTCAGCCGCGCGATCCGGCGACGCACGCCTGTGGTGTAGTTCTAGGTTTGCTTTCTAATTTTTTTATGGCGGTTGCCGGCCATTTAATACACTAAATATTTAAGGTCTAATAATCCGAACTGCCAACTACATCTGCGTGTAAAATAACGGATACATATGCGGGCGCACGTGTTCAATTTGGTCGTTCTGTGAATTCAAGTCACGTAAATACTTTATTTATTTATTTATTTAACGCCCAGAGGGCTTTTACATGTGGGTGGTACAAATTTAATGACAGTTTTGAAACATAAGAAAGAAAAGAAAGAAATAATAAAAATAAAATTACATAAGTATATGCGAGAAACAAAATTAAAAATAACAAGAACATAAATTAAAAAATACAGCGATTTGACTGGTTTACAAAAATATAACTTCCATTTAGGAATAGTATTGAAATAGGTCTTTTACATAATCCACAAAATTCGCAAAGTTAATATTGAATATATCGACATCACCTAAGTATTGGTTTCCCATAGTGTGAAACCGTTGTATTGGGGAGTTCGCAATGTAATTGCGCTTATGTGTGTTGCAGTGGAATAGTGTATTTTGTCGTGTTGTTATTGTAGGTATTCGTAAGTTTATGAGTTGCAGAAGTTCGCAACAGTCGAATTTAGAGTTTAGAATCTTGAATAAAAAAGTTAAGTCGTTTATTTTACGCCTGTCTTCCAATGTGTGTATTTTTAGAGTGTTTAATAAGAAATGATATTGTAAGTCTTCTAGTGGGATATTTAATTTAAAATTTATAAAACGCAGAAAATTTTTTTGTATTCGCTCAATGTTATTAATGTGAATTTTGTAAGAGGGAAACTACTGAGTTATATTCAATTATGCTTCTAACTAGAGATATGTATAACAGTTTAATGGCTTGTATGGAGTTAAACTTTTTAGTTGTTCTTAATACGAAGCCTAGTGTTTTCATGCCTTTGTTTACAATTTGGTGGATATGATTGGCGAAACTTAGTTTTTCATCCAAAATAATTCCGAGATCTCTCATTTCCGTGACTCTTTCTAAAGCTGTATTGTTAAAGGAATATTCAAATAAAACAGGATTTTTATTTCTGCAGAAAGTCAGGGTTTTGCATTTGTCTACATTTAAAAACAGATTATTTTGTACGCACCAATCTTTAAACTTATTAATATTTGATTGTAGTATTTGGCAATGATTTACATCAGTTATTTTTTGTATAACTTGATGTCATCAGCAAAGAGCAATACCTCGACATCGTCGAAGCAATTTGTTATATCGTTAATGAAAATGAGAAACAAAACCGGACCAAGGTGACTACCTTGCGGTAGGCCACTGGTCGCACAGAAAGCTTTCGATAGCAAAGATTTTATTTTAACAAATAGTTTACGATTAGTTAAATAGCTAGTAAACCATTTTAGTATGTTGTCTCTTACTCCTAGGGCAAATAGTTTTCGGGTTAGTAGTTTATGGGATACTTTGTCGAATGCTTTTGAAAAGTCTGTATATATGCAGTCGACTTGTTTATTTTTTGCAAAAGATTCTAATATAAAGTTTTGAAATATTGTTACGTTAGTTGCGGTTGATCTACCTTTGATAAAACCGTGTTGTTTTTGGTCGATTAGTTTTATTAATTTGGGATAGATTTCATCAAGGACCATTGATTCAAAAAGTTTAGAAAGTACTGACTGTATACAAATGGGGCGATAATTGGTTATGTCAGTGTCGTCTCCTTTTTTGAGGATAGGTGTAATGAAGCTCGATTTCCAGTGGCTTGGAAAATATCCAAGGAACAAGAGGCGGTTGAATAGTACTGTAAGCGGTTTAGATAATGCATTGGAGCATTTTTTAAGGAATATTGGTGAAATGTTGTCTGGGCCAGCAGATTTGTCAGTGTCTAAGGAAAGTAATTTCTGTTCGCAAGATTTTTGTGTGATATGGCAATTTGTTAAGTGTGTAGTATTACTAAATTTGTATTCGGGTATTTTATCATCGGGGGTTTCTACTTAGGGATATATCGAGCTTTTCAAGACTTTTCAAGACCCGTTTATAATATAAATAAGCTGTAAGAATAAGCGGTAAAGCCCTGGGCCGTAGAAATCGAAGATAAGAAACCTGTGTATCCGTTTATAATAGATGGCAATAATCTGTTATTTTTTTCCATACCTAACTGAAAAGATTTAGGTTCATCCCGAGCGAAATGACGAAAACGGTAATTATACCAATTATTAAATCAACAAAACTTGATCCATCCGTTTTCAATAACTACCGACCGATTTCACTCTCGACCGCCCTGGCAAGAATATTTGAAAAAAATTATCGACGGTCGTAACAGACCATCTAAAGACAGAGGATAACCAGTTCGGATTTAAATCTGCACTGTCAACATATATGGCAATATATTCCTTAAAAGAAACCATCAGCTATTCTTAACAAAGGAAAACGCCAATCTATACCTGCTTTCTGAATCTAAGCAAAGATGTGAAGATTTTGCAAATAATCTTAACCTTGTATATTTATCACGTGCAAATCAATTTTTTTATTATTATTTTTTTTTTTTTATTGAATAAATAGTTAATACATAATATCAACAAACAAGTCCTGCTAAGCCGATTGAATTGGCTTGTCAACAGGTGCTTAAAGTTAGTTTCAAATACATTTTTTAAAGTTATAATTTACATCTTATATCTACAGAATTAACAATTTTTTCATACAATTTTTCATACATATCAAAATAAATATTTTTTTTCCGATAGCCAATTTTTCACCATATATTTAACCTTATTCATAGATTTACATTGCTTTATAGTGTCAGGTAATAATTAATAGTTATGGTTTTCAAATGCAAAAACGAAAACATGCTTACACCTTCAGTATGGCTAGATGGAAAAAATGGATGTTAGTCGTAGCGTCAAATACCTGGGACATATTATCACAGACGACCTGAAAGACATCGAGGATATGGAAAGGCGAAGAAAAGCGAAATCCGTTAGAGCAGGTATGCTGTCAAGGCGTTTTAATTTTTGCAATACAAACGTGAAAAATATACTTTTCAATGCATATTGCACTTTGCTGTACACGTCAGAACTGTGGGTGGATTACACTTCATCCCAATGGCATAAGCTAAAAGTTGCTTACAATAATGCATATCGCCAACTATTCCGCCTACCGAGATACTGCAGCGCCACGGAAATGTTCCTGGAGGGACGAGTACACTCTTTCAGAGCGCTTCTCCGCCATCACATGGGAAACTTATGGCGCAGACTACGCCAATCAAGTAACAAATTCATCACTGTCATGGTTTCCTGGATGGAGTTCCATCTTATGGCCCTCTGGAGACGGGAGATGTGCAAATATGCCCCATAAACGGCTGTTCACACTCATTTTTTGTTTGACCTCCTTAACTTTAGTGATGTGACAGCAAATATTTCGAGAGTCGTCGAGCTCTCGTAGGAGTTCCTTTATTAGTATAAATTATATAGGGTGGGAGACCTTTTACCTCCTTGCCTTAATGCATTTTTAAGAAAAAAGATCTTGAAGAAGCTCCTGCCCATTGAATCAAATTTTGCTGTTATCCATAAAAAATAGCTAGCGCATTGACGAGTGCTGCTAGGACACTTCATAATAAGCCATAAGAAGCTTTAGCATTTGGAATAGTGCTGCTGGGACATTCCACAATAATTGTTTACCTTTCTTAGATAGAGAAAACTCCCACATACGGATTTTTTAGTTTTGTTGTACTATTAAGAACCACTTAAATGAATAGTAAATTAAATCAATTGGCGTCTTTCAAACATAAATGAATTTGAAAATATTATATTATTCGTTGCTCCAGTACCTACCGTAAGGCGAATGTCATAGACTAAACATCTATGACATAGCTGTCAAAAAAGAATCTAGATAATGAAGCTCGATTTGTCGAAAATATAATCCAGGTGAATATCACTGTTCACACTTGTTCCTGAAATAAAAACTTGGCGTGGAACATTACGGTCAGTAAGTACTTGCATGAATAAATATTTTTCATATTATTGTAGAAAGCAAAATTATTATCTGACATTGGAATTGTGACCAAACGATAGACCATTGAATGGAATGCGGAGTGCTTAGGTGTAAATGGATGATTCGATGCACTGTGGATTACAATATCGGTAAAGGAGGGTTTACGAAATAATATGTTAAATTCAAAGCCAGAATCTTAACGAAATAAGTGATGAAGTCGTGTAAAACCAATATTCGGCACGCGGCCAGGGTAATGGAGGTAAATACAGTCGTCTTTGCACTAGGAGGCCATTCTTCTGTGGGGTTTATTTCAATTATCCCTCGGGAAGTATCGTCTAGAAAAGTAAAATTTGGTGCCTGCCGCTAATTTTACAGTTGAAAGTGTTATAATTTTTTCAAACCGTTTTAAACTCTCGACAATCGGGGACAGGTGGATGTTGCTTATTTCGACCTGGAAAAAGCTTTCGACAAGGTTGACATCGACATTCTTCTAAATAAGATAGCTTCATTTGGTTTTTCCAAAAGACTACTCTGTTTTTTTGCTTCATATTTTCGAAATCGTAGACAGTTTGTTTTTTATAAGGGTTCCAGTTCTTTTGAATTCATAGATTTTTCTGGAGTTCCTCAGGGGTCTATCCTTGGACCACTTCTCTTTCTAATTTTTACTAACGATATTGGTTCAGTCATCACACATTCGCTGTATTTACTATTTGCAGATGACTTGAAACTATATCGCTCAATAAAAAACCATCTTGACTGTATTCTCCTTCAACGTGACATTGACTCCGTCTCAAACTGGGCCAAAATAAATGGCTTGAACTTCAGTACACCCAAGTGCAATATCGTCTCGTATACAAGATCAAAGAATCCGCATGTATTTGAATATAAAATCAATGAAATTATTCTCCAACACCTAAACCAAATCAAAGATATAGGAGTTATTTACGACAGCAAACTAACTTCTCACCAACACATCGATGATTTAATAAGCAGAGCATACAGGCTTCTCGGCTTCGTAATTAGGAACTCATATCCGTTTCGTAACACAAAAACACTGACGTTATTATATAATACACTAGTCCTAAGTGTACTTGAATCAAACTCGATCATCTGGGCTCCACATGAATTAACATATTATACTTTGCGCATTGAAAGAGTCCATAAAAAAATGTAAAGGTTTTTATTCTCGTGGATCTATGGACGTTACTCTTGGCTTTACCCAACGATTTATATATTAGGCATGACCAATTACCACTCCCTAGAGACACGTAGAGGTATTGCTTTGCTTAAATATTTTTTTCAACTAATAAACGGTCACTTATCTAATAATGAGATACTGGCCCAATTAAATTTATTTTTTTTTTTTTTTCGAAGAAAACTTCTTCTAACTGCTTTTCACTTTGTGATGGCATTATTTATTTTTTATTAAAACACAAATAACTTAGTTTACATCACTTTATTTCGATACAAAATCTCAACATGTTTCGTGAACCAAGTTCACATCATCAGGAGCACAAGTATACTAAAGTTATAATTAAAATTAGGTCTAGAAAGAAGAGGTAGAAGGAGCGGGGAGGGGTAAGAGTGGGGGAGGGTTATTCAAAGTAGGAATTAAAATGTCATTAGACGGGAAAGACCGGGTAATTGGGAAAATATTTAAAATGGGGTTTATAAAAATTTTTTTTTTTTTTTTTTTAAGAATAAGAATAAGAATAAGAAAACACGTGAATATGAAAGCAGATATTATTAATAAACAAAAAATTTTTATAAACCCCATTTTAAATATTTTCCCAATTACCCGGTCTTTCCCGTCTAATGACATTTTAATTCCTACTTTGAATAACCCTCCCCCACTCTTACCCCTCCCCGCTCCTTCTACCTCTTCTTTCTAGACCTAATTTTAATTATAACTTTAGTATACTTGTGCTCCTGATGATGTGAACTTGGTTCACGAAACATGTTGAGATTTTGTATCGAAATAAAGTGATGTAAACTAAGTTATTTGTGTTTTAATAAAAAATAAATTTATTTGTACCAGAGTCTCACTCTCGAGTACGTCATCACAATCTTCTATATAGTAGAGCAAGCCGCACTAATTTATTTATGAACTCACCTGTGGGGAGAGCTACGTGCTTTTTGAATGCGGTAGATACAAACATAGATTTATTTTTTGTGTCCTAAAGCGCATTTGCGAGATTTTTGGCTTTGCATATACACTGCATAAATGGTACAATTATAACGTCTTAGGCTATATTACCTGTAATATATATATATATATATATATTTTTTTTTTTAACTTTATTTATTTTCATTTCTTTACACATATTATACATATTAATAGATAGTATATAATAACACAATATATAATACCAAATAGTATACACAAGAAATGAAAACCCACAAGGCACTTCCTGAGTGTGGGTAATATAAAACGATTACTATATTTCAAGTACCTAAAGTATAATACACATTAGTAGAAAAAGTTTTTTTTTTGTTTATAGTTATTATAAAAAGTAAACAGAAAACATTATGTACAATAGTTTATAAAGTTTCAGCAAGTGAGTTGTAGAAAGGATCAATAAATTTATAGTAAAAGCGTTTCAATATCTGCCTCATTCAGCCATTATTTTACCTCTTTAATATATTCTATCTTTTTATTTATCATTTGAATTGTTATAAATAAATGTACAAATTATATAAATAAATAAAAAATAAATGCATGCACATAATCATAATAACATAAGTATACAAATTTTAAATAAAATTATTGGAAAATGTTTATGGTTTTTTATTTTTTTTATAATTTAAACTCCACACAGGAGGCCCTGAAGAAAATAATTTCCCTCAGGGCCTATGTCATCTTTGGGGATGCTGTGTGGAGGGTCTTTTTGTGGAGAGGAAGGAGTGAACATGGGTCTAATAATAATAGAACAAGGACAGCATACCTACCTGCATAAATACTTATTTAGGCGAGATATTCCCGTTGCAACTTAATATTCAAATATAATATTTAATTCTTAAAAAAAACCATAGACGATTCTCAAACTCGTCAAGAATGTTCTCATAAAGGTTGGTCTCAAATTATTAAATCAATACCCTCGAGCAATATTGCAAACACACACACACCCATATCATTCATATTTGTCTATAAGTATAAATCTGACGGCCGGCATAGTCCAGTGGTAACGCATTGGACTGCCATTCCGAAGGTCGCGGGTTCGAACCCGGCGTGCGAAAATAAATTTCATTCGATTAATTTGTGTTATTTCACAATTAATTAATTAAAATAATATATATTATAGTATATTTGCGGCACGTTCCAGAGTGGAAGATACTACCAGTATCGCCCTGGTGTAAGACCACCATTCAGAATTGAAACGTTGCTCCAAATGGCTTTAGCCGTGTTTAGTGACTAGATCTGAATAGCCAAATACTTCCCCACCTTCCTCTTTCCCTTCACTACTTACCTTCAGCCTCACAACATCCCCCAATTGGGGATGCCATAGTCTCACTGGCTCCAGACGGGAGCAGTTGGAACTATTGTGAGGTATTCACTATAATAAATAAAAATAAAAGTATTCATTTATTTAGAATTTACGGCACAACTTCCATTTACATACAAAAGTTTTTTTATTTAATTTTTTACACATACATATTACAGTATTAAATTTTGATGAGAAAAATTAAAGAATTAAATTTAATCAAAACATAACAAATAAAATAACAATAAAGAAAGAAGCAATAATATAAACCTGTTTTGTAGTGACCTCACTAAAATAAGTCGCGTAAAATGTGTTATTAGTGCAGCTTTATACTTTAAAAGTGGGATATTAAAAGTATATGCGATTTTAGCATAAACGTTCCCAAGTGTGTGCAATCTATTTATAACTGAGTTATATCCTGAGACTTTGGTATAATTGTCACAATAATACATCATATATGACCTTGATCTAATGGTAGGTACATGAAATTGAATCAACATTAATATGTCAGGGGTATCCACTCATAATTTATAATTTTGTATAAAAATTAAGATCATTGGTGAACCATTTAGAAAAAGTTGATGTATTACATGAAGTAACAGGTACATGACTTTTACAAGCTTGTTTTAAGATTCAATTCGCCATCATTCAGAAATGACCAATCAACATTCAGTAGGAAGTTACAAATTTCTGTGTATTTGCTTTATGAAAGATATGAGACATTAATTTGATTTTAGGATTTTCACATATGGTGTTGTTTATGGTTATATCTTTAGATGGATGGTAATTGTCCAAAGAAAGAAGAATTTCTGGGGATTTAGTTACAGTAACAGATTTGATAGTAGAAAAAACTACATCCAGGGTTCGGTCGTTGCTATTTTTGTTATCATTTAATTGATTTAAGTTTTAAAAGTTGGACATTTCGAGTATTTCTCTTTCGATGTCAGATATGCTGGAGTTATTATTTCTAGATAAATCTGAGGATTTCATCCATATGGTTTCTGTGAATAATTGGATCAGATGAAGGAGGAATATAAACAGAACCTATTATTTTTATTGTTTTTGTTTGTGTTAACCACACTAAAAATATGTTCCACGTGTTTTTAAGTTGTAGTTAGCTTCCTGTTGACTAATGCCTTAGAGATTGCTAACAAAACACCACCACTTCTTGATTTAGAACTGGTATTCTTGTTTCTATCCAATTTGTATATAAATTGAGTTGGTAGCCCCAGTTCTGCTGTGTTGATATAAGAGTCAAGCCAAGTTTTAGTTAAGAAAAGGACATCGTGTGAAAGAGAGCAGTTGTTGAAAATTGATGAAGTTTTGACGCATCCCACGCACGTTTTGATAAAAGCTTCTTATTGTTTGTTGTGACCTTAGTTTTTCGGCGTCGTAGTCACTATTTTTGGTGAGCAGTTTATATATTTAATTGTTAAATTCACTTCACCATTTTTAAGTCTTACAATTCCTTCCTTAGGTCTGAAAATGCTTTCACTGTAATAAGGTCTGATCACATTTCATCTTTATTTGATCAGGAACATCACGTCTGTTTTGTAATATTCGTTTCACTTGTGACGGTTCTGCAAGTTTTATTAAGAATAGTATTAAAAAGTCTTACGGTACATTAACTTGAAAACTTAATAATTAATTGCTAGAACCTCTTACTTACCTAATTAACTTTAGCATATCACAGGTAAAATTTCATGAAGAACTGAATCTTGTTATAATACCGACACACAAAACTGGTTTTAAAGCGGACATTATCAATTCTGGACCCATTAAATTTCTCATCTCGTTTTCCAAAGTAGTAGAAAAAAATAAACTCCACGAAAATAGGTTCTGTTGACTCAATGTTCTGTTTCAGGTCCATTTTGTGAGATTCGACCAATTACCATCACATAACAGGGCCCTATCACAACAGTGCCATGGATATTCCCAACTCAGAAAGTGTTTCCATAAAGGCGGAGTCAGGGTCCCAGGAAGGCGAAGGTGAAATAGAAATGCTGTGTACTAATATAGTTATCGACCTCTCGAATATAAGAATGTTTTTTTTGTATGTTTTTTTATTTAGTTATAAAGAAATCCGTTTTATATCTTGTATAAACCAATAAGAATTACTTGTTGGTACAATTTACTTCTATGGCGTTTAGGCACACTTAACACTTCATGTAAAACTTATTGTTTATAGCATTAAGGCATAATCCAAGAAAAGCTGCAAAGCTTTTAGGTTCTTTAACATCCTTCGGAAGTGCATTGAATATCTTGAACCTTTAAAATAGAGAAAGTTTTGGGTTCTCAACAAATTTGTTTGCGGAAGTCGAAAATCTCCACAATTTCTCCTTTTTTCGAAATTAATATTTACTATATAACTATATTTTTGGACTTAATTATAATTATTTAGCTCAAAATAACGTTCTCACATTTAACAAGGGATTCTAGCAACTGTTCGTATTTTGGTAAGCAATTTATTGATATACAACCTTCAAATTGTTTTTCGTTTATGATTTTGGGAATTGGCGTTGTTAAAGCAGTGTGCAGTATGCCAAGAGTACTGTTCGAATGGTCCCGATGGTCTTGGATGCGGACAGATGCATATAAACGACACGACCTCTTGTCATTCATCAGTTAATGTTTTAATTCGATTAAGTAAATATTCCATTGACCATAAACATCGTGAGCTCGTTTGTAAATCTGTTCGAGAATCAAAGGTTTTTTCGTCGGTGAATACATCGATACCAGAAACGGGCATCTGGACTCCTTTTTATTAAAAATATTAACCCTTTGTTAAATTTCCATAAACCTTATATATCGTTTGTTATTACAGGTAGCACTGACTTGGAGACTGTTCCCATGAAGGAAGACCCAGGACAGAATGAAGGGGGAACTTCTTATACGGAAATAGACATAGGTCTGCCGGATGTTAAAAAGGAATGCTTAGAGCACTCTGAAATAATTGCCCGAATAGCAGGTAATTCGACTTTCAAATGAATCTTTGTAAATTCTCAATTTGTGTCCTTCATTTAATGACTTCTGTTATGATTTAATTTTTTTAACATTTTAAAGCTTTGTCCAGAATCTTTTTTAGACTTATTTCCAAACCTGAAGAGGCATCCCGGGATAGAACGATTCTCTTGTAGCTATTGTAACTACTCTTGCTCACATAAGTCAGTGGCAGAATGGCACTTGCGCACCCATACTGGAGAAAAACCATTTTCATGTTCCGACTGCAAGAAATCATTTTCTCTAAAGGGAAATTTGACTAAACACATGTTGATTCACAATGGAGAAAAACCTTTTTCATGTTCCGACTGCCGCTCTTCATTTAATCAAAAGGTATCTTTGAAGAGGCACATGCTGACTCACAGTGGAGAAAAGCCTTTTTCATGTTCCGACTGCAAAAAATCATTTTCTCAAAAGGAATATTTGACTAATCACATGTTGATTCACAGTGGAGAAAAACCTTTTTCTTGCGTTGAATGTACATATTCATGATCTCGAAAGGAAAGTTTGAAGACGCACATGCTGACTCAGTCTAGAAAAACCTTTTTCCTGCGTTGAATGTACATATTCATGTTCTAGAAAGGAAAGTTTGAAGACGCACATGCTGACTCACAGTGGAGAAAAACCTTTTTCTTGCGTTGAATGTACATATTCATGTTCTCGAAAGGCAAGTTTGAAGACGCACATGGTGACTCACAGTGGAGAAAAACCCTTTGCTTGCGTTGACTGTACATATTCATGTTCTCTAAAGCAAGGTTTGAAAAGGCACATGCTTACTCACAGTGGAGAAAAACCTTTTTCATGTTCCGACTGCAAAAAATTATTTTCTCGAAAGAACCATTTGATGGAACACATGCTGACTTATAGTGGAGAAAAACCTTTTGCTTGCATTGACTGTACATATTCATTTTCTCTAAAGCAAAATTTGAAAAGGCACATGCTAACTCACAGTGGAGAAAAACCTTTTGGTTGTATCGACTGTACATATTCATGTTCTGAGAAGGGACAGTTGAAGAAACATATGATGACTCACAGTAAAGAAAAGCTTTTTTATATTAAATGAAAAATACACTTTGTAAAACACCACTTTTATTTTGAATTAATATTAACAGCCAACCAGGTTTCGCTTAGCTCAAGCTTCATCAGGGCTTATTATATAAACTAAAGTTATTTTCATACAGACACAATATAGAAGAAAATAAAACAATGAGTGAAAGAGATAGAAATAAAATACACGAGTGAAAGAGATAGAAATAAAAGAGCAGACACCTTATTAGTGCTAGAACGAGAAAGGTTGTATACTGATTACAGGATGGGTAGGAAGGAAGGAAACAGTTTTACCAGAGGTTAACGGAATAAATTAAATATTGGATTATCAATTAAATTGATTTGATTGTTGATTATATTTGATTTATTATTGACGGCTTTTTTAATTACGAGGGCTTCTACATTGTTTAACCTAATTTCAATTCCATTTTTATGTAATATTGTAGTCCCCGAGGTTTTATCAAATGAATGGTTAGTTTCTAGTAGATGATTCGCAAATTCTGAAAAAGCATTATTATTTGAACACCTCAGGTGTTCTTTTATTCTTATGTTTACGTTCCGGGCCGTTTTTCCGATATAAAAAGCAGAAAAATCATTACAATTAAGTTTATATATGCCCGAGTGGCTAAGTTTAACATCAATATGACCGGTCAGTGGTTGAGTGGGCATTAGCGTGGGCCGATTTTTTTTTCTTCAGAATTCCATTTGACGCTACTTATAAAAAGTTGTCTTTGTATCTAAAACATCAAAATAATATACTTTAAAAAAATTCAAAAAATATCTTAAGGCTCCACTTTGCCTTTAAAGTTGGAGAAAATATGTTAAAAAATAGTTTTTTTCAGTCTCATTATAAATTATTCTGGATCAGTTTAACCATGTGAATTTATGAAATCTTCTTTAATAAAGTATGTAGCCTTACTGTATATAACTAGAATCTATTATTTTTGTAATAATACGACACAAAAAAGTTCCCGCCCGCAGTTCCTGTTTCAAAAAAAAGTAGGAAACAAGCTCCCGACTGTTCGATATTTGTTCTTGTAAATGTAAAGACAATTATTGTACTTGTTCGAAAGCAAGGAAAGTTTCCCTTAAAGAAAAACAGTTTTTGGAAGACCAAAGAGGTGAGAGAAAAATATTCATCGGCAGTGTTGATACACCGACTACGAAACAAATTGAAAAATCTATGAAGAGAAAGAGAAAAGATCTCACTAAAATAAAAGACCAGATGTGTGAAGAAAAAGAATTTGTAGACACTGTATCATTATCTTCCACTTCAACATCAAAATCATCTTCTCCGATCGCAAAATCAAGTAGGACACTTAAGACTAATACCACTGCTTTTCCGACGACCAGCAAATCTCCATCTTTTACAGTTCTCTCCAAGATCTGTGACAGGTTCAGGATATCGGATTGAACTGGTGCAGCAATTGCCTCTGCCGCCTTAAAAAAAGCACAGAAATATTATAAAAGCACGGTACTTGAAGAACACGTATCGTTAATCGTGGAACCAGGATCTCATTTCGTGACCCATATTACCCCTAGGTCAGGCACTGCCGTTAATATAACCAAAGCAATTATAGAATACTTTGCTTGTCAAAACATTTCACTTGACCATTTAAAAGCAATTGGTTGTGATGGTACAAATGTTAACACGGGAACAACTGGTGGTGTGATTCGAACGATGGAGAGACACTTAAATCGTCCAGTACAGTGACTGATCTGTCTTTTTCATTGCAACGAGCTGCTTCTACGCCATTTGATTATTAAGTTGGATGGCACAACTACTGGACCTCGTGCTTTTCCCGGCACCGTAGGTTCGGCTCTTCATAATTGTCATAATTTACGGTTCAATATTTTTTAAATATTGATGTGGAGTACTCGACGGATGTCCTGCATGCTGATTTAAGCACCGATCAAAAAATTTCAAAACAGTTTCCAGCGGACGTTGTCATCCTGATATTGCCCGAAGAAACCCAGGAGTGATGTCACATGCACGATGGCTTACTACAGCGAGTCGTATCCTACGACTGTATATTGGATGCGCAACGCCATCAGAAAATCTGGTCATATTAACCACATTTATCATGAGGGTATATGTTCCCATGTGGTTTGATATAAAACTACATGGGTCGTGCAAAGATGGTGCGAGGCATATTTATAATATGATAAACTATTCGCGCTATCTTAAGGACGAATTAAAAGCCATCATTTATCCCGTAATACAGCGAAATGCTTACTACGCTCATCCGGAAAAATTACTCTTATCAATGATAACCGATGAATCGCCTATCATCAAAGAACTTGGGATAAGACGTTTGTTGAAAGCCAGAGAGTTTTCCCGGACAGAGCTCCGAACATTAAATTTTAATACACAATGCTATATTGATATGATATCTTGGCAAGATACGCCGATCACATATCCTCCCATTTTAGAAGGTGTAACAAAACAAGACCTGGAGGATCTTAACCTAACTTCAGAAATCAGTTCCATTTTAATAAAATTTGAGAGATTCCCCTGTCACACACAATCGGTAGAACGCTGTGTGAAGGTTGTAACTGAAGCATCTTCGAAAGTGTGTGGCAAGAAGAACAGGGAAGGCCTTATTACTACCACTATAATATCAAGAAAAAATATGCCAAAAATTGAAAATATGCGTGATTTCATACCGGAATAATTGCGTTTATTTCTATACGATATCTGTAATATTTATGAGTTAAATTCTTAATGTTGAAACAGCATTTGATACTAAATAAATTATTGTGAAAATTATAATTATAACTCTTTCATTACCTTATCACTTGGGAATAATTCACAAAAAATGTATTTTAATCAATTTTCGATCGCAAAATGGAACCTAAAAATGATAAAATTCAATGACTTTTTTAATTTTTTATTAACAATAAAGACCTAAGACAACTTTTTATCGGTAGCGCTTATTGAAATAAGTCAATTTTTTTTTCGCCATACAGTGGCGGCCCAGGCTACTGTACAGGGCCCGCAGATACTTTAATAGCACACAACTGCTGACCCTGTACAAATCGCAAGTGCGCCCTACTGTCGAATTTGGCAGCCATCTCTGGTCCGGAGCCCCTAAATACCTGAAAAAAACCCTTGACTCTGTGCAGAAACGGGCGGTCCGTTTGATAGATTCCCCAATCTTAACAAACGGACTGCAATCTTTAGAGCACAGGCGTCAGGTAGGTATGCTGTCCTTGTTCTATCGGTATTACAATGGAAGATGCTCTGAGGAACTAGCGTCATTGATCCCTTCGGCACCGGTGCGTAGTCGGGATACACGCCAAACGCGCGCCCAACCTTTGTACACGGTTGACATTTGTCACATGAGAACGGGTCGCTTCTACGATTCGTTCTTAGGATCAACAGCTCGGCTGTGGAACGAACTGCCGGCCTCTGTGTTTCCTCCCTCCTACGACTTGGGACTCTTCAAGACCCATGTTCAATCCTTCCTCTCCACAAAAAGACCCTCCACACAGCATCCCCAATGATGACATAGGCCCTGAGGGGAACAATTTTCTTCAGGGCCTCCTGTGTGGAGTTAATATAAAAAAAAAAATTTAAAAAAAATCATTGTAACTTGTTGCTGGCGTCCATTAAGGAAGCTTTTAAAAAGTTAAGTTCGATTCCCGTAATACCGATTTGTTCAAGTTTGCTCATTAATTTACTGTGTGATATTGTATCAAAGGCTTTGGAAAGGTCTAAGAAGATTGAAATACATTTTTTTTCTTTTATCTAGCTTTTTAACAATAAAATCTGTGACACCGGCAATACCGTCCGAGGTACTGTCTTGTTTCCTGTTTAATGTATAGGAATAACGATACCTTGTTTAAGGTTTGAGGGGAAGTGCCTTTAATAATGGTGAAATGTCTTTAATAACAAAAATAAAATTGGAACTAAAACACTACCCTGATGAAGACAATATCCAATTGATTTTTTTGAACTAATCTGACTATTTATCGTTACTCTCTGTGATCTACTTCCAATCTAAGTTCTGACCCAATACACTATAGCTTTATTAACAATACCCATTGAGCTCAGTTATTATAGGAGTAAGCCATGGGATTCAATGTCAAAGGCCTTGGACAAGTCTAAAAAGACAGCCATTGCTTTTTTGTCAACATCTAGAGCTTCTACGACTGAGGTGATCATTTGTAATGCTTCATCACCGGTTGCATATTCTTCCGAAAGTCAAACTGATTATATATTCAATAATATTGTTATTGGGTTTATAAAAACAGTTTATTTTTAAACAAGTTCTGCTGTGTAATTATTATTACGCGTGACAGCTGTTTCGCCCCCTGAAGGCATAATCAAACTGTGGGTAGCCCACTTACAGACGATACATTTATATTATTTCTAGGTAGGTATTTTAATTTCAATTACTGATTTCTTAATTGATTTTTGAGTACAATATTAGAAATTATTAATGGTTATTACCCCAGCAAAGTTTCCCCAATTAGTGTAATGTTTAAATTTGACTGAATGTCTTGATGTTAGTTATTCCCAAACGATGACTCATAGGGTTATTTTAATAGCATAATTAAGTACTTCATAGTGCACTCATATTTGCACTAGGTTCGAAGATATCTATTAGGGGTGAACGAATTATATTTGTTTGTTCATTAATTAGAATAGCTTTCGGATTATTAGAGTTTTTGTTAATTTCTAACTGTTCTAAAAGATTCAGTTTACGGCCTTTATTTTGTACGTGTAACGGAGATGGTTTATTATTATCATTAAGTGAGTGATTGATTTTCATCTAGGAGATGTTTGGCAAATTGAGATTGCATTTTATTATAATTTTTAAAAGATCTTATATCTTCTTTGAACCTAGTGTTAAAGGACTGGCCCGTTTGTCCAACATGTGACTCCAGTGTGACGAATGCAACGCTGTTTAGTTTATAAATGCCACTATTTTGTAATTTGAGGACCTTACTTTTTGAGTTTTTAAGAGATGATCCTAAGTTGTTATTTGTGCGGAAGGCAATATCTAAGCCACACTTTTTGAGGACTTTGGCGATTTTATTAGATGTCTTTTTTTTTTTTTTTTGCAGTAATACCGCACAAGAGTCCCAACTGCTCCCGTCTGGAGCCAGTGAGACTATGGCATCCCCAATTGGGGTATGTTGTGAGGCTGAGGGTATTGGGGAGGGGAGGGAGATGGGGAAGAGGAAGGTGGGGAAGTACCTGGCTATTCAGATCTGGTCACCAAACACGGCTAAAGCCATTTCAAGCAACGTTTCAATTCTGAATGGTGGTCTTACACCAGGGTGATACTGAGAGTATCTTCCACTCTGGAACGTGCCGCAAATATACTATATATTATTTTAAATTAATTAATTGTGAAATAACACAAATTAATCAAATAAAATTTATTTGCGCACGCCGGGTTCGAACCCGCGACCTTCGGATCTGTAGTCAAAAGCGTATACCACTAGACCACGCCGGCCGTCGAATTCATCTGTCCGATGAATTCTAAACACCCGAATTTATTATTCGTCTTATTATTAGTCGCTGGGTAAATTAATTTAAGGTTATTTTTGTGTTTGTTATTATTAATTATTTTTTCAATGTCTCTACCCTTGAAGCCATTATTTTTAGCAATAGTTAGGATTGTATTTTTTTCCTTCTCGTATGCTTTCTTGTCGAGTGGGATGTTATTAACCCTATGTACCATTGAGTGGTAGGCAGATAATTTATGTGACCATGGGTGTAAGGATTTATAATTAATGGTTGTATCTGTAAACGTAGGCTTACGGAAAATTTCAAACGTATGTTTAATATTTTCTCTACCGATTGTTAGGTCTAAAAAATTGATGTTATTATTACACTCTCTTTCAACCGTAAAGCAGATTTTACGGTTGATGGAGTTAGCAAATGTGACAAAAAGATCTAATTGTCTGTTGGTACCTTTCCAACAGACCAAAATGTCTTCAACATAACGAACATAGTAAATGATGTGTTTGCTAAAGATTGAATTTAATTTTTTTTTTCAATCTAATCCATAAATAGTTCTGCAAGAAGTGGACTGAGGGGCGATCCCATTGGTAATCCGTCGTTTTGTTGATAGAATTTATCGTTAAACTCAAAGTAGTTAGTTTCCACACAAATTTTAAATAGATCGAATAAGTCTTTTTTAGTAACTGGGTTTATATTAGATTCTCAATGATTTTAAGGCATTCTTGAATAGGGATATTGCTAAAGAGACTGACCACGTCTAAAAATATGAACTGGCAATTGTGCGGTAGATTTATGTTTTTTATTTTATTTACAAGTTCGAGAGAATTTTTAACGCTATATTTTGGGTAGAATTTAGTATGTTGTTTGAAAAGAAAGTTAAGTTTTTTGGCGAGTATTGTCGTTGGGCCGTTTATAAAAGAAACAACGGGACGTATGGGGATATTATCCTTGTGAATTTTAGGTTGTCCGTATAATGCAGGAGCCCTTGGATTCATCACCATTGCATCTTTTCTAGCGTATTTATTTGGGAATATTGATTGGCAATTATTTATTAGGTTGCGCACGTTTATTGAAATTTTGTCCGTTGGGTCCTTTTTTAAGATTTCAAAGTCTTCTGGCTTGAGGAATGCTTCTACTTTATTTAAGTAATCAATTTTGTTTAGTATAACGACGGAATTCCCCTTATCCGCCTTAGTAATTGTGAGGTCGCTATTTTTAATTTTGGCTTTAATATGATTTAAAATTTCCGTTTCTTTTATAATGAATTTATTTTTATTTTTACTGGTTGATTTCAGAGTTTTTCTCGAGATATCCGCTTTTATTTGTTTAGGTAAGCCGTTATTTTTTTATTTTAGACAGACAAATTTCTGTGTCGATTGCCAAACATTCAATTTGTTTTTTAGTGATATCTGAATTTATTTTATATTTGAAGCCTTTATCTAGTAAATTTATTTCATTTTCTTCAAAAGTTTCACCTGATAGGTTAATAGTTTTTATATAAAACTCCGTATTTGTATTACTTTGATTTTCATTGACTTTGATATTCATTGAGAACATATAAGATCTTTTAAAACTAATAATAAAATGCAATCTCAATTTGCCAAACATCTCCTAGATGAAAATCACTCACTTAATGATAATAATAAACCAACTCCGTTACACGTACAAAATAAAGGCCGTAAACTGAATCTTTTAGAACAGTTAGAAATTAACAAAAACTCTAATAATCCGAAAGCTATTCTAATTAATGAACAAACAAATATAATTCGTTCACCCCTACTAGATATCTTCAAACCTAGTGCAAATATGAGTGCACTATGCAGTACTTAATTATGCTATTAAAATAACCCTATGAGTCATCGTTTGGGAATAACTCACATTAAGACATTCAGTCAAATTTAAACATTACACTAATTGGGGAAACTTTGCTGGGGTAATAACCATTATTAATTTCTAATATCTTACTCAAAAATTAATTAAGAAATCAGTAATTGAAATTAAAATACCAACCTAGTAATAATATAAATGTATCGTCTGTAAGTGGGCTACCCACAGTTTGATAATGCCTTCAGAGGGCGAAACAGCTGTCACGCGTAATAATAATTACACAGCAGAACTTGTTTAAAAATAAACTGTTTTTATAAACCCAATAACAATATTATTGAATATATAAAAAATAAAATGAAGTTCTACAAATTAAACTTAATAACAATAAACAAACTGATTATCTTTATATATTTAAGTCATTAACCTAATTTCTCTATTATTTTTAATAAGGTGTTTACCATAGGTCGATAGTTATTAACTATCGTAGTATATAATTAAAGTAGGATGGGATTTGTTTTTTAGTATTTTCTCCAATATGTTTGAAAACGTATTGATACGGTTTATTAATAAATAGTTGTAAATGACATTTTTACATCCTTGTAATATTGGTATAACAATAGATTGTTTGCGAGCTGTGGGGAAAGGGGAAAACGCTTCCAGTTATAGACAGATTGACAGGTATTTTAGAGGAATGATTGGTACTTTAAAGAGATATTTCATTGCATTTGTTGTGATTAAGTCCTCCAAAGATACATTTCATTTTAGGGAAAAAACAGTGTTTTCGATTTCATCGGTGGTGATTTTAATGACTAGAGCTTCTCTCCCTGCTCAGAAGGTTCGTTTATTTGTATTGCTTCATCACATTGCATAGCTTGCTTCGCTAAATTCGATCTTATATTTATTATAAAATTAATGAGAAATTCAAGAAAGTGGTCAGAATTATCAGCGTATCTCCTGGGGACATTGTTTATATTGAACTAGTCAATTGTTGTAACTTTGGTAGATTTAGAACTGGTTATTACATTACAAAGAGAGATTAAATAACTGCTTAAATGGGCACTTGATGTAGGACTACTTGTTAATGTAAAAAAAAACAATTATGGTTATGAATAAATAACTTTTAAAATAAAAATGACTTAATCAACTTTTCTTGCTTTGTGAAAAAGTTTTTTGCTTTGTGATGGCATAATTTATTTTATTAAAATTTCCACAAACTTTGCTTATATCACATAATTTTAATAAAAACAATCTACATGTTTCGTGGGCAATGTCCTCTTCTACAGTATCGCACTACTAATACTGTAATAATAAAAATTAATTTAAGAAAAATGAAGAACCCCAGATGTCAACTTCAAGAGTGATCCTTCAAGAAGGATAAAACGTTTACTCTTGAGCACCTTCAGTACGGCGTTTTGTTGTTTGCAGCCCATGGAATAATGCTTTATTGCATCAATATTGTGTTTTCAGTGCATTTTAATTAATTGAACTTTATTATATCCCGAATAAGGTAAGGTTGCAACATGAGATTTGTGAGTATAAGTTAAAATATTGCTGTAGTACTTATATAGGTACAGCAAGAGAGGACGTTATGAACAAGTATATTATGTCCTGTCTGTGCAATATTTCAAAACGGACAAGGATTCCGAACATCAGTATTTAACAACCTACATTTCAAAAATAATGTGCAACGCAACTTACTGGCTGTCCGAGCACTCTCTTCATTCTGCAAACATTCCTTCTTTACATCTGGGAGGTCGAAATCCATATCCGTATAAGGCATTTCACCTCCATTGTCTTCCCGGGGCACTGGTTCCGTCTTGATGGATACATTCTCTGGATTAAGTTGATCCATGGCTCTGTTGTGCACAAAACATATGTCTGAAACTTCCCTAAACTGAACGTTGTTTTAACGGAACTCCAATTTGTATGAGATATGAATATTATCTTTAGGTTTTAATATTTTCCCAAGCAACGGAATCTACTGTAAAAATATTTTCAAATAAGGACATACTACTGACATTGAAGATAAGACGATTGAAATCGGTTTAGAGAATCGTCGTCAATCGTCGGAATACAATAATCTAACGCTATCTACAGGATGCAACGACAAAAGCATACGTCAGTGATAATTTTTAAGTTATACTCGTAAATAAACCACTCTCTAGATCGATATCTTCGGGCTTTTTGTATGGCCCCATTTTGTCACCCCCTTTACCACAAACGACCACAGATAAAACGGTCGTTTGGTCCAGACAGGTAAATATATTGTGGACCGTAAATAAATCTCAAGGCCATTTAAAAAAGTGCAAAGATAGACAATATAACTGCACCCAGCTAACATCGTTCATTCACTAGCCCAAAAAAAAAATATTTTAAAAATAAAAATATTGGAATGCAGGAAAAGGAAAATAAAAAAACGCACAGCTATGCACACATAAAAATACTTTTTATTTTTAAAAAGACAATGGACAGTAATACAAAACAGGGTCAGTACAACCGATGTATTGAGCATTGATTTATCATTGAAGAAGAAGATAATACTAATATATCTAAACAAAACATGAAACAGAACAAGACACAGAAAAAAAAAAGTAACGGTCTCAACTAGGAATCGAACCCAGTCTTACTGCAACAACTTAATAGGATTTAATTTGACCTTGCACAAAAATACAAGAATATATACACAAAATACATATTCAACAAATTAAAGTGTTAATTATTATTGCCACAGCACTAGAAGTTATCCAAATTCTCCTGCAAGGGTTTCATATAATTTCCACAGCTTTGTCGTCAGCAAACATCATGGAAAATGCTGGTTAAATCTGAATACTTACATGCAATTCTGGAGAGGTTTAAATGACCTTGTTTGATGTAATCGTGGCTTTTTTTAGCAGTTTTAGCATCCTAATACGTGGTATAGTATCGCGTCGGAATACGGATAGGTCTGAAAAGGAAAATTAATTAAATTATTAGACAATGAAGTACATTCAGGAATTAGGAACATTGTTTCAAAGAACGAGAGGTTAGTACCTGTAGTTAACAACGGGTTCGGGTCTTTCTTTCAGTTGGTGGAGATAGACAGGATATTTTATGATGACTGGAAGATTAAGCGTTGTCAAGCATTCTTTTTTAATCCCAAAAGTATCGTATTTTTGCTTTCAATGAAATGACACCCACAAACAAACGTATTTCTTGCTGCTTCTTGCTAGCACCGGATTATCGAATCCGTCTGAGCAACCTTTAACACAACACGGCATTAATTTATCACCTTGAATAATTCTAGCACGCAACATTATTTTTAGATGGGTTAGACGATTTTCAAAATTCAAAATATTTACGCTAAATACTTCAACTGACTAACTTTCAAAATGGCGTCTTGGAAATTACCGTTAATTTTTATCGCAGCATAACACATGCTTAGCTTCTCTTTCTGTTACACAAGTCGCTATGGTAGAGAGCGAGAGATCAAACTACAATTTTTGCTCTGAGCCAATGAGATCTGAGCTTTCAGCCACAACAGCTTTGTCTATAAGAATTTGGGTTGGGAATAACTCCTCCCATCAGGGTTACAAGGTCAGACGGGAGTTGTACGCCCCTGGTGATACTGTTAATACATAGACAAAATTAAAGTCATAGACTACCAACTATCATTTTTTTTGTTTTTTTGTTTTTTTTTTACTTTATTTATTTACATTTCTTTATACATATTATACATATAAATAGATGGTATATAATAACACAATATATAATACCAAATAGTATACACAAGAAATGAAAACCCACTAAGGCACTGATTACCATATTTCAAGTACCTAAAGTATAATATACATTAGTAGAAAAAGTTTTTTTTGTTTATAGTTATTATAAAAAGTATAGAGAAAACATTATGTACAATAGTTTATAAAGTTTCAGCAAGTGAGTTGTAGAAGTGAAAAGTGCAAACGTGGAGATCCGCGGTTCCTGAATCATCGTAAAGGGTAGTGCCTGAACAATTTTTGCATATTTATCTCGTAACGTGACCCAACTTTTAAGACATTGAATGAACAATAATTTAGGATTAAGAAAAAGGACAATTAATTTTAAGAATTACAATTTAAAACTATTACTAAGCCTTAGGATTAAGACTCACCCTTCTTTATACATGTTTTTTTAAATAAATTTTTAATAATGTTTACAACCAAGTAAATTCCTTTTTTTACTCGTTCCTCCTTTTCTTTTATATGAATAGTATTAATAATTAACTTCCCTTAAGTAGAGTAATAACAATCACACATCACTCACAAACACACCAGATTATTTTCAATTCACTATTTTTTTTTAAATTTAAACACGAGCAGAGGCTTTTAGAGGCTTCAAATATAAAATAAATTCAGATATCACTAAAAAACAAATTGAATGTTTGGCAATCGACACAGAAATTTCTCTGTCTAAAATAAAAAAAAATAACGGCTTACCTAAACAAATAACAGCGGATATCTTGAGAAAATCTCTGAAATCAACCAGTAAAAATAAAAATAAATTCAATATAAAAGTGTTACGTATATAATCGTAACAAAGTAAGAACTTCTCCTTCCCCACATAAAAGGAACTGTGTGGGATGCGCCTGGCAACACTTTTCTTCAAGGTGGCAAGATTGGAATCGGAAGGAAGGAAGCGGTCATTCTTTATTTTTTGGTTCAACGGCTTGGAGCACCGTGGAATGAGAGTGGTATATTTATGCGTGGAATCATAAAAACGACGGATCACAGCCGGATCGCCATTTTCAACTTACAAAAGGCAGATGGATTAAAATGGCAATCTAAATATCCCGGCGAGGATAACTCTAATAAGACCAATGGATTGGCAATACAAAGCCACACTTCAAATCCTCAAGTAAGATGTAAATTTTGCCTACCCTCCGCTAATTCTGGAACCTCAGATAATATTCATAATTGCTACCTGCTTACCGATGAAATGGATTCACAAGGAGAATCCATTTGAAGCCATCGCTCGCCCGAGCGGTATAATTATTTTGACAAGATGACATCGTACCTGGAAGGCACAGTTCGCAATAATTTCAAGACTTGAAATGCCCGAGTAACGTATTAACTTCTTGCCCAAAGCTAGATTGGGATGTATAACACTTCTTTGTACTTTGTGCGACTCATATCTTTAAATTATATCTATCTAATTTACACTCATAAATTTATCTTCTTATTATAATAACCTAACCTGTGAATGCCAGCACTCGTTGTCCACTTAAACCCTGAAATTCCATCAATGGTTTCCTGTTTCCCTTATTCAAACAAAAAAACAGGTGGCGCTCAAGATAAATTCACGCCAAATGTTAACTTCGGCGTTAACAATGGCGCACCAACTGTGTTCTGGTTCGGATTGGCATTCATGGATTGGGTTTATTTTGTCTTGTTGTGTTTGGCGATCTGCGTTCTGTAGCAATCCATCGATCCATCAAATATTTATTAACATGTAATTTTGTTTGCGATAATTGCGGTAATTCTAAAATGTGCGAATAACATTCCTCATATGCTAAGTGTTAATTTTGCGATTATTGTGACATTCGTATTCGAAGGTAGAAGTTTGCTTTTATGTTGGTAACAATGTGATATGAAATCTTGAATCATACTGGTCTGTTGAAACGGATTATTAAGTTGACACTTTGGAACTTGCGAATAATATTTTGCAGTTTCTGTTCGATAGAGTGGCAACATTAGGAAGTGAAAGTGCAGTTTTCTATGGTGATTTAGTTTGACAGATGTAAAAGAACTAGTTTTGCTTGCGTAATTTGTTAAAGTAGAAAAAAAATGGAGTTTAAAACGATTAAAAAGATTAATACGCATACGAAAGTGCAATTAGCTGGAAAATTAACGGACCGAAACATTGTGCCTTTACTGACTTTATCTGGAATGCGTGAACAGGCAATAATGTTCAATAAATCGGTGAGAGAAAAACGTGATGCTAAACAATGTTACGATCAATCTGCAGAAGACCCTGCGTTGTCTGATAAATGTAGTGATCCAGGTACTTCTGCGACTAAAGTATTTCGTGTAAGTTGTAACGCTTCACGTGAATTCTCAAAATGTAAAGGCCTGATTAATTGGGATCTAAAATTTGACGGGAAAACTGATGTGAAAGTGTTTATTGACAGAGTCGAAGAACTTAGTAGAATACGTTTGATATCAAATGAGGATCTGATACGATGTTTTCCGGATATTCTAGACGGAACAGCTTTGTTATGGTTTCGTACAATTTACACGGAAACTCTTTCGTGGCCAAAATTGAAGTGTGCATTAATTAGTAGATATCAACCTCGCGATGCACAGTTACAAACGCGTAAATTTATTTACTCCGTGAAGCAAAAAAATAATCAATTGGTCTCCGACTTCTTTTTAGATCTCAAAATAGCAAATTTGAAGTTATATAATCCTATACCGCAGGATGAATTGTTAGAGATTGCAAAAGAAGCTATTTTAACGGAATATGCTAAACTTTTAGTGACAGTTCATGTGGGTGATATTGATGAACTGGAACGTTTTTGTACTGACTTTGAGAGACTGTCAGTCAAGGATGAAAGTAACATACATAAATCGATCAAATCACGGGATATCAATGATTCAAGTTCAATATGTAAATCGACATTTGTACCGAAATGTAATAATTGTAAGAAACCTGGTCATTATTATAAATTTTGTCCGGAAAGAGTTGTGCGTAGTAATGAGAAAAACTTATGTAACAAGAATTTTAATTCAAATAATAATAATAATCAAAACACCACAACCACAGCATCTTGTTCTGTTTGTAACAAACCAGGGCACAGTTCTGAGAGATGCTGGAAACGTAAATTTAATGAAAGAAATTCTTCTGCTTCATCGAATGAAGGTAATAAAAATAATTCCAATAATAAAAATAAATTTTTTATAAGCTCGAACAAGTCAAAAAACTAAGAAGCAGTCGATCTGCGCAGCGTCTTCCGTCTGATCAGCGGAATGATGTCTGTTCTGGTTGGCTGCCCTTGGTGAATTCTCCTGAAGTTGTTCCTGACTTCGAAGGTAATGGCCTGCCTCGAAAGTTGGAACAACCAAAGGATAATCGTCCTTATGCCAGTTTTACTGTATTAAATAAGGAGTTTTGCGGTTTGTTAGACTCGGGTGCTTCCTTAAGTTGTATAGGTGATACTATGTATAAAAACTTTGTTAAGTTAGGTATTAAATTTAAAGAATCCAAAACATTTGTTACGACGGCTGACGGTAAGCGTCAGACGGTTCTGGGTACCATGTTGCTTCCCGTTGTGTATCAGGGAACATCAAAATTAGTTTTATTTTATATAATTCCAGCGTTTACGCAAAAGTTTATACTGGGAATTAATTTCTGGAAACAATTCAAAATTGCTCCAGAATTGTTTACATCAATTAATTCCGATACTTTGTCTAATACAGTAGTTTATAGTGAAATAGATGATGTACGTTCTATAACGCCTGCTTCTAAGTTATCGTCAAAAGAAAATTCTAGATTAATTCATATTATTGATAAATTTCGTAGTATTTCGTTTGAAGAAAAAGGTTTAGGCCTAACGCATCTGGTCCAACATAAGATTGAGACCAATTGTAATCCAATTAAACAAAGATATTATCCTCTTTCACCGGCACGGCAAAGACAGCTTGAAGCTGAGTTGGATGAAATGTTAAAATTAGGAGTTGTCAGACCGTCCCGGTCGCCGTGGTCAAACCCTGTTGTAATTGTTACTAAAAAGGATGGTTCGGGGAGATTATGTTTAGACAGTCGCGCTTTAAATAAGAATACATTACCTTTCGCTTATCCCTTACCTTATATATCACGCATTCTGGATAAATTAAGGGGAGCAAGGTTCATCTCTTCAATTGACCTCTCACGCGCGTTTTGGCAGATACCTTTAGATAAGGATTCTTGTGAAAAAACGGCCTTCGTAGTCCCGGGTCGTGGTCTATTTGAGTTTGTACGTATGCCTTTTGGTATAAAAAACGCAGCTAGTGAAATGCAGCGCCTGGCGGATATTTTATTCGGTCCGGAATTTGACGAGAATGTGTTCTGTTACCTAGACGATCTAATCTTAATCTCTGAAGATTTAAACTCTCACTTTAACCTGTTAGAAAAGGTATTTCTTAGATTAAAAGAAGCTGGTTTAACAGTAAATCTAAAGAAATGCGAGTTTTGTAAGCATGAACTTAAGTACTTAGGTTATATTGTGGACTCGAAAGGCTTGAAAACTGATCCTTCAAAAATCGAGTGTATTAAGAATTATCCGGTGCCAAAAAATTCTAAACAACTCAAATCTTTTCTGGGTCTGAGTGGATACTACAGAAGATTTATAAAAGATTTTTCCACTATAGCAGCTCCGCTTACAAAACTTTCTGGATCAAAGAACGGTATAAGTAAATTTATTTGGTCGCCGGAAGCAGAGAATGCGTTTAACTTGCTAAAAAATGCGTTGATATCTGCTCCTGTTTTATCTTGTCCAGATTTTAAATTGCCATTTGCAATACATTGTGATGCCTCTGGGGTGGCAATTGGAAGTGTTTTAACGCAGGTGTTCGGCGAAGAGGAACATCCTATAGCATATTTTTCACGTAGTCTTAATGTACATGAACGTAATTATGGAATCACAGAAAGAGAACTGTTAGCGGTTTTAGATTCACTTACGCATTTTCGTTCATATATTGAAGGTTCACATTTTAAAATAGTCACAGATCATTCAAGTCTACAATGGTTAACTACTCTGAGTAATCCGAGTGGGAGACTTGCGAGATGGTCGACACGGTTATCCCAATATTCATTTGACGTTGTCCATAAGAAGGGATCTTTAAATACGGTTCCCGATGTTCTATCACGTGTAGAGGTGGCTTTAGTTAATGATACGTCAGTACCCATTAGTAAAGATAAATGGTACATAGACTTATGGTCCGGTTGTAAAAAATTCCTTCAGCGCTATTTAAATTTTCAAATACGTGAAAATGAGTTGTACAGACATAGTAAAACACGTTATAGCTTATGTGAGGACACGGCGTGGAAACTTGTTGTTCCAGAGGAGAAACGTAAGGAAATTTTAGTAAATCAACATGAATCTGATTTAGCCTGTCATCCTGGTGTATTTAGAACGTAAAAAAAAGTACAACTGCGTTATTATTGGCCAAATTTATATCAAAACGTTAAGTCCTTCGTAAATAACTGCTCCGTTTGCAAGGCACATAAAATTAGTACGTCTCCCCCATTAGGTTTATCAACTAATCATAAAGTGGTTACAAAACCAATGCAGATGCTATCAGTTGACTTGGTAGGTCCGTTACCTCGTTCATATTCTGGTCATAATTATATTTTGAGTTGCGTTGATGTGTTTTCTAAATACTGTTGGCTGTTTCCACTGAGGAACGGTACCGCTCCTAGTATTGTTAAAAATATTGAAGAAAACATTTTCTTGGTGCACGGAGTTCCGCATTCTTTAGTGTGCGATAACGGAAAAGTATTTGTTAGCAAAAACTTTAAAAACTTACTTGCTGAATACAATGTACGAGCTCCTTTTTATAACACTTTGTATACGCCACAAAATAATGTCGTGGAGCGTTACAACCAGACAATAGGTACCGCTCTCTCAATTCTGGTAGAAGATGATCATCGTAAATGGGCAAAAGTTTTACCACGGGTACAAACAGCTTTAAATAATTGCGTAAATTTTTCTACAAACTTTACGCCATATTTTCTCATGCATGGTAGAGAACAAATCATAGATGGTAACTTACACAAACTTATAGAGTCTTCTAATACTGCGGCGCAGGATACAAGACAAACGTATGGGAAAAAATTAGAAGAACTAATCCCAATATATGAACAAGTTACTGATTCTCTATTTAAAGCATATAAAAAAGGTGCCAATCACTACAATCTGCGTAGGAAGTCTGTAGTTTATGCAGAGGGCGATATAGTTTGGAGACGAAATTTCGTACAGTCTAGCGCGATTAATTATTTTGCGCAGAAGCTCGCGCCTCGATTTGTATGTAACGTTGTTGTAAAGAAAATTTCTGATTTAGTATATAAACTAGCAGATTTGAACGGGAAAATCGTTGGTGATTTCCATGTAAAAGACATAGTTAAGTCAAATTAAATGGAAGACATCTAACCTAGCACGTAGAGAAGTAGCTATCCTCTATATGTGGGGTATAGATGACTCTCGGTTTATTTATTGTTTTCGTCGTGGGTTCTTTTATATCAATAAATAAAACATGGATGATTGGATTGATGGATTGCTAAAACTAATAAATTTTAGGATATTTCTATGTGTTAGGTTAACAAAGACATTTGCTTCAGTGCATCGCAAAATTGATGTAAAGAGAATTGTCTTTTCTTTAATTTTATGTAAAAAGTAAATTCCTGCCTCTATGTACTTATCGAGACAAGTTACAAATTAGTATAAGAAATAATATAAAGTAAACTTAAATACAAGGTAAATATAAGGTACATATATAATAAAATAAAAAAAATTAAAATAAACAATTCTCCGTGATTGCATCGAGAAAAAGTGTCTTTAAAAAAAAAAAAAATACATAAATAAATTGTGTCTATGCGATTGTTTTTTATGTTTATATAGCGTATTCACATGTGTAGCATAATTTTATATGATAATTTTACTAAATTAAAATAGAGTTGTATAATTTTAATGATAATTGCTTAGCTTTAGTGCTATATTGATTCAACACTCTGATTTCCGAGTGATGGGCAGATTACTGCTTAAATAAATATAGGTTAATATTTATATCATTATCGTTTACTATTAAACTCCTAAACGAGTTTTCTGTTCCTTATAGTTGTTAAATATCACGAAGTATTATTGAATTAAGACTGTATAATATTAAACTCATTATTACTTTAACATCAGAAGCATTAATGTATAACATTTCTAGCTGCAGCATTAGATTTACTTCAATGGGCATTAGGGAGGAATTCTTTATGTGGGCAATATTCTCCGAACATTTACAATTTGAGTATAAGTGAAGTGACTGGTGCAGTGATTTATAGCATGAACTGATTAGGTCTTAAAGTGTACCTATGTCCACGAAAAATGTTGAACTTTTCTATTTCCATTAAAAAAGGAAACAATTTTTTAAACTATTAAAGCCATGATATATATGTTGTGTACTTGGTAATTCTGATGTAATATAAGTATGTTAATTTGTTTATAAAAAAAAAAAAAAAAATTTTTTTTTCAAGGTGGTTTGATGCAATACCATTTCGGGTATGTTTTGGGACTTCCGGAATCCTAGATGATATCGAGATGGTGTTGGACAAATCTATCTTTCGCTGTGCGAGAAAATTTGTAAATATTACGGTTTGTTATATAAATTCTTTTCTAAATTTTCCTTAATCAAATAATTGCATGAATATTTTTTTGTCAATTAAGATGCAATACCAATTGTTAGCATAGTAATTATGATGTAAAAAAAATAAAATAAAATAAAAAACAGAGTTTTGGTTAAAAATTTGGTTTGAGTCTTGGCTAATTTTGAGTAAATATTAGCATAAGTAGTTGCCTTTGAGACTATAAAAAGTTAATTACCAGTAGGATTTGTATGGTTAATAAAAATAAAATAAAATGGTAATAATTTATACTGTTACTACAAGATTTATTGATATTTAAGAAATATTTGTTAGAAATAAAACAAGAAAATACATTGTAATAATTTATGTTTCTATATCAGCTTAGATTAGTTTTTTTTCTCTGGGCAGAGTTTTCAAGTTGTCAAGAAAATTTGTGGGCAAATTTTCTTCAGCGGCGAGCGGGGAAATGTTACGTATATAATCGTAACAAAGTAAGAACTTCTCCTTCCCCACATAAAAGGAACTGTGTGGGATGCGCCTGGCAACACTTTTCTTCAAGGTGGCAAGATTGGAATCGGAAGGAAGGAAGCGGTCATTCTTTATTTTTTGGTTCAACGGCTTGGAGCACCGTGGAATGAGAGTGGTATATTTATGCGTGGAATCATAAAAACGACGGATCACAGCCGGATCGCCATTTTCAACTTACAAAAGGCAGATGGATTAAAATGGCAATCTAAATATCCCGGCGAGGATAACTCTAATAAGACCAATGGATTGGCAATACAAAGCCACACTTCAAATCCTCAAGTAAGATGTAAATTTGCCTACCCTCCGCTAATTCTGGAACCTCAGATAATATTCATAATTGCTACCTGCTTACCGATGAAATGGATTCACAAGGAGAATCCATTTGAAGCCATCGCTCGCCCGAGCGGTATAATTATTTTGACAAGATGACATCGTACCTGGAAGGCACAGTTCGCAATAATTTCAAGACTTGAAATGCCCGAGTAACGTATTAACTTCTTGCCCAAAGCTAGATTAGGATGTATAACACTTCTCTGTACTTTGTGCGACTCATATCTTTAAATTATATCTATCTAATTTACACTCATAAATTTATCTTCTTATTACAATAACCTAACCTATGAATGCCAGCACTCGTTGTCCACTTAAACCCTGAAATTCCATCAATGGTTTCCTGTTTCCCTTATTCAAACAAAAAAACAGGTGGCGCTCAAGATAAATTCATGCCAAATGTTAACTTCGGCGTTAACAAAAGAAACGGAAATTTTAAATGATATTAAAGCCAAAATTAAAAATAGCGACCTCACAATTACTAAGGTGGATAAGGGGAATTCCGTCGTTATATTAAACAAAATTGATTACTTAAATAAAGTAGAAGCATTCCTAAAGCCAGAAGACTTTGAAATCTTAAAAAAGGACCCAACGGACAAAATTTCAGTAAACGTGCGCAACCTAATAAATAATTGCCAATCAATATTCCCAAATAAATACGCTAGAAAAGATGCAATGGTGATGAATCCAAGGGCTCCTGCATTATACGGACAACCTAAAATTCACCAACAGACAATTAGATCTTTTTGTCACATTTGCTTACTCCATCAACCGTAAAATCTGCTTTACGGTTGAAAGAGAGTGTAATAATAAAATCAATTTTTTAGATCTAACAATCGGTAGAGAAAATAATAAACATACGTTTGAAATTTTCCGTAAGCCTACGTTTACAGATACGACCATTAATTATGAATCTTTACACCCATGGTCACATAAACTATCTGCCTACCACTCAATGGTACATAGGCTTACTAACATCCCACTCGACAAGAAAGCATACGAGAAGGAAAAAAATACAATCCTAACTATTGCTAAAAATAATGGCTTCAAGGGTAGAGACATCGAAAAAATAATTAATAATAACAAATAAAAAAATAACCTTAAATTATTTTACCCAGCGACTAATAATAAGACGAATAATAAATTCGGGTGTTTAGAATTCATCGGACAGACATCTAATAAAATTGCCAAAGTCCTCAAAAAGTGTGGTTTAGATATTGCCTTACGCACAAATAACAACTTAGGATCATCTCTTAAAAACTCAAAAAGTAAGGTACTCAAATTACAAAATAGTGGCATTTATAAACTCCAGTGTGACGAATGTAACGCTGTTTATGTTGGACAAACGGGCCGGTCCTTTAACACTAGGTTCAAAGAACATATAAGATCTTTTAAAAATTATAATAAAATGCAATCTCAATTTGCCAAACATCTCCTAGATGAAAATCACTCACTTAATGATAATAATAAACCAACTCCGTTACACGTACAAAATAAAGGCCGTAAACTGAATCTTTTAGAACAGTTAGAAATTAACAAAAACTCTAATAATCCTAAAGCTATTCTTATTAATGAACAAACAAATATAATTCGTTCACCCCTACTAGATATCTTCAAACCTAGTGCAAATATGAGTGCACTATGAAGTACTTAGTTATGCTATTAAAATAACCCTATGAGTCATCGTTTGGAAATAACTAACATAAAGACATTCAGTCAAATTTAAACATTACACTAATTGGGGAAACTTTGCTGGGGTAATAACCATTAATAATTTCCAATATTTTACTCAAAAATCAATTAAGAAATCAGTAATTGAAATTAAAATACCTACCTAGAAATAATATAAATGTATCGTCTGTAAGTGGGCTACCCACAGTATGATAATGCCTACAGAGGGCGAAACAGCTGTCACGCGTAATAATAATTACACAGCAGAACTTGTTTAAAAATAAACTGTTTTTATAAACCCAATAACAATATTATTGAATATATAAAAAATAAAAAAAATAAAATGGAGTTCTACAAATTAAACTTAATAACAATAAATAAATACGTAATATGGTATTTGGTGGCATCACACGGTCTTGTAATGTAAGGTCCTGGCGGAACATGATTTGCACCTGTATTTTCGTCACAACGGGTCCGATATTGTCGTAAATCCAGATAACTACCAATGCCGGGAAGATTTAAAGTCGGCAGTGCGGAACTTCGAAGTGATCCATTCGGCTTTTTGTTTCTGATGGAGAAATGGCAGCCACAAACGAATATAGGTTAAGATACGAATTCGATTCTGTCGATTCTACAGGCCCATTCGCCGAACCTGCGCTCCTCAAAGCTTCCGTGTTTTGGATATTTATGTCGAGTCGATTGTCTGTCAGTACAGCCCTTCACACAACACGGCTTGATAACTTTACCTTCAGACATTTTCACATAACAAACAACTCAAAACAACAATATGAACTGTCAAGATGGCGTCACATTCACATCCGTCACATGGTTTCAGGCATTTCCGGGGAGGTGGAACGTAGCCTCTCTTTCTGTTACACGGGTCTTATGCTAGAGAGAGTGAGAGATCAAACCACGACGGCTTTTCATTGGTCGGGCTGTAGCGACGTCATCAAAAACCAAAAAAAGTATCGGAGTTATACCCCCCTGATCGATATCTTCGGGCTTTTTGTACTAAGCAAATTGGTCCTCTATTTAACCATAGATATGCCAATATTTAAGAGAATTTTTTTGCGTGCGAAAAAGTACGTCACACACCATCAACAAGGTTTGAGGAAACAAAAAAAAGGCGCAACCATAAACAATATTATTCTCATTCGGAGCCTACCCCATTCACTAGCTGTTAGAAAATAGAGTTTAGTGTAGCTTTGCATAGATGTCGCTATATGTAGATACTCACCTTTCCAACAGACTGTTAAAAGTTAATAAATAAGTTGATGTTTATGTTAGGATAGTTTTTCATAGATGTCGCCATAGATTCTTCCCTGTTAAAGGTTATAAATAGGTTGATTTATCATTTTTATGTCTCTTCTGCAATAAACATTTCTGGCGAAATAAGTGGGTTTATATTTCTACCTTGATCCAAAATTAAACATTGGTCCTTCGAGCCGGATCCGTATTATCGATTGAATCGCGGATGATAAAAGAACCAGCAAACATCTTCAACATCCAACATCAGAGGGGATCTTCAGAAAAACGGGCAAGTGACCATATCCCATATACCTACCTTATTTTCCCAGGCAGGAGAGCATGATTTATTACACAGCCGTATTTCGTTGTTTGTTTTAAAATTGAATCGGGCTGATTGTTACCAAGTGTTGTTTGAATTGATTTTATACCCATCATCGAAATTGTAGTAAGCAATAATAATTGTTACAACAATATAAAAAGAAGTTAGAATACAAAGCAAGTATTTTAAATTTCTTAAAAGATTTATTACGAGCGGTTATATTTGAAAATCCGTTAGTTTAAATTTCGAAAGTTACCGCGAGTCGGTAAAAACACCAACCCAGCCGCGAAGCAAGCTGACGCATGCGCGGTGGAGATTGTGGAGAGAATAACAATAGTGTCAAATTGTTTTTCTTTTTGACAGCCATCGAGCTGTTGCATTTATAAAATTCAGATAAAATTCATTGTTTATCGGTTAATTAGTAAAGTTCTGTGATCAAGGACAGTGCACGTGTAGTGATTGATTACAAGTGATTATCATTTGACAATACGTTCTGTGAATACCTCCTTTCTTGATATTTAAAAATGGATCTCAAAACTTTGATTAACCAGCGTGGAATTTGCAAGGCGAAATTAACTAGGTTCAATGAATATATAAACGGTGATAATTTGTCGCAATCTGAAATTGAAGTCAGATTGAAGAAACTTGAACCAATTTTAGACACTTTCGACTCATTACAAGATAACATAGAAGCAATTTCGCCGGAAGAATTAACCAAAACAGAAAGGCAAGCATTTGAAAATTTATATTATAATCTTGTTGCTAAGGCTAAAGATAAATTGTTAAATAAAGTTCAGAATACAACATCACATAACATACGTTTGCCTATACTTGAGTTGCCAAAATTTAATGGGAGTTACGAAAAATGGTTGAATTTTCGGGATACTTTTGTTGCTTTAGTTGAAAATAATCCATCTTTAGAAGTTATTCAAAAATTGTATTATCTGCGATCATGCCTTGAAGGTGACGCAGCTAAATTATTAACCTCACTTCCAAATAACCAGGAGAACTATTATACTGCATGGGAGATGTTAACTTCTCGCTATCAAAATATAAAAATTATTATACATAAACACGTTGAAGCATTATTCAAATTGCCTGAAATAAAATTTGAAAATTCCGTAGCATTAAGGAATCTTATCGATGAATCCGAATTACATTTAAAATCGTTAAATAAGTTAAATATACCCACCGAAAATTGGGATATCATGTTAATATATTTATTGTCGCGAAAACTAGATAGTGAAACTCGACATCATTGGGAAGTATTTGCCACAAAAGAAAATCTACCCACATATAAAGAGTTTATAAAATATTTATCAGATCGAGTTCAGATTTTAGAATTTGCTGGGATTACTGAAGGAAAATTTAATCAAAATAAAACTTTTCCTTTCAAATACCGAAAAGAAGCTATGATTTCTTTAACGCCTCAAATGACAAAATGTATTATTTGCAAAGGCGATCATAAGGTTTATAATTGTAAAAATTTTTTGATATTAAATACTAAGGATGGAATTATAAAGATACGTCAAGTAAATGCGTGTTTGAAATGTTTGTGCTTGGGTCATAAGCTAAAAGAATGTAAAAGTAAATACAATTGTCGTATATGCGAAAATAACTCGCACAATACTTTGTTGCATTTAAAAAAGGAAACAGATAATTCGAAGTCTCAGGATAGGGATTCACCATCAACATCAAATAATGAACCTTTAGTTACAAATCACTCTACGAAAATATCTAATAGTTTTGTTTTGTTATCTACCGCCGTTATTAAAGTGTTGAATAGTAACGGAAATTTGATTAAGGCTAGAGTTTTATTGGATAGTGGTTCTCAGTCCAATTTTATAACAGAAGAATTTGCAACAAGGTTGCAATTAAAACCCAAAAGGGCAAACATACCGATTACCGGAATCCAAAACAAAATATTGAATATTAAAAATAGCATAAATTTAGGAATTTTCTCGAACTATTCACCGTATGAAAGAGACATAGAATGTCTCGTTTTGAAAGAAGTAACAAGTCATCTGCCGCAAATTTCTTTACAGAAAAAGGATGCCAACATACCTGATGGTCTTCAGTTAGCGGATCCTGCCTTCTATGAAACAAGCTCCATAGATATGCTACTCGGAGCGGAAACCTTTTGGGAAATTATGAAGCAAGATCAACTTCGAAATGGAGACTCAGGACCCATATTACAGAGAACTGAATTCGGATGGCTGGTGTCAGGACCCATCGTCACAACAAAAATAAAAAAGGCCAGTAAAATCTTGTCAACTATCATTAAATATAATCCATAAACAGATTGAAAACTTCTGGAAATTAGAAGAATTCCAACCGGTGAAGCACCGGAGCCATGAGGAGCGAGCGTGCGAGGAGATTTTCAAGGACACGTATAAAAGGAATGACGATGGTCGTTTCATGGTAAGCTTACCACAGCGCCCCTGTGTTAAACAGTTGGGAGAAACGCTGCCTATGGCGGAAAAAAGACTTTGCAATTTACAAAGGAAATTTTCTTCAAATCCTGACCTGATGAAAAAATATAAAGAATTCGTGCAGGAATATATAGACTTGGGTCACATGACCCAGCGCGAAGCACCTTCTAATGAAGATTGTTATTTTTATTTGCCACATCATGCAGTATTGAAAGAATCAAGCACTACCACTAAGACTCGAGTGGTATTTGACGGTTCAGCAAAATCATCCAATGGTATATCGTTAAACGATGCTCTCATGATAGGACCTGTTTTACAGAAAGATTTAGCCGCACAATTGATATGTTTCAGAAAACACCAGTACGCGATAACAGTCGACATTGAGAAAATGTACAGGCAAATATTGGTGCGACCCGAAGACAGGGATCAGCCGGTAATATGGAACACTTTCGTTGCTAATAGAGTGGCGGAAATCCAGGAAACCAGTCAGCCGGAGCAATGGAACCATGTACGGTCTGAAGACAATGCAGCAGACGCGCTTTCCAGAGGAATCTGCGTTTCACAGTTATTAATTTCCAGCATTTGGTGGCATGGTCCAGATTGGCTGACGTTGGATTCAGCGTGCTGGCCAAATTCCAATTCATGTTGTATTGATCCACCAGAGATCAAAACAAGCTCGGCACTGTTGTCTGCTGTGAAACAGGACTGGGACATTTTTGATAGATATTCCAATTTTTCCAAATTACAGAGAGTAACAGCATACATTAATAGATTTATTTTTAATTGTAGAAACCCTTCGCAGCGCCGCTATAGTAAATTGACAGTTAGTGAGTTGGAAAATTCAGTAAACAAATTAATATCTCGGGCGCAATCATACTGTTTCAGAGACGAAATTCGAGCTTTAAATAATGTACCTGGAGTACTTGTTCATCTCGATACTCAGCATCTCTTTTTAACACAAGCGTCTGCTTCCATAAAAGAGTAACATCAAAAAATTAAAAAAAATAATTGTTAATACTTATTTTTATCTATCATTATTGTTAGCGAATATTATTATACATTGTAAACTGTATAATTATTAAATAATGAAAAAAAAATTATTTAACACTACAAATTATAGCAATTTGTAGACTTATAAATGTATTTTTTCATTATTATTCTAGTACTCCATAAGTTGAGCTCCAGGAGCTCGTGTTTATGGGAGGAGTATTTACCTTTAGAGGAAAAATAATGATTTTAGAAACATTAATCAAAAAATTAATGAAATAAATACAAACATTACATTAACATAGGTACACAAATTAGAAAAGTGTTTTTTAAATACAATTAACTAACTAACTAACCATCACGCCGTTTCGCCGCAGGGGTAGGCAGAGAGGACGGACCGCCAAACAACTCGGTCTTGGCACACTCTCCTTGCCTCATTCACATTCATACATCGTCTCATACATACTCTTCTATTATTCTGACTCTTGACATGGCCCGACTCGAGTATCTGATTCACTCGATCGTGACATGTCTTCCTCGGGCGTCCCCGACTTCTGCTACCATTCGCATTTGCATCGTATATTCTCCTTACACTCCTATCTTCGCTCATTCGCTCTACATGCCCAAACCATCTAAGCGTCCCTTTCTTAATCTTACTCATTACGCTTACATCAGCCTTGCTCTCTTTGCGGATTTCCACATTCCTCACACGATCATACATGGTTTTACCACACATACGCCTCAGGGATCTCATTTCCACAGCATTCAATCTACTTTCATCCTTTCTTTGCCAGTTCCATGCCTCACTTCCATACATCAGGGTAGGTATCAGCACTCCATTGTGGACTGCTAACTTCGCTTCTTTGGACAATTTTTTGTTAGCGCCAACTGCGTTCAATCCTCCATTAATGGAGTTACCTGCATTTACTCTTCTTTCAATATCTCTTTCAGCCTTCCCATCTCTCGTAAACATGCTTCCTAAATACACAAATTCATCCACCTGCTCCAAGTATTCCTCATTCACAGCTATATTGCACACTGTTTTCGTAATTTCTCTTTCAAACACCATTACTTTAGACTTACTTACATTCATCATTAACTCATTCTTCACAAAATATATATTAAATATATATTAACGATATATTATTTTTTATTCTATTAAAATAATATATCTTTATACAGAATAAGTAAGTGTAAGGAAATTAAGGGTTGAATATATCAGGTACACAAATTAGAAAAATAGTGTTTTAAAGAATATTAAAATTATATATCTTAATATTTGGCTAATTTATATAGCGCCGATTTTGTGAGAAAAAAACAACTCAAGGTTACAAATTAAATAAGCGCAAGCAAAATTAAGGGTACAATATATCTTGAATTAGTTTTGTATGGGAGATACTATCAAATGCTTTACGTAAATCAATGAAAATGCCCAGGCATTTGTGTTTTTATCTAATGCACGGTATATAGTTGAAGTTCTGCAATGGCATTATGAGTGCCTAGTTTCACTCTTAATCCAAATTGGCTTCGACTTATTATTTTCAATATAGAACAAGAGTTGCTTTTTTACGATCTTTTCGTAAATTTTCGCAATGTTTGAGACAAGAGATATAGGTCGATAATTCGATATCTCTTCAGGGCTGCCAGATTTAAAAACGGGTGTTACAATAGATTTATTATAAACGGAAGGGAATATTCCTCTATTCAAACTAATGTGTGTAATTGGAAAGATTAATAATTCATAATAAAAACACATAAATTTGTTTTTGACCACGATAGTTTTATTTTCAATCCCTTCCTTCGTCAGGAGAATATTTAAAACAGTTTTAAATATTCTCCTGACGAAGGAAGGGATCTTCCGAAACCGGTAGAGTGAAAATAAAACTATCGTGGTCAAAAACAAATTTATGTGTTTTTATTATAAATTATGATGAGCCACAAAGTGAATGCTTTTTACAATTACGATTAATAATTCATTGTATTTTTTCAATATTTCTACTGTGACTCCGTCAAACCCTGGTCCAGATCCATCTTTTAATTCACAAATAATATTTTTTATGTCATCTGTTATTACCGGTTGAAAAACTGACAGAATATTTTGTTTAAGACAGTCCTTAGCGAAATTATCTATTTTATAATTTTCATCAATCCGTGTAGCTAAATTTCGACCGACGTTAGCGAAATATTTGTTGAAGGCATTAGCACATTTTGTTGGTTTCATCAATAGATTTTTTCCGTTACTATTTTTTTTTATTTGAGTTTTTTTTTCTACTATTTATTTAATTTATTGTTTTCCATATATATTATGTTTTACACTGTGTTTAGCCACATCAATTTCATTTTTGTAAAAGTTTTCTTTATTTGGTTTTAGTAAACAGGTTAATTTGTTCTAATTTTTTATAATATGTGTATAGTTTTTTATCGGAGGAAAATTTCTTTGTTAAGCGATATAACTCTTTTTTTCTAATATACACGACTAAGCCATATGAAATCGATGATTTTATTTTTTAATTTTGCTTTAATTTTTATAGTTTTTACATCTGTTGATGCTGTAATATAATTGCATAGAATATTATCAAAATATTTGCGAGTGTTTCAGCACATGTTGATTCTAATACAGGAAGCCATGTTTCTGTACTTATTTTTAGGCTGAATTTGTGATGGTTTAGTGACTTTTTTGTAAAAGTATTGCATTCTGAATTAATATGATTATTAATATTAAGTTATATATAGATGGAAGTGTGATGGTCTGTAATATTATTTTTTTTAATATTATCGTGTGTAATTTTTCGATATCTTTAGTGTTACTCCATATGTGTTTGATACAAGGTGTACGTTGACCCGTAATTTCTCTAGTAAATTTTTTATATATAATACAAAATACATTCCCGACATACGATTGATAAATTAAGTTTTTATTTTGTTACTTTTTTCATAAGAAACATCTACATATGTTGAAGTCGCCGATTATTGTTATGGTGTTTCTTTTTTTGATATGATAATGCTTCTTAATTCATGCATAAATGTATACTCATTTGATCCGTGTGTTCGGTAAATTGTGATAATATTAAAACTAGCGATGGGCGGAATCGATGAATCATCGATGGTTTACTCGATCTTTTTTACCATTCGAAATATCTCGATTAATTGTCAGAATTCATTCGAATGCAACTCCGAGACAATCGTTTTGAAACGTCATCGAATTTCGTCGCTGTGATTGGTCAGAAATAATCGATGCCAGCCAAGCGTTGTGATTGGTCAGAATTAATTCGAATGCAACTCCGAGACAATCGTTTTGAAACGTCATCGAAAGTGGAATCGAAACAATCGCTCTGAAATGTCAGAAATCATTCGAATGTTCAGTCCGAGATAATCGTTTTCAAACTGTCAGAATTCGTTCGAAAACGCAAATCGATTCTCACATTCGAGAGGTTATATTTCGAGATGTCAAAATATCTCATATTGCTTGACAAACGAAGTACATTGTTGGCTGCCTACTGAAGCATGTTGATGTTATAATCAACCTCGTGTGTGAATTGTAAATTATGAATTAATACTTTTAGGTGACGATTTACGTTTCCAGTAGGTATAGTTTATGTGTAAAAGATTTTCATGGTGATAGTTTTTCACAATTGAAGGTTTAATACCTACCTATGTTATTTTTAGGTTATGTATCATCTATTCAGGACATTCGGGTAGTGTATATTTAAAATAAAATAAACCAATAACTTAGCAAACACCATTTTTATATTTAATGCTGATCGGGTTTCACTACAACCGTAGCTTCTTCGGGCAGTATACAATATTCAGTATATATTAAACTCATCAAGTGACATGTGTTCGTTCATATAAACATAATATATCTGCTACCTATGCTACGAACAAATATATTTAATTTATTTGAAATTAACATGAAAGAAATTAACATCGGTGTCTCTTAGTTAGTAATTAAAATGAAACGCTTTCTGTAGTAAAATAACTTTATTTACTTAATAATAATTTGTGAATTGCATACAAATTACAAATGAATGAATGGTTTGTTTTGGGTTCTAGTAGGCGCCTACAACGTACATGAGATTTAGAGGTTATTTTTAACAAAACGGCATATAATTATTATCTTATTATTAAGAGGTACATTATAAATATTATTAATGGGAATTTGTACCTACTGGCTACACTAAGTAGCTATTCAGCAGGAGCTTACAATATTATATAAAACAGATATCAAAGTACAGCAAATGAAAATTACAGCACAATAATAATGTACATAAAAATACTTTTCTTTGTACTTAAAAAACTTGTATAATAATATTTTATAATATATTTTAATTGTACGTATGTAGATATTCGAATCTTATTAATTATTTATAAAAATGTTAATTGCATATGCATACATATTTGAAATTCGTGGATAACAGGAAAAATACTAATGTTGCTAGCAGACAACAAGGGAATCATTGCCAGGAATGAAAATTAGTTATTGAAATTTCGCTAGTACCTGCTTACCAAAAATATTGCCATACTAATGAAAATAAATAACAACCGGAATATATATTCGAATCCTACCCCCCCCCCCCCCCGACGGAAAAAAATTTGCCCCTGTCCGTAGCTATTGCTCCCGCACTCCGAGCGATTCATTCGAATGGATCATTCGATTCTTTTGGGTTTCGGTTAAAAAAAATCGATTATATAAATATATCGATCATTCCCATCACTAATTAAAACAAATTTTATTTACATTTAGATTAATATCTAAGCAATTAACTCGCTGCATAGGTACTTCATCCACTGCGATGTTTTAATATCAGGATTTAACAAATACAACAATACCACTATTTCTATTAATAGCACAAGATGTTACAAAGTAGCTAGTGAATACTTCAGTTAACACTATAACGTCCGGTTTATGATTTAGTGGTATTTTCAAATGGGACAAACATATTTAAAAAAACCTGTAAAAGACTCGGATCAATTGCTGGCAGAATGTACACATTAAATATTTTCCTATCAATTGAAACACTTAAAATAATTTATACGTCAATGGCAGAATCTATTATGATATAGATAAACAATATGGGGAAATACTACTATAACCAATCTGAAACAAGTCCAAGTTGTACAAAACGCAATTGTAAAATTACTAGTCGTCCCTAATATTTTCAAAACGAGACAAAATACACTGTTGCTGTTTCAGAGTGCCAAAATTTTACCTGTTAAGGCTATTCTATGGTAAAAAATTATAATTCAGCATATATTTACCCCGCAGCATAAAGAGAAATAAGAACATAAATACAGCACTTGATTCACGCGCAATGACGGGTAAATAGTTTCGAAATTAATAATAAGTACGGACAGAGAACGTTTGAATACAACATACCGAAGATATTGAATTTATTACCTGACACTATAAAGCAATGTAAGTCTATGAATACGGTTAAATAAATGGTGAAAAATTGGCTATCGGAAAAAAAATTACTTTAATGTAGGTATATGAAAAAATGTTAATTCTGTAGATATAAGATGTAAATTATAACTTCTAAAATGTATATGTAACTAAACTTTAAGCACCTGTTGACAAGACAATTCAATTGGCATAGCAGGACTTGTTTGCTGAAATTTTTTAACCATTTATGCAATAAAGAAAAAATAATAAATAAAAGTAAATTAATTGAGAGTTAAAATTCATTGAAATTTTGTTTCATTGATCTGATATTTAAATTAAGTAATTGTACATTGGAATTTTATCCAAGATTTTATTTAAAGTTTGACAAATATATTCCAAAATATTAAGGTTTTTATCGAATTTCTTAGTGAAATTTCTTCTTCCTTGTAGCCAGCATGAACACCTTTTATGATAATGCAAGTTTTTATTTTATTAGTATTTTTACGGACGTGGTTGGCCATATTTTTCCATTTGTAAAAATAACTTAACTTTTATAAAATGTGCCAACTTTACTTTACGCCACTGGCAAATTCCTCACTCCCAGCCACTCCTCATTTCATAGCCCGTTTCGGCTATCCTTTAACTAGCTAGGGCTTATAACAATACCCTTCATGTTTCTAGCTGACTAGTACTGCGGCTCATTTGGCCTTATTACTATTACCATCTGATGGTTGTATTTACTTGACTGATTTTATATTACATTAATGAGTTTTATGAGAAAAAATTCTTAACTGGATAAAAAACCTCATACAAGTGACAAGAAAAAGAAAAACAATAAGTTCTGAACTTTTTACGCTGTTTTACCTTTGTGAATTACTGAATGTAAATATTTCATTTTTTCATAATTTGGCTGCGTCCTTTTCACTTCGATGGTCTGTACATCTACCTGCGGTGAGAAAAAAGCATTTGGGGGAAAAAACGTGTGGGATAAAAACATTTTGTTATATTAAAAAGGATACTTTGCGCTAATAATTATCGTCTTCTTCTTCTAATTCTTCACTGGCGCTGTCGTCATTCTCATGGAACTTCATGATTAGGTGTTTGGGCATCCTATGTTTGTAGTTAAATGCGAGATCCGCTGGCGAGTTATAATTACCCAGCTCTTTAATTAACGGATTATCCGGGTTCAGAGTGTTGTAGAATCGTGATGTGAGTTGGTATGCGTGCTCCTGTAATGTAGTTATATCTTCTCGTTCGTGTATTCTTTTGAGGTTTGTGTATCGTGGTGTGTTGTAGGCAATTTTTATGCATTTGTTTTGAGTAACTTGAAGTTTGTTGAAAGTAGAGTACGCAATGTTACTCCAAACCGGTAAAGCGTACGTTAGCGCCGGGCGTATTAGGCTGAGGTACAGGTGAATTTTCTTTCTCTTAGCTAGCGAGCTCTTTCTGTTGAATATTGGGCTTATCGATCCTATTGCTTTCTGAGTTTTCGCCGTCGCTATGGCGATATGAGTTTTCCAATTTAGTTTTGAGTCCATTGTGAGTCCCAGGTACTTGACTTCGGATTTCCAATCTAGTTGCTTTCCGCCCATGAGAATTTTGGCTTGCGGGATGTTATTTTTGCATTTTCGCGTGAATGTTATCGCTTCAGTTTTAGTCTCGTTTAGTTTCAGCCGCCATTTTTTGTAGTATTCGGTGAGCGTGTCGAGGCCTCGCTGTACGTATTTCACTGCCATTTCAGACTTTCTTGAGGTAGCGTAGACTGCCACATCGTCCGCATAAATTGCCTTGTTGCATTTCTCATTTAGCGGAGGTATATCGTAGGTATACAGATTGAAAAAGTGCGGTCCGAGTAAACTTCACTGCGGGACTCCTTTAGGTATTTTTCGTCTTGTTGATGTAGCATCGCCCACTTTGACCGTGAAGGTTCGGTTTTCTAAGTACGATTGCGCAATTCTTATGATGTAAGTTGGCGTGTTGGCAATGTACATTTTGTATATGAGACCTTCCATCCACACCGTGTCAAAGGCTTTTTCGAGGTCCAATAGCGCCATTACGGTGAAGCGTTTATTATTAAATCCTCTAATAATTTGTTCTGTGACTCGCGTAAGTTGGTGGGTCGTAGAATGCTTTTTTCGAAAACCGAATTGTTCGTCAGGAAGGGTCTTATTTTGCTCGTGGTGAGGTAGGTACCTGTTTAGGATGATTTGCTCAAGGACTTTGCTTAGTGTTGGTAATAAGCTGATAGGTCGATAATTTGACGAATTCGATCGATCTTTGTTTGGCTTGTGAAACGGTAAGACTATCGCATTTTTCCATGATGTCGGGAAGTGGCCGAGTAGAAGGCAGGCGTTGAATATTTTTACAATATAAATTATTGCTCTCTGCGGTAGGTGTTTTAGCAGGATATTATTAATTTGATATTCGCCTGGGGCCTTATTTGGTTCGAGGCACTTTATGATAAGGGCCACTTCTCTCGGGGTGCAAAGTTTTATATCCTCCGTATCGGTCTGCGTTTTTTGGTTCAGTTCTTCCACCGTTTCTGCCACCAGAATGATTGTTTCCGGGTCTTCCATCTCGTCTGTTGTCGAAAATGCTTTTTCGAATCCGTCTGCCAATAGATTTGCTTTTTCCTCATTTGAGAGTGCCAGGACCGGAGAGTTTGGCCACTTCAGGGGCGGTATGCTGTTATCTTGATGTCGCAGGGCCTTGGACATTCGCCATATTGAGTTGTCCTGAGTACTGAGAGATTCGACTTTCTTTGACCACAGAGTATTTTTCAACGTTGCAATTTCTTCCTTTATTTCCCTTCCGAGAGAATTTACTGCTACTTTGAAGCATGCCTCTCGGGTACTGTGGTAAATCCTGCGTAGTCTATTTTTTTTTTGTGATCAAGAATTTTATGTGAGGTGTGAGCTCTACTTGGAAGGGTTTAATTTTCTTATTCTTGATGAATTTATCTCGAGCTTCTTGAATACATTTTGTGAGGATTGACACGGCTTTTTCTATGCCCTCCGTAGTTGATAGTGTCTCGGATGTTAGATAAATTTTTTCATTAATAAATTTCTTGAACCCATTCCAATCGGCGTTTTTGTAATCGAGTTGAGTCCTTGTTATTCTCAGGTGACTTCCGCCTATCAAGAAGCTCACAGGTAGGTGGTCGGAAGTTAGTTTATCCTGTGTAATCAGGGGAGAAATGTTTGTAATATTTTTTGCCAGTGCAATGTCGATAGTTGCAGGATATTTGCTTCTTTTATCGTAACGTGTCGGCCTGTCCGGTGCGAGTAATCTATATTCGTGATTTTCCATGTGATTATATAGGATATTGCCGTTCTTATTGGCTCTGAAATTATTCCAGTACCTATGTTTGGAGTTTAGATCACCTGCTATGAGTACTCTCGTACCTAGTGCCAGTAGTTTGTTAAGATCGCCTCTCGTGATGTTTTTTTTGTTTGAAGGGCAGTACGCCGAGACAATAGTGTGCATCTGATTATTTATCTCCATCCTGATTACGGTGGCTTCCATATTCTCTAGTACTGGCGTGGGTATCCTCGTTGTCCGGAGACCCTGGCGAGTGAGTATAGCAGTTCCGCCTCCTATACGAGTCGATGTTGTAGAGGATCTGTCATTTCTGTGTACGTCGAATCCTGGCACTCTGAGTCGGTCATTTTCTTTGAGGTACGTTTCGCAGAGTAGAACAATGTCAGTCTGTAAGCTGCTTGTGAGCTCAGTTAATTCCTCTATCTTGGCTCGGATGCTCCAAGCATTCCACATTAGGATTTTTACCACTGGGCCCTCTTTATCCATTGATGGTGTCGGTGAGAAGTTCCATGAGAATGATCAGCTTCTCTTCTTTGGAGGCGCATGAGGCCAGTCTTCCGCGTACTCTGATGAGGTTGCGGAGCAATGACATTATGTCCTCGTCATCAGAGGAGTTTCCGTTGTTTGGCGCTTGGCGTTGAGTGTTTGGCGCTTGGCGATATTCCGGTGTGGGCGGTGGGGCCCTTCGTGGTTCCTGAGGTTCAGGAGCCTATTGCTGGTGGTTGTTTCGGCCCGCTACGTCGGCCCAGGACCGGCCGTCTACTCGGGCCGCGGGTATCTGTACACGAGGCTCTGCCTCTTTGCGCCTCTGGGCGTTGGTGTACTCCTGTCTGCGTTGGAGAGCAGCTACATATGCCACCCTGTTGGGGCATTGACTGTAGTTAGCGGGGTGTGCTCCACCGCAATTGCAGCAGACGGCCGGCTCTTCTCTGTTCGTTTTGGGGCACTCCGGTGTGGCGTGAGCTCCTTCACATTTTACGCAGCGGGCTACGTGGGCGCAATTTCTGGACACATGTCCGAAATTTTGGCACCTGTGGCACTGTGTGCCGTATTGGAGGTGGTTGCTCCGGTATTTACGCATTGAAATCCTGCAATGGCACAGGTAGACCACTGCGGCTCTCAGGTAGCCCATATTTGTTTCCTGGACAAAGTGGGCCAGGTATAGCGGGTATTCCAATCCCGGGGTGGTCATCCTGACGACTGTCCTTGCAGGGAAGCCTTGGGCCTCCAGGTCTTCCATGATTTCTTTCGAAGTCATATCCGGAAGTCCCCTGATGACGGTCTTCTTGACTTTGTCAGCTTCGGTGGTAAAGGTGTGGAAAGGCCTTTCCTCGCCTCGTAGAGCTGTTGACAGCTGTTTGTGGGCTTCTACGGAGCTCACCACAACGCTAATTTTGCCACCTTTGTTGTAGCGGAAGTTGAAGTTGGCATTTCCTATATGCTTCTGAACTTCGTTTGTAATTTGTCCATGTGTCATGGATCCAATTGTCATTACGATTGGAGGCACTCGAGTACTCTTTCTGAGTGTGCTCGTTGTCGTTTGCTCACGACTGGTGGACGCCACTGGTCCTGGTGGCGTCGGGCGTCTCTTTTGGGCTGACGGTGCTGTCTCATGGCACGGCTCGCTTACCTCGTGTAGCGTTTCATATTTGTTCGGGTGCACCAGCCGAAATACGGGCTTCGGAGGGGAATGAGGGCGCTTGGAGGCCGTAGCCCTGGTCCATTGTACCTCCATTGGTGACGTTGGTCTTGGCGATTGAGATCCGGCGCTGGTGCCGGGCCTTGACGGTGATTTCGAAGCGGCGCTGGTGCCGGGCCTTGACGGTGATTTCGAAGCGGCGCTGGTGCCGGGCCTCAACGGTGAGCGTGATCCGGCGCTGGGGGCCTTCGACGTTGCGAATATGAACTCTGGCATGTTCGTTAAAATGTTTATCCTATAGCCAGTGGCTCCATCCGGGAAATCCATCGGTAGGATCTTGGAGCATTTGCTCCTGCGCTCCTTGATTGAGGCGTCCAAGAAGGCTCTCTTAGCGTGTCCTGTCATTTTTCGATATTCTGAGGGTTTTGCCGTACGTGGGAGGGGTTGGGGGGAATTCTGAAATAAACTGCAGTAAGATTATTATTTGGGCCGATCTGAATGTCGGCAGTGACCGATTGCACCTAGCGCCTTACGGCTCCAGTTAGCGTCGGTTTGTCACCATTCAGGTCTTCCTTTAGATTTTGCCTATTCTCTGTGTTAACAGTGTCCCAATCCACCGTGGAAACGATCTTGTTAAGCCGCCAGAGAATCAGGCTAATCGCAAATATTTGTAAATGTCCGCAAGAAATCGCAAGTCTCAGTTAGGTCCTTCGGGCCGACTTGAAAGTCGGCTAGACCGATTGCCTCGGGCGCCTTGCGGCACCAAATAGCGTCGGTTTTTGCCACCTTTCAAATCTTCCTTTCAACTTGGTCTATTTTCTGCGCTGGCAGTGTCCCAATCCGCCGTGGAACCAAACTTGCCAAACCACCAGAAAATCCAGACAAGTCACAAATTCTCTACCAATCATCAATCAACCAATCTCACGGCAAAAGTGGCCAGAAATTTCAGACTCCGAAAAGCATCGATACCGCATCGCGCGCGTATCTCGGCCGAGCGGAACGATGTTTAGTTTTGTGTATACAAATTGTTGATAGCTAATTATAACTTTACAAATATGTTGGTAATACCTGTTATAACTTGTACATCTCCTCAGCGTTAGTTAAATAAAAGCTATTGTGATACCACTGGGGAGATATTTAAAAATGCTTTTTTAACAAATTCAACTATATTTTTGTCATTAAGTTTACATATTTGGCTCTACAAAAGGCCGGGAACCTCGTAGCATAGTTAATATTTCCTCTTTTGGATCGCTATGTTACTAAAAACCTCGGAAAAATACTTACCTAACCATTTTTACACATTTGATCGATTTTTAATACAAACATTTCTTATTTTTTGTAGTATCTTGACAAACTAATAATCTAGTTGTCAAGATACAAATTGTATTAACTATAATGTCATTAAACTATGCAAATGTAATACAGACGAGCTTGCAAAATCTTTTGCAAATCTCAAATTTAAGCGTCCACCTTTGGCAAGCCCACCGCGAAAATGAATAAGCAACATTTTTCGGTGGCTTATGTACTCTCATGTAAAATCCCCCACCTCTTTTCGGTCGGCAGCTACATGTCGCATGAGCGTCAACCGAATAAGATATAAGCAGCGACATAATTAACAATAAATCCTTTACAAACAAACAAGCGTTTTATTACCTTTCTACAAGTGACTCCTGCCCTTCACCTGCCTTGCCTTGCCAAGTCTTCTGCTCCAAATCTTCTGGTGTTTACCGCCTCAAGATAAGCCGGCCCTGTTAGGCGACCGCAAAACGCGAGCAGAGACAACAGCACACTCAGTGCCCACCATTCACCGAGCACCGGGTAAGGGAGGCAGACAGCAATAAAGTTCATTAACCTTTTTTTTTAATATTATATTTATTCAAGAAACTTTTTTACAATATGTGATATACATATATATTTCAGTAGTAATAAGATAAAAGATATAAAGATATGATTATCATTTATGTAAGAAAGGTTTTTGGTGGTACGCCTGCTTGTTGAATGCGTAAGAGCAAGATGACTGATAGGGGTATAAAAAATGACGGATGCATCTGCTCGCCCTCTTTACCCAAACCGACAGCTCAGAGATAAGACGTAGACAATCCGCACTTAATTGTTAATAAATCATTATATTGGAACACGCGTTCTATTATTGTGTTCCCACCAAGTCTGTAAATAACAATCTAACAGTTATTTAACAGTGGCGCAGCCTACGGAAATCAGTAAAACATTGATTAAAAGAATCAACGCGCGAAATTTCGCTCAAAGAAATACGCGATATTATCGAAAAGTTCGGATTGCAACATATTATTCGGGTCGGTAAAAAAGGCCGGACCGAAAATATTGTTTTCTTCACTGAAAGGAGTGAAGAAGAAGAAGAAGCCACTGGAGCCAACCAGCTTCTCGGAAGGGGGAAGCACGGAAGGGTCCAGGGCGTCAAGCGGCAGCATCTCCAAGGGTCAAAGGATCGGAGGGGTCCGGGCCACAAGAGTGGTCTGGGGGCAGCCATCAGCAGCACCAGGGTCAAGGATCGGTGTTGCCAGGTCTCAGAGCGGTCTGGGAAGAGCCATCCAGCAACAAGGGTCAAGGAGCGGTTTCCTGAGAGGGTCCAAGGAGCAGATTGGAGAGCGGAGAAATCTTTGGGAAGTTTTTTTCTGTTTTTCTTTTCTTGTCTTGTGGGTACCTTCTGGGTAGAGGAAGCATGGAGTCAGGATTGGGGTCCTTCAGTTTGCGTGACGCTAACTGGGAGAACTTCAAGGTCCGTCTCGAGCAGTACCTCCTTGTGAATGATGAAAAGTACGCATCGGATGTTAAAAAAAGAGCTATTTTCCTAAATGCTTTGCAAGATGATTTTTTTTCTTTACTGGTAAATTTGTGTATTCCAAAAAAAGTAACAGAGGTTGATTTAAAAGATTTAATATCTAAGCTCAATGAATATTGTTGTACGACAAAATGTTTCTTTGAAGAAAGGTCACAGTTCTATTCAGCTAAACAAAGGAATGACGAATCAGTTCGCGATTTTGCTGTTCGTTTAAAATCTCTTTCTAGCAATTGCAAATTCGGGAATAGTTTATCAGAGAAATTAAGAGATTTCTTTGTATTAGGTTGTAAACCCGGTAAGATTAGAGAAAAATTATTTCTCGATAGTGAATCATATACTTTCGAAAAATGTGTGCAAGTAGCAGAGTGTATTGAACTTGTAGCATCAACCCAATCTCAATCAGCTGATAACAGAGTTTTAGCTAATTTAACAGTCGGCGGAGGTCGTGTCTCACCTAATACGCATGTGAAAAAGAGAGATGAATATAGTTTCAAGCGAAGCAGTAGCTGTAATCGGGCTCGTTTGCCGATTCATCATGTTACAAAGCGTAATTGTACGGTTTGTGGTTATAATAATCACACGGCGGTAGAATGTAGATTCAAAAATTATGTATGTAAAATTTGTGGTAATAAAGGTCATTTAGCAAAACAGTGTAAACAGGTGACAACACGTAAAAACGTGAATATTTTGTTATCGGATGGAATGGTTGGTGATCTACTAAGTATTGAGCCATATTATATAGAAGTTTCACTCGACGGAATAAATAATAAATTCATGGTAGATTCTGGAGCATCTTGTAGCGTAATTCCGGAAGAATGTTATCTCAATAAATTCAGCAGTATTGAGTTATTGCACGAAAACGTGAGCTTAAGGAGTTTTGACAATACGCTCATCGGTGTGGTAGGTACTTTCACACCGATACTAGAGTATAATGGTCTACAACACCGACTAAAAATTATTGTCGTGCGTAGTTCGTCACTTTCGATTTTAGGACGTGATTTCATGAATCTCTTTAACGTGGGGATAACGGGGATCGTTAATTGTGTAAAACAAAATACATTAAAAGAGCGATTAGTGAAAAATTTCCAGAAGTTTTTACGGATAAAATAGGAAAGTTTAACAAGTACGAAGTGAATTTAACCTTAAAAGATTGTGCTGTACCGATATTTCGTAATCACAGAATAATGCCGTTTGCTTTGAAGGATAAAGTTGAAAAAGAATTAAGTAATTTACTTTCTAACGGTATTATAGAACAAGTTCAGTATAGTGATTTCGCGAGTCCAATCGTACCTGTGATTAAGAAAGATGGTAGCATTAGATTATGTGGTGATTATAAATCTACAGTGAATAATCAGTTATTAATTGACAAGTATCCGTTACCTAGAATTGAGGAATTATTAACCAAAGTGAATGGAGGCAAGGTTTTTGCTAAAATTGATTTAAAATCCGCATATAATCAGTTTGTTTTGAAAAAGGAGTGTAGACGTTTCACAACAATAAATACCCACTTGGGATTGTTTCAATATAAACGTTTAGTGTTTGGGTTAGCACCAGCGCCAGCAGTTTTTGCTAAAGCAATGGCAAATTGTTTATCAGGATTACGGAACATGACGTTCTACTTGGATGATATTATTGTTATAGGAAAAGATGAAGTCGACTTAGAAAAAAACGTGTGTCTCGTTTTAGATAGGTTAAAAAGTTGTAATTTAACGGTGAATAGTGAAAAGTGTGAATTCAATTTAAAAGTTATTGAATTTTTAGGTTATGAAATAAGTGAGCAAGGAATTCAACCGTGTCAGCGGAATAAAGAAGCCATTTTAAACGCGTCAGCGCCTAGTGATTTAAATAAATTGAGGAGTTCATTAGCAGTATGGCCTTATGAACCTGAAGTATGGTTCAGGGTGCATATTGATCATGGTAGCTTACATAATAAAAACTTTTTAATTGTGATAGACTCTTCTTCGAAGTGGATCGAGTGTCTGGAAGTGAACAGTCTGTCTTCAAAAGAAAATGTTGAAGTACTTCATAGATTATTTTCACAGTTTGGTTTTCCAGCAACTTTAGTTAGTGATAATGGTACGTGTTTTTGTTCTGAGGATTTTGAAAATTTTTGTAAGAAAAATGGTATGAAACATATTACTAGTCCAGTTAACCACCCGAGTAGCAATGGGCAAGCTGAGAATGCTGTTAAAACCTGTAAAAATTTTCTTAAAAAAATTTGTAAAAATAATAGATTTCCTTCAGATTATAAAGAAAAGTTAGGTAACTTTTTAACTGACTATAGAAATACCGTTCATGCAACAACAGGGTGTGAACCATCTGTATTATTAATGGGAAGAAAAATTAGAACAGTATTTGACTCTCTGATTCCTAGGAAGGTTGAGGAAAGAACGAATACTTCAAGTTCTACTCGTCAACAAAAAGTAGTAAGAAAGGTTATTCAGAGTCAAGTCAATCAGAAAAGACAATATAAGGGTAGAAATAAGTCAGATTTGAATATAGGTCAGAAAGTGATGACTAGAGATTTCAGAGCTCAGGGTAATAGGTTATGGGTCCCTGGGGTTATTGTTGAGAAAAAAGGTAGAAAAATATATATCATAAAAATTAACAAGTCTAATATGGTGTGGAAAAGACATTTAGACCAGATAAAGAAATTACATGTTTCATGGCAGGAGGGAGATAAGCCGGAAGTCGGTACGTCTGACACTAGGGAACTGTCGATGGATGAAGTTAATCTCTCAGGTATGTTACGTAATAGAAGTGACTCTAATACTGTTTCTCCATGTTTCAGGTCTAACCCATGGCAGGGAAGACTTCGGCCAAGATGAGGACCTCGCAGTCCAGGAGGAGGAGTGGACGGGCGACGAGACAAGAGAAGGGAAGCAGAAAGAAACGCGGCATATGATAGTTAATTTTATAAAAAAAATGTTGTGTTAATTGTTTAGTAAATGAAATATATAAAATAAAATTGTAAATGAAATATGTAGTAATAGGGTATGGTATATATAGATAGGGGCATTCAATTTTAGTAGGGGAGGATGTAAGAAAGGTTTTTGGTGGTACGCCTGCTTGTTGAATGCGTAAGAGCGAGATGACTGATAGGGGTATAAAAGATGACGGATGCATCTGCTCGCCCTCTTTACCCAAACCGACAGCTCAGAGATAAGACGTAGACAATCCGCACTTAATTGTTAATAAATCATTATATTGGAACACGCGTTCTATTATTGTGTTCCCACCAAGTCTGTAAATAACAATCTAACAGTTATTTAACAATTTATTATTTTCAATGTTCTCCCATAATAAGCAATTGCTTGTGTGTATGGGATGAAGTATTATTTGTTTAGTTTCTTAGATATATTTTATATTTTTGTTGTTTTTTTTTCTTTTATTTATTTTATATTTTTGTTGTTTTTTTTCTTCTTTTTTTATTTTTTTTTACTGTGTTTAGGTTTCACAGTATATTTTTTATATTGTGTTTTGAATTCTTGGTTATTAATAACTGGCCTTTGTACCCACAGTCATCTTCAACGAGGTAACCACTTCTTCACCGTGATAATCTAACCTAACCTAACTAACTAACCACAAGAGTGATTTTTGTCATATCATGCCAAGTTTGCAAAGCGCTTTGAGCAATTACTTGCCAAAATGTGGCAGATTTATAGAACCTAAAAACATGGGATATACAGTGAAATCCTAATGGATTCCTTGGCCTTAAACCACAGTGAGCAGTTTCATATTGCTTGAGTGGTTAACTAACCATCATTCCGTTTCTCCGCAGTGAGAGGCAGAGACAAACAACCCGGACTTTGCACATACCCCTTGCCTCATTCACATTCATACATACTCTTCTATTAGTCTGACTCTTGACATGGCCCGACTCAAGTATCTGATTCACTCGATCGTGTCATGTTTTCCTCGGGCATCTCCGACTTCTTTTACTATTCATATTTGCGCCATATATTCTCCTTTCACTCCTTTGCACATTATATTTGCCCATATTGAAAGAATAGAAATGTAGTATTAATCTTACGCTCGTAACGGCAGCCCGCACGGTACTGTCTTCGCGCTCTCGTTACACCGCAACGTAACACTTTCATGACGGTAGAAGAGTTGTTGAATACGCTAAAAAATGAAGTTCAAAAAATACAAACCGTTAAAGACTCGAAAACCAAAACTAATATCGAAAAAATTATTATTGATCTTGACAATGAAGTGAAATCTGAAATATTAAAAATGCAACAACAAATAATTCAACTACAAGACACACTTATCGAAAAAAACGACCAACTGGTGGGAAACTTTGAAAAAATAATGAAAAGCGCATCAACACCATCCTATGCACAGGTATTATCAACAACCAAAGTCACTCCTCGAGAAGAAGAGAGATTCTCAATCATCATTTCGTCGACCAAAAATAATGCTAAAGCAGAAGAAATTGAAAAGATAATAAAAAAAGAAATAAATTTAAGCAACATAAAGATAGGAATAAATGGTTTGAGAAAAACAAAAGAAGAAAAAATAATAATATTATTCCCAAAAAAGGAATATGCAAATACTTTAACCGCCGAAATAAAAAAACTGAATACCGATTTGGTGGTAAATGAAATTCAAAAGAAAAGACCAAAAATAATAATAAAAGGATTAAAATCCAATCTTACTGAAGACGAAATAGTTTGCGGAATAATTACCCAGAACGAAGGAATTGAAGATGTTTACAAGGAAAGTGAAGACAACAAAATCACACTTATAACGGAGATAAAAAACACAAACATAAACGAAAAGCAGCGCCAGTTCACTAGCTACATCATGGAAACTAGTGGCAAAATGCGAAAAAGTCTCCTTGCACTCGGTAAACTAAATATACAGTTTCAACGAGTAAAAATTGAAGATTGCGATCCACTGACACAATGTTTTCATTGCTGTATGTTCATGCATACGGCTAAAAGATGCCTACACCGAACCAGCCCTCCAATTTGCCCACACTGCATGGGCGATCACATCCTTTCAAAATGTCCGGGAAGAGAAAAAACAGTACCAGCATGTGTAAACTGCACCAGACAAAATTCTAAATATGGAGAAAAAAACACCACGGACCACGCAGCCAGCGGTATTAGGTGCAACTATAGAAACAAAATGCTGAAAATTGCGAGGGATCGCATCGATTACGACTAATGATGCATATTATTAATTACAAGTGTAACGAAAACCTAAATAATATGCACAATATTTCAAAAAAATATTACGAAAAGCCCGCCCGCAAAGTGTTAACACGCAGTGATAATGTACAAGCCAACACATATAATATTATAATTGCAAATGTGAAGTGTATTCCCAGCGCCAACATTATTGTTAATTTTATTACTACCTCAAAATGAACGACTTTAAAATAAACGCAATAGATAATTCATATAAAATAGACGAAAGGATTTTTGACACGGTAAATAATACAAACGATTTTATAGATATAAAACCTACAGCCAGCCTAATAATAATACACATGAACGTTAGATCTTTGGAAAAAAATTTCGAAGAATTTCTAATAACTATTAAACAATTAAATATACTTGACTGTATAATATTATCAGAAACGCATTCATCGAGTGAAATTAATTATAATATACCGGGTTACTCGTACTATGCAACAAAATATAAAATTAACAGAAATAGCGGCGTCGCCATATTTATATCAAATATTTACGCTGTCACCAGTGTAAATAAAATAAAGGTGAATAATGTCAATTTTTTAAACTTGGAGATAAATTTTATGAATTATTCATTTAATATCATTGCTATTTATCGGACACACTCTTCTGCTATAACCACATACATAGAAGAATTAAAAAATATATTACAACATCATAGAAACAAAAAAACAATACTCATCGGAGATATTAACTTAAATATCGCTAATGACTACTCCTCTAACGATAAAGATAACTATTTAAATATGTTAGCAGAATTAAATTACATTTCATGTATAAATTCATACACCAGAAACATTATCGGACAACGACCATCTTGTATCGATCACATATTCACAAACACCAAAGATATACAAAATATATCATCTGCGGTAATTAAAACATCTGTAATGGATCATTTTGCATGTATATTTAAATATGACTACAAACATCAAAACCTCTCATTACCAACCACAACGGCCGTTAATAATACTGATAAATACAACTATAGTATTAATATAAATTCTCTCACTAAAATATTAAGTAACGAAAAAGAATGGCAAGAAATATATCAATGTAACGATGTAGAAGAATGCTGCAAAATATTTGATAAAAAACTGAGTTTTCACATAAATGCTTGTAGAAATATTAAATCTAACAAAACATCTTCAAAACTAAAGCCAATCAAACCATGGATAACTCACGGATTAATCATCTCAATTAGACACAAAGAAACACTCTACAAACAATATACAAAACAACCGGAAAATATAACATTACAAAAACATTTCAGAGCTTATAAAAAAAAACTTACATATCTAATAAAAAACACAAAGGATGACTACTACAAACAAAAACTTGAATTATCTGGAAATGACAGTAAAAGGATTTGGTCCATCATAAATGAAATTGTCGATAAAAAACATTTAAAAAATAAAACAATCAACAATGTAAATCATAATGATTCAAAAATCTGCTGTAAAGATAAACCTCTAGAAGCCGCAAATGTATTTAACAAATTTTTTGCTAATGTAGGAAAAAACCTCGCTAAAAAAATCCAACAAGGCCTTACCCCAAATGACCCAAATACTACAGTAAATAATGAGCATAAATTTGAATTATTTCAACCAACAACACCAGAAGAAATTGAACAAATTATTACAGGTATGAAAGGAGGTTCTGCCCCTGGTTTTGATGGGGTCACAATACAAACACTGAAATGTATAAAATCACAAGTATCAAAACCATTAACTCATATAATCAATACAAGTTTTCAAAGCGGAGTTTTCCATCCATGTACAAACAATCTGTAATTATACCAATATTTAAAACCGGCAATCCGGAAGAACCAACCAATTACCGCCCTATTTCTTTACTATCAAACATTGCAAAAATATTTGAAAAAATTGCCAAAAAAAGAATAACTCAGTTCATAAAGATTAATAATATAATTCACGAAAATCAGTTTGGATTCATGGAAAACAAAAGCACAAAAGACGCCATTGCTAAATTATCTAGTACAATACAAGACGCTTTAGACAAATCATTAAAATGTGTTGGTATTTTTGTTGATCTCCAAAAAGCCTTCGACAGCATATCTCATGTCAAACTAATACAAAAATTAAAGATCGTAGGTTTTAATGACACAGCATTAAGTTGGCTAAAAAGTTATCTTCACCAAAGAACACAAGTTGTAAAAATTAATCACGCATCTAGTCTACCACTCACAAGTGATTTTGGGATACCACAAGGTACTGTTTTGGGTCCTTTACTTTTTATCATGTACGTAAACGATATTTTCAAACAAAACCTCAGTGGAACAGTTATATCTTACGCAGATGATACAATTATCATAATTAAGGGTAATGACTGGAAAATTGTAAATGAAAATGCAAATAATGACATCCAAATCCTAAAAAACTGGTTCGATACAAATCTACTTACAATTAACGCAAAAAAAAACAGTTTATATACCATTCACAATAAATAAATTCAAAACTAACCCCAACATTCATATAATAATACACAACAAAAAATGTAACAAAGATGTTTGTAATAAATCATGTACCATACTAAACCAAACAACTGAAATAAAATACCTCGGTGTAATTGTAGACCAACATATGAAATGGAACAGACACATATGTGAACTTGTTAAACGCATTAGAAAATGTATCTATATATTCATTAGATTAAGAAATGTTCTCAAGATAAACAACCTGAAAAAAGTCTATTACGCACTAGTCCAATCATTACTTCAGTATGGAATCATTGGGTGGGGAGGTGCATATGAAAAATTTTTAAGCTCTGTTAAAGTGGTACAAAAACTAATTATCAAAGTAATTTTGAAAAAAAAACCAACTTTCTCTTCAGCATCATTGTTCAAAATTTTCGAAGTACCAAAAATTGAAGACCTCTATAAAAAATATGCAATATTACAAATATATAAAGAAACTGTAGTAAAAAAACTTAAATTTAACTCATCCTTAGGCATAATTTTAACATCCAAATTCCTCTATTTTCAACACAACAAATGCACAATAACTACATTTACAAAGGCATAAGATATTTTAATAATCTTCCCGAAGAAGTGAAAAAAATACCAGATTTTATTTTATTCAAAAAGAAGGTCAAATTTATCTTTAAAAAAAATTAATATCACCTATCAAATGTTATAACTTCAATTCATGTTACAACCAAAATTAACGTCACAATCCTCTTTTAAGTTTATTTTTATTGTACTGTAATAATGTTAATTACTGATATAAACATGAAATAATTGTCAAATAACTCTTACGCCAAGCTCAAGAGCTAGCACTCTTCATTGGAGTAGAAATTCAATTACATATGTTTTACACTATTACTTATTATTACCTAATTTTTATGTACAATGTAACAATGTTATAAGTTAAACAATAAAAAAAAATTAAAAAAAGAAAGAATTCAAAAATAAATTTGAAACACATAAATTATAAACTAATCTTACGCTTCTCAAATTATACCGAATTCATTAAATATCATAATTTTAACTCCCTCTAAACACGATGTCTAATTTTTGATCAAATCTTATTGATTAAAATCCTAAATAATGGTCTGGACTCACCAGAACTTACCAATTTAATAAATCTTCATATTCCGTCTAGATCAACCCGACAATCTGATTTATTTTATCTACCCTCGTGTAGAACAAACATTCGAAAAAGTTCCCCAATTCCTCGTATACGTGCATAATAAGAGAGGAAAAAACGGTCAAAAAACATAATTATTTTTAACTTCCCTGAAAGCTCAGCCAGTTCCCATATAGAAAAAAATACTGATGATACAACGAGAATCTTAACCACACTAACAACTCTTAACTCATCCATCACCCGAGCCAACATAACAACTTTTCGTCTGGGAATCACAAAACCTGACAAACCTCGACCTCTTAAAGTCATCCTTGACAGTTCCATCCAAGCCATAGACATACTAAAGAAAAAGAACAACATAACCGAATACCCCGGTATTAAAATTTATTCAGACCAAACCCCAGCTCAAAGAAACTATCTCACCAAGCTACGTTTAACACTAGAACAAAGAACCAAAGATGGTGAGATTGGACTCACAATAAAATGCAAAAATAATAAACCTGTTATTGTAAATAGTAACTCAAAAAACTAAAACCTATCATGGCTTACTATCAGAATATCAGAGGCTGCCGCACAAAACTTAATGAGCTAAGATCATCGATTCCAATCCATCCCTTTCATATATATTTCCTGACTGAAACTTGGTTGGATCCGTCCTTTAACACAGAAGAACTAGGCTTCACTTCACACAACACCTACCGCTTAGATAGAAGTACCGCCACCAGCACCAAATCAAGAGGAGGAGGTGTATTAATATCAGTCACCAAATCTATAACTTCATCCAGGCTAAAATGCAAACACAAAAATATAGAACAAATTTTCCTACTACTCAAGACGAACCTAGGAAAAATCATTCTTGGATGTGTTTATATTCCTCCCGGATCAATTACACAAATTTACGTAAACCACATTGAAGATGTAGAGGCCCTCAAGCTCAAATATCCGGAAGCTAGAATGCTGCTAATCGGCGACTACAATACTCCCAATACAGACTGGATTACCCATAGCGATAACTCAACAACTCATTTTAATAATAATTTTACATCTGCTAATGCTCGTGAAATTATAAATATGTCAAATTTCCTAGGTCTTAAACAAATTAATAACGTATACAACTCTAATCACCATTTACTAGATCTTGCATTTAGTAGCGATCCTTCAGTAAAATTATGTAAATCCATAGACCCCCTTCTTCCCGAAGATTCCCACCATCCTCCCTTAAACATCACCATTACTAACAACTTCCTAAACATTTACTCTAATAGTGTTCCTAAATATTCATACAATTTTGCAAGGGCAGATTATCCACTCATAACAAAATACTTAGAAAGTACAGACTGGTCCTTTTTAGACAAAAACACAAATGTTAACCAAAATCTTGAATCTTTTTACTCCATCATCAACACGGCTATTGAAAAATATGTTCCCTTAATTCAATTCAAACCATCTAAGTTCCCCAAATGGTTTAATAATGACTTAAAACACTTGATAATTAACAAAAAAATCTGGCACAAAAATTTCAAAGAGAGCAACTCTATCTCAGACTACAAAATATTTCATAAATATAGAACTGACTGTAAAAAGCTCTCCAAAAAATTATATCAATCATACATACTCAACACAGAAAAGTCTATTCCTTCAAATACCAAAAACTTTTTTACACATGTAAACTCACTAAGAAAAAACAAACCTAGCCTACCAACATACATGTATTTCGAAGGGAAAAGTAGTAGTGATACTAATGACATCGTTAATTTGTTTGCCGACTTCTTCAAAAATGTTTACGATAATGATATCCCAAATGTTCAACTTCCACCCTTTCATCCAAAGGAATCGGTCCACATTCCCGCTTTACATATAAATGTTCCTGATGTTATACGCAAAATAAAAACACTCGACTTAAAGAAAAAAGCGGGTCCTGACAAAATTAGTCCTGCCTTTCTAATTAACTGTGCATCAATAATAGCCAATCCACTATGTCATATATTTAACCAATCATTAAATTCTGGATGCTTCCCCGACCTATGGAAAAATTGCTATCTAACACCTGTATTTAAAAAAGGCGATATTCATGATGTCACTAATTACCGACCCATCTGCATGCTCTCAACTATCCCCAAACTGTTTGAAAAACTTATCCTCGATAAAATCTCCATACATATTAACAACATCATTGTAACTAATCAACATGGATTTATGCCAGGCAGATCCACACTAACAAATCTCTCCTTATATGAAAATTTTATAGCATGTTCACTCGAAAACAAAACCCAAGTCGACTCAATATATACAGACTTTGTAAAAGCGTTTGACAAAGTTAACCATAAAATTCTTCTTAATAAACTTAGTCAAATCGGAATTGAGGGTAAACTATTGGAATGGATAAAAAGCTACTTAACAAATAGAAATCTACAAGTAAAAAATAATTCTAACCTTTCACACAAATTCATAGCTTCTAGCGATGTACCCCAAGGGTCACATTTAGGCCCAATACTGTTTCTCCTTTTCATAAACGATATTGTTACTGTATTTGATAAAAATGTTGAAGTGCTACTTTTTGCCGATGACCTTAAACTATTTAAAATTATAAAAACAATAAATGACTGTATTCAAATTCAATTAAATTTAAATAAACTTCAAGATTGGTGCAAAACTAACAAACTTTATCTCAATATTAGTAAATGCCACATTATAAGATTTTTTAGAACTACACAACCCCTTAACTATCAATACAAAATTAATAATGTTTCTCTCGCCTCTGTAAGTGAAATTAACGATCTCGGCATTATTTTCGATTCAAAATTTAACTTTCTTTCACATGTAGAAACAGTCACCAACAAAGGACTAAAAATGCTCGGCTTCATTCTCCGAAATGGCAAAGACTTTAAAAATATTTCAACACTAAAAATCTTATATTCCTCACTTGTTCGAAGTCAAATCGAATATAATTCTCCTATTTGGTGTCCTTACTTTAAAATCCACTCCGACTCTATTGAAAAAATTCTGCATAAATTCTTAAGATACATTAACTATAAACTCGGTCTACCTATAGAATCAATAAATTACAATCACTTGATGAAAGAATTAAACCTACTTAAACTCTCAGATAGAAGACTTATTTCCGATTTGACTTTTATTTTTATTTTTAAAATTGTCAATGGTATTATAGACAGCCCTGATATATTAAGCCTAATTACCTTCCATATACCCACTAGAACCACTCGATCCAAAATTCTTTTTAATTTCAATAACAATATCAGGACTGAGTCATTTAGAAACTCGCTTATACCTAGATTGCATGCAGTTGGCAATGCTTTCTCAGAAGTAGTAGATGTATTCAACTGCACGGAATATAGTTATAAGAAGGCTATAATAACATACCTCTGTCGTAATTATCAAAGTTATTAGGCATAATACCATTCTATTCATAAGTTATCACAGAACCTAAACTATGCACTTACATCAGATATCAGACAGAAGAGTGTTATCTAATAATTTTATATACTTAATCAAAACTATAATTTTTCCCAAAATTGTTATGAGATGTCTTACTGACAGCCCTGTTTCAATAGAGCTAACTCTTAGTTCTCAGCAAATTCAACCAAATCCAATATTGAAGGTAACAATAACCTCAATACTAAACTACTGTACGGACTGAAAATAAAAATGCTATTGTACCTATGTATACCAGATGTTATTCTTGTTTAATTTTCAACATAATTTCTCAGTAATTATTCTGTTTAACATAATACTGTTTCGCTCCTGTGAACCACTGTAAACATAAATCATGTATATTGTAAAAGCCTTTTACGGCGTCTAAATAAATAAATAAATAAATAAATAATATAATACAAAATTTTACAGCTATGACATTTTTGGTAATAACCTAAAGGAATATCGATATGAAGTAATGCGTACGATCGATTATTAATATGAGAGTATGGAATGTATCGGGAGCATCTCCTATCCTCTTCTTATTTTCCTCTTCCTCTCCCCTTCCTTTAACACAACATTCATTTTAAGATATTAAAACTTCATTTCCAATGGAATTAACATTAAGAAACTTATGTAGCTTGACTTCAGTTTACTTGTATATTTATATATATCATTGCATATTATATAAAAGTTGTTTGTTTCTTACAAATAAATAAATATTTGACAGAAATTTATATGGTTGAATTAGCTCAGTGGTCAGAGCGGCGCCCTGGCAAGGCTGAGGTTCTCCTGGGTTCAATTCCTCGATACAACCGAATATTTTCCTGATTTTCATTGGGGATGGTGTGTGAAGGGTCTTTGAAAAGAGGAAGGAGTGAACATATTGTGGGAGGGAGGAAACGCAAAGAATTGTTGAACTTAAGAACGAGTCGTAGAAGTGACACATTCTCATGTGACAGGTTATTGTCAACCGTATACATGTGTTGGTGTGTGTTTGGTGTGTTGATACCGATATAGTGAAAGTAAAACAGCATACCTAACTGACGCCTGTGCACTAAACATTGTTAAGATAGGTTATTCTATTAAACGAACGGCCCGTTTCTGCACAGAGACAAGGGGTTTTCAGGTATTTTGGAACTTCAGACCAGAGGTGGCTGCAATTTCAACAGTGGGGTGCACTTAGGATTTGAACAGGAATTAAAATATAGACTTTAATATAGAATTAAATATAGTAAAATTAAAATATAGTAAAATATAGTAAAATTAAATATAGAATTAAAATATAGAATCCTTAAAAGATAGACACAAACCATTCAGAACTTTTTTGTAGGACTTTTTATGATATACAATTCTGTGATATATTATTTTGATTTATCTCATAAGAATGAGACAGCATTAGCAATGTAAGCGCCCGAAAATATATTTTTTACGGCTTGATTACAAAACATCGATTTTTCTCTACTTTCTATAAAAATATTGCGCATGTATTATGAATATAAACCTTCCGGGAGAAATTCTCTACATTAAAGTGGAAAGCCTATCAAAATCCATGACGTAGTTTAGAAGAACTAAGCGCACAAACAGACAGACACGGAAAGCGACTTTTCAAAGATACATATAATCTGTACATTAAAAAACAAGTTCCTTTTTAGGGAAAGTGTAAAAATTGTATCTTCATTTTAATATTGCGTAATTCAAAGCGTTCAAATTTGTCAAATAATGTTAGCAAAATTAAAATATAAAATGCATATTTTTTCGTCTCCCCCGACATAAAAACTTACCTTTCGTGATAATAAACCTAAATCTAACTGTTTGAATATGAAATATTACTGAAATTATAAACATGTTATTTTACGTTATTGATATTATTGCTTACTAGCAACACTTAATTTTATATATCTTTGGTTATTTTTCTATGGATTTATTGTCAAAAAAACGCATCGACCATTGCGTTATATATTGTTTGCATCTAAAATTTTTAAGTCATGTATTTCAGTTTATATTGCTTGCCCCAACCTAATTCTTTCGGATTCGGATTCCCCGGCCCAAAGTTAGTATAAAGATGTATAAAGATAACTAGTTTTATTGTCAGAAAGCGTTCAAAATGGCCAGTTAAATTGTTTGTGCGTCGAAATTTTAAAGTCGTGTAATTCAGTTAATATTGCTTGCCGCCACCTAATTCTTCCAGATTCGGATTCCCCGGCCCAAAGTTAGTATAAAAATAACTAGTTTTAATTTTTAGGAATTTCACCCATAAACCGAAGCTTACCCCTAACTACCACCACGCCGTATCCCGCACAGGTAGGCAGAGATGATTGACCGTCCAAATAATTAAAACATTCCTTTAGAAAAGCCCTCGAACAACCGAATTGTGGTTTGTAAGCTACTAAAACGTCAGATTGATGTAACCATAGACAAAAGACAAACTTACAAACTTAAGTTGTTTTCTAAAGTGACCATATGAAGGTACTTAATTAAAACAATAATATATATATATCTTCTTCTTCTTTATGTGCCGAATCAGGTCCCCCCGACGTTGGCGATCACTCTAGAAAATGCCTCTTTGTCTTGCGCTGCCCGGAATAGCTCCTCCACACTTCAAATGCCGGTCCACTCTCGTATATTTCGCAGCCAAGACATTTGTCTCCAACCAGGCCCTCTGCGACCCTCTATCTTGCCTTTCAATATTAACTGGAGCAAATGATACTTCTCCCCTCGAAGTACATGACCCGGATATGAAATTTTCCTGATTTTTATTAATCTAAGCAGTTCTCTCTCTGCTCTAGCCCGCCTGAGAATTTCTGTGTTGGTGATCATGTCGGTCCATGGGACTTTGAGTATTCTCCGGTGAAGCCACATTTCAAAAGCCTCTAACCTGTTCATGGTATTTACTTATATATATAACAAAATTATATCAAATAGAATAGAAAAAAGGATGTAAAAGAAGGAAAGAGATAAGAATGAGAAAGGGATTTCAATATAATAATAATTGAGAGATTTTATTGTATTTTTAAGTATAAACGATTTTAACATGCAATGATATAGTGTTTTTATTGAGCTTTTGAATTTTTTGTAATTCGTTTCCAATCTTAAGTTAAGAGGTAATTGGTTAAACTATTTGACACCAAAATATTGATAAAATTGTTGGGCTGTGGTGGTGTTACAGCGTGGGATAGTTATAGAGCCAAGAATACTTTGTCTATTGCTGTTCGAAAAAGTTATTAAGTTGTCATTGTCGAAACAATCTTAATGTATTTGAAAAAGAGTTATTTTTTATAAATAATATGAAGTGAAGAGACTTTAAATTCTTGAAATAATCTGATTGTGGGGTAATCATACGGTTTTTTCAAAATTATTTTTATAAATATTCTTTGGATGATTTCTAAAGGTAAAAGAGAAGTTTTGAATGCTCTACCCCAACCAATAATTCCACATTGTAATACAGATTGAATTAGTGAAAAATAGATGGTTCTTAATAATTTAAAATTTAGTATGTTTCGTATTCTAAGACAAATGTACAGTAATTTTCTTAACCTTTCTACTATTGCATTGATTTGTAATTTCCACTTTATGTTACTATCTATAATTACGCCTAGATATTTTACATTAGTTTTAACAGTAAGTACAGAGCAGTCAGGTTAACATAAATTTGAAATTCTATTACAATTTATACGAGTGTATACTTATCTTTAAATTATCAGGGAATGAATTTTTATTAGTGGTGAAAGGTATTTTAAAAGTTTTTTCAGTATTAAGTGTTAACAAATTTCTATCGAACCATTTTTTAGTATGTTTATTTCTAACTCTGCTGTTCTTTGGGTTTCATTCCAAGTTAATCCCTCAGTTAAAAGTGCTGTGTCGTCAGCGTATGAAATAAGTTTAGATTTGTGAGTTTAAAAATATCGTTTGTAGCAGTTCTTACTCCTGGGCGGCAAGTTCCTACCCGATTGGAAAAAATCAGTTGGTTAATTTTCTCCTGTTGGCGCTCCTGTTTTCGAGATCACGGTGCCGAGCGTACTTCGACTGGTTTAGTTGGTGGCTGGACTCGGGAGCTTGTGGCGCCCAACGTAACATTTCTTGCCAATTGACGGGTGATGAAAAGATTATTATAAATAATTAATGACGGATCCTAAGATTGTGACATTAATTTGATAATACCATTACAATAATCAAGTCATCTCAACCACGCGCACTGACAATAAATGTATGTGGGTAGCAAATGTAATCTGTGAAGGAAGTTCTAAATAAAAGAAGGTTTTAATTATTACAAGAAGCTAATTTATTGAACAGCAATTGTTATATATTTGATCAATAAAACGAACATGAGACTATAATAAATTTTATCTCCGGGCGTGTCAAGAATGCACGTACGATAAACGCCATCTTGATAAAATATGACTGATAAGCCGATAACATGATTGTTTAAAAACTCTAAGTATCTTGTAAAGAAATGTTTGAGTGGGCGCCAGTATAGTATTTATTAACTATGCAAGAAGTTAATACAGTAATCCCTATCGGAAAGTTAAATTAAATATAAGTTAAAAGAAAAGACCTTTCGTGAATTGCAAGAAAGTCCCTCATGTTCAGTGTTGCACAAAACACAGCGCAAGCTCCCGAGTCCAGCCACCAACTAAACCAGTCGAAGTACGCTCGGCACCGTGATCTCGAAAACAGGAGAAAATTAACCAACTGATTATTTCCAATCGGGTAGGAACTCGCCGCCCAGGAGTAAGAACTGCTACACGTTGACATAAATGATGAAAAGAATTGGACCTAGAACAGTTCCCTGCGGGATGCCAAAATTTGTGGTCTGCGAATCACTCAGAGAGCCATTTAACTTAGCATTGCTTATCCAGTCACAGGAGGTCGTTTATCGGTTGTATAAACTCAAATTAAGAATAATAATGTTAAATTTCCAAGGTATTTAAAATGTTCTTTACTTTTCTTCTTGGAAACAAGATACACTTTCCATTTATGTTTCTGTTTTGCAATAAACTTAAAAATCGCAATATTTTCATTTCAAATATCAAAAAAGATGAAAAAAACCTGGACACTGGTATATTTGATTCAAAATAAAAGAGAAATAAAAAAAATATTAAAACACAGACCTATTGCTTATAATAAATTGCAAGATAACTTCATTTTATATCTCGTTCATACAACTACAAATGATTAAATATTAATAATTCCCAGAGGATGGCTAAAACACCAGACATTTTGGATCCATTTTGTCATCAATATAGACTTCGATTTTTCAGAACTTTGTTTTTAACCTTTGCATAAGGAATTTATAGAAGTTTTATTATATTCAGGCGATAAATTTCAATTAAAAAATAATAAGTAAGATTGCTTTACCTCGCGATAAGATTTCACTATATTATTCACAATATGACATTATTAGTGGATTAAAACTGATAAAATAACACAAATAATATTGAATTATACTAATAGAATGGTGAATTGGTCATTATAATAGAAAATATTATTAAAAATGTGATTTTAATCAAACATAATACAATCACTCGCGGGAAAACTGACGTGCCGGATACGCATGCACGCAAAGGAGCGCATGCGCGTGGGTGTGAAAATTGCAATATTATTATTGGTAATAATTCCAACCAAACAGTGTACAATCTTTGTACGATGTGTGACAAAAACACCGTTTAACGAATGTGAAATGGTTTTCCTTTAGTAAGGCTGTAAACGTGTCTTATCTTCCATATATTTTTTAAATTCAGTGTATACGACCGACAAACATCATCACACTATTTAACATACGCATGTCTGTTGTTATATGTTGTGTACTAACTATTTTTTCTTCTGAAAAATTAGAATCAACTTCTGTAATAATTTGTATACATCATTTTAATTTAATTTTCCGTAAGCATCTCATACTTCCAAATAATTTTCAAACTATCTTAACGAAGTAGTCTCATCATATAAACAAATAAAAGTTGCTAATTTAATTCAGAATTGCAATGTTACATTATAATATTACAATAAAAATATATTATTAGATATACATAAAATGAGTGTTCGATACGAACATTCGAAAATAATCGATTATTTAGTTTTATAAATAACCAAATCAATTTAACCCTTTCCTTACCAGAGTTCTTCTGGAGGAACACGAAGGAAAAAAAATAATTTCTCTTGATTTTACAAACCAAATAGCCCCGTATTGTGCATATCTCTTGAGAAAGATATTGTTTATAAGGAATAGAACAAATGTCGTTCTAGAAGCACATAATATTACTGTTATTTCAAATTAAAAACACGTGTTTTGCAGCTTTTAACGGTTTGACATTTTTCGGATTTCAACATTATTTTAAAGGTAAGATATCGCATATTTATGTTGAAAATAATTATTATATTGTATATACATGTCTAATCTGATATGTTAATATGATTTCCATTCAAAAACATTGGTTTTTCATTTGGTTTTCGGTAATAACATTCATGTTCCTGAGCTGGCACTTTGGTCGTTCGTGGATGTTTTTCATAGAATTCTTTCTTTGGCCTTTAATATTAATTTACGTGTTTTTATTTGATCATTTCAAGATATATTAATTATTTTATTATTTTCCGGTAGACTTTAACTTATTTTATTCATTTTTATAGATGAAGCATCGTGGTTTGACACATGAGGAGATCACCGTGATGCTGGAAGGAGATATTTCCGACGGAGAGTTGGAGTTGGAAGATGAAGATGAAGAGGGCTGGTCAGTTGAATATTTCTAGGATGCTGCAGAGGAAACCAATGTTGAGGCATTGAGCCAAGCTCTTGGAATGGATGTGGAAGTCCATGTAAGTACTTTTGTCATTATTTCAAATTGTTTATATTACAGCGATTATTGCGTTTGAAGTAGATTTAAATATGAACAAATTTGGGTTTTAAATGAAGTAATAAAGTATATATTTTTAATTATAGACTTTGGAAGAGAGGCAGCAGCCAGTGGAAGACGAGCCAGAGTCCTGCGCCGTGCCACAAGGACAGCCCAGTGAAGCCTCAGCTTTCCATGGACGGAGAACCGATCTACGGTGGATCAAGAAAGATGTCGATCATGTGGACTCCTACTGTGATGTTACTTTCTCAAAACCACCACTGGATATGTCTGCTCTACAATATTTTTTTTATGTTTCATATATGAAAATTTATAAAAAATATTGTTGAGCAGACAAATTTGTATTCAGTTCAAGAAAATAGCATCAGCGTCAACACCACATCATGATGGGTATCCTTAAGTATCCGGCATTCCACCTTTACTGGGCCAATGATACGAGGCTCTCTCTCATCGTTGATGTCATGCCTAGAAATCGTTTCACTAAGTTACGCTGGTGTCTTCATTTAAATGACAATAGCTCGTTCATTCCAAGAGGACAAGAGGGTTACGACAAATTATTTAAAATATGGCCGATGGTAACTGCCCTCCTTGAAAATATGGCCAAAATCGAACATGAGGAATTCAATTCTGTAGACGAGCTCATGATACCGTTCAAAGGGAGAAGTAATTTGAAACAATATATAAAAAACAAGCCACACAAGTGGGGCATCAAAGTCTTCTCCCGAGCGGGAGCCAGTGGGCTCGTCTATGATTTAGAAATTTACACGGGCAAAAGCACGAATGTCGGTGTGTGTCTCCAAAGAGAAAGTAATTTTTTTGTTTTATTTCACCACTAATATTTTTTGTTCTATTTGTTTTTCTTACGTTAATTTAGGGTAATGGTCCGTTTAAAAAAAAATATATATATTTTGATTTTTTTTTTTACTAAAATTATTTTAGCATAATATTAAATTGCAATTTAATATGCTTGCCTTTACAGATTAATAGAATTGATTTTTGTGTATTTATTTTCTATTTAAACGATTAAAAACACTTTAAAATTATGTATGCTCCTTGTACTACCCGTTCTTTGACTTACACCCCCTAAGCCCCAATGTTCTTCCTCAGGAACATGAAATATTTCGAAAACCGTATGGAAAAAAAAATAATTTTTTTTTGTAAAAATATTGAAAAAAATCACAGAACTCAATAATGTAGACAAACATTTTTTTCGTTGTCTGGAAAAAGTCTGGTATTGAAAGGGTTAAAGGTATTTTATTAAGCGATTTAAGACAATTTATTGAGAAACAAATGCTTCTGCCATGTGACCCATTTATCAAAGATATTTATTTTTAATACTGGATTTACGAAGGATATATGATTAATAATGGCAAGTTTCAAGCGAGGCTATTCTGTTAATGAGTACGCATATGGTTTTGTAAGGAAAACTTTTGTGCAGATGAATAATTTCACACGGAACAAGAAAAAGGTTTTTCTCCATTGTGGGTCAGTAAGTGTGTCGTGAAATTACTTTTTTCAAAACATAATTAATTGCAATCGGGACATGAAAAAAGTTTTTCTCTACTGTGAGACCTGACGTGTAAGATCAAAGATCTCTTTTGAGAACATGAATAGTTACACACGGAACAAGAAAAAGTTTTTTCTCCACTGTGTGTTATTATATGTCTCATCAAATCTCCCCTTCGAGAACAGGAATAACTACAGTCGGAACACGAAAAAGGTTTTTCTCCACTGTGAGTCATCATGTGTAACATAAAAGATCCCTTTCGCCAACATGAATAGTTACAGTCTAAACATGAAAAAGGTTTTTTACTACTATGAGTGAGCATGTGTTGCGTTAAATTACTCTTTACAGAACATGAATAGCTACAGGCGGTACAAGAAAAGGGCTTTTTTGCGCTGTGAATAAGCATGTGACTCTTCAAAGCACCCTTTTGTGAATATGAATGGCTGCAGACGGAACATGAAAAAGGTTTTTCTCCACTGTGGGTCAGTAAGTGTGTCGTGAAATTACTTTTTTCAAAACATAATTAATTGCAATCGGGACATGAAAAAAGTTTTTCTCTACTGTGAGACCTGACGTGTAAGATCAAAGATCTCTTTTGAGAACATGAATAGTTACACACGGAACCTCATGTGAATGTCATCATGTGAACCTTCAAAGATGCCTTTCGCTTACATGAATAGTTACAGTCAAAACATGAAAAAGGTTTTGATCACTATGAGTCAGCATGTGTTGCGTCAAATTACTCTTTAAATAACATGAATAGATACAGGCGGAACAAGAAAAAGGTTTTTCTCCACTGTGAATACGCATGTGACTCTTCAAAGCACCCTTTTTAGAACATGAATAGCTGCATTCAGAACATGAAAAAGGCTTTTCTCCATTGTGAGTCATAATGTGTACCTTCAAAGATTCCTTTCGCGAACATGAATAGTTACAGTCAAAACATGAAAAAGGTTTTTCTCCACTGTGAGTAAGCAGGTGACTCTTCAAAGTTCCATATCGAAAACATGTATAGTTGCAGTCGGAACATGAAAAAGGTTTTTTTCCACTGTGCGTCAGCATGTGTCTATTTAATGTATCTTTTCGAGAACATGTATAGTTGCAGTCGGAACACGAAAAAGGTTTCTCTCCACTGTGAGTCAACATGTGTGTCTTCAAACTACTCTTGAGAGAACTTGAATAATTGCAGTCAGTACATGAAAAAGGTTTATCCCCACTGTGCGTCAGCATGTGTCTATTTAATGTATCTTTTCGAGAACATGTATAGTTGCAGTCGGAACACGAAAAGGGTTTCTCTCCACTGTGAGTCAACATGTGTGTCTTCAAACTAATCTCTACAGAATATGAATAATTGCAGTCAGTACATGAAAAAGGTTTATCTCCACTGTGAGTCATCAAATGTCTCGTAAAATGTCCCCTATGAGAAGATGAAAAATTGCAATCGGAGCATGAAAAAGGTTTTTTTCCACTGTGCGTCAGCATGTGTCTATTTAAAGTTCCTTTTCGAGAACATGAATAACTACAGTCGGGACATGTAAAAGGATTTTCTCCTAAATGGGTGCGCAAATGAAGTTCTAATATTGACTTTCGAGAACAGCAATAGAAACAATAGGTACAGGAGTATCTTTTTTTCACAGGACGTGTCTTCAGATCGGTCAATAAGTCTGAAAAAATACAATTTAAACTTAATAAATGTACAGTTAATTCATAGAAAGTAAAAACTTAATACAATAGAGGGCACGAAGTCTTAATTCAAACAGACAAAATCGGTGTTACCTGTTATGTGGTTAATTCTTTCAAAGCGCTCCAAGCATTCCTTTTTAACATCAGGGAGTTCTATGTCAATTTCCATAAAAGGAATATCACCCTCATCTTTGTCTCGGGGTCCTTGTTCTGCATTTATGGTAACGGGTTCCGCAATAATACTACCTGAAAAAACAAAAAACCATTTGTATATTGAACAGCCTATTTCAATAAAAATTACAATCGTGCCAACCCGAGAGAATACTGTAAGAAAACGAAATATTTTCATAAAAACTTTAAATTACATTTTTAACGATTTGAGATAGCACTGATTAACCACTGAGAGACAGAAATTCGTAAAGGACGAAGGACATGGTAAAATTAAAAAAATAAGATCGATGCTTAAGGAATGAAAAAGCATTTTTTCTCCAGCACCTTTCGAACGAAGAACTCAAAGCAGAAGAAAAACCCATTTTTCTTATGAGATTTAAGATCCAACGTTGTATTGCGTTTGTTTTGTTTTTAGAAAATTTACGCGACGAACTCAATTTGTTTTATTTTATGATAAAAAAAAACAAATTGTTAGATAATAACATTTCAACAGAAATGTTATTCTTCTTTATTCATATTCTATATTGTTGCTTCTATTTTTATGTGCTTTACTAAGAAAATAATTAATTAGTTATATGCAGACCGATGGAACCTATGCGCAAGCCAAATACTAAGTTTGGTGATCGCGCTTTCGGAGCATCTGGGCTAAAAGCTTGGAATAAACTCCCTTCGGAACTAAGATCCATGACAGTTTTCAGGTTTAAGCTAAAAACATTTTTTTAAGCTGTCATACCCTTAAATTAAATAAACCATTCCTGAGAGTAGCATTGTTCTATTGCCTATAATACATACTAATCTACTAAAAAACTTGCTTTTTACTTCAAGTTAAATAGAAAAAAAATCTAGATTGCATTTAGTATATACTTATTTATAAATATATTCTTACCGACGTAAAGAGCAAACGCAAGAATACAAAATTATACTAGAAACATTATAAACATTTTTATACTAGATTTTCTTTCCAATTATGATAGTAGTTGAAAAATCGTAATGTTGGATGAGATCTATAAAAATATTTCATGGTTAATTTTGCTCGTGCATACAAGGCAGTTTTTTCCAATTGGTACATTGCAGATGATGTTTAGTGGCATTCCACGTCCAGTGGCAACGTCAGATCTAAGATTCATAATCGCTAGTTTAGATTAAGGTTTTTCTGTGAATTATTCCGAATGTGTCTTATTATGGTAAAATTTCGTGAAGATAAATACTTACTTATAGTGAGTCAGCATATGTCTATTCAAATTTCTAAAAAACAAAAAACGTTTTTCTCCACTGTGAGTCCTCATGAGTACCATCTAAGATCCCCTTTGAGAACATTAAAACCTGCATTCGGGATATGAAAAAGGTTTAATTCCACTGTGAGTCATCATGTGTAACGTCAAATGTCCCTTTTTAGAACATGTATATTTGGAGACGGAAAATGAAAAAGGATTTTATCAACTATGCGTCAGCCGGTGCCGCGTCAAATTAGTCTTAAGAGAACAAGAATAATTGCAGTCAGAACATGAAAAAGGTTTTTTTCGACTGTGAGTCAGCATGTGAACCGTCAACGATCCCTTTCGCGAACAAGAATATTTACAGTCAGAGCATGAAAAGGGTTTTATTCCACTATGAGTCATCATGTGTAACTTCAAAGATCCCTTTTGAGAACATGAATAACTGCATTCGGGACACGAGAAAGGTTTTTTTCCGCTATGAGTCATCACGTGTAACTTCAAAGATCCCTTTCGAGAACATGAATAACTGCATTCGGGACATGAGAAAGGTTTTTTTCCGCTATGAGTCATCACGTGTAACTTCAAAGATTCCTTTCGAGAACATGAATAACTGCATTCGGGACATGAGAAAGGTTTTTTTCCGCTATGAGTCATCACGTGTAACTTCAAAGATCCCTTTTGAGAACATAAATAACTGCATTCGGGACATGAGAAAGGTTTTTTTCCGCTATGAGTCAGTATGTGCCGTGTCAAATTAGTCTTTACAGAACATGAATAATTACAGTCAGCGCATGAAAAAGGTTTTTCGCCACTGTGAGTCTTCATGTGAAACGTCAAAGATCCCTTTTGAGAACATGTATAGTTGCAGGCGGAACATGAAAAAGGTTTTTGTCCGGTATGAGTCAGCATGTGTCGCGTCAACTTACTCTTTTCAGTACATGAATAATTACAGATGTTGCATGAAAAAGGTTTTTCTCCACTATGAGTCATCATGTGCACCTTCAAAGATCCCTTTTGTGAACATGAATAACTGCATTCGGGACATAAAAACGGTTTTTTCCCACTGTGAGTCATCATGTGTAACGTCAAAGATCCCTTTTGAGAAAATGAATAACTGCATTCAGGACATGAAAAAGGTTTTTCTCCACTGTGTGTCATCATGTGTGCAGGCAAATGTCCTTTTTGAGAACATGAATAACTGCAATGGGCACATGAAAAGGGTTTTTCTCCAGTATGGGTGCGCAAGTGAAGTCCTAAGTTTGACTTGTGAAAGCAGGAGTAGTTACAATAGGAACAGAAGAATCGCTTTTTTACCGGTTGCATCTTCAGATCTGTCAATAAGTCAGAAAAAGATTAAGAATATAAGGTGTAAAGTGTAAACACAGTTAAATCATAGAACGTTAAAATAAAATAAAAAACATGAATTCTTCATTCAAACTTAAGAAAATGAGCTTTACCTGTTGTCTGGGTAGTTCTATCAAAGTGATTGAAGCATTCCTTTTTAATATCCAACAGGTCAATGTGAATTTCCGTATAAGGAATTCCCCCACCATATTCTTCTTTTTGTTCTGGTTCCGCCTTGTTTGAAACAGTTTTCACATTGATAGTGCCTGTAAAATAAAAATATATACAAAAATACAGTATATATAAATATAATTTTACGCCCGCGGGGCTTTAACGAAAAATAGGTAGTCAAATTTAAACACGAGAATTAATTTTGACAGTGAGAAAAAAATAATAAAAATAAAATTACAAGAGACAAAAAATACAGAAATGAAATAAAATACAGGAAATAAAAATTTATGTAAAGTCGAATTCAATGAGCCAACCAAATTTTCAAGAGTAGGGTTGGAATAGGTCTTTATTATGACTCACGAAATTCACCAAGCTAACATAAAACATGTCAGTATCACCCAAGTATTGGTTTTCCATGTGCGAAACCGCTGTACAGGAGATTGGACAATGTAGTTGCGCTTATACATATACTGTGTCGAGTATTGTTTCGTGTTGTATTTGTAGGTAGGTGAAGGTTTGGAAGTTGCAGGAGTTCGGAGTAGTCTAATTTGGAGGGTAAGTTTGTATAAATAAGAAAGTTTGATCCGATATTTTGATTCTGTCTACTAATGTATGAATGTTTACGATTATATTTAATAGGAAATGATTATTTGTGTATTCTAGCGAAATACTTCATTTCAAATATATATATGGTGTATATTTGTTTGTATTCACTCGTTAAAATATCAGTCCATTTAAGTACCAATAGTCGGTACGCATTAGTAGGTAGTGTTTGACAATTATTTTCAATTATTTTTGTATAGCGTGATATCATCAGTAAAGAGCAATTCCTCAACATCTTCGAAGCAATTTATTATATCGTTGATGAAAATGACGAATAAAACTGGACCAAGACAATTCTATATTCCTAGCTAGAATAATGTGGTGTCAAAGCGCATGAATAGTCGCAGCAAGATATTCCTCCTCTGCTCATTTCACTAGGGAATTCCTGCGTCGAGATGTGCAGCTTTACAAATATATTTAATCAAATAAGTTGAGCAAATAATACATACATAGACGGATTACATCGAATATTTCTTATTTTGATTGTAAATATAGTAATATGATTGTTCCATTTTAGATTTCTATCAATTATTTGGCCAAGATATTTGATATTGTCACACAATAACACTCCTGCACACAACGATGTATTTTTAAAGAATGGTCCAAAGACGTGCAGCTTTACAAATATATTTAATCAAATAAGTTGAGCAAATAATACATACATAGACGGATTACATCGAATATTTCTTATTTTGATTGTAAATATAGTAATATGATTGTTCCATTTTAGATTTCTATCAATTATTTGGCCAAGATATTTGATATTGTCACACAATAACACTCCTGCACACAACGATGTATTTTTAAAGAATGGTCCAAAGACGTGCAGCTTTACAAATATATTTAATCAAATAAGTTGAGCAAATAATACATACATAGACGGATTACATCGAATATTTCTTATTTTGATTGTAAATATAGTAATATGATTGTTCCATTTTAGATTTCTATCAATTATTTGGCCAAGATATTTGATATTGTCACACAATAACACTCCTGCACACAACGATGTATTTTTAAAGAATGGTCCAAAGACGTGCAGCTTTACAAATATATTTAATCAAATAAGTTGAGCAAATAATACATACATAGACGGATTACATCGAATATTTCTTATTTTGATTGTAAATATAGTAATATGATTGTTCCATTTTAGATTTCTATCAATTATTTGGCCAAGATATTTGATATTGTCACACAATAACACTCCTGCACACAACGATGTATTTTTAAAGAATGGTCCAAAGACGGCTGATTTACAGATTAAATGCTCAGTATAATATATTTTCTTTTGGTCATGTTTAAGATTAAGAGGTTTTGATTTTCAAGCCTAATTTCGAGTGCCATCAATCCCGCCTCGCACTTAGCACAAGTTTTATCCCATGTATCACCAGCAAATAGGAAAAAGTGCCATCTGCAAATACAACTGAAATACCAGAAAAAGGCAGCTTACAAATATCTTTAATATATAACAAAAATAAAATTGGAACTAGAACACTACCCTGAGGAACACCATACACTATTGGTTTGTTTAAATAAATGTGACCATTTATCGTTAATCTCTGCGATTCCAAGCTAAGTTCTGACCCAATCTATAGCTTTATTAACAATACACATTGAACTCAGTTTTTATAGGAATAAACCGTGGGATACATTGTCAAATACCTTGCACAAGTGTAAAAAGACAGCCATGACTTTTTTGTCAGCATCTAAAGCTTCTACGACTGAGGTGATCATTTTTAACTCTTCATCACTGGTTCACATATTCTCCCGTAAGCCACACTGGTTATCTTTATATATATATAAGTCATTAACCTTATTTTAGCTAATTTCTCTATTATTTTAAATAAGTTGTTTAGCAGGGAGATAGGTCGATAAGTATTTACATCTAGGTTATCCCCTCCATCAAATAAAGGTATAAATTCGGTATTTTATCAGCGATTAACAAGCCAAGTAATTGATTCTATAGCGTCACCAGTACTTAAGTTCTCCCTAAATTCATACCGTGTTTGCGAAAATATTTTATTAATTTCTGAGAAGGAAAGTAGTTGTTTTTTAAGTATTTTCTCCAATATTTTGGAAAACTTATTGAGTAGGTTTATTGGTAAATAGTTGTTAATGTAATTTTAACATCCTTGTTAAAATATTGGTATAACAAGAGCTTGTTTGAGAGCTTCGGGAAAAACGCTTTCAGTTAAAGACAGATTGACTAGGTATGTTAGAGGTACGATAAGTACTTTATAGAGATTTTTCATTGCATTTCATTACATCAGTCCTCCGAAGATACATTTCATTTTAGAGAAGAAATAGTTTTTTCGATTTCGTCATTGGCGATTTGTTTAACTCGAGCTTCTTTTCCTGCTCAAAAGGTTCGTTAATTTGTAATGCTTCATTAAATTACAAAGCTTGCTTTGCTAAATCAGTAGTTACATTGTTTATATTCAGCTCGTAAATTGTTGTAACGTTGAAAGATTAAGAACTGGTTATTTCACTACAAAGAATGTTTAAACAACTGCTTAAACGGGCACATGATGTAGGACTTATTGTTAGTGTTAAAAAAACAATTATACTTATAAATAAATAATTTTTTAACATAATAACTTTTCTTGTTTGCGAATAAGTTTTTTGCTTTGTGATGGCATTATTTATTTTACTTAAAGGACAAAAAACCTTGTTCACATCACTTCCTTTACATAAACAATCTACATGTTTCGTGGGCGATGTTCTATTCTACTGGATTAAGATACTAATAAAAAACTTTTAATTTTGATATTGATTAAGATAAGATAAGGGTATTATTGATAAACTTGTAAAATCAGGAATTAGATAAGAGACTAATATAAATAATTTAAAAAAATATAAAGGACCCCAGATATCCAGTTTGAGACCGATCCTTTTGGAAGGATAAACCGTTTACACTTGAGCACCTTCAGTACGGCGTTTTGTTGTTTGAAGCCAATGGAATAATGCTTTATTGCATCAATATTGTGTTTTCAGTGCATTGTATTTAATTGAACTTTATTATATCCCAAATAAGATAAGGTTGCAACATGAGATTTGTGAGTATAAGTTAAAAGATTGCTGTAGTACTTATAGGTACAGCAAGAGAGGACGTTATGAACAAGTATATTATGTCCTGTCTGTGCAATATTTCAAAACGGACAAGGATTCCGAACATCAGTATTTAACAACCTACATTTCAAAAGTAATGTGCAACGCAACTTACTGGCTGTCCGAGCACTCTCCGCATTCTGCAAACATTCCTTCTTTACATCTGGGAGGTCGAAATCCATATCCGTATAAGGCATTTCACCTCCATTGTCTTCCCGGGGCACTGGTTCCGTCTTGATGGATACATTCTCTGGATTAAGTTGATCCATGGCTCTATTGTGCACAAAACATATGTCTGAAACTTCCCAAAACTGAGCGGTGTTTTAACGGAACTCCAATTTGTATGAGATATGAAAATTATCTTTAGGTTTTAATAATTTCCCAAGCAATGGAATCTACTGAAAAAAGATTTTCAAATGAGGATATACTAGTGACATTGAAGATAAGACGATTGAAATCGGTTGAGAGAATCGTCGTCAATCGTCGGAATACAATAATCTAACGCTATCTACAGGATGCAACGACAAAAGCATGCGTCAGCGGTAATTTTTAGGTTATAATGATAATACATAGACAAAATTAAAGTCATAGACTATAAACTATCATTTATATTTTCATTAGAGTTTTATTTTATTTTGTAGCGATTATGCATACAATATGCAAGGTTTGGTAACACGGGGTTATTTTGACGATGCTACTTTGCCCACGTGTTTAACATGTTCTATTGTTAAACTGTTACCGAACTAACTCTCTGGGAGAGCGACCCTCTCTCTAAATGTGGTGGATGACAAATGAGCTATTCATCGAAACCTACAATGAGTTTACAAAGCAACCTGTTATCACTACTTAAGGGAAGTTAATTATTAATACTATTCATATCAAAGAAAAGGAGGAACGAGTAAAAAAAGGAATTTACTTAGTTGTAAACACTATTAAAAATTTATTTAAAAAACATGTATAAAGAAGGGTGAGTCTTAATCCTAAGGCTTAGTAATAGTTTTAAATTGTAATTCTTAAAATTAATTGTCCTTTTTCTTAATCCTTTATTATTGTTCATTCAATGTCTTAAAAGTTGGGTTACGTTACGAGATAAATATGCAAAAATTGTTCAGGCACTTCCCTTTACGATGATTCTGGAACCGCGGATCTCCACGTTCGCACTTATCACTGATACACAAAAGCGGCAACTTGGGCTGGTTCCGAAGGGCGGAATCAGTTCAGCCTGGGCCAAGGCTCCGAAGGGCGGAGTCGGCAGGCAGCGACTTCTGAGAGGGCAGCTTCCTGGGCGGAAGTCTGGCGACCACTCTGGCTTCCTGGGCGGAAGTTCGCGGGGTTACGGGAAGAGCCTCGGTGACCGCTCCAAGGGGGAGGGCAAGAGGTTTCTCGGCGGACGTGAGATGGTGACTCCTGAGAGGCGAGAGCGTGACTGTTGAGAGGGCAGCTTCCTGAGCGGAAGCGCCTCGGCGGCCGCCCCACGGGGGGGCGAGATGATGACTGTCGGGTGCCAAAAAATCAACTGTTGGTTGCGGAATCTGTCTTCAGCTGTTGAGGCGAGATGAGAACTGCCGAGAGGGCAGCTTCCTCGGCGACCGCCCCAAGGGGGGGGGGGGGGCGAGATGATCACTCTCCAGTGCCAAAAAATCAACTGTCTACTGATTGACTCGGGACTGTTGGTTGCGGAATCTGTTGAGCTGCGCAATCCGGCGACCGTAGCGCGCCTGTCGTGGGGTGCTGGAACTAAAGTGGTTCCGCTTTACACTACTTCGGTACATTGTTTGAGTCCGTGGCGCTGGCATCGACATTCTCACTGCTAGAGTTTTTATTATTTTAAAAGATGTTAAAATTTGTACAAAAGACCTTCAAACAATTACAATATAGCCTAGCCTTGGGCGAAGGTTTTTATTGCCGGGTCGCTGGTTTAACAATACACCCATTTCGGATTACGACTTGATGGGTGTATTTCCAAGTTGGCTTTCTAATTTTTTTTTTGCGGGACCGGTGAAACTATTAACTAAATACTTAAGGTCTAATAATTCGAACTGCCGCCTACATCTGCGTGTAAAATTACAGAGACAGATGCGGGAGCACGTGTTCGCTTTGGTCTTTCTGTGAATTCAAGTCATGTATATACCTAGGGACATATCAAACCAATTTGACGTTTTTTGTGTTGAATTTTTTCAACGGTAATAGTGAAAAATGTTGGGAATGCATGGAACTTCAAGAAAAACGTTTTTTTTTTTAATTTGATGAGCCAATCCGATAATTTCTTCAATTTTAAAAACATAATTCTGTTTAAAGAATTTTTGTGTAGTGATGGAGACGTTTTATCATTTGAAATATTATGTTATCACACCGAATAAAGTATCTACCGGAATAGTCAAGAAAACACGAATCTTTTCGTCTTTTTGTCTATTATCAATCCGACATTTCACTACCTGCTGTCCCAAGATTCTGTTGGATTGGAATTTTCGAAAGGAGTCATTCTATTTTGTTTATATCTGCCTCAGAGGAAATTCGAATAACAGGAGAACCGTCATTTTTTCATATAAATATATAATAGTTTTTTGTCCACAGGTAGGTATTTATAATTTTTGTCAGTTTTAAGTTCCCTGGCTTTCTTGATAAGTGACATGGTAGAAGGCGTAAGGTGATCATTGATGAATATACGGCTTGCTACTCTTGCAAGGCCGACATTTGGTGAAGTCATGGTCCGGTGCCGACGAGCAGCTGCCAAGAAAGCGTCCTTGCAATCTCGCCGAAGAAGACGAATGATTATATATGATGTAGATGTGTATGTGATTTTAGGAGCTGCCGTTGGCCACACTCTTCAGGTCGCATTCATAGAATGAAGTCAATGTCCCCTTTTTGTAGTTGGTACCCAACTTTCTGGGATAAATTCATTATAATATCCGGAAGGTTTTCACTACTTGACATCGGAACTCCGTAATTTTCAACATTACCTACAGTGTCTATCGAATTGTTCTCGTTGATTCATTTTCATATTTACGTTATTTACAACTTCCTTCAAATGAATAACGTCGCATTCCAGAGAATCAATTTTAGCGGTTTTACTGCTCAAAGTCAAAGTCTTGGTGTTTAAAGTTTCAATTTGTGAAGATAAAAATTTCGCTGACTTTATAATAAATTCTAAGTGATCCATATAGTCATTGAATCTTGCGTCTAGCTTGCAAACAATGTATTTTCCATCCCCTTAAATCCATCGAGAGTCTTTAAGAGAAATAATATTTTATTTTTAATTTTTTTTTTTTATTTATTAACATTCAAACCTGCTAAACTACTTATGTAGTTTGTCAGCAGGTACATAATGACAACATTTTTGCAATAACATGGGTACAATGGTAAAACAGTATGTAGGTATGTATAATGTTGATGATAAATTAGCAATAAATGACAAGTTGGTTAAATTACAGAATTGTATAAATATAAATATTATGTAAGAAGCAGTATAAGCCTCATATAACAAAAACAAGCACAAATGAATTTAATATGACCAAATGAATATAATCAAGAGGATATAATCAACAAGTAGTTCTATGGTTTATACATAAGGTAATACAAATTTATAACGATTTTCCATTTCCCTAGAATGTGAATTCCAATTAGGAAAACAAGGTCTTCAGTAGTGCATCAATATAAATCCTCAGTATCTAATAGCCATTTCCTTAGATTATATTTGACTTTGGCTGTAAAAACGTTTATATTTTTAATTGTCATTGGTAGTTTATTAAATATTCTGGGTACAATAAAGTTTAGGGTTCTTTCACCGTATTTATTGGTACATTTCGGGACCACCAATCCTTCATTTTGGGTAAATCTTGTATTATGTTTATGGAAAACTCTTTCCCTAAACAAGGAATCAGACAATATAAGATGTTGACTTACAATATTATAAAACAATAATCCTCTGACAGGTAAAACATTCAGAGACTTGTATATTAATTTAATGTCGTTTCTGTGTGCATTGGTATATTTATGGATTAACAATTTTGTAAGGGAGTTTTGTAATGTTTGGATATAACTTATATTAGTTTTACAAGAATGTCCCCAAGAAGTGATTCCATAACGGATTGTGGATTCAGCCAGAGATAGATAGATTAATTTTTAAGTACTTACAGGCACAAAATATTTTATTTTATAAATTCTACCCACAATAGACCGTAGACGTTTACAAACATTAGTAATGTGTACATCCCATTTCATGTGGCAGTCAATAGTAACACCCAAATATACATAATTTTTGACAAAATCAATGGTTTCACATGGACAGGGCTGTGCAACATTTCTGTGTAAGCAGTCAAAAGTATGTGTATATAACGAAGGGATTAAATTGTATCTGGCGTGTGGTGATCTTATGTGCATAATTTTAGTTTTTTTGGCATTTATTATGAGACCCGCGTCATGAGACCATTTGAGGAGAGCAATAAAATCAAGCTGCATAAGTTTCATTGCAGTAATCAAATCCTCGTGTGATATTACGAGTGCCGTATCGTCTGCGTACACAAAATGTTTAACGAAAGAAAACAATTTACTCATAATTGAGACGTACATAATATACAGGGTTGGCCCTAAAATTGACCCTTGTGCAACACCTGTTGAAATATATTTTCTTTTGCTAAATTTTTTTAGAATTTTTACTGTTATTTGTCGATCTGATAATATTTTTTTTAACAAAACTAGTAGCTTTCCTCGTATTCCTATTGCATCCATTGTTTCTAAAAGTTTATTTGTATCAATGGTATCAAACGCCTTCGAGTTATCTATGAATAAAACCAACACATGTTTTTTTAAATTTAATTCATGATTTACGTGATTTGAAAATTCCTGAAGCAACATTTCCGTACTTTTTTTCTTTTGAAAACCATACTGGTTGGGATCTAGCAAGGAGAAGGATTCTAAATATTTGTTAAGTTTTGTAGAAATGTATTTTTCAAGTATTTTTTCTAGGGCTGGCAAAATGCTAATTGGCCTATAATTTTGTACATCTGTATGTTTGCCGCCTTTGTAAATCGGTCTAATGATACTACTTTTAAGTTCATCTGGAACCACTGCTTGTTTTAAAATTATATTGATAAAATGAGTTATGACAGGCCCTAAAATATGAATATATTTCTTAATTTCAAACATTCGAATGTTGTCAATCCCTGGTGACTTTGAATTGTTTAGTTTGCTAACAATGATATTAATTTCTTCGCAGGTAGCTCTTGGTAGGTACATACTATGTTGAACTTCTGTCGGTCTGACGGTCGAAGCTATATAATCACATTTATGTATCATAGAGCTAACACTGCTCGTAAAATATTCAACAAAATTATTTGCTACGGTTTCTTCATTATGCGTGTTTAACATATATTTTGAGATTATTTCGTCACAACTACTTTTAGACTTGCGTCCTAATATTTTATTTACTTCATCCCAAGTTTTTTTGGTATTTCCGAAATAATTTTTAAATTTATTGTTAAAAAAGGTAGACTTACATTTAATGATTTCTTTTGTAACCTTATTTCTGTGAGTTTTATATTCTAATTCAAAGAATTTATTGGTAGGAGTATTTTTCCACCTTCTGTACAGTAAATCTTTTTTTTTAATGTTTTCTAATATATCAGAAGTTATCCAAGATTTTATTGCGAGGGGTCTTTTTTGGGTTTATAATACATAACGACTTTACTTTGTTCATACAAATTCTGAAAATTATTTTTAATTTTAGTGTATAACATATTGCAATCTTGTTCCTCAAGCAAGGTATGCCACTTAAAATTATAAATATTTTTGTCAATTTTGTTTTGGGATAAGATCGATATTTTTTCCCCGTGTTCTACGACTTTTTTCCTTTCAAAATATTTAATATTGATTGCAGTTAAAAAATGATCCGCTATGTTAATATTATTACAAACACATGAAGAAAGAGTATTGCTTTGTTGACACCCGCTATTAAAACGTACAAATATGTGGTCTAAACAGGAACGAGTAATTTTTCCTGCCAGAACCGCTTCCCTAGTTACGTTACAAATGCATTTGGTTAAATAATTGTCAGACATTATATTTTCATAGGACATAATAAGTGGGTTTTGATAATTTAAAAGATCTAGGTTAACATCTCCTAAAAGTACAATATTTTCTCTGGGTCTTATATTAGACAGAATGGAAGATATTTCATTGAGAAATTGAACTTTGTTGGAGTTGGGGGGGCGGTATATTGCTATGATGTTTAAAATATTCTTGTTTGGAAGTGTCATAGAGCCAAGCACACATTCAAAATGATTTGTTTCTATTGACTTCTGTTTAAATGTGAGTTCATCTCGAACATACAACAATATACCTCCACCCGATTTTTTACTTCGGCAATAATTGTAACATTTAAATCCAGGAATATTATACAGACAGACTAGCTCTGATGTTATAGCCGTTTCACATAACATTAACGCATGAATATGTTTCCAACAAGAATTTAAGTAGACATTCAGAGTATTCCAGTATTTATAAATTGATCTAATATTCAACTGAACAATATTAATATTTTCCATACTATAGTTACTATGAACATTTAGCCAATCCTGGAAATCATTAGTATTATTGAATTCTACCTCGTCATCTTCTTCAACATAATTATCGGCCATAATCAATAGTGGCAAAGTCCTTGGAAAGAGCAGCTTTGTAGGCCGGGCATGAGTCCTTGTCTCCAGTCGGATGTGCTGCGGGCTTCCCAAACCTGGTACAGGTAGCACAAACTGGCTCGGCGGCAGCTTTTGGGCAGTTTATCCTGGCGTGACCTTCGCCTGCACAGTGTCCACATCTTTGCTTGTCCTTGCAAAACTTAAAAGAATGTCCGATCAATTGGCACTTGGAGCATATTGTAAGGCCAATAAAATCACGGACACGGCACACATTCCAGTCCACAAAAACCTTTTCTTAGTCCACCAACACATGTCGTGTGCGAGCAGGAACCTCGTAGACTCTGTGGCAAGTTTTTTTGTTATTTGTTTTTGGGGTGTTATGCCGTGTTGCGCTAACTCCTTCTTTAGCCAACGTTTCGGACAACATTGCAGTGTCCATCATCAGGGCAGATGTGTTATTTGAGGTTGTGTAAAAATGTGAGCTTATGTATGAGGTTGTGATACCGTGTTGCCAGCTCCAACCCTCTGAGCTAACATTAACGTATCATTTTTATTTTTTTTTTTTTTTATTATTTAAAGTGGTTTTCTTCGTTTAGCTCTGGTGTATCCGTCAATTACCGGATACCAAGAACTATTGAGCTTAGCTCCATCGTCTCTATTAATGTTTACGGGATTTTTATGAATTTCAATGGCTTCCGTAATCAGCCGTGCTCTATAAGTTTTGGGTCTCCCCAGGATTTCAGGAACAAATCCAAAGTAATGCCCGGTGTCAATCAAATGCTCGGCAATTGCCGATTTGTCAGGGTGGCCGAGTTTACAAGCTCTGAAGTGTTCTGAAATCCTTTTGGAGATAGTCCGCTCTGTCTGGCCTACATAGACCTTGTCACATCCGGAACAGCTGAGTTTATACACTCCATCTGTTTCCAGAGGAAACTTAGTCTTTGCAGACCTCAGTAAGTCCTGTATCTTTGTTGTTGTTCCGAAGACAGTCTTGATACTTTCCTTTCTCAATAGCCTGGCAATTCTGTCTGTTACATTGTGCACATAAGGCAGGAAGGCACAGCCTTTCGACTCTTGTTCAATTCTGTCTTCGTTTGGTGCAGATTTTGCTCTTATGATTTGCCTTGTCTGACTTGCTGGGTAACCGTTACGCTCCAGTGCATCGGTCAGCTTCGTAAGTTCCGCTCCGATTTTATGTTCTTCACATATTCTGGTCGCTCGGGTCACCAATGTATGGATAAGTCCTCTCTTCTGCGCTGGGTGGTGGTGCGAATCAGCGTGTAAGTACCGATTCGTATGGGTTGGTTTCCTATATACAGTATGTCCTAGGCTACCATCGTGTTTCCGCATCACCTCCACATCTAGAAAAGGCAGGATTTTATCTTCGTTTTCCAGTTCCATTGTGAATTTTATTTTGCTGTGGAGAGAATTAAGATGGTCTAGGAATTCGTTTAGTTTCTCCGTTCCATGAGGCCAAATGGCGAAGACATCGTCGACGTAGCGCCACCATACTTTGGGGACAGCCGAAGCTGTGTCGAGTGCCACTTCTTCAAACTTCTCCATAAAAAAGTTGGCTAGTACTGGCGATATATATAGCATATAGCATATATATTTGTTTATTCATATAACTAAACAAATCACATCTTTTTATATGTAGGTATTAACCACATATTAATGTTAATTTTGAATACTGGAGACTCCCTTGTGGTAAGTTACATTTAAGACCGAGAACCCGCCAGTTTCGAGCAAGTCTGTTCTGTGAATGAGTCCGCTTGTGTCTTAGCGAGGCAAACTTTTGTGTAAATGAATACTGACTTGTACAGGGCTAGAAGATTCCTCAAGTACGCTTAACAGTTGAATATTGGATCCATCTCAGGGCTGGAGCTCCACAATACTTAATAAAAATCCTTGATTCAGTGCAATAGAGGGCTGTCCATCAGATTGACAATTCATTGAAGAAGTTTTATCAATATTTGTACGGCAGAGAATTTATTTTAGCTGTAGATAACCAGCCTTTGGTCAAAATATTCGTTCAGAATAGAGAAATTCCTAAAATTGCGGCGTCAAGATTACAACGTTATGCAGTTATGTTAGGATCGTTCAATTTTACGATTGAATACGTAAAGTCGAAAAATAATTGTTCAGACTTTCTGAGCAGGTGTCCGATTGAAAAGGTTAGCTGTGAAGATAATATAGAGTCTGGTTACATTAATTATTTTAAAAATAACGGGTTTAATTTGTCTTTAGACGTGATAAGAAGGGAGACCGAAAAGGACGAAATTTTAAGTCAAGTAAAACAATTTCTTATCGAGGGTTGGCCAGCATCAGTAAAAAAGGCACAAAATGGTAATTTTATTAGAGTTTTCTGGGAAAAAAGCTTAGAATTGTCATTGATAAATGGGTGTATTTTATATCAACATAGAGTTGTTATTCCTGAGTCATTAAGACAAGAAGTTTTAAAGATGTTACACAGATCTCATTTAGGGGTTTTTAAGACTAAAGGCATTGATAAAAGCTTTGTCTGGTGGCCAAAAATTAATCAAGATTTGGAGAAAATAACAGAAAATTGTAGAGTTTGTTTAGAAATTAAACCAGAATCACAAAAGAGTTCATTAGCAGTATGGCCTCATGAACCTGAAGTATGGTTCAGGGTGCATATTGATCATGGTAGCTTACATAATAAAAACTTTTTAGTTGTGGTAGACTCTTCTTCGAAGTGGATCGAGTGTCTGGAAGTAAACAGTCTGTCTTCAAAAGAAAATATTGAAGTACTTCATAGGTTATTTTCACAATTTGGTTTTCCAGCAACTTTAGTTAGTGATAATGGTACATGTTTTTGTTCTGAGGATTTTGAAATTTTTTGTAAGAAAAATGGGATGGAACATATCACTAGTCCAGTTAACCACCCGAGTAGCAATGGTCAAGCTGAGAATGCTGTTAAAACCTGTAAAAAATTTCTTAAAAAAATTTGTAAAAATAATAGATTTCCTTCAGATAATAAAGAAAAGTTAGGTAACTTATTAACAGACGATAGAAATACCGTTCATGCAACAACAGGGTGTGAACCATCTGTATTATTAATGGGAAGGAAAATTAGAACAGTATTTGACTCTCTGATTCCTAGGAAGGTTGAGGAAAGAACGAATAGTTCAGGTTCTACTCGACAACACGAAGCAATACAAAAGGTTATTCAGAGTCAAGTCAATCAGAAAAGACAATATAAGGGTAGAAATAAGTCAGATTTTAATGTAGGTCAGAAAGTGATGACTAGAGATTTCAGAGCTCAGGGTAATAGTTTATGGGTCCCTGGGGTTATTGTTGAAAAAAAGGTAGCAAAATATATTTCATAAAAAATAACAAGTCTAATATGGTGTGGAAAAGACATTTAGACCAGATTAAAAAATTACATGTTTCATGGCAGGAGGGAGATAAGCCGGAATTCGGTACGTCTGACACAATGGAACTGTCGACGGATGAAGTAAATCTCTCAGGTATGTTACGTAATAGAAGTGTCTCTAATACTGTTCCTCCATGTTTAGGGTCTAACACGTGGCAGGGAAGACTTCGTCCAAGATGAGGGTACTTCGCAGTCCAGGAGGAGGAGTGGACGGACGACGAGGCAAAGAGAAGGGAAGCAGAAAGAACGCGGCATATTTTATTTTATTTTTTATTTTTGTTTATTGCAGAAACAAACAGTACATAATTACATAGATGACAATAGTTACAAAGTTATAAAAGTTAGTATAATAATTGGTACCAATGACATGTCGCTGACATATATACATAGGAGGTATATTATACATTTACGGTTAAGTTACATTTTTAAGTTAAGTTAATTAGTGTGCTGGGGAAGGAGAGAGGTGTGTGTGAGTTTTTGTGTGTGTGTACGTGTGCGTGTGTGTCTGTGTGTGGTTGTATGTGTTATGTTGGCGAATTTAGTGTGCTAAAAAAGTTTTTCTTAAATAGAGGGAGAGAATCAAAAAATATATCGGTACTTGTGCTTGTTTGAATTGAGTTGAATGTTTGAAGGATGCGAGAAATAGGGGAATTGGCTGCAGCGTTTGTATTATTACTAGTTGTGTAAAAAAGGTTGGTGTGTCGAGTTCTTTTAGATGGGGTGTTAAAATTTATTTGGGATAGAAGTTCTGAGCAGTCTATTTCGTTGTGTATTATTTTATGGAGAAATGTTATGTCAGCTACCGTTCGCTTGGATTTCAGGGATTGGAGAGTGCAGATATAATTATTGTTGTATTAATAACCTAGGTACTTAATAAATTTATTTTGTTTGCGCTCTATATTATTGACATAGTAAGTGTATTCGGGATTCCAGACAGGCGATGCATATTCCAGTGTACTTCTGACTAGTGAGGAATAAAGCATTACTAGCGTACGTGGATTTTAAATAATTTACTCAGACGCAGTATGAAACCTAACATTTTGTAAGATCTAGCAGTGATTGAAGAAATGTGCGTATTAAATATAAGTTTACTATCTACGTAGACTCCAAGGTCCTTACATTCGGTTTTTGAGATCACGGGTTCATCGCGGAGTGAATAGGGAAAGTTAATTATATGCTTGTTTCTGGTGAAGGACATAGTGTGGCATTTTGAAACATTGAGGTCCAAATAATTAGCTGTGCAGTAGTTGCAGAGTCTATCTAAGTCACTTTGTAGCTCTCTACAGTCTGATAGAGAGATGACCGTTTTATAAATTTTCATGTCATCTGCAAACATTACAAATTTTGTGTGTTGAAAACATGAGCCTATGTCGTTTAAGTATATATTAAAGAAAAGCGGACCAAGATGGGAACCCTGAGGAACGCCCGAGGTTGCGTTTATTATTTTGGATAAGACACCATTTATTGAGATAACTTGACTACGATTACTAATGAATGACTTAATCCATCTAAATAAATCACCGTGTATTCGAAGACGAGTAAGTTTGTTTAAAAGAATTGAGTGAATAACGCGGTCGAAGGCCTTTGAAAAATCGGTGTACATAGCATCGACCTGTACCCTTTCGTCCATATTGCTGTGCAAATAATTGACAAATAGGACCAGATAAGATGAAGTAGACCGGTTTTTCATGAATCCGTGTTGGTTGTGTGTAATTGCTGTAGCGATAGTCGGGTAGAGTTGGTCGTAAACGATTTTTTCAAGAATTTTACTTAAGATAGGAAGTTGAGAGATAGGTCTATAGTTTGTAACGTCATGTTTATCGCCTTTTTTATAAATGGGAGTTATTACGGCAGATTTCCACTTATGAGGAAACGTTCCTTCACTTATTGATTTTTTTAAAATTGCGCTGACCGGAATAGTGATATATTTACTACAGTTACGTATGAAGATACCAGGCAAACAATCTAAACCAGGTCCTTTGTTAATGTCAATGGATGAAAGATATTTGTAGGTGATGTCTTCATTGATTTTAATTGAGTTTATGGCTATATTATTTAGCGGATCAGGTTTGTTAACATCAGGTGCTAAATTTGGGGTATGATCAGTGAAGACGGTAGAGAAATAGTCAGCAAACAGGTCAGTGATCTCTTTACTGTTGTGTGCAATTTTAGAGCCGTATGTTAGGTGTTCCGGCATGTAGGGAGATTTTCTTTGCGTTTTGACAAAGCTCCATATTTTTTTTGTATTATTTTATTATTATTTAGTTAATTTTAAAAAAAAAATGTTGTGTTAATTTTTAAAAAAATAAAATATATGAAATAAAATTGTAATATGAAATATGTAGAAATAGGGTATACTATATGTAGCTAGGGACATTCAATTTTAGTAGGGGAGGATGTAAGAAAGGTTTTAGGTGGTACGCCTGCTTTTTGAATGTGTAAGAGCGAGATGACAGATCGATGTATAAAAGATGATGGATGCATCTGCTCGCTCTCTTTTCCCAACCAACAGCTAAGAAGACAGTAGTAGACAATCACTTCTATATTGTTAATGAACGTTCAATCCGCATACGCGTTCTATTATTGAGTACCACCAAGTCTGTATATAACACACACTATTCTTAGGTTTTAAAATCAATGATGTAGAAGAAGGATAATAATACAATAACTGTCTTACTTTTTCAGCATTTGCTTACCTCATTTTAAACAATTTTGTCAAGTTGATTAGCAAACGAACACGAGAACGGTGACAACATAAATCAACTTGGGTGACAGTTAGCGCCGTTAGTTCGACAGCAAACGTCACTTTAGAAGTGGTGAATGTGTAACAAAGTCATTACTATCCAGCGAGGTAAGTACCTTTTCACAAAACGTAAATCTTCGATAAATGGCTTATTTATGTCATTCATAAATAAAATAAGTAGTTATTAAAATGAATTATAATTTAAAGTAATTGTTTTTTTAAGTTTTGTTAGAAACCTTGCGTCACTTAATTATTTTTTACCGATTTGTGTTTTCAAAAATCTGTCTAAAATTTCGTAGATGCTCTTAACCACGATTCTTTAGGATTTTTTATTAGGTCTCTCCAAAATCGAACTTGTAAGAATATCAGAAGATCGGGAATCGCTTAATAGTTAAGAAAAGATGTTACAAGCGACAGACTGCTAGCTTTTGCAAACGATAGCAGTCGTTGACGAATGCTATCATTTAGCTACAGTTAAAGTTTTACGGTTGTGTCGCGAACGTCAAAGGACAACAAACGGAGTTCTTCCCGAACTTTTAAAAATTTGACAGATGTTTGCAAAATAGAATGCAGAGAAAAACGCATCGATATTGTAAACATCAAACTTCTATGGTTGTAATCTGTCAAATGTCAAACTGTCTAATTTCTGCGAAGTTTTACGAAATACTAAACAAAAGTTGTTAGTATAATTTTATAACATTATTTAATAACTGTTAAATCTCCTATTGAAGTTTGCCTTACATCACGACTGTTGCAAGTGAATCGTAGTCAAAGAGAGATGTATTAATTACGTTAATATTGACAGAAGAAATTGTTCGTTTTCCAACATTCTTCCATTCAATTCTTGTGTCAATCCAACAACATTACAATACTTATAGACATGTTGTATATCTACAACAGGTATCCCTCAAAGAGGCAATCGTAAGATACGGTAAATGCCGTCCTTTCGATTTAGTACTCCACTCCAAACACTAGTAAAAACCAAGCAAATTACTTATTAGAAATAATAGAATTATTTCGAGTGTTTCCTAATGATTTTAAGCACCATTAGAGAAAGTGAGATAGCGAACATAGTGACACATACGTGTAAGAAGGATGATTTACTGGCAGTAGGTCATCTCATACAGCGTGTCGTATTCGCCTTAGTGGAAGGGAGTTAGCGTATCTTGTCGTATTCGACACAACTTTTAAGTGCGTAAAAACTGTCCCGTCCTATATCTATTTCATTTATACACACATATTCTTTAAATGTCCGCCTTTTTCTTACACGAATGGACGTTTGAGTTGAGAATTTACTAGAAACGAAAATGCTTTTGTGCTAGGACCCGGGATCTCTGTTTTACTTCAACTTATTGTATTGTATTTAATATTATTAAATTTTGTTTGCTTGGAATATTCTGTCAGAACAATGATATCTTATATGAAACTGGTTTTTGAAATAAGGGATATATATTGTGACTATCTTGACCTTAAAGTTGACACTTCATATCTGTTGATCTAATCGATAATTTAAATGCTTTCGTGTGCTCATAGGATTACGTTACAACTATGTTTGTTTCAGGTATATATATTTGTTTGTGCGTTTACCATTTACCAAACCCTGCAACGGCGGTGCCATGGATCTAGTATATCCAGAAACTGTTTCCATCAAAACGGAACCAGGGCCCCAGGAAGAAGGCGGAGGTGAAATGCCGTACACTTATATAGATTTCGACCTCCCAGATGTAAAGAAAGAATGTTTGCGATATGCGGAAAGTACTCAGACAGCCAGTGAGTTGCATTGATTATGTTAAATAAATTGTATTAGACCGGTCGGTGGCTGAGTTGACATCGCGCTTGGGTCCCACCCAGGCGTAGTGTGTTCAATTCCTCGGCTGGCTAAGTCTTCCATAACAACACAAGCAACTTTTCCGCTTACTGTGGTGGTAGTTAATTAACAAAATTAATTTAATTAACAAAATTATCAACGACCGTCAATACGGATTCCGGCGGAACCGCTCGTGCGGTGATCTTCTCGCGTATGTGACGCATGTTTGGGGGCGGTGCCTGGAACCTCACGGTGAGACCCAAACGGTCGCACTTGACATATCCAAGGCCTTTGACCGGGTCTGGCACCGAGGACTTGTCAACAAATTGCATTCTTACGGACTTCCCGCATCCCTGTGTACGTGGATTGCTGACTTTTTAAGGGATAGGTCGATTCAGGCGGTTGCTGACGGTTTCACCTCTTCCTCGCACTCCATAAATGCTGGCGTCCCACAGGGATCGGTTCTGTCTCCAACTTTGTTTTTGTTGCACATCAATGACCTTTTGACATGTGCACCGATTCATTGTTACGCGGATGACAGTACAGTTCATGATTGCTTTTCGTTTGACAAGCCCCCAAAGGGCACCCAAACTCCAACGGCTCGGAGGGCTTAGAAGCAGAGAATGGACGGTTATCTCGAGAGTATTTCCTCCTGGGGTAAAAATAATCTCGTCGAATTTAATGTTTCAAAGACCCAATCCTGTCTGATTACGTCTAAAAGGGATCCAAATGATAATCTAGTCTCCTTCAACGGAAGCAATCTTCCGAACAGGCCTTCCATTGATATGGTTGGTATAACTATAAGTGACCAGCTCAGGTACGGGGGCTCCATCGAAGCCAGAGTAAAGTTGGCCTCTCAGAATCTGGGCGTACTGTACAGGGCCCGCAGATACTTTAATAATACACAACTGCTGACCCTGTACAAATCGCAAGTGCGCCCTACTGTCGAATTTGGCAGCCATCTCTGGTCCGGAGCCCCTAAATACCTGAAAAAAACCCTTGACTCTGTGCAGAAACGGGCGGTCCGTTTGATAGATTCCCCAATCTTAACAAACGGACTGCAATCTTTAGAGCACAGGCGTCAGGTAGGTATGCTGTCCTTGTTCTATCGGTATTACAATGGAAGATGCTCTGAGGAACTAGCGTCATTGATCCCTTCGGCACCGGTGCATAGTCGGGATACACGCCAAACGCGTGCCCAACATTTGTACACAGTTGACACTTGTCACAAGAGAACGGGTCGCTTCTACGATTCGTTCTTAAGTTCAACAGCTCGGCTGTGGAACGAACTGCCGGCCTCTGTGTTTCCTCCCTCCTACAACATGGGACTCTTCAAGACCCATGTTCACTCCTTCCTCTCCACAAAAAGACCCTCCACACAGCATCCCCAAAGATGACATAGGCCCTGAGGGAAATTATTTTCTTCAGGGCCTCCTGTGTGGAGTTAATATAAAAATAATAAAAAAAAGTTGGAGATTTTAAAACTTTCTCAGCTTATTCGTAACCCGGGAATGTTTGTTTCTTTAATAAAAAAAATAAAAATACAAGTCCATTTTGGATTGTCATGGCGACATAAAATTATATGTGTGTTAACGCTGTCCTCTTTAGTGGCAGTTATTTTAGTTTTTACCAGATTTTTTTTATATTTGCCGGAAACAGCCAAAGTTTTGTGTGTTACGTATAGTTTTTATTATGTTATGTTATGAAATTTTGGTAATATTGTCTTTTTTGTTCTTAAATCCATTTTGTAATTTTGTGTCTGAATTTATTTTTGTTTTCCTCAATTTTATTTTCAAGTGTTAGACTATTGAAAGCTTTTATAGCATGGTATTGATAGTGTATTTGTCCAGAACTTGTATTTACCGTCGGAGTTTTTATGTTTTCTTTGTACGCTTGTCTAACTGGTTTGTTAGTGATATTTTGTGCATGTTGAAATTTGTTTTTTTGGTCAAAAATGTAGTTTAGTATTGTTTTAACGTATAATTGGCGAATATCTAGTACGTCACAAGTGTTGAATATTTGGTCTGTATTAGTCAGTCTATGATTTTTTAATATTACCTTTCAGATCGGTTTCTTTGCAATGTCTAATGAATAGATAGCCGAGTTTGTTGTTCTTTCCCAAGCATTTATTCCATATTTTATAAATGATTGGCAAAGTGCCAAATATATTATTTTCAATTGTTTTATTTTATATATATTTCTTATGTTAAATGGAAAATATGTATTGTTTTGAGGAGTTTATTTGTGATTTGTTTGATGTGACCATACCCTACGATCACAGAAGCCGCCAATGCTTACAATAAGTGCTCGATTCCTCAAGTTTCCACCTCATCCTCATTCGTTAAAAATACATATTGATGGAAGAAAACATCATTCCATTGAATTAAAAACAACAACTCCATACTGAAAGTACTCAAGAGCAAATGCTTATTCCTTCTGAAGCGGACATTCGGGGTCGTTCTTATTAATTTTCTTAAAATAACCTTCAATCACAACAATAAACTCTCTTCACTTATTTCTCACTTCTGCAGGGTTAATCAATGATATATTTTATTGTTTCCATTTTAAGGTTTTTTTAAATGAGTTTAACATCGATGATCAATGTACGTACATGTTGTTTTATAGCTTGCATTAATGTGGAGACTATTACCGTCAAGGAGGAACTCGGACGCCGAGAAGATAATGGTGGGGGATTCTCTTGTATGGAAGTTGACATAGACCTGCCGGATGTAAAAAAGGAATGCTTAGAACGCTTTGAAATAATTGTCCAGTCCGGTAAAAACACTTTTCTGAAATTTAACAATTCTGCCATCGTTGTTATCAATTTTTGTGCTTTCTTACGCCAAGTGTAGATATTAAGTCGTATAATGCCTTTATAATCGTATTACTTTCTTTTTTTCTACAGATCAGAAGGTGCATCCTGTGGAGAAACAAATATTTCGTCCTCATTGTACCTATTCCAATTCTCATAAGTCGAATTTCAAAAGGCACTTACGCATCCATATTGGAAAAAAACATTTGTCATGTTCGGTGTGCAACAATTTATATTCTCGAAAGAGCAATCTGATGAGACACATGCTGACTCACAGACGAGAAAAACGTTTTTCATGTGCCGAGTGCAATTATTCAGGTTCTCGAAATGGCAATCTGAAGAGCCACATGCTGACTCACAGTGGAGAAAAACCTTTTTCGTGTTCTGAGTGCAATTATTCTTGTTCAGGAAGTGGCCAACTGAAGAACCACAAGCTGACTCACAGTGGAGAAAAACCTTTTTCGTGTTCCGAGTGCTACTTTTCATTTTCTCGGAAGTACCATCTAAAGAGGCACTTGCTGACTCACAGTGGAGAAAAACCTTTTTCGTGTTCTGAGTGCTACTATTCATTTTCTCGGAAGGGCCAACTGAAGAGCCACATGCTGACTCACAGTGGAGAAAAACCTTTTTCGTGTTCTGAGTGCAATTATTCTTGTTCGGGAAGTGGCCAACTGAAGAGCCACATGCTGACTCACAGTGGAGAAAAACCTTTTTCATGTTCTGAGTGCAATTATTTATGTTCTCAAAATGGCCATCTGAAGAGCCACATGCTGACTCACAGTAAAGAAAAACCTTTTTCATGTTCTGAGTGCAACTATTCATGTTCTCTTAAGGGCAATCTGAAGAGACACATGCTGACTCACAGTGGAGAAAAACCTTTATCGTGTTCCGAGTGCAATTATTCATGTTCTCAAAGTGGCCAACTGAAGAGCCACATGCTCACTCACAGCGGAAAAAAACCTTTTTCATGTTCTGAGTGCAATTATTCATGTTCTCAAAATCGCCATCTGAAGAGCCACATGCTGACTCACAGTGGAGAAAAACCTTTTTCGTGTTCCGAGTGCTACTTTTCATTTTCTCGGAAGGACCATCTAAAGAGGCACTTTCTGACTCACAGTGGAGAAAAACCTTTTTCGTGTTCCGAGTGCTACTATTAATTTTCTCGGAAGGGCCATCTAAAGCGCCACATGCTGACTCACAGTTGAGAAAAACCTTTTTCATGTTCTGAGTGCAACTATTCATGTTCTCTTAAAGGCAATCTGAAGAGCCACAAGCTGACTCACAGTGGAGAAAAACCTTTTTCGTGTTCTAAGTGCAATTATTCTTTTTTTTGTTGTTTGTTTTTGGGGTGTTATGCCGTGTTGCGCTAACTCCTTCTTTAGCCGACGTTTCGGACAGCGTTGCAGTGTCCATCATCAGGGCAGATCCGGTAGATCCGAAGATGTTGATCTACCGGATCTGCCCTGATGATGGACACTGCAACGCTGTCCGAAACGTCGGCTAAAGAAGGAGTTAGCGCAACACGGCATAACACCCCAAAAACAAACAACAAAAATGCTTTTGGCCGTGAGAATCTAAAAACTTGCAATTATTCTTGTTCAGGAAGTGGCCAACTGAAGAACCAGATGCTGACTCACAGTGAAGAAAAATCTTTTTCGTGTTCCGAGTGCTACTTTTCATTTTCTCGGAAGGACCATCTAAAGAGGCTCTTGCTGACTCACAGTGGAGAAAAACCTTTTTCGTGTTCCGAGCGCTACTATTCATTTTCTCAAAAGGGCCATCTAAAGCGCCACATGCTGACTCACAGTTAAGAAAAACCTTTTTCATGTTCTGAGTGCAACTATTCATGTTCTCTTAAAGGCAATCTGAAGACCCACAAGCTGACTCACAGTGGGGAAAAACCTTTTTCGTGTTCTGGTGCAATTATTCTTGTTCAGGAAGTGGCCAACTGAAGTACCACATGCTGACCTACAGTGGAGAAAAACCTTTTTCATGTTCTGAGTGCAATTATTCATCTTCTCAAAATGGCCATCTGAAGAACCACATGCTGACCTACAGTGGAGAAAAACCTTTTTCATGTTCTGAGTGCAATTATTCATCTTCTCAAAATGGCCATCTGAAGAGCCACATGCTGAATCACAGTGGAGAAAAAACTTTTTCATGTTCTGAGTGCAACTATTCATGTTCTCTTAAAGGCAATCTGAAGAGCCACATGCTGAATCACAGTGGAGAAAAACCTTTTTCGTGTTCTGATTGCAATGATTCTTGTTCAGGAAGTGGCCAACTGAAGTACCACATGCTGACTCACAGGGGAGAAAAACCTTTTTCGTGTTCCGAGTGCCACTATTCATTTTCTCGGAAGGACCATCTAAAGACGCACATGCTGGCTCACAGTGGAGAAAAACCTTTTTCATGTTTCAAGTTCAATTATTCATGTTCTCAAAGTGGTCAACTGAAGAGCCACATGGTGACTCACAGTGGAGAAAAACCTTTTTCATGTTCTGAGTGCAACTATTCATTTTCTCAAAGGGGAACGCTGAAGAAACAGATACTGACTCACAGTGGAGAGAAACCTTTTTCATGTTGCGAGTGCAATTATTCATGTTCTCAAAATGGCCATCTGAAGAACCACATGCTGACTCACAGTGGAGAAAAACCCTTTTCATGTTGTAAGTGCAACTATTCATTTTGTCGAATGGTCTCTCTGACGAGACATAATCTTAAACACCATGGAGTAAAACGAACTAAATAAGAAATAAATTACAATAGTTAGTAAAGCTTAGGTTAAGAAGCTTCATTTTATTTAACATTTTTTTGAAGCAGCTCCGCAACTCACACAACTCGTGCATCTGAGAACGTTGAAAGTGTATCTCAATTTTGAAGAAAATTTGAAAATACGGCCAACAAGAACGAAACTATTTATGTGGTGAAGAACGATAATGCCGGCCTATTGGCCGTGTCTTATTCATATTAAACTAAATGACTGACATTTCGCAAAAAAGATACTCAATATCCAGACCAAGCTATCCTGGTTTAATAGCCAGAAATGATAAAACTCTACTACATCGCAATCAATTAGCTGACTCTCGCAGTGAACTCGAGCCGGGGATGTTGCACGATGAAACTGATCTCTCAAACAAATATATTTATTCATCATCAAAGTTTCGCTTAACGACAGCGGATGCACTGTAACCGAAGGTACATAAAACTGAAACATACCCATTATTCTCACTAAATATTGTAATTATATTCGTTTTTTAAGACATCTTCTGAAAGTAAAGCAAAATGGGTGAATTGTTATTAACATTGTTTATTTGATTTTTGGAATCTGGTTATATTATTTCATTTGTGTTTGTTGCCTTTGATTTTTTAATGCTTTATTCTTTGTACCTCTCGAGCCTTTCAGATTATTATTGTGACAATAATAATACTATATCAGTTTTCTTGTAAGTGCACATATTTCAATTCGATAATATAAACATTATAATTAACACTATAAAATAGAAGAAGCCGAGTGGCCCAGTTGTAGCATTGTGAACGATGTCATTTTACTTACTTCATTATAATTCTCTTTTTCTTAATAAATGTAAAATTTAATTTGTTTATTTACATGTTTTTTTTAAATAATCATATTTCCTTAAATCATTATTGATTACACACACTATATATTCTTCATCTTGAGGCTCACCACTCTTTTAAACACAAGCACTTGCTTCTATAGAAGAAAAACATTTAAAAAATGAAAAGCGGTGAAAAGTGAGTTGACGAATTATTTTAGTTAACATTAATGATTTTACTCTGTAAATTGATTACTTATTTAATAAAGAATAAAAATTATTGAGACAAATATTCATCTTATAATATGTTGGATGCACCTATAATCCTTTAGTATTTTGTGTACAAATTTTTAAAATAATAGCGAATCCTTCAGTATAAGTGAACGTATGTCTGTCGGTATGAAAAAGACAGGCATATCTGAGTGGGACAGCATGACCGAGACGTATAAAATGCCATGTCTGTTGTAACTCGTCCTCTGTTCATTAGCAAACTTTTATATTGTCCATTGTATCAATACTTGTAGCTACTTGAATAAAAACAAATAGTAACGGAGTACCCACATACTTTTATCACAAAGAAATCTGGATGATCAGCACGGAAAATCACCACAGTTATGTATATTTTTTTATAACCAAAAATGTGATATAATTTTCAAAATTTTATTTATATGTCAGATGTACAAAAAAAATCACAATTTAACGCAAATTTAGCCCCGAAAGATCAACATAAAAAAAATCAATAACAATCCAAAAAGTTTTAAATTGTTAACGAATACTCTTTTAAAATGAAAGCATACTTTTAATCAATTAAAATAAATGTTCCCATATCGAATTATGGATTATGCTTTAAGGCCGCGTTTAATGGGAAAAGTCTTTTGGCTGTTCTTTTTGTAATAACTTCTCGTTAAGTATTGGTTTTTAATCCTCTGTCCTCGTTAGTTGTTATCCGAAAATATCTTTAATCCATTCGTCCATAAGACCATAGTGCTCATCAAAATATGTTCCGTAGAACTTTGGTATTAAATATACAAAGATTATTGTACGAAAGATGTGTTGCGAAGGTTAAAGATGTGTTCGGTGTTAACCCTTTAAATATTTGGAAACCAAATTCATAGATGTCTGGGACCAAATTTGGTCTCCTAAAATTAACGGGTTGAAATTAAACTATGTTACATTTTGTGATAGATTCATTCTGTTGCCGGGATAAAACTATTGTGAATAAATTTTGACAATATTTTATATATCACACAAGTAATTAATCAAAACAGACACAGCAATCATTACTTAATTAATCGTGACACGAAAGGATTAAGTTGTTTTGATTAGCTCATTAAAGATATGTATGTAGTAGACTGCCTAAGTTATATCAGGTGCGAATGCATCGAGAATCATCCAGGGGGTAGGTAGATGGGCAGTACCTACGGTGTGCTCTAGTACATTCCCATGCTATTCAATTTGCACCAAAGAACGTTCCCGAACATTTTAGTTACTATCGCTACAATATGTTGCCGAGTACAAATGGGGATCTCCGACCAGACACGTGCTGACTCACAGTGGAAAAACCCTTTTTTATGTTCTGAGTTCAACAATTCATGTTTTTGGAAGGGATGTGTAGACTGAATGCTGTAGAATTCCTAAGGCGTATGTATAGTAAAACCATGAATGATTGTATAAGAAATGTGGAGATCCGCAAAGAGTGCAAGGCTGAAGTATGCGTAATGAGTAAAATCAAGAAAGTGACGATTAGATGGTTTGGGCATGTAGAGCGAATGAACGAAATAAGGCATGTAAGTAGAATATATGCAAACGTGAATGGTAGCAGAAGTCGGGGACGCCCGAGGAAGACATGGCACGACCAAGTGAATCAGATACTTGAGTCGGGCCATGTTAAGAGTCAGAATTATAGAAGAGTATGTATGAGACGATGTAGAAATATGAGTGTGTGGCCAAGACTGTGTTGTTTGGCGGTCCGTCCTCTCTGCTTCCCTGCTTCGGGGAAAAAAACTTGATGGTTATTTAGTTAGTTAGTTATGTTTTACGAAACACAGGCTGTGACACAGTGGAGAAAAACCGTGTTCATGTTATGAGTGCAAGTATTCATGTTTTTCGAAGGGATATTTGACAAAACACATTATGACTGAGTGGAGAAAAATCATTTTCATGTTCTGAATGAATGTTCTCAAAAGAGTAATCTGACAGATCACATGCTGACTAACCGTGAAGGTACACCTTTGTCATGGTACGAGTGAAACAAAACAATTTTGAAAGGTTTTTTGACACCAGTTATAATTCACAGAAGAGAGGGGAAAAGAGTTTTCATGATCTTAGTGCAATTATTCATAGTCTCGGAAAAGTTTTCTGACGAACCACATGCTGACTTGCAATAAAAAGTTTTCGGAAAACATTATTTTGTGTGTATGAAATTATTTATTTGTAAACTTTTAGTTGTACAAAGTTATATTAAAAATAAAACGAGATTGCTATCATATTTACTATGACAAGTACCTATGTTATTTTCGAGTAACCTTTTTTTACATTAGCTCCACACTTCCACATATTTGGGGATGCTGTGTGAGAGAAAGGGGAAGATGTTCTGGGAAAGAAAAAGGTATCAGGGTTGGGTAGAAATCAGTATGTCCAGGAGTGACCGATGTATCAACCTGCCACGCAGTCGGTTGGCAGACGCATATGTCGCCAAGACACCCCTGCTAAGTCACCAAACGTAACGAGCCACTTGGCGTGACCTATGGCAGAGGTGTTGGTTATCCAATAAATGGTTCCCGTGTCGGCGGTACCCGTCAATGTAAATATTTAATAATCTCTAAATGGTATAAAATAAAGTCTGTTTGTGCGCTTAGTTCTTCTAAAATACGCAACGGATTGGTTTTCACTATCATTTAGATATTGAAAGTATCTATTTCGGTCAAGATTTGATATGTTTTTCACTGTGACCGTATCTCATCAAAATGACAGTTCAACACAAAAAGTGATGAAATAAAAACTAGGTTAAATAGGTTACTTAGCTAACTATTTAACCTACTTTTTGTTTCATCACTTTTAATGACTATATATTACTTTTAAAATGTGTGTTTAGTTGTCATTTTGATTAAATATCGTGGAACCGTTTTTCATAATATTTAATATTTTGACGCTATAAAAACCAACTTCATTAAAAATCAATCACATGTTTTAATAATAACAAAAACAAGTTTACATATTAACGTTCATCATATATTTTTTACCTAATTGTAATCAATGATCAATTGATGTCAGTTATCTGAAATTTTTCAATACACAAAAATTGATGTCGCAATATTTGGTCAGAGTATTGGCACATTGCTAGTCAATCTAAGGGAGCCTGCTATGCCTCAATACAAAGGACTATTTCATCAAACCCGTGGTTTCAACAATTTCCCCATTTCTCAAAAAAATTACTCATTCGAATGAGGATGGACATTGTTCCGTTTCTTCTCATCTTTTTAAAATTCACGTGACTCCCCAGATTCTGTGGACTAGAAATGTAAATCACATGGTTGTCCCTCTCTAAACAAATATCTTCTCTTTCATCGATTTTCTCCCCCTAATTCAACATCTCATTTATTCAACGTCTGAATTTGACTACAATCTTCAATATAATTTTGAAATTAGCCAATGTAAACAAAATCTCTAAATAGTATAAAATAAAGTCGTTTTCTGCGTCTGTCTGATTGTGCGCTTAGTTCTTCTAAACAACGCAACGGATTTTGATAGGGTTTTCATTATCATTCAGGTTTATATATATATAACATGTATATTGTACTTATTTAATTAGAGAAAAGTCGATGTTTTGTAATCAAGTCGTAAAAAAATATTTTTCGGGCGCTTACATTGTTAACGCTGGATAAACCTTATGTGATACATCAAAATAATGTTCTACGGAATTGTATATATTGAAATGGACTACGAAAAAGTCTGCGATTGTATAAGTCTATCTCCTAAGGATAAACCCCAGCAACTCCGGATACACGTCAGCTAATTTATATATAAATTCACCTTCACTCTCTCCATAATAGGGTACATGCAGTATATGCAATATAGTGTTTTCAATGCATGTAATACATGTAAAAAATGTAACTAAACTCGAATATCGTACTTAAAACTCTCAAAAAAATTATTAAATTTATTAATCCACTTATCAAGTTGTATGGAAATTCAAATATCGATAACGAGACATGATTGGCTAGCGAATTGTTACGTCACAACACACTCACGTGTCCCACTTCAAGTTGTTTTTGTTCCAGTTGCTTGTTGCCACTTTTTGCTTGTTGAAGTTGTTGAATCAGTTTGATTTTGATAGTCGTAATCAATCCTAAACCCATTTGTTTGTATATAACATATATTTTAAATACATACTATCATGACAGACAGTGGTTTTCTACAAGGACAGTCTGATAATTTGCCAAAAATCGACGCGATTATGATGGCAGTTTTCTTTTCGCAAATTGATTTTTTTGGTGCAGAAATGCGAGGCGTTAAAGTTTTACGGTAAGTAAATCACTATTATGATGAGTATGTAATGTTTCATGATATATATTGGATTTTCAAACAATACTTTTATTAAAGTAATACGTTTTTTTATCAGTACCTATTTACTTTTTCTAGTAAAATTTGACAGTTGTAAAACCTAACCTCCACATGTTTGAAACTGACTTTCAGTAAAGTATAATATTTAGGTGTGTGAAATAGTACAAAGATATATTGTGCCTTATAATAATTAATGTAATTATAATTTGTAGATCCTGCAGAGAGAGTTACGGAGACAGTGCCACCGGTTACGTCCAAGTGAAAGGTATTGGTGTCACTTACACTGTGAAGGCCCGGGTGACTACAGAGCACAGAGTCCGCACGAAGGCATATTCTGTAATTTTGGTATGCAACGAAGCAGAAGAAGTAATCGAGTCCTGCAAATGTGAAGATTGATCGGTATCACAAGGTTGGTGAAAGAGAAGAGCCTTCTACTCGTATTTTTGTTTGTTAATTCATTTCTGTCCCTCTTTTCAACATTACATTACTGGTTATAATACTAATTATTGTTATTGTTTTAGGCGGTTGCAAACATGTGGTAACTTTATTATCGTGGTTGCACCGAAGAAGTGAAGACCCTCTAAAAACATCCACTCAGTGTTACTGGAAGCGGTCTAAGATGGCAGCTATAGGAACAACAATGAAATTTATAAAGGCGAGCGATTTAGGGAAAGCTGCTCCTGCTGCTCTGCCGCAGGGCGATAGATCTTTTTTAAAGTCAGTAATAGACAACAGCATCGAGCTTGGTGTACGAGACATTCAGCTGGTGAAATATTTTATTCACCCAACGCTGATCGAAAATCTTTCCATACAGAATATCATTTGTAATTTTCTGTCCAATGATGTGGGATCAACATCAGAAGATTTTTTAAAATATTGCCAACAAAATATGGACACCGTTGCCTGTCAAAGGGCAGCTCAGATGACTGTTGGGCAGTCAAACTGTCCATTGTGGCACAACTTGAGGTACGCTAGAATTACTGCATCTAAAGGGCAGCTCAGATGACTGTTGCGCAGTCAAACTGTCCATTGTGGCACAATTTGAGGTACGCTAGAATTACCGCATCTAAAACCCATGAAGCTGCTCGTTGCCAGCCAAACCATGGAAGGCTCACTCGTTGACAGCATTCTAGGTGCTAAACTAATTGAAACTAAGTTTCTAAGGCGTGGCAGACTTCTAGAGGCTGAAGTGTTGAAAGAAGTGGAGAAAATACTTCAAATAAAGTTTGAGAAGTGCGGCCTGATTCTTTCTAATCAGTATCCATTTTTTGGAGCATCTCCAGATGCAGTAGGAGAAAATTACATTGTAGAAGTGAAATGTCCAAGTAGCGATACAGTTTTAATAAGATACTTCACGGTCACCATGGACAAACCTAGTGATATATCAGGGTCACTTTCATTACCCACGGTAAGGAATACATCAGTGCAGATGTACTAATCATATAACACCTGCACAGAGGGTCTCACACAAATAATAACAACAGTTGCTTTAAATATTACATTTTAATGAGTAACCCTTGCAGGTTAATAAGACCACATACTACATTAATAATGTAATCAATTACGGGAATATGATTATGGTCAGTACTTGCATGCATTCTGAGGATTTGGAATTCTCTAATTCTACTTATGACGCACTCTACGTGAATGCGCAATGCGGCAATCCTTTTGGACTGCTTTACTTCTTCGCGGCTAGACTGAACATTCGCACAAACACTCGGTGAGCGAATCAGTTCGCAGTCCATCTGCTGCAAAATATGGAAAAAAATTTAAAACCCCGGTCCGCCATTACAGTCATCCCAGGTCTCAGACATGACAAATAACCGCTCTATAATAATAGCATCAGACGCACGACCACCATAGCCATATGAAACCAGACCATCTGGAGTGTATTACATCCTTTATACTCTGACCAACACATGGATTGGTGAATCGGATTTTAGGGCTTTTCTATTTGTATTTCTAGACAGTCTATTATGGACTGAACATTGCCATACCTAGCCCTGAAGGATATTGGTAGCTGAGCTCTTATATCAGGTGTGGTTGGCCAAATTATGAGTTCCTGAAATAAAGTCTAAAGTCTTGGAGAAAATCCGTGCTACAGAGGAAACCGACAAACCAAAGTGAAGCCCAAGAATAGCGAACGAATCATTAATACATGAATTGTTTCTGTAGGTGTTTTGGCAACTACAATAGAAATAACATTTGAATCCTAAACAGACTTTCTCTCTATGACAAGCATGAAAGATTTAGGAATAGTCAGATTTAAGTCCAGTATCAATCTCGGCCAATTGTTACTGTCCGAGTATGCAGAGTAAGGTGGAGCGGTCTAGTATGGAGATTTTTTTTTCGTAATATAGAATTCGGCATACGCGGGATTGGTGCTCCGTTATGTTCTTATCTTAAATAAAAAAATATTTATTTATAATTACGACATCGCCACCACTTTGAATTTTTGATAAAAACTCTGAAAACACCAATAATGTTCTCCCGATTCTAAAAAATGCTTATAATTATGTAAAAAAAAATAGAGTGTTTATTTATTACCTATGATATAATTCCATTATTATTTTATAATATAATTATAAAGTAGGACTGTAGGAACAGTTAAACTATTCCCACACAGCAACGAATCCTTTTACCCCAAACGCGTATCAAACAGAGTGAAGTGTATCGTGTATCATCTTGGCGAAGTTTCCGATCCGCTAGACATTATCTAGTAGATCGGGGTACTGACGCTATTCCTTCTTGTAGTTTAAACTTTAGACTCTCAAAAAAATGAGCTTCGTCTTCAATTCCTCAAGAAATAATGCAAAGTGAAGCACAACCAAATAATTCTCACCGTGAGGTGAAAGACTTCCCTGTTGTGGCCAGAACACTAGACAGATATTGTATTTCAGACCGAGCAGGAGCTGCAATTGTTTTCGCTGTATTACAAGATGTTGGCTTAATTTCACAGAACGATACATCTCGCGTTGTGGATAGGAGTAAAATTCGTCGAGCTCGAATGAAGAAAAGAACTGCCCTTACTAGTAAGCCGTTAGTAATCGATTCCAATCAATTTGGTTTATACTTCGACAGACGGAAGGACAAAACTTTAAGCATGGAGGACAACCGGCGAAAAATAATAACTGAAGAACACGTTAGTTTAGTAAAAGAACCAGGTAGCGCGTACATGGGACACATTTCATTAAAAACTGGAAAATCTGAAGCAATAAGTAATGGAATTGTTTCATTACTGCCTTCGAAAGATATTGCTTTGGAAAAAAATGTTGCAATTAAATGCGACGGAACTGCAGTTAATACGGGGTACAAAGGAGGTGTAATTCGGCGCCTTGAATCACATCTCAAACGGCCTTTACAGTGGATTGCCTGTCAATTACAAGCAAATGAACTCATTTTTCGACATCTCTTTGAGAACATCGACGGAACCACGACTGGACCGCAAAGTTTCACTGGAATTATTGGTAAATCTTTAAATAAGTGTGAACAACTTCCTGTCGTGAAATTTAAAATCATTCAATGTTCATTACCAAGTATGACAAATACACAGGATTTAAGTACAGATCAGCTGTATCTACTGAAAATGTGTAAAACTATTGACTCCGTATTCTGCAATGAAAATTTATCAAAAACAAATCCCGGTAAAATTGTAAAATCCAGGTGGCTCACTACAGCGAATCGGATTCTTCGGCTTTACATTTCTACCCTAAAACCATAAAAAAATGTGGTAACTTTAACAACATTTGTATTAACAGTTTACGCACTTATGTGGTTCAACATTAAGACCGAACCATTATGTATTTCCGGTGCAAGGCATTTACACGAAACAATAGTGCTTTCACGGTATTTGCCCAGTGATTTAAAAGATATTATTGATCCAGTAATCCAGCGTATTGGCTTTTTTGGGAATCACGAAAATATATTGTTAGCCATGTTAAACGACAACCGAAAATACGTAAGAGAGTTGGCGTTGAGAAAAATATTGAAAGCTCGGCAAATGAAAATGCAATCAGACTTTATTCCTACCTTCAAAGTGCCTGTTTTTGATTTTTCAGCAGATGATTATTTTGATGTTATGAAGTGGGAAAATATAACCGAGCCACCACTAACCAAATTTGTAAGTGACAAGACAATTTTACAAGCCATTACCGATCACATGATAATTGAGAATGTCATACTACCAATGATAAAGAATTTTCAAGCTACAGAGAGATGTGTGAAAATTGTAACAGAAGCCTCAGCCGTTGATTGTGGACCCTTGAGGCGAAATGGATTAATAAAAACAAGGTTAGAGTCACGACACCTTATGCCTATTTTTAACACCAAAATACAGTAGCGTTCATAGAAACTTTTGTAATTCTCAAGTTTTTCAATGCGGTAAATAATATATATACATTTTTTATTTCCACTATTTGTTCCATTCTAACAATATACAAATGTATTATCTATAAAATAAATGATAAAATACAATTTTTTTGTGTGTTTTATTTCGCGTATATGAGCTATAAATCCTAAGGTAAAATCGTGAAAATGATAAAATATAAAGTTTTGGCGATGTCTAGGTATTGTGAATATATTTTTTTTATTATTTTTGTTGTAATTGTTAATATATGGAGCATCTTTCCCAACTATGCCGATTTCGAAATTCTCCAAAAAAAAATTTCACTCCACCTTAGTGTTCACTATCGTTTATAGAATTTCTTCTGGTAGGTTTAAATATAATAAATGGATATTAAATTTATTGAAACAAGGGAAATGTCGAGTAACGCCGGATATACGTCAGCTAGTTTAAAAGTAAATAAACCAATTCTGGGAGCATTTTACTCTTCCGAATTGTCACGCATTGGACTGCCATTCCGAAGGTCGCGGGTTCGAACCCGGCGTGCGCAAATAAATTTTATTTGATTAATTTGTGTTATTTCACAATAATTAATTAAAATATTTCACAATTAATTAATTAAAATAATATATAGTATATTTGCGGCACGTTCCAGAGTGGAAGATACTACAAGTATCGCCCTGGTGTAAGACCACCATTCAGAATTGAAACGTTGCTCCAAATGGCTTTAGCCGTGTTTAGTGACTAGATCTGAATAGCCAGGTACTTCCCCACCTTCCTCTTTCCCTTCCCCACTTACCTTCAGCCTCACAACATCCCCCAATTGGGGATGCCATAGTCTCACTGGCTCCAGACGGGAGCAGTTGGGACTCTTGTGAGGTATTCACTATAAAAAAAAAAAAAAAAAATTGAGAAGTTCAATTTTATAATTATTAAAACATTTATTAATAAAAAAACACAAGGCACAACATGAGCTATTTACATAGGTTTAAAGTAGAAAATGTAAGAAAATATGAAAATACAAAAAACAAGAGAATTTTTTTTTAAAATCACTTATTAATGAAATATAATAAATTATTTTCCATTGATGTACAAACGAACTGTACAAAACCATAAATAACAGTTATTATCAAATTACAGTTGACTTAAGTAGCTTAGCTATCTATTTATAACTGTGAACAATAATTAATAGGAAAGAAAAAATAATATTCATGTTAGAACTATTACGTTTTTATTTTAATAAGTTTTAAAAGCAAAGTTTGTACATGAAGTAAGTATTTACAAGTATAAATTCAAAATTAGTTCCTGAAAAGCGCTTCCTATTCTGCGGCGGTGTGTGGTTATTTTCTTCATATTTTTGTTTAAATATAACATTGTTTTTATAAAGTTTTTGTATATTGTAGACTTTAAAGACTTTTTAATATTTCTTCAGTCTCTTTTTGGGCTATGCTGAGACGTTCTGTGCGAATGCTCAAGACAGACCCCCAACCAGCTATCCCGTACTCCAGTGATGGGCAAAGTACGGCCCGCGGGCCAAGTCCGGCCCGCCAGGCTAGTCAATCCGGCCCGCGACATTGTTTTGAATAACCCTACCACAATTTACCAATTGAACAAAATGTATTTTCTACGTAGATAGAATAGAATACTTAACGGTTTCCTTCTCATTGTGTTTTAAGTACGGTGTTATTGCATCTAATATTAGTTTGCACACAACCTCGCGCTTTGCAGATCGGTAGCATGGCGAATGAATGGCGATGTGAAGTGCAATGCGTGTGTTGCTCGGCTAAGTTCGGGACGAATCGGGTGCTACCATTTTTGTTTCCTCCGTTTTCAAGGTCAGTGTTCAATCGATCAATGTTCATCAGTGTAGTTCGGACAGTCACGACGCGACGTCGCGTGCGTAGTCAGTGTCAAGTCACCTCCGCGGCTGTATGCCTGGCTTGTGTTTCTATGGTTGTATTTTTTGGTAGTGTTTTTGACATTTTTGATCGTTACAATGGCAAGTAAAAAACGTAAAGTTGATTCAGAATGTCGTATTTTTAAAGATGAGTGGACTTGGAAATACTTTTTTATACATATTAAGGATAAACCTGTGTGCCTCATATACAATGAAGCTGTAGCGGTATTTAAGGAATTCAACCTCTCACGACACTTCATTACAAAACATAACAACGCCACTTATGAAACTATGATCGAAGAGGAACGGAAGCAAAAAACAGAAGCTCTACGTAATAAACTGTCAGGTCAGCAAAATATTTTTAAAAAACAAAGCTGTTCTCAAAAGCTAGCTACACATGCCAGTTACGTTGTAGCATACTATATTGCAAAAAGTAACAAAGCATTTTCTGATGGTGAATTTCTAAAAACTTGTATGATCCAAGTATGTGAGATTTTGTGTCCTGACAAAACAAAGGATTTTGAGACCGTAAGTTTTTCTCGAAAAACAATTTCTTCTAGAATTGAAGTAATTGATAAGCAGTTTGTCTCACAACTAGAGTCAAAGATAAGCGAGTTTAAATTCTGTTCTTTGCTTTGGATGAAAGTACGGACATAATTGACACAGCTCAGTTACTGATATTCATAAGAGGTGTTGATGACAACTTTTCTGTTACTGAAGAATTAGCTTGCATGCGTTCATTAAAGGGAACGACCAAAGGATCAGACATTTTTCAAGAATTTCAAGAAACTATCACGTCTTTGAAAGTACCTTTGACCAAAATTTGTAACATCACTACTGATGGAGCACCGAATATGACAGGGACGAAATCTGGTTTCGAAGGCATGTTTAAGGAATCATTTCCTGGGAACGAAGCTGTGTTTCTTCATTGTATCATATATCAAGAAGCTCTGTGTAAATCTGCTCTAGACATGAAACATGTGCTTGATGTTGTTATTAAGCTTGTTAATGGCATTCGTTCACGAACACTCAATCATAGACAATTTCGAGAGTTTCTTGACTCATTGCAGTCTGAGTATTCTGATGTACTTTACTACACTAAAGTAAGGTGGCTCAGTGCAGGACGAGTTTTCGAAAGAGTTTGGGATTTAAAAGACGAAATAATCTGTTTCATGGAAGAAAAAGGAATGGACGAATGTGAACATATAAAAGATATTGTATGGCTTTCAGACTTTGCATTTTTTACAGATCTTCTCAGTCACATCAATAAATTGAACCTTAAACTCCTGGGAAGAAATCAATTAATCAATAATATTTGGGGTCATACCAGGAGTTTCAAAATGCAATTGAATCTATTTTATAAACAACTAGTCAAGAAAGACTTTACCCATTTTCCAAGACTAAAAACTATTGCAGTTAGGGAGGACCAACTTAAGAACTATGAGAAAAGCGTGAAATATCTTTATGAAGAATTTGAACGAAGACTCCAAGTTATAGAACAGGACCTGGACATTTTTAGCATGCCATTTAATATGGATTGTGAATCAGTCAAACCAGAATTGCAGCTCGAATTGATTGAGTTGCAATGTAACACTGAATTGAACCAACTGTTTCTCAACGTTTCCAAAATTGAGTTCTACAAGGCCCTGTCAAAATCAAGTTTCCCAAACCTGAAATCTCACGCTCAGAAGATAAATGCGATGTTTGCATCTTCCTACATCTGTGAACAGGTGTTTTCTACTATGAAGCTTTGCAAAAACAGTGTTAGAAACCGATTGACTGACCACCATTTAGCTTCACTACTGCGAATCAGCTCATCCCAGTTTTTACCAGATTATGATAAACTTTTAGAAGCTCAGCCACAGTTTCATCTGTCACATACGCCTTCATACTCTTCTAAAGAATAATCAATTTTTGTTACTTTTTTACCATTTTAGCATATAATGTACTCAATATTATGCATGATGTAAAAATTAAAAAATAAAGTACTTATATCACTTAAAAAAATTATTTTATTAAATTTTTTTTCCGGCCCGCCTAGATAATTTTTTATTTTATCTGGCCCTTTCCTTAAAAAGTTTGCCCATCTCTGCCGTACTCTATTAGTGATTGACACAAAGCGTAGAATACATTTGAAATGCCGTTTCTGTTGAGGATATTACAGATGTTTCCAAAGAAGTATATGTGCCAGGTTAGTTTTTTGTAATAACGTCAACGTGCGTGTTCAATCGGAGATTATCATCAATTACATTCCAAAATATTTGATGCTTTTGGAGTGTGCTATAGTGGGAAAGAGGCATGAGAAACCTTGATTATGTTAATAGATTCCTTTGCACAAAAGTAATTTGAGATTAATGTCATCCGACCGCTGTTCTCTGGCTGTTACTGAAAATGTCTGATGTTGTTTTATAGACATTAAGTAGGAGGGAATGTATTTTGATCCGCATTTGCAGGCGACATAGTAATTATCCATTATCTTTTGTTCAATAAAATTATTGTATTGTCAGCAAAACAAATGATTTTTCCTCTCGTTCTTAGCTTACAGATATCATTGATGTATATTAGAAATAATTTATTTATTGCATCTCACTATACATAAAACACATTTTTTTCTCATAAAAATCATCCTCACTCGGAATGAGCCTGTATCGAAGTTAACAATTTACATTAGAGTGAAGCAAACATAAGAGTTATCACAAACATAAAGTACCTAATTCTACATACAAAAACAAAATATTTCAAAATTAAAGAAAAAATAAGTATTAGATGTGTTACCAGGGGGTCAAGCACAGAAAATTCGATAACTTTACAATATCGGATCGACAGACGTAACTTCCGACGAGTTTATATCAATACCCCCTAGCATGTAAAAGCTATCGGTAACTATACCAATATTGATAACGCAATAAATAAGAAATCGATATACGCTGGCAATACTGAAGCAGTTGTCTATGGATCGCTTCTCAAACGTCAAACGTCAAACTTCAACGGTTACCAACGGCTTTACGTATTATCTACAAAAATCAACTTATTATGATGTCGAAGTCAAATGAATCAATGTAAGTTATTTATTTATCTTGTTTATATGGGATTATCAATAAAGATGTGCTTGTAGACATTCAGAATGCTTTATTACAATTTCAGCAAGAAAGTACGGTCGACGGCCAGTCAGATTGATTTTCATCGATCATGAAGACACTTAATATAAGTCCGTAAAACACTTTTAAGCTGATATTATTTTTGTTCTTTTCAGACATGGCGTGATTTAAAGTGTAAGTCGCGGGCAAAAAACGCCGATGCCAAGCGAGCTGCTCTCAGAACTGGAAACACTGTTACCATACCGGTATTAAGTGACATCACTCAAAAAGTGATTAGTATCATTGGCAGAGCCAGTTCTGAGGGCAGTGGAGTTCCCGAAAGCTGCATAGGAGAGGGACCAGAACAACTTGTGCTGGATATTGAGGTCACTAATGTCTTAGAATGTTAATATAATATATATTTGCTGTCAAAATGGAAGTTATCGTTCATCATCAATGCCAATTATTTGTGTTTTATAGTACTCCGATCAGCAGCTCTTCACGCCTCAGCCCAGTGTAGGGATGGAAACTGGGCTGAGAAGTCAACCCAACCCAGCCAAGAAGAGGAAGCTAGCTGCTACGCCAGATGTCGGCTGTCGTATGGCAAAAGCTCAAGAAGCCAGCAACAACATCTTTAAAGAGCTTGTGGCAGTCGCCAACAGATTTACAGATGTTTTTGAGGTATTTCCTACATATTTCTTTTTGAATCACTCCCAAGTAATTTCAAATTAAGTAAAATTTATGAATTGTTATTTATAATTTCAGAGTTCAGTGGCAACCTTTCAAAGTTCAGCGGCGGCCTTCTTATTCTCATTAACTTACTAATTAACCATCACGCCGTTTCCCGCAGGGGTAGGCAGTACCAGTATAAAGGATGTACCGCCAATCAACTCGGTCTTGGCACACACTTCTTGCCTCTTTCACATTCATACATCGTCTCATAAATTAATGTCATCATATACAATGTAAAACGAAAATACGTCGATGTAAAAAAATGGTCTCATCGGTAAATTAATGAATTATTATCTATCGTTTCAGAGGTACACTGCAGCACAAGAAGAAAGGGTTGACATACTCCGACAACAGATATTGAGGTATTACAGTACATATTTCATATTATTATGATGTCACTTGAATGATTGAGTATGTCTCAAGAGAGGCACGAGAAACACGATAATTAAAAGTTCATGAAGCGAGGCTAGCAGCCTACAATGGAAAGCTGGTACCTACTCTAATATATATATATATATATATATATATATATATAGCAGTGAGGCATGGAACTGGCAGAGGAACGATTAAAGTATAATGAATGAAATCTCTAATAATACACTTTTCTTTCTATTTCTAGACCAACAGATCCAGTACCATCGACTTCCCATAACTATTCATTGCAGTTGGAATCTGAAGACGAGGAAAATTCAATTTAATTTTTATGTGTGCCATTTGTTCCAATATCTCTGTTTTACTTGTTCATTAGAATAAGTTTTATTTTATTTTTATTTTATTTATTAAGTTAAGAAATATACATATTCCGCTTTATTAACTTAAGTACACATTTTATATAAGTACATTTCAATTTTGTTCACTAATTTTAAAATCAAACGGTTTTCTTAAATATATTAATTCTATTACTGTTTTCAAGCTATCGGGAAGGAGATTGTATACGTGTACACCCTCATAGCCTGTATTTCTTTTGCCACTTTCAGTCTTTGGTGAATTTGAGTATATGTAATTTGTTATGTACTTGTATAGTGTTCAATGACTTGTAATGTTTACATAAATGTTGTATTTGTGTGTATGAAGCCATTTTGGTTTTTGTAGATTTATAGACATATGTTATATTCATACAGTTTTAGTAAAATACTTTTTTTATGTGCTCCCGTCTGGAGCCAGTGAGACCATGGTATCCCCAATCGGGGTATGTTGCGAGGCTGAAGGAGATAGGGAAGAGGAAAATGGGGAATTAAAAAAATACACAGTTTAGCAAAAATAGTAATTATGTAATCACATAAATATGAAATATTATCTTATCATAGTAACAAGATGTTAGAATCTGTCTTAAATGTAGCAGCTAGATTTGAGATTAGACAAAAATATCATTATGTAAGGTAATTAACAATTAGTCTCACAAAATTTGAAATGTGTTTTTGGCGGGTTCAGTGGTCAGTGAGAATCTTCTTCAGCAATGCGGGCACAGGCAGTTCTTCATCCAAACATTAAAAATAGAAATGACACAAAAATTGTATTTGTTTATTGTTGCTTTACTTTCTTTCAAGTTTTTTTTATATTTAATAGTAAATGATTGAAATGTTTAAACTTTGTTTTATTAGATGGGTAAGATGAGTTTATTAATTAGAGAAGTACTTCCGAACGACTTGATCTCTCACTCCGCGGGCTGCTACTACTCTGCTGACATCTTCAGCCTGGTTTAATAGCTCAATCTCTTCTATCACGATATTATCAATAAATTCATCTGTTAATCTGAAATAAAACGATTATTATTTTGAATTGTTGCCTTACTTTCTTTAAATGCATTTCATTTAGTTAAATAAGGAAACTGACTTATAGTGCTTCATCATGTTGTATAAAATAGCACATGTAGTGATTATTTGACCAGCAACTTCTGGCTCGTAATGGAGAACTCTATCTTTCCTAAGGCAACGGAATATAGCCTTCCATGCTCCAAATAGACGTTCTATGCAACATCTCGCCTTACAGTGCGCCTTTGTATATTTGTACTCTGCACTTCCCTCAGCTGCATCAAATATTGGGGTCATGAGATAAGGTTCCAATGTGTACCCGGAGTCACCTGATTGAAACATAAACACCCATTACAATTGGTATATATAACTACTAAGTTATGGATTGTTGAAATATAATACAGTATAATACCTAGCAAGAAATACGTCCCAATTCTCTGATTATATAGTCTGGTCATTTCAGTTCTTACTGTACTACTATTCCAAACAAATTGATCGTGGACAGTACCCGGGAAGCGTGTGTTAATACTTAATATTGTCAACTCAGCATCACATACCTGTATAACAAACATGTAAAACCTTCAATAAAATGTGAAAGCACCGTACACCAACTGTTTTATTTGTAAAAACAAACATTTTACCACTTGAACATTGAGCGAATAGAATCCTTTATGATTTTTATACTGCTCTTCATGTCTGGAAGGGGTCACAATGGCAATGTGGGTGCAATCAATGCAGCCCAGAACATGAGGAAAGTTTAATTTGTCCCTGAAAGCACTCTCAACTTGCTTCCTGGCTTCGTTTGTTGCTGGAAAATGTATCCACCTTCTATAAAGGTGCTCCAACACTGCCTTCATAAACACTTTGATGCATTTACTGACGGTTGTCTGACCTATAGCCAGCATATGGTCTTGCCCCACCCCACGTTGGTAACTTCCTGTGGCGAAGAAACTTATTGGTGCTAATACCTGTCAACATTATAATCCTTTTATTAATGATCGACATTGTGTTTTTACAAAAATATCATAATAATATTAAATGCACTTACTTTAATGTACATTGGAAGTCCGCTTGTACTTTTTGACACTAAAAAGGGAGTTAGTTGATCTATAAGATCTTTAACCATTATACGAGATATCCGGAACAAGTGTCTGAATTCAGTCTCTCCAAGTTCAAACGGATTCAAATGATCGCGTAAACGGCGTCTTTCAATCTTACGAGCTTCTTTGGAATCGTTAGCCTGCCTCCGTTCATTGATATACCAGTAATTTTGTAAAAAAAACGGCATTATTAAAAAGTTGTTTTTATATCGAAAGTTTAACTGACAGCCAAGAGTCCGCGATAGATTTGGCGGGTTTTTGTCAATCGTCGGTTGGAATATTTGACAAACGTGCTCGCAAATAACGCCAACTGACCATAGACAATGAATTTTGTCAATTGTCGGTCGGAATATATCCAATCTACCATTGACCATGCTCGCAACTATCGGTAACTGATCTTATATGACGAATTTTGTCAATATCGGGCTTTATCGATCGTTCATGCTAGGGCCCCAGATGAGTCATTTGACAGTATATTGTAACAATATTTGAACCATAACTAATCATTAATCATTATTCAAAAGAAGAAGCAAAGTAGATAATAAAGCTGTTTTATACTCATAACATTTCATTCCTTATAAAGTAGGTTGGATGGAAATCAGAATTTTTTTTTGTACATTACTTTAAGGATCAATTTGTGAGTAATATTTAGTGGTTCAACATTGGACCTTTGACATGATCCCCAGCATACTGTGTTATAAGAAAGTCGAGATTGGACTAAGGCAAAATAGACAGTTTTTAATTTCTCTTTGTCCAATATGTCTCGCAGTTCTTTAAAAATAAATGTAAGTCTCCTGATAAGCTTTGTTAACATATCGATATGGTCATTCCATCTTAAAAAATTATCAATCTTTACACCTAGATACATGATACAATCTACACTTTCCAAGGGGGGATAAATAATGTAGGTACAAGTACGCTTACTTTCTGTACTCCGTAGTTGAAGAGGTGATTTGAGCTTTCTCGGTTGTACGCTTGTAATGTAGCATTTTCGAAAGTTACGAGTTGTATTTGACATACCTACCAATTCTCACTAATACTATTCTGTTTCCGATATTTTTTTATAATCTTCCAAGAAGAAAAAGTTTTTTTTTAGTAATTTCTCAAATATTTTAAAAACTGTACAGAGTATGTTTATTAGTCGATAGTAATCTGTCATTTTTACATCGTTGTTTAAATATTGCTATAAAAAAGGTATTTTTGAGATTTGTGGGGAATACACTTTCAGTGATGGACAGATTGATTAGGTTTGTTAGATGTTGATAAGTTCTATCCATGGATATTTTATTGCACTGGACGTGATTAAATATGTTTTATTGTATCTAAACGTATGTAAAACTTATGGATATCGAAAAATATCTTGTGTAAGTCATCTCTTTTTCTTATGAAGTTTATAACATTCTGTGTGATCCATTGATTGAGGTGTACATTTTTAAGTGAGTTTTTATTGACGATTTTAATGGTTTCCATTTTCGAATTCCATGCTTCATTAATATCGTCCATAGTAGACATTTTTTTATCAAATTGGTACATAGTAGATGATGTATAGTGGCATTCCACGTCCAGTGGCAAAGTGAGATCTAAGATTCATAATCGCTAGTTTAGAGAAAGGTTTTCTGTGAAGGAGTCTAAATGTGTATTGAAAAGGTACACTTTCGTGAAGATAAACACTTAAACACGAAACAATACAGTTATTTCCAATGTGAGTCAGCATATGTCTGTACATATTTTCATTTAGAGAACATGTCTAGCTACAGTCGGGACATGAAAAAGGTTTTTCTACACAGTGAGTCATCATGTGTAACTTCAAAGATACCTTTTGAAAAGACGAATAATTACAGTCAGAGCATGAAAAAGGTTTTTCTCCACTATGAGTCATCGTGTGTCTCGTCAAATTACCTTTTACAAAACATGAATAACTACAGTCAGAGCATGAAAAAGGTTTTTCTCCACTGTGAGTCATCATGTGTAACTTCGAAGATCGCTTTTCAGAACATGAATAACTAGTCAGGGCATGAAAAAGGTTTTTCTCCACTATAAGTCATCATGTGTGTCGTCAATTTACCTTTTACAGAACATGAATAACTACAGTCAAAGCAAGAAAAAGGTTTTTCTCCACTGTGAGTCATCATGTGTCTCGTCAAACTACCTTTTACAGAACATGAATAACTACTGTCAGAGCATTAAAAAGGTTTTTATTTTTATTTTATTTATTATGTGCATCTATATAAAAATGTTTACATATTTTTTTTTTTACTTTGCCTGTCTCACTAGGAAATCCTGTGCCGAAACAGACTAGTTTACAAATATTTTATAATATTAAAATATAGTACATTTTTCAATAAAGCAAAAATATTTGACAAAAATTTTCAGGTTGGTAGGTAGTGGTAACAATAATGAGATAGAGGATTACATTTGGGTGAGGTGACTAATTATTGCACGACCTTTTTCGATGATCCATTGTTTGATAAGGATTTTGTATTTGTTAATATTATTCGATTTTCTTATTTTTTCAGGTAGGTTATTGTATATTTTTGACGCAATGTATTTGAAATTTCTTTGACCAAATGTTGTGTTTGTTTTAGGTATTTGTATAAGTTCTTTGGTTTTGTGCCTCGTGTTTACAATATTTTGGGTATTTTCATAAAATGGATGTGTTTTATTTTTAAACAGATGAGTTAAGATAGTTTTTGTGTAAATTTGTCGAATATCTAATACATGGAATTTGTAGAATATATCTGCAGTACTTGCTTCTAAGGGAACTTTAAGAATAACTTTCATAATTAATTTTTGTGCCTTCGATAATGAATCTATAGCTGATAGTGTTGCACCTCCCCATGCGATTATTCCATACTCAATGATAGATTGACAAAGAGAGTAATAAACAATTTTCATAGATTTGGAGTCTAGTATGTTTCTAATGTTTTTGAAGAAATAAATATGTTTTCTAAGTTTATTCGTGATAAGTAGGCAATGTGTATTCCACTTAAGATATTGATCAAATGTAAGACCAAGGTATTTGATATGGTCCGTTCGATCTAGGCAAGGACATTGACAGAATGTATCGTGAGTACAAGAACATTCATGTACTTTTATTTCAACATGTTGATTAGGTTGGCCAACGATATTCATACTAAAAGTAATGTATTTTGTTTTGGAAGTATTTAGTGCAAGAGAGTTAATATCTAGCCATTTTTTAACAGAGTTAATTGATTTCTCAGCCATTTTGTATGCGTTTAACCAAGTGTCTGATTGAATGAGTAGCACAGTATCGTCAGCAAAACTTACAATTTGTCCATCTATCATTAGGTTACAAAGATCGTTTATGTAGATGAGAAATAAAGTAGGGCCTAAGAAGCTTACTTGGGGAACTCCGTAGGTTATAGGGAGGGGTTGGCTGAATTTGTTTTCGATTTTGACGCTTTGGGTTCGATTAGTTAAGTAACTTTGAAGAAATTCTAGGTCTTTCCCTCTTATACCAATGGCATTTAGTTTATTAATAAGATGGTCAAGGGAGATAGTATCAAAAGCTTTTGAGAGGTCTAGGAAGATAGAAATGCATTTTTTACCCTTATCTAAATTTGAAACAAGAAAGTCTGTAACAGCAATAATAGCATCGGCAGTGCTCTTATTTGACCGAAAAACAAATTGATTTTCGGAGAGTAGCTGCTTGCTTTCCAAAAATGATTTCAGTTGTTTGTTCATTATTTTTTCAACTACTTTCGAGAGTGAGTTAAGTATTGTTATGGGCCTGTAATTGTTAATGTCCACTTTTAGACCACTTTTGTATATGGGTATGACGAGCCCTTGCTTTAATTGTTTAGGGAAAATTCCCTGTGTTATGCTGAGGTTAATTATGTAAGTGAGAGGTTCCAATAGTTCATGAACAAGTGTCTTGAGTAAGTTTACGGTGATGCCATCCATACCGGCGGACTTTGTGTCTTTCAATGAGTTAATTGTATTCTTAACATCGTCATGTGTAACCGTTTGAAATTTAAATTGTTTAGAAAAGGGTATATTTTCTCCACTATGAGTCATCATGTGTCTCGTCAATTTACTTTTTACAGAACATGAATAACTACAGTCAGAGCACGAAAAAGGTTTTCCTCCACTGTGATTCATCGTGTGTAACTTCAAAGATCGCTTTTCAGAACATGAATAACTACAGTCAAGGCATCAAAAAGGTTTTTCTCTACTGTGAGTCATCATGTGTCTCGTCAAACTACCTTTTGCAGAACATGAATAACTACAGTCATTGCATGAAAAAGGTTTTTCTCCAGTATGAGTCATCATGTGTCTCGTCAAATTACCTTTTACAGAACATGAATAACTACAGTCATAGCATAAAAAAGGTTTTTCTCCATTATGAGTCATCATGTGTCTCGTCAAACTACCTTTTACAGAACATGAATAACTACAGTCAGAGCATGAAAAAGGTTTTTTTCTACTGTGAGTCATCATGTGTAACTTCATAGATCGCTTTTCAGAACATGAATAACTACAGTCAGAGCATGAAAAAGGTTTTTCTCCAGTATGAGTCATCATGTGTCTCGTCAAATTACCTTTTACAGAACATGAATAACTACAGTCATAGCATGAAAAAGGTTTTTCTCCACTATGAGTCATCATGTGTCTCGTCAATTTACTTTTTACAGAACATGAATAACTACAGTCAGAGCACGAAAAAGGTTTTTCTCCACTGTGAGTCATCATGTGTAACTTCAAAGATCGCTTTTCAGAACATGAATAACTACAGTCAGAGCACGAAAAAGGTTTTTCTCCAGTATGAGTCATCATGTGTCTCGTCAAATTACCTTTTACAGAACATGAATAACTACAGTCATAGCATGAAAAAGGTTTTTCTCCATTATGAGTCATCATGTGTCTCGTCAAACTACCTTTTACAGAACATGAATAACTACAGTTATAGCATGAAAAAGGTTTTTCTCCATTATGAGTCATCATGTGTCTCGTCAAACTACCTTTTACAGAACATGAATAACTACAGTCATTGCATGAAAAAGGTTTTTTTCCACTATGAGTCATCATGTGTTGCGAATATTTATCTTTTACAGAACATGAATAACTACAGTCAGAGCACGAAAAAGGTTTTTCTCCACTGTGATTAATCATGTGTAACTTCAAAGATCGCTTTTCAGAACATGAATAACTACAGTCAGAGCACGAAAAAGGTTTTTCTCCACTGTGAGTCATCATGTGTAACTTCAAAGATCGCTTTTCAGAACATGAATAACTACAGTCAGAGCACGAAAAAGGTTTTTCTCCAGTATGAGTCATCATGTGTCTCGTCAAACTACCTTTTACAGAACATGAATAACTACAGTCATAGCATGAAAAAGGTTTTTCTCCACTATGAGTCATCATGTGTCTCGTCAAACTACCTTTTACAGAAAATGAATAACTACAGTCATAGCATGAAAAAGGTTTTTCTCCACTATGAGTCATCATGTGTCTCGTCAATTTACTTTTAACAGAACATGAATAACTACAGTCAGAGCACGAAAAAGGTTTTTCTCCACTGTGAGTCATCATGTGTAACTTCAAAGATCTCTTTTGAGAACATGAATAACTGCAATGGGCACATAAAAATGGTTTTTCTCCAGAATGAATGCGCAAGTGAAGTCCTAAGTTTGACTTGTAAAAGCAGGAGTAGTTACAATGAGAACAGGAGAATCGTTGTTTTACGGGTTGCATCTTCAGTCCTGTTAATAAATCAGAGAAAGATTAGGAATATAACGTTTTAAGTGTAAACAAAGTTAAATCATATAACATTAAAATAAATAAAAAGCACGAATTCTTCATTGTAACAGAGGAAATCGGTTTTACCTGTTGTCTGGGTAATTCTATCAAAGTGACCTAAGCATTCCTTTTTAATATCTGGCAGGTCAATTTCAATTTCCATATATGGAATCCCCCCACCATATTCTCCTTGTCGTTCTAGTTCTGCCTTGTTTGAAACATTTTTCACATTAATGCTACCTGTGAAAACAAAAAATCAATTTGTATGTGATATATTTATGCATTAATTTTAAGCCCGCGGGGATTTTTACGGGGAACTCAAATTTTAAAATGAGAATTAATTTTGAACATGAGAAAGATAATAAAAATAAAATTGCCAGAGACAAAAAATTTATGTTCAGTCAGATTTACAAAGAAGGTCTATAATATAACCCACAAAATTCACTTAGCTAACATAAAAAATTTATTTATTTATTGAAATACAAACGGCACGACATGTGCCATAAACATAAATATAAAAATATAGTAAGTATAAGGAATTAAAGTACTTAAAGCTACAAGGTACAAAATATACAGCATATAAAGTTTATAGATAAAATATAAATTTAAGTATAAAGTGTAAAGATAAGTATAATTTACGGTGTAAAGTGTAAGGTTTAATATATTTTTTTTATAGTGAATACCTCACAAGAGTCCCAACTGCTCCCGTCTGGAGCCAGTGAGACTATGGCATCCCCAATTGGGTGATGTGTAAGGTATAAGTATAATTTACGGTGTAAAGTGTGAAGTTTAATGTAAAGTTAAGTTTATTATAAATTTTTTATTTTTTTTATTTTATTTTATTTTATTAGGAACATTAACAGGTTTATAACATAACATGCATAGAGAGAGAGAAAAAATAAGTAAAATAATTAGGTTACAACCCAATAACCAATGTTCACATCATGCAATAAAGATAAAGAAGGTTAAAAAGCAATAAACAAACAAAGAAAACAAAGAAAGGTTAAAAACAAAGAAATGTTAAAAACAAGGAAATAATAAGAGAAAATGTATATATATATATATATATGTACACGTATAAACACATACATACATATATATACATACACATGCATATACACATATAAATACATACGTACACACATACATATACATAATTGCATACATACATACGCATTCATACATGCATACATACATACATACACACACGTACATTTGATATTAAATACAAATAATATGTAAGAGTGATAATGAATAAATGATGAATGCAATGTATTAAATTTAGAAAAGGGTTAATTATTACAATACTCTGTTAAAAAAAATTTAAAAAGCTCCTAAAGTACACGACAGGATATCAGCATCAAAATAAGTTTTATTATAATGATTGCAAGTTCTTAGTAAGAAAGAATTTTGCCTGAGACTCGTTGAAGCAATTTCGATATGAAACAATGATTTGTCTCTAGTTTTCTTACTTGGGACTCTAATATTGATTGATGACAAAAGGGCTGGACAGTCAATATGACCACTCAAGACTTTGTGTAAGTAAATCATGTCCGCAGTGTCTCTCCTGCTTTTTAATGTTTTAAGTCCGTAGTGCTTGATAGAGCTTTCCATATCGTAATAACGTAATTGTCTCCTGAAGTTCAAGTGATGTACAAACTAAAGAATAAATTATAAAAAAACAAGTACCAAAGGTAAAACATGTCAGTATCACCCATGTATTAGTTTCCCATGTGTGAAACCGCTGTACCGGAAATTGGACAATGTAGTTGCGCTTATACATACTGTGTCGAGAATTGTGTTGCGATGTCATTAGCGAAAAGTAATACCTCGACATCGTCTAAGCAATTTGTCATATCGTTGATGAAAATGAGGGATAAAATCGGACCAATCTAAGTTTGTTTCCCTATCTAGAATAATGCGATGTCAAAGCGCATGAGACTATTCATGCGCTTTGACATCGCATTATTCTAGACAGGGATATAGACTTACATTGGTGTAAGATAAGAATAAAAAAATCCTCCGCTGCTCATCTTACCAAGGAATTCCTGCGTCGAGATGAGCAGCTTTACAATTATATTCAATAAAATAAGTTAAGTATATAACACATATAATAAAAACACATAAATTCGTTTTTGACCACGATAGTTTTATTTTCACTCTACCGGTTTCGGAAGATCCCTTCCTTCGTCAGGAGAATATTTAAAACTGATCTACTACACAAAATATTGACACATAAATACAAAAATGTTAAGTGTTTGAGGGAGATGTGGACAAAGTGGAAGGGGTAATTACGGGAATTCCAGGAAGAACAGAGCGGTTAACTGGAAATATGTCAAGAATAGGACTATAAGACAGATTAATTTGGTTATTTATTATACTGGAGTTATTATTGAGGGATTTTCTGATTTCAAGTGCCTCTAAATTATCTAATTTTTTGCCTTTGTTACTACGGTGAAGAATTTTAACCCCTGTATCTTTACTAAAAGTATGATCGGTGGAAATGAGATGATTGGCAAACTCCGAAAAAATATTGTTATTTAAACATCTTCAATGTTCCGTGATTCTAATATTTATATTTCTAGTTGTCTTACCTATGTAGAACGATGGACAGTCATTGCAACATAGTTGGTAAATGCCTGAGTGGCTAAATTTGTGATCTTTATCTTTAGTATTTTTAAGTAATTTTCCCAAGTTGTTATCAGTATAGAACGCGGGTTTAATGTGGGTAGGCAAATTTTTTGTACTAAGTGAAGAAAAATTGGATATGTATAAGATTTTACGCCATTGAAAGGGATTTATGATTTTATTATTAGTTTCAGGTGTACCAAATAAAAATTTATTCGTCGAAATGAGTTTAAGTTTCTTATTCAGGATTTTATCAATTAAGTGTGTCGAGTAACACATACATAGATGATTTACATAGAATATTTCTTTTTTTGATTGTTCCATTTTAGATGGCCAATTATCAAGCCGAGATATCTGATAATGTCTACACTTTCCGAAGATGGCTGATTTAAATAGGAAATGCTAAAAGTTTTATATTTTGTTTTGGTCATGTTTAGGGTTAACAGGTTTTGATCAAGCTAAATTTTGACTGCACTCAATCCCGCCTCGCACTTAGCATAAGTTTTATCTCACGCATCACCAGCAAATACCAAAACATTGTCATCTGCAAACACAACTGAAGTACCCGAAAACGGCAGCTTTCAAATAATAATAATATTAATCATTATTTAAGAAAGTTTGCACATTACAACTATAAATACATATTATGATGTATATTGTACATTGATTTGTAACTTTTTTCTAAGTTTATAAAATTAACAGAAAAATACAAACATAATATGATGAAGGTAAAATAAAATAAAAGTACAGTTAGTTGAGGTTTCTCAAATACCGCGACACTAGGCTAGCCTGTGTTGAGGATACCCATACTTGTATTAGGATGTACACGCTCCATAGAGTGGTGACTTCAATAACTGCGCATTTGGGTGAATGCACCGGTAAAGGCCCTATTCTTCTTTTCGATCCAAGTTTTACAATATCTTTTTTTTGTGAATCACATTGTTTTATAATGTCTGTAAGAGTGTTGTAGAGTCTTGTAGCAAAGTTTTTCAGTCAAGTTTCGTTGACCAAACGTAGTATGTGTTATCGGTGTTTTTAGTACGTTTTTGTTTTTGCTTCGAGTACATCGTGTATTTGAACTTTTTTCGTAGTAATTATTTATATTTGAGTACATTTAAATAAGGATAGTTTTTGCATATAGCTGCCAAACATCAAACACATTATAAATATTAAAAATTAGGTTAAAGTCTGAAATAATTGAGAGACTAAACATTATTTAAAAAAAAAATTCTGACCCTCTTTAATTGGGTCTAGTGCAGATGAAGTGCCGCCTCCCCATGCTTTGATTCCATACTCAATAATAGATTGGGTCTAGTGCAGATGAAGTGCCGCCTCCCCATGCTATGATACCATACTCAATAATAGATTGGGTCTAGTGCAGATGAAGTGCCGCCTTCCCATGCTATGATACCATACTCAATAATAGATTGGCAGACTGCAAAATAAATCATTTTCAGGTGTTGTAAGCCTAGAAAGTTTCGTATGATTGTGAAGAAGTGCATGGTTTTTCTTATATTGTTTGCAATTATTTGAGTATGGAGATTCTATTTGAAATATGGGTCAATGGTGAGGCCGAGGTACTCCATCTGAGTAGAGCGCTCAATGTAGGGACACTGACAACATTCGTCGGAATTCAAACATGAGTGTATTCTAATGGAGGCATAGTCAGGAAGTTGACCAGTAATATTAATGCTTGATGTGACATATTTAGTTTTCTCGGTGTTCAGTGTAAGCGTATTTATAGCCAACAACTTTTTGACCATTCTTATTAGAGCGGAACGATTTTTTTTTCTTATTTTTATTTGGAATAGTTTTATTTAGTTGCCAATTGGCATCAATTACCTCATTGAATAACATATAACAATATTTAGTAACATATTCAAATATAGTTAACTAGCTGTTGCAATCAAATATTTCTTTTTTAATATACTTAGGCGCTGTGACAGAGGATCAAAGTGCGGGACGAAGCGGGGGTCGGCACGTGACAATCTACGAAATGCTGTGTTTTGTCTTAACTAGTGTGATAATTGTCTCAAGGTGAATGGTCGTGCGTAAATAATATTCAAGAGTACTACTTATTGATAAACCTTATTTAAGTGAATTAACATGACTTCTAGAAGACAAAATTTAAAATGCCCGACATTTGGTGTAAGTGCAGAGTTGTAAGAGAATATCCTACCTACGTATGAAAATGTGATGAAATTCTACGAATGGGTTCGACAAGACTTAAAAATAAAGAATAACACAACTGAAGAACCTACGTATTTGAAATTTCCGAAATAGTTTGAACGAAAATTGAAGAATTGTGAATTAAATCTTCTATTCCAATTGTCACACACAAACGAATCTTACAGTTACTAAAAAAATATCACTCGAAGTGTTATAATTAGAAAAAGTCTTTGAAGAAATTAAGGAAGAAAAGTTAAAAGAGTTCAGAGTACAAAGTAGAAATTTTTTGAAATAGCATGAGGCATTTGTTTACCTATTTGGATCGCCCTACTGCAGGACCAAAATCATTTGCAGGTCAAATTGGTAAAGCATTAGAGATATGCGAGAAGCTGCCGTTGGCAAACTTTGAGAAGATAGAAGATGAACTACCTCCAGAAATATCAACAGATCTCAGTACAGACCAGAAATATATACAAGAAATGACTACTGCTGTCATAAATCGATCCTGCACTTCTGATTTATTACAGAGAAGCCCAGGTAAACTACCCCATGCCCGCTGGTTGACAAGAGCAAATCGCATACTGCATTTGTATATTTCTACAGAAAATCCACAACAATATCTTGTGACTTTAGCAACGTTTGTCGTATCATATCATACGCTCCTGTCGGGTTTGCTATCAAAACACATTCATCCTGCAAAGATGGTTCAAATCATTTATGGAAGCTTATTAACAGCACTAGATATTTGTCCAACTAGTTGTAAGCGATAGTGGACCCTGTTATAATTCGAAATAGTTATTTTGCTCATCTAGAAAACTTGTTGTTGAGTATGATAACAGATTCACGTAAGCACATTAGAGAACTCGATGCAAGACGCATTTTAAAGGCTCGTCAAGTTTATAAAAAATCTGTTTCGCGCATTTTTGAGGTGCCAAAAATGGACTTAAATGCATGTTCTTACATAGACATGATTGAATGGCAACAAAATATATACGAACCCCCAATACTGATGAATATTTCCGATGAGCAGTTACAAGATCTTATTGAAAATGAAGAAGATACAGTGTTGGAGTTTATGAGACTGCCTTGCCACACCCAGGCTGTGGAAAGATCTGTAAAAGTTGTGACAGAAGCAGCTCTAAGTGTATTCGACAAGATAAGACGAGAGGGATTTATAAAATCAAAAATTAGCATCTCGTAAACTCATGCCAAAGTTTGAGCCGAAAAGGGATTTTGCCATAAAATTTTTTGTTATTCATACCAACATAACTTTCTGAACCTGTGTTTATTTTTGAAATAAATGTTTTTATTAATTATAATCTACTTTTATTTTATCATTTTATTAATTAAAATCTACTTTTATTTTATCATTTTATTAATTAAAATCTACTTTTATTTTATCATTTAATGCATGATATATTTTATTTATTTATTATTTTGTTTATAGAGTGTTAAATACAAAACGTCTATAAAACCTTCAAAAAAATGTCTATGGCGGGAACTCAAGCTGGCGAGCTAGAACTTCCAAATTGAGAAGTGTTATTTACAATTACATAAAGCAACTTTTACCTGGTTTTCCAATTCGAATTTCGAAAAAAAAAATCATATAGAAGTGTTCCGCCCTAATGCTTATGTCCGTTTCAGTTTTTTTATAAGCAGCTAGCCAGGTGTCAGCTTCAAACAGTAAGACGGTGTCATCGGCAAAACTAACGATTTTCCTCCGAATAATAATGTTGCATAAGTCGTTTACAACAGGAACAGAGACAGACCTAAAATTCTATCTTGTGGTATACCGTAGTTAGATGAACAGGTGTTGCTAAGTATGTTATTTATTTTAACTTGTTGCTGGCGTCTATTAAGGTAGCTTTTAAAAAAGTTGAGTTCGTTTCCCGTAATACCGATTTGTTCAATTTTGTTCATTAATTTACTGTGTGATATTGTATCAAAAGCTTTAGAAAGGTCTAAGAAGATTGACATACATTTTTTTCTTTTATCTAGGCTTTTAACAATAAAATCTGTGACAGCGGCAATAGCGTCCGAGGTACTCTTATATTCTTGAAACCCGTATTGATTTTATGAGATCAGTTTATGGCTCACGAGGAATCTTACCAGCTGTGAGTTGATGACCTTTTCAAATACTTTCGATAGGCTTGTTAGTAGGGTTATTAGTCGGTAAATATTTATGTCTGTCTTGTTTCCTGTTTTATGTGAAGGAATAACGATACCTTGTATGTTTGTTCTGGTTTGAGGGGAAGTGCCTTTAATAATGGTGAAATGTCTTTAATATTAATCAAAAATTGGAACTTAAACACTACCCTGAGGAACACAATATACAATTGATTTTTTTGAACTAATGTGACCATTTATCGTTACTCTCTGTGATCTACTTCCAATCTAAGTTCTGACCCAATACACTATAGCTTTATTAACAATACCCATTTAGCTCAGTTATTATAGGAGTAAACCATGGGATTCAGTGTCAAATGCCTTGGACAAGTCTAAAAAGATAGCCATTGCTTTTTTGTCAACATCTAGAGCTTCTACGACTGAGGTGATCATTTGTAATGCTTCATCACCAGTTTCCATATTCTCCCGTAAGTCAAACTGGTTATCTTTATATATATATAAGTCATTAACTTAATTTCTCTATTATATTTGTTAAGGTGTTTACCATAAGTCGATAGTTATTAACTATCGTAGTATAATTAAAGTAGGATGGGATTTGTTTTTTAGTATTTTCTCCAATATGTTTGAAAACGTATTGAGTAGGTTTATTGGTAAATAGTTGTATATTACATTTTAAAATCCTTGAAATATTGTTAAAACAATAGCTTGTTTGCGACCTGTGGGGAAAACGCTTCCAGTTATAGACAGATTGACAGGTATGTTAGAGGAATGATAAGTACTTAAAAGAGATATTTCATTGCATTGGTTGTGATTAAGTCCTCCAAAGATACATTTCATTTTAGGGAAGAAATAGTGTTTTCGATTTCATCGGTGGTGATTTTTATGACTAGAGCTTCTTTCCCTGCTCAGAAGGTTCGTTTATTTGTATTGCTTCATCACATTGCATAGCTTGCTTTGCTAAATTCGGTCTTATATTTATTATAAAATAAATGAGAAATTCAAGAAATTGGTCAGAATTATCAGCGTATCTCCTGGGGACATTGTTTATATTGAACTAGTCAATTGTTGTAACTTTGGTAGATTTAGAACTGGTTATTGCATTACAAAGAGAGATTAAATAAATGCTTAAATGGGCACTTGATGTAGGACTACTTGTTAATGTTAAAAAAAACAATTATGGTTATGAATAAATAACTTTTAAAATAAAAATAACTAAATCAACTTTTCTTGCTTTGTGAAAAAGTTTTTTGCTTTGTGATGGCATCATTTATTTTAGTAAAAGTTCAAAAAACTTTGCTTACATCACATAATTTTTATAAAAACAATCTAATTGTTTCGTGGGCAATGTCCTCTTCTACAGGAGCACACTACTAATACTGTAATAATAAAAATTAATTTAAGAAATATGAAGGACCCCAGATGTCAACTTCAAGAGTGATCCTTCAAAAAGGATAAAACGTTTACTCTTGAGCACCTTCAGTACGGCGTTTTGTTGTTTGCAGCCAATGGAATAATGCTTTATTGCATCAATATTGTGTTTTCAGTGCATTGTAATTAATTGAACTTTATTATATCCCAAATAAGGTAAGGTTGCAACATGCGATTTGTGAGTATAAGTTAAAAGATTGCTGTAATACTTATATAGGTACAGTAAGAGAGGACGTTATGAACAAGTATATTATGTCCTGTCTTATGTGCAATATTTCAAAACGGACAAGGATTCCGAACATCAGTATTTAACAACCTACATTTCAAAAGTAATGTGCAACGCAACTTACTGGCTGTCCGAGCACTCTCCGCATTCTGCAAACATTCCTTCTTTACATCTGGGAGGTCGAAATCCATATCCGCATAAGGCATTTCACCTCCATTGTCTTCCCGGGGCACTGGTTCCGTCTTGATGGATACATTCTCTGGATTAAGTTGATCCATGGCTCTGTTGTGCACAAAACATATGTCTGAAACTTCCCTAAACTGAACGTTGTTTTAACGTCCAATTTGTATGAGATATGAATATTATCTTTAGGTTTTAATATTTTCCCAAGCAATGGAATCTACTGTAAAAATATTTTCAAATTAGGATATACTAGTGACATTGAAGATAAGACGATTGAAATCGGTTGTGAGAATCGTCGTCAATCGTCGGAATACAATAATCTAACGCTATCTTCCACTATATTTCTATATAAAACGATATAACCGTATTTTGGATAATGAATCTGCTACTAACAAAATGTAATGGATTTTTTTAGAATTAGTGACAATTTCAATCATTGCCTTCGTAATACAATTCTTAAAAAAGTAGACGTCAAAATTGACAGTTCAAACGTTACTCAACCAAAAGGTCATATGGCGTAATAAGTTAAGCTAGATCGCACCAACATTTTGAACCGCCGACAGAATTATTAATATACCGAGAACGGTGTATTAATAATTCAGTCGGTGGTTTTGCCTACTCACCATCCGGATTTATAGAGGATTGTGTCGTGGGCCTGACATTGCGCGTATACACAACCTACTTTACTGTGGGAAAGGAGGCCTTTTGAGGCCTCAGCACGGGTAAGCCACCCAGTGAGGCCAACATTACTAAATTGTACTAAGAAATGTAAAATATTGTACCAAAATAAAAAGGAACAAACCAAATGCAAACGGCGATTCGCGTGTTCAGGTTCACATGTATACGCGCGAAGACATATCGCAGTTGTGGATTTGTAGAAAATATCAGCGTTAGAACTTATCAATAACTAACACACGCGATGATACATTTAACTACGTTAGGAAAACAGCGTAAGTAATATTATTTAGAATTAGAGTTCAAAAACAGGATGCAACGACAAAAGCATGCGTCAGCGGTAATTTTTAGGTTATACTGATAATACATAGACAAAATTAAAGTCATAGACTATAAACTATCATTTATATTTTCATTCGAGTTTTATTTTATTTTGTAGCGCTTATGCATACAGTATGCAAGGTTTGGTAACACGAGGTTATTTTGACGATGCTACTTTGCCCACGTGTTTAACATGTTCTATTGTTAAACTGTTTCCGAACTAACTCTCTGGGAGAGCGACCCTCTTTATAAATATGGTGGATGACAAATGAGCTATTCATCGAAACCTACAAAGAGTTTACAAGGTTTTTACCTCAACACTGACCAAGAATATATAAGGAAAGTTTGACTGATTACATGATGATTTTATTAAATACAAGCTCTTGAGAAAACGTACTTTCGCACGCAAAATTCCCAATTGTTCCCTTGTGACATAATTATTATCTTGTCTTTTGCATAAACAAAAACTGTACTAAAAACAAGGTAAAATAATTTGTCAGACGTGTTTATTAGAAATAAACATTTTCATTTTTAAATATACGGATTTTGGAATCTAAAATGTATTTTGTGTATACAAAAACATATCAATGAAAGTTCACATTTTTAAAGCACATTCCTAATTATAAAAAAATTCTCAATGAAACTCCCACTTCACTTTTTATCTTGTTGATACATTTTTTTATAACGTTTAAAAAATATCATTTATTTTTAATATAAAAACATTTGATGATATTGCTTTATATTTTTAACATCGTTTTAATTATATTTAATAAAGAAACAAAAAAAAAAACAAAAAAGAACCAAAAAAATACACAAAAAATTCACGTCCTCAAGGGAACTTTAAGAATAACCTTTTGAATTTGCATTTGAATCTTTGTTAAAGGCTTCAGGCAAGTATATGTGGCCAAACCTCAACTGATAATACCATATTCAAGGGATGATTGTACTAGAACACAGCAAACTTTTTTCAGTTCTTTTCTATTTATAAGATCCCTAACATTTTTTAAGAAATAGATGAGTCTTTTCAGTTTTGTCGATAGGTTTGCAAAATGTATATTTAATTTATGTATTGGCAACTCTGCCAACAACTCTTCCTAATTGAACATGTCATAGTGAGAGTGCCTCCAGACCAGTGTTTCCCAGCCTTCTTTATGCCATGCCCCACCGTAGTCTTTTCAAAAGTCAGATGCCCCACCGGCATCTTTTTTTATGAAACAGCAGGTAAATTTTAAAATCATAATGTAATATGTTTGTAAACATATGAACCCCTAATGAAATTGAATAAAACCTTTTCTAATACATATATTACAACTGAAATTAAATTCTGATACGCTTGCTACAAATAAATTTTATGGCCGGATCTAACTTATTTGATTTCAGTCTTAGGTCCCCTCTATTAGTTATTTCCAATCGATTTAGTTTTTTAATGAGTAAATCGCTTATGGCGCTAAAACCACATACCACCAAATAAGTTACTCATACGAGGACTCAGGATAAAACATTCTCATTTTCTTCTGTCATTATTCATTTTCACAGAGGTCACAGTTTTTGCAACACGATCTCACTCATTCTAAAGAAACTTTCTTCTTATTTTCTTACTGTGATTATTCATGGTCAAGCATAATAAGACACATTCACACTCATACTAAGAACCCGTCTCGTTTCTCGTGTTCTTTCTGTAATTATCCATGTTCGCAGATGGCAAGCTTAATGGCAAACATTCGCATTCATACTAAGGCAAAACCATTCTCATATTCTTATTGTAACTATTACTGTTCACAAAAGACAAACTTGACTCACATTCGCATTCACACTAAGGATAAACCGTTTTCATGTTCTTACTGCAATAATTCACGTTCACAGAAGTCACGTTTAATTAGAAACAATAGCACTCATACTAAAATAAAACAATTCTTACTGTAATTATTCATGTTTATGGAAGTCAAATTTGACGATCCACATTATCACTCATATTTAGGATAAACCATTCTCATTTTATTAGTGTAACTATTCATGTTCACAAATGTCAAGCTTAAAAAGACACATATTCGCACTCATACTAAGCAAAATCCATTCTCATGTTCTTACTGTGATCATTCATGTTCACTAATTTCCAGCTTAATGTTACACATTCGCACTCATGCTTAGGAAAAATCATGTATCATGTTCTAATCGTAATTATATATTTTATTTTAGGAAAATTAACATTTACTTGGTCGGTTTATACATGTGCAATTTACTTAACTGAGAAACCAATTAAATATTTCCTCACTTTACTTATACATTATGTAGGTATAAAACAATTAAACAATGCAACAACTACAGCTACATCCTGCATAGTTTCTGTGATTTTAGATAATTATTGAAATTGTAAAGGGGTTTCATTTTATTTTAAGTACAATTTGGCGTATATTTTTGTATGACCGATATTCCCCTTTATATGTGGAATGCCTACGTGTCTCATCTCTGAAGCGTGGTGCCCCACCACTAAGGCGCTATGCCCCACCGGTGGGGCGTACGCCCCACCGTGGTAAACACTGCTCCAGACGGTCGGGAGCAGTTGATACTTGTGCGATACCTACTTATATATTCAGTAAAATAAAAGGAACTGCCGGTTCCTACTTTGTGATTATTATATTTAATTGTCTATGGTCTTTGGATCTGTCAATGTTCAGCGCGTCCTTGGCATCATTTTCACGCCGTAATGATAATTGTTTTTCAGACATTCTAAGATACTACCGTATAAACTATACAGTAAATGTTTTAAATGTATATCATTCGGAGTTAATTCAACAGCTTTGAAACAAAGATTTTAAAATTCAAGTGCTTCCACTTTCTGGTGACGTTTCTTCAACACTTTGGAATGTGCGGGGCGCTCCTGGTCCGTAAGTTCTTGTAATACCCATTCTTCTTACTTTGTGTTGTTTAAAATAATTGTTACACTTTGATACTAATTGATAGCATTCGCTAGGTAACATATGTCAAAGTATACACCAAAAAGTTACACTTTCAGGCCGCAAGTTTCACGCTTACTTAACCTTTACATACAAGTACACACGGAGAAGGGTTCTAAGAAGAAAAGGAGAGTAAGTGTATCTTAAAAATATAATTTCTGTTGCAAAGCAAACATTGCGATTTTTCCTGTGACGTATGTTCGTGTGCTTTCATTGGTAAAAGAGACCGTTGTGTTCAAGAATTGGCAATTTCATTTCTCCGCTTTTTGTGTCAGCAAAGACGATCCCCGTTTTGCGGCCCTTTTTGAATTTGAAGGTGTCAACATTCTTTGTCATGTTATAAAAGGTCGTCTTTCCTTAAAAACGCTCTCTTACCCAAAAACAATCAAAGGTTTCACCCTTCCGAATTAACCACGGGAACTAGCCTGTACCCAGAGTATTTATTAAAAAGTGCTAAGTCATACCTGTGATAATGGATGTTTATTGTCAAATAAAAGTGATTCAGTTTACTCTCAAGAACGGAGTTTTTATTCTAAGGACCCTAATTTATAACAGAAATTTCTTTCATTACTCCGAATCAATGACCCCGCAGCACCGAGTAAGTATTCTGGCGAACCACGATTCCACATCCGAAACTTCCACAGTGGCAAGGATGGCAGGACTATCAATTAAGTTGTTAATGACTCTGTGTAACACAACCAGTTCTGAAATAATAATTTTTAAAGGTTTATATGTGTTGCGTGTCGTATCTTGTGATTGTCCTGCTTATATTTAAATTCAGTCAAGCCTAAACTCTTTCACTTTCTCATTTTATAATCTCGATGTGTAGAGCCTTTTACATTATCTTTTTCTGTCAATGCCACATTTTATGTTAAATATTTTTGTTTATGGCACGTCATAGTGGAATATTGTCATGAATTTCGCGTCTATAATATCTTGTGTCTGTGGTCACGTCAAATATTGTTTGTTTATAAATAGCTTGTTGTGATCCAGATACGATACAATTATACCTACACTATCATTCATTCAACATTCATTATCAACCAACTCTCGCTTCTCTTTCTAAGTTTTAAGGTCTACCCTCTTCTTTGTGACATATTAAAACATATCAAGAAAAAACACAAGTGTTTTACTCAGAAGCGAACCTCTCAATCTATCTCAATGGCAAGCCGATCCTTGGCGTGAAACGAAGGAAGCCCAACAAGCCGATCAGCCTTACAACCTGACTGGAGGCTTCTGGAGTCACGATCGAGGACGCTGCTCATGGTCCTTCGAGCCGGATTGCACCAGCAATCATCACCCAGGCCACCCCAGGAGAAAACAGCAATCATCACAGCAACCACCAGAGTTAAGTCAATCATTTCAACTTTCCCTCCTTACTGTGTTAAAACTTTTGCTGTTTCTCAATCATAACAGGCACGGATCTCTAATCATCTGACAATAGCGGACAACCTGAAGGCTCTCATAGCCAGAAGGGGTCAGATCAAAGGGCTGATAACGAAGTTTCAGTCATTGTTAGATGAAGACCAAACGGATCCGTCAATCATCCAAGTCCGATAGGCAAAAATCGAACCTTTGCATGACTTATTCATGGAAATTCAACTTAAAATCAGTTTGTGTGATGAAAGTTTAAATTTCAATTCGGATGATGAGACCGATCGCTTTGAAACAATGTATTTCAAGGCCATCTCCGAAGCAAAATCGCGTCTGACGAGCGATTCCAAACTTAATTCACATCAATCACAATTGAATATAAATTCCATAATTCAGTTACCAATTTTGAAACTACCTACTTTTTCCGGAACATTCTCTGAGTGGACTTGTTTCGAAGAATCTTTTCAATCATTAATTGAAGCAAACCATGAATTATCTGCAATTCAGAAATTTCAACGCTTCCAAATTATTAACATCTCTGGAAATCTCACAAAATAATTATCATATTGCATGGAATTTATTAACAGATCGATACGCAAATAAACGCTTCATAATTCAAAACCAAATCCAAGCTATATACAATATTGCAAACATTAAATTTGAATCTTCCAAAGAAATTCAAGCTTTTTTAGATCAAATTTCAATAAATTTACGGGCTTTGAAAAATTTAAACCTACCTACAGAACATTGGGATGCCTTACTAATTCATTATTTATCAACAAAACTTGATCCAATAACATCTCGTGAGTGGGAACCAATTCCTATTCCAGAACCAAATACTTACGTTCATTCTATGGAAACATTCATAAAGTATTTAACCGATAAATCTAATATGCTTCAATCTATTCCAAAGTCATCTGTAACAGCTCCTAAATCTGATAACATTAATAGCAAAAAACCAAATTTCACTTTTGTAACATCTCAAAATTATTGTTGCAATGTCTGTTCTGAAAATCATACTATCTATCAATGCCCTAAATTTCAGAAAATGACTCTTCAAGACAGAATAAATGCATCTAAGACTTATAAAATTATGTTACAACTGTCTAGGAAAGGGTCATTCTTACGAACAATGTCAAAGCAAATTCTGTTGCAAAACATGTAACAAAAAACATCACACTATGTTTCACAAAGAAGTTCAAACTGAATCTGAACAAGGTCCAATCATCTCCGCTACATCCATGGCAAACGAATCTCATGTCTTACTATCTACTGTTATTCTCAATGTGAAGAATGCGCAAGGACATTTCATCCAGGCCAGAGCTTTACTCGATTCTGACAGTCAAAGCAACTTCATTACCACAAAATTAGCTACGCAGCTAGGTGTTCAGCTAATAAAGTCAGATAGCCCAGTTACTAGAATAACCGGCGCATCATTCAACAGTAATTTCGAAACTAATATAACCATTGCTTCACAATATAAAAAACGTTTTGTAAAACAATTATCTTGCATGTGTTTAAATGAAATTACTCTAAATATTCCAGTACACAAGATCACCAGCAACGCAACAGCTACGCTCCCATCACACATGAAGCTAGCAGACCCAACCTATCATGAACCTGCATCAATCGACATCCTTCTTGGCTGTGACATGTTCTGGAGTTGCCTAGAACAAAGGCGAACAAACATCTCAGAAATGCAACTTCAACAAACCTCTTTCGGCTGGGTAATTACACACACCAGCTAACTTGGTATTTCTTTATTTTCCATTAAAGACAACAATGCCCTTCATGATCTCATGACTAAATTCTGGTATATGGAAGAAAACCTTTCTCATCCACCTCAGTCCTTGGAAGAAAAGGCTGTCGAATCCCACTTCATGGACACACATTACAGAAATGAAGATGGTATATTCGTCGTGGAGCTTCCACTCAAGGGAAACCCACAATACTTGGGTTCTTCGCTAAACGCAGCTACAAAACGATGGCTCTCCGTTGAACGGAAACTCTCACCTCCATTACAATTGCAATACTCTGAATTCATGAATGAATACTATGAAAAAGAATATAAGTGTTACCGAAATGATTTAAATAAATTGTTACTTAAATTAAAAACCACATACTATAATGATAAATTCAAAAACCTTTTTCAAGATTCAAAAAAAACATGGGACGAGTGTAATCAAATTTTAGGAAAGAAATGTAAAAATAATTGTGACCAAGTTGCCTACAAATATTTGATGAAAGATCAGACCAAAGAAAATGTAAATAATGATTTTGTTAATTATTTCTCTGATAGTGTTTGCAATATGTTACATAAATGTAATTACAGGACAACTGGGTTTGAACCAGAGGAGATGCCTCAAAGTATGTACCTACCAAGGGCCAAAATTTCTGATATAGAAAGCATTGTAAGACAACTTAAAAACTCTTCTCCTGGAATTGATAATATCAGAATGAACGATATTAAAAAACACATATCTACCTTAGGTCCAATTATAACCCATTTTGTTAATAGAATCATATTTGAGGCAAAAATTCCAGATGACTTAAAATGTAATATCATTCGACCCATTTATAAAGGCGGTGATCACACTGTATTGGGTAATTATCACAGACATAGGAATTAATAGACGAGAAGATAATGGCGAGGGGTAAAAATCAACTGTTGAAGAACGAAGGGCGTAAGGCTGACTGTGATTTGTCAATAAATCAATCTGACAGTAAATAGGCATCTCGCATTATAATATCACCATTTACTTCTTAAAAGTAAAATCTGCTTTTGAATGAATAGACATTTGTACATGGGAGCGCAAATTACTCGCCACGTTATGAACAAATTTGCGAAGTCCAAATTCGGCAAAAAAATTCGGTGGTATTTTCAGAGTCGAATATTTCGTTTAAGTATTTAGTTAAGACACTTTTATAAATGTTCATAATTTACTTCCCAGCAACCAACCAGCTTTGTGTTTCGCGTCCAGACGTTTCTCGATGTGATAGTATAATATGTTTCTAAAACTGATCTTTATTATACGATGTGAATATGCTTAAAATAAAGTAAAATAATGCTTATATATGGAATGTAATACGACAATTGGGTTTATTCTCTTTTCACATCTATTTTTACAAGTTTTCATAGTACAAGTCAACATTTTGCCGTGTTATTTCGTAAAATGAACCGATGATGCCTCGACCATAGTTCGCACAAGAATGATGACGTCACGTTTTCAAATTTCACTTGAGGCCATACGCCAGCACAGCCGGTTCCAATGGAACCGGTATGGGGAGTGGGGATAATACGCTTTTAATCACTTAGGGCAGGTCTACTAATATTCATATGTCTATGGTAATTATAGACCGATTAGTATTTTGCCATCACTCGAAAAAATCCTTGAAAAATACATTCAGCTGAAATTGATTAAATATTTAGAAGATTTTTCTATTATTGATACAAATCAACACGGCTTCCAGAACAAAAGGGCACTGAAATTCTAATTCAGAAGTTTGCCAGCCTAATTAATAATGAATTAAATAGTAAAAATCATGTATTAGTCTTATTTATAGATTATTCCAAGGCATTTGACACTATTAATCATATAAAATTATTAAAAATATTAGAAATCATAGGAATAAGAGGGAAACTTTTAAAACTCTTTGAAAATTACTTGAGCAACCGATACATGAAAATAAAACTTTTGAACACCTTAAGTAAACAAAGGAAAATATTAGCAGGCGTTCCTCAAGGTTCCATATTAGGCCCAATTTGATATATTATTTATGTATCTTTTATTAAGTACATTTTTAAACATGTAAAACACTTTGTATATGCGGACGATACTGCATTGGTGATTTCTCGCAGTGATTTGGAATTATGTATTGAACTATTACAAAAAGATTACATTGAACTTTTGAAATGGTCTCACGACTCTGGTTTAATTATAAATGCCAAAAAAACTAAATTGATACATATTAGATCACCCAATGCTAAGGCAAATATTATTACACCTGAAATAAAGACACACATTTCAAATTGCTTACATGTTGGTATTCCTGCAATATGTACATGTGAAAATATTGAACTGGTCACAGAGTATGTATATTTAGGTATTATTATTGATTGTTTTTTCAAATGGTACTTACAAATAAATAAAGTCTGTGAACGTCTGAGATCTATTGTTAATAGATTATATCAATTAAAATTCTATGTTCCAATACGTACACTTAGAATAATTTATTTATCACTAGCTGAATCTATTGTAAGGTATGGAATCACAGCATGGGGACTTTCATGTAAAACAAATATAAACCATGTTCAATCAGTTCAAAATTCACTAGTTAAATTATTAGCTCATAAAAGTTTATACGAACAAAGGCATAATATTCCATACCTTCATCAGAATCTTAAAATTTTCTCAGTAAGATCAATTCTGTGGTATAAAATTATATTTCAGCATATGAATAGCCCTATATACATAAATAGACTGGACCACACTTACAATACTCGTTTTACGATAAATGAAGGACTAATTGTACCTAAGCATTTAAACAAATATGGACAAAGAACACTGGACTACATGATACCTAGTTGCCTAAATATGTTACCTGCTGAAATAAAAAAATGTACAAATGTAAAAACAAATATTATGTTGAAAAATTGGCTCGCTGAAAGAAATAGTTTGCATTAGAGTCTGATACAAACTATAGGTAGATACTATCACTGTTGTGTATATGTTTTTATATTTTTAAAACAAATTGTTATTTTTTATTGTTATCACTGTTGTCATTAAGTAAAATGTAGGTGCAGCAGGACCACCGAAGCGAAAAGGTCAAACTGGTTTCTCCCAACTGCTTTTCTACCAACGGGTAGATATGCAAGTAAACACATATATGTAGGTGCAGCAGGACGAAAAGGTGCAGCCCAAAGATGAAATATTTACATTCATTAAATCATAATGGCATAATAGAGTAAAAAGTTCAGAACTTATTGTTTTTATTTTCTATTTGTATGAGGTTTTTTATCCAGTTAAGAATTTTTCCTCATAAAACACATTAATGTAACTTAAAATCAGTCTTGTAAATACAACCATCAGACGGTAATAGTAATAAGGCCAAATGAGCCGCAGCACTAGTTAATTAAAAACCTAAAGGGCATTGTTATAAGCCCTAGCTAGTTAGAGGATTACAAAAGAATTCATAATATAAAAACATAATAATTTGTTACGATAATTTTTGGTTTTCCAATTTTAAGAGAAAATGTAAAACTTAAATGGCCATAATCGGTGAAAGCCAAAATAAATAATTTAAAAAAACATTTAACAAATTGACATTGACATTTTATAATATGTAATAAGTTATCAATTAAAGAAAATAAATAAAGAGTTAAGAGTGAGATTGAAAGTCACCTTTATAAAAACTAACTTAACTAAAAATGCTTTTTCTCATCCTCTCTGCCGTCTCTCACCTTCTCGTAAGTCTACTTAATAATAACATAAGCTGCGTGAATAGCTGTGCTCTCTCTTCCCTGTCGCTCTCTCTTTCTCTCATTCTCTCTTCCCTGTCGCTCTCTCTTACTCTCATACTCTCTGCCGTCTCTCACCTTCTCGTAAGTCTACTTAATAATAACATAAGCTGCGTGAATAGCTGTGCTCTCTTTTCCCTGTCGCTCTCTCTTTCTCTCATTCTTTCTTCCCTGTCGCTCTCTCCTTCTCTCATTCTCTCTTCCCTGTCGCTCTCTCTTTCTCTCATTCTCTCTTCCCTGTCGCTTTCTCTTTCTCTTCTTCGCTCTTCCCTGTCGCTCTCTCTTTCTCTCATTCTCTCTTCCCTGTCGCTCTCTCTTTCTCTCATACTCTCTGCCGTCTCTCACCTTCTCGTAAGTCTACTTAATAATAACATAAGCTGCGTGAATAGCTGTGCTCTCTTTTCCCTGTCGCTCTCTCTTTCTCTCATTCTTTCTTCCCTGTCGCTCTCTCTTTCTCTCATTCTCTCTTCCCTGTCGCTTTCTCTTTCTCTTCTTCGCTCTTCCCTGTCGCTCTCTCTTTCTCTCATTCTCTCTTCCCTGTCGCTCTCTCTTTCTCTCCTACTCTCTGCCGTCTCTCACCTTCTCGTAAGTCTACTTAATAATAACATAAGCTGCGTGAATAGCTGTGCTCTCTTTTCCCTGTCGCTCTCTCTTTCTCTCATTCTTTCTTCCCTGTCGCTCTCTCTTTCTCTCATTCTCTCTTCCCTGTCGCTCTCTCTTTCTCTCCTACTCTCTGCCGTCTCTCACCTTCTCGTAAGTCTACTTAATAATAACATAAGCTGCGTGAATAGCTGTGCTCTCTTTTGCCTGTCGCTCTCTCTTTCTCTCATTCTTTCTTCCCTGTCGCTCTCTCTTTCTCTCATTCTCTCTTCCCTGTCGCTTTCTCTTTCTCTTCTTCGCTCTTCCCTGTCGCTCTCTCTTTCTCTCATTCTCTCTTCCCTGTCGCTCTCTCTTACTCTCATACTCTCTGCCGTCTCTCACCTTCTCGTAAGTCTACTTAATAATAACATAAGCTGCGTGAATAGCTGTGCTCTCTTTTCCCTGTCGCTCTCTCTTTCTCTCATTCTTTCTTCCCTGTCGCTCTCTCCTTCTCTCATTCTCTCTTCCCTGTCGCTCTCTCTTTCTCTCATTCTCTCTTCCCTGTCGCTCTCTCTTTCTCTCATTCTCTCTTCCCTGTCGCTCTCTCTTTCTCTTCTTCGCTCTTCCCTGTCGCTCTCTCTTTCTCTCATTCTCTCTTCCCTGTCGCTCTCTCTTTCTCTTCTTCGCTCTTCCCTGTCGCTTTCTCTTTATCTTATTCTCTCTTCCCTCTCTTTTCTTTTCTCCTCCATGAAAGACTTGCTATTGTTTTCATTTATCTTCGCTGATGCCATTTGTGCTTATGCGATTTTCTGTAAAAAAAAATATTATCAATCTTCAAATGTAATCAAGCTACTACATAGGAATAAGGCCACACATAATATGCAATGGTAAAGTAAGTTTTCCTCACCAACAAAGCGCCATTCTGCTGATCCATCAGCTTCTGAAAGACAGCTCTGCTCTGGTCTGAAAGATTTAATAACTCTATAAAGTTGATGTCTTTAAAAATGTTAATTGATCTTACGAACATTATGAAATACAATTTTATTTATTTATATGCATATAAATAAATAAAACTATTCATATTTTTATTTACTTCATATATACGATCATGCTTGGTTTTCCTGCGAACTTCCATTCGATGGATGTGAAGCTACTTGATTTGTATAAAGAATTACCTGCTACGAATCGAGGTCTCTGGGTTGACGCTTGGGGTGGGAGAGGAGTAGGTGTCTCTACTGTGGGAGGAGTGGTCGGCGGTGAAGGGCTTGGTTTAAGTATTCACCCAACACTCCACCACTGCCACATACACTCGGAACACACTGCTCCTCTACCACAATCTCTATCTCTTGCATCTCTAGAGCTACAGGAGCCTCATCAGCGTCATCAACTTCCGCCAGCCAGTCCCATCAGTGCCAGAAGAGATCTCTATTAAATAAATAAACATATCAAATTGTATCTCATGAAATTTTATTGTTTAGTAACTCATATTATGTAAACTAATTTGTGTATTCTCTCTGAATATCCTCTCTGCCAAAGGTATGTTGTGATTAACCGCTATACAATTCAACATGTGATACACAAAATCAGATGTGTACTTGTGAAACATGATATAGCACCATACAAAATAAATAAACTACGTACATCGTCATTTGGAAGGATTTTAGGCACATCTATTCCTTCAATGGACACTCTGCAATCAAACCTCCTACTTTTTGTTCTAACTCGGTGAGAAGTGTTCCCAGTTTGAACGCGGCCTCGCCGCATTTTGGCAATCTTCGTCCTTACATAGGATTTTAAAGTGGTCCACACCTGAAACGAATAATTCATTACAGAACATAAATCAAATGCACTAAAACATTGTTAAACAAATTGGATAAATCAACTTAATTTTTGCCATTGGGTTGTAGTCTTGTGTGGATCAGCATTATTAAAAGTTTGTCCGAGGTTTTCCCATAAATATCTTTTTCCGTGCATTCCAGTGAAGCAATGCGCGGCAAAATTCGGCTCCGCTATCACCGCATCTGCCAGCAGCATGTATTGCAAATTTGTCGTCTTTGTGTCCGAGGCATTCTGTTGATTGTCACGCGGAAATAGAATTTTTCGACAATTAACGACACGTTACCCACTATTCTTAGGTTTTAAAAGCAATGATTTAGAAGAAGGATAATAATACAATAAACTGTCTCACTTTTACAGGATTTGCTTACCTCATTTTAAACAATTTTGTCAAGTTTATTAGCAAACGAACACCAAAACGGTGACAACATAAATCAACTTGGGTGACAGTTGGCGGCGTTAGTTCGACAGCAAACATCACTTTAGAAGTGGTGAATGTGTAACAAAGTCATTACTATCCAGCGAGGTAAGTACCTTTTCACAAAACGTAAATCTTCGATAAATGGCTTATTTATGTCATTCATAAATAAAATAAGTAGTTATTAAAATGAATTATAATATAAAGTAATTTTTTTTAAAGTTTTAATTAGAAACCTTGCGTCACTTAATTATATTTCACCGATTTGTGTTTTCAAAAATCTGTTAACAATTTCGTAGATGCTCTTAACCACGCTTCTTTAGGATTTTTTACTAGGTCTCTCTAAAATCGAACTTGTAAAGAGACTGGGACACGGTCAAGCGGCTTGATCGCAAGCACGTAGTTTTTTTGTCTATTGTTGTCTATTGTTGTCTATTATTGTCTATGCTTAGCGGCTTGACAGCCCGCATCAAGCCTCTCCGTCAAGCATGGCCACGCCTTCCTGTGATTTCGTGGTGGTCTATGTATATGTACTTCTATGCCTTCCTGTCATTTCGTGACTCGCGGCAAAATGGAATCTGTCAAAGACAAAGCGTTCTTGGCTCTTACGTTAGCTTTATGTTTGAATAAAATAATGAAAAGAAACGAATTTGGTGTCAAGAATGGTACAAGTTAAGGTACCGCTTTACCCATGAGCATTTGCAAAGTGTATTACAGGCTACAGCTATTTTTTGTATGAATATCTTGTGCGGTATTCATACAAAAAATATGTTTTCTCCATTGAAAATTCAGAAAATTATTTATTCTACAGTTTGATTATTAATGAACCTGAAAACCGCTGTCATAATTATTAAAAAATACTAAAATACTTCCAGAATTTTTAAATTAGATGGATTTCTACAAATTGAACACAAAAACAATAACTAAGTACCTATTTTATAACAATTTTATTCAATTTATATCATTGTTTATGATACGTGATATTTATTTGTCTATTGTCGTTTGTCTATTCCCACAAAAATATAAATTCGCATCAAGCCTCGCCGCAAGCACGTAGAATTGCGCAATGCTTGCAAGCCAGCTTCGGTACACGGTCAAAATGCTTGACACAAAGTGCCATAGACAATAAACTACGTGCTTGCGATCAAGCCGCTTGACCGTGTCCAAGTCCCATAAGGATATCAGAAGATCTGGAATCGCTTAATAGTTAAGAAAATATGTTACAAGCGACAGACTGCTAGCTTTCGCAAACGATAGCAGTCGTTGACGAATGCTATCATTTAGCTGCAATTAAAGTTTTACGGTTGTGTCGCGAACGTCAAAGTTTACGCCATTCCAGGACAACAAACGGAGTTCTTCCCGAACTTTTAAAAATTTGACAGATGTTTGCAAAATAAAATGCAGAGAAAAACGCATCGATATTGTAAACAAAAAAACTTCTATGGTTGTAATCTGTCAAATGTCAAACTGTCTAATTTCTGCGAAGTTTTACGAAATACTAAACAAAAGTTGTCACTATAATTTTATAACATTATTTAATAACTGTTAAATCTCCTATTGAAGTTTACCTTACATCACGACTCTTGCAAGTGAATCGTAGTCAAAGAGAGATGTATTAATTACGTTAATATTGACAGAAGAAATTGTTCGTTTTCCAGCATTCTTCCATACAATTCTTGTGTCAACCCAACAACATTATAGACATGTTGTAGATACCTCAAAGAGGCAATCGTAAGATATGGTAAATGCCGTCCTTTCGATTTAGTACTCCACTCCAAACACGAGTAAAAACCAAGCAAATTACTTATTAGAAATAATAGAATTATTTCGATTGTTTCCTAATGATTTTAAGCACCATTAGAGAAAGTGAGATAGCGAACATAGTGACACATACGTGTAAGAAGGATGATTTACTGGCAGTAGGTCATCTCATACAGCGTGTCGTATTCGCCTTAGTGGAAGGGAGTTAGCGTATCTTGTCGTATTCGACACAACTTTTAAGTGCGTAAAAACTGTCCCGTCCTATATCTATTTCATTTATACCTTTGATTATATAAATTTCTAGATTGAGCGTTCGAGCGACGAAACGCCAAAAAAAATATCAGCGAACTGTTGGCTGATAAGCTCGTTCAGTCCGCTCAGATGCGAAACTATCGCTGTGCGGTAAACACGTGTTGTGTGACATTTGAAAATGACGATTTGCGCTATAACAGTGTGCAGAAATTACAAAGGACGATTGAAAATAACTAAAAATGTTACCTATCATAGGTAAGTTACCTTTTCAAAGCCATATAATAACCATTTAGTTAAAGAAACAATTCAGTTTTAATAGTGTAATTTAGTCTTGACAACGCCATATTTTGACGCATTGTTTACAGGGTTGCCTGTTCTTCAAATTAAAATACCCACATAAGGTAAAAATTGCAAGGCGCAAATGACGCCGTTCTATTTATAAAGAACATTAACTTTAAATTCAGTAAATTTAAATGATTCATCTCTTTAAGAAATATAAGAATCTAGTAAATAAAAAAATTTCCCATGAGTGCGTTGTTAATATTAAAATAGGTTTTAATAATTACCCAAAGTACACTATATATAATAATATTATAAATGTGAAAGTTTGTCTTTGTGTTTAAGTGTTTGTAAATTCTTCGCGTTGACACTATATTTAAAAAAGTTATGACTTCGAAATTTTTTTATCTATTAAAATTACAAAAAAATGTGACAGGTTGAAAAAGGAAGCGTATTTCTTGTTTATTTGTTAAAAATAATCAAATAAAAATAAATCTCTTTTAACAATGATTTTCTTTTCATTTATATCATTATATTTATGTAGAAAACTATCTTACTTAAATGAATTCAAAATTAAACGAATTATAGGTCCCGCAAAATCGAAACATATTTTTTCCCAACTTTTTTGGGAAATACTAGGGAGCTGGTATCACTCAATACGCCTACAGTGACGTTAAGCGCTTACGTCAACGATATTAATTGCGTATACTTGTGTGCGTGACACGCTTTCAAATCTGGCCTATTCTTTCTGTCGGAATAACAGTGCGACACTCTATCTAGACATTTACATAATCAAAGATTTATACACACATATTCTTTAAATGTCCGCCTTTTTCTTACACGAATGGACGTTTGAGTTGAGAATTTACTAGAAACGAAAATGCTTTTGTGCTAGGACCCGGGATCTCTGTTTTACTTCAACTTATTGTATTGTATTTAATATTATAAAATTTTGTTTGCTTGGAATATTCTGTCAAAACAATGATATCTTGTATGAAACTGGTATTTGAAATAAGGGGTACATATTGTGACTATCTTGACCTTAAAGTTGACACTTCATATCTGTTGATCTGATCGATAATTTAAATGCTTTCCCGTGCTCATTGGATAACGTTACAACTATGTTTGTTTCAGGTATATATATTTGTTTGTGCGTTTACCAATTACCAAACCCTGCAACAGCGGTGCCATGGATCTAGTATATCCAGAAACTGTTTCCATCAAAACGGAACCAGGGCCCCAGGAAGAAGGCGGCGGTGAAATGCCGTACACTTATATGGATTTCGACCTCCCAGATGTAAAGAAAGAATGTTTGCGATATGCGGAAAGTACTCAGACAGCCAGTGAGTTGCATTGATTATGTTAAATAAATTGTATTAGACCGGTCGGTGGCTGAGTTGACATCGCGCTTGGGTCCCACCCAGGCGTAGTGTGTTCAATTCATCGGCTGGCTAAGTCTTCCATAACAACACAAGCAACTTTTTCCGCTTACTGTGGTGGTAGTTGGAGATTTTAAAATGTTCTCAGATTATTCGTAACCCGGGAATGTTTGTTTCTTTAATAAAAAAATAAAAATACAAGTCCATTTTGGATTGCCATGGCGACAGAAAATTATATGTGTTAACGCTGTCCTCTTTAGTGAGTTATTTTAGTTTTTACCAGATTTTTTATATCTTTGCCGGAAACAGCCAAAGTTTTGTGTGTTACGTATAGTTTTTATTATGTTATGTTATGAAATTTTGGTAATATTGTCTTTTTTGTTCTTAAATCCATTTTGTAATTTTGTGTCTGAATTTATTTTTGTTTTCCTCAATTATATTTTCAGGTGTTAGACTGTTGAAAGCTTTTAAGGCATGGTATTCATAGCGTATTTGTCCAAAACTTGTATTTACCGTCGGAGTTTTTATGTTTTCTTTGTACGCTTGTCTAACTGGTCTGTTAGTGATATTTTGTGCATGTTGAAATTTGTTTGTTTGGTCAAAAATGTAGTTTAGTAGTGTTTTAACGTATAATTGGCGAATATCTAGTACGTCACAACTGTTGAATATTTGGTCTGTATCAGTCAGTCTATGTTTTTTTAATATTACCTTTCAGATCGGTTTCTGTGCGATTTCTAATGAATCGATAGCCGTGTTTGTTGCTCTTCCCAAGCATTTATTCCATATTTTATAAATGATTGGCAAAGTGCCAAGTATATTATTTTCAATTGTTTTATTTTATATATATTTCTTATGTTTAAGAAAATATGTATTGTTTTGAGGAGTTTAAAAATACATATTGATGGAAGAAAACATCATTCCATTGAATTAAAAACAACAACTCCACACTGAAAATACTCAAGAGCAAATGCTTATTCCTTCTGAAGCGGACATTCAGGGTCGTTCTTATTACTTTTCTTAAAATAACCTTGAACTCTGTTCACTTATTTCTCACTTCTGCAGGGTTAAGCAATGATTTATTTTATTGTTTCTGTTTTAAGTTTTTTTTAAATGAGTTTAACATCGATGATCAATGTACGTACATTTTGTTTTATAGCTTGCATTAATTTGGAGACTATAACCGTCAAGGAGGAACTCGGACGCCGAGAAGATAATGATGGGGGATTCTATTGTATGGAAGTTGACATAGACCTGCCGGATGTAAAAAAGGAACGCTTAGAACGCTTTGAAAGAATTGTCCAGTCCGGTAAAAACACTTATTTTTTCTGAAATTTAACAATTCTGCCATCGTTGTTTTCAATTTCTGTGCTTTCTTACGCCAAGTGTAGATATTAAGTCATATAATGCCTTTATAATCGTATTACTCTCTTTTTTTCTACAGATCAGAAGGTGCATCCTGTGGAGAAACAATTATTTTGTCCTCATTGTACCTATTCCATTTCTCATAAGTCGAATTTCAAAAGGCACTTACGCATCCATATTAGAAAAAAACATTTGTCATGTTCGGTGTGCAACAATTTATATTCTCGAAAGAGCAATCTGATGAGACACATGCTGACTCACAGACGAGAAAAACCTTTTTCATGTGCCGAGTGCAACTATTCTTGTTCTCAAAATGGCCATCTGAAGCGCCACATGCTGACTCACACTGGAGAAAAACCTTTTTCATGTTCTGAGTGCAACTATTCATTTTCTCTTAAAGGCAATCTGAAGAGCCACATGCTGACTCACAGTAGAGAAAAACCTTTTTCATGTGCCGAGTGCAACTATTCTTGTTTTAAAAATAGCCATCTGAAGCGCCACATTCTGACTCACAGTGGAGAAAAGCCTTTTTCATGTTCTGAGTGCAATTATTCATGTTCTCGAAGGGGCAATCTAAAGAGCCACATGCTGACTCACAGTGAGAGTCGAGAAAAACCTTTTTCATGTTCCGAGTGCAATTATTCTTGTTCTCAAAATGGCCATCTGAAGCGCCACATGCTGACTCACAGTCGAGAAAAACCTTTTTCATGTTCCGAGTGCAATTATACTTGTTCTCAAAATGGCCATCTGAAGCGCCACATGCTGACTCACAGTGGAGAAAAACCTTTTTCATGTTCCGAGTGCAATTATTCTTGTTCTCAAAATGGCCATCTGAAGAGCCACATGCTGACTCACAGTGAGAGTCGAGAAAAACCTTTTTCATGTTCTGAATGCAATTATTCATGTTCTCGACGAGGCACTCTGAAAAAACACGTGCTGACTCACAGTGGAGAAAAATCTTTATCGTGTTCCGAGTGAAATTATTCTTGTTCAGGAAGTGGCCAACTGAAGTACCACATGCTGACTCACAGTGGAGAAAAACCTTTTTCATGTTCTGAATGCAACTATTCATGTTCTCTTAAGGGCAATCTGAAGAGCCACATGCTGACTCACAGTGAGAGTCGATAAAAAACTTTTTCATGTTCTGAGTGCAACTATTCATTTTCTCTTAAGGCCAATCTGAAGAAACACATGCTGACTCACAATGGAGAAAAACCTTTTTCATGTTCCGAGTGCAATTATTCATGTTCTCAAAATGGCCATCTGAAGAGCCACATGCTGACTCACAGTGGAGAAAAACCTTTTTCATGTTCTGAGTGCAATTATTCATGTTCTCGAAGGGGCAATCTAAAATCCACATGCTGACCCACAGTGGAGAAAAACCCTTTTCAAGTTCTGAGTGCAATTATTCATGTTCTCAAAATGGCCATCTGAAGAGCCACATGCTGACTCACAGTGGAAAAAAACCTCTTTCATGTTGTAAGTGCAACTATTCATTTTGTCGAATGGTCTCTCTGACGAGACACAATCTTAAACACCATGGAGTAAAACGAACCAAATAAGAAATAATTTACAATCGTTAGTAAAGCTAAGGTTAAGAATCTTCATTTTATTTAATATTTTTTGGAAGCAGCTTTGCAACTCACACAGCTCGTGCATCTGAGAACGTTAAAAGTGTATCTCAATTTTGAAGAAAAAGTGAAAATACGGCCAACAAGAACGAAACTATTTATGTCGTGAAGAACGATAATGCCGGCCTATTGGCCGTGTCTTATTCAAATTAAACTAAATGACTTGACATTTCGCAAAAAAGATACTCAATATCCAGACCAAGCTATCCTGGTTTAATAGCCAGAAATGATAAAACTCTACTACATCGCAATCAATTATCTGACTCTCGCAGTGAACTCGAGCCGGTGATGTTGCACGATGAAACTGATCTCTCAAACAAATATATTTATTCATCATCAAAGTTTCGCTTAACGACAGTGGATGCACTGTAACCGAAGGTACATAAAACTAAAACATACCCATTATTCTCACTAAATATTGTATTTATATTCGTTTTTTAAGACATCTTCTGAAAGTAAAGCAAAATGGGTGATTTGTTATTAATATTGTTAATTTGATTTTTGGAATATGGTTATAATATTTCATTTGTGTTTGTTGTCTTTGATTTTTTAATGCTTTATTCTTTGTATCTCTCGAGCCTTTCAGATTATTATTGTGACAATAATAATACTATATCAGTTTTCGAAATTGTACAAAAAAATCTAATTATTATTCCACGTACCCACCTTCCTATGAAAGCCAGCGAAAAATAATAAATTAATGTTATAACTTATAAGTGCACATATTTCAATTCGATAATATAAACATTATAATTAACACTATAAAATAGAAGTAGGCCGAGTGGCCCAGTTGTAGCATTGTGAACGATGTCATTCTACTTACTTCATTATGAATTCTCTTTTTCTTAATAAATGTAAAAATTAATTTGTTTATTTACATGTTTTTTTTAAATAATCATATTTCCTTAAATCATTATTGATTACAAACACTATATATTCTTCATCTTGAGGCTCACCACTCTTTTAAACACAAGCACTTGCTTCTATAGAAGAAAAACATTTAAAAATGAATAGCGGTGAAAATTAAGTTGACGAATTATTTTAGTTAAAATAAATGACTAACTCTGTAAATTGATTACTTATTTAATAAAGAATAAAAATTGTTTGAGACAAATATTCATTTTATAATATGTTGGATGCACCTATAATCCTTTAGTATTTTATGTACAAATTTTTAAAATAATAGCGAATCCATCAGTATAAGTGAACGTATGTCTGTCGGTATGAAAAAGACAGGCATATCTGAGTGGGACAGCATGACCGAGACGTATAAAATGCCATCTCTGTTGTAACTCGTCCTCTGTTCATTAGCCAACTTTTATATTGTCCATTGTATCAATACTTGTAGCTACTTGAATAAAACCAAATAGTAACGGAGTACCCACATACTTTTATCACAAAGAAATCTGGATGATCAGCACGGAAAATCACCACTGTTATATATTTTTTTATATAACCAAAAATGTAATATAATTTTCAAAATTTTATTTATGTATCAGATGTACAAAAAAATCACAATTTATCGCAAATTTAGCCCCGAAAGATCAACATCAAAGGAAATCAATAACAATCCAAAAAGTTTTAAATTGTTAACGAATACTCTTTTAAAATGAAAGCATACTTTTAATCAATTAAAATAAATGTTCCCATATCGAATTATGGATTATGCTTTAACCCTTTCGTCCCGGAAAGAAAAAAATCACATTGGATCCGAAGCGGGGTCACTCAGTCCCCCAATTTGTTTTGCTTATTAAAAGGTGTTAATGACATAATTCGATGAAATTTGTTTTGGTTATAATTAGAGGGAAGTATATATTACATATTTCAGTAGTCATTATCAAAATCGTTTCATAAATAAAGTCATAATTAATGTTCTAATGAATTTAGACCATAACGCATATGTTTTCAAAGAAAACAGAGAAGGCGGGTACGTAGCAAGCATCGCGCCTCGTTTCCGAATCTCGACTGCCGATTGGCGATTAAGCGTCGACGTGGGTGGCTAGTTGCTTGCATAGGGTGGTCTGTAAATGATGGATATATATTTTTTACTTTTATAGTTTATGAAAACTACTACGTACTACTAAACTAGGTACGGATGTTAAATATTTTGAAACAAATGTTGTATGTTGATATTTAATGTAGGTATTAAATTATTTTATTTCTACAATTATTCTTATTATTATTATGTATCTTTTCTCGGGAGATTTTTCAATGTGGATGAGTGTTTCAAGCTAATTATTATTGCTTATAAATAAATGTTACCCTTTGTGCTATGAAAAAAAATTCTTGTCTTAAACATTAGTTTACAAAAAAAAAAAAATAATTAATATCTTATTTCTGATTGTTTTTATTATAATTTCATTTAGAGTATCATCTAGCATCGTGCCGCAGTTAACCTGTAATCATAAATGATGCGTTTGCTTGAATAGGTATATATTGAGTTTATAGTTTTTCACTGATCCATTTATGTAGGTATGTTTTACATTTTTAACGGTGAATGGTTTTGTTTTGTAATGTTTTATCAAATAAAATTGTAAAAAATAAGGTATTTTTAAAGTATTGAAATCCAATCTTGAAATAAATATTTTTTTATTGTAGCCTGAGAATTCCCCGTTTTTGATAAACAATATTTATGAGAGATCTGGAAACGGTATTTATAAACTCGTAATAGGATACATATGAGAAACCGGAGAATTTCTCTCTTTTTCTTAGTAATGACGGCCCCCATGGTCAAATGGTTGAGATTCTGGGTCGCGGGTTCAAAATCCCAGCAAGCGCAAATTAATTCAATAATTATGTGATATTTCATAAATAATTCATAAAATATAATGCATTTAATATAATATATTTTCCGCACGGCCAAGGATTCGAAATGCGTTCAGTATTGCCCTGAACAAAAACCACCATTTAGAATAGAAACGTCATCATACTAGGAGGCTATCTCTTTTATGGTGACCATTTATAGGGATTGATTAAATAAACTGAAAATTGCAAAATTATAATAGAAAATAGAAAAAGACATTCGTAATATAAAACATAATTTTAATATAATTTTAAAATATCTTACACACATAATATCGTAGTAAAATGAAGAAATTTACAAAAAGACAAAAAACACACCTCAAAATATTATATTTTTACAAAAATACACCTCAACATTTTGGAAACACATAAGGTAGGTACCTACTTTATAATAAATGAGTTTTATGAAACAAACATTAGATATTAGCAAAAATTATTACACATATAGTATAATGAACATACCTATTACTGGTAAACAAGACATGTCGATCATCCAGTTGATTAGTCAGACATCTCTAAATACAAAGTTTTGAGATAATGAGGAAAGCAATGTTCGAATGCTCGCCATAAACCAAATATTATTTACATGTGTCTGTATTTTATAAATTAAATATGCTATAAAAAAATAACACCGGGAAGTATAACGGTTCGGTACATTAGTACGACATTTTTAAATTTTCTACAAATAACCCAGAAAACATATCTTTTGTTTGTTTTTTCATTTTACATATAACTGTATACTCAACTCAAATTCCGATTCTTCGGAGATGTCTGACTAATCAACTGGACGATCGTTATATTTACATATTATACACAAATCGCGTGATGAAAATCACAACTTGAAATGTAAGATATTTACTCTTTATCGTATTATTACAAAGAATTTTTTTTCTTGAGCCAGTGGAATGTAACATATACACACGGCACGAGTTCCCAAAATTGAAGATGAAATAAACGAAAATTATAACCTAGCTAGAAGACAATAACTTTTTAAATAAAAATTCACAATTTTTAAAAACACACACAACACGATGAAAGTTAAACCCAAACAACATGGAATAAAATCAGCATTATTAAATAGCGAATAATTCTGTCAGCTATTAATTTTGGTACATACATATCCCAAACTTTAATTTATTGGTAAATCGAATAAATATACTCCAGAATAAATTGTATGAAAAAATGAAATGCAAAGTGATTACCAAGAAATAATCTAATCTAAAATTGGGATCATATTTATAAAAGAAGACAAAACAAAAACAAGCTGACGTTAACAACACAATTTTTGCGTAATTTGATGGAAAAACATAAAATATAATGTTATAAGAAGGTACAGTAACTATTGGATATGATGTCCGGTTTTTGACAACATTTCACTTGTAAGATATTATAGCGTAATGACTCCTGGATATATACTTATTGCACAAGACTGCAAAAGTGAACTAGATGTTCTGGAAAACATTGTAAAATTGATATCAAGTTATCAATAAACAATCGCATAAATTAACAATTTCCAAATGACCACTACGCTTTGAGCAATTGAAACCTTTATACATAAATTTAAATGGAAAATGAGAAAAGTGCACCACGTCTAAAACAGTAGAGGGACTTCTTATAAAAAAGTGATAAACAGAGAAATGATTAAAAGCACAAAAGATACGGTCGAAAAATGTTTGTTTTCTTATAGAAAAATATGTTGTTCATTTACCAAATGTTAGTAAGTGACTACATGCACTATCATGAATGCTTTAATTATTTAAAATACACGTAATTTATTATTAAAAACTATAATATTAATATGAAATAAACAAAACGGATTTTTATGCAAAATATTTTCCAACGTGATCATTTTAAAAATGAAACAATTCGACTGAGAATACACCAAGATTACACAAACAACCAGTACACTAATTGAGTTTATGTAATCAAATGAACGTGAACAAATTCTAAAATACTAGACAAACCTAAAATTACAGATCATGGCACCATTAGTATAGTGATGACTTGAAAAAGAAACAGCAAAAATACTAGAAAAAGTGAATAATAGAAGAAATTTCTAAAGGTCGGATATGCTTATTACAAAAATGACAGATTGTTTGTTAATTTTAAAGTTCTATGAAATTTCTATTCAAGTTCTGTTATGATATCAGTATAGGCCAGGTACTTCACAGAACTGAAATAATATCGGAACTTGAATAGAACTTTCGCAGAACCTGAAAATTAACATCAAAATTTGATGAATTGTTTAAAATCTGTCAAAAGATCCGTCCTAAGCAACTTTTATTATTTTAACAACATTCATTATTGGCATTGTCCTTGATAGTTTTACAGTTAGTACAAAAATTTTCTTGGACCCTGTGCAGAACACAAATAGATTTCCAGCAAGTATAACAACACAGCTTAGTTTTTCTATCAATGTTGCGCGGGCAAAGATAACACCGTCTTCGTATTGCCTTTGTAGGTAAAACTTGTACTTCATTTAATACAATATCGTCGCTTGTGCTCGGCATAACTTTTTCAAATAATTCGAAGCCGTATTGCTGCGCTTTGTGAAATTTTACACCGCTTTCTTTTCTACTTTTAATGTTGTTTTTCACTAAGTCCATGGCCAACTCCCTGATAAAGATTTTTCGTCTGCTTCGGTCATTTGAATGCCATTCTGGATATTTAGTGATCCAAATAACATAAGCATTCAAGGCAGCCATATCTAAAATCTCCATGAAAATACGAAATGGCCACCTTCTTGTCGACCTAACGCAGGAATATTCCCTTGTCATTTTGTCCCCGGTGTCTACAGCCCCCTTTGTTGAGTTGTAATGTAATATTATATCTGGCTTTTTTGACTCTGACGCTGATGAAATTTTGTCGTCGTGGAATTCGGTTGAAAGAAGAGCCACTGCACTCTTCTTTTTCGGCACATAAGAAACAATTGTAAGTGCATCGGTAAAACCAAAAAGGCTTGTATGTAATTCCCTTTGCGGAGAAGGTAAAAATTCTTTTGGAATTTCTCTTTTATTCGACCTCAATGTACCAGTCAGCGTCAAATTATTATCCAATAATTTATTGGCAAGAGGTATTGACGTGAAAAAGTTGTCTGTCGTAACACCTCTTCCAGAACCGTAATATGGTGCTACTAAGTCAGTTACGACTCGTAACCCCTGATTTACTTCTCGGGCATTGCCAATTTTGCCCGTGTATACTTGAGTATTTAAAATAAAGTTTTGGCATCAGCTGCCACCCATATTTTAATTCCGTATCGTCCAGGTTTGCTTTTCATGTATACACGGAAAGGACATGATCCCCGGTACGTCGCCAAACGTTCGTCTACGGTGATGTGGGAATCCGGGGAGTAATTTCTAGTGCAAGCTGCGTTAAATTTTTCATAAATTGATTTTATCGCCTCCAGTTTTGTCCCACTTTGTGCGATTCTTTCGTGCCTAGTCACTCTATCATCAAATCGTAGAGTACTAAATAAGAATGCAAATCTATCTCTAGACATAGCTGCTGTATAAAAAAATTGCCTAAATAGATCATTCGTTGTCCACAACTCTTTCAACTGCATCTTTCTGCAGCGGTTTCTCCCAGCAGCAAGCAATATGCCGATAAAGGATTTAATTTCATCCGTAGAAATTGATGCATCATCGGCTGTGCCCTTGTTTTCCCTCACACAAAAACGTTGGGTTTCAGTAACTATTTCTTTGAGAATATCGTCAGTAATAAACAATGAAAATGCGTCTCCAATAGATGAAATATTTTTGCTTTCATTTGTCAGGCCAGGACGAGAGTAAACAATATTGTGTTGCCTACTACGGGATTGTGTCGGAGGAACGGAACTCCACTTAAATCCAGATTTGGAAGTAAAAGATTTTTCTTCCGTTTCATCAGTAATCTTTTCGGCATCTTCGTCAGAGGTGTCGGATTCACTTTCAGAAGAACTTTCAAAAGAAACATGATCTTCAATGTCCGATGTGTTTTGAATGTTTTCAAATTCAAAATCACTGTTTGACTCATCACTACCAGAGTCTTTCTCTAATAACGCTCGCACCTGCTCAGCGTTTAAAAATTTTTTGGGCATTTTTTTAGAATTGTGTAAATTTAAAAAGTAAGTAGGTAAACTTGATATCGTAACTGAATCTGCAATCAGAGCCTGCAATCTGTAATCAGAAAAAAGTAATTATGTAGCATCAACCCACTTACTTTTCAATAATAACTAACTAAATATCTAATCATCACGTCGTTTCCCGCAGGGGTACCTAGGCAGAGAGGACAGACCGCCAAAAACTCGGTCTTGGTACACACTCTTTGCCTCATTCACATTCATATATCGTCTCATATATATATATATATATGAGACGATATATGAATATATATATATACAGTCAAACTTGGTTATAGCGAGCACAAAAAACTAAATTTTCTCCTTAGAGCGATTACTCGTTTTATACAAAATAGGTTTTCTAAAAGTCGTAAGTACCTACCTACCTGCCCCTACTATTAATATATGTGTAGTGTATTAGAAAACAACACTTTTATTCATAAAATTTATAATCAATGATTGTTTTTAATTTTTCGTTTTCCCGCTCCACAATTCCTTTCTCAAAACAATCAACACATTATAACTACCTTCACCTGGTTCGAGGCTTCCAAGAAAAATAACATTAAATTGCCAGTCGTAATATAATCAATAGCATGGGCATATTGTAATTTTACTCATTGCACTTACATCAGCCTTGCATTATTTGCAGATTTCCACATTTCTCATACGATCAAATATGGTTTTACCACACATACTCCTCAGGGATCTCATATCAACAGCATTCAGTCTACTTTCATCATCATCATCTGCCAGTTCCATGCCTCACTGCCATACATCAGGGTAGGTACAAGCATTCCACTGTGGACTACTAGCTTCGCTTCTTTAGACAGCTTTTTGTTGGCGCCAACGGAATTCAGTCCTCCATTAATGGAGTTACCTGCATTTACCCATCTTTCAATATCTCTATCAGCCTTCCCATCTGAGATTGATATTCTCAAAATATCTCAAATCGAAAATTTATGCATCAAAAAATAACCATGGGTGCCTTCCGTTGATTATGTGTTTACATTTTTATGTTTTTAATGATCTATCAAATAACGAAGATAAAATAAAATAAATAACAAAAACATCTTGAAATTATTATTTCACATAAAGAAAAGAATTAAATGATACTTTTTTGTTAATTATAATTAATGTAAGACTAAATTTAACGCTTCTTGAGGTGAATTTTCACAAAAACGGCGCTATTTAAATCATATGGTCATATTCTAATGCGTGAAAAACTAGTAGGTACTATTAGTACTACTAGTAGTACGATTATTCTATAAATTGTATGGTTTGAGCAATGGAATACATAATGTTTACATGAAAATAAATTTAGAATTAATATAATAATTTTTATCATAAAATAAAAGAATATGGGAACCAAATGAACATTTTGAGTAAAAACGCAAAAACAAGCTGCAATAATATGCAGTTATAATAATAATACACCGAGAAATTTTGACACTGATACCATCAATAAAAGCAAACTATTAAAATGCAATATTTTAATATTGTGGAGAATAAATAATGTTTATGAATGTAAGTAAGTCCAAAGTCATGGTATTTGAAAGAGAGAGTATGAAAACAGTGTGCAATATAGTTGTGAATGATGAATACTTGGAGCAAGTGGATGAGTTTGTGTATTTGGGAAGTATGTTTACGAGAGATGGGAAGGCTGATAGGGATATTGAAAGAAGGGTGAATGCATGTAACTCCATAAATGGTGGGTTAAATGCCGTAGGCGCCAACAAAAAGCTGTCCAAAGAAGCAAAGCTGGCAGTCCACAATGGAGTGCTGGTACCTACCCTGATGTATGGCAGTGAAGCATGGAACTGGCAGAGGAAGGATGAAAGTAGGCTGAATGCTGTAGAGATGAGATCCCTGAGGCGTACGTGTGGTAAAACCATGTATGATCGTGTGAGTAATGTGGATATCCGCAAAGAATGCAAGGCTGATGTGAGCGTAATGAGTAAAATTAAGAAAGGGACCCTCAGATGGTTTGGGCATGTAGAGCGAATGAATGAAGAAAGGAGCGTAAGGAGAATATATGACGCAAGTGTGAATGGTGTAAGAAGTAGGGGACGCCCGAGGAAGACATGGCACGATCAAGTGAATCAGATACTTGAGTCGGGTCATGTCAAGAGTCAGAAAAATAGAAGAGTATGTATGAGACGATGTATGAATGTGAATGAGGCAAAGAGTATGTGCCAAGACCGAGTTGTTTGGCGGTCCGTCCTCTCTGCCTACCCCTGCGGGGAAACGGCGTGATGGTTAGTTAGTTAGTTAGTTAGTTAACACCCCTGAAACATTTACTTTTATACGCCATTGCATAAGATAAATGTACTTACCAATCTGGAGACGCCCGTAGCACTGTGAAACTGGTCCGTTCCCAAAGAGAATTATTTAACACCAAAACACAAGTTAGCAATAACCGAAAACACTATTTATTCGCTGCAGTCTTCAACCATACTGTACTTTAAACTTTTGAGCAAGTTCTATCTTCCAAATTCCAACAAATTTAAAAAAATAATTGTCTCTTTCTGGTCTATTTGTATTTCATACGACAAACAGAGACGGATGCAATTTTAATTGTGTTCCTAAAATGTGTTGCTCATAGAATGTATAAGGACACCTGCGCCGGATGTTACCCAGACGAAATGGTCTGGGACCGCCAAGTGAATATCTTAGTATTTCAAAAGGACATATGAGAAGCGCTGTGTCACCGATTCGGATTAAGTCCTTTCCATTAATAACTAAGAAATTACTTACTATCCCTTAAAAATTGTCCAGTTACCGCCTCTCCCATTTCAATTCCGGTCAATCATTAAGTAAAGCAAAATGGTAAAGTGATAATAAGAATACTAGCGTGACTCAATTATAACGGTATAGCCCTTTTTATTACAATGCAAAATTTATCTTTCGGCTACCGGCTTCGGCAGGATCTTCGTCCAGTTCGTGGAAACGATTATAAAGTCCCGCCCCGTAAAAAATATTCTATCAGATTTAGATGTAATTTATTTAATATCTTAAAAAGTAGTAATGCGATATAAATTTTTTAAATGCAGATCGATAGCTGAATAGTTTTTCTAAGATTACCTAAATTATTTGTTATATGGTGTAAAAAACCATCTAGATACAGCTTAAAACTCTAGTTAGTGTAGAATTATAACCCCGGTCCGGGGTGGAAGTGTTAAGGCCGCGTTTAATGGGGAAAGTCTTTTGGCTTTCTTTTTGTAATAACTTCTCGTTAAGTATTGGTTTTTAATCCTCTGTCCTCGTTAGTTGTTATCTGAAAATATCTTTATTCCATTCGTCCATAAGACCATAGTGCTCATCAAAATATGTGCCGTAGAACTTTGGTATTAAATATACAAAGATTATTGTACGAAAGATGTGTTGCGAAGGTTAAAGATGTGTTCGGTGTTAACCCTTTAAATATTTGGAAACCAAATTCATAGATGTCTGGGACCAAATTTGGTCTCCTAAAATTAACGGGTTGAAATTAAACTATGTAACATTTTGTGATAGATTCATTCTGTTGCGGGGATAAAACTATTGTGAATAAATTTTGACAATATTTTATATATCACACAAGTAATAAATCAAAACAGACACAGCAATCATTACTTAATTAATCGTGACACGAAAGGATTAAGTTGTTTTGATTAGCTCATTAAAGATATGTATGTAGTAGACTGCCTGAGTTATATCAGGTGCGAATGCATCGAGAATCATCCAGGGGGTAGGTAGATGGGCAGTACCTACGGTGTGCTCTAGTACATTCCCATGCTATTCAATTTGCACCAAAGAACGTTCCCGAACATTTTAGTTACTATCGCTACAATATGTTGCCGAGTACAAATGGGAATCTCCGACCAGACACGTGCTGACTCACAGTGGAAAAACCCTTTTTTTATGTTCTGAGTTCAACAATTCATGTTTTTGGAAGGGATGTGTAGACTGAATGCTGTAGAATTGAAATTCCTAAGGCGTATGTATAGTAAAACCATGAATAATTGTACAAGAAATGTGGAGATCCGCAAAGAGTGCAAGGCTGAAGTAAGCGTAATGAGTAAAATCAAGAAAGTGACGATTAGATGATTTGGGCATGTAGAGCGAATGAACGAAAAAAGGCATGTAAGTAGAATATATGCAAATGTGAATGGTAGCAGAAGTCGGGGACGCCCGAGGAAGACATGGCACGACCAAGTGAATCAGATACTTGAGTCGGGCCATGTTAAGAGTCAGAATTATAGAAGAGTATGTCTGAGACGATGTATGATAATGAGTGTGTGGCCAAGACTGTGTTGTTTGGCGGTCCGTCCTCTCTGCTTCCCCCTTCGGGGAAAAAAAACTTGATGGTTATTTAGTTAGTTAGTTATGTTTTACGAAACACAGGTTGTGACACAGTGGAGAAAAACCGTGTTCATGTTATGAGTGCAAGTATTCATGTTTTTCGAAGGGATATTTGACAAAACACACTATGAATGAGTGGAGAAAAATCATTTTCATGTTCTGAATGCATGTTCTCAAAAGGGTAATCTGACAGATCACATGCTGACTAACCGTGAAGGTACACCTTTGTCATGGTACGACTGAAACAAAACAATTTTGAAAGGTTTGTTGACACCAGTTATGATTCACAGAAGAGAGGGAAAAAGAGTTTTCATGATCTTAGTGCAATTATTCATAGTCTCGGAAAAGTTTTCTGACGAACCACATGCTGACTTGCAATAAAAAGTTTTCGGAAAACATTATTCTGTGTGTATGAAATTATTTATTTGTAAACTTTTAGTTGTACAAAGTTATATTAAAAATAAAACGAGATTGCTATCATATTTACTATGACAAGTACCTATGTTATTTTCGAGTAACCTTTTTTTACATTAGCTCCACACTTCCACATATTTGGGGATGCTGTGTGAGAGAAAGGGGAAGATGTTCTGGGAAAGAAAAAGGTATCAGGGTTGGGTAGAAATGTGGGTGTCCGTGTGTCCAGGAGTGACCGATGTATCAACCTGCCACGCAGTCGGTTGGCAGGCGCATATGTCGCCAAGACACCCCTGCTAAGTCACCAAACGTAACGAGCCACTTGGCGTGACCTATGGCAGAGTGTCCAGGAGAGACCGATGTATCAACCTGCCACGCAGTCGGTTGGCAGACGCATATGTCGCCAAGACACCCCTGCTAAGTCACCAAACGTAACGAGCCACTTGGCGTGACCTATGGCAGAGGTGTTGGTAAACAAAAAATGGTTCCCGTGTCGGCGGTACCCGTCAATGTAAATATTTAATAATCTCTAAATGGTATAAAATAAAGTCTGTTTGTGCGCTTAGTTCTTCTAAAATACGATTGGTTTTCACTATCATTTAGAAATTGAAAGTATCTATTTCGATTTGATATGTTTTTCACTGTGACCGTATCTCATCTAAATGACAGTTCAACACAAAAAGTGATGAAATAAAAACTAGGTTAAATAGGTTACATAGCTTACTATTTAACCTACTTTTTGTTTCATCACTTTTAATTACTATATATTACTTTTAAAATGTGTGTTTTATTGTCATTTTGATTAAATATCGTGGAACCGTTTTTCATAATATTTAATATTTTGACGCTCTAAAACCAACTTCATTAAAAATCAATCACATGTTTTAATAATAACAAAAACAAGTTTACATATTAACGTTCATCATATATTTTTTACCTAATTGTAATCAATGATCAATTGATGTCAGTTATCTGAAATTTTTCAATACACAAAAATTGATGTCGCAATATTTGGTCAGAGTATTGGCACATTGCTAGTCAATCTAAGGGAGCCTGCTATGCCTCAATACAAAGGACTATTTCATCAAACCCGTGGTTTCAACAATTACCCCATTTCTCAAAAAAATGACTCATTCGAATGAGGATGGACATTGTTCCGTTCCTTCTCATCTTTTTAAAATTCACGTGACTCCCCAGATTCTGTGGACTAGAAATGTAAATCACATGGTTGTCCCTCTCTAAACAAATATCTTCTCTTTCATCGATTTTCTCCCCCTAATTCAACATCTCATCTATTCAACGTCTGAATTTGACTACAATCTTCAATATAATTTTGAAATTAGCCAATGTAAACAAAATCTCTAAATAGTATAAAATAAAGTCGTTTTCTGCGTCTGTCTGATTGTGCGCTTAGTTCTTCTAAACTACGCAACGGATTTTGATAGGGTTTTCATTATCATTCAGGTTTATATATATATAACATGCATATTGTACTTATTTAATTAGAGAAAAGTCAATGTTTTGTAATCAAGTCGTAAAAAAATATTTTTCGGGCGCTTACATTGCTAACGCTGGCTAAACCTTATGTGATACATCAAAATAAGGTTCAACGGAATTGTATATATTGAAATGGACTACGAAAAAGTCGGCGATGGTATAAGTCTATCTCCTAAGGATAAAGTCTGCGATGGTATAAGTCTATCTCCTAAGGATAAACCCCAGCAACTCCGGATACACGTCAGCTAATAAATATATAAATTCACCTTCACTCTCTTCATAATAGGGTACATGCTGTATATGCAATATAGTGTTTTCAATGCATGTAATACATGTAAAAAATATAACTAAACTCGAATATCGTACTTAAAACTCTCAAAAAAATTATTAAATTTATTAATCCACTTATCAAGTTGTATGGAAATTCAAATATCGATAACGAGACATGATTGGCTAGCGAATTGTGACGTCACAACACACTCACGTATCCCACTTCAAGTTGTTTTTGTTCCAGTTGCTTGTTGCCACTTTTTGCTTGTTGAAGTTGTTGAATTAGTTTGATTTTGATAGTCGTAATCAATCCTAAACCCATTTGTTTGTATTTACCATATATTTTAAATACATACTATCATGACAGACAGTGGTTTTCTACAAGGACAGTCTGATAATTTGCCAAAAATCGACGCGATTATGATGGCAGTTTTCATTTTGGCAAATTGATTTTTTTAGTGCAGAAATGCGAGGCGTTAAAGTTTTACGGTAAGTAAATCACTATTATGATGAGTATGTAATGTTTCATGATATATATTGGATTTTCAAACAATACTTTTATTAAAGTAATACGTTTTTTATCAGTATTTACTTTTTCTAGTAAAATTTGACAGTTGTAAAACCTAACCTCCACATGTTTGAAACTGACTTTCAGTAAAGTATAATATTTAGGTGTGTGAAATAGTACAAAGATATATTGTGCCTTATAATAATTAATGTAATTATAATTTGTAGATCCTGCAGAGAGAGTTACGGAGACAAGGCCATCGGTTACGTCCAAGTTAAACGTATTGGTGCCACTTGAACTGTGAAGGCCCGGGTAACTCCAGAGCACAGAGTCCGCACGAAGGCATATTCTGTAATTTTGGTATGCAACGAAGCAGAAGAAGAAATCGAGTCCTGCAAATGTGAAGATTGTCCGGCATCACAAGGTTGGTGAAAGAGAAGAGTTTGTTAATTCATTTGTGTCCCTCTTTTCAACATTACATAGCTGGCTATAATACTAATTATTGTTATTGTTTTAGGCTGTTGCAAACATGTGGTAACTTTATTATCGTGGTTGCACCGAAGAAGCGAAGACCCTCCAAAAACATTCACTCAGTGTTACTGGAAGCGGTCTAAGATGGCTGCTATAGGAACAACAATGAAAGTTATAAAGGCGAGCGATTTAGGGAAAGCTGCTCCTGCTGCTCTGCCGCAGGGCGATAGATCTTTTTTAAAGTCAGTAATAGACAGCAGCATCGAGCTTGGTGTACGAGACATTCAGCTGGTGAAATATTTTATCCACCCAACGGTGATCGAAAATCTTTCCATACACAATATGATTTGTAATTTTCTGTCCAATGATGTGGGATCAACATCAGAAGATTTTTTTAAATATTGCCAACAAAATATGGACACTGTTGGGCAGTCAAACTGTCCATTGTGGCACAACTTGAGGTACGCTAGAATGACCGCATCTAAAGAGCAGCTAAGATGACTGTTGGGCAGTCAAACTGTCCATTGTGGCACAACTTGAGGTACGCTAGAATTACCGCATCTAAAGCGCTGCTCATTGCCAGCCAAACCATGGAAGGCTCACTCGTTGACAGCATTCTCGGTGCTAAACTAATATAAACTAAGTTTCTTAGGCGTGGCAGAGTTCTAGAGGCTGAAGTGTTGAAATAAGTAGAGAAAATAAGTGCGGCCTGATTTTTTCTAATAATATCCATTTTTGGAGCTTCTCCAGATGCAGTAGGAGAAAATTACATTGTAGAAGTGAAATGTCCAAGTAGCGATACAGCTTTAAGAAGATACTTCACGGTCACCATGGAAAAACCTAGTGATATATCAGGGTCACTTTCATTACCCACGGTAAGGAATACATCAGTGCAGATGTACTAATCATATAACACCAGCACAGAGGGTCTCACACAAATAATAACAACAGTTGCTTTAAATATTACATTTTAATGAGTAACCCTTGCAGGTTAATAAGACCACATACTACAATAATAGTGTAATCAATTACGGGAATATGAATATGGTCAGTACTTGCATGCATTCTGAGCATTTGGAATTCTCTTATTCTACTTATGACGCGCTCTACGTGAATGCGCAATGCGGCACTCCTTTTGGACTGCTTTACTTCTTCGCGGCTAGACTGAACATTAGCGAAAAACACTCGGTGAGCGAATCAGTTCGCAGTCCATCTGCTGCAAAATATGGGAAATATTTTTTAAAACCCCGGTCCGCCATTACAGTCATCCCAGGTCTCAGACATGACAAATAACCGCAGTCCTCTATAATAATTGCATCAGACGCACGACCACCATAGCCACACGAAACATAGTTTACCAGACCATCTGGTGTGTATTACATCCTTTATACTCTGACCAACACACGGATTGGTGAATCGGATTTTAGGGCTTTTCTATTTGTATTTCTAGACAGTCTATTATGGACTGAACATTGCCATACCTAGCCCCGAAGGATATTGGTAGCTGAGCTCTTATATCGGGTGTGGTTGGCCAAATTATGAGTTCCTGAAATATAGTCGCTAATATGTTGATAGTCTTGGAGAAAATCCGTGCTACAGAGGAAGCCGACAAACCAAAGTGAAGCCCAAGAATAGCCAACGAATCATTAATACATGAATTGTTTCTGTAGGTGTTTTGGCAACTACAATAGAAATAACATTTGATTCCTAAACAGACTTTCTCTCTATGACAAGCATGAAAGATTTAGGAATAGTCAGATTTAAGTCCAGTATCAATCTCGGACAATTGTTACTGTCCGAGTATGCAGAGGGAATGTAATCTGAATCATTGTCCTCGGAACCAATGGACATAATATCTATATTATGATGAGTAGGCTCACAGTAGCCACCTTTTGCAGAAACAGGCTTTGTGGGTGAGAACTTCAATGGTGAGCATGCCGTGTTTGTCATTGTTGGCACGGTTGAAGTAGACTTGCTTCTGTAGGTAACACGACAGCGAATATCTGCTTGTACCGCCTTATTAACCATTTTACAACTGCTATCAGCAGCTTCTGGAAGGTAGAGAATGGCTGTTGAAGTGGAGGGCTCCGAGAGAAGACTATCTGCTGTAGATGTTGAGGGCTCTGGGTCCAATGGTGCGTTCCTCGTGGGCTCCCCATTATCATCGCGTCTTGAATTAACCCGGCACGCAATCTTTTTTGTCCTGTTTGCCTTAGGCTTGGTAAAACTTTTTTTTGACAGGCAAAAATATGTGGGATCACATTTTTTTTCAATCTCATTTTGCATCCCATCATTTGGACTTCCATATAATTTTCTAAATCCTCTTGGAGCTGTAAAAACGAATAAACAAAATTATTAATTTATTGTGAATTACAGTCATAGTTACCAAAAACATTTTACATGGAAGAAAATGACATTATTAATATAATAACTTAATATAAAATTACAAAATAATAAATATAGGTACAAAATATTGTTTTTAAATTTAATTGTATCTTTTGTATTGTAACACGATTGTTAAGAGATTTCATAACATATAACCGGAAATGACATTATTTATATGATAAAATATACTATTGTAAAACTATGTTGTCTAATTCGTACCCAATATAATCCACTACCCATCAGGATGAATAAGGCTTTTCTTTCAAAACATATTTTTGTGTAAAAATTTTATAAGCACTTTGAAATTTTCTACAAGGCTTAACGTCGTTAAAAATATTACAATTAGCCTCAGTTTATGGCAGATTTTTGTTTTAAAATAAACATTTCACATAAATGAATTTAGCTACTTACATTGAAATGATCTTCACAGCAAGAATGACGAGATTTAGCAGAAAGTACACCATTGTTTAAGGCATCTTTTGATCGCGAAGCACCACTTTTTACGCATAATAACATCATTTGGGACATTTATAAATAATTTATTTGGTGTCGAAGATGTTGTATTTGTACACTTTGGTACTATACAGTATTTATACACGGTGTTTGCGGACATTTTCTTCGAAAAACAAATGATCAACTGAAGACTGACTACTGGATCCTAAAGCGCGACAATGTCAGCTGTCAAACAAGAGGTGTGTGGTGACATCACAAGCCAAAACCGCGCGAAAGAAGTCGTTTTAGCCCCAATTTGAAATGTGAATATTCAAAACGTTGTTGAAAGATTATTAAAAAAAAATTGTTTGAATATTCTAGTTTGTATTTTTTTTTTCTTTAATTTTTGGTAAAAAAAAAGTGATTTTACCCTATAACAACTTATGTAAATATAGTTTAAAACACACGCAATAAGAAAAATAAATAAGAATACTTAATCTGGGTGCATTTTACATTTCATTTGGAACCTAACAAAGATGACGCCTTTATTTGTAAACGATAATTCTTGTAATGTCAAAGAATTGTGCAAGTTTGGATTGCCACGGTAGTGCCTGATTATTGTTTTGTTGAGAGTTTTTCGGGTGGCCGCCCTGCGATCGGTTTGATGGGCGAGCAAAAATAACGCGTGGCGTTAGGCGAGAAAAAGTGGAGATTGAAATAATTAAAAAAATATCACGCGGATACCACGAACCGATCCTTCGGAGACTTTCAGTGTAAATTTACAAAACACAAAAGGAGACGTTTTGACTCCTGCGCGAGATCAGCCGGTTCTCAGTTCGAGTGTGGTTGTTCGGTGAGATTGAAATGTTGAAGGATACAGACTTTCCGTGTAGACTAACCAAACATAAAACAAACGTTTTGACTCCTGTGTGAGATCGGCCTCATCTTTGTTCGAGTGTTGTTGTTTGAAGAGATTAAAATATACAATCAGTTATTTGGAATAAAAAATGGTTTTATTTGTGAGTGGTTTTGAAGAATAATAATGCCTTGGAGACTACATTGGATTACCATGCATGCTGTCGGGGTGACGCAAAGATGAAGCATCATTGTCCCGTTAAACGTTCAATGGATGCTGATTAATTGAGGATGGCTTCGCGCACTCCTTCCCACGAATCTCTACCCGGAGCTAACTCATACGGATTTCGTGGAGACCTGTCGTCCTGCTCACCGCTGGCGGACTCTCCAAACACCTTCAAACATGTAAGTTTTTAGATTCTCACGGCCAAAAGCATTTTTGTTGTTTGTTTTTGGGGTGTTATGCCGTGTTGCGCTAACTCCTTCTTTAGCCGACGTTTCGGACAGCGTTGCAGTGTCCATCATCAGGGCAGATCCGGTAGATCCGAAGATGTGTAATTTTTGGTTGTCAAGTTTGTGCTTATTTATTTGTGGCCTGGGCCCGTCCAAGTGCGAAATGCAAACGGAAGTGGCGACATCTTGTGGCGAAATGTGAAAGCACAGTATTTATGTTAGCCTGGGGCCCATCCAAATGTGAAATGCCAACGGAAGTGGCGCCATCTTGTGGCGAATTCTAGAATTAGAAAACCGATTGATAGAAGTTAGAGTAGATGTACCCAGTATCAAGGTTTAAATGCAATGGTTTTATATTGTATTATTATATGGTATTGGAGTATACTTAGACATGTTATTTGCGTTTTGCCGGGAATGATACAGTTAAAAGTAACCGAGGGGGATAGGGTCCCATTAGCTCAGTTGGTAGAGCGGTGTCCCGGCAAGACAAGGGTCCTGGGTTCGAGTCCCAGATGTGACCGTGATCTTTTCTGATTTTTCTGTTTCAGACTTTCTTTTAGAAATCGCTAATATTGTCTTCAATAGATAAATAAATACTTATAGTTTAGGATTTACGTTTCCAACATAATTAAGTTAAGGTTGAGAAGGTTTAGGTTATCAGTTCATTTGTAATGTTATGTTATTTTATTTTATTTATTTATGTTTTAATCCAGCAGGACTGGGAGGATAGTGCAATCCCAGTCTGCCATATTTCATGAAATGCAGTAAAACAGGGAAACAATAAAATAAAGTAAAAAAATTTAAAAATGGAAATAAGATAAAACAAATGAAAAAAAAATTAGGTACCTAAACATAAAATTAAAATATTAATCAAAAATAAAATAGTCATATAAATAGGTAATACAATAAAAACAATTAGATTTAGTTTAATTAAACCGTCCATCAGGGAGGTCGCCGCATCATCTGCATCCATCGCTCATTGAGTGGGGAACTGAGCCACTCAGATGCAGCCACAACGATGATGTTGGTTGAGTCCTACCCCAGAAGCTGGCTAGTCGGTGGCGAAGTAAGGCGGGGAATGAGTGCACCCTCCCTTCAGTAAACATTGTGGAGGCACTGCAGAACCTCGGTAGTTGCATGAGCTGCCTGTATGCATTATTGTAGCACACCCTCAGCTTGTCCCATTGCGCTGCTGGGTATTGTGTCCACAGCTCAGATGTGTACAGTGCAGTTCATAATGCATTGAAAAGTAGTTTTCTGACATCATCGCTACAGTGGTAGAACCGCCTTGAGAGCATTCCGGCCCGTATATTGATTGTTCTTCTTTGTCGTTCGTTGAGTACCGCAACCAAATTTTTATGGTTTATTCTAAAAAGGTTTAGGAAACATTAAACAATCAATTTCTGTAGTTTCAATTGTATAAAACCGAAGTTTACTAAAAATCTTCATTAACTGACCACCACCTTCTCGAAGTGAAGGACAACTTCGTAGATTATTGCTATTCATATATATTTGTTTATTCGTATAACTAAACAAATCACGTCTTTTTATATATATTAACCACGTATTAATGTTAATTTTGAATACTGGAGACTCCCTTGTGGTAAGTTAGATCTAAGACCGAGAACCCGCCAGTTTCGAGCAAGTCTGTTCTGTGAATGAGTCCGCTTGTTTCTTAGCGAGGCAAACTTTTGTGAAAATTAATACTGACTTGTACCGGGCTAGAAGATTCCTCAAGTACGCTTAACAGTTGAATTTGCGATCCATCTCAGGGCTGGAGCTCCACAATACTTAATACACCTACTTGATTCAGTGCAATAGAGGGCTTTCCATCAGATTGACAATTCATTGTTAACAGACCATATCTAACGCACAGGGTGAAGGGTGTTCCTCTCATTGTCCGGGCTCTGACTACTATAGAATGTCTAACTATTATAAATCTACCCATTGACCTAATATCTACATATTAAATGTATCTTTTGGTGGTATAAATTGAACTGGCCGAAGCCCAACTAAGTGCCGCCCGCAGGACCTAGAAGCGAAAAACTCATGGAGCGGGTTTTTAACTGTTAGTTGTTTAATATGCCCTCGATTTAGCAGGCCACAACAACCAGTCAAACGCAGTATATTTGTTAACAATACTGCCAATAATAATTATTTCGTTAGCTTTCTTACTCAAAGGCCTCATACACTATGTGTCGTATTATATCATGTTACTGCTGCCACTACCTAGCATTTACATATAAACTTTACATTTTTTATTAACTAATTTAAGTCTGTATAACTTAGGAGTAGGAATATTCTTATTTTTGTACTATTTACTTGCTGTTATCATATGTCAAATGGATATGGTTATATGCATTTTTACTATTACTTTTGTGAACTTGCAATCTTCAGAATATTATTTTTTTATTATCAATGTATGTAAAAGCCCAATGGGCGTACAAATAAATAAATAAATAAAAATAATAATAATTATCCTATTTATCTTATTGTTTTGGTGAAATTTTTCATTTTTCAACATATTTAACAATGAGTTTTTTCTGTTCAAAATAAGCAAGAGCTATCGGAATTCTTCTTTCGTTTTGTCGCACAATCATGTTTTGCAAATTTTCTTTAGTGTTCTTTTATTCATATATTCAAATTGATTGTTCCTTTTCAAGTCATTTTGGGTTTTTTCTGTCATATTGGTTTAACTGACTATATCGGACGTACAATGCCAAAGTCATTATGAGATAACAAGATCTCAAGTTTTTACGATGTCCTTAATATCTTTGATCAAACCATTAAGATATCTGCGTCAAAATAAATATGATACTATAATATTATCCCACATCCTTAATGTGCGACTGCTATAGTTAATATTAATGGATTTTCGGCGCCACCATACATTTAAAAACTAATGTTTTGTTTTGTTCTACACAGTGAAGAGATAAGGGTGATCGCTAATTACTCTCATTGAACATGTGTGAAATGTAATCTATAATTTGGTCCAATAAATAGAAAAGTACCTAACTGGTACAAACGGTCACTTCTCATCCGAGAGTACTCGGGAAAGTAATACTTGTTTAATTTAACGTTTTCCTACTGCCCCTGCAAAAACTCTCAGATCAAGGTGTCAATGTGTGCCGGTGCCCTATTGAATTTGCGGTATTTGTGCGGGCTTCACTAACTTGGTCCAGTACAAATTGGTCCTTCGTGCCGGTTCTACGCATTACGCCTTTAATCGTGCTTCAGTAAAGATGTTTTCGCTTTGCAGTGGCCGTAAAATCTCTACGTCATCCGGGGCGTCACGATCAGCAACCAGCGTTCCCGCAGACCGAGACAAACGTATGTCTCCCCGAGCCCCGAACCCTACATCCAACTCTCCGACTGATCTTCCTATTAGCCAAGATGCACCCCAGCAAGCTGATCAAGCGATGCTTGCCTCGGACTCCATTAAACAATCAACCACAGCTTGGGGTCCCATCCTGACCCACAGTTTCCCGGCCCCCCAGGAGTCAAATAAATGACGAGCAGCAGCTAGTGAATGCAATTATTGTATCAAGTAGGTCATCAATCGTTAACTAGATCTAACTTAAGGCTGTGTATTCATTAATATTGTAAAACGCCTTAAAGGTTATTTTACACTTAAACGACGACATAGAAATTTTCAAAATTTCAATATTTTTATCATACTATGCCATATAATAAATCGGAGCTTTAAAAGTGGTAAGATAATTCAAAGGAGGTCGAAACACAATAGATACCTACAAGTTCTTAAGAAATGAGTAAAACAATAGACGTCGAGTCCTTTTTAAAAATGATTTGACATTGGAACACATGGGGTAGGATGTATATCTATTACACAATATAGACTAACTTGTAAAAAGAGGTCATAAAACCTTCTAACCACATTTAGCTCCGTTACAAGTGTTCCAGTGTTTGTGATATCGGCGAACCATTGTGTATTACCATTCAGTTGGGCATGGGTTACAAAAGTGGCTGAATGAAGGGATTGGAAACAGATGTAGGTAAATTAACAAAATGTAAATAATAAATGTACGAAAAAAATACGTTTTTATTGACATTCTATTAGTTCTGCGATAAATACTTATTTTTCCAAATCATAATTTTTAAACAAAAAAAGGAACAGGTAAGAAACAAACGAACCCATGACAAATGTTAGGTACTAAATGTGCAAAATAATAAAAACCTTTCATTGTCATTTTATTACGTTTTTGATAATAACTGTCTTCTTTTAAACATCACAAGTACAATCTGTCAGAAATAATTATTTTTTGTATCATTTAAACAAACAAACAGATTTCAAAGATCCAAATCCTTTTTTCTTTGTCAACTCTGTTGTTCGCGCAATATATAGGGGATTGTTAGGTATGCATCCACAGGCTTAATGGACAAGTGTAATGTCAATACAAAATCCTGCAAATGTCCTACCTACCCTTTTACCTATCCCAAAATGTCACCATGATAAAAATATTGTTGCGACACATGTAAAATCTGACAAGTGGTGTCAGTTGCTTATCAGAGTTCGGAGTGATAATTAATATCAGACAGGGCGATTAAACGTATATTTTGTGAAGTTAAATCAACAAATACTCCTGGAGACGTGTGATAGTCATCAACGGGTGAGTCCATCTTTCCTGCTTTCCAATCTGGGCTTATCTTGTGCTCCAGAAGCCCAGATTTATACCTTTGATTATTGCACTGTCCATCGGGTTTGTCGGATGCATAAATCGTCCCATAACCTATCATTCGGAGTAGTTTGGGACTGGTCCTTTGGGCGTGTGGCATATCACACCACCTCTAAAATATATAGTGGAGTCGCAGCTTCGCGACACCATTTTTGGTCCTTCGAGCCGGATCACCAACGGGGTATTTAAAATTAACATATTTAAAGTTATAAATAAATATTATTTCCTCTTTATACTTTGTTAATTTGTATGTACTAGGTTGCATTTGTAATTATTGTTGTGTTTAAATTCCTACATACAATTAATCATGGCGACTAGCGATAGTACTCAGGATATTAAAATCAAGTTAGTAGAATCGAAGATTAATTTGATGCATAATCGTGTTAATGAATTATACGAGAAAGCGAAAAGTATTGCGGACAGGGAGACGAGAAGTTCGGAGGATTTTCTTAAACAAACGGTTAATATAGCTACATATTATGCACAATTTAACACATTTTGTGATGAATTTCATACACTTCAGTTGAAAAAGGATTCAAATTACAATATGAATTTCGATTTATGGAGTAAATTCGAAAATAAGTACTGTTTTGTAGTTTCTATACGCGAAAGCATTATAGCAAAGCAAGATTCATCACGTGATCGACAGAAGTTAAATAATTCACCATTAATTAAACTCCCACCGATCGAGATGCCATCGTTCGATGGTAATCAAGAGAATTGGTCGATATTTTATGAAGCTTTTAAATTAAACATTCACTCAAATCAAAATTTGAATACGTCGCAAAAGATGCAATATCTGATAGGGAAACTCCAAGGAAAGGCGTTATCAGTTTTTGCGGGAATACTTCCGAACGAACAAAATTATTTTTTAATTTGGGAAGCTCTCGAAAAGAAATATCAGGACAAACGCGTGCTAGGTACCTTTTATCTGAACAATATTTTGAATTTAAAATTATTGGCACCTAGTAACCCAAATGAGTTAAATAATTTTATCGAAAGGTTTGCGTCTTCCATAGCTGCACTCAAGGAATTAGGTATTGATGACCTAACCGATTTTATAATATTACATGTTGCACTGAAAAAATTAGATATACAGTTGGTGCAAAATTTCGAAATGTCTATACGGGAGAAAGCTATACCTACATATACCGATTTAATAGAATACATTCGGTCGCATGTCAAAATCCTAGAACGAACTGGGCAAAATGATAATAAAGTTGTTAATAATAAAAACAAAGTTACGCATTCATTCGCTGTGGTCGAACCGAAGTCAAGTAATAATAATCGTAACAGGTGCCGGAAATGTAATCATTCTGATCATGTTGAATTGTTTAAATGTGAACAATTTAACGAATTAAGACCAAATGCTCGCTTTCAGTTTGTGAAATTAAATAATTTATGTGTAAACTGCTTAAGCGATAAACATAAAACTGTGAAATGTCCATCTAAATCGGATTGTAGAATTTGTAAAAAACGACATCACACCGCTCTGCATTTTGAGAGCACGGTGAATACTGAAAGTCAATCGAAAAACGAAGCCATTACATTAATAGCGCGTAGTCATAAACATCATAATAATTTTTCTGCGGGTAATATAGCTACGAATGTACTATTGTCAACCGCGCAGTTATTTGCTTATGACAATAAAAATAATCAAGTAAGCGTAAGGTGTTTAATTGATTGCGCATCGCAACAAAATTTAATCAGTTTAAACACTTGTAATGAATTAAATCTTAAAATATTTCCTTTAAATAATTCAGTAGTTAAAAGTGTTGGTTCAGTAGAGACACCAATATTGGGACACGTTGCGTTAAAAATTAAATCCCGCGTTTCAGAAGATACTTATAAAATTAGTCTATTAGTTGTCGATAAAATAACTGATAAGCTTCCTACACAACATGTTGACACAAAGTCATGTGAGCATTTAGTGGGTTTAAACTTAGCGGATGAATCCTGGAACGTTCCATCCGATGTGGATATCTTATTAGGTGCACAGTTATTTCCATATATTCTGCTGGGGAATAAGGTTTTATCTAAACATAATACGAATGCACCACCGGCTATACAGACAGTATTCGGGTATATTGTAATGGGTGAAATACCTACGTGTACGCCGGAGGTTTCGTGGACGTTCGGCCCCATAACCAATGTAGATTTATATAATGCGTTATCCAAGTTTTGGACGATGGAAGACATGCCTATTAAGTCGTTGATGAGTGCTGAAGATGCAGAATGTGAGAAAATGTACCTCGAGTCAGTCCAACGGGATGAATCGGGAAGGTATATTGTATCTTTACCGTTTAAGATAGATCCTAATAATTTAGGTGATTCGCGCCGTGTCGCGCAGCGTCGATATGAATATTTAGAACGGAAATTTAATAGTTCGCCAGAATTGCATTGCAGTTATAATGAAGTAGTTTCTGAATATCTGGAAAAGGGATATATGAGGGTTGAAGTTCCGTCTTCATCTAATATTGATGAGGGATATTTCATTCCTCATCACGCAGTAATTCGTAAAGATAAATCAACAACTAAAACTCGTGTTGTATTAGATGCAAGTACAAAGACCAGTTCAGGGTTGTCACTTAATGATACTTTGTATACAGGTCCAAATTTGCAATCTAATTTATTTACACTTTTAATTAAATTTCGCTTATTCGCTGTAGCATTAACCGCAGATGTTAAGCAAATGTATCTACGTATAATGGTAACGGAAAGCCATCGTAAATATCAAAAAATGCTTTATAGATTTCACGAAGATGAACAAATTGGAGTTTATCAATTTAATTCACTCGCGTTTGGTTTGAACTGTTCACCATTCCTAGCAATGCGAACTATACGGCAGCTAGCGAGCGATGAAAGAAATCGTTATCCGAAAGCGGCGGAAGTTGCAATTAATGATTTATATATGGACGATTTTGTATATTCTGTAAATACTATAAGTGAAGGCATCACTTTGGCTACAGATTTAATGGCGATGTTCAAGTGTGGAGGATTTGAATTAGTCAAATGGTCGAGTAATTCTCCTCATTTACTGGCCCAATTACCAGAGTCGCACCGCGCGACAATGGATTTTTCGGATAAATGTAGGATTTTAGGATTAAAATGGGATCCGATATCTGATTGTTTTCGATTTATGATATGTCCGACGGAGGAAAAAACTATATGTAAAAGATCAATTCTTTCCACAATAGCTCGTTTATTCGATGTATTAGGTTTGGTTGCTCCGGTAATTTTATATGCCAAATTACTTTTACAAGAGCTGTGGTTAGAGAAAGTAGGATGGGACGAGGAACTACCCCAAAGTATTGTTAATAGATATGTCAAATTCAAGGAAGAATTACCGATGCTTTCTAATTTAAATTTACATCGATATTTGGGAGTAAAGGAGGACTGCACGATAAATATTATCGCCTTCGCAGATGCGAGTATGAAAGCATACGGTTGTGTAATATATCTTCATGTCACGGATAAGGGTGGCAACACTACAATGAATTTGATATGTTCTAAATCCAAGGTGGCCCCTCTGAAAACAGTGTCGCTCGCTCGATTGGAATTATGCGCTGCGCTTATTTTATCTAGACTCGTTAGATCTATTATAGATACTTATAGAAATCGCGTTTCGATAAACGATATATTTGCTTTTTCAGATTCAAAAATAGCACTTTCTTGGATTCACTCGTCCCCTCACCGGTGGCAAACTTTTGTAGCTAATCGAGTTAGTGAAATTCAGGAAAATTTACCCGCGAAACATTTTTATCACATAGATGGCGTTACCAATCCTAGTGATTGTTTATCACGAGGACTACTGCCTGCTCAGCTGGTCGATCATTCTCTTTGGTGGCACGGTCCGCCCTGGGCTGCGAACCCAGTATCCGAGTGGCCTGTCGAAAGATTTTCCCCCTCACGAGAGGAGGAGAATGCTTTGGAATTGAAAAAATCGCATACATTTACAATAACGTCAATAGAGGAAAATTCTCCGATATATAATCTCGCTTTAAAAATTTCCTCATGGCCAAAACTGCTGAGAATTGTGGTATATATTTTACGATTTATGCGAAAGTTATCACGCTCAACAGTTATAAATTCCACGGAATTAAACATTGCTGAAATGAATGTATTAAAAGCTTTACAGAATAGGTATTTTAGTGCCGATATACAATTAATACAGAGGGATAAATTATGCTCACCTTCAATCCGAAAACTAAACCCGTTCCTAGATCATAATGGCTTGTTACGTATAGGTGGTAGATTAACAAACGCGAATATACCTTTTGAAAACAAACATCCAGTACTTCTGCCAAGACAGGATCATATTGTCGATATAATTATAGACTTTCACCATCGTGTGAATTGTCATACTGGTGCACATCTCCTTATGTCAATAATTAGACAGCGTTATTGGATCTTATCGGGGAGAAATCTAATACGCAAAAGAGTACATGCTTGTAATTTCTGTTTTAAAACTGCACCTTCTAATATTATACCGCTAATGGCAGATTTACCTACAGCTAGAGTTCAGGAAGCAAAGGCATTTACACATACGGGTGTAGATTTTGCCGGACCAATAAATATAACCCTTTCTAGGCGTCGTGGGGTAAAAAGTCGAAAAGCATATATATGTCTATTTATTTGTTTAACAACGAAGGCTATACATATGGAAGTGGTATCAGATCTAAGCACGGACAATTTTTTAAACGCATTTAAGCGTTTTCTATCCAGACGCGGACCGGTTTCGTGTATGTACAGTGACAATGCGACAAATTTCATAGGCGCAAAGAATTGTCTGGATGACTTATATAATTTTTTAGAGGCAAATTCAACAAAAGAAGTTCTTCGCAATGAATTTAACATTCGGAGAATTGAATGGAAGACGATTCCACCCCGCGCTCCTCACTTTGGAGGATTATGGGAGTCAAATATTAAATGCATTAAATCGCATCTGTATAGGGTTGTGGGTACTCAACTTTTATGTTATGAAGAGCTTCTCACAGTTCTGACACAAATAGAGGCTGTACTTAATTCACGGCCATTATGTTTATTAAGCAGTTCTCATTATCCAGAAGCTCTTACTCCGGCTCATTTTCTGATGTCTACCCCGATTCAGCATCTACCTGCTTATGATTTGACTAATGAACGCATTAGTCTACTGAAAAGGAAAGAGCTTTTGGACCACCTCGTTCAATCTTATTGGAAGAAGTGGCATATAGAGTATCTTCACTCTCTGCAGATGAGAAAAAAATGGAATAGTCCCGCGAATAACATTCTAGTAGGTACCATAGTATTGGTGCATCAAGAGGATGCGCCTCCACTTTATTGGCCGGTGGGCGTTGTTGAGGAGGTGTTCCCTGGTAAAGACGGAGTGGTTCGTGTCGCACGCGTAAGGACCCCTTCCGGGAACTTTAAACGACCAGTCGTAAAATTGTGTCCTTTGCCTACACAATAATTATTATTTCATTATTTTTTTTAATTTTCGTTTTAACTTTGTAATTTTAATAGCGTATTGATAAGAATATTTATATTTCATCTTACTTCGTTTTACATTTAATTCTTTACTTTATTTGAAAGTACTTAAAATTTCGGAAGGTACTTTCAACGCCGGGAGAATGTTCGCGCAATATATAGGGGATTGTTAGGTATGCATCCACAGGCTTAATGGACAAGTGTAATGTCAATACAAAATCCTGCAAATGTCCTACCTACCCTTTTACCTATCCCAAAATGTCACCATGATAAAAATATTGTTGCGACACATGTAAAATCTGACAAGTGGTGTCAGTTGCTTATCAGAGTTCGGAGTGATAATTAATATCAGACAGGGCGATTAAACGTATATTTTGTGAAGTTAAATCAACAAATACTCCTGGAGACGTGTGATAGTCATCAACGGGTGAGTCCATCTTTCCTGCTTTCCAATCTGGGCTTATCTTGTGCTCCAGAAGCCCAGATTTATACCTTTGATTATTGCACTGTCCATCGGGTTTGTCGGATGCATAAATCGTCCCATAACCTATCATTCGGAGTAGTTTGGGACTGGTCCTTTGGGCGTGTGGCATATCACACCACCTCTAAAATATATAGTGGAGTCGCAGCTTCGCGACACCATCTGTAACAAACAAAAACACAACTTTTCACTTCTTAAATAATTGCAAAATTATTCTGATGCGTTTAAATTTAAATTAAATTTAAGACATTTTTTATATTTAAAAAAAATCATTGCCTATAATATACCTTTAGTGTTATTTTATGTACATGATTATGAAGCATTAAATTGCTTATAATACGATAAGTGAGATTCCCTAACTATAATGAGAATTATAACTAACCTTCACGCCGTTGCTCCTCAGGAGTAGGCAGAGTGGATGGATCGCCAAGCAACTGTGTTTTGGCCCCCAATCCTTGCTCCATCCATATTCGAACATCATCTCAGATACTCTTTCATTATTACAACTTTTAACATGATCCACTATAAGTGTTTATTTTTGCGTCATACATTCCCCTGACACTGCACCCAACTATTCAAGCACCCCTTTCCTTTTCATTATTCTTTCGTCGGCAATGCATTCCTTTTGGAAGTCTTCGCAATACATTTTACCGTACATACGCCTCAGGGATCTCATTTTCAATGTGTATACTGTTTGTGATTTATTTCAATTAATTGATTGACTGCGCGATTAAAACAGCAACGACACTTTGTTATTTCAATTTTTAATACGAAAGTGCAGTGCAAGGGATGATGTAAGCGTAGTGAATTAGATTAAGAAAGGGACGCTTAGATGGTTTGGGCATTTAGAGCGAATGAGCGAAGAAAGGAGTATATGGAGAGTGTTAAAAATGCCTTAAATTCATCTAAAACCCCAATTTTTAAGGATGAGTCATTTAATAAAGTAAAATTTTTGACAAAAAAACCCTGAAGTCTCTAAGTTATATGGAGTTCTAAAAATACATAAAACGGACACCCCCCATTAGAACAATTGTTGCATGTTGTGAGTCGCCAAATTTTAAATTAGCATCTTTTATCAAAATTGTGTTTAATAATTCCAAAGTGTTTTCCACCAAATACACTATTAAAAACTCATTAGAGCTAATTAAAGAGTTAAAAGACCTAGTAATTCCGAGTAACAGTAAATTAATTTCTTTTGATGTAGTCAACTTGTTCCCGAATATCCAAATAACTGAAAGCAAATCTCTAATTAGTAATTCACTTAATAATTCCAAATTGCCACGAGATTTTACTAATGATCTCTCTCGTCTGTTTAATGTATGTTTAAACCAAAATTATTTTTAATTCAACGACACTATCTATCAACAAAATACAGGACTAGCTACTGGAATCTCCGTTATCTCCCTTGGTTGCTGATATATTTATGGATAACCTAGAAAATAATATTTTTTCTTGTAAATCCCCCCTCTTAAAAAACGTACTCATATGGAAAAGATACGTCGATGTTATAATTTGCATTTGGTCGGGTACGGATCGACAACTCAATAACTTCCTCCAACTGATAAATTCTTTTCACACCCAAATACAGTTCCCCTTAGAAATTGGCATTAATTCCGCCTTAAATTTTCTCGACCTCAAACTCTCTTTGGTGAATAATAAAATTGATTTCAAGATATATCGAAAACCAACCTACACAGACACAACTATCCACAATACATCTAACCATCCAATCTCTCATAAGCACTCGTCATTTCATTCAATGGTACATAGATTAGTTTCCGTACCACTGTCTTACACTAATTTTACAAATGAATTATCTCTTATTAAACAAATAGCGACAAATAATGGCTATGATCCAAACTTAATTAATAAAATCCTAAATAAGAAATAAAAACAAATATCGACAAATAATTTTTTTTACAAAAGTACCCCGATAAACAAAGACACCCAAAAATATCACTGGCGTAGGATTCTATTCATAAATAATTTTTCTAACATTAGTGTTAAGAACCTTCCTTCAGATATAAAACCAGCTTTCTATACAAACAATAACATCGGAAGATTTTTAATTAATACTAAAGATAAAGTTGATCAGTTAGGCCAGTGTTTCCCACGGTGGGGCGTACGCTAGGGTGTGTCAATTATTTCAACTTTTGAATTCAGAAATGCCTGATGTCTCAAAAGTTGCGTCTTACAAAGAAAATGAGAACTACATTTAAAATTATTTTTTAAAAAATGGTTATTAGCTCGCTAAAATGCATTGAAAAACAGAAAAAAAACCTAAAACATGTATTTTTAAATAATGGTTATTAATATTTTCGTCACAATAATTTAACCTTTTAACGTTTGTTTATTATTAAAAACTGCGTATAGTTGACAAAAATTAAATAAAAAAATCAATTTTATTAATGCAAGTAAATCTACAAGAATTCCGAAATTAACAAAAAAGTGGTAAAAATCCACTAAAACGTCTTCCATTGCCATTTAGTTTGCTTTAATTTTCAATTATTGGACTTGGGTTGATATTTGAAGACTCAAATGAACATTTCCCCTTTCCTTTCGTCTGCTCCACCACCTCCTTCTCCTACCACTGTACCCCTACTCCTACCACAATAAGATGTTCGTTTTTTGTCAAGTTTAAGTTGTTCTTTCCTACAGTTTTTCAGATTCTGATGAGGAACCAGCGCTAAGTGAAGACCATCAATCTGCAGTTGCTCATGATACATTATCTCCTCAAAATATACAATATTCGAAGATGAAGAATCCCTTGACGAAGTTATCTCAAATTTGTGATCGATACGGCGTATCACACAGAGCAGCAGCTGCCATTGCTTCTGCGGTTTTACAAGATGTAAATGAAGCTTTTTATTTATTTATTTTACATTAGATACATTTAAAGGAGACATAACAGTAATAATATAGCATAATGAGATCATATATTTAAAATGAGTAGGTACAAGTGTTATTACGTTTTTTTGGGTCGAATTTAGTTCCTAGCTAGGCAGATTGCCTGTTCTAAGGAACCAAATGTTTTTGAAATGCCAAAATGTAATTTAATTTTTACTCTTTTTTTAAATAAAGTATACTTATATTAAGTTTTTACTAAATGTGACATTAATATGTAAACATGTATAGTTTTAAGTGACATTAAATAATAGTTTTTCATTCTTATATTAAGTTTTTACTAAAAGTGACATTAATAGTTAAACATGTGTAGTTTTAAGTGACATTATATAATACGTAATTGTAAAAAGCATTCACTTTGTGGCTCATCATAATTTATAATAAAAACACATAAATTTGTTTTTGACCACGATAGTTTTATTTTCACTCTACCGGTTTCGGAAGATCCCTTCCTTCGTCAGGAGAATATTTAAAACTAATCTACTACACAAAATATTGTGTGTAATATTTTGTGTAGTAGATTAGTTTTAAATATTCTCCTGACGAAGGAAGGGATCTTCCGAAACCGGTAGAGTGAAAATAAAACTATCGTGGTCAAAAACAAATTTATGTGTTTTTATTATACATTATATAATAGTTTTTCAGTCTTATATTAAGTTTTTACTCAATGTAATTGGTAAACATTTATAATTTTAAGTGATATTATATAATAGTTTTTTAGTCTTATATTAAGTTCTTACTAAAAGTGACATTAATAGTTAAACATGTATAGTTTTAAGTGACATTATATAGTACATAGTTTTTCAGTCTTATATTAAGTTTTTAATAAATATGACATAGGTAAACGTGTATAGTTTTAAGTGAGATTATATAATAGTTTTTCAGACTCCTCCCTACCTAAGCCAATCAACCATTTAGTTATTATTGCACCGATGTAGGACATTTTGCATTTTTTATATTTAAATCTGGGGGGATTTTATTATATAATCTCGGTCCCAGATATGTATATGTTTTTTGATATTTTGCCGTATTGCTCCCTGGGACCACGAGATCTTTTCTGGTGTGACTTCTTGTACTATATTTATGATCAATTTTATTAAAGTATTCTAGATTTTTGTGCACATGGATAGTAATCTTTTTTATGAAGTTTTGACGAATATCAAGAACATTAAATTTTTTGTAGAGTTCATCGCTTGAGAACCTATAGGGTTTACGCATAATGACTCTAATTATGGATTTCTGGGCCTTCACAAGCGGATCTAAAATTGTTCTTCCTGACGCTCCCCAGCCAATGCAACCATACGTTAAGATGGGGTTGCACAGTCCGAAATAAATTTTTCTTAGGTGTTGTTGTTTAATTATGTTGCGTAATGCTAAGAATATGTGAATTAATTTTCTTACCCTAATTGAAAGGTTGTCAATGTGATGTTTCCAATTAAGATGATTGTCTACAATAACACCTAGATATTTGATGTTGTTTACACATTCCAAAGCTTCACAGTTGCAGTTAAAGTCCATATTATATGAGATACAATTAGTCTTATGAGTTTTTATTGTGTATGATGTACTAGGTAGTCCCTTTATAGTTGAGCTGAATCTTATGTATTTAGTTTTTGCTATATTTAGTGTTAGTAGATTTTTGTCAAGCCACTGCTTTATCGCATTGATTCCACTTTCAGCATGTTTATGAGTTTCAGTCCAATCTTCTCCTTCAAATATAGCTACCGTATCGTCTGCAAACGTAATAATTTTTCCGCCTACTGGTAGCTCGCATAACTCATTGATGTAAATTATAAATAGAAGAGGTCCCAGTGTGCTTCCCTGTGGTACACCAAAGTTGGTGTATAGTGAGGTACTCACTGTTTTGCCTATTTTGAGTTGTTGGCTTCTACCCGTTAAGTAACTCTTTAACCATTCGTACGGCATACCTACCACACCAATATTTTGTAATCTTTTGAGAAGTAATTTATGAGAAATTGTATCAAAAGCCTTGGCTAAGTCTAAAAACAGTGCAATATTTTTCTTTCCGCGATCTATATTTCCAGAAATATGTTCTGTAAGTTGCGCTATAGCGTCGTCCGTTCCTCTCCCCGGCCGAAAGCCAAACTGATTTTTGCTTAAAAGTTTTCGACTCTCTACATAATTACTTAATCTATTTTTAAACATTTTTTCTATAATTTTTGAGATTGCGCTCAATAGGGATATTGGCCTATAATTGCCCACTTGGTTTTTGGGTCCACTTTTGTAGATTGGTACTACTATAGATTTTTTAAGATGGTCGGGGAAAACCCCAGAAGAAAAACTTTTATTGAAAATGTTTGATAAAGGCGACGCGATATTGTGTTTGATGATTTTTAGTATATGAGTGTTAAGACTATCAGGACCTTTTGAATGTGTAGTGTTAAGATTGTCAATAATTTTTATAACCTCTTCATTTGACGTAGGTGGGAATTTGAAGAAAAAAGGATTTTGTTTTGGTTCTATTGCAGGTGCCAGTGAATCTTCAGTTTCCTTGGTGACACTTAGGATGTTTTCCGCAAGCTTAGACCCAACCGTCGTAAAATATTGGTTAGTGTGGCAAGCAATTATGTCCAAATCAGTGGTGGCTGTGTTTCCAATCAAAAGTTCGTTAATATTAGCTTCAATTTTATGTTTAGTATAGGTAATTTGTTTAACGATGGTCCACATATTTTTACTAGATGGATCTCGGTCAAGTTGAGACTTATAGTACCTTTCTTTCGCATTACGCATAACATTTTTACAAATGTTACGATATCTACGGTAATTCTGTTGTTTAAGGGTGTTTTGTGGGTCTTTTTTTGCCACTTTATGTAAATGATTTCTTTTGTGTATAGCTTTTACAATACCACTACTAATCCAAGGAGTAAGTTGTATTTTTTTATGTGCAATGCGTTTATCTTTTGAATTTTTGGATATATACTTGTTAATTTTATTAATAAATAAGTTGAGTGCATTGTTAACTTCAGTCTCTCTACATACATCTTGCCATGTTTCACCATTTAGATCCTTAATTAATCCCTCATAGCAGATGGATGATGTAGTGTGGTTAGTTTTTACTTGTTTTTTAAGAGATGTGTCTGGAATGCTTATTGCGGTTGTATAGTGATCAGTTATTGTATTGTGAATAACAAATGAGCTGGAGGCCGTAATATTTTTGGTATTTATGTGATCTAAACATGACATGCTATTATCTTGAACCCTGGTAGGACCTTTAATATTTATTTTGAAGTTGTTTTCTGCCATGGCGCAGAGGTAATCGTGACATTGTCTGTGTATATTTCCAAAGGTGTTAATATTTATATCCCCCATTACTATTTGTTGTTTGAAGTAACTACACTTTTTGAGTTCAGATTGGAGATTATCCAGAAATTCATGAATGTCATAGAATGATGGTGATCTATAAATGGCTAAAATACATAAATATCCATTAATGACTAATTTCAGACAATTTGACTGACTGATACGAATTTCTTTAACTTGAGAGTGGATGTCTTCGCAAATGTAAGTTACTACTCCACTGTTTTGATTTAATTGTTGTGTTGTATGATATTCATGATAACCTGCAATTTGTTTTGTGAGATATGAGTCATTCAATCTGCATTCTGTTAGTATTATTATATGAAATCTCACAGTCGACTTAATACTGTCTAAAAATAAAAGAAAGTCATCAAGATTTTCCATTGTACGGATATTTTGATGTATAATATTTGTTTTGTTTAAACCCCAGTTAAATTCTTTGACTTTATCTATTTCATTTAAGGTAAATTCAGTGTTTGATTCTCCAATACTATCTATTTCTAAATATGCGTTTAAAACCATTTTATTTGATGTTTATTATGTATCTTAAGATCATTGAGTACTAGGCATATAGTTACAATTGCAAAGGGGAAGATTAAACAATAATAATATGGTAATTTATGTTGTATGATGGAAGTAGATGGAGATAATGCTTGTGTTTGGTTCATATTGCACAATGTTAATAATAATAATAGTGCAATAATTGATTCGTGTGTTCTGTAAATGGCAATAATGTGATAAATATATTTATCGAGTTTTATTTCGGTTTGAATACAGTTAGTGTGTATTATTGAGTGTTCTAAAATCGTAACAATACTGAATTTCCTGTGGACGAATACTGAAATTCCACTATTTTTATTTGTATTTATTTTTGTCGGAATGTATGTATAGTTAGGAAGTTGATAAGCTGGTGACTCATCATTTGTGAATGTCTCTGTTGATATTATACAGTCTGGTTGAAATATTAAGTTATTGATTTTAATAATAATAATAATAAATTCATCAAAGTTCCAGAAAATACGAATATTTTGGTGTAGTATGAATAAATCGTTAAATTTGTTCGATGTAGTATTTGGTAGATAAATGGTTTGAAGATTTTTTAGTTTTTTTTTGTTAGAATTCGAGTGGTTTGTACATTCAGGGGGGAACGTACGGTCCAGGGATTTACATTTCCAATATTCAATACATATTCTCAAATATCCGATGTTAATCTGTTGTTGAATTATAGTTATTACACATAATAAAAGTATAACAGTATAAATAATTATAATATAAGAAGAACCTAAGAAATAAAATTGTTGTTTATGATATATATTATCTGTTCGTATTTCGTTTAGTTGATGTTCAGGATGTGACAGCTGTTTAGTTCGGTTGAAAGTGGTAATATCGTACGAAAGAGTAATAAAATGACAGATAGTCATATTTTTGATAGAGCCAATTCGGAATCTATTAGGAACGGCCGTGTATTGTCATCCTTCTTAATGAATATTTGACCGGCTTTAGACCAAATGTATTTGAACTTACATTCTGCTGTGAACTGTCGTGCTAGGTACCATAATCGTTTAGCGCGTAAGGTAAGGAGTTCAGAAACATAGAGTGGCGAGCGGGGACCCGATAATCCAATTATAACATTATTTAGTTTATCACTGTTTTGTTCACAAGATCTGTTATATGTTTTAATATCGTTATGTAGTTGTTCTTTTAAAGCCGTTGAGTTACAACGAATTATCACTGTTCTGGGTTTCACTGTTGGAGGTATATTTTTATTTCGCGGAGTGACTCTGTATATATTCTCTATGTTGTTAGTGTTGAGGTCGCATTTCACTAATTTGCTGATGTTGAAGATTATGTCCTTCAGGGATTGTGTTGTCTCCTCTTTGAATTCCGGAATTCCTCGGAATTCTAAACATGTTTTATTGGATTCTCTATTTCTTCTTTCTTGGTCTTTTTCTATTTCTGTTATTCTTTTTTCTAATTCTTCATTTAGTTTGAATTTGTATTCATCTTGAATTGATTTGATTGTTGATTTCAGGGAGGATACATCTTCTTCCAGTCGATCGATTTTGCTCATCGCCTGTTCCAATGATTCGAATCTTTTGTTGCTGGTCCGTCTTCCGTTATAGATCATAGTAGATTACGAAGAGCTAGAAAGCAAACTAGAGATATGTTATTAAATAGCCGTAAATTGACAAATATCGAAGGTTTATTTTTCGATGGGCGCAAGGACAAAACAATGTTTATTATCAAGAAATGAAGTAAATTTTATCGACGAATAAAAGTTGAAGAACACATAACGCTAGTGCAGGAGCCAGGATCAGTGTATCTCGGACACGCTACGCCATCATCTGGTACTGCTAAAGACAGCAAAAATGCCATATGTTCTCTTTTGGAAGAGGAAAATCGTCAAATGGAGAAAATTGTTGCAGTTGGTTGTGATGGAACAAATACAAACTGGCCGGAAAAATGGAATCATTTCAAGAATGGAACAGAGACTTGGAAAGCCATTGCAATTGCTTATCTGCCAGCTGCACGCCAATGAACTACCATTGCGTCTGCTATCTTCATTAGATGGACTGACTAGCGGACCTGTAGCTTTCTCGGGACCAATCGGAAGAAACTTAACCACTCGAACGATCGCGCGTCAAAAAACTTTTTTCTCCGATTGCTCGCGGTTTTTTGGCGACGATTTTGAATATTTTCCGCCAACATTAAAAAAATCAAACCTCCGAATTTTAATACGGAAACATAAAACTGATTATAGTGCTATACAGCCAATGAATTCACCTATATTTTAATAATTATTCTATATTTTTAGAATTGATAGATAAATTATTAAAAAATCTTAAACTTTATAAATGCGCGAAATTTGCGTTTTTGTGATTTGAAATTGCCGCCAGTGGCAGTTTTAAAAATCTTTATTGAATATTTTCTACGTTTTTATGTTCTCTATGGCCTGTTTGATAATCACAGATGCAAGAATGTAATAGAAAAATATTTTTTTGCATGTTAAGATCTCTTCAAAAGTTTGGTCAGAAAATAATTTTGTAAAATTTGAGTGCGTGACGCGTCAAAATTGAAATCACTGTATTATATTATATAATAAATTTACCACAAAAACTGGTATAACGTTAGGAAGATACATTAACTGTCTACAATTATTAATAAGCATAGTCGCCGTGTTGGCTTTATTTTATTCATTTGATGAATTATACAGAGAGCCTATTTCACGATGTCAAAATCATGGTGCTACTTTTTAAATAATTGTAAATTAGAACTGGAGATTTGTAACCATGTTTTTATATTACGTGCAAAACGAGGAAATAAGGCTTAAAGTGAGATATATATCATAGATATAAACATTTCCAATATTTCAGGGGGATACTTTGAAAGTTGATGAAATTCACCAATATTTGACCAAAAATCACTTCTGACAGCTACCTTAAGGTCAATCTACATAGGGTAAATCGGAATATGTAAAATGATGATAAATTTGTATATATATATCAAACCTTTGTATGACCGTAGAATTTCAAATAAAATCATAGTGATAATTTTATATCTAAACGCAAAGGTATCGAAAAAAAATGGGGGAGGGAAAATAATTGATGGAACCAATAATTGATTTATTTATTAAGCCCTAATATCCTTTAAAATCAATATTACAGTTGTATGGTTACAATGAAAGAGCAGTATATTGATTTAAACATTGTTTACACCTTTTGTCATAATAAAAATGTATTCAGTTTATTGGTTTATTCATAATTTAAGAAAATCAATACATAATAATATCATTGTGCCTCGCTATAGAGTGAGATTCTGAGTATCGCTCTGGTGAGGGACCACCATTCAGAATTGAACATTGCTTGAATTGGCTTAGTTATGTTCAGTGACTAGATCTGGAAAAGCATCTTTACAGAAAAATTGACAAAATATAATTAAGACATAAAAATAAAACGAGTTATTTAATGTGTACAATAAACAGGGAAAAATGAGAAAACCTGTGCATTTGTTAACATGCATATTTCAATGATCAGAATTGAAATATACATATTAAATGTCCACCGAACCTTATCATATAGAACCTTTGAGGACAACATAACATGAGACGTGAGTATGCGGAAAGAAATGATTATAAGTCCAGCCATCCAGGCCATCATAATTGATGTTCAAACAAATTTAATTAAATTTATAAATTAGAATTTCATAACTAAAAAACCAAAAAAGAAAAAAATGAAATAAAAAAAAACCCTCAGCAAATCTATATTGTAGTGTGATATGGCTTCATGCAATCATAGCATAATGCCACATCACACACATCACACTTTGTAAGGGTCCTTTTGAAAATGTTATTTATGTTGCACCAGGCACATTTCACCTTTTTCCCGCTACGGACCACGAAGTGGTTGCCTTTCAGGATAGGTCGCAGAGTCTTTCCTTCAGCTATTAGGCCAATGGTCCGCACAGTCGTGTCAATTTGACTACGACAGAACAGCAGAAGGAGTTCATCCGCAACCTCACTCCTGAAGTTTCGGTACAAAATGCGTTTATTTTCCTTGCGGAGCTTTGAGCCGTACAATATATACGCATTCTGCACCGAAACGCTTAGTAGTCTCCTGAAAAGCTTCTTGTACCAGACCAGGTTTCGCTGTCGTTCAATGGGGAAGCCTGACAAAAGCTGATCTTTTCGGTCAACCCCCCCCATTACCTTGTTATAGTCTAGTACGAGTTGAGGTTTGTAAGTCCAGGTACCAAACTTTTCAACTGCCCCGATTTCTGCCTTATGGTAGGTGGACAACATACTTACCAGGTTTTTGTCCAACCAAACCATTACATTGAGGTCCCCGCAGTTCGAGTATACAACCTCACCTTCCCTCAGTTTGGACCGGAGATGGGACTTAAATGCAGAGGGCACAAATTCTCGGTTTAACCGCAATGTGCCCATGCAGTCCATCCCATTTCTTTTGAGGCATCGTGCCAATAATGGACTATTATAAAAATTGTCCATTATTAATGTATACCCCTTGTTAAACAGAGGGCTGGCCAGGTCGTATACTATCTTTGCAGTGGCCCCAACTGGGCAGATATTGTGAGCACCCAAAAAGTTGGCCTGTGTCATGTCGTCCGTCATATCTTCCGTTATGTCTTCCGTCATATCTTCCTGGTCTGGATTTGTCGATTCAGCCTGTCTGGAAATGGTCTTCCCCGTATAAATTTGGAATTTCCAAAGATAGCCAGACTTGGACTCACAAAGCTCGTAAGACTTTATACCCGCACTGGCCGCTTTGGTTTTGATCATCTGGACGAATCCCAAACGGCCTTTATAGCAGAGTAAGGATTCATCCAGAGAGATGTCTTGCTCGGGCAGGTATAAAGTCTCAAACTTATTTGAGAGGTGGTCCAAGACGGGTTGAATCTTTTGTAACCTTCGCACAGATAATGGTGCATCAGAAGAAAGACTTTCATTGTTGGTGAAGTGAAGGAACTTTTTAATTAGAAGAAAACGATTATAATCCATGGCTCGGCTGAAATAAGGCATGGCGGTGAGTTTTTTTGAATAGAAGTAGTCTTTTTCAACAGGAAGGGGACTAATACCTTGATACATTAAAATTGCCAAGAATACATACATTTCCTCTTTATTCGTGGGAGCCCATTTATTGGTACGCGCATGACGCTTAAATTGTTTTTTCGCAATCCATTGATCTGCATACCTGTTGGTCTCTCTCGCGATCAGTTCAACGAAATCTGCATCAAAGATTTTAAGAAAGGCATCCACAGGTTTGCCCATTTCGTCGGTATTGAAAGTTGGTCCCGGCGTGCCTGTGAAAGTCTCCCTTATCCCAGTAAAACGTAAGATATCTTTAGACCAATCGAAAGAGTAACCTTCAGGCGGCAGAATCGAACGCATTGCCTCACTATCTACCTGGTCTTGTCTACTAAAGTCTATGGCCATAGCGGAGTTAGGTGAAACGTTGATAATATTATGATAAGGTATTGGTGGCATGCAGAAGGTATCCTCATCGCTCTCTTCGTGGTCGACGTCACTCGCTTCGTCATCCTCGTCGCTCGATCTGTCCATTTCTGAAACAACAGAAAACCCAAATTAATTTAATGTGTCTATATTACGATAACCCACTGCCTCTGGTACGGCTTATGACTCGCAATACGATGGTCGCGGGATCAAATCAAATAAATTATATTTGAATAATTAGTGTTATTTTCACACAAAATTCATTTAAAATAATATATATTATATTTGCGGCACGTTCCAGAGTGGAAGATACCCATAGTATCGCCCTGGTGTAAGACCCCATTCAGAATTGAAACGTTGCTTGAAATGGTTTTAGCCGTGTTTGGTGACCAGTTCTGAATAGCCAGGTACTTTTCCACCTCCCTCTTCCACACCTCCTTCCCCTCCCCGCTACCTTCAGCCTCACAACATACCCCGATTGAGGATGCCATAGTCTCACTGGCTCCAGATGAGGCTCTTGTGAGGTATTCATATAAAAAAATAAATAAAAAGTTAATCAAATACTTGAGGCGGGCTATGTCAGGAGTCAGAATAGCACAGTCAGGTAGGTATGGAATGAAGAAAAGAGTGTGTGTGCCAAGATCGAGTTGCATGGTGGTTCATCCTCTCTGCCTACCGAAATGGCGTGAAGGTAAGTTAGTTAGTTTTATAACTCACGGTTTCCAAGTACAGACTCTTCTAGTACAGCTGCCTCGTCCACGTTACTGCCCATGTCTGACTCTGAAATAAAAGAAAACACAAATTTACAGTAGAATTTGGATATAATGACTTTGCATTTAACGGTCTACTGTTTTAAGTGACGATAATGTAAACTCTAGTAAGGTTTCATAACTTTTAGTAGGAAAACGTATCCGTTTAAAGTGACCAACTACGTAAAGCGACCTATTTTAATGATAATTTGTCCGGTTACAAAACCCACCTACCAATACAGCCTCGCTTTTGACTAGGAAGCTCGACACAATGAGTCCCGTGAAGCGAAAGTGTTTTTTCAATTTAAGAAAAAAATGCTGTATTACACCGTTTAGAAGCCGGTGAATCAAATGTAATCCTCGCAAAGAAGTTCGGCATGTCTTATTTCTCACTCTGCAATACCCGTTACAGAAAAAAAAAGATGTGTAATGATGCATCCACGTCATAACAACAATACATTTTGTATGTTTGTTATGTGGAATTTTTAAGTACTATGCTTATTTCCTGCCAATATACCAACAGTGAAACTGTGCTAAAGATATCAATATAAAATATAGATAATTGATTTTATATTGAGCCCCTGGTATGACATTTTAAAAAATAAACTCACCGTTCCCAAACGCCGATAATTCTTGGTAGAATGGCACGTCCACCCACAGCTCGCTGTGATAGCGGGCCTCCGGAGAGAAGAGTTCCCCACTCCGCGATGTCCCAGGTAACGGCTCGGGAGATGCTGCACGGATAGGCATAATTGGTGCATTGGGAGCCGTTGATTGGATCTGTGCGGGAGTGGACATCCACGGTGGTGGTACGGGTCGTGGCAACGGTGAAGGCGTCCCTTGTGAAAAGGGACACGTTGTTCTCTCCGGAGATGGAATTCTGAAAACATTTACATAAATCATATAAATTGTTCTCATTCACGTGTGAAACAGTAAGTACAGTATGTAAATAAACAATAAAATTAGAACTCTGTAAAATATGCACTGAATGTGCCAAATGCACAGAGCGCTGATCTTACCAACTATCACTGTAAGAGTGGAACGCTGTCAGGAAAAAACAATAATATTGTATCAAGCATCTAAATACGATTGCTTACTTTTGTTTAGTTTTTCTTGGAGGTGCGGTAGGGAGCAAAATGCGCGCCGCCTGCTTCTTGAATTTTCGGCTTTCCAGCTCTAGCCGGAAGGAAGCAGGCAGGGCCCTAACAGCCTTTAGGGCCTTGACGCGATCCTCTCGCACCAGTAGCAAAGCAGGGTCGCTGTTTAAATAAATACAAATATATGATGAGTTCAACGGCCACAGCAAAGTACTTTCATAAAAAAACATTAAAAAATACTAACACTCCAGACGAGGCTGCAATTGCAGCTCTGCGTTGACGTCCACGTGCAGGTAGTCTGGCACCAGCTCGTACCCCACCTCTCCCTCTTCCTCTGCCTCCTCTTGCAGTCAGCACCACTCTATATATTTTAAATTGAAAACACTTAATGTAAGTACTTAAATGTTTAAATTTTGTTAAATATTGCACTAATATAAAATTTGAAAATAATTATTGGGTCGTGGAGTGCTCCCTTTCCCTGGACGACATTTGTTTCTGCACAAATTTGGTAAAAGTGAAGAAATTAATTAATTATACAACTAAATTACTAAATTTTTATTGTGTGACGAAGGCTTTACACCATTTTACATGTAAAAAAGAGTCAACTTTTTGACATATGACTTAAAATAATTGGTTAACAAATATCTGTATTAATAATGAACCAATTCAAATAAAACTTATATATATCTCTTTGTTTTGAATCACTGTGATGGAATATCTATATTTCAAATGCGCGAGTGCAGTATATAAGACATTATTGTAAATCAAAAACAGATGACGTCTTCAGTTGACGTATTCTTACACAAAAACTTCAACCAAAACAATATATTAGAAACAAACTAATTAAAAACGCATTTCAAAGATAGATAAGTCAATCACAATAACACAAATATATAATTATGCGTTAAAAACCCAATAAATTAATTACTTACGGCATTTTAGGAAGAGTCCAAAATTTCGTGAATGTTAAAAATTTATGGTTTTGTTTTTTGACAGGACGCCTTATAAAACCGCGAAAACTCGTTAAATATCACTTCAAAGACAACGGATAAGTTCATAGACAAAGAGAATATATTATCAGCTATTCGATAAAACAAGTAGCTGGCCAAGGAAGCGTTTTAAATAATTACAATAAATATTTTACGAATGGTAGAAAAATCGGTCCATTTTTGGACCGATATCAATCGCAGAAAAATAAAAGTGGTCGATTTTTCGACCGAAATCGTTCCAGTGGTTAAAGAAATTGTGAGAACATGAAAATTATTCGGTTTTTTTCCATTCAATCATCCATACCGGAAAATATATCAGAAAAATTAAGCACGGACCAAAATTATTTATATGATATGTGTGAAAAGGTATGATAACTGTAGATTTGGCAAGGAAACAACCAGGGAAAATGTCTCATGGCAGGTGGCTAACAACTGCAAACAGAATATTACTGCTATATGTTGCAACGGAAAACCCAACAGAAAATTTGCTGATATTGGCCACCTTTATTGTGAGAGTATATGCTCCAACATTGTTTACCATAAAGTGCAATAGTTCTTGTATAGATGGAGCCCGTAATCTTTGGAAAATGGTTAGCATTTCCAGATATCTTTCAGCAGAATTAAAAGCTATTGTCGACCCCGTGATTCAGAGGAACGCATATTTTGGACACCCGGAAAACATTATTCTATCAATGTTAACCGACGACAATAAATGTATAAGGGAGCTAGGATGTAGAAGGATCATTAAATATAGGGCCCTTCAAACTTCAGGAGTGAGAGAGTTCATAATTCCAAAAATTAATTTCAACTGCAATAGCTACATAGAATTAATTGACTGGCAGGCCACAGATTTAATTCTGACAGAACCTCCACTCCTGAGCAACGTAAAAACGGACGAAATACTTAAATTGTGTGATGAAGGAAATGTAAAAAGGTTCGATTTTCCTAAATGTCCTTGCCACACACAATCAGTGGAAAGGTGTGTGAAGTTGACCACAGAGGCGTCTTCTTCTGTTGCTGGTTACAATGCTAGAAAGGTTATATTTACGCCAAGCAACATTCAAGAAACATAATGCCAAATTTTAATTCTATGCAATATTTTAAGTAATTACTGTTTTAACAATATGTTATCATTCAATTTTAAGCATCCATTATTTTTTATTCGTTGTATTTTGGTCAAAAATGTTGTTGAACGTTATTGTTTAGTATCTTGAATTTAACCATAAAAAGTGTTATTTTCCCCTTTTATATTTTTAACAAACACATCACATATGTATAAAAAATATTTATTTTTCGTTCTTTGTACTGCAGTTATGGAAATAAAATTAAGTGTGCTACAAAATATAAAATATGGACCCATTGTTTTATTTTTTTCCCAAATCACGAAATCAAATATTTTTCAAAACTTCCGGCCATTTTAGCGAGCTAATAGTGAACACCAATTTCATTTATTTTTACGTTTTCGAATAGCTACAGATCATACGCAACTTTTGAGACCCCAGGCGTTTAAAAATAAGGCAATTTTTTTCTCTCTATGGAGAGCGACACACGCTAGCGTACGCCCCACCGGTGGGGCATAACGCCTCAGAGGTGGGGCACCACGCTTCAGAGATGAGACAGGTAGCCATTCCACATATAAAGGGGAATACTCATCGGTCATACAAAAAAATGTTTGAGATCTGCAAAATTGAAATATACGCCAAATTGTACTAAAAATATAATGAAACCCGTTACAATTTTAATAAGTATCTAAAAAGACAGAAACTGTGCAGGGTGTAGATAATATACTGCTTAAATGTTTAATACACAATGTACAAGTATATTGACGAAATCTATAATTGGTTTCTCAGAAAATTAAATTGCACATGTATTAAACAACCAAGTTACTGTTAATTTTCCTTAAATAAAATATATAATTACAAAAAGAACATGAAACGTGATTTTTCCTGAGCATGAATGCGAATTTGTAACAATAGGCTGGATATCCGTGAACATGAATGATCGCAGTAAGAACATGATAATGGGTTTTGCTTAGTATGAGTGCGAATGTGTCTTCTTGACTTTTGTGAACATGAATAGTTATCCTAAGAAAATGGGAACGGTTTATCAGATAAAGAAGGATAAACTTAATCCTAAATATGAGTGAAAATGTGTGTAATAATTATAGTAATAATGTTTTTTTTTAAGAACGAGTGTTATTGTGTCTCATTAAACGTGACTTCCGTGAACATGAATTATCGCAGTAAGAACATGAAAATTGTTTATCCTTAGTGTGAATGCAAATGTGAGTCATTAAATTTGTCTTTTGTGAACATGAATAGTTACAGTAAGAACATGAGAATGGTTTTTTCTTAGTATGAAAATTGCAGAAATTTAATTTCAGTTATAATATATGTATTAGAATTGGTTTTATTTAATTTCATTTTCAACATAATTTCTCAGTAATTATTCTGTTTAACATAATACTGTTTCGTTCCTGTGAACCACTGTAAACATAAATCATGTATATTGTAAAAGCCTTTTACGGCGTCTAAATAAATAAATAAATAAATAAATTAGGAGTTCATATGTTTACAACCATATTACAATATGATTTGAAAATTTACCTGCTGTTTAATTAAAAAAGATGCCGGTGGGGCATCTGACTTTTGAAAAGACTACGGTGGGGCATGGCACAAAGAAGGCTGGGAAACACTGAGTTAGGCCATTCGGGTATCTATTCACCTTCTAAATTCGCCGGCAGGACGTACGTGTTTTTCGCCGCGCGCCGTAATTTTAATTTATTAAATACTTTACAAGTTTACAAGTTTATCCTAATGGATATCAACGAGGAAACGAATGCGCTTCGTTTGCTAACGATGGCCATTGAAGTTCTCTCGGTTAAAGTGGATCATTTAACTAGTGAGTTGAATGTTGTTAAAAATATTCTAAAAACGTCACCCGTAATTGTCGGTAGTTTGTACAATAGTGAAACTGCGGTTGCAGGTACATGTGTGCACAACATTCCCGTTCTCGCTACAGGCGACACACTCGGCCCGCCCGCGCCCCTCGTCACCGCCACCTCACCGCCCCCGCCCGATACTACCGCAGACAATACAACTGCAACTGCCGGGGCCGGTCCCTCCGTTCCGTTCCCCCCGCACGTCGCCCCGTCTACTAAGCCGACTCCTACCTCAGATGACGCTACAAGTTTGGCCGTCGGAAATATAATAACCCGCTCGCAGGCTGCAAAAGCCTCCCAAAGAGGGAAAAAAACGAGTAACGTTTCAGACAAGGGACCATCTTCCGCTTATGCTTCATTTCGAAGTACTCCTGATGTGACCCCCGTTGCATCTACCTCCACAGCGCCTACCTCCACGCCATCTGATAGTGATGCGCTGCCCCCGGTCGGCGGAACTGATGTGGATGCACCACCCCCGCCCGATGGAGCTAAAGCAGATGCACCGCCCTTACGTCAAACTCCAGGAAGTCAACCTTGGACTTTGATTGATCGTAATCGTAAACGGCGTCCCATCACCGTACGAGGAAGTCAAAAGGACCCTGAAGAAGTAAAATACTTCCATCTTTACCCCTTGCATCCGGACACTTCAATTGATAACTTAACATCGCACCTAAAAACAATAAGTAAATCTGTCAGTATCTCCTCATTTAAGATAAAGAAAATCAAAACGAGGGGACAATATGCATCATTTAAAATCGGTGTACCCGGGTCAGCCGTGGCAGAATTACTGCAGTCTAAGAATTGGCCTAAGCATTCATTCTTAAAAGAATGGGTCAATAAGGTAATAACACCACGGCTACCAAATATTAAACCTAGTTGACAGTACAATAGTTTTCATTTCTTTTACCAAAACGTTAGGGGACTGAAAACTAAATGTTCTCTATTTTATTCTAACGTTTTGGTAAACAATTACGATGTAATAGGGCTCACTGAGACTTGGCTAAACTCCAGTGTGTGCAACCAGGAGTTATTCGATGACAGTTATCAAGTTTTCAGAAAGGACAGAGATAGTGGTAGTGGCCACAGACAAGGCGGAGGCTGCCTTTTGGCTGTCAAAACTAAGTTTAAGGCCGAACACATGCCTGATCTGGAAGCTGACATCGAAGACTTGTGGATAAAAATTACAATCGATTTATTTGTTACTTTTACATGTGTAATATATTTTCCACCGGCATCAACTCTGGAATCATATCAACTATTCTTCGATAAGTTTCACGAAAACGTGGATCTTCTCGGAGGAAGGAATATTATTATATAATAATATTATTATATACTACAAAAATTTCAGTATTAAAACCAAAAAAGACTTAACATGGGTTCAGCGCCAAGAAATTCAAAATGTATGGAAGGAGTTAGAAAACCGGAAAAATAAGGGAGAAAATAATTTAACCATAAAATATATTAACAACTCACCTAAAATTATCAATGTTCAACCAAAAAACTCCAGCCATATAAACGCCTCATCTACTACCAGAACGTCAGGGGCATCAGAACAAAATTAAAGGAGTTCAGAGTAAATGCTCCATCTTTCTCAAATGATGTCATCATACTCACCGAAACATGGCTAACATCATCAATCTTCTCAGCGGAGCTAGGACTACATAGGCACCATGTCCACCGAGCAGACCGGAGTCAGAATACCAGCTCCAATACAAGAGGAGGTGGTGTCCTGATAGCGGTCCGCAAAAATATTACTTCGAAAGCACTCAAAATCAAAAATACTGATGTGGAACAATTGTTCGTATTGTTAAGTGGTGATTTCAAGAAAACTATTATTGGAACTGTTTATATTCCTCCTAATGCCAACATATCAATCTATAAAAAACACTGTGAAGATGTTGAGTTAGTAAAAACAAAATATCCAAATCATCAAATAATTATTTGCGGTGATTATAATTTACCTAATTGCAATTTCAACGTTTTAGACAGTAATTTTAATTCAATACCAGCAACCGCCTGCGAACGAGTAATTCTAGATATGTCTTTACTTTTTAATTTAACCCAATATAACCATGTACGTAATATTAATAATCGTGTTCTTGATCTAGTTTTGTCAAATGAAAGCAACGTAATTATAAATGAATCATTAGAGTCTATTCTTCCGATAGACAACCACCATCCCCCACTAGCAATACTTATCTCTTGTACTAAAGAAGGCAATCAAAATAATTCAATTCCTACGTATAACTTTGAAAATGCGAACTATCGGGACATAAATGATCGTCTCCACAAGGAAGATTGGTCATTTCTTAAGGAAGGCGATATTAATCAAAATATTCAATCATTTTATTACTTGCTGGATAAAATTATTACAGATCTCATCCCACTCATTCATTTTAAAGAATCAAAATATCCGAGATGGTTCAACAAAGAACTTGTTCAATTAACTGCCCTTAAAAAAGTTTTACATAAGAAATATAAAGAAGACAGGTCTTTATCAAATTATATTGAATTTAAAAACGTTAGAAAAGATTGTAAAATCTTATCAAAAATGTGCTACAATTCTTTTATTAATAATGTTGAAACTTCAATAAATCATAATGTAAAGTATTTTTGGAACTATGCAAAATCAATGAAAAATAACAACTTTGGTATACCCGCCAACTTGGAATATGCAGGTAAAAAGGCCAAAGACACTCAAAGTATCGCTGACCTTTTTGCTGATTTTTTTAAAAGCGTTTATGAATGTGAGACACCAGTTTCTGCTAGTACAGTATCAAATTTTACTACTGATCATAATCTTAATTTATCTTTTATCCACATAGAATATAATGATATATTGACTGAACTAAAATTACTAGATCAAAGCAAAAGTGGTGGACCAGATAAAATACCTCCTGTATTTTTGAATAATTGTGCTACCAATCTGGCGTATCCTTTATATTTGCTGTTTAATCAGTCTTTACGAACAGGATGTTTTCCTACTAAATGGAAATTCAGCTTTCTTACGCCTATTTTTAAAAAAAGCGATAAACATGAGGTGATTAATTACAGACCGGTGTGCCTTTTATCAACAATTCCTAAAGTTTTTGAAAAAATTCTTCTTAAAAAAGTTATTTTCCGATTAAACCACGTCATTTCTCCTAAGCAACATGGTTTCTCTACTGGAAAATCTACTCTTACTAACTTGTTAACCTATCAAAACTATATATCTGATTCCATGTCTAGTAAATGTCAAGTTGACTCTATTTATACCGATTTTAGCAAGGCGTTCGATAAAGTCAATCATGAGTTATTGCTGAATAAACTCCATAAATTCGGTATAGGTGGTTCACTATATAAGTGGTTTAATAGTTACTTGACCGACAGATTACTGGCTGTTAAAATTGATGGCACATTTTCATACAAATTCACTGCTACGAGTGGTGTTCCCCAGGGATCACACTTAGGACCAATCCTGTTTTTATTATTTGTCAATGATGTATTGTATATTTTCAATGATGTTCAAGTGTTAATGTTTGCAGACGACCTGAAATTATTCAAATCAATCAGAAACATTAACGATTGCCATATATTGTCAAATAACTTGTCAAGATTAATTATATGGTGTCGTGATAACCGCTTGCAACTTAACATAAGCAAATGTCAAATTATGAGGTTTCATCGAATAAAGTATCCAATATTTTTTGATTATTCCATTAACAACATGTCGTTAGTATCTGTCTCGGAAATTAATGACTTAGGTATTTGGTTTGACACGAAACTTAACTTTAACAAGCATATTGAAATAATAACCAATAAAGCTTTGAAAATGTTGGGATTTATTTTAAGGGTATCTAGTGATTTCAATAATGTAAATACTGTAAAAACATTATATATGTCACTAGTAAGGAGTCATGTAGAATACAATTCCACGGTTTGGTCCCCAAATTATGAGGTTCATTCACATGCTATTGAAAGAATCCAAAATAAATTTTTAAGATATGTAAATTTCAAAATGGGCATTCCTAGAGAAAACCTAAATTACGATAACTTACTTTGTTCATTAAATTTAATAAAATTATCTGATCGCAGAATTATTTCCGATTTAACCTGTTTGTATAAAATCATTAATTCAATGTTTGATACCCCTGATTTATTATATGTAATCTTTTTTTTTTATTTTATTTTATTTATTTTTTTATTTTTTTTTTTTTATTTTTTTTTTTTTTTTTTTTTTTTTTAAATAAAAAATAAAATGGAGTTCTACAAATTAAACTTAATAACAATAAATATGTAATCTCTTTTCATACTCCAAGCAGGTCGGTTTCAAGACAGTACCTACCATATTATTGTAACAATTCTATGTCAACGTCCCAATATCATACTCCTATGCGACGGATTCAACAGCTAGGAAACAAATACTCAGATGTTGTTGATATATTTAGTACATCAATTTCAATATATAAGCATACCCTATTGAAGTTTTTTTTTTCGAGTAGTGGAATATTATAATAAAGGTATTTAATTTGATTTGACTAACATATAATAATTTTGTCAACTGAAATAGAAAAAAAAAATTTGGATTTTTTATATGTTGTGCCTGCATTCTGTGTAGATCAAATCAAGTTGAGTGATATTTTGCCTTTATATTTATTTTTCTGCAATTGTTTTAATAGTCGTTTCCTGCACTATTTTCATGTATAATTTCGTAAATATTTTTTATATATATGTATGTAAAAGCCTTAATAGGCGTGAAATAAATAAATAAATTATTGTTTTGGGAGATTTCAACATCCATTCAGCGCGTAGCGGCAAGGATGTTGAAAATGACCTCATTTTTTATGCGAAGTGTTTGGGCTCTCCCAGAATAATGGCATTCCAATTCTGAGTTGAGGATGTTGGATCTCGTTTTGTGTAACATTGAATTAAAATAATAATAAATTAAATAGCGATTCTCCCCTCGTATATGAGGACAAATATCATCCCGCATTGGAGTTCCGGTATTCTTGTAAAAAGCCTCCGAAGACTACCAAATTACCTAAAACTACAGACGGCACTTTGCGTGGATGGATTTTTGGTAGGGGTGATTTTGTCAAACTTTATCAGATGATGAGCCAATTGGATTGGCATGAACTTTGTAAATTCGATACCGTTAATGAGGCGCTACACCATTTTTATTCATGTATATATCATGTATTTGACGCTTGCTTCCCTAGGAAACCTCCCAACATAGGTGGACGTAGATATCCGAAGTGGTTCACTAGAGATACCATCAGGAGCATTGAGATAAAACATGCTCACCATAAAAAATGGAAAGCTACTGGTGACCAAAATGAGTATGAAATGTTCAGTAACCTCAGAGCAGTTGTTAGAAGAAATGTTCATATAGCATTCCGAACGTATGTCGACTCAATAGAGATGCATGAGAGAGAGCATGATCCCAAGGCATTTCGGGACTACGTAAAATCACTGCGCAAGAATGGTGGTATAACAGACATCATGATGCATGGTGATCGGAAAGTTAGAGGAGCGGATGTAGCCAATGCATTTGCAACTCATTTCCAATCAGTGTACAGTAATGAGCCTCCATTACTAAATCCCATTTCTGCTTACAAGATGAATGTGAAGGGAGCTCAAAACATTGATATAAGTCATATAGACGAATCTGATGTTAAATATTCAATCAATAACATGAAACATACACATTCACTTGGCCCAGACTTTCTTCCAGTATTTTTTTTAAAAAGAATGTGTTGAATTTTTAAAAATGCCACTAAGCTTTATATTCAACCTATCTTTAGAAACTGGTATATTTCCTGATTCCTGGAAAGTCTCAAAAATTTGTCCTATTTTCAAAAGTGCATCAAAGACATCTGTCGAAAATTTCAGGCCAGTGGCAATACTTTCCGCCCCGGCTAAGTTATTCGAATCGATAATTCATAAACATGTGCTGTTTCAAGTAGAGCCTTTTTTAATATCGGAACAGCATGGGTTTAGAAAAGGCCGATCAACAGATACTAACCTACTGGTACTCACAGATTATGTTTCCAAATCTTTAGATAAGATCTTTAGATACCAAGTAGATTGCTCATATAATGATTTCTCGAAGGCATTTGACACCGTAAACCATGACATATTATTAAATAAATTGTCAACTATAGGTTTTTCTTGACGGTTTCTCATATTCTTTGCCAGCTATTTTACTGGAAGAAAGCAATTTGTATCTCATGGAATATTCTTGTCAAAATTATTCCTTGTACTCTCAGGCGTTCCACAGGGCTCTAATTTAGGACCGCTCCTCTTTCTCATTTTTATTAACGATAATACAGAAAATATTCTGCATTCCAGGTCACTTCTTTTTGCGGATGACCTAAAACTATTCTTGGAAATTAAAAATTTAGAAGACTGCATTCGACTCCAATCGGACATTAATCGAATTGTTGACTGGAGTAAAAATAATCGGATCGAATTCAATGTTTCATTCTTTCTTTCACACGGGCACGTCATACTTAGTTTTACCGGTATACCATGAATGCCCGAAGTTTAAAACGTGTCTCCACTATGAAGGATCTTGGCATCATGTTTGATAGTAAGCTGACATTTCATACTCATATCGAAATGACGTGTAGTGCTTCACTGAAAATGCTGGGCTTCGTCCTACGCACTGCGAGGAATTTTAGAGACACCCGGGTTCTCCAAGTGCTATACATTGCATTGGTTAGGAGTAGGCTTGAGAGTGGGTCGGTGGTTTGGAGCCCACATCAGGTGAAGTATTCCCTCATGTTGGAGAGAGTGCAGAAGAAATTTCTGAGATTCCTCTATCTGAGGGAGTATGGCTACTACCCGTGGCTCTATCCTACTGACTTTCTCTTGGGCATGCTTGGTATGAACCATCTGCAGGTCAGAAGAGATGTGCATATTGTATCACACTTCTTCAAACTGATTCGTGGATGGTTTGAAAATCCGACTATCATGGAGAGTATTAGTCTCTATGTTCCTAATGGTTATCTCCGTCACCGACAGCATAGACTGTTTTATCTCCCGGCCTGCAGGACTAACTTGCCAATGGTCATGCCGGTGGGGAGAGCAGTCTTGCTATTGAATAGAATCAATTCGGATATCGACATATTTAGCATCGGTGAAGCTGCCTTTAAAAGGCAAGCTCTATTGATGCTGGTTTAGTTGATACACCGCTTACTTATTATGTAAAACCATTTTACAAACGTACTTAAAAACGAAATAAAATGTAATTTTGTAATGTTTTTAAAGGAATAAACTAATTGAATTGAATTGAACAAACTAAAATGCAACGATTGTCCTGCTTTCTACATAGGGAAAACAGCACGAAATGCCAATGTCAGAATAAAAGAACACTTACGATGTTTAAATGGCAAGGGTTTCTCTGAATTCGTAAACCACTTAATCTAAACAGATCACACATTTAACCACTGGAACGATTTCGGTCGAAAAATCGACCACTTTTATTTTTCTGCGATTGATATCGGTCCAAAAATGGACCGATTTTTCTACCATTCGTAAAATATTTATTGTAATTATTTAAAACGCTTCCTTGGCCAGCTACTTGTTTTATCGAATAGCTGATAATATATTCTCTTTGTCTATGAACTTATCCGTTGTCTTTGAAGTGATATTTAACGAGTTTTCGCGGTTTTATAAGGCGTCCTGTCAAAAAACAAAACCATAAATTTTTAACATTCACGAAATTTTGGACTCTTCCTAAAATGCCGTAAGTAATTAATTTATTGGGTTTTTAACGCATAATTATATATTTGTGTTATTGTGATTGACTTATCTATCTTTGAAATGCGTTTTTAATTAGTTTGTTTCTAATATATTGTTTTGGTTGAAGTTTTTGTGTAAGAATACGTCAACTGAAGACGTCATCTGTTTTTGATTTACAATAATGTCTTATATACTGCACTCGCGCATTTGAAATATAGATATTCCATCACAGTGATTCAAAACAAAGAGATATATATAAGTTTTATTTGAATTGGTTCATTATTAATACAGATATTTGTTAACCAATTATTTTAAGTCATATGTCAAAAAGTTGACTCTTTTTTACATGTAAAATGGTGTAAAGCCTTCGTCACACAATAAAAATTTAGTAATTTAGTTGTATAATTAATTAATTTCTTCACTTTTACCAAATTTGTGCAGAAACAAATGTCGTCCAGGGAAAGGGAGCACTCCACGACCCAATAATTATTTTCAAATTTTATATTAGTGCAATATTTAACAAAATTTAAACATTTAAGTACTTACATTAAGTGTTTTCAATTTAAAATATATAGAGTGGTGCTGACTGCAAGAGGAGGCAGAGGAAGAGGGAGAGGTGGGGTACGAGCTGGTGCCAGACTACCTGCACGTGGACGTCAACGCAGAGCTGCAATTGCAGCCTCGTCTGGAGTGTTAGTATTTTTTAATGTTTTTTTATGAAAGTACTTTGCTGTGGCCGTTGAACTCATCATATATTTGTATTTATTTAAACAGCGACCCTGCTTTGCTACTGGTGCGAGAGGATCGCGTCAAGGCCCTAAAGGCTGTTAGGGCCCTGCCTGCTTCCTTCCGGCTAGAGCTGGAAAGCCGAAAATTCAAGAAGCAGGCGGCGCGCATTTTGCTCCCTACCGCACCTCCAAGAAAAACTAAACAAAAGTAAGCAATCGTATTTAGATGCTTGATACAATATTATTGTTTTTTCCTGACAGCGTTCCACTCTTACAGTGATAGTTGGTAAGATCAGCGCTCTGTGCATTTGGCACATTCAGTGCATATTTTACAGAGTTCTAATTTTATTGTTTATTTACATACTGTACTTACTGTTTCACACGTGAATGAGAACAATTTATATGATTTATGTAAATGTTTTCAGAATTCCATCTCCGGAGAGAACAACGTGTCCCTTTTCACAAGGGACGCCTTCACCGTTGCCACGACCCGTACCACCACCGTGGATGTCCACTCCCGCACAGATCCAATCAACGGCTCCCAATGCACCAATTATGCCTATCCGTGCAGCATCTCCCGAGCCGTTACCTGGGACATCGCGGAGTGGGGAACTCTTCTCTCCGGAGGCCCGCTATCACAGCGAGCTGTGGGTGGACGTGCCATTCTACCAAGAATTATCGGCGTTTGGGAACGGTGAGTTTATTTTTTAAAATGTCATACCAGGGGCTCAATATAAAATCAATTATCTATATTTTATATTGATATCTTTAGCACAGTTTCACTGTTGGTATATTGGCAGGAAATAAGCATAGTACTTAAAAATTCCACATAACAAACATACAAAATGTATTGTTGTTATGACGTGGATGCATCATTACACATCTTTTTTTTTCTGTAACGGGTATTGCAGAGTGAGAAATAAGACATGCCGAACTTCTTTGCGAGGATTACATTTGATTCACCGGCTTCTAAACGGTGTAATACAGCATTTTTTTCTTAAATTGAAAAAACACTTTCGCTTCACGGGACTCATTGTGTCGAGCTTCCTAGTCAAAAGCGAGGCTGTATTGGTAGGTGGGTTTTGTAACCGGACAAATTATCATTAAAATAGGTCGCTTTACGTAGTTGGTCACTTTAAACGGATACGTTTTCCTACTAAAAGTTATGAAACCTTACTAGAGTTTACATTATCGTCACTTAAAACAGTAGACCGTTAAATGCAAAGTCATTATATCCAAATTCTACTGTAAATTTGTGTTTTCTTTTATTTCAGAGTCAGACATGGGCAGTAACGTGGACGAGGCAGCTGTACTAGAAGAGTCTGTACTTGGAAACCGTGAGTTATAAAACTAACTAACTTACCTTCACGCCATTTCGGTAGGCAGAGAGGATGAACCACCATGCAACTCGATCTTGGCACACACACTCTTTTCTTCATTCCATACCTACCTGACTGTGCTATTCTGACTCCTGACATAGCCCGCCTCAAGTATTTGATTAACTTTTTATTTATTTTTTTATATGAATACCTCACAAGAGCCTCATCTGGAGCCAGTGAGACTATGGCATCCTCAATCGGGGTATGTTGTGAGGCTGAAGGTAGCGGGGAGGGGAAGGAGGTGTGGAAGAGGGAGGTGGAAAAGTACCTGGCTATTCAGAACTGGTCACCAAACACGGCTAAAACCATTTCAAGCAACGTTTCAATTCTGAATGGGGTCTTACACCAGGGCGATACTATGGGTATCTTCCACTCTGGAACGTGCCGCAAATATAATATATATTATTTTAAATGAATTTTGTGTGAAAATAACACTAATTATTCAAATATAATTTATTTGATTTGATCCCGCGACCATCGTATTGCGAGTCATAAGCCGTACCAGAGGCAGTGGGTTATCGTAATATAGACACATTAAATTAATTTGGGTTTTCTGTTGTTTCAGAAATGGACAGATCGAGCGACGAGGATGACGAAGCGAGTGACGTCGACCACGAAGAGAGCGATGAGGATACCTTCTGCATGCCACCAATACCTTATCATAATATTATCAACGTTTCACCTAACTCCGCTATGGCCATAGACTTTAGTAGACAAGACCAGGTAGATAGTGAGGCAATGCGTTCGATTCTGCCGCCTGAAGGTTACTCTTTCGATTGGTCTAAAGATATCTTACGTTTTACTGGGATAAGGGAGACTTTCACAGGCACGCCGGGACCAACTTTCAATACCGACGAAATGGGCAAACCTGTGGATGCCTTTCTTAAAATCTTTGATGCAGATTTCGTTGAACTGATCGCGAGAGAGACCAACAGGTATGCAGATCAATGGATTGCGAAAAAACAATTTAAGCGTCATGCGCGTACCAATAAATGGGCTCCCACGAATAAAGAGGAAATGTATGTATTCTTGGCAATTTTAATGTATCAAGGTATTAGTCCCCTTCCTGTTGAAAAAGACTACTTCTATTCAAAAAAACTCACCGCCATGCCTTATTTCAGCCGAGCCATGGATTATAATCGTTTTCTTCTAATTAAAAAGTTCCTTCACTTCACCAACAATGAAAGTCTTTCTTCTGATGCACCATTATCTGTGCGAAGGTTACAAAAGATTCAACCCGTCTTGGACCACCTCTCAAATAAGTTTGAGACTTTATACCTGCCCGAGCAAGACATCTCTCTGGATGAATCCTTACTCTGCTATAAAGGCCGTTTGGGATTCGTCCAGATGATCAAAACCAAAGCGGCCAGTGCGGGTATAAAGTCTTACGAGCTTTGTGAGTCCAAGTCTGGCTATCTTTGGAAATTCCAAATTTATACGGGGAAGACCATTTCCAGACAGGCTGAATCGACAAATCCAGACCAGGAAGATATGACGGAAGACATAACGGAAGATATGACGGACGACATGACACAGGCCAACTTTTTGGGTGCTCACAATATCTGCCCAGTTGGGGCCACTGCAAAGATAGTATACGACCTGGCCAGCCCTCTGTTTAACAAGGGGTATACATTAATAATGGACAATTTTTATAATAGTCCATTATTGGCACGATGCCTCAAAAGAAATGGGATGGACTGCATGGGCACATTGCGGTTAAACCGAGAATTTGTGCCCTCTGCATTTAAGTCCCATCTCCGGTCCAAACTGAGGGAAGGTGAGGTTGTATACTCGAACTGTGGGGACCTCAATGTAATGGTTTGGTTGGACAAAAACCTGGTAAGTATGTTGTCCACCTACCATAAGGCAGAAATCGGGGCAGTTGAAAAGTTTGGTACCTGGACTTACAAACCTCAACTCGTACTAGACTATAACAAGGTAATGGGGGGGGTTGACCGAAAAGATCAGCTTTTGTCAGGCTTCCCCATTGAACGACAGCGAAACCTGGTCTGGTACAAGAAGCTTTTCAGGAGACTACTAAGCGTTTCGGTGCAGAATGCGTATATATTGTACGGCTCAAAGCTCCGCAAGGAAAATAAACGCATTTTGTACCGAAACTTCAGGAGTGAGGTTGCGGATGAACTCCTTCTGCTGTTCTGTCGTAGTCAAATTGACACGACTGTGCGGACCATTGGCCTAATAGCTGAAGGAAAGACTCTGCGACCTATCCTGAAAGGCAACCACTTCGTGGTCCGTAGCGGGAAAAAGGTGAAATGTGCCTGGTGCAACATAAATAACATTTTCAAAAGGACCCTTACAAAGTGTGATGTGTGTGATGTGGCATTATGCTATGATTGCATGAAGCCATATCACACTACAATATAGATTTGCTGAGGGTTTTTTTTTATTTCATTTTTTTCTTTTTTGGTTTTTTAGTTATGAAATTCTAATTTATAAATTTAATTAAATTTGTTTGAACATCAATTATGATGGCCTGGATGGCTGGACTTATAATCATTTCTTTCCGCATACTCACGTCTCATGTTATGTTGTCCTCAAAGGTTCTATATGATAAGGTTCGGTGGACATTTAATATGTATATTTCAATTCTGATCATTGAAATATGCATGTTAACAAATGCACAGGTTTTCTCATTTTTCCCTGTTTATTGTACACATTAAATAACTCGTTTTATTTTTATGTCTTAATTATATTTTGTCAATTTTTCTGTAAAGATGCTTTTCCAGATCTAGTCACTGAACATAACTAAGCCAATTCAAGCAATGTTCAATTCTGAATGGTGGTCCCTCACCAGAGCGATACTCAGAATCTCACTCTATAGCGAGGCACAATGATATTATTATGTATTGATTTTCTTAAATTATGAATAAACCAATAAACTGAATACATTTTTATTATGACAAAAGGTGTAAACAATGTTTAAATCAATATACTGCTCTTTCATTGTAACCATACAACTGTAATATTGATTTTAAAGGATATTAGGGCTTAATAAATAAATCAATTATTGGTTCCATCAATTATTTTCCCTCCCCCATTTTTTTTCGATACCTTTGCGTTTAGATATAAAATTATCACTATGATTTTATTTGAAATTCTACGGTCATACAAAGGTTTGATATATATATACAAATTTATCATCATTTTACATATTCCGATTTACCCTATGTAGATTGACCTTAAGGTAGCTGTCAGAAGTGATTTTTGGTCAAATATTGGTGAATTTCATCAACTTTCAAAGTATCCCCCTGAAATATTGGCAATGTTTATATCTATGATATATATCTCACTTTAAGCCTTATTTCCTCGTTTTGCACGTAATATAAAAACATGGTTACAAATCTCCAGTTCTAATTTACAATTATTTAAAAAGTAGCACCATGATTTTGACATCGTGAAATAGGCTCTCTGTATAATTCATCAAATGAATAAAATAAAGCCAACACGGCGACTATGCTTATTAATAATTGTAGACAGTTAATGTATCTTCCTAACGTTATACCAGTTTTTGTGGTAAATTTATTATATAATATAATACAGTGATTTCAATTTTGACGCGTCACGCACTCAAATTTTACAAAATTATTTTCTGACCAAACTTTTGAAGAGATCTTAACATGCAAAAAAATATTTTTCTATTACATTCTTGCATCTGTGATTATCAAACAGGCCATAGAGAACATAAAAACGTAGAAAATATTCAATAAAGATTTTTAAAACTGCCACTGGCGGCAATTTCAAATCACAAAAACGCAAATTTCGCGCATTTATAAAGTTTAAGATTTTTTAATAATTTATCTATCAATTCTAAAAATATAGAATAATTATTAAAATATAGGTGAATTCATTGGCTGTATAGCACTATAATCAGTTTTATGTTTCCGTATTAAAATTCGGAGGTTTGATTTTTTTAATGTTGGCGGAAAATATTCAAAATCGTCGCCAAAAAACCGCGAGCAATCGGAGAAAAAAGTTTTTTGACGCGCGATCGTTCGAGTGGTTAATAAAATCTCAGGCACTTCCATGTTACATAAAAACAGTTTAGGTATTAAATTAGACAATTTAGAAGCTTTAGAAATTAGGAAATCCTTAAATACAAATATGTCTGAATTTTTACTTAATAACCAAATTAATTTATCTAATCAAAAAAATACACCCGATCTTTAACTTGTTTCCGACCATTCATCTCAGCCCATGATACTATGTATTGTTGTTCTGAGATGTTTAATTAGTACCCACTATTATTATTGTGTTTAATTTCTATGATAATGTAAAAAACCTCTATAATCTATAACCATTAATTGTTTGTAAAATTACTTGTAATTACACGTATATTGTTGTCTCCCTTCCATTTATTGATTATCCTTTGTATCTCTTTCAAATAATGTTGTCTTTGTCTAATTATATTATTTCTCCCTCTGTCTGTCAACCTATATATATTATAACCAACAACTCTGTCTTAATATTTAGTTATTATTATATCTTGAAGAAGCTTGGTTTAAGCGAAACCGGTCGATGTGTAAAATAATAAATATTCGTGGTTAAATACAAAGTGTTTGTTTTATTAAAAAAAACATTATTTACATCTGGGAGGTCGAAATTCATATCCGTATAAGGCATTTCACCGCCATTGTCTTCCCGGGGCACTGGTTCCGTCTTGATGGAAACACTCTCTGGATAAAGTAGATCCATGGCTCTGTTGTACACAAGACATATATCTGTGAAACTTCGTAAAACAGTACGTAATTATAACGGAACTCCAATTTGTATGAGCTATGATTATTGTTCTTAGGTTTTAATACTGTGCCAAGCATTGGAGTCTACAGTAAAAATATTTTCAAGTAAGGACATACTACTGACATTTATTTTATTTATTTGTTTATACGCCCATTGGGCTTTTACATAAATATTTCATAAAAAAAATAATATTCTGAAGATTGCAAATTCACAATAAAAACAGTAAAAATACATATAACCATATCGATTTGACATATTATAACAGCAAGTAAATAGTAAATGCATACAATAATTATTTGTAGGTATAAACCTGAAGTACAAAAATAAGAATATGCCTACTCCTAAGGTATACAAACGTAAATTAGTTAAAAATAAATGTAAAGTTTATATGTACATACTAGGTAGTTGCAGCAGTAACATGATATCATACAACACATAGTGTATGAGACCTTTGAATTAGAAAGTTAACAAAATAAAAAAAAAATTGGCGGTATTGTTAACAAAATATAGAGCGTTTGAAAGGTTGTCGTGGCCTGTTAAATCGAGGGCGTTCGGTCTGCCATTTTAATTACATATTTTATGTAAAAAAATATTGTGAAGATTATAAATAGAGAATAGTAAAGTAATAATATAACCTTCACCATTTGACATATAAAAACAAGAAGATAAGACGATTGAAATTCGACCATTCATCTGTTCTGAATGCAATTACTAATGTTATCCAAATTGACCCTGGTAATAAATTACATCTTTGCGATTTTTTCAAGGATAAAGAAACCATCCTGTCACTTCGAATGCAATCAACAATGTTCTCAAAATTTGTTTTGACAGCATCACCATTGCATTAATACAGTAAGAATATTATGTACTAAATACACAATTTGGCTGTCCTGAAACGGGAATCCTTCCCAGTTGGACAGACAAAGGTTCATTTTGTTCGCAATTTATATATATATAATACAATAAATAAATCGGTTGAGAGAATCGTTGTCAAACGTCGGTATACAGTAATATAACCCTGAATTTCAATATATCTTTATATAAAACGGTATAACTGTTTATTGGATCATGAATATTCTTGTTAAATGTAGTGAATTTTTGTTGAATTAATGACAATTCAATCAATGCCTACGTAATACAATGTAACTTTAATTGTCACCGCATATATTAATCTTACCATATTCCGGTGAAGGGACCATAGCTTTCAGCAATCATGGGTATTGAAATGAACACTCGGAATATCAATTGAGATATAGTAATATGTTGTATATTTAATTTAATACATTAAATACAAGAGCAAGGACTCACATTTAGAAAACAGAGGTGGTTGGCTATTAGAAAGCACCAACGTAATATGAATTTGGCTATGACATTTACTTGTAAAATTATATTAACTGAACATCTTAAAATAAGACATCACCAATGAGCGCCAGTCTAGAAACTAGTCTAAACAAATTTATAAACATGGTGATATCTAAAAAAATATGTGTCTATTTTATAAGGATTATTAAAATGTCTCACGTGCGTGAATAATCTCCCGACAATCAAACAGCTCGCCCTCAGGTGTGTTCCCCACCAGCCTCGAAAACCAACTGACGACTTCTCTGGAATTCAACGCCCAGAACAAATTTTAATCCTCCGAGTGACAGCTGTAATTCAATGCCAACGCGTGTCTAGAAGTCAAAATATGTGAGCGGACGGTTCCTACCGCTATAATAATTCTGAAAAAGGTAGACGTCGAATTGGCAGTTCAAACGTTCCTCAAACAAAACGTCACTTGGCGTCGGTCGGCGGTTTTGCCTACACACGAGTGGTTTATTTATGCTACAAACCATCCTGTTCTGTAAGTCGGATTGTGTCGCGCGCCTGACATTGCGCGCATACACTACCTGTGTTATTGTGAGAAAGGAATAAACCGACAGAAAACTGGGGTTCGCGTGTTCGTATAGACATATCGCAGTTGTGCATTTGTAGAAAATATCAACATTAGAACTTACCAATAACTAACACACGGGATGATAAATTTAACTGCTTCAGGAAAACTGAATTAGAGTTTAAAAATAAGATGTAACTATTAGCAATGAAAAAAGCATGCGTCTGCGGTAATTTTTAGGTTATATCATAAATAAAACACTCACTAGATCGATATCTTCGGGCTTTTTGTATGGAAAAAGTTTGTACACTTCTTAACCACAGATATTGCTAACAGAGCGGTGATGATAGACAAAGTAGTAAAACTAAAGTCCATTTAAAAAAGGTGCGACCATAGACAATATAATTGAACTCAGCAAATCATTATATTGCCCCAAAAACTATTTTAAAAATGAAAATGTCCTTGTAGCAGAAAAATATCGGTTAGTCTGTTAGTCTGACTAAGAAAATTAACTTTTACGCCTTATTTTCTGAAGATGAATCTTTTGTGTATATGACCAATGAAACCGATATGTCAGAAAAAACACAAAAAGACTTTTAAAAGGAAAAAAAAAAAATTTTTAAAAGAAACAAGAAATTTGAATTAATTAATTTGAAGAAATTGAAAACCAAGAACAATAAAGAAAATTTGAAAACATGATTGTGCGACAGAACGACAGATGAATTCCGATAGATCTTGCTTATTTTTAACAGAAAAAACTCATTGTTAAATATGTTAAAAAATATAAATTTCTCCAAAACAATAAGATCAATAGGATTTTTTCAGTATTAAACTATTGTAGTACGCTTCTACCGCGAAAGCTTCAAATTTAATAAACTTACTAATTGCTTGCTTTGTATGTATACCTAACCAGAACCATAAATAATCTTAAATAAGCCCATGTACTCTCGTGTATCCTCGCTAACTTGGTTGTGTTGGGTAGATCAATAATTAAATAAACATTCCGTATATATTCTTGTTCAGTGTTGAGCTAAAACCTTGTAAACTCTTTGTAGGTTTCTATGAATAGCTCATTTATCATCCACCATATTTAGAGAGAGGGTCGCTCTCCCAGAGAGTTAGTGAAACAGTTTAACAATAGAACATGTTAAACACGTGGGCAAAGAAGCATCGTCAAAATAACCTCGTGTTAACAAACCTTGCATATTGTATGCATAAGCGCCACAAAATAAAATAAAAATCAAATGAAAATATAAATGACACATTATAGTCTATGACTTTGATTTTGTCTATGTATTATCAGTATAACCTAAAAATTATCGCTGACGCATGCTTTTGTCGTTGCATCCTGTAGATAGCGCTAGATTATTGTATTCCGACGATTGACGAAGATTCTCTAAACCGATTTCAATCGTCTTATCTTCAATGTCACTATTATATCCTAATTTGAAAATATTTTTACAGTAGATTGCATTGCTTCATTCATTGAATGTATCCATCAAGACGGAACCAGTGCCCCGGGAAGACAATGGAGGTGAAATGCCTTATACGGATATGGATTTCGACCTCCCAGATGTAAAGAAGGAATGTTTGCAGAATGCGGAGAGTGCTCGGACAGCCAGTAAGTTGCGTTGCACATTATTTTTGAAATGTAGGTTTTTAAATACTGATTTTCGGAATCCTTGTCCGTTTTGAAATATTGCACAGACAGGACATAATATACTTGTTCATAACATCCTCTCTTGCTGTATCTATATAAGTACTACAGCAATCTTTTAACTTATACTCACAAATCTCATGTTGCAACCTTACCTTATTTGGGATATAATAAAGTTCAATTAATTAAAATGCACTGAAAACACAATATTGATGCAATAAAGCATTATTCCAATGGCTGCAAACAACAAAACGCCGTACTGAAGGTGCTCAAGACGTTTTATCCTTCTTGAAGGATCACTCTTGAAGTTGAAATCTGGGGTCCTTCATATTTCTTAAATTAATTTTTATTATAACAGTTTTAGTATTGTGCTCCTGTAGAAAAGGACATTGCCCACGTAACATGTAGATTGTTTTTTATAAAAATTATGTGATGTAAACAAAGTTTTTTGTCCTTTTAATAAAGCAAAAAACTTTTTCACAAAGCAAGAAAAGTTAATTTGTTTTTAAAGATTATTTTATTTTAAAATTATTTATTAAAACCAGTATTGTTTTTTTTCAACATTAACATTTAGTCCTACATCATGTGCCCATTTAAGCAGTTATTTAATCTCTCTTTGTAATGTAATAACCAATTCTAAATCTACCAAAGCTACAACAATTGACTAGTTCAATATAAACAATGACCCCATGACATACGCTGATAATTCTGACCATTTCTTGAATTTCTCATTAATTTTATAATAAATATAAGATCGAATTTAGCAAAGTAAGCTATGCAATGCGATGAAGCAATACAAATAAACGAACCTTCTGAGCAGGGAAAGAAGCTCCAGTCATAAAAATCACCACCGATGAAATCGAAAACACTATTTCTTCCCTAAAATGAAATGTATCTTTGGAGCACTTAATCACAACCAATGCATTGAAATATCTCTGTAAAGTGCTTATCGTACCTCTCACATACCTAGTCAATCTGTCTATAACTGAAAGCATTTACTTCAGTTGTATTTGCAGATGACACTGTTTTGGTATTTGCTGGTGATGCGTGGGATAAAACTTATGCTAAGTGCGAGGCGGGATTGAGTGCAGTCAAAATTTAACTTTATTAAAATCTGTTAACCTTAAACATGACCAAAAACAAAATATACAACTTTTAGCTTTTCCTCTGTAAATCAGCCATCTTTGGACCGTTCCTGAAAAAAACATGGTTTTACGCAGAAGTGTAATTGTCAACCTTTGGAAAGTGTCGACATTATCAAATATCTCGGCTGATAATTGGCCATCTAAAATGGAACAATCAAAATAAGAAATATTCTATGTAAACCATCTATGTATGTGTTATGTACTTAACTTATTTGATTGAATATTATTGTAAAGCTGCTCATCTCGACGCAGGAATTCCCTAGTAAGATGAGCAGCGGAGGAATTTATTATTCTTATCTTACACCAATGTAAGTCTATATCGCATTATTCTAGATAGGGATATAAACTTACATTGGTCCGGTTTTATTTCTCATTTTCATCAACGATATGATAAATACTTAACTTTACATTTTATCCATAAACTTTAAATGCTGTATATTTTGTACCTTGTAGCTTTAAGTACTTTAATTTCTTATACTTTTAACTATATTTTTATATTTTTGTTTATGGCACATGTCGTGCCGTTTGTATTTCAATAAATAAATAAATGTTTTATGTTCGCTTAGTGAATTTTGTGGGTTATATTATAGACCTTCTTTGCAAATCTGACTGATCATAAATTTTTTCTTGCAATTTTATTTTTATTATTTCTTTCTCATGTTCAAAATTAATTCACATTTTAAAATTTGAGAACCCCGTAAAAAGCCCCGAGTGCGTAAAATTAATGTTTAAATATATCACATACAAATTAATTTTTTGTTTTTACAGGTAGTGTATCATACGTATCCAGACCTCCAGAATCTTTCAGAGGAATTCATATTTACGTAAAAATTACAAAAACACTCAAACCCCGAAACCACTCGATACCGCGTCGCCGACACAATTGGAAATCTTCAAATCATAATTACTTAATGAAATTATGTGCTGTATGTGATTAATCAAGACAATTACATAGAAATATAACAAGCAGAATCTGAAATACATCTGAAAATAACCATCCAGCACCTCACTCGGGACCTCCAAACCACGGAATGACTCACTCTATGAAAGCAACCCAGTATTTACGTGACCCCCCCTCCATACTATCCGGAAGGAATTCCATGATGGCCGCCGAGTTTTCAACCAATCACAGCTCAACATACTTCATTGACGAGTCACCAATCACGGAATAAACCTCCCTAAAGGGGCGACCCAGTATTTACGTGAAACCCCCTCCATACCACCCGGAAGGAATTCCATGATGGCCGCCGAGTTTTCAACCAATCACAGCTCCACACTCTCCTTTGGAGCTCTTATCAAAAACTGATAACGAAGATCAACGCAACCACCTATGATGACATCAGACCCAATTTACAGGAAAATATTAGAAGATATGACCACAGAATAAATATCAACATCAAGAAATAATTATATACTGACATAATATCTTAAAGAATTGTACCTAAATATGTTTTTTACTCTTTGGGGAATGTTCAAACCAAGGATATTTTGCTTCAACCCCAATATGAAACTTTGTATAATTTATTATAAAATAAATAAACGGGACTGAAGGAGGTGGTTTGGGTAAATTGAACTGACCTGGTAAAAGGTATAATATTAAAATATAACTTTCCTCTAAACAAATTAATTGTAAAGAGGAAAAATACCTAACCAACTCACCCTTCACGAAAGGGATGAAAACTCCCCCAATAGGGTTCGATTTGAAAACGTTCTATAAATAGAGAACCGAATTCCATACAAAGTCAGTTCAAAAAACTACCCCTAAAGAGAAACTTCTCTCCTGAAGAAACCATCTCCAAAGTCTACAAATCTCAAGAAAAATATTTTCAAGTGTTTTTAATTCAGTATTAAATTCAGTTTTTCCAGTCTTAAATTCCTTTTGTCGACTCAGACCTGGGAATCAATCCCTCTCTGATCTTGACATTAAATTCTATCCACCAAGACTGAAGCACTAATAAAGGTGTACCCAGCTACCTACGCATTTACAGTATTGTGCGGACGGAATATTGTTTCGTACATTTGGTCCTTCGAGCCGGATATACACACACGTCTTCAGTCTCAATTAAAGGTGGTGATGCCGTCACTTCGTAGCGGCCGCAAGGCCTCAACATCCTCTGAAACCAACCGAAACCGAACCCAACCTGTTACTGAGAACCCCAAGAGCCCGATGCACCTTCTGAATCAACTGAAGACTCTCTCCAAATGCTACGCCAAGAAATGCGCATTCGGGAGGAGCAACTAAATAAACAAATCACAGAACTACAATCAGCCCTGAATGAAGCAACACACCAAACTGCTACCCAACCCATGCTCAACTTAACCGCACCTGAAGCAACTCCAAATGTACCTCCGAGCCCAGCAGCTAACATCACCATATCAGGACAAGAATACCCAACTCATAACACAATGGAGTACCAACCACAGCCGTTCCTGAAAACCGATGGCTACTCACCAACCCTACATTGCTGAGCGACATTACCGACAAGCTACCAAACACTCTACGACTAGCCTGGCCGATGGAAGTCCGTGGACAGCGCCCCCCCTGCCAACATCACCCAACTCGCTGCCTTTATGAAGGAAATAACTAACGCAATACCAAACAACGGGATGGTAGACCGCTAGCAACCTCAACCTTCCTCAACAACAAATCCACGGAAAACCCGTCATCCCGAAGATACTAATTGGACAAGATAACGCCTATCTAATTGTGTCAAGAGAAGTGCAAGAAAATAATGATACAACACGAATAATTTCACGCACCGCACTAGGATGGATCACCCATGGCGGATCAAACCCAGGATACGACCACCCTGCCACCACATTGGCACTTCAACGTGAAACTGCCTCAGACATACGATTGGAAGAACTTCTGAAAACAAATTTTACCATCGACTCACTCGGCGTGACCGCAGCAACCCGAGTCAACACAAACATACTACGAGCAATTGCGCTGATGACTGCAACAACCCGCCCCCTCCCTACTGGAAGATGGGAGACTGGCTTGATATGGCGCAACCCAGAAACCACCTTACCTAACAACCGACAGTGCGCACTGAGACGACTCATTTCCCTAGAGAAGAAATTAACAAGAGATAAGGACCCTGAAAACAGCTCACACTGACAAGATTGATCACCTGATATCCAAAGGCTATGCGAGAAAGCTGTCGAGCAACGAAGCATCCACACGTACACCCCGACGATGGTACCTGCCATATTTTGCAGTAACCAACCCCAATAAACCAGGGAAAATCAGAGTGGTGTTCGACGCAGCCAGCCGATGCCGAGGAACCTCACTCAATGACCAACTGCTCACAGGGCCCGACCTGCTGTCATCACTCCTGGGAAACATCATGCGCTTCCGGGAAGGAAACGTTGCCATTGCTGCTGACATCAGAGAGATGTTTTTACAAATAAAAATAAAACCGGAAGACCAACAATCACAGCGATTCCTGTGGCGAACATCAACCAAGGACGAACCCGAAACATATCAAATGACTTCAATGATGTTTGACGCCACCTGTTCACCAAGCAGCGCCCAGTTTGTTTTGGGCAAGGTCGCTGAGAGGTACCAACACGAATACCCATCCGCCACAGCAGCTATTCGCGCTAAATTCTACATGGACGACTACTTGGATGCGGTAGACACTCACCAGGAAGCTGCCAAACTCACCCAAAATGTGAGTGCCGTCCTCGTGAAAGGAGGGTTCCATTTGACCAACTGGGCATCCAACAATCCAGCAGCTATTGCCAACTTTCCCTGCCGAAGATCGCACCAACACCACAATAACTAGCAGCAACGGGAGCCCAGAAACAGAACGAGTGCTCGAAATCATCTGGGACCCTTCCACAGACCACTTCCTATACTCATTTAACGAGATGACTCCGTCTGAAGCTATCACATTACCCACGAAGCGACAATTACTATCAACAGTTATGAAAATTTTCGACCCCGTGGGCTTCATCGGCTGCCTGACGATCAGAACAAAATGCTTCTACAAGAAGTATGGCGATCAAACATCGGCTGGGACGAATCCATCAAACCCGAACACGCCCAGAAATGGACAAACTGGCTGAACCTACTACACACAAACAACATCTCAATCCCGAGACGTTGCCTCTACAACAAACAGAGCAACGTAACCCTGCATCTCTTCTGTGACACATCAGAACAAGCCTGCTGCTCCGTACCCTACTTCACCGAAGAAATGGAGGGAAAGACGCAGACGACATTCATTGCAAGTAAATGCAAAGTCGCACCACTGAAACCTCTCTCCATTCCTCGCCTCGAATTGCAAGCCGCCCTCATGGCAGCCAGACTCGCCCAAACAATCCAGAAGGAGAGCACAGCCCACATACGCCACACATGTTTTTGGACAGACTCCACAACGGTACTATGCTGGCTACGCACCGACCCACGATCCTACTCAACATTTGTGGCCAACCGGCTAAGAGAGATAGACGAGCTGACCAAAATACCCGACCGGAAATGGGTACCTACGAAACTCAATCCTGCTGACATCGGCACACGGGACCTCGAAATACCCGACCTGACACCAGAAGGAAGATGGCTCTCCGGCCCGGTCTTCCTTACCCACTCGGAAAACAAATGGCCCAAAGAACGCGCACCCGCTCATAAACCCGATGACCTAACTCTGGAAGTCAAACCTTTCTACGTCGGACTCATCATCAAAAGAGGCGAAGCTCTACCAGCAATTGAACGATGCTCATCATGGCACCGACTGATCCGCTCGACTGCTTGGATTCTCCGCTTTACCAGACGATGCCGGATGGGCCCCAACAGAACCCCAGAGGGACCACTAATAGCGGAGGAAATAAAAACAGCTGAACACAAATGGATCAGAAGATCACAAAAAGACGCTTTCGGTTCAGCCCTAAATACCCTACGAGAAAAGAAAAAATTACCCGCCAGCAGCCGCCTCAACCCTCTGAACCCGTTCTTCGGCCCGGACGGTATCCTCCGAATGGGAACACGCCTGCAAACATTAGAAAAGGCTAAAGAAGTAGCCCGGACTCCCATCATCCTGGATGGCAACAACGCGTACACCCGTCTCCTGATTAATCACTACCACAAAAAATCAGATCACCCCAGTACGGAAAAAACAGTAGCAGAATTACGTAGCCATTTTTTCATACTCAGACTACGTACAACAAGCCGAAAGATTGCACACACCTGCCCAATGTGCTGCATACGACGCAGCAAACCCAATCCGCCCCAGATGGGCGTACTACAACCACCACGACTGATGCATCACGTCCGCCCATTCACACATTGCGGGCTGGATTATTTCGGTCCTATGACCATAACAGTCGGCAGACGCAGAGAAAAACGTTACGGAGCTATCTTCACCTGCCTCTCAACACGCGCCATCCACCTGGAATTAACTACTTCACTATCAGCTGACTCCGCAATCATGGCCCTACAAAGGATGACCGCACGAAGAGGACAACCAACTGCCATATACTCTGACAACGGCACGAACTTTCATGGAGCCGACGCTGAGATGAGAGACGCCGTGATGTCACTAAGCCAGGATACCAAGATGATCGACGCAATAGCCACTCAGGGCATAAAATGGCACTTTATACCGCCAATGAGTCCCCACATGGGGGGAGCCTGGGAGAGATTAGTGAGATCGGTTAAAAAGGCCTTAAACGCCACGCTTAAGGAAAGGACGCCTAAAGAAGAAACTCTACGCACAGCTCTAGCGGAAGCCGAATTCATTGTGAACAACCGCCCACTCACCCACATTTCGGTCGATCCACGAGACGAAGAGCCCCTGACCCCCGACCACTTCTTACTGGGATCAGCCGGGAAACGACCTCAATTATCGTTCTACAATAAAACAAAAAAGAAGTGTGCCACCGCCGTCAGTGGCGCATTGGACAACAACTCGCGGACGCCCTTTGGAGAAGATGGTTGCACGAGTACCTACCCACTATGGCCGCCCGACAAATGGCACCATCCAACTACACCAATTAAAAAGGGCGACCTAGTAATCATCATGGATCCAGCACTGCCCCGGAACAACTGGCCACATGGCCGTGTCATCGAAGCAGTACCTGCAGCCGATGGTCAAGTCCGAACTGTTCGGATCCAAACAAGCACTGGAGTCTACATAAGACCGGCAGTAAGAGATGCCGTCATCCTCCCGGCCGCACTGGACATCTCCTGCAACCCCAACAAATAAAAATCGACACAAGTGACAGAACTTGTCTGTATTGACATCTCCGGACAACGACTCCCACTTCCTACTCCCGCAGGGGGCGCCCGACAACGCTGGCACTGAGCGGCTATCCCTCACTGACACGGCGGAGTTTGGCCCGCACCCCCTCGATGGCGCTGGCACTGAGCGGCTATCCCTCAATGACATGGCAAAATCGACTCCCACTTCCTACTCCCGCAGGGGGCGCCCGACAACGCTGGCACTGAGCGGCTATCCCTCACTGACACGGCGGAGTTTGGCCTGCACCCCCTCGATGGCGCTGGCACTGAGCGGCTATCCCTCACTGACATGGCAAAATCGACTCCCACTTCCTACTCCCGCAGGGGGCGCCCGACAACGCTGGCACTGAGCGGCTATCCCTCACTGACACGGCGGAGTTTGGCCCGCACCCCCTCGATGGCGCTGGCACTGAGCGGCTATCCCTCACTGACATGGCAAAATCGACTCCCACCTCCTACCCCGCTGGGGGCCCCCCCCCGACTGAGTTGGCACTGAGCGGCTATCCCTCACTGACACGGCGAAGTCTAAACAGCATCCTCTCGATGGCGCTGGCACTGAGCGGCTATCCCTCACTGACATCGCAAAGCTTGGACAACACTCCATCGATGGACTAGCATTGAGCGGCTATCCCTCATTACCAGAACATAACAACCTGCGGAAACATCAAAAGAAGATATGTCTGAAGAACTAGCTGAGTACAGGCAAGACTGTACGGGGGGAGTGTATCATACGTATCCAGACCTCCAGAATCTTTCAGAGGAATTCATATTTACGTAAAAATTACAAAAACACTCAAACCCCGAAACCACTCGATACCGTGTCGCCGACACAATTGGAAATCTTCAAATCATAATTACTTAATGAAATTATGTGCTGTATGTGATTAATCAAGACAATTACATAGAAATATAACAAGCAGAATCTGAAATACATCTGAAAATAACCATCCAGCACCTCACTCGGGACCTCCAAACCACGGAATGACTCACTCTATGAAAGCAACCCAGTATTTACGTGACCCCCCCTCCATACTATCCGGAAGGAATTCCATGATGGCCGCCGAGTTTTCAACCAATCACAGCTCAACATACTTCATTGACGAGTCACCAATCACGGAATAAACCTCCCTAAAGGGGCGACCCAGTATTTACGTGAAACCCCCTCCATACCACCCGGAAGGAATTCCATGATGGCCGCCGAGTTTTCAACCAATCACAGCTCCACATTCTCCTTTGGAGCTCTTATCAAAAACTGATAACGAAGATCAACGCAACCACCTATGATGACATCAGACCCAATTTACAGGAAAATATTAGAAGATATGACCACAGAATAAATATCAACATCAAGAAATAATTATATACTGACATAATATCTTAAAGAATTGTACCTAAATATGTTTTTTACTCTTTGGGGAATGTTCAAACCAAGGATATTTTGTTTCAACCCCAATATGAAACTTTGTATAATTTATTATAAAATAAATAAACGGGACTGAAGGAGGTGGTTTGGGTAAATTGAACTGACCTGGTAAAAGGTATAATATTAAAATATAACTTTCCTCTAAACAAATTAATTGTAAAGAGGAAAAATACCTAACCAACTCACCCTTCACGAAAGGGATGAAAACTCCCCCAATAGGGTTCGATTTGAAAACGTTCTATAAATAGAGAACCGAATTCCATACAAAGTCAGTTCAAAAAACTACCCCTAAAGAGAAACTTCTCTCCTGAAGAAACCATCTCCAAAGTCTACAAATCTCAAGAAAAATATTTTCAAGTGTTTTTAATTCAGTATTAAATTCAGTTTTTCCAGTCTTAAATTCCTTTTGTCGACTCAGACCTGGGAATCAATCCCTCTCTGATCTTGACATTAAATTCTATCCACCAAGACTGAAGCACTAATAAAGGTGTACCCAGCTACCTACGCATTTACAGTATTGTGCGGACGGAATATTGTTTCGTACAGGTAGCATAATGTGAAAAATGTTTCAAACAAGGCAGAACTAGAACAACAAGAAGAATATGGTGGGGGGATTCCATATATGGAATTTGAAATTGACCTGCCAGATATTAAAAAGGAATGCTTAGGTCACTTTGATAGAATTACCCAGACAACAGGTAAAACCGATTTTCTCTGTTACAATGAAGAATTCGTGCTTTTTATTTATTTGAATGTTATATGATTTATCTTTGTTTACACTAAAAACGTTATATTTCTAATCTTTTTCTGATTTATTGACAGAACTGAAGAAGCGACCCGTAAAAAAACGATTATCCTGTTCTCATTGTAACTATTCCTGCTTTTACAAGTCAAACTTAGGACTTCACTTGCGCATCCATTCTGGAGAAAAACCCTTTTTATGTGCCCATTGCAGTTATTCATGTTCTCAAAAGCGATATTTGAAGTTACACATGATGACTCACAGTGGAGAAAAACCTTTTTCGTGCTCTGACTGTAGTTATTCATGTTATGTAAAAGGTTATTTGACGAAACACATGCTGATTCATAGTGGAAAAAAACCTTTTTCATGCACTGACTGTAATTATTCATGCTATCAAAAGGGATCTTTGAAGGTACACACGATGACTCACAGTGGAGAAAGACCTTATTTATGCTCTGACTGTAGTTATTCATGTTCTGTAAAATGTAATTTGACGAAACACATGCTGATTCATAGTGGAAAAAAACTTCTTTCATGCTCTGACTGTAATTATTCATGTTATCAAAAGGGATCTTTGAAGATACACATGATGACTCACAGTAGAGAAAAACCCTTTTCATGTATTTACTGTAGTTATTCATGTTCTGTAAAAGGTAATCTGACGAAACACATGCTGATTCATAGTGGAAAAAAACGTTTTTCATGCTCTAACTGTAATTATTCATGTTATCAAAAGGGATCTTTGAAGGTACACATGATGACTCATACTGGAGAAAAACCTTTTTCATGCTCTGACTGTAGTTATTCATGTTATCAAAAGGGATCTTTGAAGGTACACACGATGACTCACAGTAGAGAAAAACCCTTTTTCGTGCTCTGACTGTAGTTATTCATGTAATGTAAAAGGTTATTTGATGAGACACATGATGACTCATAGTGGAGAAAAACTTTTTTCATGCTCTTACTGTAGTTATTCGTGTTTTTCAAAGATTAATTTGACGAGCCACATGATGACTCACAGTGGAGAAAAACCTTATTCATGCTCTGACTGTAGTTATTCATGTTCTGTAAAAGGTTATTTGACGAGACACATGATGACTCATAGTGGAGAAAAACCTTTTTCATGCTCTTACTTTAGTTATTCGTGTTTTTCAAAGACTAATTTGACGAGCCACATGATGACTCACAGTGGAGAAAAACCTTATTCATGCTCTGACTGTAGTTATTCATGTTCTTCAAAAGGTAATTTGACGAAACACATGCTGATTCATAGTGGAAAAAAACGTTTTTCATGCTCTAACTGTAATTATTCATATTATCAAAAGGGATCTTTGAAGGTACACACGATGACTCACAGTAGAGAAAAACCCTTTTCTTGCTATGACTGTAACTATTCATGTGTGCGAAAGGGTAATTTGACGAGCCACATGTTGATTCATAGTAAAAAAAAACCTTTTTCATGCTCTGAGTGAAACTATTCATATTCTGTTAAAAGTAATTTGACGAGACACATGATGACTCATAGTGGAGAAAAACCTTTTTCATGCACTTACTGTAGTGATTCATGTTTTTTAAAGAGTAATTTGACGAGCCACACGATGACTCACAGTGGAGAAAAACCTTATTCATGCTCTGACTGTAGTTATTCATGTTATGTAAAGAGTAATTTGACGAGACACATGATGACTCATAGTGGAGGAAAACCTTTTTCATATTCTGACTGTAATTAATCATTTTCTCAAAAAAGATATTTATCTGTACACAAGATGACTCACAGTGGAGAAAAACCCTTTTCATGCTCTGACTGTAGTTATTCGTATTCTCAAAAGGTATCTTTGAAGCTACACATGATGACTCACAGTGGAGAAAAACCTTTTTCATGCTCTGACTGTAGTTATTCATGTTCTGTAAAGAGTAGTTTGACGAGACACATGATGACTCATAGTGGAGTCAAACCTTTTTCATACTCTGACTGAAGTTATTCATTTTATTGTTATTAAGTTTAATTTGTAGAACTCCATTTTTTTTTAAATTTATTTATTTATTTTTTTTTTTTTTTTATTGAAACATATAAACAAGATTTACAATTTTATAACAATATAAACACAAATATTTCAATCACTCTCCTAATAAAGCAGCTGCTTGTGTTTTGGAGAGGACAACAAAAATATTTTAACATTTGTTTAAATTAAACAAAAAATATTAGTAATAAAACAAAAAATAACAATAAAAGTAATAAAAATATAGGTTAGTTAATAAATGATTCAAAGAATTTAAAAGGCAAAAACATATTTCTAAACAATAAGTAAAGTTATGAGGTGGTACAAGAGTATTTTAATTTAATTTTTTTTTAATATTTTTCGAAGTTTTCTTCCGATCGTATATCAAGGGGTAATTTATTAAATAATTTTACACCCTTGAATATATAGTGATGCTGTGCTGTTGTGGTTCGTGCTAGTGGCACGGTTAGTCCTCCAACAGATATTATTCTTTTGCTAATATTCAATTGTGGTGAATTATTTTTACTAAAGAAATCTTTATGTATTTGTAGGAGTGCAATTTTGTCATAAATTTTTGTAAGTGGGGGAACCGGGAAATCTTGAAAAACATTTATAGTTGGGTAGTAATATGGCTTTTTTAAGATGATTTTTATTAGTATTTTTTGGATAGTTTCCAGTGGGAGTAGGGATGATTTATATGCACCCCCCCAAGCCACGATTCCATATTGTAGGACAGAGTGCGCCAGTGCATAATAAATATCTTTTAGTATTTTTAATGATACAGTATTTCTTAGTCTAAAAAATATATAGATCAGTTTTCGCATTCTGTCTACTGTGGAATTTATTTGACTTTTCCATTTGATGTTATTATCAATAATTATTCCAAGATATTTTATTTCTTTTTTACTACTAATGTTTATACAGTTTAAGTTACAGGGTGCGATTCTAAGGAGGCAATTTCTTTCGTGAATTTTTATGTTTAGATTTACATTTGAGATATTCCCTGTTAGGCTATAAGGTATAAAATGTGTTTTTTCGACATTTAGTGTTAATAAGTTTTCGTCAAACCATAGTTTAACGATATTTATGGCATTATTAGCTGATACTTCGACCTCATTCCAAGAATTTCCTTCAATAGTTATCACTGTATCATCTGCGTAAGATATGATGTTTCCAATGATTGGGAGTTCAAAAAGTTCATTTACATATAGTATAAATAGTAAAGGTCCCAAAACAGTTCCTTGTGGAATTCCAAAATCTATATTTTCTATTTCACTTAATTCGTTGTTTACTTTAACCTGTTGAGTTCTTTGATAGAGATAACTTTTTAACCATGTTTTAGCTTTGCCAGTAATTCCTATATTATTTAGTTTATTAATTAATTTTGAATGTGAGACACTATCAAAAGCTTTACGGAGGTCAATGAATATACTTAGGCACTTTTTGCCTCTATCTAATGTTTTGTAAATAAGCTTAGTTAATTCTGCAATTGCGTCTTGTGTGCTAAGTTTATCTCTGAAACCGTATTGACTAGGGTTAATACATTTTTGGTTATCTGTATAATCAGTAATTTGTTTTTTTTATTACTTTTTCGTGTATTTTTGCAATGTTGGATAATAAGGATATTGGGCGGTAATTGTTTACTTCTTTTGAATCTCCGGATTTATATACTGGGATTATAATGGCTTTTTTGTAGTTAGACGGGAATATTCCGTATTTAGTACTTACATTAATTATATGCGTAATCGGTTTGGTTAGAAAATTGCAGTATTTTTTCAAGATTTCTTTAGTTATACCGTCGTATCCTGGCGCACTACCATTTTTAAGTGATTGTATTATGTTTTCAATATTTTTTTCTGTAGTCGGTTTAAAAATTGAAAGATTGCTATTTGTTATTTTATCTTTATGTATGTCATCAGGTTGATAATTTTGGTCAATTTTATATGCAAGTTTTTGACCGACGGTGGCGAAAAATTTGTTGAAAATATTTGCGCACATTTTTGGTTCACGGATAGCATTTATTTTAGTTCCATTATTGTTTATGACATTTATTGTAGACTTATTTTTATTATTTTTATTCATTATTTCATTTATAGTGTTCCATGTTTTTTTAGGGTTTTCCTTTGTGAGGATTATTTTCTCCCTGTAATATTTTTCTTTTGTGTCTTTGATAATTTTAATGAGTTTGTTCCGGAATATTTTGTAATCGTTTTTTACTTGGCTATTGGTAGAGTTTTTTTTTTTGTATCTATGAAAAGTTTTTCTTTTTTCCGGATAGATATGAGTAATCCTTGCGTAATCCATGGTTTGATTTTCCTTAATTTAGAACTAGGTTGATTATTTATAAAGGTTGTACAGTCTACGATATGAGCATTTAAAGTTTCTACAAAGAAGTTTGCGCACATGTCTGGGTTTTGGCAATTTAGTATTGAGGATCAAGATTCGTTACTTAATTTATTATTTAATTTTACATTGTTCAATTTGGAAATTATGTTAATATTTTTTCTAGAGTCATTTAATCCTAAGTTTTTATTTAAATCATAAATAAAAATATTTGTATGGTGATCTGTTATATCATTTTTCCATATAATAGATTTAATTTTTTCTGTGTGTTTAATATTGCTCCATATGTGGTCCAGGCATGATGGCGATTGGTTTGCAAATTCTCTTGTGTAATTATTTACACATGATATAAAGTTCATTTCACTCATAGCATTTGTATAGTCTATTTTATTTTTACAGTGGTTATTTGGACCAATATTAATATTTAAATCACCTATTACGATACAATTTAGATGGTTTTTGTTACATAGTATTTTTTTTAATTCTTCTATAAATAAAGATACATCAGAGCTGTGTGTTCGATATATTGCGATTATATTGAATGGCATATTATTTAAAACAAAATTTAATGACAAACAGCTTGCTTTGCATATGTGTGTTTCGGTAATATTGATATCAGTAAATTTTTCTTTAGCGTATACTACAATTCCACTATTTTTATTAATCTGATAATTTGTATTGTAATTTTTGTAGTTTGGGATTATTGGTATATTTATGTTTGCATGTATGTGCGCCTCGGATAGTATTATGAAATCTGGCTGTGAACATAAAGTATTTAGGGATACCAGAAGTTCATCCATGTTTTTATTTATACTTCTAATGTTTAGGTGCAAGATTGTTAGTCTATTTATTATATTGTCATAGATCCTATTGCATTCACTGGCTACTTCACATACGTATTCTTCTATATTTAGATTTTTATCAATTTCGCTTAAGTTAAAATTTTCCATTGCATTTATTTAGGTGTGATAGAATATGTATATATAATTCTACGAGGAAATGAATAAGTAATAATGCTCATAATTAGTGTAACACTATTCTTGCTCGATTTCAGTTCATATCTAAAATTGTAGGTTTTGATTTTTTCTATAAGATTTATTTTATGTTTAGATAATACTCGGAGACATAGTAAGTGTTTGTTTAATTGACAGCAAAAATTAATTTGATTCGTTCTTCTTTTTATAATAATTACAATAAAACATAGCTTGTGTAAGAATATATCAATAATACAAGTGAACATATAGTGTAGAGATTTATTGCATATAGAATATTGGCAGCATGATATATGGGTTAGTAATGTATATAATAATAATTTTGACAAATTAATATATCTATAATTAGACTTTAGTATTCTGTAATTTACTAGCATTCGATAAACGCAGTTGTGGATTGTTATTGTACTATCTATTTTCTGGTAGGAATATACAAATGTAGAACGTAGATGTAATGTATTGTAAAAATAAACATAAAAGTGTAGTAAGTAGAGATGTGTTATCGTGAAGAAAATATTTAGGTATTTTATCTTCAATATAGAGAATGATTTAAATTTTTTGGTTTTAAATACATATATCCTGACTTTAAAGTATGTAGAATGATGAAAGATTTGTCGGTTTTTTAATGTATAGACTATAGAATTATTATTTTTTATATCTTGTGGATATTCAAAAGTACATGCGTATTTGTAAGACACTGAGAATAGACATGAGATATTTTTATAGACATCCTTAAAATTTATAACAATATTCCAATTTTTGTTCCGTAAGAGCAAGTATTTTTTTTGTAATATTGACAGTTCATTTGATTATGGACATTTTTTTTTTAATTGTTAGTATCATTTTTTAATATTTCTTAGAATTTTCAGTTTTAATAGTAAGTATACTTGTTTTATATACTGGAGATTGATAAGAAACATCATGTTTTTTTAAAGCATATGTCATAGCATTATTAATTTTGTTATTTTTTAAATTTTTGAAAGTGCAGGTACATGCATAATATATTGACAATAAACATGAGTTACTATGAAAAATATACCTTGAATCCAAATTAGTATTCAATTTTCTGTTGTGCGAATGCCAGCATTTTTTTATAATATAAACAGTTGGTTTTATCATTCGCATTATGATTGGTAGGAAATGACAGTTGAAATCTGTCATTTTGAAAAGTGCAGTTTACACACCTCGGTTGATTTGTCGAGGCACATTCTTTGAACAAGTGAGCAGCTCCACAGTGCGAGCAGGAAGGCGAATTGTTTTTCTCTTTCTGGTTGCAGTTACTTGATTTATGTCCGTAACGTAGACAGAAGTAGCATTGTATTACTGGGCAGGCGTCGCCAACCGTAACTCGCTGGTAGCCAATGTTTATTTTTTCTTTATTTAATAGAATCTTCCTGGTTGTGCTATCTACTTCTACTATGTAGTTAGCGGTGTCATTGTATTTGTTTTTAATTATTGCTTTTATGTTAAAAATAGAATTTTTTTCTGTTTCTTGCGTTACAATTTTGATATCCTCATTTTTGTCCAAGATATGGTCAGTAAAATCTTCTTTGATAAAGTCGTTGACAATTCCCTTGAATATCATTGTTGGTTTTTTCTTTGTTAATTCCTTGCAGTCAATATCATGTAGATCTTTAGAAATTAAAGCTTGTAGTTTTTTAGCATCTTCTTTATTAACACAATTGATTACAATTCGATTTTGGGAGATTTTTTTAATGCCTTCAATGCATATTCCTAATCGGCTGGTTTTAAAATGCCTTTGAATTTTATTTTGTATTTCTGTTGATGTATCTTTATTTTTTGGAGTAATTAAGATACTGTACTTGTTTTTTATATTTTTTTGTTTTTTTATATCAGTATTTGTAGGCTGATTATTCTCCAGAAAGCCCATTTTGGTAGCAACAAGGCTTATATTCCCTAGCAGTTCTGTGAGTTTTGGTGACAATTTCCCCATTTGTTCTTTTGTAAACTTATTGCTTGGGTCCATTATAGTATTTTGTAAGGAATTTATAATTTGGTTTGCCGCAGAGATGAAAGAAAAGGTGTCACTGGTGTCCATGGTACTGCTTCGAAATGTAGAGCGGTAAAAGGTTTAGCGGCCCTGCGTGGACGATGTTGGTCGGCGGTCGAACGTCGTAGCACGTAAATCTGTTTATACACACACACACACAAACTGAGTTTAACACTGTCCAATAGGACGAGCACAGAGTTCCGACCGAGTAATCGCTGTTTATCAAATGTTTTGAGAGCAAACTTTTTTTTTTTTAAATTCGGATTTAGGTTATTACAGATGTACTAGTACAGCTTGACACTTCTTTACTACACTGCTACTGCAATTCCGTATATATTAGTGCACTATTTTTTGTCAAATACGTTTAGAATATTTACTTGTTTAATTTTAAACAGGAACGAAATTCACAGCGTGTTTCTGTAGAGCGGTATTATTGTTGTCTATGTCTAATATACCAAGGTCCTTAATTTGTTCGACTCTTTTTGGGAAATTGTTTTTGATGCTATATTGATATTTAATGGGATTTTTGATTCGGGTAAAAGTTATTGCTTGACATTTGTTAATGTGCACCACTCTTGTAGCCTCACAAGATTTGATTGCAATACGCTACAGTCATTATGATTAGTTATTGTTTTGTAAATTTTTAAATCGTCCGCAAATAAAAGTATCATAACTCCATCAAAGATGGTATTTATGTCGTTGATAAACAAGGAAAATAACACTGGGCCCAGATGTGACCCCTGTGGGACTCCGGTGAAGATTTCAAAGTGATGTGAAAAATGTTAATTGATTTTTACTGATATTTTTCTTTTGTGAAGGTTGCTTTCGAACCATCTTAAAATATGCCCAGTTATACCTAGGGATCTTAGTTTGTTTAAAAGAATTTTATGTGAGACTTTGTCGAAAGCCTTAATAAAGTCTGTGTACACTACGTCTGTTTGAAGACGATTGTTCATGGAATTAGTTATATATTCCTGAAATATCATTAAGTTTGTTAGAGTAGATCTTTTTGCTATGAAACCGTGTTGTCGATGTAAAATTACTTTATTGATTTCAGACGAGAGTTTAGAGAGCAGGGCAGATTATATAAGTCATCCAGACAATTCTTTGCGCCTATGAAATTTGTCGCATTGTCACTGTACATACACGAAACCGGTCCGCGTCTGGATAGAAAACGCTTAAATGCGTTTAAAAAATTGTCCGTGCTTAGATCTGATACCACTTCCATATGTATAACCTTCGTTGTTACACAAATAAATAGACATATATATGCCTTTTGACTTTTCACCCCACGAAGCCTAGAAAGGGTTATATTTATTGGTCCGGTAAAATCTACACCCGTATGTGTAAATGCCTTTGCTTCCTGAACTCTAGCTGTAGGTAAATCTGTCATTGGCGGTATAATATTAGAAGGTGCAGTTTTAAAACAGAAATTACAAGCATGTACTCTTTTGCGTATTACATTTCTCCCCGATAAGATCTAATAACGCTGTATACTTATTGACATAAGGAGATGTGCACCAGTATGACAATAATTCACACGATGGTGAAAGTTTATAATTATATCGACAATATGATCCTGTCTTGGCAGAAGTACTGGATGTTTGTTTTCAAAAGGTATATTCGCGTTTGTTAATCTACCACCTATACGTAACAAGCCATTATGATCTAGGAATGGGTTTAGTTTTCGGATTGAAGGTGAGCATAATTTATCCCTCTGTATTAATTGTATATCGGCACTAAAATACCTTTTAGAGTTTTTAGTGTTTTAAGAACTTGCTAGAATATCTACGCTTACCTTCATCGTGGATATTCTAGTTTCTCTAAATGATCAGTCACGGAACTTTAGCTTGTGAATTATAACACTGATTGATTGTTAGAGTTATATTTTATTAAAGTTGAGATAATACAAAGATTCAGTTCGCGACAATGATTTGCGTAATTTACAATTAATAGCTTGCTGGTGGGAGAAGCGCTCGAGGCAGAATGGTGTTAAAATTCCTTTCATGCGCGAGCTTGGTTCGGCCGTCTGCGCATTTCGCTGCGCAGGCAAGTGTTGCCAGGCTCGAGGTGACACTTCGCTTAAAAACAATAATAAACGCGGTGCCTACAACCTATTCTGTAAAGCTTTTAATACATTAATTTCAGCAATGTTTAATTCCGTGGAATTTAAAACTGTTGAGCGTGATAACTTTCGCATAAATCATAAAATATATACCATAATTCTCAGCAGTTTTGGCCATGAGGAAATTTTTATAGCGAGAATATGTATTGGAGAATTTTCCTCTATTGACGTTATCGTAAATGTATGCGATTTTTTCAATTCCAAAGTATTCTCCTCCTCCCGTGAGGGGGAAAATTTTTAGACAGGCCACTCGGATACTGGGTTCACAGCCCAGGGCGGACCGTGCCACCAAAGAGAATGATCGACCAGCTGAGCAGGCAGTAGTCCTCGTGATAAACAATCACTAGGATTGGTAACGCCATCTATGTGATAAAAATGTTTCGCGGCTAAATTTTCCTGAATTTCACCAACTCGATTAGCTACAAAAGTTTGCCACCGATGCGGGGACGAGTGAATCCAAGAAAGTGCTATTTTTGAATCTGAAAAAGCAAATATATCGTTTATCGAAACGCGATTTCTATAAGTATCTATAATAGATCTAAGGAGTCTAGATAAAATAAGCACAGCGTATAATTCCAATCGATCGAGCGACACTGTTTTCAGAGGGGCCACCTTGGATTTAGAACATATCAAATTCATTGTAGTGTTGCCACCCTTATCCGTGACATGAAGATATATTACACAACCGTATGCTTTCATGCTTGCATCTGCGAAGGCGATAATATTTATCGTGCAGTCCTCCTTTACTCCCAAATATCGAGGTAAATTTAAATTAGAAAGCATCGGTAATCGTGTCTTCCGTGAATTTGACATATCTATTAACCTCTCAGAAAAGGACTTTTATTTACTTTCTGTTCCTTTGCGAACTGTCAAAACGCGAAATTTTTTGTGTTATTCACGAGTTTTGTTAAAAGCTTCATAACTTACGTTTTGGGAAACGTAGCCTCATTCTAAAAAATGTTTTGGAAAGATTATGAAATTCACTATCGTATTGTTTTGTTACACGTAAATATTTGCGTGTCTAAATATACATTTTCTGAAAACGTCAAAAATATGTAAAAATCGCTGACCATTATTTCAAAGCTGTGAAAAATGTACTTTTTTCTGAGTATCGTAAAGAAATAACACTTTATATATTGAAGAAATATAATTAAAAACTATTAGTCACCTCAAAATATTATCCGTCCAAAATAAAATATTTTTAATAAATTATTTAAAAACGCAATAAATTATGAACGAACAAGATGACAGATTCACTCGACTCAGATAATGCACCTCTAAATTCCATAGATATTCTTGAATGCAGACGCGTAGCGTTATTCATTATCGATACTCTGTTTTTTAAATCATGGCAATCCGTATACTAGTGATGGAAATAAATCGATTTTTGTAAAATTTCGCGCGTTTACGTGAAAAGACGTACTAATGTCTTGACCGCTATTATCATATTTACGTCTTTTGACGTTCTAATGTTCCGAGTGGTTAACAATACTTTGGAGTAGTTCCTCGTCCCATCCTACTTTCTCTAACCACAGCTCCTGTAAAAGTAATATGGCATGTAAAATTTCCGGAGCAACCAAACCTAATACATCGAATAAACGAGCTATTGTGGAAAGAATTGATCTTTTACATATAGTTTTCTCCTCCGTCGGACATATCATAAATCGAAAACAATCAGATATCGGATCCCATTTTAATCCTAAAATGCTACAATCATCCGAAAAATCCATTGTCGCGCGGTGCGACTCTGGTAATTGGGCCAGTAAATGAGGAGAATTACTCGACCATTTGACTAATTCAAATCCTCCACACTTGAACATCGCCATTAAATCTGTAGCCCAAGTGATGCCTTCACTTATAGTATTTACAGAATATATAAAATCGTCCATTTATAAATCATTAATTGCAACTTCCGCCACTTTCGGATAACGATTTCTTTCATCGCTCGCTAGCTGCCGTATAGTTCGCATTGCTAGGAATGGTGAACAGTTCAAACAGTAATGTTTTTATAAATATCCTGTTTGTGTCTCGAATAAATAAGTAAAAAAAAAATTTAAAAAAAATAAAAAAAAAACCAAACGTGAGTGAATTAAATTGATAAACTCCAATTTGTTCATCTTCGTGAAACCTATAAAGAATTTTTTGATATTTACGATGGCTTTCCGTTACCATTATACGTAGATACATTTGCTTAACATCTGCGGTTAATGCTACAGCGAATAAGCGAAATTTAATTAAAAGTGTAAATAAATTAGATTTCAAATTTGGACCTGTATGCAAAATATCATTAAGTGACAACCCTGAACTGGTCTTTGTACTTGTATCTAATACAACACGAGTTTTAGTTGTTGATTTATCTTTACGAATTACTGCGTGATAAGGAATGAAATATCCCTCATCAATATTAGATGAAGACGGAACTTCAACCCTCATATATCCCTTTTCCAGATATTCAGAAACTACTTCATTATAACTGCAATGCAATTCTGGCAACGTATTAAATTTCCGTTCTAAATATTCATATCGACGCTGCGCGACACGGCGCGAATCACCTAAATTATTAGTAAAACGGTAAAGATACAATATACCTTCCCGATTCATCCCGTTGGACTGACTCGAGGTACATTTTTTCACATTCTGCGTCTTCAGCACTCATCAACGACTTAATAGGCATGTCTTCCATCGTCCAAAACTTGGATAACGCATTATATAAATCTACATTGGTTATGGGGCCGAACGTCCACGAAACCTCCGGCGTACACGTAGGTGTTTCACCCATTACAATATATCCGAATACTGTCTGTATAGCCGGTGGTGCATTCATATTATGTTTAGATAAAACCTTATTCCCCAGCAGAATATATGGAAATAACTGTGCACCTAATAAGATATCAACATCGGATGGAAGGTTCCAGGATTCATCCGCTAAGTTTAAGCCCACTAAATGCTCACATGACTTTGTGTTAACATGTTGTGTAGGAAGCTTATCAGTTATTTTATCGACAACTAATAGACTAATTTTATAAGTATCTTCTGAAACGCGGGAATTAATTTTTAACGCAACGTGTCCCAATATTGGTGTCTCTACTTAACCAACACTTTTAACTACTGAATTATTTAAAGGAATTATTTTAAGATTTAATTCATTACAAGTGTTTAAACTGATTAAATTTTGTTGCGAGGCGCAATCAATTAAACACCTTACGGTTACTTGATTATTTTTATTGTCATAATCAAATAACTGCGCGGTTGACAGTAGTACATTCGTAGCTATATTACCAGCAGAAAAAATATTATGATGTTTATGATTACGCGCTATGAATGTAATGGCTTCGTTTTACGGTTGACTTTCAGTATTCACCGTGCTCTCAAAATGCAGAGCGGTGTGATGTCGTTTTTTACAAATTCTACAATCCGATTTAGATGGACATTTCACAGTTTTATGTTTATCGCTTAAGCAGTTTACACATAAATTATTTAATTTCATAAACTGAAAGCGAGCATTTGGTCTTAATTCGTTAAATTGTTCACATTTAAACAATTCAACATGATCAGAATGATTACATTTCCGGCACCTGTTACGATTATTATTACTTGACTTCGGTTCGACCACAACAAATGAATGCGTAACTTTGTTTTTATTATAAACAACTTTATTATAATTTTGCCCAGTTCGTTCTAGGATTTTGACATGCGACCGAATGTATTCTATTAAATCGGTATATGTAGGTAGAGCTTTCTCCCGTATAGACCTTTCGAAATTTTGCACCAACTGTATATCTAATTTTTTCAGTGCAATATGTTATATTATAAAATCGGTTAGGTCATCAATACCTAATTCCTTGAGTGCAGCTATGGAAGACGCAAACCGTTCGATAAAATTATTTAACTCATTTGGGTTACAGGTGCAAATAATTTTAAATTCAAAATATTGTTCAGATAAAAGGTAGCTAGCACGCGTTTGTCCTGATATTTCTTTTCGAGAGCTTCCCAAATTAAAAAATAATTTTGTTCGTTCGGAAGTATTCCCGCAAAAAACTGATAACGCCTTTCCTTGGAGTTTCCCTATATAGATATCCCTAGATATTGCATCTTTTGCGACGTATTAAAATTTTCATTTGAGTGAATGTTTAATTTAAAAGCTTCATAAAATATCGACCAATTCTCTTGATTACCATCGAACGATGGCATCTCGATCGGTGGGAGCTTAATTAATGGTGAATTATTTAACTTCTGTCGATCACGTGATGAATCTTGCTTTGCTATAATGCTTTCGCGTATAGAAACTACAAAACAGTACTTATTTTCGAATTTACTCCATAAATCGAAATTCATATTGTAATTTGAATCCTTTTTCAACTGAAGTGTATGAAATTCATCACACAACGTATTGAATTGTGCATAATATGAAGCTATATTAACCGTTTGTTTAACAAAATCCTCCGAACTTCTCGTCTCCCTGTCCGCAATACTTTTCGCTTTCTCGTATAATTCATTAACACGATTATGCATCAAATTAATCTTCGATTCTAGTAACTTGATTTTAATATCCTGAGTACTATCGCTAGTCGCCATGATTAATTTTATGTAGGAATTTAAACACAACAATAATTACAAATGCAACCTAGTACATACACATTAACAAAGTATAAAGAGGAAATAATATTTATTTATAACTTTAAATATGTTAATTTTAAATACCCCGTTGGTAATCCGGCTCGAAGGACCAAAAATGGTGTCGCGAAGCTGCGACTCCACTATATATTTTTAGAGGTGGTGTGCTATGCCACACGCCCAAAGGACCAGTCCCAAACTACTCGGAATTATAGGTTATGGGACGATTTATGCATCCGACAAACCCGATGGACAGTGCAATAATCAAAAAGGTATAAATCTGGGCTTCTGGAGCACAAGATAAGCCCAGATTGGAATGCAGGAAAGATGGACACACCCGTTGATGATTATCACACGTCTCCAGGAGTTGGTTGTTTTCACTTCACAATATATGTATAATCGCCCTGTCTGATATTAGTTATCACTATGAATTCTGATTAACAACTGACACCACTTGTCCGATTTTACATGTGTCGCAACAATATTTTTAATATGGTGACATTTTGGGATGGCTAAAAGGGTAGGTAGGACATTTGCAGGATTTGGTATTGACATTACACTTGTCCATTAAGCCTTTGGATGCATACCTAACAATCCCATATATATTGCGCGAACAGTAGGTATTGCTTGTATGCTATCTATATTTTCTGTAAACTACTTTACTTGTCTAAGTTGACATATTCATGTGTGTAGTTTAATCTCTTATTCAATTACTGTGTCTAAAAACAGAGATGCCAGTTTGCGTTATGTTAAAGTAAAAACCTAAATTGCTTTCCGATTTCATCCAAGCAGCACCACGTAGGAAGGTTCAGCTGTTCAACCGTCCGATCCTTAAGCCAGAGATATTTCTTTTCCGCATGTTCTTTCATATTCATCATCAACATCAATATACCATCAAGAAAATCAACAAGGAGGATTAAAGACATTTTCCATATTAAAGCCGACCACACAAATACAGGATATTTTCCCCTGTACCCAGTGCCGTCTTAAACTAGGCTGGGGCCCTTAGGCACACAAGAATTCGGGGCCCTTTTGGAAAGTAAAAAAGCAAATTATAATACCATTTTTTTACTAAGTATGACCATTTATTATAGGTAATCAAATACAGTATGATATAATATGTCATAATGAAATTAGAATGCTGCTGGTTTTTTGGTTACAATTAAGATAACGGTTTCTTTCGGGATTTCTGTTGAGCAAAATCTTCTATTATATCCTCAAAGTCAATTTATTTAAGGATATCACTTTCTATGCACATAATTGACAAATTACATTCAGAGGAAATTTTGTCTTGCGGTGATGAGAATGAAGAATCCCTCTGCTTATTTGTTTCTTCAACGGTAAAAAACGAAGTGAGCTTTGAAAGTTTTTCCGTTATTTCTTTTTGAGCTATAACTTTTTTTCTTTTTTGTGAACCACTTAAATATGTTCTTTTCGACATAATTATAAACTGTTGATTTCCCTAAAATAAAATAAATAAATAATGAAATAATGTACGAACAAATCAAAACTTCTTTTTATCTTACTCAATTATAACAAACGAAAGAAAAAACCGCCACTCACTCCTATCAGACTGAAAGTTTAACCTGTCATGGGTCGGGCCTGATGGGGCCCCCTTCCCTTCCCTTTCCCTAACAAAGCACCACCAAGAATTTTAAATTTAATGTTTTGTGGATTCATTTTGAGCTATCATATATTTTGGTAATTATTTACCTACGACTACCGTTTGAGAAAATATTCCGTACGAGACACTATTTTGACACACCGAGTTCTCGCATACTTCGCGTTTGTTTGTGTAGTGGCAGTGTAGAAAACATGAAAGGCATAATCAGCATAATTGACAATTTTTCGAGATCGCTAGACACGCACCCGTTAATTGTTAGGCGATCAACTTTGATACCAAACATCAGATGAATTTAGTTTCTTAATATTTAAAGGTTTACTACGATTTTTTTTTAAATAAAAAGTTTTCATTTTAGGTAAGGTTGGGTTATTATAGGTTATTACAGGTTAGATTAGGTTATGTTGGATTATTATATGTTAGATTAGGATAGGTTAGGTTGGATTATTATATGTTAGATTAGGATAGATTAGGTTAGGTTAGGTTGGATTATTATAGGTTAGATTAGGATAGGTTAGGTTAGGTTAGGTTAGGTTGGATTAATATATATGTTAGATTAGGATAGGTTAGGTTAGGTTAGGTTGGGTTATTATAGGATAGTTTAGGTTGAATTATTATAGGATAGGTTAGGTTAGGTTAGGTTGGATTAGGTTGGGTTATTATAGGATAGTTTAGGTTGGATTATTATAGGATAGCTTAGGTTAGGTTAGGTTGGATTAGGTAGAATTAAATCACAAACCAGTCTATACAAACCTAGCGTAGCCCACAAACCACTTGAAAACTGGGATACAACTCTAAAGGGGACGCGAGCAGGCGTTATTAACGTACCTAATACCCACAGTGTGCACGCCAAAAATCGCTCCGCAAATAATATTCAAAATTAATAGTTTATACATCGAATTTAATAAAAAAGACATTGATAATCGCATAACTGTGTAACAATAGTAAACTTCTTTACTTTATTTAAATAATAACGGCATCGTTATATACATTTTTAAGTGATTTTAAAATCTGTGAAGTGAGCTTGTACAGTGTTGTTGCCTGTAATAACCACTCAAAATCAGAATACCTAACATTTCTAAGACTCACAGCACTAATATAACAGTATAATCGCAGCTCTCGCTATACCGGTGGTGGCTAAGCAGTTTAGAGCGGCAAACGTCACTTGCTTCAAGCGCAGTCCCAAGGGAACAGAGTTCGCTCCCTGCCACATCGCCTGACGGCTTTTTTTATTTTAAAATAAGTCGATTTAGTACACCAACCTTCTACATAAATTACAACGCCATCTAGGTGCAATACACCAAAAACACATTAAAATGAACAGGCAAAAGAAAACCTCAAAAAAGGCGCCATCTAGCGATTCGGAAGAAGACTATCACACTAACAAAATGATGAAATTTATGGAAAAAAAATTTGAGGACTTATCAGAACAGTTAATGAAATCTTTTAACGAACAACTGAAAAATGAACTCAGAGAACTTAAAAAGTCTGTGGAATTCTGTTGTAATAAAATTGACGAATACGAAGAAAAAAATAAAATCAAAGATAATTTAATTAAACAATTACAATCAGATAATAAGGAAATCAAAATGCAATTGAACAAAATGGAACAATTTCAAAAACAAAATAATATTGAAATACAAGGTGTTCCTTTCAAAGAGAATGAAAACTTACCTAAAATAGTTCACAATATATTGGAAACAATAAAATGCGAAACTGAATTACCTAAAATAACAAACACATATAGAATTAAAAACAGAAACCCATTAAGTAAAAATCCAGGGATAGTAGTTTCTTTTCAAAACAAAGAAAGTAAGGACAATATTATAACCCAGAAAAGAAAATATAATACTTTGTACCCAAAAAATATAAATTTTTCTGAAGATTATAAAAACATTGTTTACATTAATGAACAATTGTCACAAAATAATAAACACCTCCTATTCCTGGCGAAATCATCAAGACTAGGCTACAAGTTTATCTGGGCAAAAAATGGTAACATAATGATGAGAAAAGATGAATTATCCCCAATCATCCACATAAGGCAGCCGGAAGACATTCCCTCCGAATAAATAAACAAGTGACCATAATACATGTATAAATACTTCATCTTTGTTCAAAATGTCTGATGAAAATTTTTTGCATGAAAACTTTATATGTAAAAACACAAGTGAACTAAATAATCATTTTAAAAATGTTAATTTTTCAGTTCTAAATATGAACATACGGAGTTTAAGAAAGCACTTTGATGAACTCTGTGTCCTAATCGAAAGTCTAGATTTTTCTCCTAGTATAATTATATTAACAGAGACACAGATGAAAGAGGTAATACCCTATAACCTGCCAGGATATATAACCATTTCATCTAAATGCAAACATACTGGACACGATGGAGTCACGGTATTTATGAATAACTGTCTCATGAAAACTGCTTTCGAGATTTTAGATTTTAAAACAGCAAATGCTATTAAATTAACATTTAACCATAACAATTATAATTATCTGCTAATAGCTATCTATAGATCACCTTCACTAAATGAATCTCTCTTCACTAACGAACTTAATTCGCTTTTAAAAATGACTAACAGAAATAACTTCAACTTTGCAATATTAACAGGTGATATCAATATAAATATAAATGAAAATAACAAAAGAACAAACTGTATAAATGAGTACTTAGATTGTTTGTCATGTGCTGGATATCAGTCTTACATAAACTCACCAACTAGAGAAAATCTGAATAACTCCACGATTCTAGATCACATATTTGTTAAATCACACAAACACTTTAAAACAACATCTTCAACTCTATTAACAAACATTACTGATCATTACCCAACATTTTACGGACACAACATCTTAACTGCAAATTCAAAAGAAAAATGTGAAACAGTTGAAAAAAATAATATTAATTACCTCACATTAAATAATCTACTTCTTTTGGAAAATTGGGATCAAATTCTATCAATTTCAAACCCATATTCAGCATTAGAATCGTTTTATAAAACTCTCCAAGAATATATTTCAAAAAGTACAAATAAAATTGTTATATCTAAGAGAAAATATAAAAAAATTAAACCTTGGATAACTGTAGGAATAATAGTCTCCATTAAGCAAAGAGATAAACTATACAGAGAGATGCTAAATTATCAAAGAGCCTGTCAAAAAAACAATGTCAGAACAATGTCCTTCATGAAAACAAGATATTTACTGTATAGAAATTTACTAAATAGGTTAATAAGAAGTTGTAAAAAAAAATACTATGGTGAACAAATTGATAATGCAAATAATGATACCAAAAAAACGTGGAATATTATTAACGAAATAACGAATAAAAAAAGAATAGCATCAACAGAGGTTAAGGAGATTAAAATAAATAACAATATTATAACTGACAAATCTGACATTGCAAATAACTTTAACAACTTCTTCACAAATGTAGTAGACCAAGTACTTGAATCATCCAGTAAGATTGCTAATACAGCGCCCGTTGACTCATCTCTGCTTTTGGTACCAACAAACAATTCAATTAACTCATTAGATTATTTTACACCTATCACAACTAATGAAATTGAAAAACACATTTACAGCCTAAAACCAACTAATTCTTCAGGAATTGATAATTTATCAGGTAATACACTAAAAAAAATAAAACAATATATTTTAACTCCTTTGCAACATATTTATAATATATCCCTAAAAGAAGGGTATTTCCCAGAACAATTTAAAATCTCCACTATAATACCAATTCACAAATCGGGTGACACGCACATATTAGACAATTACAGACCTATCTCCTTAGTTTCAAACCTTTCAAAAATATATGAAAAATGTATCAAAAACAGAGTTATGAAATACCTAGAACAAAACAATATTCTGTCCGAAAATCAATATGGCTTCAGAAGTAAATTAAGCACTGAAGATGCAATATTCGATCTGACAAAAAATTTATACACATCTGTTGATCAAAATAAAAAAAGTCTAGCTATATTTTTAGACTTAAGAAAAGCGTTTGATACTGTAAATCACAATCTACTCATAAACAAAATTAATCAAATAGGTTTCAAAAAAGATGCACTAAAAATTCTCACTCACTATCTCAAAGACAGATTACAAAAAACAAAAATAGGGAACTTTTATAGCACAGAAACAGTGATAAAAAATGGAGTACCACAGGGGACTGTGCTTGGCCCAATTCTGTTTCTAATATATATTAATGATTTATGTAATGTTGTAATCCCTGGTAAAATTGTATCTTACGCTGATGATACAGCAATAATAGTAAATGGAAAATCCTGGCCTGAAACTTTTTTAAATGCAACAAAATGTATTTCATATGTCGTATCATGGCTAACTTGTAATAGACTTTTCTTAAACTATAATAAAACATTTTACCTAACTTTTTATAAAAACAGTAAAAACAAACCTCCCAATAACCTTAAAATTAGACTACATAATGCTAACTGTAATAAAGTAACATGCACCTCTTGCTTTGAAATTGGAAAAATTGAAAAGATCAAATATTTGGGTATATATATTGACACAAATTTAAACTGGCAACCACAAATTAATAACACTGTTTCTAAATTAAGATATCTGACGTACATATTTTATAGACTTAAGGAAGTACTCAATGTTGACAAATTGAAAATGATTTATTTTTCTCTAGTGCAATCCTCAATTATGTACGGTATATTAGGATGGGGTGGCGCACTAGATACATTTATAAAACCACTACAAATAGTACAAAATCATATTATCAAGGTTATATATAATAAAAAGAGGACATTTTCGACTGATCAATTGTACAAGGAATCTCAACTATTCAATCTCCGTAAACTATTTTTACTTCAAAGCCTGAAATATGTCATGAAAAACCAAAATAAATTTCAAAAATATGAACCCAAAATCAACTTTAGAAGAAATCATGTATTTTATACCCCACAAACCAATACCAAACTAATGCAAACTCACAGTAGCTTTATTGGACCTCGCACTTTTAATCTACTACCAAAAAAAATTCAAGTAACTACTAAACTAGCGCAATACCAAAAAAAATTAAAGTTGTGGCTGTACAATGCAAATGTTGAAGCATTATTCATTTAATTTTTACTTTTTTCTATTTTGTTTCTGTATAGTATTATTTTATTTTGTGTTCTTTTAATTCATATATATTATCTTAGAATCTTTATTTTTACTTTGATTTATTTTTAATATGCACCTCTTGCACAATCTTTTAGACTTTAGTTTTTCTTTATTATGCTTACTGTTTTTAATTTTATTTTTATTGTTATATATTTTTAGGTACAAAAATCTAATGTATTAACTTATATTACCCACGCACAGGCTGCGCCTTAGTGGGTTCCCTTTCCTATTATTATAAAACTTGTAATGTGAAATATATAAATTGGGAAAAAATAAAGGAAATAAAAAAAAAAACTCTAAAGGGGACGCGAGCAGGCGTTATTAAAGGGGCATTTTTTTTGTAACAGGAAATAACATGGAAAATAGGTATTAGAATTAAATCACAAACCAGTCTATACAAACCTAGCGTAGCCCACAAACTACTTGAAAACTGGGATATAACTCTAAAGGGGACGCGAGCAGGCGTTATTAAAGGGGCATTTTTTTGTAACAGGAAATAACATGGAAAATAGGTATTAGAATTAAATCGCAAACCAGTCTATACAAACCTAGCGTAGCCCACAAACTACTTGAAAACTGGGATACAACTCTAAAGGGGACGCGAGCAGGCGTTATTAAAGGGGCATTTTTTTGTAACAGGAAATAACATGGAAAATAGGTATTAGAATTAAATCACAAACCAGTCTATACAAACCTAGCGTAGCCCACAAACTACTTGAAAACTGGGATATAACTCTAAAGGGGACGCGAGCAGGCGTTATTAAAGGGGCATTTTTTTGTAACAGGAAATAACATGGAAAATAGGTATTAGAATTAAATCGCAAACCAGTCTATACAAACCTAGCGTAGCCCACAAACTACTTGAAAACTGGGATACAACTCTAAAGGGGACGCGAGCAGGCGTTATTAAAGGGGCATTTTTTTGTAACAGGAAATAACATGGAAAATAGGTATTAGAATTAAATCACAAACCAGTCTATACAAACCTAGCGTAGCCCACAAACTACTTGAAAACTGGGATATAACTCTAAAGGGAACGCGAGCAGGCGTTATTAAAGGGGCATTTTTTTGCAACAGGAAATAACATGGAAAATAGGTATTAGAATTAAATCACAAACCAGTCTATACAAACCTAGCGTAGCCCACAAACTACTTGAAAACTGGGATATAACTCTAAAGGGGACGCGAGCAGGCGTTATTAAAGGGGCATTTTTTTGTAACAGGAAATAACATGGAAAATAGGTATTAGAATTAAATCACAAACCAGTCTTTACAAATCTAGCGTAGCCCACAAACTACTTGAAAACTGGGATGTAACTCTAAAGGGGACGCGAGCAGGCGTTATTAAAGGTTCCCCAACATTTATAGTAACTTTTAGTAATAATTTAATAATATAACTAAATTCAAGTATTAATTCAAAGTAATCATTCCATATTTACCGTGAAGCGGAATTCGTAACCTTTACCAAAAAAACCTTTCCTTAATACGTTAATTTTAATAAATAATTTTTTATTTACAATATTTTTTTTGTATAAATAAATTAACACATCATTTAAAAAAAATGTTTTTCATTGTCTATGATATAAAAAACCGTTTTGCCATATAAATTTTAACAACTATCCGATTGTGTTTTTTAATTGTTATGTTGGCAGTGCCCTACACTACGTAATAACAAACGCGAAGTATGCGAGAACTCGGTATGTCAAAATAGTGTCTCGTACGGAATATTTTCTCAAACGGTAGTCGTAGGTAAATATTTACCTATATTTTATTGACCGAAACACATTCCTAGAGCAATTATATATGTACCAAAAAAACATTTATTGCGTTAATTTGATAAATTGATAGGTTTTACGATGTTTTCGTTAGGTATCACGCATCAGATTTGCATCGCTGCAAATTTGACATTTCGATTCCAAAGATAATTTTTTTTTAAATATTCTGGTGTTGCCAGGTGTAAGAAACTAGTGGCTTTATCATCAATGATGTTGGCGCAAGCGATTCTGACCTTGTTCTTTTTACAAATTCTGTACACAGAAGGGTCAAAATCGCATTCAAAATTTTTTCCGCGCGCATTCGCACACACCGCCCGCATTATCGCGTTTCGCGAGAGAAATTGTCAGTCCTTCGGGGCCCCCTGAGAATGGGGGCCCTGGGCGCGCGCCCCGTGCATGGTGAAGACGGTATTGCCTGTACCGCGAACATTAAGAAATTATAACATTATACATGGCTCTAATAATGAAATACCTACACATTTTTAATGACCAATTTAAACACTTCAAAAAAACGTATTACCTTTATTCATATTAAGCTGATATTGTGATGAAGCCCTTTATTTAAAGAGAAGTAACATTGTACCTACATAATCAGTGTCTCACCAGTACAGGTGTGACAATAACAAATCGTTTATGAAAATATTTGTATTTACCTTTTACCCATTCTTATTTGTTATTTACTTCAGCATACAACAAATCAGCAAAGGAATGCAAGAGAATCATTAATAGGTCAAAATTCGAACACGACCTGCAGATCAGCAAAAAGCTGGCTGCCTGCCCGCATGGCAGTAGAGCATTTTGGTCGCTTGCGGGCTCAATAGGTCGGAATTTTTGCAAACACAGTTTGCCACCTCTTACCAGACCTGACGGCTCACTAGCAAACACCGCCACCGAAAAGGCTAACCTATTAAAGAAAATGTTTGCGGAAAACTCGACCCTCGATGACGGAGGTGCTGTTCCGCCGTCGGTTCCTCACTGCGGCTTCTATATGAAAAAGCTGAGGATCCGGCATCGGGATGTACTCCACGTTATACGGGGGCTCGATGTTGACAAAGCTAGTGGACCTGATGGAATACCTGCCCTGGTATTGCAGAGGTGTGCTGCGGAAATAGTTCGAGTTTTGACAAAGCTCTTCAAAATGTCCCTGAAATGTGGCACTGTGCCCTCTGGTTGGAAAAAAGCGGTCATTCACCCTATTCCCAAGAAAGGTGACCGCTCATGGAACGTGTTATCAACGACAAACTGCTCACATACCTCGAGAAGAACAAAATTATCAACGACCGTCAATACGGATTCCGGCGGAACCGCTCGTGCGGTGATCTTCTCGCGTATGTGACGCATGTTTGGGGGCGGTGCCTGGAACGTCACGGAATATGTCTAGTGCGACCCAAACGGTCGCACTAGACATATCCAAGGCCTTTGACCGGGTCTGGCACCGAGGACTTGTCAACAAATTGCCTTCTTACGGACTTCCCGCATCCCTGTGTACGTGGATTGCTGACTTTTTAAGGGATAGGTCGATTCAGGCGGTTGCTGAGGGTTTCACCTCTTCCTCACACTCCATAAATGCTGGCGTCCCACAGGGATCGGTTCTGTCTCCGACTTTGTTTTTGTTGCACATCAATGACCTTTTGACATGAGCACCGATTCATTATTACGCGGATGACAGCACAGTTCATGATAGCTTTTTGTTTGACAAGCCCCCAAAGGGCACACATACTCCAACGGCTCGGAGGGCTTTGAAGCAGAGAATGGACGGTTATCTCGAGAGTATTTCCTCCTGGGGTAAAAATAATCTCGTCGAATTTAATGTTTCAAAGACCCAATCCTGTCTGATTACGTCTAAAAGGGATCCAAATGATAATCTAGTCTCCTTCAACGGAAGCAATCTTCCGAACAGGCCTTCCATTGATATGCTTGGTGTAACTATAAGTGACCAGCTCAGGTAAGGGGGCTCCATCGAAGCCAGAGTAAAGTTGGCCTCTCAGAAGCTGGGCGTACTGTACAGGGCCCGCAGATACTTTAATAGTACACAACTGCTGACCCTGTACAAATCGCAAGTGCGCCCTACTGTCGAATTTGGCAGCCATCTCTGGTCCGGAGCCCCTAAATACCTGAAAAAAACCCTTGACTCTGTGCAAAAACGGGCGGTCCGTTTGATACAAGGCTGCCCAACCCCAGGCCCGCGGGCCACAATGTGGCCCGCGAACGAATTATAAGTGGCCCGCCTGAAACATTTTCAAAAAACCCGCCAATCTCCGCCAATTTGAAAAAGTGTCGCGGGCCCGCGGTAAAACAAACAATGCAGCTTGCGCGCGGTCACCAGTGTTGCCAACGACGGCGATTTATCGCTATTTAGGCTACTCAGAACGAGAATCAGCGACGAAAAAATTTAACCTGTCGAACTTACTTTTGAAACAAAAATACACCGGTTTTCGACATAATATTCTTTGCGTCGAAATGGAATTCTGTAGCCACCCCCCCCCCCCATGGAATTTGAAAAATTGCTGTGGGGTATCACATATGATGTTCGGGTGTGCGGAATTTTTTCTCAGCGAAGTTCCGTAACAACCCCCCCCCCCCCCATGGATTTCAAATATTTAAATATTTTGTGGGGAGCACTTATTTAGATTTCTTTTGTGGGGAATTATGTTTTATAGAAATTCTCTAACAACCCCCCCCCCCATGGAAATAGGAACCGTCAGGTACTCAGTGGCCCGCCAGTGATTCAAAATCGTCAATTTGGCCCAACTGCTAAAAAGGTTGGGCAGCCTTGGTTTGATAGATTCCCCAATCTTAACAAACGGACTGCAATCTTTAGAGCACAGGCGTCAGGTAGGTATGCTGTCCTTGTTCTATCGGTATTATAGTGGAAGATGCTCTGAGGAACAAGCGTCATTGATCCCTTCGGCACCGGTGCATAGTTGGGATACATGCCAAACGCGCGCCCAACATTTGTACACGGTTGACATTTTTCACATGATAACGGGTCGCTTCTACGATTCGTTCTTAAGTTCAACAGCTCGGCTGTGGAACGAGCTGCCGGCCTCTGTGTTTCCTCCCTCCTACAACATGGGACTCTTCAAGACCCATGTTCACTCCTTCCTCTCCACAAAAAGACCCTACACACAGCATCCCCAAAGATTACATAGGCCCTGAGGGAAATTATTTTCTTCAGGGCCTCCTGTGTCGAGTTAATATAAAAATAAAAAATAAATTCTCCATATTTAGCTTATTCATTTTTTTACTATTTTTGTTATTTTTAACCACTGGAGCGACAGAGAGAATAATGAAAAATAGCTTCACTTGCTCGCCACCTTTGAAAGTTAATTTCGAAAAATTTCCGACCACATTAAAAAAATCATTACTCCATATTTGTATATGTAAACATATAAAAAAAATATACTGCTATGTAGCCAATAAACTCACCTATATTTTATTAATTATTTTGTATTTGTATAATTGATAGAAAAATTATAAAAAAATCGTAAACTTTGTAAATGCGCGAATTTTGTGCGTGAGTATATTTGAAATTGCCGCCAGTGGATATTTTGAATATTCACATTGAATATTTTCTACGTTTTATGTTCTCTATGACCTGTTCTACAACCACAGATCCAAATATATACTAAATAATCATTTTTTTATATGCTGACATCAAGATAAAAATAATGCGTGAAAATTATTTTGTGTTATTTGGTACGTGAACCTGTTAAATTTGAATGAACTAAATTATGATATTTTATACATTTACCACAAAGAAGTGGTACTACATTAGGAAGATACATTAACTGTTTACAATTACCAATAAGAATAACTGCCCTACTTGCTTTATTTAAATCATTTGATCGTTTTATACAGATAGCCTATTTCACGATGTCAAAATCAGAGTGCTGCTTTTTAAATAATTGTGACTGAGAACTGGAGATTTTTATCCATGTTTTTGTGTTTCGTGATAGAACAAGAAACAAAGATTTAAAAAAAGCCCATATCATAGCAATAAGCTTTGCCAATCTTTCAGGATATACTTTGTAATTTGATAAAATCCTGTGGAATTCTGCCATTTTGTTTGGGAAAATACGAGATGACAGCTAGTTTAAGGTCGATACACACCGGATAAATTATAATAGCTAAAATGATGGTGATGATTAAACCTTATATATCAAACCTGTTGTATCAGCGTCGATCGGCAAATAAAATCTTAGTGATATTTTTTATCTAAAAGTTGGAAATCTAAAGAAAAATAGTGGAGAGGAAAATAATTGAGAGAACAAATAATTGATTTATTTATTTATTTACACCCTAATGGGCTTTTACATTCATTAAATTAAAATTACAGTTGTATAATTACAATTTTAGAGCAGCATATTTATTTAAAAATTGTTTACACACTTCGTCATTTATGTTGGTTTTTGTCAGTAAATCAAAACATAGTTTCATTTTGCCTCGCTCTAGAGTGATACTCTCAGTATCGCTCTGGTGAGAGACCACCATTCAGATTTAAACATTGCTTGAAATGGCTTAGTTTTGTAGAAGAAGTGACTAGATCTAAAAAAGCCTCTTTACAGAAAAATTAACAAAATATATAATTAAGACATAAAAATAAAACTAGTGTGATTTGAGATTTTCATGGCCAAAAGTATTAACATGATTTGTTTTTGGGGTGTTATGCCGTGTCGCGCTACCTCCTTCTATAACTAACGCTGCCCAAAACGTTACAGATACAAAAGGTACAGCGAGACGGCATAACACCTCAAAAACAAATCATGTTGATAAAACAAGTTATTTAATGTGTACAATAGCAGGAAAGAATGAGAATACCTATGCATTTTTTAATATGTATATTTTAATGATCAGAATTGAAATATACATATTAAATGTCCACCAAACCTTATCAGATAGAACTCGTACCTTTGGGTCCTTTGTCGTTATAACATTTTTATGAGATGTAAAAAGAAATGACTTGGTCCTGTCATCCAGGCCATCGTTATTGATGTCCAAAGAAAGTTCATTAAATTTATAAATTATAATTTCACAACTAAAAACAAGAAAAGAAAAATAAAATAAAAAAACCCTCAGTTATTCAATATGGAGTGGGGTGGTGTGATATGGGACCATACAATCATTGCATAATCCCACATCACACACGTCACATTTTTTTGTAGTTCGTTTGGTAATATTTTGAATTGAACACCACACACAATTCAACGTTCGCCCGCTATGGACCGAGAAGTGGTTGCCTTCCAGGACAGTACGCAGAATCTTTCCTTGAGCTATTTGGCCAATGATCACAGTCGGAGTCGGGTTAATTTCCCTGTGACAGAACAGCTGAAGGAGATTCCTCGCAACCTCACTCCTAAATTTTCGATACAAAATGCATTTATTTTCCTTGCGGAGCTTTGAACTGTACAATATATATGCATTCTGCACCGAAACACTTAGTAGTCTCCTGAAAAGCTTCTTGTACCAGACCAGGTTTCGCTGTCATTCAATGGGGTAGCCTGCCAAAAGCTGATCCTTTCTGTCAACTCCCCCCATTACCTTGTTATAGTCTAGTACAATTTGGGGTTTGTATTTCCAAGCCCCAAACATTTCAACTGCCCCGATTTCTGCTTTATGGTAGGTGGACAACATACTTACCAAGCTTTTGTCCAACCAAACCATAACATTGAGGTCCCCGCAGTTCGAGTATACGAGCTCACCTTCCCTCATTTTTGATTTGAGATTGGACTTTAATACACTGGGCACAAATTCTCGGTTCAACCGCAATGTGCCCATGCAATCCATCCCACTTATTTTGAGGCATCGCGCTAATAATGGACTATTGTAAAAATTGTCCATTATTAGCGTGTACCCTTTGTTAAACAGAGGGCTGGCCAAATCGTATACTATCTTTGCAGTGGCCCCAACTGGGCAGATATTGTGAGCACCAGAAAAGTTGGCCTGTGTCATGTCTTCCGTTATGTCGTCTTCCGTCATGTCTTCCTGGTCTGGATTTGTCGATTCAGTCTGACTGGAAATGGTCTTCCCCGTATAAATTTGGAATTTCCAAAGATAGCCAGACTTGGACTCACAAAGCTCGTAAGACTTTATACCCGAGCCTGCCGCTTTAGATTTGATCATCTGGACGAATCCCAAACGGCCTTTATAGCGGAGTAAGGATTCATCTAGAGAGATGTCTTGCTCGGGCAGGTATAAACTCTCAAACTTATGGGAGAGGTGGTCCAAGACGGGCTGAATCTTTTGTAACCTTCGCACAGATAACGGTACATCAGAAGAAAGAGTTTCATTGTTGGTGAAGTGAAGGAATTTTTTTATGAGAAGAAAACGATTATAGCCCATGGTTTTGCTGAAATAAGGCATGGCGGTGACGTCAATTGAAAAGAAGAAGTCTTTTTCAACGGGAAGGGGACAAATACCTTGATGCATTAGAAGTGCCAAGAATACGTACATTTCCTCTTTATTCGTGGGAGCCCATCTATTGATACGCGCATAGCGCTTGAATTGGGTTAGCGCAATGTGTTGTTCTGCATACCTGTTAGTCTCTCTTACGATCAGTTCAACGAAATCAGCATCGAAGATTTTAAGAAAGGCATCCACAGGTTTGCCCATTTCGTCGGTATTGAAAGTTGGTCCCGGCGTACCTGTGAATATCTCCCTTATCCCATTAAAATGTGAGATATCGCTGGACCAATCGAAAGAGTAACTATCAGATGGCAGAATCGAACGCATTGCCTCTCTATCTACCTGGTCTTGTCTTAGGTCTACGGCCATACCGGGGTTAAGTGCATTGTTCATACGATGATAAGGTTTTGGTGGCATGCATAAGTTATCCTCGTCGACGTCGCTCCCTTCGTCCAGATCCGTTTCTAAAACAACAGAAAACACAAATTAACTTAACATTTCTACTTACTTCATTACACTAGTACTTACTCCCTTTGGTACAACGCTTTAAGATAATGAACTCTTGGCTCGATCAAGTTAATCAAATACTTGAGGCGCGCAATGTCAGAATAACACAAGGGCAGGTATAAATGAGTTTGAATGAAGAAAAGAGTGTGTGTGCCAAGACCGAGTTGTATGGCAGTCCATCCTCTGCCTACCCGTGTAGCGAAATGGCGTTGTTAGTTAGTTTTATAACTTACGGTCTTCAAATGCCGACTGATCATGATGAAGAGATGCAGCTTGAAATTCACCCGCTCTGTCCATGCCTGGGTCTGAAATGTATATAACACAAATTGATTTAATGTGTCTTTATTTCAATTACGGAACGCCTCTGATATGACGTTTTAAAACAATAATCTCACTGTTTCTAAACACAGACACTTCCTGGCAGAACGGCACGTCCACCCACAGCTCTCTATGGTAGCCATGCTCCAGAGAGTGATCGCCCCACTAGCGTTCCCCATTCCACGATTTTCAAGCAATGTTCAATTCTGAATAGTGGGCTCTCACCAGCGCGATACTGAGAGTATCGCTCTAGAGCGAGGCACAATAAAACTATGTATTGATTTACTTAAATTATGAGAAAAACCAATATAAATTGAATATTTGAGGCGGGCTATGTCAGAATAGCACAAGGGGAGGAACGGATGAGTTTGAATGAAGAAGAGAGTGTGTGTGCCAAAACCAAGTTGTATGGCGGTCCATCCTCTGCCTACCCGTGTAGAGAAATGGCGTGAAGGTTGGTTAGTTAGTTAGTTTTATAACTTACGGTTTTCAAGTGCCGACTCATCATAATAGAGAGCTGCAGCTTGAACGTCACCAGTCCCCGTTCCATCCATGCCTGGCTCTGAAATGTACAAAACATAAATTGATTTAATATGTCTATATTTCAATTACGGAACGCCTCTGGTAAGATATATTAAAAAAAACTCACCGTTTCCAAACGCAGACACTTCCTGGCAGAACGGCACTTCCACCCACAGCTCTCTATGGTAGCCATGCTCCAGAGAGAGATCGCCCCACTGGCGTTCCCCATCCCGCGATGTCCCAGGTAACGGCTCTGGAGAAGTCGCCCGCGTTGGCACAGCGGGAGCCGTTGCTTGGGTCGTTGTGCCAGCTTGCTCGTTGGACAACCACGGTGGGGGAATAGGCGATGGCAGCGTTGAAGGCGTGCCCTGTGAAAAGGGACACGCTACTCTCTCCGGAGATGGAATTCTGAAAACATATACATAAATCATATGAATCGTTGTCATTCACACGTGAAACAGTAAATAAAAAACAATAAGAATTGGAATAGCGCTGATTTTACTGCATGTGCATAATGCACAGAGCACTGATCCAACCAACTCTCACGGTGGCGGAAAGCTCTCAGGGAAAAAAAATAATATTGTGTAATGCATCTAAAGACGATAACTTACTTTCGTTTAGCTTTTCTTGCAGGCGCGGTGGGGAGCAAAATCCGCGCCGCCTGCTTCTTAAATTTACGGTTTTCCAGCTCCAGTTGGAAAGAAGCAGGCAGGGCCCTAACGTCCTTTAGGGCCCTGACGCGATCTTCCCGCACCATAACCAGAGCAGGGTCACTGTTAAAATAAATTAAAATATATGATTAGCTCTACCCCTTATCCACAGCAAAAAAAACCTTCTTTAAAAACATTAAAAAATACTAACACTCCAGACCGAGCTGCCAATGCTGCTCCACGTTGGCTTCCACGTCCAGCTCGTACAGCCCCCCTCCCTCTGCCTCTTCCTCTGCCTCTTCCTCTACCTCTTCCTCTACCTCTCTGCATCGGTACACTTCTAATTAAAAATATTTCATGTAGATTTTATATTTTGAATCAAATCATAGACTTTTATATATCTTATCATATAAAAAATAGATATTTATACATGGATTGTGGAACACTTTCTTGTGGATTATTGGCTCTGTAGAAATTTGAAATAAGTAAATAAATTAATTAATTACAAAACGAAACGAAATAATCCCATATTCATTATGTGATGGTAACTTTACATTAAATTTTATCTAATATTTTTCCGATTTTTTCGACATTTCTACTGAGTTATAAAATTACAAATATCTGGAGAAAAAATGACCACACCTAAATAAAATTTATAATTATCTCTTGGTAATGAATCATTCTAATAGAAAAACACTATTTCAAATACACAAGTGGAGTAATTAGGAATTGAATTGCAAATTAATAACTTAAAAAACCTAACCTCGCCAGAAATCATAGTTTCGTATCGAAAATATGCTAAAAAAAACCCGTTTTTTTAATCAAAGGAGTTGAAAACACATTAATAATTGAATCACGATTACACTAATATATATTATGGCGTTAAAACGCAAAAAACACAATTACTTACGGCATTTTAAAAGATGTGTAAATATAACCAATTACTCAAAACACTTTTGCCTCGAAAGTAAAATTTTTGGAGACAACTGTCAAATTAAAACCGCCAAATCTTTATTCCAGAAGCATCTATTGATAATCGGTGTTGCCATAGAAGAAGCCAATTTTACCAGCTTTACAACGGAATAAATTATTGGCCAGGGACTGGTTTAAATAATATTATATTTAATTTTTACGAGTGGTACGTAATAAACGTCGAATAATTCGACATGCTCAATATTAGAAGAAAAAAAAACGTCGAATTATTCGACATGTTCGCTCGAGTGGTTAAAGGGCGGAGATGGTTTACACGTAATTCCCGTGAGCACTTAGGCCATAGGCCCATTGTGCTATCTCCCATTTTACCTAAATCCTTTAACAACCCGGTCCTTTTAATAAAGTTCACCAGGGTTGTCATTGGGTATGTGGCTATGTCTTCTGGTTCTACTGTATGTCTCCCCAGGTATCTGAGCCTAGTTCCCACCAGGGCAGGACATTGGCACCATAGGTGAATTGGAGTCTCTTCATCCTCTTCACATTTCCTGCATCTGTTGGTGTTTTCCACTCCCAATATCTGCATGTGTCTCCTGAGATGGCAGTGTCCTGTTAGTAGTCCTACCAGTTCCTTCAGCGAGTTTCTGTCCATATTGAGTAGTTTCTTGGTTCGTCTAGGGTCTGGTCCTTTTATGAGTACTTCGGATTGTCTTATTCCAGGTGCCCTCTCCCATTCTTTGCAGTGCTGGGATTTGACCCCCCTATCAATATGTAATTGCCTACGGCCGGCTCGGATCCTACAAGTGGTGCTTTCGCCCCTTTCCTTGCTAGTTCGTCAGCCCGCTCGTTGCCCTCAATACCTTTATGTCCTGGTACCCAGATTAGGGTTATTTTATTGATGGTAGCGAGTTCTATTAGATCATTCCTGCATTCCATCACCGGTGTGGAGTCTCATCGGTTACTTCCCAGTGCCATTAGGGCTACCTGGCTTTCAGAACAAGCGAAATCTTAGAAAAAGTCAACGGAATTCGGGACCTTGGAGTTATGCTTGACACTCAATTAAATTATGTAAATCACATACAACAAATAACTAACAAAGGTATGAAGACAATGGGTTTTATAATCAGAACCATCAAAGACTTCGACTCGTTGGAGGTTATAAACATCGTGTATCTGTCGCTAGTACGCATCTTGTTAGAATACAATTCAATAGTGTGGTCCCCATACTACCGGATTCATATGACAAAATATTAAACGTGTGCGGCACAAATTTTTTCGATTTATTAACTTCAAATTACACATACCTATTCAACACATAAACTATACCTTTTTACTAGATACAATTAAAATACATTCCCTAAGATAGAAAAATAAATGACCTAACTTTTTTATTTAAGATTATTAACTCCAAACTAGACTGTTGTGAACTTCTGCAATTCATAGAGTTCAGAGTACCTACTCGAGCAACTAGGCAACATATATTATTCTGCAACAATAACTTTAGTACCAACTATCACATACATGCACCTGTTTCTCGCTTTCGAGGTAGTGCAACACGGCATGACACCCCAAAAACAAATCACTATAATGTCTTCAAATTATTCGTATTCCTGTTAAAAAAGGGATTGTTGGCTATTAACAAATGACAAATAAAAATTTGAGTAAAATACCAATGTCACAAAAATCCTGACATTTTTGCATTTCTTGAACAATATTATTTAAACAATAGCATTTGTATGAACACGTGTTCCGATATTATTAAGAATTTACTTTACACTTTATCAGGAAGCGGCTGCAGTCACATTTTTAACAGGATTACCAATAATTTTTAATAAATCAGCATTACTTATTTTTCTCCGTGTGTGTTTAAATATGTTGTACGTAGGTTAGGTTAGGTAGAAATGAAAGTGTGTTGAGGTGTCCCTACCTGCTGCAGTGCCATATCGGGATTTAAGTCTGCCATTAGGCAGTTGATAAGGTCAAACTTCTGTTCATTGTTCAGCTCCTTGCTCTTCAGCGCGCATCCTTGGATCTGCAAGCAACGTACAAATAACATAACAATCACTAATATGAGAATTGACTATAAGAATCACAGATTGTTTTACAAGTACAAAATTAACTTTAACAATTTGATAATGATTTCCATAATCGCAGCACTTTTAGGCACAGGTTATGGAATTGACACTTTGTTTCAACGATTACCACAAGAAATAAATATTTACAAGCATAAAATGAGTTCACTTAGTTAGGGTTGTTTAGTTTGGAACGAAACATTAACCATACAAAAAAGTCAAAACTGACCTAATAGCCTTCCCACTGTTAGGAACCACAACGGCCAGCACCACTACTTGTTTTTAGGTGTGAAATGCTACAATATATTAGTGAAAAGCAAATTAACTCCCTCAAATTGGATAATGATATATTATAACCTTAATATAGGTTTAATTAATCTATACGATATATAATTTGAAAAAAAAAACTTTGGTTGTTGTCATAAAAGTAATTATCTAAAATTGTATACCTACATTGAATTATGTATGTAGTGAATATTGGATTATATCCATATTATTATAAGCAATAATTAGTCGCCTGAAATATCCATACAAATATAAAATACATCTCGAGTAAAAATTTAAAAAAATCCTTCTGATGTCCGGTCAGTTGCTCTGGACCACTGTTCCAAGGCGATTGTATACTGTCTTGAGATCCAAGTTAAAAGGCGATTGTATACTGTCTTGAGATCCAAGTTAAAAGGCGATTATATACTGTCTTGAGATCCAAGTTAAAAGGCGATTGTATACTGTCTTGAGATCCAAGTTAATAGGCGATTGTATACTGTCTTGAGATCCAAGTTAATAGGCGATTTTATACTGTCTTGAGATCCAAGTTAAAAGGCGATTGTATACTGTCTTGAGATCCAAGTTAAAAGGCGATTGTATACTGTCTTGAGATCCAAGTTAAAAGGCGATTGTATACTGTCTTGAGATCCAAGTTAAAAGGCGATTGTATACTGTCTTGAGATCCAAGTTAAAAGGCGATTGTATACTGTCTTGAGATCCAAGTTAAAAGGCGATTGTATACTGTCTTGAGATCCAAGTTAAAAGGCGATTGTATACTGTCTTGAGATCCAAGTTAAAAGGCGATTGTATACTGTCTTGAGATCCAAGTTAAAAGGCGATTGTATACTGTCTTGAGATCTAAGTTAAAAGGCGATTGTATACTGTCTTGAGATCCAAGTAAAAAGGCGATTGTATACTGTCTTGAGATCCAAGTTAAAAGGCGATTGTATACTGTCTTGAGATCCAAGTTAAAAGGCGATTGTATACTGTCTTGAGATCCAAGTTAATAGGCGATTGTATACTGTCTTGAGATCCAAGTTGAAAGGCGATTGTATACTGTCTTGAGATCCAAGTTAAAAGGCGATTGTATACTGTCTTGAGATCCAAGTTAAAAGGCGATTGTATACTGTCTTGAGATCCAAGTTAAAAGGCGATTGTATACTGTCTTCAGATCCAAGTTAAAAGGCGATTGTATACTGTCTTGAGATCCAAGTTAATAGGCGATTGTAAACTGTCTTGCGATCCAAGTTAAAAGGCGATTGTATTCTATCTTGAGATTTTTTTAATTTGTGATCCATTTTAAGATTTTATTTTTCAAAAGTTATCCCATTTTACAGATAATTATGGAGATAGTCTATGATCAATATCGCCCCCCGATTCAAAAGTTATCCCATTTTACATATTTTTTTTATAATTGAAAGGTAGTAAATACGATTTAAAATTCTATTCTAAGAAATAAACGCATCATTTTTGAAATATTAAAATCATGAAATAAAAAAAAAAATTAAATATTGAAGACAATATTAGTGATTTTTTAAACGAAAATCTGAGACAGAAAAATCAGAAAAGGAAACGGTCACATCTGGGACTCGAACCCAGGACCCCTGTCTTTCCGGGACAGTGCTCTACCAACTGCGCTAATGGGACCCTATTCTCCTCGGTCACTTTTAACTGTATCATACTTCGAATAAGAACTACCAACATTGTCTTCATTTTTTCACCGCACATTTTTATTGGCAACTATCTTGTAGTTGCTAGAGCATTGTCCCGGAAAGACAAGGGTCCTGGGTTCGAGTCCCAGATGTGACCGTTTCCTTTTCTGATTTTTCTGTTTCAGATTTTCGTTTAAAAAATCACTAATATTGTCTTCAATATTTAAATATTACAATTTGAGGTTTTACTCAATAAAGTTATTCCGAAAAATTAATAAAAAAAAAGTTTAAAGTTGACTAATCTTTAACTAAGTTTTTGGTCTAAACATTGAACTTAAATTACTGACAGCGAATTTAAAAAAATCTATTACCATCTCAGTTTTCTGTCGTTTCAAATTAAAAAAATTCTCAATCCCTCTTCTGGTTTCATAGAAGTCTAAATTTCAATTTTTCTATGGAAAACTTCTAGATTATAGATTATAGTTGCCATTTAACAAATCATTTCTGGACATTATAGTTGCCTTGGCATGCAACATATATATATATACCATACCATATTTGGTTCGCTTGCTATATTTTAGCCTAGTACGTAGTATTTTGGAAAGTGGGTCAATAATATGGGGACCAGGGGATGCAGCGTACACTTCTATGGTAGAGAAAGTACAAAAGAAGTTTCTACGTTATCTTTATCTTAGAGACTTCGGGTACTATCCCTATTTATACCCATCAGCCTTCCTTTCCGGAATGCTAGGTATCGATAGTCTTGTCAACAGGCGGAAAGCTGAGTTGCTGATGATGGCCTATAACTTGTTGAATGGTCACATCAACAATCCACAAATTTTGATTAAAATTTTATTTTAAGTCCTTGATAACTTCGCAAGAGCGCATAGACACAAACCATTCATTCTTCCGAGAAGTAGGACTAACTTACCATTTAATTAGCAATGCCTCTCGGAAGGATGATAATCCTTCTAAACTCACTAGCCTCTGACATCGACATTTTCCACCTGAGCATTAATAAATTTAAATCGCTAATTAGGCAATTATGATTGTATAATGTATCTTTGTTATTGGATTTTTTTATTCTGTAAATATGCATATAAAACATAAATAAATAAATATAAATAAATAAATAAATATCTTCAATGTTAATCTCCGTGGACATCTTCTGCACTAATCCTAGGAAACACTTCCTTGCAAATAGAGTAGTGGAAGCCTAGAACTAACTTCCCTATGTAACTAACTGAATTCTCATTTGGAGAGAAGAAAAATTAACTTATCTTTATATTTAAAACAACTCAATGACTGTTAAAGTTATTGTGAAATCAGATATGAGCTCATCAACAGAATGATGCCGGCTCATCTCTAAATAGTATAAAATAAAGTCAGTACCCGCGTATGTCTGTTTGTACGCTTAGTTCTTCTAGACTGAGAGACGGAATTCGATAATGTTTTCACTATCATTTAGAAAATTTCTTACGAAAGGTTTACAAATGTAAAACATGCATATTTTATTTATAGAAAGTAGAGAAAACTCAATGTTTTATAATCAAGTAAATATTTTTTCGGGCGCTTACATTGTTAATGCTGGCTAAACCTCATGAGTTACATCAAAGTAATGTACTACGGAATTGTATATCATAAAAAGGCCTACAAAAAAATCTCTCAAGGTATATGTCTATCTCTTTAGATTAACCCCCAACAACGCCGGGTACATGTCAGCTAGTTCAATAATAATGATAACAGTTACTGACCTTATTCCCGTAGCACTCGCGAGGTCCGTGTTGGGAGTCGAATTCCCACTTGCCGTCCTTGTTCTTTATTTGCTGGAACATAGGAAAAAAGCAATATTCTTTAGCGACACAAACTAAAAGCAATTTTATAAAAATGTCGTAAATACCATAAAGACAAAACATTTGTTTAACCAGTCCAAATAGAGAACTACTAATCTTAGAAAACATAATAAGTTGCGCAGAATAACGTACAATTTCATATAACAGATATAGATCTGTTAGCAGTTAGTAAACATCGCGTCCAAAAAAGTGTTTCTAATTTTTTCTCAATTAACTCTTAAACCCTACCACTCTGGGAATGTAATTATTCCTACCACGGGGTACTGAAGTACCCCGCGCAAAAAAAGTTAATAAAATAGAAGTTTTTGATATTTCTTTAAATATTATTTTTATTATGGCAAAGTAATATGAAAAGACAATAAAATTTATTAATAAAAACTAATAGACATGTTTGCCCTTACATGAAGGACTGATTTTGTAAAGATGGTCAGCACAAATATGGCGGCGACAAGTGTTACAGACAGATCAAGATTTTATGTCCTTTGTGCGCGGACAAAAGCAGCAGCGACCAGGTTTGGGATTATCAGGGACGAGCCTATGATCTTCACCAAGGCTGCCCAACCTTTTTAACAGTTGGGCCAAATTGACGATTTAAAATCACTGGCGGGCCACTGAATACTGACGGTTCCTATTTCCATGGGGGGGGGGGGGTTGTTAGAGAATTTCTATAAAACATAATTCCCCACAAAAAAAATTCAAAATGAGTGCTCCCCTCAAGATATTTGAAATCCATGGGGAGGGGGGTTGTTACGGAACTTCGCTGAGAAAAATTCCGCATACATCATATGTGATTCCCCACAACAATTTTTAGAATTCCATGGGGAGGGGGGGTGGCTACAAGATTCCATTTCGGACGCAAAAAATATTATATCAAAAACCGGTGTATTTTTGTTTATAAGGTAAGTTCAAAGTAGCCTAAATAGCGATAAATCGCCTTCGTTGGCAACACTGGTGACCGCGCGCAAGCTGCATTGTTTGTTTTACCGCGGGCCCGCGACACTTTTTCAAATTGGCGGATTGGCGGGTTTTTTGAAAATGGTTCACGCGGGCCACTTATAATTCGTTCGCGGGCCACTTGTAATTCGTTCGCGGGCCACATTGTGGCCCGCGGGCCTGGGGTTGGGCAGCCTTGATCTTCACTATAAATATTCAAGACTGCACGTATAGTTTCTCTGAAATCCCGGGGTAAACTTGGCCTTTGTAATTTTGCTCTCATATGAGGCTTTATGAGTGCCATTGTCAAACTCTTAGAAATTCACGCCACTTGGTGATTTTCTCTTTATCAATGTTAGTTGACAGCTTGAATAAGACCCAAGAGTTGACATCAACAGCATTTAGCAACCCGTAGAAGAGATACATGGGCCACCTTTTGGTCTTCCTGGACGTGAGTACTTCTTACGAAGTTGGTTGAACACATCCACTCCGCATTTGGTTTTATTATAGAAATGTATTATTTCTGGAAGGTACACTTCATTATCCTTGTCAGGGATGTCATGCATGGTGGACAGCATGATTACAACTTTCTTTTTAGCTGACTTCAGAGGACAATACGACAAAAGTGTGAGAGGTCCGTCGTAGACAAACATTGATGTGCATCTCTCTCGATTTTAAGTGTCCAAGAAAACCGGAGGAATTTCTCGTTTATTCTTCTTTACAGTTCCAACTAATGTTATCCCTTTTTCCAATAACTTCTTGACTGTGGGTATAGACGTGAACCAATTGTTAATTGTCATATCTCATTACACTGCATACACTGTCATTACATTCATAACACATTATTAGTCCATGAATGTCTCGTTATTGGGCGCAGGCCCTCCCTATCAACACTGTTACCTAACCATTATCACAAAATAAAGTAAATCATAAATAATGTGTAAACTTACCAGAGAGATGTCGAAAAACAACTTCAGTAATTCAAGTATAACTGGAAGGAAGAACTAACACTATTCCTACCACGGGGTACTGGGGTACCCCGGAACACCTGTGGACGCAACTGCACTTGCCGGACGGTCACGGCTTACTGACGTACTTACGCACCAATTATCGAGAGTAGATTAGCTAGAGCGATTTTTGCAACAGTGCAGTATTGTTAAAATTGTTGATATTTTGAACACCAGGGGGTACTCCAGTACCCCAGGTAGGGTTTAAGAGTTAATAAATCAAAACCAAAATTTTGTTTGAAATCGTTTTTTTTTTTAAGTAAGTAACTAAAATAATTTCCCTCAGAGCCTGTGTTATCTTTGGGGATGCTGTGTGGTAAGTCTTTTTGAGGAGAGGAAGGAGAGAAGTTTTGAAGAAATCGTTCAACAGCCGAGCTGCTGGAATAAGGAATTGCAGAAAGCAATGTTAACCGTGTACATATGTTGGGCGTGCGTTTGGCGTGTTTTCCTTCTGTGCACCGGTGCAGATGGGATTAATGACGCTAGTTTCTCAGAGCATCTTCCATTGTAATACCGGTAGAACAAGGACAGTATACATATCTGATGCCTGTGCTTGCAAGATTGTAATCAGTTTGTTAATATTGGGGAATATATCAAATAGACCGGCCATTTCTGCACAAAGTCAGGGTATCTTTTCAGGTGTTTTCGGGGCTCCAGTCCAGAGATGGCTGCCAAATTCAACATCGATTTGTACATGGTCAGCAGTTGTGCAATATTTGCAATATCTCCGGGCCCTGTACAGTGCACCCGACTTCTGAGAGGCTAACTTGACTTGGATGCAGCCCCCGTGCCTGAGCTGGTCACTTAGAGTTATTCCGAGCTTATCAATGAAAGGCTCGTGGGAAGATTGCTTCCGTTGAAGGAGACTAGATTGTCATTTAGTCGTAATAAATGCACGAAATTAAACCCAAATCAGGAACCCCAGTGAAAATTATGTGTCATTGAAAAATATATTCATAAATAGAGAACCCATTTGTGGGGAAAATGCAGTGATTCTGGGCGTTTCTAGATTATCCAATCATATTGAAAAATAATATTTTAAATAATTGTTTTATTTCGTTTAGTTTCATAGAAAATTTTGTAAGAAAGCCTATTTTTAAAGCCCGAACGGAAGAGAAAATCTATTTGAGACTGGTGACAGGTGACATTCCAGGTCATGTCCATAAATTTGAGACTGGTGACAGGCGACATTTCAAGTCATGTCAATAGATTTGAGACTGGTGACAGGTGACATCCCAGGTTATGTCCATAGATTTGAAACTGGTGACAGGTGACATCCCAGGTCATGTCCATAGATTTGAGACTGGTGACAGGTGACATATCAAGTCATGTCCATAGATTTGAGACTGGTGACAGGTGACATCCCAGGTCATGTCCATAGATTTGAGACTGGTGACAGGTGACATTTCAAGTCATGTCAATAGATTTGAAACTGGTGACAGGTGACATCCCAGGTTATGTCCATAGATTTGAGACTGGTGACAGGTGACATCCCAGGTTATGTCCATAGATTTGAGACTGGTGACAGGTGACATTCCAGGTCATGTCCATAGATTTGAGACTGGTGACAGGTGACATCCCAGGTCATGTCCATAGATTTGGTGCGTTTGGTGAATTGAAGCTTTGAAAATTATTTTATCTGTTAAATCTAACTATAACAATGAAACAATACTGGTATTTTAGAACTCCTACCTGGGGTACTGGAGTACCCCCCTGGTGTTTAAAATATCAATAATTTTAACAATATTGCACTGTTGCAAAAATCGCTCTAACTAATCTACTGTCGATAATTGGTGCGTAAGTACGTCAGAAAGCCGTGACCGCCTGGCAAGTGCAGTCGCGTCCACAGGTGTTCCGGGGTACCCCAGTACCCCGTGGTAGGAATAGTGTTAGTTCTTCCTTCCAGTTATACTTGAATTACTGAAGTTGTTTTTCGACATCTCTTTAGTAAGTTTACACATTATTTATGATTTACTTTATTTTGTGATAATGGTTAGGTAACAGTGTTGATAGGGAGGGCCTGCGCCCAATAACGAGACATTCATGGACTAATAATGTGTTATGAATGTAATGAGAGTGTATGCAGTGTAATGAGATATGAAAATTAACAATTGGTTCACCCATAGCCAAGAAGTTACTGGAAAAAGGGATAACATTAGTTGGAACTGTAAAGAATAATAAACAAGAAATTCCTCCGGTTTTCTTGGACACTAAAAATCGAGAGAGATGCACATCAGTGTTTGCGTACGACGGGCCTCTCACACCTTTGTCGTATTTTCCTCTCAAGTCAGCTAAAAAGAAAGTTGTAATCATGCTGTATATCATGCATGACATCCCTGACAAGGATAATGAAGTGTACCTTCCAGAAATAATACATTTTTATAGTAAAACCAAATGCGGAGTGGATGTGTTCAACCATTTTTGTAAGAAGTACTCACGTCCAGGAAGACCAAAAGGTGGCCCATGTATCTCTTCTACGGGTTGCTAAATGCTGTTGATGTCAACTCTTGGGTCTTATTCAAGCTGTCAACTAACATTGATAAAGAGAAAATCACCAAGTGGCGTGAATTTCTAAGAGTTTGACAATGGCACTCATAAAGCCTCATATGAGAGCAAAATTACAAAGGCCAAGTTTACCCCGGGATTTCAGAGAAACTATACGTGCAGTCTTGAATATTTATAGTGAAGATCATAGGCTGGTCCCTGATAATCCCAAACCTGGTCGCTGCTGCTTTTGTCCGCGCACAAAGGACATAAAATCTTGATCTGTCTGTAACACTTGTCGCCGCCATATTTGTGCTGACCATCTTTACAAAATCAGTCCTTCATGTAAGGGCAAACATGTCTATTAGTTTTTATTAATAAATTTTATTGTGTTTTCATATTACTTTGCCATAATAAAAATAATATTTAAAGAAATATCAAAAACTTCTATTTTATTAACTTTTTTTGCGCGGGGTACTTCAGTACCCCGTGGTAGGAATAATTACATTCCCAGAGTGGTAGGGTTTAAGAGTTAAAATGGAGCACAGTTCCTTACTGTTCAGAGTGGGTATTGTTTTGGTTGACTACTCACTGTGGCCTTGCCGTAGGGAACTAGCTTGACGAGGATCCCGTCTTTTAGGCTCTGCCAGGCCGGGTACACCTGCCAGGTTATGAAAGATTGGCAGTAGGGGCAGAGCGCCTCGTAGTACACCGCCACCTTCAGCTGAAACAGACAAACTAACGTGAGTGGCTTCTTACATAGACCAAACAAATCCAATAGACGACACATCAAATAGATAACATAGACACAACATAACAAACAGACAAAGCATATCAAATTAACCATTCTCGCCAAATATACTAAATGCATCAAACGAACCGTTCAGATAAAATACACCAAATTGACCAAACATAACCTACATATCAAATAAACCAATCAAACCAAAAGAGCAGGAAATCTAAAAAGTGCAATTTCAAAATTTAATAATTAAAAATAATATATAGTATATTTGTGGCACATTCCAAAGTGAAAGGTTCTCTCAGTGTCAAGGTCTCTCTCTCACTCTAAGCCGCGTTTAGTGATCAGGTCTGAATAGCCATATACTTCCCCGCCTTCCTCTTCCCCATCTCCTTTTCCCTCCTCACTTCCTTCAGCCTCACAACATACCCCAATTGAGGATGCCATAGTCTGACTTGCTCCAGTGAATTTACCTACATTTAATATTTTATCATTAGTTTGTAGGTTTTATAAAATAACATTAAATTCATAAACGCGTGAAATTTGTCCGATTGTTAACAAAAATGGTTTAAAATCTGATAGTATTATTGTCCCAGCGTCTGGACGGTGTAGGCCCTCTGATTGGTCAAATTAAAATTGTCTGTTTCGGGTAACTTGAATATTAAGACACGATTCCATACTAAAATAGGATCGCCCCATAATAATACGAGATTTCTTCAAAAGCATCGTTTCTGCTCATATAATTTTTGGATAATATCGAATTGGATTAATTACATTACAATGAAAATTCTCCACAGTTACGTGATTATGTTTGACGTTTATAAAAATTCACGCGTTTCTTCAAGATGGCCGACAGAGCGCACCTCTGGCGGTTTAAAAACGAACCAAATGCCTGGCGCGAATATTTAAATATGCAGCTCACAATACTTGACTACTTACCATTAACAAGCGTTTTATAAGAAGATTTCTTCTGGAAGCTTATCACTTTGTAATGGCATTTATCATTATCATTTATATATTTTTTTCTTATTAATTATATCTGATTTTATATTGGCATGTTTTCTAATTTCTAAAATTTCAAAATTATTTATTTGCGATGCTTTATATCCTGAGTGAAGTATTAAGACCTGAATTTTTATCGAAAGTGTGATCATTATTTAAAAGATTATTTGCAAACTCAGATTCACTATTTCCATTTATAGCCCTGCGATATTCTTTAGTTCTGACTTCAAAGTTTCTATTGGTTCTACCTTTGTAAAAGAAATTACAATCATCTCAATTGAGTTTTTAAACTCCAGATTTTTTTGTTTGAATTTTGCTATCTTTATTATTAAGAATATATTTCTTCATTGTTATTAGTGTAAAACGCCAGTTGAATGGTACCAGGATTGTTTATATATATAATTTTAGAAGTATCGTTATCCACAAACAGAATTCTACGCCATTGTTTATTTCTATCTTTAGAAAGACCGTTTGAAGAGAATGGGTTTAATTTTTTTATTTAATATTTCAACTACCAATTTATTAGAATAACCGTTATTAAATGCTATTTGTCTTATGAATATATTGTTTTATGGTTATATGCTATTTGTTTTTTTCAGGTCTTAAAATACTTCACTATAAATAATTTAGAAATTTTAGAAATGAGGAAACATATTAAAATAAAAGCAGATATAATTAACAAGAATTTTTTTATAAACTCTCTTTTAAATATTTTCCCACTCAACTGGTCTTTCCAGTCTAACGATATTGTAATTCCTAATTATTATAAACCCAGCCTACTCTTACCCCTCCCCCCTCCTTCCACTTCTTCTTTCCCAATTGCAATCTATATTTAATTTTTGACTTCGGTGTATACACAATAAAATGTAAACATTATATTTATTTATTTATTGGACAATTTGCATAGCGCCGCTTTGGTGAGATATCACCTCAGGGGCGCTATATTGTAATAATCTACCTTTATATATGGATTTTTACTCTCCTGATGAAGGTGTATATATAATCTAGCTTTAAACTTTATTAGATACAGTAACAGTTATAGGTAAAGAATTACCACCAGTTGGAGTAAAATTAAAATGTCATCGCACAATTACCCTCCTTTTATTCATAAACACGGGTACAATTAATCAATATGTAATAATCTATTATTTAAGTCAACTTTGTTAAAACTATCTTTAATTGTGACAAACTAAACGATATTGATTCAACTTATAGACATTGACGGTTGTAACACATATTTAAGCACTGCAAGTCTCCTATGAGCTAATTATATTAGGTACAATAACAATTAATATCAGTTGTAGACATGTAGTCAATAATAGTGTTTCATTTGAAATAATCCATCACAAATACGTAAAATTTCATTTATTCAAACAACTGTCATTCTTATTATGCGTAAATTTAGAATGTTATTATTAATTAACTCCTTCCTGTTCCGTGTTTTAACAATATATATACTCACCCTCTCTCTGTGAATGTTCTAATATCTATCTATTAAATGTAACTGTTGTAAATATCACTTAAAATGGGCGAAGCCCAACTAAGAGCCGCCCGCAGGGCCTAGCAGAAAAAAACCCGCGGAGCGGGTTTTTAACTGCTAGTTGTAATTATTACAGGAAATCTTGTGAACGTGTACAGTTCGTAATCTATTGATAAGCGATTAAACCACTTGCTGTGTAAAACTGTTAGCTCAGAGAAGAAATATATTTCTTCAAATTGGACCTCTGGCGTATTTACCGTTATATTTTTTCAGAAAATCGGCTGAGAATTTGTGTGTATTTAAGTAATAGGATTATTTCTGAACGTAAAATAACTTACATAACTGATTAAAATAACTGATAACAACAAAATAATACGCAATTTTTTAGACAAATGTATTATAAACATTACTACCACTTCAATTTTTATCGTACAATTTAAAAATAATTAATAAAAGATTATTCATATATAAGCTTCATAGAGGTGTTCATTTGAATTATTCTGTATTTGAATATAAAGCTTGGTGTTTTCTCTTTCTGACACCGTTTAGTTCATATTTCTATCTGTGATAGTAAGGGAACAAACATTGGTTCGAAAACGTTGGCTTCCTTTTCTCAATCTCAAGAGGAAGCTACAAGCCAAAAATGTGTATATTCTTGGTATACCTTATATTGTAGGTAATAGGCATTCAAATCGCTTGAAAAACGGAGTCTAGAAACGTTCGATTTCAAGCAAAAAACTGGTTTTTATTTATTTTGTAAATAATGTTATAAGAAAGCAAAAAATTTAATCAAGTGAAACTGTCACAGATAATTTTAGCTATAATTCTGTTTTTTTTTAAAGTTGTTTCCTTTACGCGTTCATACATTTCTATCGAAAAAAATATTTTTTTGGTGATAATTTATTTTTTTATTTGTAATCTACTCAAGCGAAGCGATAGGAAAACCTTCAATTTATCTTAAGCATATTTTTTTTGTATTCATAATGTACACCAATTCGATATAAAGATTAATCAAAATAGTGATTAGGCATTAAGCTTCGCATCAATCTCACACGTACGCCTCAGGGATCTCATTTCTACAGCATTCAGTCTACTTTCACCCGTCCTCTGCAATTATGATTAAGTTTTCGTAATATTAGTAAATAAATTAATCGATTATGAAATAAGTCATTTAGTCAATTAAATACTTCATTAATTGATTAATTGGTCAAATACACACTGCCTAACCCGGTGGAGACAAAGCTCCCCTGTATTTATATTTTACAGTGGGGGGCGTTCTTGTGATGTGTCACTTAAAAAATTATAATTAAAGGTGGTGTTTACAAAGTATGTTAATATAATTATGAAGTAAATTAATCATTGAATGAACTAATTAACTATGAAATAAATAAACGATTAAATGAATTAACTTATAACTAAATACATCAATTGATTATTAATTACAACATTAATCAATTAAATATAAAATAAATAAAGTAATTCTATAATTATAACCTAAATTAATTCATTCAAAATAAATGAATATTTTTTTACGTGATATTAATTTCAATATTGGTATTTCTATTATTGAAATCAATTATGTCAATTTACGCAGTAAACTTAACTTATCGAAATTATCTGAAAGGCGAAAGATATTTGATCTCCTTTTATTATATAAAATTGTTCATTCAAGGTTGGACTGCCCTGACACTATAAATTTGCTATCTTTACATATACCTCCAAAATATACTAGACGGAATATTTTATTCTACAACAATAACTTCGCTACGAATTCTGTGTTAGAAAGAATACATAGGTTGGGCAATGAACTAAGTGATGTCGCTGACATATTTAATTTAAACTTCAATACATTTATAGCCAAATTAGTCCACCACTTTTTAAATGTAAATAATGCATCAGAAATCATTATATTTTATTTCGATTTTCTATTGTTTGTTTTATACTGTTGTTAAAAATGAAATTTGAAATTGTTATGTACTTAAAAGCCCAATAGGGCGTCAATAAATAAATAAAAAAATTATAATTCAATGTCAAATTATTTGTCAACATAATAAATTATCCATTATATTTATCCCAATCAGTCTACTTATAACAATAGTGTGGTATTGCTGAGACCAGTTATAAGAAGTTAAGATAAATATGTTTCTGATTACACTCACCTTATAGTGTGGTATTGCTGAGACCAGTTATAAGAAGCTAAGATAAATATGTTTCTGATTACACTCACCTTATAGTGTGGTATTGCTGAGACCAGTTATAAGAAGCTAAGATAAATATGTTTCTGATTACACTCACCTTATAGTGTGGTATTGCTGAGAACAGTTATAAGAAGCTAAGATAAATATGTTTCTGATTACACTCACCTTATAGTGTGGTATTGCTGAGACCAGTTATAAGAAGCTAAGATAAATATGTTTCTGATTACACTCACCTTATAGTGTGGTATTGCTGAGAACAGTTATAAGAAGCTAAGATAAATATGTTTCTGATTACACTCACCTTATAGTGTGGTATTGCTGAGACCAGTTATAAGAAGCTAAGATAAATATGTTTCTGATAACACTCACCTTATCGCTTTTCTTGCTTTTAGCTAAAATTCCGCCTGTGACGCACACTACCAGCAGTACTGTCAGAAAATGCTTCATCTGTAAACAAGATTAAATAATATTGTAAACTTTAAAAACAAGTCCTTTAGCAAATCTTATAATAATGCTTAGGATTATCGCACCCTGTGTTGCTTGTGCAATGATGGAGGATTTAGTTGACCGCGATGTGTCAGTAAGGGAATACTTTTACGAAAAAAATAAATGATTATCACATGGGACGTTAATAGTTTTAGGAAAATTCAATATTCGGCAGGCAGGAAACGGAAAAAAAAAAATTGACAAGTGGTCTACGGGACAAAAAAGTTTGGGAACCTTTGGTCTAGGGGACCAACTGTCCATGGGATCAACTGACGGGGATCAACTTTCGAGGGGTAAACTATCGGGGGATCAATTTTCTTGGAGATAAACTCTCCGGAGGATCAACTATCGGGGGACCGACCAACTATTCAGAAAATAATCTTTCCCATGGATCGAGTGTCCGAGGGATCAACTGTCTGGGGTTTTAATTGTCCGGGGGATCAACTTTCAGGGGATCAATTGTCCATTGAAAAAACTGTCGAGGGTTCAACTATCGGTAGATCAAGCGACAAGGAATCATAATTGAGGTCTCTCAGCAGAATATTAAGAAAACTGAACATTGATTAACATAATTCGTGTCGGAATAATCACTGTGTAATGTTTGAGTTCTGAGAAATAGCTTGTGATTATTTTAGTCAAGTCATCTATAATTTAATTGGTTTATTCACCCGATTGACCTCACCATGGATCTCTATAAATAAGTGTTGTTCTGCCAAAACAGTTCAAGACATAAACTAACCTAACCGAATATATTACAAAATATTATGGTCAAAGATTAGCTGAAGTCTCCGGAGTTGCTCGGGATTATGGTCAAAGATTAGCTGAAGTCTCCGGAGTTGCTCGGGATTATGGTCAAAGATTAGCTGAAGTCTCCGGAGTTGCTCGGGATTATGGTCAATGATTAGCTGAAGTCTCCGGAGTTGCTCGGGATTATGGTCAAAGATTAGCTGAAGTCTCCGGAGTTGCTCGGGATTATGGTCAATGATTAGCTGAAGTCTCCGGAGTTGCTCGGGATTATGGTCAATGATTAGCTGAAGTCTCCGGAGTTTCTCGGGATTATTTTCAATGATTAGCTGAAGTCTCCGGAGTTGCTCGGGATTATGGTCAAAGATTAGCTGAAGTCTCCGGAGTTGCTCGGGATTATGGTCAATGATTAGCTGAAGTCTCCGGAGTTGCTCGGGATTATGTCAATGATTAGCTGAAGTCTCCGGAGTTGCTCGGGATTTTGCGCGGAGTTTTGTATAAATCAGAGAAGACAGTGCCAAGAGTGTTTTGACAGTGGTTTGAATGGTAAAAGAAGTCGGGTACGCCTTAGGAATACTTAAAGGAATGAATTAATGAGTCGGATTAAAGTCGATGTAATGTAATGTTTTAACAGTTAAATTGTGGTATACAGTAGTGAATGGTGGAAGAAGTCTGAGACGCCCGACAAAACACTAGTTTCTCATAAAATCTATTAAAAGGTATAAAAGAAAACCAAGGCGCACAAGTCTAGGCGCTAGTGTAATATGTTGCCATCAGAATGTGGGGGAAATGTCAGAAGGTGGAGTTATATATCCTAATATATAAAAATGTTAGTTTGTTCAAAATCTTAAATCTCCGAAAGTTTTTCACCGATTGCTTTGTAATTTTGACACAACGTTGCATTCGAATACGCGTGTGTTTTATATACCTATATTAGATAGATGTCACCTGTGACACCTAAAAACATGCTTACTTGACGTAAAAGAAACACGCGATATTGTTTCTCTATCTGCACGGTTAGACTAAGCCACAGCAACGCGGTACAGCTAGTTATTAATAATATTATATACGGTATTTGCAGTAATTTGTAATGCACGCGATTGTCCGCTTAATGAACAAAATGATTGTGATAATTTCTAAATACTACAACAATTGTTGACCTTGAACATTTAGTATTGTGTCAGTGCAAGCAGCGCAGAAACACTCCGGACACTTGCAACTCGCTACGCGATACGCAGTTGAGTGTGCAGGGTGCAGGGTCATCACTCACTTCCTAACTTAATATTACGAACCTCTAAAATAAAAATGGATGCTAATCAATGTATGGCGAAGGCTCAGGAAATTATTAACCAAATACATTTAATAATTACCGACTCATCTAATAAGTTCAATAAAGAACAACTTGCAAAAATAATGCCAAAAACTACCGAGTTACTGGGCGTCGCTGGACAGATGGCAGTGAAGATGGGGACTATGGAGGGTGAACTATCCGCATACAAAAATATTATTAATAACCAACCTGCAATAACTGGAACTACTCAATCTACTTCAATGGAAATATGTGACGCAATTACCGAGATAACAGAAAGGAATTTACGTTCGAAAAATCTAATTCTGCTGAACGTACCTGAAAGTAGAGACGAGAATCAAACCAACAGGATATCTGATGACAACAACAAAGTATGTTCAACGTTGAAAATTATCGATGATACATTACAGATAAATATTTCTAAAATATATAGGCTTGGCGTAAGAAAAACTGACAAGATCAGGCCCATAAAAGTAGAACTACAAGATTCATATCAAGCTAAGCAAATAATCATAAATAAATATAAACTGAAAAATGGCATCAAAGTTAAACAAGATCTCACGGAGCTGCAAAGGAAACAAATGACGGATGTTTGGAAAGAGTTTGAAACGAGAAAAGCGGATGGGGAAACAAACATAACAATTAAGTACATAAACTCTGTTCCAAAAATAATAAAAAACGTGCCAAAAAACTTAAACAACACCTAAAATTGTTTTGGTACTACCAAAATGTTCGCGGAATGAGAACCAAATTACAACATCTCAAAATAACTTCTCCCACATTCCCACATGATATTTTGTTATTAACAGAAACATGGTTAAATGAGGACATCAATTCATCGGAATTAGGTCTCAATAAATACAACATCTATCGTCTTGACCGTGACCCCATTACAAGCAACAAATCAAAAGGAGGAGGTGTAATGGTGTGCATATCTAAAAACATTTCATCTAAAAAATTGCCAGTTAAACACAAAAGCGTTGAACAGATGTTTGTAATGCTAAATATTTCATCCACAAAAATCATTATCGCTTGTACTTATATTCCACCAATGTCAGATCTGCAAATATACAAGAACCACATCGAGGATGTAGAAACACTAAAATATAAATATCCTAAAGCCAAATTTATAATTGTAGGCGGCTACAATCTTCCGAAAATTGACTGGTCTTTCGATAAGAACAATGAAGTGATTATTAACGAAACAGAAGTGCAGTGTGTCAAATCTAAGGAAATGCTTGATATGTCTTTTTTCCTAGGACTAAAACAGTTAAATAAAGTGCATAATTCTTATAACCGAATGCTTGACCTAGTATTTTCTAGTGACTTAAGGACAGTGGTAGAACAATCGGATGAATTGTTGTTACCTTTAGACCAACACCATCCGGCGTTAGATATTATTATCACAAATGAGTCTAGAAAATGGCAGAAATTAAAAACTTCATCGTACAATTTTAAAAAAGCTGACTACCCAAATATAATTGATTATCTTGACCATATAGACTGGTCATTTCTAGAAGATGAAAACAATATTGTGAATCAAGTCCAACAATTTTATTCAATCCTAAACACTTCAAAAGAACGTCATGTTCCAAAAGTTAATTTTATTGCATCCCTTTACCCTACATGGTTTTCAAAAGAATTAAAAGAATTGATTTATACTAAAAAACAAACTCACCGAATATATAAGCAATCTAGAAACGTCGATGATTATATAATGTTTACTAACATAAGAAAGCAGTGCAAAGAATTGTCTAAAAAATGTTATAATGATTATATTAGTTTGATAGAAATGGAGGTTCATGATAATGTTAAAAAAATGTGGAACTATTCTAATGCTCAGCGAAAAAATGATTGTAGTTTACCAAATATTATGTATCTGAATAACAATTGTGCGGATAATACCGAAGGCATTGTCAATCTTTTTGCAGATTTATTCAAAAGTGTTTATGATGATAATATTACTGATAATGAAATCCCAAATGATATATCACTTGAAGAATCACTTAACCTAAACCATTGTTTTATTGAAATAAACGCTATAGAAAAGGCTATAAAAGCATTAGATACTAATAAATCCGCTGGACCGGATGGTTTCCCTCCAATATATTTAAAATCTTGTGTTCGCAGTTTGACTTATCCATTATTTTTACTATTTAATAAGTCTTTGTCGTCAGGGTGTTTTCCAAAACAGTGGAAAAAAAGCTATCTTACACCTATTCATAAAAAGGGAGATAAAAGCGATGTATCAAACTACAGACCAATATGTATATTGTCCGCTATTCCCAAACTATTTGAATCGTTAGTCCTAGATGTAATATGTAAACAAATTAATAATATTATTGTACCCAACCAGCACGGCTTTATCACAGGTAAATCCACCCTAAGTAACTTGATCATATACGAAAATTACATAACTGATTCTCTTGCCTTGAAGCATCAAGTGGATTCAATATATACTGATTTTTCCAAAGCTTTTGACAAAGTTAGGCGACATATCCTTGTACAAAAATTAAGTATGTTGGGTATCAAGGGTAATCTGTTAAGTTGGATTGATAGTTATCTTAGTAAAAGAGAGCTATGTGTCAAAATAAAATCTGTGGAATCTTACATTTTCGAAGCCACAAGTGGGGTCCCTCAGGGGTCTCACCTGGGACCAATTCTTTTTTTGTTATTTATTAATGATATTGTTAGCATATTTAAAGATGTAGAAGTTTTTCTTTTCGCAGATGATTTGAAAATATATAAAACAATACGCAGTTTAGACGATTGTTATACTTTGCAACTTAATTTAAATAAACTATATCGTTGGTGCATCATCAACTCTCTGTTTCTTAATATTAAAAAATGTCAGGTCATTCGTTTTTGTAAAAAACGAAATCATACAATTTATGAATATTCGCTTAATAATGTAAAATTGACAGCTGTCACTCAAATCAGGGACTTGGGTGTTATATTTGATGAACAGTTAACATTCAATCCGCATATAAATGAAATCACAAATAAAGCCCTAAAAATGCTTGGTTTTATATGTAGAACCGCATGTGACTTCAAGTCACTAGAATGTTTGAACACACTGTACACATCTTTAGTAAGAAGTCAAGTAGAGTATAATTCGCCTATTTGGTCCCCGTTTTATAAAGTACATTCCAACAATATTGAAAAGGTACAACACAAATTTTTAAGATTTATTAACTTTAAACTGAATATTCCAATCCAAAATATAAATTATATCCAACTCATGCATCAACTAAATTTGATTACGCTGTCAGATAGGCGAATTATCTCCGACCTTGTTCTACTAAATAAAATTATTAATTATAGAATCGACAGCCCTGAAATTCTTGCCACAATAAAATTATTTGTACCTTCCAAAAATACGAGACAAAATTCCACCTTTTTCTGTGACAATTTCAAATCTAATTATCAAGCGCACATATCGTTAAATCGAATACAAAATTTTGGTAATAAATTTGGTAATGTTGTTGATATATTTAGAGATTCCGTAGCAGTGCTTAAACGAAATCTACATAAACACTTTGCTGAAATGTATGACTTCTCCACTCCATAGTGAAAAACCCATTTTTTAGCTTCTGTTTTTTCACTCTTTTCTTTTATGACTTTTTAACTTTAATATATATGTTTTAACTTTACAAATTAATATTGTAATTTAAATAACAATTCGAATATGATTTTAAGTCCCTAAAAATTCTGATTAATTTCAATCCATTTATTTTTCTAAGTAAGTAAAAAAAAAAAAAAAAAACTGTTCTCCATAATGGTATTCTGTATTATTTGTAAAACATTTATGTACTACAGATATAATAACTATTTTATTTATATATGTACGTAAACTTTTAAATGTCACATAGTTAATGTAATAACACTAATAACAATGTATGTAAAAGCCCAATGGGCGTTTAAAATAAAAAATAAAAAATAAAAATAAAAAGGACAAAATTACAAAACGCAGACTCAGAATTACCACAATATATCAATATAATTATCATTATGGCACTCGCAGAATAATTACACAAATCTCTCATATTCATTTCAAAGTGTTGAAAAAATATGTTAAGTTGGGATTAAGATTTTTGACGTGTGTAATTCCAGTAGATGTAATTTAAGTGAAAAGAAAGTTAAAGGAAAGTGATGAGATTAGTGGGAATTGAAGGGGAAGTGAAGTATGGTACATACAGTGAATTGAATGTTAAGAGGGTGTTAGGGGGAAGTTAAAAAGTAGAGGAGAAATGATAAGGATGTTGAAGGGAGTTTGGAAATTGAAGGGAGAGTGAAAGAATTTGATGGGGGTAGAGTTTTGGCGCTAACAAAAAAAAAATGTCCAAAGAAGCGAAGTAAGCAGTCCACAATGGAGTGCTGGTACCTACCCTGATGTATGGAAGTGAGGCATGGAACTGGCAAAGAAAGGATGCAAGTATATTGAATGCTGTTGAAATGAGATTCCTGAGGCGTATGTGTGGTAAAACCATGTGTGATCGTGTGAGGAATGTGGAGATCCGCAAATAGTGCAATGCTGATGTAAGCGTAATGAGTAAGATCAAGAAAGGGACGCTTAGATGGTTTGGGCATGTAGAGCGAATGAGCGAAGAAAGAAGGGTAATGACAATATATGATGCAAATGTGAAAATGTGTAGCAGAAGTCGGGGACGCCCGAGGAAGACATGGCACGACCAAGTGAATCAGATACTTGAGTCGGGCCATGTCAAGAGTCAGAATGATAGAAGAGTATGTATGAATGTGAATGAGGCAAGGAGTGTGTGGTGTGACCGAGATGTTTGGCGGTCCATCCTCTCTGCCTACCCCTGCGGGGAAACGGCGTGATGGTTAGTGAGTGAGTTAGTTAACGGTAGTCTTTCAACTGAGCGAAACTTTTTTTGGTTAACCATATGATTATTTATTTTAAGAAAACGTAAAAATATTTCTGTCACACGACAAAGTACACATTTTTATTTGCATCACCAAGAAACTGTTTAGAATCAACTTATATCAATAAGGAATGTTTATCAGTAATTATACATGTTATTACAAAAGTGTTATTGACCTCTTTTATTGTTCGGATTTACATTGTCCCCTTACTAATAAACGCTGCTTAAACTTTACACAACTGATAACCAACCACTTATGTATGGTAAACGGTTGTTTAAATTTTAAAACACGTTCATTATTAAGTTCCACCGGTGCACTTTTAAGCACAGATAGTGGAAATTACACTCGGTTTTAACAATTATTTTGAATATTATTGTAGAAAGCAATCACTTTGTGGTTTGACATATTTAATAAAATAAAATACTTTTTTGTTTTAAAACCACGATATTTATTAATTTAAGAACCGACCGGTTTCGCTTTACTTAAGCATCATCAGGGTACAAATTAATACTAAACTTTTAGTATTAATTTGTACCCTGATGATGCTTAAGTAAAGCGAAACCGGTCGGTTCTTAAAATAATAAATATCGTGGTTTTAAAATAAAAAAGTATTTTATTTTATTAATTATTTTGAAATATGAGATTGACTGATTTAAGACGTTGTCCCGTTAAGATAGATATCCTGGTTTGATTCCCAATTGAGACCGTTATATTTTTATTTTTCTGTGTCTTGTTCTGTTTCATGTTTCGTTTAAATATCTTAAATGTTGTTATTTTCTTAAAATGCATTTCCAGAATGGAAGATACTCTCAGTATCGCCTTGATGTAAGATCACCTTTCAGATTTGAAACGTTGAATGAAATGGCTTTAGCTGTGTTTGGTGACCAGATCTGAATAGTCAGATACGCTCCCATCTTCCTCTTCCCCCCTCCACTACTTTCAGCCTCACAAAATACCCCAATTAGGATGCCATAGTCTCACTGGCTCCAGACGTGTGGGACTCTTGTATGGTATTCACATAAGAATGTAATTAAGTTGAAACGAAGTGTAATTTCCATAATCTGTGCGTATTAAAAGGAAGTTACAAGCCAAAAATGTGTATATTCTTGGTATACTTTATATTGTAGGTAATAGGCATTAAAATCGCTTGACAAACGGAGTCTAGAAACGTTCGATTTCAAGCACGAAACTGGTTTTTATTTATTTTTGAAATAATTTTATAAGAAAGCAAAAAAGTTAATCAAGTGAAACTGTCACAGATAATCTTAGCTATAATACTGTATTTTTTTAAAGTTGTTTCCATTACGCGTTCATACATTTATATTGAAAAAATATTTTTTTTAGTAGTTTACATTTATATTTTTTATTAAGTAATTAATTACTTTATTTTTATTCTACTCAAGCGAAACGATAGGAAAACCTTCAATTTATCTAAAGCATATTTTTTAGTATTCATTATGTATAAATTCTTCGTTATAAAGATTAATCAAAATATTGATTTAGCATTAAGGTTAGTGAGATATTTACCAAAAAAATATTTTGGTATTCACGACAAATTTCAAAAGGAATAATATTGATCGAAGAATTTTCAAATCGTTATTTATTTTCAAAATAACATAACGTACATAAAAATTCTTATATTTGATGTTGACTTAAAATATTGTTAAAACTATTTAATTTAAAACATAAAAGTAGCCCTTTCTGACCAATTTACTTAAAAACATAAACAAAAACCGACATTTAATGACTTATTAGTGGACCCACTACTGTATACCACAATCTTACTGTCAACAGACTACATTACATCGACTTTAAGTCCACTCCGTATCTTATTTAGGTGCAGAGGTACTCCTCAGGCGACCCCGACTTTTTTACCATTAAAAACACTTCTGGCACTAAAGAACAAAATTTGAAATTTTCTGCGATATCGGTCGACTACTTTTCGAGTTTTGCGAGCACAAACTTTTTCAGTTTATAATAAGTGAGTTGTTTGTTGAAAATAATAAAAATGAAACTTTTATTATTTTCGATTAATTTTTACTACGAATCCGTTTACATTTTGAAAACAAAAAAATATGCTTTCGATAAGTTGAAGTTTTTCCTTTCGTTTTGTTTTAATAGAATTTAAATAAAATCTTTAATTACTTTATAAAAAAATTAACTGTAAACTACTAGAAAATTTATTTTTAAATTACAAATGTGAACGCATACAAGAAACAACATAATTTTTGCGAGATTATACATGTTAACAAGTCACTTTTTTTTATACATATAAATATTCAGTTCAAATAAAACATTCTCTGTTATTATGACATTCTATACCTTAATAGAATCGATTTAATTTAAATTCCTATCCATTATCATAAGCACCTCATACCTCGATTTATGTCAAGTCTTATACAAACCTAGTATTCATTCAACTATTACTACTCTAGTAGATACTTCTTTTAATTATGTATTGTCTCACTGCACTTCTATTAACAACTGCAATATCACTTGCAATAATATTTTTGTGTACACATTACTTGTTCTGTAATCACTCTATTAAAAATCTTGTAAAAGCCATTTTATGGTGTTTAAATTTATAAAATAAAAAAAAAATTAATAGCTGAGATAATCTGTAACAGTTTCCTCTGATTAACTTATAAAATTATTCACAAAATAAATAAAGATCGACGGTTTCTATACTCCGTTTGCAATTCAAGCAATTTGTATGCCTATTGCCTATATTCCTTGTGATATAAGGCATATTAAGAACACAACATAGTCTTGTGTGTTTATTTCTTAAAATATATATTTAGTTACCTTTGTCTGTTGTTAAGCTTGTTGATAGCACTGTTATCACTTCGAAAACACGACCGTTTGCTGAACCCAGAAGTTTCTACTTGACTATCTACACATCTACTCATAAAAAACTCAAAAGAACGACATCTTCGGACTTTTTGTATGGAAAAAGTTTGTACACTACTTAACCATAGATATAGCTGTCGTAGTGATGAGAATGATCGAAATATTTATATAATCGATTTTTTTTAACCGAAACATTAAAAGAATCGAATGATCCATTCGAATGAATCGCTCGGAGTGCGGGAGCAATAGCTACGGACAGGGGCAAAAAATTTTCCGTCGGGGGGGGGGCGGTAGGATTCGAAAATAGAAACTCGAATATCAAGACTATTCCTATCGTAAAAAAAAATTGTTTGCATATTCCGGTTGTAATTTATTTTCATTAGTATGGCAATATTTTTGGTAAGCAGGTACTAGCGAAATTTCAATCACTTATTTTCATTCCTGGCAATGATTCCCTTGTTGTCTGCTAGCAACATTAGTATTATTGCTGTTAGCCACGAATTTCAAATATGTATGCATATGCAATTAACATTTTTATAAATAATAAATAAGATTCGAATATCTACATACGTACAATTAAAATAAATTATTATATAAGTTACACCGATGTTAATTTCATTCATGTTAATTTCAAATAAATTAAATATATTTGTTCGTAGCATAGGTAGCAGATATATTATGTTTATATGAACGAACACATGTCACTTGATGAGTTTAATATATACTGAATATTGTATACTGCCCGAAGAAGCTACGGTTGTAGTGAAACCCGATCAGTATTAAATATAAAAATGGTGTTTGCTAAGTTATTGGTTTATTTTATTTTAAATATACACTACCCGAATATCCCGAATAGATGATACATAACCTAAAAATAACATAGGTTGGTATTAAACCTTCAATTGTGAAAAACTATCACCATGAAAATCTTTTACACATAAACTATACCTACTGAAAACGTAAATCGTCACCTAAAAGTATTAATTCATAATTTACAATTCACACACGAGGTTCATTATAACATCAACATGCTTCAGTAGGCAGCCAACAATGTACTTATAAAATATTTTGACATCTCGAAATATAACCTCTCGAATGTGAGAATCGATTTGCGTTTTCGAACGAATTCTGACAGTTTGAAAACGATTGTCTCGGACTGAACATTCGAATGATTTCTGACATTTCAGAGCGATTGTCTCGATTCCACTTTCGATGACATTTGAATATGATTATTTCGGACCGTGCATTCGAATTAATTCTGACCAATCACAACGCTTGGCTGGCATCGATTATTTCTGACCAATCACAGCGACGACTTTCGATGACGTTTCAAAACGATTGTCTCGGAGTTGCATTCGAATTAATTCTGACCAATCACAACGCTTGGCTGGCATCGATTATTTCTGAACAATCACAGCGATGACTTTCGATGACGTTTCAAAACGATTGTCTCGGAGTTGCATTCGAATTAATCCTGACAATGAATCGAGATATTTCGAATGGTAAAAAAGATCGAGTAAACCATCGATGATTCATCGATTCCGCCCGTCGCTAAGCTGTCGGAGCGGTGATGAAAGATGAGGTAGAGAAATTTAAGGCATAGACAGTATAATTGCACTCAGCAATTCATTATTTAACCCAAAAAACTAAACTTTTCCCTTACTGTGCCAAAAAAATCCACGCGTTCCGGTGCTGTGTAGTCAATACACATTTCAAAAAAAGCGATAATATATTGGAAAAATATGAATATTCATAACAAATCGCTTATGTTTATTATATTTCATATCAAAAGTGATAAAAGTTGTAATTTAATTGCTGAAAACATGAAAAAACCATCGGCAGGTGCTAAAAAAAGGGGAGATCTAACGACGGCCCGCGACCGACTGGCAGAACAGGGACTGGATAGGCGCTGGACGCGCACACACAGCTATGCGGTCGTAGGTATTGATGGTTTAAGTCAAAATACAACTGCGGACGTGTGGATTTCTCATGTTCCCGCATAACGAACTAAAGCCGGACATCAATAGCGTGTCATTTCCTCGCACACTCTTCGCGTAGCAGTGTCACACAGTTGATTGTGTTGGTGTATTTGATCTCTGATTTTTAATTGAATTTGAAAACTATGTAAAATATTATTTTTTAATTCAGTGCATAAATGTACAACGGAGAAATACCTAAAATCTGAACCCAGAATTTATTACATTTATAGAGTTATTAAAGTTATTAGAAGCAATGTGTATTAAATACATACAGATAAGGTTAAAATGTCCTTAAAGCGGAAAAATATCGAAATATTTCTCGAGGGACTAAGAAAATGAACTTTTACAGCTTATTTACTAAAAATGAAACTTTGTCAGTGAAACTTGTTAATATGTGAAGAAAAAACGGATAATTACTTGAAATTTGAATTTTTTATGAAAGAAACCAGAAATTTAAATAAAAAAAAAAAAACACTGATGAAAATTCAAAACATGATTGTGCGACAATAAGACAGAGAAATACGATATTTTTCTGCTTATTTTGAACTCATGGTTACATATGTTTAAAAAAATTTAATTTCACCAAAACAATAAGATAGTACAGGATACACTAATCAATAACATGAATAAGTTGGTCGATATAATAAATAACATTTATACGTTGTGGAGAAAGACATACATAAATGATGCGTAATTTGGTAATTATTCAGAATCGGCCACGGATAATACGAAATATTTTTAAATAATAAATCTACATTAACTAATTTACTAATATACGAAAATTTTATATCTACATCCTTAGCAAACAGGTGCCAGGTAGACTCAGTATACACTGACTTCAGCAAGGCATTTGACAAGGTGTGTCACAAAATATTAATCAATAAATTAGCTAAACTTGGAATTTACGGTAATTTACTAAATTGGTTTACTAGTTATTTGTTCAAAAGAAGTCTTTGTGTGAGAATAAATGGCACGAATTTATGGCGACAAGTAGAGGGCCGCAAGGTTCTCATCTAGGGCCCATTTTGTTTATAATAAATAATAATTCATAAACGACATTGTTGATGTATTTTTTGATATAAACGTTATTCTGTTTGCCGATGACATGAAACTTTATAAAGAAAATAACCACATTAATGTTTGGGGATCAGTGGTGAGGCACGAAATAAAAGGCGTGTCATGAAGGTCACTGTGTTTATGGAGTCAATTGCCGTGATGAGGAGATGACGTAGGACAGATGTTGAATACTCCGGTTGCTGCGGTGATGTGGTCTAGGCGGTAGTTGGCGACGGCGCGTTGAGACCGGACTCGATGACTGTCAGGCACTGGCGAAGAACGTAGGTCTTCAGGCACTCCAGTGCTGACGGGAAGGCCGAAGGTGCGGCGAACCTTGTAGGCGGTTGAGCGGGAGCTGCGTAGACCAGTGAGGATGCTGCGTGTGGATGCGGATTATCCTCGTGGTGGTCATGGTGGCGTGGAAGAAGCGCTGGTCAGAGACGCTGGAACTAGGGCGCTTGTAATCCGAGTAGCGCTGGCCAGGGACGGCGATCTGGGCCAAGGCGCTAAAATAATGTCCCGATAGAGTCCATGATGGTACGGGCGAAGCCGGGAATATTGTTCTTTGCGCTAGTAAGAGGAGCGTGGGTTATCACTCGTTGATTCTTGTTAAATGACGGCGGACTGATGACTGACTAATTGACTCGCTGCGTCGGGCTTATTTATACTGTTTGGCCGGTGGCAACAGCAGGTAGTTAATTGCAACTAAATTCGAGGCACTCGCTCAGTCTGTGCCTTTCGCGAAATTTTGGCGGCGCGGCAATTATGCCTAGGCGGTAGACTCGAACCTTCTGGCGAGTTCTCGTAACATTCCAGACTGATTTGCAATAATATTGTCGCCGATAGACAAGTAGGTGCTTGTAGTAAGAAGGTTGCTTTGTTTTGATTTCGACTGAAAGTACGTACCTAAGTAGCAAGTAGCAAGTACGTACCTAAGTAGCGTCGAGCTGCTTATTATTAATTATTCAATGGATTCTTCTCGATGCTACGACACTGCTATGATAACTACTACTACTTCACGACACCGCCTTTTATTTAGTGCCTCACACCATTGATCCCCAAAAATGATTGTGTTACACTATTTTTTTTTTTTTACTTTATTTATTTTCATTTCTTTACACATATTATACATATTAATAGACAGTAAATAATAACACAATATGTAATACCAAATAGTATACACAAGAAATGAAAACCCACTAAGGCACTGCCTGAGTGTGGGTAATATAAAACGATTACTATATTTCAAGTACCTAAAGTATAATATATATATGTAGAAAAAGTTTTTTTGTTTGTTTATAGTTATTATAAAAAGTAAACTGAAAACATTATGTACAATAGTTTATAAAGTTTAAGCAAGTGAGTTGTAGAAAGGATTAATAAATTTATAGTAAAAGCTTATTATACTTCAAACTATCTTTTAGATAACATTGAAAAAATTCAACGGAAGTGTCTGAGGTTTATAAATTATAAATTGCATATTCCTATACAAAACATAAATTACAATTACCTCTTGGATAAAATATCTCTATTAAAACTTTCAGAAAGAAGAATAAGCACAGATTTAATACTGTTACAAAGAATACTGCATTTTAAAATTGACTGCCCCGAAGTACTTAAATGTATCAATATCCATGTTCCCAAAAAATCATGCCGACATTTCTTACCTTTTTACTTCAATAACACCAGGACACTAGCTTACCAAAATTCTCCGATTCCGAGACTTCACAATCTCGGAAACAAATATTCTGATCTGGGTGATATATTTCATTTGAAAACTAATCAGTATAAATGTTGTATATTCTATCACTTTTATTCTTCTAGACACAAATAGACCTATGTACCCATATAAGTTGTCCGCTTCTCCTATTTTGTTTTGTTGAATCTTTTAAATTCAATTATATGCGTGAGGATTTTTTTTTGCCATTATGTTTACATTCTTCTTAATTATTTATTAATTTTGAAGTGTTTACTCTGATAAAAAATGCTTGTATTTTTTTTAACCCTCTGTCAGGCGCACCTATGTTCGAACCGAAATCGGGCGCACCCGGCCTGAGAGGCCACCCATATATTTTTAGCCCCCACCTTCCACTATATTAATTCTAATACAAAATACTTGTCATGTAGTCTTTAATAGGATCTATAGAAAGTAATTAAATCAAATATAACACAAAATAACCAGTTTATTAAACATTAACAACAATAAACATAAATAATCAAAATAAACAATTTTCCGAAAACAGTGTTCAAAATAATTGGTCAAAGTGAGCTCCAAAAAAGTAATAAAAGTTTTAAAGTAATAAAATTTTAAAGGTAAGGTAGGTGGTAGTCTCTACTGACTGCAGCCGTAGCCAGATACGGACGCTGAGGTTCCCAATTCAGCAGCCGAAAAACAAGTTTGGCACAGCGCGTTTACGTGGAGTAAACAGATCGGTTGATGACAACCTAAACATTCGTAATTCGTCATCCTCCTAAATCCTGATTCAAACACGCATATTCTACACTTTTGCCTTTTGGGAGGTGTTGTAGGGATGTGTTTTTTCGGAAGCGAGTTTGCAACTGAATCGGCATTCTACTTGTATTCAGACTTCGCCGAGTTAGTTGTCCGATTTCGCTCTCATCGCCTAAATCTTCAACCAAAGCTGGATCTTCAGAAGCATCATCATCGAGAAGAAACTTCTCCATATAATCAACATCACTGCGTTGAGAGAGATCATTTTTTCTAGGCATTTCGGCAGAAACATATGTATATAAAATGCCTAAAACTGAAATTATATTTCAATCGGGCGCACTCTGCCTGAAAGGCCAGGGTCCAATACAGCACTTATTTCTCAAGATACTGATAAACTTAATACAGAACAGGCATAATTGAGTATAATAAACAACTGCAAATAAAAAAATCCTTAAAAAAGTCACCTTCGAAATTGTGATGCAATCGGGCGCAGGCGGCCTGTGAAGCCAGGGAAGATGTAAGTGAGCCTCGTAAAGACCGATGACTGACTAAAGACGGGCGCCGTGTAAGGTTCCTAAAGTTAGACGAGTAAAATGAGGAAAGGGGTGGGAGGCCGCCTTTGAGAATTGGAGAGGGAAAAAATGTCTTTTGTTGGCCTCTAAGGCCGGCTGCGCCCGACGGAGGGTTAAGAAAAAATTCTTTTAGCATTTACTCTATGCAAATACTAGGTAGGTACTATTTTGGCCGAACTCGGAAAATAAAATGAAGGTATTTAGGCTTATAAATAAATAAATATTTTAAAAAGGTTAGGTTATTATAGTTTAGGTAGTTAGGGTAGGTTACGTTGGGTTATGATAGGTAAGGTTAGGTTGGGTTATTATGGGTTTGGTTAGACTGGGTTATATATTAATATATATAATAATATATAAAAAGTATAATAATTAATATATAATAATTAATATATATATATAAAGTTAGGTTATTATAGTTTAGTTTAGGTTAGGTTGGGTTATAATAGGTAAGGTTATGTTAGGTTATTATAGGTTAGGACAGGTAAGGTTAGGTTAGGTTAGGATAGGTCAGGTTAGGTTGGTTTATTATAGGTTAGGTTAATAAAGGTTACGTTTAATGCGGCTTCTATATGAAAAAGCTGAGGATCCGGCATCGGGATGTACTCCACGTCATACGGGGGCTCGATGTTAACAAAGCTAGTGGACCTGATGGAATACCTGCCCTGGTATTGCAGAGGTGTGCTGCGGAAATAGTTCCAGTTTTGACAAAGCTCTTCAAAATGTCCCTGAAGTGTGGCACTGTGCCCTCTGGTTGGAAAAAAGCGGTCATTCACCCTATTCCCAAGAAAGGTGACCGCTCCAACCCGGCCAACTACCGCCCCATAACGATTACATCAGTTCTGTTCAAAGTGATGGAACGTGTGATCAACGACAAACTGCTCACATACCTCGAGAAGAACAAAATTATCAACGACCGTCAATACGGATTCCGGCGGAACCGCTCGTGCGGTGAACTTCTCGCGTATGTGACGCATGTTTGGGGGCGGTGCCTGGAACGTCACGGTGAGACCCAAACGGTCGCACTAGATCTATCCAAGGCCTTTGACCGGGTCTGGCACCGAGGACTTGTCAACAAATTGCCTTCTTACGGACTTCCCGCATCCCTGTGTACGTGGATTGCTGACTTTTTAAGGGATAGGTCGATTCAGGCGGTAGCTGACGGTTTCTCCTCTTCCTCGCACTCCATAAATGCTGGCGTCACACAGCGTTCGGTTCTGTCTCCGACTTTGTTTTTGTTGCACATCAATGACCTTTTGACATGTGCACCGATTCATTGTTACGCGGATGACAGTACAGTTCATGATAGCTTTTCGTTTGACAAGCCCCCAAAGGGCACACAAACTCCAACGGCTCGGAGGGCTTTGTAGCAGAGAATGGACGGTTATCTCGAGAGTATTTCCTCCTGGGGTAAAAATAATCTCGTCGAATTTAATGTTTCAAAGACCCAATCCTGTCTGATTACGTCTAAAAGGGATCCAAATGATAATTTAGTCTCCTTCAACGGAAGCAATCTTCCGAACAGGCCTTCCATTGATATGCTTGGTATAACTATAAGTGACCAGCTCAGGTACGGGGGCTCCATCGAAGCCAGAGAAAAGTTGGCCTCTCAGAAGCTGGGCGTACTGTACAGGGCCTGCAGATACTTTAATAGTACACAACTGCTGACCCTGTACAAATCGCAAGTGCGCCCTTCTGTCGAATTTGGCAGCCATCTCTGGTCCGGAGCCCCTAAATACCTAAAAAAAACCCTTGACTCTGTGCAGAAACGGGCGGTCCGTTTGATAGATTCCCCAATCTTAACAAGTGGACTGCAATCTTTAGAGCACAGGCGTCAGGTAGGTATGCTGTCCTTGTTCTATCGGTATTACAATGGAAGATGCTCTAAGGAACTAGCGTCATTGATCCCTTCGGCACCGGTGCGTAGTCGGGATACACGCCAAACGTGCGCCCAACATTTGTACACAGTTGACATTTGTCACATGAGAACGGGTCGCTTCTACGATTCGTTCTTAAGTTCAACAGCTCGGCTGTGGAACGAACTGCCGGCCTCTGTGTTTCCTCCCTCCTACAACATGGGACTCTTCAAGACCCATGTCCACTCCTTCCTCTCCACAATAAGACCCTCCACACAGCTTCCCCAAAGATGACATAGGCCCTGAGGGAAATTATTTTCTTCAGGGCCTCCTGTGTGGAGTTAATATAAAAAAAAATAATAATACCCAAATAAATCATTTATGCTTTTTAAGTAGGCACTATTATTATAGGTGAGGTTAGGTTGGGTTATTATAGGTTAGGTTACATATTTAAAAAAGTGATTACAGTTTAGGTTAGGTTGGGTTATGATAGGTAAGGTCAGGTTGGGTAAGATTAGGTTAGGTTAGGTTAGGATAGGTTAGGTTAGGTTAGGTTAGATTATTATGGGTTACGTTTAATAAAAAGAAGTCAAGTGGAGTATAATTCACCTATTTGGTTTCCTTTACATAAAGTTCACTCCAATAATATAGAAAGAGTTCAGCACAAATTTCTTAAGTACGTAAATTTTAAGCGCAGAATTCCTATTGATTACATTAATTATGTCAGTTTGATGAATCAATTGCATCTAATAATACTGTCTGACGGGAGAATTATTTCAGACCTGGTTGTGTTACACAGAGTCCTTAACAACTTAATTGATAGTCCTGCCATCCTCGCCATTGTTAAACTACATGTGCAGGAATACAAGACAAAATATAACATTCTTCTGTAATACATACTCGACCAACTATCAGACACACTCACTGACCAATAGGATGCATGATCTGGGCAACAAGTATGGGGGTGCTATTTATTTATTTATTGACTCCATATATTGAATTAAGCATAATCTTCACCAACACTTTGTTGAATCCTACAAATTAGAGAAGCGTTGGTAAATTAGTTTTAATTATTTGTCTTATATGTAGATTTGTTGGAATTTTTTTTTAACTTGATGTTACTCTTACGTTTTACTAATATTTCTTCATATTTTTTAATATTTTCTCATTATGCTTGTAATCACAATTTTACAAGTCGCTGTCCTAGTTCTTGTATGTTCAATAGACCTTTTTTTGCCAAACTGAGTTATTTATTTATTTATTCATTTTTGGGAAATCAACAGTTTACATTTTTACAGATTGTACATAAGTAAAATAGCCAAAATAAAACCAATTACGGATTTCCTCCTTGTGAAATTTACGTAAGACAGCATTAGAAGAAATAATTAAATTTATGAGAAATGTGAAGTTATAATTATATAAAATAAAAGAATTGTATAAAATAATAGAACAAAATAATACAACAAAAATAAAGGGGAAAAAAAATGCCAATATGTTCATTAGCCTATTGCGCATTAATGAAGCTTAAAAAAACCATATTTTTTGGTTTTTAAGTGACATTTTAAGCATTTTTCGAGTGCCAATATCCACTCACGGAATAATGTTTCAGTTCTTATTTGTTCAATCTCCTGGATATTGAACATTCAAACACTCAAAGTTATGAATATAATATTTTTAAAAAGTTCATAGATATTTGTTCAACATCCCGCCGAGCGTTGAGGTCTTGAATGTTCAATCTCCACTGTCAACCAATCAGGAGCCGGCTAGTTAAAATGTGCGGCCATGTTGATTTTTAGTTGTTTTCTAACAACGAAATTGTTCCACTAAAAATACGTTTAATTGCGAATATATACTGTTATTGAACTAAAAATTGACTTCACCGACTCCAGAATCAATAAACCTTAGAACAGTAGCTCAAATAGAAAGGTAAGTCTTAAAATTATGTCATTTATAGGCTTTTTCACCATATTTTACATGTACTTCTTGAATTTGCTAGGCAAATATACAGGATGCTTCATTTATTATTTATTTATTTACAAACTTAGGACTTTTACCTAAAATGAGTATTAATAAATTATATTAGTGCATTAAAACTTATTTTTATTCAAGAAATACAACAAAAGAGCCAGGACATGGAAATATGCAAGAAGTCGACTGTCCTCATAGTCTGATTGAAAGACATCTACGACACATATTTAGTCCGTTATCACTGCTGAGATCGCTGATGAAAACGAAGTCAAAATATTTCAATTTTGAATTCATTCAATTTAAAATTTCAGATTTTTTGTTTTTTTAAGTCACATAAAAACAATAAACATATTCTTATGTAGGAACTACAATAAAACCAACTAGGCAAACGACTAACAAAAATTAATGTAATGTTAAATAGCGCACACCCATAACCCAAATCGCGGGATATTATAATTTTAGGATTTTAAGAGCTGAAAGTATTTAAAAAAATAATATTTTATTCACGATAATCAACATAAATAATAAGCTCACGGCAAATAGGACCTTCCGAAAGAAAAAAATTCTTTCTAAAGTAAGTACCTAAACTTTAAAAATTACATTTATCAAATGTAGGTAAAAAACAATTAAAAAAAAACAAATTTCATCTGAAAATTGAACTTTAATAATTTTACACATGACTCGGGTTTTCTTTATGGAATACCGCAAACAGTCTCAACTGCTCCCAACCATCTGAAGCCAGTAAGACTATGGAATCCCCAATTGGGGTATACTAGTATATTGTGAGGCTGAAGGTAGTGTGGAGGGGAAGGAGATGGAGAGGAGAAAAAGAGGAAGGAAGATGAAGGAGAAGAGAAATGGTATGTGAGTATCTATTCAGATCTGATCACCAATCACGGCTAAAGCCATTTCAATTCTTATGATGGTCTTTACACCATATCTTCCTCTCTAGAACATGCCGCAAATAGACTATATGTTATTTTAAATGAATAATTTGTGAAAATAACATAAATTAATCAAATAGAATTTACTTGCGCACGCCGGGATTTGAATCCGCGACCTCCGGATTTCTAGTCAAGAGTACTCCTAGACCACGGAGGCCGTAATACGTACGATGTAAGAATATTTCACATCACGCATGCACCGACAACCGATAGTAGTATATTAGCGGTAGGTACCTTTGTACTTGTGCATTGTTTTCAAACTTCCAAAATATTGGATGATTTATATGGAGCAGTTTTTGTGAAAAATCAACTCAAGGACTCTGTTTGTATATTTTAAAAAGAAGTCAACTAAAGATAAAAGTAAAGTATTTGAAATCTGAAAATCACCCTGTATATACAATTTACCACTAATTGGCTAATTGAACAAAAAATACCTCAAACTTATGGGAGCCGAATTGTTCAATCTCCAGACGATATGTTCAATATCCAAAATAATCATTCATCATTTTCAAGCCATGTTCAACGTCCACCTTTAAAGTCATAATATGGGCATATTATAGCTTCAATCTTCGAAAAATGATCTTTTATAATTTCCTGTTACACATATGTATTAAACGAAATGACCAAAATCGAGAATTATTTAGAATTTGCCTGTAAAAACAAAAAAAAACGTCTCCTGTAAAATTTGCTAAATGGTCTATTGAACATACAAGAACTAAGGCAGCGAAGTGTGTATTTTGTACCTTCTTTAAAATGGATTACATCTATTTACTGTCAATATCTCCTGTATGATACATATTCTCCTATGTACATTGCATCATGTATCACTTCTATGTAAAAGCCTTTTTAGGCGTATATATATTTAAATAAATAAATGAATATGTACAGTCGAGATATAAAAAACGGCTTCCCTCCACTATGCGTCAGCATGTGTCTAGTGAAATAGTCCTGACAAGAAAATATTGAAATGCAGTCGGGACATGAAAACGGCTTCTATCCACTATGATTCAGCATATGTTTCGACAAATTTTCCTTATGCGTAAATAATTTCTTGCAGTTAGGACATGAAAACGGCTTCTCTCCACTATGAGTCATCATATGTTTCTTCAACTGTCCCTTCTCAGAACATGAATATGTACAGTCGATACAAGCAAAAGGTTTTTCTCCACTGTGTGTTAGCATGTGCCTCATCAAACATTGCTTTCGAGAACATGAATATGTACAGTCAACGCAAGCAAAAGGTTTTTCTCCACTGTGAGTAAGCATGTGCGACTTCAAATTTCCCTTTTGAGAACATGAATATGTACATTCAACGCAAGCAAAAGGTTTTTTTCCACTGTGAGTCAGCATGTGCCTCTTCAAAACTTGCTTTTCAAAACATGAATATGTACAGTCGACACAAGCAAAATGTTTTTCTCCACTGTGAGTCAGCATGTGACTCTTCAAAGATACCTTTTGATTAAATGAAGAGCGGCAGTCGGAACATGAAAAGGGTTTTACTCCACTGTGAATCAACATGTGTTTAGTCAAATTTCCCTTTAGAGAAAATGATTTCTTGCAGTCGGAACATGAAAATGGTTTTTTCCCACTGTGAATCAACATGTGTTTAGTCAAATAATACTTTTGTAAAAATGATTTCTTGCAGTCGGAACATGAAAATGGTTTTTCTCCAGTATGGGTACGCAAGTGCCATTCTGCCACTGACTTACTTGAGCAAGAGTAGTTACAATAGCTACAAGAGAATTTTTCTATCCCGGGATGCCTCTTCAGGTTTGGTACCAAGTCTAAAAAAGATTCCGGACAAAGCTTTAAAATGTTAAAAAAATTAAATCATAACAGAAGACATTAAATGAAGGACACAAATAGAGAATTTACAAAGATTCGTTTGAAAGTCGAATTACCTGCTATTCGGGCAAATTTTTCAGAGTGCTCTAAGCATTCCTTTTTAACATCCGGCAGATCTATGTCTATTTCCGTATAAGAAGTTCCCCCTTCATCCTGTCCTGGTTCTTCCTTCATGGGAACAGTCTCCAAGTCAGTGCTACCTGTAATAACTGTATCTGTAATAACGATATACAAGGTTTATGCAAAGTTTTTTTTTATTTTTTATATATTAACTCCACACAGGAGGCCCTGAAGAAAATAATTTCCCTCAGGGCCTATGTCATCTTTGGGGATGCTGTGTGGAGGGTCTTTTTGTGGAGAGGAAGGAGTGAACATGGGTCTTGAAGAGTCCCATGTTGTAGGAGGGAGGAAACACAGAGGCCGGCAGTTCGTTCCACAGCCGAGCTGTTGAACTTAAGAACGAATCGTAGAAGCGACCCGTTCTCATGTGACAAATGTCAACCGTGTACAAATGTTGGGCTTTTAACAAAGGGTAAACATTTTTAATGAAAAGGGGTCCAGATGCCCGTTTCTGGTATCGATGTATTCACCGACGAAAAAACCTTTGATTCTCGAACAGATTTACAAACGATCTCACGATGTTAATGGTCAATGGAATATCTACTAAATCGAAATAAAACATTGACAAATGAATGACAAGAAGTCGTGTCGTTTATATACATTTGTTCGCATCCAAGACCATCGGGACCATTCGAACAGTACTCTTGGCATACTGCACACTGCTTTAACAACGCCAATTCCCAAAATCATAAACGAAAAATAATTTGAAGGTTGTAGACCAATAAATTGCTTACCAAAATACGAACATTTGCTAGAATCCCTTGTTAAATGTTAGACCGTTATTTTTGAACTAAATAATTGCAATCAATCTCAAAAATATAGTTATATAGAAAATTTTAATTTCGAAATAAAGAAAAATTGTGGAGATTTTCGACTTCCGCAAACAAATTTGTTGGGAACCCAAAACTTTCTCTTTTTTAAAGGTTCAAGATATTCAATGCACTTCCGTCGGATGTTAAAGAACCTAAAAGCTTTGCAGTTTTTATTGGATTATGCCTTATTGCTATAAACAATAAGTTTTACATGAAGTGTTAAGTGTGCCTAAACGCCATAGAAGTAAATTGTACCAACAAGTAATTCTCAATGGTTTATACAAGATATAGAACGGATTTCTTATAACTTAATAAAAACATTAAAAAAAAAAATTATATTCGGGAGGTGGATAACTATATTAGTACACAGCATTTCTATTTCACCTGCGCCTTCCTGGGACCCCGACTCCGCCTTTATGGAAACACTCTCTGGGTTGGGAAGATCCATGGCACTGTCGTGAGAGCGCCCGTGATGGTAATTGGTCAAATCTCATAGAATGGACCTGAAACAGAACATTGAGTCAACAGAACCTATTTTCGTGGAGTTTATTTTTTTCTACTACTTTTCATAGCGAGATGAGAATTTTGATGGGTCTAGAGTTGATCATGTCCGCTTTAAAACCAGTTTTGCGTATCGGTTAAACAAGTTCAGATTCAGTTCTACATGAAATTTTACCTGTGATATGCCAAAGTTAATAAGGTAAGAAAGAGGTTCTAGCAATTCATTATTAAGTTTTCAAGTTAATGTACCGTAAGTTTTTTTAATACTATTCTAAAACTTGCAGAACCGTCACAAGTGAAACAAATATTACAAAACAGACGTGATGTTCCTGATCCTTATTACAGTGAAAGTATTTTCAGACCTAAGGAAGGAAGACCTAATTACCCTAACGATACATGTCTAGATCATATTTTTCTAAAATCAAATAAAAATTATCTTCATAAATCCGCTACACTTAAAATTGACATAACTGACCACTACCCCACTTTCTACGGCCACTATTTTCCAAATATGCCCATCCATGCTGAACCAAATAATCTTAACAAAATAATTACCAAAATCAACTATTCAACTCTGGACAACTTACTGACCGAAGAATCGTGGATCGCCGTCTTATTTATTATTTATTTATTTTTCATGTTCTCCGTAAAACGGTTATTCACCAATACATTATGGAGAAGATTACAAATTAGACAAAAAGTATAGCAAAACACATAAAAAGGTCAGTTTCACTACTTTGTGACATACGTCAAAAGATAATTGTTAAACTGCCTGTAGGTTACGTTAAAAATGTCGATGGTCAATGCAGACTCGTTGAGCAGTTCAGTCGCTCTGTTGACTGGGGCGTTCTGATAGGCAGAAGTCCTCGCTTTTGGAGCATAAAAAAGGGTATGGGACCTTCCACGAGTATACTTGTCTGGGACATATAAGTTAATCTCTTTCAAAATAGGTGGATTATGTATAGTTCCAGAGATTATCTTAAAAAAATGTTTTCCTAAAAATATTTTTCGGCGGGCTTCTAATGTATTAAGATCGAGCATTCCTGCTAAGAATAAGGATGGATACAGGAAAGGGTAGTACATATATTCCCTCATATATAGGTAATGCATGAATCTGTGTTTTGTACTTTTTCTATTTAGAGAATATGGTTTTGCTCAGAAGGGGCCCATATAATGGAGCTATGTTCCAAGATACTGCGAACAAGTGCTTCATACGTTCTTCGGATTGCGATTCCGTTGGTAAATGATCTTGAATTACGAAGAACAAATCCAAGCATTTTGTTGGCACGGGAGACAATATCAGATATATGGGATTTGAAAGAGAGATTTGCTTCAAAAATTACGCCAAGGTCTCGAATCTCATTTTTACGTGTTAATTCATGTTTATTAATGTGGTAGGGGAACAGGAATGTATCTTTGGACCTTGTAAATGTAACGATACTGCATTTCTGAATACTGAAGGGTAAGTTGTTCAGTTCCGACCATTTGACAAGAGAATCAAGATCGTTCTGCAGAAGAATGGAATCGATGTAACTTTTGATTGCTTTGAAAAGTTTTATATCGTCAGCAAAAAGGAGATATTTTGAGTGGTTTATAGTGTTGCCAATGTCATTGATGAATAAGAGAAAGAGAAGGGGTCCTAGATTCGATCCCTGGGGAATCCCGGAGTTAGTTTTGTATTCGTGAGAGATATGGTGTCCGTAACTGACATACTGACGACGATTGCGTAAGTAGCTAGCCACAAAAGCGAGGAAATTCTGAGAGAATCCGATGTCACTTAATTTTTTTAATAACATATCATGGTCGACTTTATCAAATGCTTTCTCGAAGTCTGTATAAATCACATCAACAGGTACAAAATTTTCAAATGAATATCCAACGATAACCCAAATTTAGCTCTGATTTCTATGAAATAATACGAAAATATATTCTAAAAAGTCAAGAACCAATATCACCACCTAAAATTAAGCATAAACACATAAAACCATCGATTACGCGCGGACTTATAATCTCAATAGAACACAGAAACAAAATCTATAAAAATCACGAAAAACATTGCACATCTAACAATGTAGAGCAGAACCATTCCAAACGTAATGAATATATTATATTTAGAAACTACCTAAACACAATCATAAAAAAACAAAAACAACAATACTACTCTTCACAACTACACAATGCGCACACCGATTCAAAAAAAAAATGGAAAGTCATTAATGAAATTACAAATAGAAATCAAAAGGTCCACAAAATTTCTCAAAAAATCATTACTGACAATAACGAAACCATCGAAGACGCCGAGAGCATTGCTAACAATTTCAGTCACTTCTTTACAAACATCGCCTCAACCCTTATGGATAATAATCCCAATCTTAGTATTCACTCAAATCAAACTCTTCCCGGCCTTTCAGAGACTAAAAACACTACCTCTGAGCTTTCTACATTCAGAGAAATAAAAAAACCTGAAATCTTAAAACAAATTGATAACCTTAAAGAGAAGTCTGCAAATGGCCCGGATAACTTAAGCAATACCACAATCAAATCAATTAAAAAACACATAATCATCCCATTACATCACATCTTTAACAGTTGCATCAGACATAGCATATACCCCGACAATTTTAAACTCTCCCACATCATTCCAATACATAAATCCGGATCCCAATGCAAAACAGATAACTATAGACCTATCACTCTAACTTCGCAACTATCCAAGATCTTCGAAAAGTGTTTAAAACAACAAATTATGAATTTTCTAGAATCTAATTCAATCCTCTCAGCTAATCAATATGGCTTTAGAACAAACCTTTCCACCAACGACGCTATATTTAGTTTAACCAAAAACATATACTCTAACCTAGACTCTAACACTAAGACTCTAACGATTTTCCTAGACCTAAAGAAAGCGTTTGACACGGTCAACCATAAAATTCTATTAAAGAAAATCTCTAACGTTGGTATCAAAAACAAAAGTCTCATGCTATTAAAAAGCTACATATTAAATCGCCAACAATCCACAAAAATAGGATCAACCTTAAGCGCTTACGATCTAGTAAAACGTGGTGTTCCACAAGGAACTGTCTTAGGGCCACTACTCTTTCTAATCTACATCAATGACTTATGCAACATAGTAATACCAGGTAAAATTCTCTCTTTTGCCGATGATACTGCAATAACAGTACAAGGTAAAACATGGGAAGATACAATAAGTAAAGCCAACAAATGCATTGCAATAGTCAAAGATTGATAGAAATCTTCTTAGTCTAAATTATGAGAAAAACGTTTTTATTCCCTTCTATAATTCCCAAAAGGAATCCCCTAAAAATAATCCAAACCTGAAGTTCCATAATGTTAATTGTAACCCTGAGACATGCTCAAACTGCGAAGATGTAAAATTAGGAAATTATATAAAATACCTAGGTTTAACTATTGACTGTCAACTCAAATGGACTTATCACATAGAAAAAACTGTCAATAAACTGAGGCACCTAATTTACATATTCAAACGCATGAGCAACATCGTTAACATAAGAACTATGAGGCTTGTTTATGATGCATTGGTACTTTCATCCATTTCCTACGGAATAATCGCCTGGGGAGGAACATTCAATAACCATGTGAAACCTCTAGAAATTATTCAGAAGTCTATCATTAAGATAATGCACCAGAAGACCAAGACATATCCCACCGATAAATTGTTTAAGGAAACTGACATTATGGAACTAAGTGTCCACTACTGTGTCCAATTTCTTAAATTTGTATACACTCGTCCTTATAATTTCTGTAAAAATCCAAATCGTTCTAGCCAGAGACACAACATATACATGTACACAGTGCCTCACTGCAAAACTAGGCTAGCCCAAAGACACATTAACTATATTGGCCCAAAATTGTTTAATTCCTTGCCGAGTTCCATCAAGATGTGCCAAAACCTAAACTCATATAAAATAAATGTCAAAAGCTGGGTAAAAAAGTATCTGGAAGTGAGAGAATTTTTTCTATAAGTTATACGAATATGATACCTATATATGATAATATGTTACCATCTAAATTAAAAAAAAAAAAAAAAATAGTTTAACTTCTTTTAAACTGTTTTTTTTATTAAAATAACCAAATGTACTATATGATTTATTTTTTTCTTTATTCATATCTCTTTTGTCATTTAAACTATAGATAATGTAACCACCACTGTTTTGATTTTCACCTTATAATGCCCACGCACAGGCTTCGCCTTTGTGGGATTTTTTTGTTACTGCCTTATATTTTGTATCATTATATATGTACCTGTATGTACTCCTCACCAAAAATAGTAACTACGACGCCGAAAAACTAAGGTCGCAACAAACAATAAGAAGCTTTTATCAAAACGTACGTGGGATGCGTACAAAACTTCATAAATTTTGAGCAACTGCACTAACTCTTTCACACGACGTCCTTTTCCTAACTGAAACTTGGCTTGACTCTTATATCAACACAGCAGAACTGGGGCTACCAACTCACTTTATATGCAGATTGGATAGAAACAAAAATACCAGTTCTAAATCAAGAGGTGGGGGTAATTTGTTAGCAATCTCTAAGGCATTAGTCAACAGGAAGCTAACTACAACTTACAAACACGTGGAATAGTTGATATTTTTACAGAGTTGTTTATTATTATTCTGAATATTAGATTCAACTAAACATATATATTTATTATAGAAATGCTTCTGTAGGTGTTTTTGTTGTGTACGTTTGATAGCGAACTCTATGTTATCTATTGGGTTATTAGAGGATTTCCATTTTTTATGAAGTTTTTGTTTTTCTTTGATGATTTTGATTAGAGGAGCTGAATACCAGTTCGGAAAAATTTTCTTTTTGACGAGGCGTTTGGGGACAAATTGGTTGATGGTATTGATAATTACACTTTCAACTGTAAAATTAGTGGCAGACACCAAATTTTACTTTTCTAGACGATACATCCCGAGGGATAATTGAAATAAACCCCACAGAAGAATGGCCTCCTAGTGCAAAGACGACTATATTTACCTCCATTACCCTGGCCGCGTGCCGAATATTGGTTTTACACGACTTCATCACTTATTTCGTAAAGATTCTGGCTTTCTTTAAGGGTATTTTCTCGTCTGAAGAGAAGTCACGATGGACACCACTGAAGAGTTAGTTATTAATGTTTGCTGTAGTCAACATTGAAATTGAAAACATTAAGCAATATTAACTGCGTTATTTACTAGGGTAGTGCGTAATTTATCAGCTTTAAAACTAACCAATAACTATGGACAACTTAACTATGACAGGAATAATTGATCATATCTATTCATATCATTGATCCATATCTCAAATGGAATCTTCATACTCAAATAATTGCAAACAAAATAAGAATAACCATGCACTTCTTCAGAATCATACGAAACTTTCTCGGCTTAAAACACCTGAAAATTATTTATTTTGCAGTCTGCCAATCTATTATTGAGTATGATATCATAGCATGGGGAGGTAGGGAGGGAGGGAGGGGAGATAATCATAAAGGCTCAAAAAACAATTTTAAAAATAATTCTAAGGCTACCAATAATAGACAGACTTGAATCTAATTTTTAATATTATGAATGTGTTTGATGTTCGGCAGCTATATGCAAAAACTATCCTAACTCATCCATACTCAAATATACATAATTAGTACGAAAAAAGTTTAAATACACGATGTACTCTAAGCAACAACAAATACTTACTACAAATACCGATAACACATACTACGTTTGGTCAACGAAACATTAAATACTTTGCGACAAGACTCTTCCAGACAGCAAAACACAATGTGATTCACAAAAAAAATTCAAAGATAATGTAAAAACTTAGATCAAAAATAAGAATAGGGCCTTCACCGGTGCATTCACCCAAATTCGCAGTTATTGAAGTCACCACATTATTGAGCGAATACATCTTAATACAAGTATAGGTATGTTCAAAGGTATCAGGAACTAACAACATAGTCTAGCCTAGTGAGGCGGTATTTGAGAAACCTCAACTAACTGCACTTTTATTTTCTTGTTAATTTTATAACCAAAAATAAAAGTTACAAATCAATGAACACCATTATATGTATGTATAGTTGTAATGTGAATACTTTCCTTAATAAAGATATTATAATTATTATTGATTTAACTGGATGAAATAGTGAAATCGATATTATGCAGAATTAAAGGAAACAGGATGACAAGTTTCGAAAAAGCTTGAAATTTATTTAATAAAATAAAATATCATAATTTTTGTTTTAAAACCACGAGTTTTTAATAATTTTTAGAACCGACCGGTTTCGCTTCACTCAAGCATCTTCAGGGTACAAATTATTACTAAACAAGAAGTACAGAGTGTGAGCTTATATAAAATATTTTTTCAGAGGGAGACAACAAAATATTTTTTGTATATGGACACGGACAGAGTGTCAACTGAATTCCTTCCTCAATCTTATTAACTCTTATCATAATCAAATTAAATTCACATTAGAGATAGGCAATAATTCAACCTTAAATTTTTTAGACCTTACCTTATCGATCGTCAATAACAAAATTGAATTTAACATATTATTTCGTATACCCTCCTTTACTGATATTGTAATCCACAGTGCATCGAATCATCCATTTACACCTAAGCACTACGCATTCCATTCAATGGTCCATCGTTTGGTCACAATTCCAATGTCAGATAATAATTTTGCTTTCTAAAATAATATGAAAAATATTTATTCATGCAAGTACTTACTGACCGTAATGTTCCAAGCCAAGTTTTTATTTCAGGAACAAGTGTGAACAATGATATTCACCTGGATTAAATTTTCGACAAATCGAGCTTCATTATCTAGATTCTTTTTTGACAGCTATGTCATAGATGTTTGTAAAAAACAGATGGTTAGTCTATGACATTCGCCTTACGGTAGGTACTGGAGCAACGAATAATATAATATTTTCAAATTCATTTATGTTTGAAAGACGCCAATTGATTTAATTTACTATTCATTTAAGTGGTTCTTAATATTACAACAAAACTCAAAAATCCGTATGTGTGAGTTTTCTCTACCTAAGAAAGGTAACCAATTATTGTGGAATGTCCCAGCAGCACTAGTCCAAATGCTAAAGCTTCTTACGGCTTATTATGAAGTGTCCTAGCAGCACTCGTCAATGCGCTAGCTATTTTTTATGGATAACAGCAAAATTTGATTCAATGGGCAGGAGCTTCTTCAAGATCATTTTTCTTAAAAATGCATTAAGGCAAGGAGATAAAGGGTCTCCCACCCTATATAATTTGTACTTATAAAGGAACTCCTACGAGAACTCGACGACTCTCGAAATGTTTGCTGTCACATCACTATACTTAAGGAGGTCAAACAAAAAATGAGTATGAACAGCCGTTTATGGGGCATATTTGCACATCTCCCGTCTCCAGAGGGCCATCAGAGGGGACTCCATCCAGGAAACCATGGCAGTGATGATTTTGTTACTTGATTGGCGTAGTCTGCGCCATAAGCTTCCCATGTGATGAGGAAGAAGCGCTCTTAAAGAGTGTACTCGTCCCTCCAGGAACATTTCCGTGGCGCTGCAGTATCTCGGTGGGCGGAATAGTTGGCGATATGCATTATTGTAAGCAAATTTTAGCTTATGCCATTGTGATGATGTGTAATCCACCCACAGTTCTGACGTGTTCAGCAAAGTGCAATATGAATTGAAAAGTATATTTTTCACGTTTGTACTGCAAAAATAAAAACGCCTTGACAGCATACCTGCTCTAACGGATATCGCTCTCCTTTGCCTTTCAATATCCTCGATATCTTTTAGGTCGTCTGTGATAATATGTCCCAGGTATTTGACGCTACGACTAACATCCATTTTCATTCCATCTAGCCATACTGAAGGTGTTAGCATGTTTTCGTTTTTGCATTTGAAAACCATGACAATTGATTTGGACGTATTATATACAAGGTTAAGATTTTTTGCGAAATCTTCACATATTTGGAATAGTTTCATCAGTGTGCTAAGTGACGGTACTGAAAGAACCATATCATCTGCGTAGTTAATATTGTTTACACATACTCCTTGAATTTGGAAACTTATCGTACTGTTATTAAATCTTTGAATTAGTTCATCAGTATTTTTTTTTTTTTTTTTTTTTTTTTTTTTTTTTTTTTTTTTTTTTTTTTTTTTTTTTTTTTTTTTTTTTTTTTTTTAAATAAATAAGCTTTATTGACTGAAAATTTTACATTTTTTTTTTTTTTTTAGACAATGTATAGATAGTCCCACGAAGCTGCCACATGGCTGCTTGTCTGCAGGTTCTATCTCAATATACAATTATAATATAATATAAGTCTCCCGTTATATAAAATAAATAACAGACTCTTACATACAACTACACTAACATAGGACAATATAGCACACAGATAACACACATTCAAAAATAATACATATACGATCACACACATTGAAATTGAATAACATCGTACAGTAACATAATGTAATAGAAATAAAATTCTAGTTAACTATGTGAAAAATGTTATTTTAATTTTTTTTTTCTGGAAATAAAAAGCTTGTTAGTGAAAAAAAAAATAAATAAATACATTAATTTATATTAGAATTAAAACTTTCAAATAATGTCTTTCGTTTTCTTCTTTGTTTGCTCTATTTTTTATAGATATACAGATTTTTCATTTATAAGCCACATCTTTACATTTTTCATGCTTAAACTCTTATTTTCTGAAAAAACAAATTTATTTTTGAGCTTATATATATTAAACAGTGCTGTAGACATGCTTCTTCCTTGCATTACGCCACTTTTCAAATAAAATGGGTTGGAAAACTCGCCAGACCATTTCACCACATTTTTTTGCTGCGTGAGCCAAATTAAAAGAATCGCTATTATATCTTCCGAAACTACTCTTTTCCTGAGTTTTTCCCAGAGTTTATTGTGACAAACGCTTTGCTTAGATTCAGAAAGCAGATATAGATTGGCGTTTTCCTTTGTTAAGAATAGCTGATGGTTTCTTTTAAGGAATATATTGCCATATATGTTGACAGTGCAGATTTAAATCCGAACTGGTTATCCTCTGTCTTTAGATGGTCTGTTACGACCGTCGATAAATTTTTTTCAAATATTCTTGCCAGGGCGGTCGAGAGTGAAATCGGTCGGTAGTTATTGAAAACGGATCGATCAAGTTTTGTTGATTAAATAATTGGTATTAACGTGACTTGAATTCACAGAACGACCAAATTGAAAACGTGCGCCCGCATATGTCTCCGTAATTTTACACGCAGATGGAGGTGGCAGTTCGGATTATTAGACCTTAAATATTTAGTGTATAGAATGGCCGGCAACCGCCATAAAAAAATTAGAAAGCCAACCTAGAACTACACCAAAGGCGTGCGTCGCCGGATCGCGCGGCTGACGAACTGATTCCGCAACCAACAGTCACCCTCTCGCCTCAGGAGCAGGAGGTTCCTCGCCCGCCAAGGAACCTCTTGCTCTCCCCCCTTGGATGGGTTTCCAAGGCTCTTCCGCCCAGGAAGTTGCCCTCTCAGAAGTTGCTGCCTGCCGACTCCGCCCTTTGGAGCCTTAGCCCAGGCTGAACTAATTCTGCCCTTCGGAACCAGCCCAAGTTGCCGCTTGTGTTATCAGTGATATGTGCGAACGTGAAGGATCCAGCATCATCGTAAAGGGAAGTGCCTGAACAATTTTTGTATGTTAAGACATTGAATGAAAAATAATTTAGGATTAAGTAAAAGTACAATTAATTTAAAAAAATACAATTTAAGACTAGTATTAAGCCTAGATTAAGACTAACCCTTAATTTTATACATTTTTAAATAAATTTTTAATAGTATTTGAAACTAAGTAACTTTTTTTTTCTCGATCCTCCTTTTCTTTAACGTGCATAATATTAATATTAAACTCCCTTGAGTAGAGTAATTACAAGCTTTTGCCCATTGAATGCAATTGTATTAGTTTTTCCATAACAGAAACGCGATCAAAGGCCTTACGTCAGACGAGAAAACACTAATAAATGGAAGTTATTTTTTATTATTAATAACCGGTGAAATGAATCGATAGTGAAATCGATTGGCAGCTTTGAAACATTGAATATATAATGTTATGTGTAGATCCAGTACCTACCGTAAGAAGAAAGTCGTAAACTATCCATCTGTTTTTAGGAAAATCTATGGCCTAGCTGTCAAAAAAGAATTTAGCTGAAGAACCTGGTTTAGTTGGAAATTTAATCAAGATTAATATCTTAGGTGTTCACACGTGTTCCTGAAATAAAAACTTGCCGTGTAACATTGCGGTCAGTAATTACCTTCTATAAATCAATATTTTTCACTCTTTCTTAGTCACGTCTCCATATTGTCTATTTATAATCTAACTTTTAATGAAGCGTGCTTTCGTCTCTTTGAAACATGTCGTCCCGTTTCTTTTTAATCTACGTAATGTGGCTCTAACTGCTTCACCACCCTAATAAATCACGCAGTTCGTAAAGTTTAATTACTTCATGTTGTTCCAAAGCAAACTAAGTGACCGATGATCTATAATTTGGACTTCCGCAAACTTTTTACACCCTTTCGTGGTTCTAGCTCAACTAACCCAATTAGTAAAATGTAAAAGTAATAAGTGGCTATCCGATGGATGTTTGAACTGTCATCGTGACGTCTACCTAACTTTATATTTGTATTTCGTAGATATTCATTGAAATAATGTAAAATAAAATGATAAACACTAGATTGACGGATCAAATATACGATAATACGGGTGGTTAGAGTAAGAAAGCGTTACTTAAATAAGAATAAGGAATCCTTCAACTTATTAGGATTTTTTTTTGCAGAAAACTCAATCCTCGATAATCGGGGTGCTATCCCGCCGTCGCACTATGGAGCCGCCCACCTAGAAAGTTGGCATCAAACCAGTGGTAACAATTACATCTAATGTCTATCGATTCTTAGTTCCGTGCGGTCAAGTTAAGAAAAATTAAGAAAAAAAAAAATCGAAAAAAAAAATGTCTCACTTTTTTTTATCTTGTAAATTTTATGGGAATGAAGTACCTATCTATCCTTTTAAATTAGAATATTTTTTTGGTAGCGATTAAGCTTGGCACTTAAAATAATGTCTTAGGAAATTTCTGTTCGTGCTTACCAGAGCACGTAGATACTTAATGTGACGTCTAAAGTACAATCATTTACTCAGAACTTCATAGATCTGACATGCTACATATATATCGTTTATGTTCTGTACGCTTAGACGATATATCAAATAGCAGCATAAGTCAAATTCACTTGCATTGCTAACGTTGGCTAAACCTTATAAAATAACCATTTATTAGTCCCCGAGCAACTCCGGGAGTTCGTTGCACAATGAACACGATACTCGATTGCAATTAGTAGTCCGTAAAATATCTTCATTTAGATATAGTTTGTTTATTTGCGATTTCCAATTTAGATTTGTTTCAATAATAACACCCAAATTTATAATGTTTTCAACTTTATCGAGGATAGAGATGTACTAACAAATAATTCACACAAGTCATTTCTGTTTCAGGTCCATTTTGTGAGCTTAGACAAGTAACCATCACATAACAGTGCCATGGATCTTCCCAACCCAGAGAGTGTTTGCATCAAGACGGAGACAGGGTCCCAGAAAGAAGACGCAGGTAAAGTAGAAATGTTTGCAGTATGTCGAAAGTACTCCGACGGCTAGTAAGTTTATGGAACATATTATGTAAAACTGTATATATCTAAATTCCTGTTTATTGTGGAATAGAACGTTACAAAGACTAATGCATATAAACGAAATTATCTCTACCTGTACATCCAAACATAAGTTGCTTTTGTATTTCCGTTAAATGTTTAGTATTGAAACAGTTTTGGATAATATTTACCATTTTTCCCATCATTTACTATCATACCTACTATCCAGTTCCTTCCTTAAAAACAGCCTTACTCACATTGAAAGAAGATGATTTGTTGCATTGTAAATGGTCGCAAGACTACATTCGTATTCGTGTAGTGTGGCAAGAAGGTGTTATCGTCGTGTCCTCGTCGTATATTTACACGCTTTGTGCTCTGTTTGCTAATTTCAAAATCAGATTATCTCGTTTTGGAGGAAATTTCACCCTGTGAACAGTGCAAGTTAGTCGACAGCCCTACTGCCGGGATTCATGGGAATTCAAGGTAGGCTGTTTCTATCATTCCACATTTCCCGTGATTTTTAAACCCAATTGAATGAGCTTTACACTGTCGTATTTCTTGTGGATTTGATTTACAGTTCATTTCCGTGTAATAAAACACGTTAAATTAACCTTACAGGAAATTGCTAGACGTAACAAACTTTTACGCCCCAAATAATTCCCCGCTAAAACTTCATGATTCCTAAAGGTTTTTAAGGCTAAAAAACTTCATTTACTTTACTGTCAATGTGCTCTCTTTCTATGTGATTTGTGAAGCACAAAGAACTAATGAAAATGTGTTATTGGTGCAGGAAACAATAATTGAAAATCAAACGCTCCCGTTTAAAGGTGTCTCCGGTGAATGCATCGATCCCAGAAGCGGGCATCTGGGGTCCTTCTTATTACTTCAAGTTACCTTATGTTAATTATCATATATTATATAACAGGTGGAATTAATGTGGAAACTGTTCCCATCAAGGCAGAACCAGGGCCCCGAGAACAAGATGGAGGGGGAATTACCTTTACAGAAATAGACATAGACCTGCTAGATGTTAAAAAACAATGCTTAGAGCAGTCTGAAAGAATTACCCCGATACCAGGTAAAATCAAGTATTCTTTGTAAATTTACAAGTTTAATTTTATAAATAATTTTCTATTATGAATTGATTTACTTAACTTCTATAAAACTTTCTTCTGCAGACTTAACAACAAATCTGAAGACGCGTCTGGGAAATTCCTGCTCTTCTGACTCAAAGTTAGAACTTCACTTCCGCGACCACGCTGGAGTTAAAACTTTTAAATGTACTTACTGTAACTATTCGAGTACAGCAAATCTGAAGATGCACATGCCGACTCACAGTGGAGAAAAAGCTATTGCTTGTGTCGACTGTACATATACATGTTCTCGAAAGGCAGGCTTGAAGAGTCACATGCTGACTCACAGTGGAGAAAAAGCTTTCGCTTGTGTTGACTGTACATATACATGTTCTCGAAAGACAGACTTGAAGAGTCACATGCTGACTCACAGTGGAGAAAAAGCTTTTGCTTGTGTCGACTGTACATATACATGTTCTCGAAAGGCAGACTTGAAGAGTCACATGCTGACTCACAGTGGAGTAAAAGCTTTTGCTTGTGGCGACTGTACATATTCATGTTATCGAAAGCAAGGTTTGAAGACGCACATTCTAACTCACAGTGGAGAGAAGCCTTTTTCATGTTCCTACTGCAAAAAATCATTTTCTCTAAAGAGATATTTGACGAACCACATGCTTACTCATAGTGGAGTAAAACCGTTTTCATGTACCGACTGCAAAAAATTATTTTCACAAAAGGCCCATTTGACGAGTCACATGCTGACTCATAGTGGAGAAAAAGCTTTTTCTTGTGTTGACTGTACATATTCATGTTATAGAAAAGCAGGCTTGAGGAGGCACATGGTGACTCACAGTGGAAAAAAAGCTTTTTCTTGTGTTGACTGTACATATTCATGTTATAGAAAGAAAAATTTAAAGACGCACATTCTAACTCACAGTGGAGAAAAGCCTTTTTCATGTTCCGACTGCAAAAAATCATTTTCTCTAAAGAGATATTTGTCGAGCCACCTGTTGACTCATAGTGGAGAGAAACCGTTTTTTTGTCGCTACTGCAAAAAATTATTTGCTCAAAAGGACAATTTAACGAAGCACATGCTGACTCATTTTTAAGAAAAACCTTTTTCTTGTTACGACTGTAAATATTAATGTTTTTGGAAGGGCCAGTTGTATAGACACATGCTGAACCACAGTGGAGAAAAGCCTTTTCTATGTTGCGAATGCAAAAAAGTCATTTTTTCAAAAGGGATATTTGATGAAACACATGCTGACTGATCGTGGAGAGAGGCCTTTTTCACGTTCCGACTGCAAAAAATCATTTTCTCAAAATGAACATGTATCGAACCACAAGTTGACTCAAAGTGGAGAAAAACTGTTTTCATGTTCTGAGTGCAAAAAAATATTTTTTCTAAAGGAAAATTTGACGAAACACATACTGACTCATTATAGAGAATAGCTTTTGCTTGTTCCGACTGAACATATTCATGTTCTCGGAAGGGACAGTTGAAGAATCACATGTGGACTCACAATAGAGATTTTAATGTGTATTTCACCGACGGCGTTAAAATGTAGCCTAAGCTTCTTATAAAATAGATCAAGACAAAATTTATTTTTAAATCTTTAAGTTAACAGTTCCAAACGTTATTTATTCTAGAACAGAGTAATCTTTTTACCCATGTGCATATGTTATGGAAATAGAATTTTTAGGCTTTCATTAATTTATTTTAAGAAATAAACTTTCATTTTGCGCATTAAGCCCGAAATATAAAAAATAATCAGTCATTGGATTTTAAAATATTTTTCGGAACGCCCAATTTGAAGCTTGCATGCCGCCGCCTCGCGCCCACTTGGCCACATGTCAAGTTTTTTTAATTGCTGCCCTACTGTAAGAGCAGAAAGAAGGATTATAACACTAGTTGTGTACAAAATTATGAAATAAGTTACACGAAAACAAAATACTTGAATTAAAAATGTTATACAATTTTACGCATAAGCTCTCAAACCACGAAAAAAATTTAATAATTATATCATATTATGTTGATTTATTTCTCCATCATTTATAAATAACAATTATTTGAGGATATAGTTGACATTTCTATGTCAAGTATATCCTCATTTCTATGTCAAGGATAAAGCAAAGTAAAATCATTTATTTAACTGGAACATAACGACAAAAATCCAATAGGTAGGTTCTTAATTATATATTTTACATATGTTCAAAATGTTCAAAAGTCAAAATATCAATGTAAAAGTTGTGGAACACTTTCGTTGTTCCACGTCTACTACAAGAAGAGCAAAACAAGTCTTCGTTATTGTATTTACCTATTTTATTCATTTCTCTGTAGTAATCTATTTACAATATATTTATTGTTTTTGTGTTTATTTCGTAGAACTCCATTTTATTTTTAACATTTTTTTATTAAAATAAAATTTTATAATATAATTATTAAGTTCTGCAAGTATCTTTTGGTTTTTGTTATTGTTACAGCTGATTTCGCTTTCAAGGCCATTTTCAAACTGTGGTTTTAACCACGTATAGACGTGTGGCGTCGAATTATCCAGATTAAATAATTAATAATAAACCGCTTGACCTACTTAGTATCTACTCCCGAATTATGTACTTGCATCGTTAAATCGTAAACAAAGTAATCTACGTACTTCAAGTACCTACCTGCATATTGATGACAATAACACTGCAGTCCGTCTCGAATACTACGAGAACTCGCCAGAAGGTTCGAGCCTACGGCCTAGGCATAATTGCCAAGCCGTCGAAAGTTCGCGAATGATCCAGATCGAGCGAGTGTCTTCGATTTAGTTGCCATCCACCTACCTACTGCCGCCGTCGGCCGAGTAGTATAAATAAGCCCGACGCAGCGAGTCAGTCAGTCAGTCATAATTTTGCCGCCAGTGGATAAATCTCACGAGTGACGATCGGCGCGTCCCGCGCCCCGCGAAGGACACGTACCCGGCTTCGCCCCTATCATCATGGACTTTATCGGGACATCATCATAGCGCCTCGGCCACGTCCGCGGCCAGCGCTACTCGGATTACAAGCGCCCTGGTTCCAGCGTCTCTGACCAGCGCTTCTTCCACGCAACCATGACCACCACGAGGACACGCAGCATCCTCACTGGTCACGCCGTTCCCGTTCAACTGCCCACAAGGTCCGCCGCACCTTCGGCCGTCTCGTCAGCACTGGAGTGCCTGAAGACCTGCGTTCTTCGCCAGTGCCTGACCTACATCGAGTCCCGGTCACCAGCGCCCGGCGTCGACTCACTGACCCGCGCTTGACCAGCACATCATCAGCCAGCATCCGGTGTATTCTTCTGTCCTACCTCATCTCCTTGTCACGGCTACTGACTCACCAATAAACACATGTGACCTTCACAACCTTCTTTCATTTCGTGCCTCACCATCGATCCCCAAAGTGGTGACCCCGACGTGATCTGCAGCCCGACATGATTCTGCAGCCCCGTCTCAAAATGGGTGATCAGTTAAGGCATCACGGAGCATCACGCACCAGACCATCTCCGCACAAGCGCGGATAGTAGTGCCACCATGGTTATCTGAGTGAATCTTTAGCCTGTGTTGTGAACATGTGTTTTGCAAAATTTTTTTTTTTTATGAAGTGTCACAATTTAAAAGACGTTCGTTTCCGAGCTGTTTCTTCTATCGCAGCCCTCAGCAAAGCTGCTGGGAAGGGGGTGTCTGTGGCGTCGAATTATCCAGATTAAATAATTAATAATAAACCGCTTGACCTACTTAGTATCTACTCCCGAATTATGTACTTGCATCGTTAAATCGTAAACAAAGTAATCTACGTACTTCAAGTACCTACCTGCATATTGATGACAATAACACTGCAGTCCGTCTCGAATACTACGAGAACTCGCCAGAAGGTTCGAGCCTACGGCCTAGGCATAATTGCCAAGCCGTCGAAAGTTCGCGAATGATCCAGATCGAGCGAGTGTCTTCGATTTAGTTGCCATCCACCTACCTACTGCCGCCGTCGGCCGAGTAGTATAAATAAGCCCGACGCAGCGAGTCAGTCAGTCATTCATAATTTTGCCGCCAGTGGATAAATCTCACGAGTGACGATCGGCGCGTCCCGCGCCCCGCGAAGGACACGTACCCGGCTTCGCCCCTGTCATCATGGACTCTATCGGGACATCATCATAGCGTCTCGGCCACGTCCGCGGCCAGCGCTACTCGGATTACAAGCGCCCTGGTTCCAGCGTCTCTGACCAGCGCTTCTTCCACGCAACCATGACCACCACGAGGACACGCAGCATCCTCACTGGTCACGCCGTTCCCGTTCAACTGCCCACAAGGTCCGCCGCACCTTCGGCCGTCTCGTCAGCACTGGAGTGCCTGAAGACCTGCGTTCTTCGCCAGTGCCTGACCTACATCGAGTCCCGGTCACCAGCGCCCGGCGTCGACTCACTGACCCGCGCTTGACCAGCACATCATCAGCCAGCATCCGGTGTATTCTTCTGTCCTACCTCATCTCCTTGTCACGGCTACTGACTCACCAATAAACACATGTGTCCTTCACAACCTTCTTTCATTTCGTGCCTCACCATCGATCCCCAAAGACGACTTATTTATATGATTCTCTTTTACCCGCTCCCAAATTAAAATGTTTTAATACCGGTTAAACCTATTTACTGATAAAATAATTGTGACAATAGATTTCATATTCTGTCTGGGTATTTTGAAGTCTGTTTTCCCCACATTAATGTTATCCTAATTGTTTAGTAATGATGTAGCAGTTATTAATTTATTGAAATGTGTTAAAATAGAATCATATAAATAAGTCGTCTAAACGTGGCTAAAACCACAGTTTGAAATTGGCCTTGAAAGCTGAAACAGCTGTAACAACAAAAACTATTTACAATACATTGAAAAATGGAGACTTTACGTGATGTGGTAATGTATAAAGCTATAATAATTACTGATACTCTAGTGTAGACATACAGTAAACCATTATTATTATATAAATGCTTTTCAGAACTAAAGGGAAATTAAACTAGAATACCAAGATAGAATGATCCCTACATCCTTTGTAAATCAACCTTTCATTCATTGAAAGCTAAACATTATTATTATTACGTTTATTTGAATGCACTGTGTAATGTAATTAATTTATACTTGTTTATGTAAAAGCCCGACAGGCGCAAATTAATAAATAAATAAATAATTTCATTTCGTGTTATAGTTACTTGTAAAGATGTAACTTGTGTTATGGGTGCAGTAAATGTTTGCAAATAAAAAGGTTGCAATTATTTTGGTTTACGTATTGTCTTGGGAAACTACCGAAATATCCAACACGCCATTTTCCCGCAGGGGTGGGAAGAGAGGATAGACTGCCAAACAAATCCCTCTCGAGAGAAACTCACTTTCATCGACATGCACTCTTGCAAATTGAGGTGTTCCTTGAAGAGATTTGATATGAAATAAGATTACATAAATATTAATTACTTCTGAACTTACGTTCAATCTATATAATTATAGTGTGCTGCGACTTGCTCAATCCTTGCTCTTCTCCATTGTCTAGAGTCTATACCCTTCTATTTTTAATAAAGTACATAAAACAGGCATGGTGCCCAAAAATTTACACACATGGATGTTTAAATACATAATAATCACAAAAATAGTAACAAAATGAATAAGCTAAATATGCAGAAGTAAATAACAAATAAAAATGGGTAAAAGGTAAAAACAAATATGTTCATAAAAGATTTATTATTGTCACACCTGTACTGGTGAGCATAAATCAACTATCTATAGATTGATAACTCCGCCCTCTTTCAATATGTTTTGTTTGGTCAAGTTTTAACCATAGATCTGGCAAATTTGTATACACTACGCATCGCCGACGTCACAGCACACCATCGACAAAGGATAGAGGAAATTTAAAAAAAAGGCGCAACCATAGACAATTTAATTCTACTTCGGAACCTACCTAAAACCCAATTCATTAGCCCAAAATATAAGTAAAATTTCACCCAAGACCACAAGGTCCCATCTGACAAAGCCCTGTCCTAAGAAAGAAATGACCTTTAAAGTATCATCCTTTACAGCTCATTTTCTCAGGACAGCGTTTTATCAGAAGGAAGCTGAAAAACAAACTCATAATTACATGTACAATAATTTTATTTTTTACATATCAACATGAAATACAATAATATATGCAAAAAACACATTTAGAAGGTGAATTTAGAAGAAATTACTGTATCAATATAAAACTAGCTGTTGGAAATGATAGTTATGTAGCGTCGAGAAAAATCTATATTAACTAATTAATAATAGACCGCTCAACCTACTTAATACCTACTCCCGAATTATGTACCTGCAGTCCAAATCGCATCGTAAACAGAAGAACCTACGTACTTCAAACACCTACTTGTCTACCAGGTGACAATACGTCACGGGCCGTCTTATACATTACGAGAACTCGCCAGAAGGAACGAGTCTGCCGCCTATGCATAATTGCCACGCTGTCGAAGATTCCTTAAACATATAGACTGTGCGAGTGCCTAGGATTTAGTTGCCATCCATCTATCTACTGCTGCCGTCGGCCGTGTAGTATAAATATGCCCGACGCAGTGAGTCAGTCATCAGTCTGCCGTCAGTTTACAAATCTCGCGAGTGACAACTGGTGCGCCCCGCGCCCCTCCGCGAAGGACATATACCCGGCTTCGCCCGTACCATCATGGACTCTATCGGGACATCATCTTAGCGCCTTGTCCGGATCGCCGTTCCTGGCAAGCGCTACTCGGGTTACAAGCGCCCTGGTTCCAGTGTCTCTGACCAGCGCTTCTTCCACGCCATCATGACAACCACGAGGACACGCAGCATCCTCACTGGTCACGCCGCTCCCGTTCAACCGCCTACAAGGTCCGCCGCACCTTCGGCCGTCTCGTCAGCACTGGAGTGCCTGAAGACCTACGTTCTTCGCCAGTGCCTGACCTTCATCGAGTCCCGGTCACCAGCGCCCGGCGTCGACTCACTGACCCGCGCTTGACCAGCACATCACCGCAGCGTCCGGAGTATTCAACTTTTGTCCTACATCATCTCCTTGTCTCGGCAACTGACTCAATAAACACAGTGACCTTCACGACACGCCTTTTATTTCGTGCCTCACCATTGATCCCCAAAGTTATTTTCTTTCAACATCCAACGGCTATTGAAAAAAATACTGTCAATAAGGCAGTCAACGATTCAACCTACTGTTTTAGCTGTATTAGCGTCTAATTACATTATTATTATTTTTGTTTCCCTCCTACTTATCTTATTACTTAAATATTTATACCTTTCATAAATAAATAGTAAGTATATACTTTTGTAATACTTTTTAGTTTTAAAAACTTTATATGCCTTTTAGATATTTTTAACTTAGGAATAGTACACAACTTAACCACTGGAACGATTTCGGTCGAAAAATCGACCACTTTTATTTTTCTGCGATTGATATCGGTCCAAAAATGGACCGATTTTTCTACCATTCGTAAAATATTTATTGTAATTATTTAAAACGCTTCCTTGGCCAGCTACTTGTTTTATCGAATAGCTGATAATATATTCTCTTTGTCTATGAACTTATCCGTTGTCTTTGAAGTGATATTTAACGAGTTTTCGCGGTTTTATAAGGCGTCCTGTCAAAAAACAAAACCATAAATTTTTAACATTCACGAAATTTTGGACTCTTCCTAAAATGCCGTAAGTAATTAATTTATTGGGTTTTTAACGCATAATTATATATCTGTGTTATTGTGATTGACTTATCTATCTTTGAAATGCGTTTTTAATTAGTTTGTTTCTAATATATTGTTTTGGTTGAAGTTTTTGTGTAAGAATACGTCAACTGAAGACGTCATCTGTTTTTGATTTACAATAATGTCTTATATACTGCACTCGCGCATTTGAAATATAGATATTCCATCACAGTGATTCAAAACAAAGAGATATATATAAGTTTTATTTGAATTGGTTCATTATTAATACAGATATTTGCTAACCAATTATTTTAAGTCATATGTCAAAAAGTTGACTCTTTTTTACATGTAAAATGGTGTAAAGCCTTCGTCACACAATAAAAATTTAGTAATTTAGTTGTATAATTAAGTAATTTCTTCACTTTTACCAAATTTGTGCAGAAACAGTTGTCGTCCAGGGAAAGGGAGCACTCCACGACCCAATAATTATTTTCAAATTTTATATTAGTGCAATATTTAACAAAATTTAAACATTTAAGTACTTACATTAAGTGTTTTCAATTTAAAATATATAGAGTGGTGCTGACTGCAAGAGGAGGCAGAGGAAGAGGGAGAGGTGGGGTACGAGCTGGTGCTGGACTAGCTGCACGTGGACGTCAACGCAGAGCTGCAATTGCAGCCTCGTCTGGAGTGTTAGTATTTTTTAATGTTTTTTTATGAAAGTACTTTGCTGTGGCCGTTGAACTCATCATATATTTGTATTTATTTAAACAGCGACCCTGCTTTGCTACTGGTGCGAGAGGATCGCGTCAAGGCCCTAAAGGCTGTTAGGGCCCTGCCTGCTTCCTTCCGGCTAGAGCTGGAAAGCCGAAAATTCAAGAAGCAGGCGGCGCGCATTTTGCTCCCTACCGCACCTCCAAGAAAAACTAAACAAAAGTAAGCAATCGTATTTAGATGCTTGATACAATATTATTGTTTTTTCCTGACAGCGTTCCACTCTTACAGTGATAGTTGGTAAGATCAGCGCTCTGTGCATTTGGCACATTCAGTGCATATTTTACAGAGTTCTAATTTTATTGTTTATTTACATACTGTACTTACTGTTTCACACGTGAATGAGAACAATTTATATGATTTATGTAAATGTTTTCAGAATTCCATCTCCGGAGAGAACAACGTGTCCCTTTTCACAAGGGACGCCTTCACCGTTGCCACGACCCGTACCACCACCGTGGATGTCCACTCCCGCACAGATCCAATCAACGGCTCCCAATGCACCAATTATGCCTATCCGTGCAGCATCTCCCGAGCCGTTACCTGGGACATCGCGGAGTGGGGAACTCTTCTCTCCGGAGGCCCGCTATCACAGCGAGCTGTGGGTGGACGTGCCATTCTACCAAGAATTGTCGGCGTTTGGGAACGGTGAGTTTATTTTTTAAAATGTCATACCAGGGGCTCAATATAAAATCAATTATCTATATTTTATATTGATATCTTTAGCACAGTTTCACTGTTGGTATATTGGCAGGAAATAAGCATAGTACTTAAAAATTCCACATAACAAACATACAAAATGTATTGTTGTTATGACGTGGATGCATCATTACACATCTTTTTTTTTCTGTAACGGGTATTGCAGAGTGAGAAATAAGACATGCCGAACTTCTTTGCGAGGATTACATTTGATTCACCGGCTTCTAAACGGTGTAATACAGCATTTTTTTCTTAAATTGAAAAAACACTTTCGCTTCACGGGACTCATTGTGTCGAGCTTCCTAGTCAAAAGCGAGGCTGTATTGGAAGGTGGGTTTTGTAACCGGACAAATTATCATTAAAATAGGTCGCTTAACGTAGTTGGTCACTTTAAACGGATACGTTTTCCTACTAAAAGCTATGAAACCTTACTAGAGTTTACATTATCGTCACTTAAAACAGTAGACCGTTAAATGCAAAGTCATTATATCCAAATTCTACTGTAAATTTGTGTTTTCTTTTATTTCAGAGTCAGACATGGGCAGTAACGTGGACGAGGCAGCTGTACTAGAAGAGTCTGTACTTGGAAACCGTGAGTTATAAAACTAACTAACTTACCTTCACGCCATTTCGGTAGGCAGAGAGGATGAACCACCATGCAACTCGATCTTGGCACACACACTCTTTTCTTCATTCCATACCTACCTGACTGTGCTATTCTGACTCCTGACATAGCCCGCCTCAAGTATTTGATTAACTTTTTATTTATTTTTTTATATGAATACCTCACAAGAGCCTCAGCTGGAGCCAGTGAGACTATGGCATCCTCAATCGGGGTATGTTGTGAGGCTGAAGGTAGCGGGGAGGGGAAGGATGTGTGGAAGAGGGAGGTGGAAAAGTACCTGGCTATTCAGAACTGGTCACCAAACACGGCTAAAGCCATTTCAAGCAACGTTTCAATTCTGAATGGGGTCTTACACCAGGGCGATACTATGGGTATCTTCCACTCTGGAACGTGCCGCAAATATAATATATATTATTTTAAATGAATTTTGTGTGAAAATAACACTAATTATTCAAATATAATTTATTTGATTTGATCCCGCGACCATCGTATTGCGAGTCATAAGCCGTACCAGAGGCAGTGGGTTATCGTAATATAGACACATTAAATTAATTTGGGTTTTCTGTTGTTTCAGAAATGGACAGATCGAGCGACGAGGATGACGAAGCGAGTGACGTCGACCACGAAGAGAGCGATGAGGATACCTTCTGCATGCCACCAATACCTTATCATAATATTATCAACGTTTCACCTAACTCCGCTATGGCCATAGACTTTAGTAGACAAGACCAGGTAGATAGTGAGGCAATGCGTTCGATTCTGCCGCCTGAAGGTTACTCTTTCGATTGGTCTAAAGATATCTTACGTTTTACTGGGATAAGGGAGACTTTCACAGGCACGCCGGGACCAACTTTCAATACCGACGAAATGGGCAAACCTGTGGATGCCTTTCTTAAAATCTTTGATGCAGATTTCGTTGAACTGATCGCGAGAGAGACCAACAGGTATGCAGATCAATGGATTGCGAAAAAACAATTTAAGCGTCATGCGCGTACCAATAAATGGGCTCCCACGAATAAAGAGGAAATGTATGTATTCTTGGCAATTTTAATGTATCAAGGTATTAGTCCCCTTCCTGTTGAAAAAGACTACTTCTATTCAAAAAAACTCACCGCCATGCCTTATTTCAGCCGAGCCATGGATTATAATCGTTTTCTTCTAATTAAAAAGTTCCTTCACTTCACCAACAATGAAAGTCTTTCTTCTGATGCACCATTATCTGTGCGAAGGTTACAAAAGATTCAACCCGTCTTGGACCACCTCTCAAATAAGTTTGAGACTTTATACCTGCCCGAGCAAGACATCTCTCTGGATGAATCCTTACTCTGCTATAAAGGCCGTTTGGGATTCGTCCAGATGATCAAAACCAAAGCGGCCAGTGCGGGTATAAAGTCTTACGAGCTTTGTGAGTCCAAGTCTGGCTATCTTTGGAAATTCCAAATTTATACGGGGAAGACCATTTCCAGACAGGCTGAATCGACAAATCCAGACCAGGAAGATATGACGGAAGACATAACGGAAGATATGACGGACGACATGACACAGGCCAACTTTTTGGGTGCTCACAATATCTGCCCAGTTGGGGCCACTGCAAAGATAGTATACGACCTGGCCAGCCCTCTGTTTAACAAGGGGTATACATTAATAATGGACAATTTTTATAATAGTCCATTATTGGCACGATGCCTCAAAAGAAATGGGATGGACTGCATGGGCACATTGCGGTTAAACCGAGAATTTGTGCCCTCTGCATTTAAGTCCCATCTCCGGTCCAAACTGAGGGAAGGTGAGGTTGTATACTCGAACTGCGGGGACCTCAATGTAATGGTTTGGTTGGACAAAAACCTGGTAAGTATGTTGTCCACCTACCATAAGGCAGAAATCGGGGCAGTTGAAAAGTTTGGTACCTGGACTTACAAACCTCAACTCGTACTAGACTATAACAAGGTAATGGGGGGGGTTGACCGAAAAGATCAGCTTTTGTCAGGCTTCCCCATTGAACGACAGCGAAACCTGGTCTGGTACAAGAAGCTTTTCAGGAGACTACTAAGCGTTTCGGTGCAGAATGCGTATATATTGTACGGCTCAAAGCTCCGCAAGGAAAATAAACGCATTTTGTACCGAAACTTCAGGAGTGAGGTTGCGGATGAACTCCTTCTGCTGTTCTGTCGTAGTCAAATTGACACGACTGTGCGGACCATTGGCCTAATAGCTGAAGGAAAGACTCTGCGACCTATCCTGAAAGGCAACCACTTCGTGGTCCGTAGCGGGAAAAAGGTGAAATGTGCGTGGTGCAACATAAATAACATTTTCAAAAGGACCCTTACAAAGTGTGATGTGGCATTATGCTATGATTGCATGAAGCCATATCACACTACAATATAGATTTGCTGAGGGTTTTTTTTTATTTCATTTTTTTCTTTTTTGGTTTTTTAGTTATGAAATTCTAATTTATAAATTTAATTAAATTTGTTTGAACATCAATTATGATGGCCTGGATGGCTGGACTTATAATCATTTCTTTCCGCATACTCACGTCTCATGTTATGTTGTCCTCAAAGGTTCTATATGATAAGGTTCGGTGGACATTTAATATGTATATTTCAATTCTGATCATTGAAATATGCATGTTAACAAATGCACAGGTATTCTCATTTTTCCCTGTTTATTGTACACATTAAATAACTCGTTTTATTTTTATGTCTTAATTATATTTTGTCAATTTTTCTGTAAAGATGCTTTTCCAGATCTAGTCACTGAACATAACTAAGCCAATTCAAGCAATGTTCAATTCTGAATGGTGGTCCCTCACCAGAGCGATACTCAGAATCTCACTCTATAGCGAGGCACAATGATATTATTATGTATTGATTTTCTTAAATTATGAATAAACCAATAAACTGAATACATTTTTATTATGACAAAAGGTGTAAACAATGTTTAAATCAATATACTGCTCTTTCATTGTAACCATACAACTGTAATATTGATTTTAAAGGATATTAGGGCTTAATAAATAAATCAATTATTGGTTCCATCAATTATTTTCCCTCCCCCATTTTTTTTCGATACCTTTGCGTTTAGATATAAAATTATCACTATGATTTTATTTGCAATTCTACGGTCATACAAAGGTTTGATATATATATACAAATTTATCATCATTTTACATATTCCGATTTACCCTATGTAGATTGACCTTAAGGTAGCTGTCAGAAGTGATTTTTGGTCAAATATTGGTGAATTTCATCAACTTTCAAAGTATCCCCCTGAAATATTGGCAATGTTTATATCTATGATATATATCTCACTTTAAGCCTTATTTCCTCGTTTTGCACGTAATATAAAAACATGGTTACAAATCTCCAGTTCTAATTTACAATTATTTAAAAAGTAGCACCATGATTTTGACATCGTGAAATAGGCTCTCTGTATAATTCATCAAATGAATAAAATAAAGCCAACACGGCGACTATGCTTATTAATAATTGTAGACAGTTAATGTATCTTCCTAACGTTATACCAGTTTTTGTGGTAAATTTATTATATAATATAATACAGTGATTTCAATTTTGACGCGTCACGCACTCAAATTTTACAAAATTATTTTCTGACCAAACTTTTGAAGAGATCTTAACATGCAAAAAAATATTTTTCTATTACATTCTTGCATCTGTGATTATCAAACAGGCCATAGAGAACATAAAAACGTAGAAAATATTCTATAAAGATTTTTAAAACTGCCACTGGCGGCAATTTCAAATCACAAAAACGCAAATTTCGCGCATTTATAAAGTTTAAGATTTTTTAATAATTTATCTATCAATTCTAAAAATATAGAATAATTATTAAAATATAGGTGAATTCATTGGCTGTATAGCACTACAATCAGTTTTATGTCTCCGTATTAAAATTCGGAGGTTTGATTTTTTTAATGTTGGCGGAAAATATTCAAAATCGTCGCCAAAAAACCGCGAGCAATCGGAGAAAAAAGTTTTTTGACGCGCGATCGTTCGAGTGGATAAAGAATGTAACAGTGTAAACAGAAAAGTAAATTTAACAATAGGTTATTGTTTTAACAATACATATTGGCACCTGATTAATAAATAGGGTATAATAATAACAAATAAAAACACCAAATACAAGAGTAAAATTTAAAGAAGGTGTTAAGAGAATATTCATTATGATGTCAAGTATGTAATAAAAAAGTAGAACTATATATATAAACTAGACATATAAAATAAACTAATTCGTCTATTTTTTTTATGAACTCTAGTCGGTGACTGAAAATGGGCTGCAGACTAATACAGCCAAACTGAATAATATAAACTCCGCATCAGAGAATATTTGGCTTAACATTACAAACGATAACAATATTTGGCTCGTATATTTATTTTTTCGTTATTATTCTACTACTCATATAGAGATGTCAATAGAAAATGAATTGGCAAGGATACACCACAACCATACAATGGACCTGATTTAATGAGGAGCATGGCAGTACTACGATATTTAAAAGACGCTTATAGGAACAAATTGTGGTCCTTATTGGTTTTAACTTATTAAAATAAATTAGTTATGACAACCATTTCTTCCTATATTTAGCATATTTTAAATGTCGCAGTACTGCCATTTTTTTCATGGAGTCAGGTCCATTGTATGGTAGTGTATCCTTGCCAATTAATTTTCTATTGACATCGGTACACCATGCATTGATTATAAATGGTACAGTAATTTTCATAATGAATTGATTAATTTTTGTTATGTTCGTTACAATTAAGCCAATCAAAACATATATATTTGGCAATGGTTTCTTCAATAACGGGCATAAGATATAAATTTTCGCAATTATAATTCAGTACATACTCGACGACATAATGAATTTCAAGAGCGTTGATAGCAAATTTCTTAGTGGGATAATTTAAGCAAAACCTCTCTGTGGGACGGTACTCCCTTGCTAGGATTGATGAATTTATGGGATCATATCACCTCTGGGTCACCTATGCAAGATATTTTACATCTATGTTCTGCCATCCCCTGTGCAGCAAGAGCAACGCTGCTGGTTGCAGAGAAGACATGACTGGGTCCTGCACTTATTTCTGGAAAAAATATATCATAGTTCTTGAAAAATTGAAGTAAAGATTGACATATTAGACGAACAAAACTATTCCCTTTTAAGTAATATAAAACAGATATGTACCTTCATTTTCTACTAGCATCCCCTGTGCAGCAACGGGTACGCTGCTGGTTGAGATGTTACGCTCTGAAATAAATATAATTATTACATTAACCGAATTAATTATGAAAATATCCTTACTAATAACTATTTAAAAAAATGTATAGATGTCGCTACTAGGGAAGTAATAGTTCTTCAGAAAATAAATCGCTCATGTATCGATCATTTTTATGTGCGTTTAAGTGGAAAGCTACCAGCTGGATTATCCAGTACAATATCTGCGTGCGTGTGTGACTATAACATCGCAGACCACAATACAACGGCTGTTAGTATAGACTATAACTCGATAGATCATTTCAAATCTTCTGATTCTAATTACGTGAAAATTCTTTCGCAAAAACTGATCGATAAAAATATTTGTAATTATGATTGGAAATCGCTTCTAAAAGAAACCGAATGTTCTGTTATATATTTAAAAATTAAAAATTATTTTGTTGACTTGTACAAAAACAGCACGATTGAAACTAGCAAAAAATCTAAAAGCCGACCTCATGCCATAAATGACTGGATATCTACGGATGCACTATATAAAATTAAAAAAAGAGATTATTTATATAAAATTTTTAAAATTGTTCCGCCATATTGTCTACCAGTGTTGACGTATTTTGACAGCTGCTTCAATTTACCTAGCTTTAACATTCATAATACTAGAAAATCAAACTAAAAAAGTGGTTAACTCGTCTAATCAGGAGAGTGCGCGTTGGGACAGTGAAATTTTTATCCCACAAATTATCTCGCTAAGCCGGAATACTCGTCATTACTCTGGTGTTTGTACCACAAAATACAACTAAGTGCAAAAGTGACTCGATCATTATATAAACACAAAAAACCTATCCCAAAGGCGTTTTTTGCGTCACAAAGGCTCTCCCATCTCTCATACAAGAAACAAGCATTGTGTCGTTTTTTTTCTTTTTGTGTGAAACTTTGAAATCAACTACCTTTAAAATGAATACACTATGCTCCATCTGTAAAAAAAACATTGACACCCCGTCAGACTTCATCTCATGTTGTATCTGCGACGATAACTACCACTTCATTTGTGCCGATATCGCAGAGACCTCACGGCGAGGAACTAAGATTTTACAGTGGCGCTGCAAACTTTGCACAAAAACACAAAAAAACTCAAAAAAAATACGTCTGAAAAAAATCTATAACTGACATCTATCGAGAAACCTAATAAACAACCATCATCAACACCAAAATCTACAATTGCCGCCTCATCAAACGCCAGTGTGAACATACCACCAACAACCTCAGATGGCTCTAGTAATCTGACAATCGATCTATTTTTAACTGAATTCGCAAATTTCAAAGACTCAGTTAATGAATCTGTTGGAAAAAAATACGATGCAATCCTGCTCCAAAATAATGAAATATTAAAAACCATTCAAAACATATCTCAACAGCAAGAAGATTTAAAATATCGAATAAATAATTTGGAAAAACTACATGAACAAGTAAACTCAGCCTTAAATTCAAGACTTGAGGACTTAGAAAAAAAAGCGAAAAAAATAAAGAAAATGAAATAAAAATTTGTCTCTTGACAGAACGAAATGAAGACCTAGAAAAAAGAATAATAGCGATCGAGATTGACCAAGAAAACAGGAACAGACGATTTAACAATACTTGTTTGGAACTTCGAGGGCTTCCAGAATTCAAAGAGGAAACATCACAAACCTTAAAAGACATTATATTCAACACCAGTAAAATAGTAGACTGCCAACTAAATACAAATGATATTTATAATATATATAGAGTATCACAAAGAAACAAAAATATTCCTCCAACAGTTAAACCTAGGTCAGTGGTAATTAATTTTAATTCAATACCGTTAAAAGAGGAGTTCCTTAATGCTATAAAAAAATATAACAGGTCTTGCGAAAAGATTGGGGACAAACTAAACACGGGAACAATCGGATTGTCTGGCCCCATTACACCCATATACGTCTCAGAACTCCTCACGTCTAAAGGCAAACGGCTTTGGTATCTAGCTCGCCAACGTGCGACTGAATGTAAATATAGGTACGTCTGGACGAAAGCAGGTCTAATCTAGATGAAAAAAGATGACTCTTCTCGACCTATATTAATAGACTCAGAACAAGCTATACCGAAGCTCTGACTACCTGCTCTTTATTCTAATTATCGTGATAAAACTACTGACTACCGCTTTATATCGCCATTTCATACTCTATTACATAACAGCACTATATTATATGAACACCTAGGTTTTTGCATAACTCCAATTTGTACTGGAATAATTTTAATCCTAATTTTAATTTTAACTTTAATTTTAATCTTTATTCTCTCTAGAATGGTAACTACACTTATTATAAGATTATTATTTGATTTATTAGTAATATTACTACTAATTCGGCAAAAGAGAACTCTAATCAACATATTTTATATAACCCAGATATTTTTGTTGTTTGTTTTTGGGGTGTTATGCCGTGTTGCGCTAACTCCTTCTTTAGCCGACGTTTCGGACAGCGTTGCAGTGTCCATCATCAGGGCAGATCCGGTAGATCCGAAGATGTGTGAATTTTGGTTGTTGAGTTTGTGCTTATTTATTTGTGGCCTGGGCCCATCCAAGTGCGAAATGCCAACGGAAGTGGCGACATCTTGTGGCGAATTCTGAAAGCTCAGTATTTATGTTAGCCTGGGTCCCGTCCAAGTGCGAAATGCCAACGGAAGTGGCGCCATCTTGTGGCGAATTCTAGAATTAGAAAAACGATTGACAGCGATTAGAGTAGATGTACCCAGTATCAAGGTATAAATGCAATGGTTTTATATTGTGTTATTATATGGTATTGGAGTATACTTAGACATGTTATTTGCGTTTAGCTTTGGTGTAGCCGTCAATTACCGGATACCAAGAGCTGTTGAGCTTAGCTCCGTCGTCTCTATTGATATTAAATGGATTTTTGTAGATTTCAATTGCCTCCATAATCAGGCGTGATCTATAAGTTTTGGGTCTTCCCAGGACCTCGGGAGCAAATCCAAAGTAATGGCCGGTTTCAATTAAGTGTTCGGCGATTGCCGATTTATCAGGGTGGCCAAGTTTACAAGCACGAAAATGTTCTGCTATCCTTTTGGAAATCGTCCGCTCTGTCTGGCCTATATAAACCTTGTCACAACCAGAGCAGCTGAGTTTGTACACTCCATCTGCTTCCAGAGGAAACTTAGTCTTTGCAGACCTCAGTAGGTCTTGGATTTTGGTGGTGGTTCCGAAGACAGTTTTGATGTTTTCTTTTCTCAACAGCCTGGCAATTCTGTCTGTCACATTGTGAACGAAAGGCAGGAAAGCACAGCCTTTTGAGTCTTGTTCAACTCTGTCTTCGTTTGTTGTAGATTTGGCTCTTAAAATTTGCCTTGTCTGACTTGCCGGGTAACCGTTGCGCTCCAGTGCATCGGTCAGTTTTATAAGTTCTGCTCCAAGTTTTGTTTCTTCACATATTCTGGTCGCTCGGGTCACCAACGTATGGATAAGTCCTCTCTTCTGCGCTGGGTGGTGATGCGAATCAGCGTGTAAGTATCGATTCGTATGAGTTGGTTTCCTATATACGGTATGTCCTAGGCTACCATCGTGTTTTCGCATCACCTCCACATCTAGAAAAGGCAGGATTTTATCTTGGTTTTCCAGCTCCATTGTGAACTTAATTTTGCTGTGGAGAGAATTAAGATGGTCCAGGAATTCGTTAAGTTTCTCCGTTCCATGAGGCCAAATGGCGAAGACATCATCGACGTAGCGCCACCATACTTTAGGGACAGCTGAAGCTGTATCAAGTGCCGCTTCCTCAAACTTCTCCATAAAGAAGTTGGCTATTACTGGCGATAACGGACTGCCCATTGCAACTCCCTCCACTTGCTCAAAAAGTTCACCCTGAAACGCAAAGTATCCCGTTTTGAGGCAGTGTTCAAAATTTCAGTGTTCAGTGTTCATTTGGCCTCATGGAACGGAGAAACTTAACGAATTCCTGGACCATCTTAATTCTCTCCACAGCAAAATTAAGTTCACAATGGAGCTGGAAAACCAAGATAAAATCCTGCCTTTTCTAGATGTGGAGGTGATGCGAAAACACGATGGTAGCCTAGGACATACCGTATATAGGAAACCAACTCATACGAATCGATACTTACACGCTGATTCGCATCACCACCCAGCGCAGAAGAGAGGACTTATCCATACGTTGGTGACCCGAGCGACCAGAATATGTGAAGAAACAAAACTTGGAGCAGAACTTATAAAACTGACCGATGCACTGGAGCGCAACGGTTACCCGGCAAGTCAGACAAGGCAAATTTTAAGAGCCAAATCTACAACAAACGAAGACAGAGTTGAACAAGACTCAAAAGGCTGTGCTTTCCTGCCTTTCGTTCACAATGTGACAGACAGAATTGCCAGGCTGTTGAGAAAAGAAAACATCAAAACTGTCTTCGGAACCACCACCAAAATCCAAGACCTACTGAGGTCTGCAAAGACTAAGTTTCCTCTGGAAGCAGATGGAGTGTACAAACTCAGCTGCTCTGGTTGTGACAAGGTTTATATAGGCCAGACAGAGCGGACGATTTCCAAAAGGATAGCAGAACATTTTCGTGCTTGTAAACTTGGCCACCCTGATAAATCGGCAATCGCCGAACACTTAATTGAAACCGGCCATTACTTTGGATTTGCTCCCGAGGTCCTGGGAAGACCCAAAACTTATAGATCACGCCTGATTATGGAGGCAATTGAAATCTACAAAAATCCATTTAATATCAATAGAGACGACGGAGCTAAGCTCAACAGCTCTTGGTATCCGGTAATTGACGGCTACACCAAAGCTAAACGCAAATAACATGTCTAAGTATACTCCAATACCATATAATAACACAATATAAAACCATTGCATTTATACCTTGATACTGGGTACATCTACTCTAATCGCTGTCAATCGTTTTTCTAATTCTAGAATTCGCCACAAGATGGCGCCACTTCCGTTGGCATTTCGCACTTGGACGGGACCCAGGCTAACATAAATACTGAGCTTTCAGAATTCGCCACAAGATGTCGCCACTTCCGTTGGCATTTCGCACTTGGATGGGCCCAGGCCACAAATAAATAAGCACAAACTCAACAACCAAAATTCACACATCTTCGGATCTACCGGATCTGCCCTGATGATGGACACTGCAACGCTGTCCGAAACGTCGGCTAAAGAAGGAGTTAGCGCAACACGGCATAACACCCCAAAAACAAACAACAAAAATGCTTTTGGCCGTGAGAATCTAAAAACTAACCCAGATATTACTTATTTTTCATACTTATACTACTTTTTACTGTCTTTTGAAAGAGAAAATGCCACACACTAACTATATACGTTATTTATTTCCTGGATTTTATTTCAGATATTATTTCTTACTCAGATTTATTTTATTTTTTCCTAACTACATCATTTTGTTTACAGTTTTGTCGCTACATATTTCGTACTACAAGTATTTATATGATAATAAAATACTGTTTTAAAACTTTACCCAGAAAACAACAATTAATTTTTGAATTCTAATGGTAATAAACGATCTTCAACATGAAATCGATAGAATCTTAGTGCCAAATACTGAAATAATTTTTGAAAACATTAACAAAATTATGCAATTTAATTGGGAATCTAATAGGATTAATATTGTTCATCAAAATATTAGAACGATGGGAAACTTGGATGATTTTCTTATATTTTTGGAAGAAATAAAAGCTGTGGTAAAGTTCCATGTACTAATTCTCACTGAATGCAGGTTAAATGATTCATACATAGCCAAACAAATTTCAGGCTATAACGAATACCATACAACATCGCATATTAACCAAAATAGCGGAGTAGTAGTATATATCGACAACACATTAAATTCCTTAGTACAAGAAATAAACATAAATCAGTGTAATTGTTTAAAAATCAACATTAATGAGAATTTAGGTATCCTAGCTATCTACCGATCACCATCGTTCAATGACATCCAAGATTTCCTGGAAAATCTTATTGGTGAGTTAAAAAAAACTAAGGATTATGCACAATATGTACTAATCGGGGACATGAATATAAATACTATAGGAGAAGTATTGCATAGGCAGTCCGACGACTACTTATGTGCTATGGCTGAAAGTAACTTTATTTCCAATATTAATTCTCCAACTAGGGTACAAGGTAGCTCAAGCTCATGTTTGGATCATATATATACCAGAAATATAACAAATTCAAATGCATTTGTAATACATAATACAATTACTGATCATTACACCACTGCAATCAGTATCCCAAACTCAACACCCAAAAAACATAAAATTAATCACAAACAGATTACCGATTATGAGGCTTTATTAAATGATCTTAATAATAAAAATTGGGAATATGTTTATAAAGAGACTGAAGTTAACAATGCTCTAAACTATTTTATTAATGAAATCAATACATTCATAACAAAACACACAATAACTAAACGCATTCCATATAGTAAAATACATCTCACACCATGGATTACCAACGGCATTGTTAAATCTATACACAAAAGAAATCACCTTCATAAAATAGCTAAACGAGACCCATTGAACGATACTAAACAGCAAAACTATTACCGATACCGTAATATTTGCAAAACCGTTATTCGCAAATGTAAAGAGCGTTCTGTTGTGTAATTATTATTACGCGTGACAGCTGTTTCGCCCTCCGAAGGCATTATCAAACTGTGGGTAGCCCACTTACAGACGATACATTTATATTATTTTTAGGTAGGTATTTTAATTTCAATTACTGATTTCTTAATTGATTTTTGAGTAAGATATTAGAAATTATTAATGGTTATTACCCCAGCAAAGTTTCCCCAATTAGTGTTATGTTTAAATTTGACTGAATGTCTTAATGTTAGTTATTCCCAAACGATGACTCATAGGGTTATTTTAATAGCATAATTAAGTACTTCATAGTGCACTCATATTTGCACTAGGCTTGAAGATATCTAGTAGGGGTGAACGAATTATATTTGTTTGTTCATTAATTAGAATAGCTTTCGGATTATTAGAGTTTTTGTTAATTTCTAACTGTTCTAAAAGATTCAGTTTACGGCCTTTATTTTGTACGTGTAACGGAGTTGGTTTATTATTATCATTAATTGAGTGATTTTCATCTAGGAGATGTTTGGCAAATTGAGATTGCATTTTATTATTATTTTTAAAAGATCTTATATGTTCTTTGAACCTAGTGTTAAAGGACCGGCCCGTTTGTCCAACATAAACAGCGTTGCATTCGTCACACTGGAGTTTATAAATGCCACTATTTTGTAATTTGAGTACCTTACTTTTTGAGTTTTTAAGAGATGATCCTAAGTTGTTATTTGTACGAAAGGCAATATCTAAGCCACATTTTTTGAGGACTTAATAATTTCTAATATCTTACTCAAAAATCAATTAAGAAATCAGTAATTGAAATTAAAATACCTAACTAGAAATAATATAAATGTATCGTCTGTAAGTGGGCTACCCACAGTTTGATAATGCCTTCGGAGGGCGAAACAGCTGTCACGCGTAATAATAATTACACAGCAGAACTTGTTTAAAAATAAACTGTTTTTATAAACCCAATAACAATATTATTGAATGTATAAAAAATATAAAATTTTGTTCAGTCATACAATTGATGTATTCATTTTTGTTATTATTTTCTATTTTTTCATTAATATTAACGTTAAAATCTCCTACGACGAAGCAAAGTTTATTTTTTAATTTTAATAATATGTATTTGAGGTCATTAATAAACGTAATAATACTCGAGCCATGCGTTCTATAGATAGCTATTAGATGGTATATTGATTTGCCGAGTTTTAAATGTACTTTGATGCAGTTTACTAAGTGTATTGGATGTTCTATTATGTTAACAATACTAAATTTATTGCTTGCAAATATTATTATTCCCGAATTTTTATTGATGTCTACTTTGGTAGAAATATAGTTGTACTCAGGTAAGTTATAAGACGGTGACTCAGCGTTCGTAAATGTTTCGGATAACACTACAAAGTCCGGTTTTTTAATTAAATTATTTATTTTTACAATTAATTCATCTAATTTTTTTTGAACGCTACGGATGTTTATGTGCATAATAATTATATCATTGATGTTTTTAGAAATAATTTTGTTACACGAATCGGTACATATACATTCATATTCTTGAATTTTAATATTTAACTCTGTAGTGGTACGCCACTACTTCATTCGAACGAAATTCTAGAAGTCTCGATCTTTTCAAACAAGCTCTTGGATGTTCTTTTATTTATTTGTTTGGAAAATTCTAAATAGCAACCAAATTGTTCCAGAAGCTTCTCCACCTTTTAAAAGCGACAGCAGGAAAAATCTAGTCAGTCAACAATCCGCCATCAGTTAACAAGGTGCTCAACGAGTGATAATCCGCGCACCTCACTTGCGCGAAGGACATTCTTCCCGGCTCTGCTCATGGACTCCATCGGGACATCATCATAGCGCTTTGGCCCAGATCGCCGTCCCTGGCCAACGCTACATGGATTACAGCGCCCTGGTTCCAGCGTCTCTGACCAGCGCTTCATCCACTCACCATGACCACCACGAAGACACGCAGCATCCTCACTGGTCATCACAGCTCCCGTTCAACCGCCTACAAGGTCCACCGCACCTTCGGCCTTCCCGTCAGCACTGGAGTACTGATTGCCAAGATCGCCAGTGCCTGACAGACAACGAGTCCGGTCACCAGCGCCCGGCGTCGACTCACTGACCCGCGCTTGACCTGCCATCACCGCCTGCATCCGGAGAATACTACACCTATCCTACGCCCACTCTCATCACGGCCCTGACTCACAAATAAACACTCTGACCTTCTTCACAACATCTTTCATTTCGTGCCTCCTCACTTGATCCCCAAAACTCTAATTCGTTACTTAAGAAATCATCCATTTAATGCATGTTTGGTTGCATTTTACAAAATTATTTATAAGATTTTTATTCAATGTTGTAGTTAATTCTTTCTTTGGCTTATTTAAGCATGTAAGATCGGAACTTACATGTTTCGCTGTTTGTTCGGTGGTCTACTTCATTCATTTTACTGTTCAAGGAGTTTATTTCTTTCTTCTTGTTAGCTGAGTTGCAGTTAGCGCATTAATTTGGGTGGCAGTTCCAGGGATTTACACTCGGAGATAGGATGATCTTCTGAACAGTGCGTGCATGTTGGTTTATTCATTCTATTGTAACATTTTTGTGCTGTGTGTCCAAATCTTTGACATTGGAAACATTGGGTAAGAGGACTGCAATCTTCTACATAGATTCACATGAATCCTAGATGAATTTTTTTTATTAATAAGACGAAATCTCATTTCGGGATTTGTTTGTAGTATTAAGTTATTGCTGTTAGTTTTTTTGTTTGTATATTTTTTTAAAAAAGAAAGACAAACATTCCCAGGTTACGAATAACCCAACAATGTTTAAAAATCTCCTACTACCACCACAGAAAGCCGAAAATGTTGCTTGTGTTGTGATGGAAGACTTATCCAGCCGAGGAATCGAACACGCGACGCTCGGGTGAAACACAAGCGCTATGCCCACTCAACCACTGACCGGTCATATTGATGTTAAACTTAGCCACTCGGGCATATATAAACTTAATTGTAAAGATTTTTCTGCTTTTTATATCGGAAAAACGGCCCGGAACGTAAACATAAGAATAAAAGAACACCTGAGGTGTTTAAATAATAATGCTTTTTCAGAATTCGCGAATCATCTACTAGAAACTAACCATTCATTTGATAAAACCTCGGGGAATACAATATTACATAAAAATGGAATTGAAATTAGGTTAAACAATTTAGAAGCCCTCGTAATTAAAAAAGCCGTCAATAATAAATCAAATATAATCAACAATCAAATCAATTTAATTGATGGTCCAATATTTAATTTATTCCGTTAACCTCTGATAAAACTGTTTCCTCCCTTCCCCCTCCCTTCCCACCCATCCTGTAATCAGTATACATCCTTTCTCGTTCTAGCACTAATAAGGTGTCTGCTCTTTTATTTCTATCTCTTTCACTCATTGTTTTGTTTTCTTCTATATCCACTGGAGCGACAGAGAGAATAATGAAAAATAGCTTCACTTGCTCGCCACCTTTGAAAGTTAATTTGGAAAAATTTCCGACCACATTAAAAAAATCATTACTCCATATTTGTATATGTAAACATATAAAAAAAAATATACTGCTATGTAGCCAATAAACTCACCTATATTTTATTAATTATTTTGTATTTGTATAATTGATAGAAAAATTATAAAAAAATCGTAAACTTTGTAAATGCGCGAATTTTGTGCGTGAGTATATTTGAAATTGCCGCCAGTGGATATTTTGAATATTCACATTGAATATTTTCTACGTTTTATGTTCTCTATGACCTGTTCTACAACCACAGATCCAAATATATACTAAATAATCATTTTTTTATATGCTGACATCAAGATAAAAATAATGCGTGAAAATTATTTTGTGTTATTTGGTACGTGAACCTGTTAAATTTGAATGAACTAAATTATGATATTTTATACATTTACCACAAAGAAGTGGTACTACATTAGGAAGATACATTAACTGTTTACAATTACCAATAAGAATAACTGCCCTACTTGCTTTATTTAAATCATTTGATCGTTTTATACAGATAGCCTATTTCACGATGTCAAAATCAGAGTGCTGCTTTTTAAATAATTGTGACTGAGAACTGGAGATTTTTATCCATGTTTTTGTGTTTCGTGATAGAACAAGAAACAAAGATTTAAAAAAAGCCCATATCATAGCAATAAGCTTTGCCAATCTTTCAGGATATACTTTGTAATTTGATAAAATCCTGTGGAATTCTGCCATTTTGTTTGGGAAAATACGAGATGACAGCTAGTTTAAGGTCGATACACACCGGATAAATTATAATAGCTAAAATGATGGTGATGATTAAACCTTATATATCAAACCTGTTGTATCAGCGTCGATCGGCAAATAAAATCTTAGTGATATTTTTTTATCTAAAAGTTGGAAATCTAAAGAAAAATAGTGGAGAGGAAAATAATTGAGGGAACAAATAATTGATTTATTTATTTATTTACACCCTAATGGGCTTTTACATTCATTAAATTAAAATTACAGTTGTATAATTACAATGGTAGAGCAGCATATTTATTTAAAAATTGTTTTCACACTTCGTCATAATAAAAATTTATTCAATTTATGTTGGTTTTTGTCAGTAAATCAAAACATAGTTTCATTTTGCCTCGCTCTAGAGTGATACTCTCAGTATCGCTCTGGTGAGAGACCACCATTCAGATTTAAACATTGCTTGAAATGGCTTAGTTTTGTTAAGTAACTAGATCTAAAAAAGCCTCTTTACAGAAAAATTAACAAAATATATAATTAAGACATAAAAATAAAACTAGTGTGATTTGAGATTTTCATGGCCAAAAGTATTAACATGATTTGTTTTTGGGGTGTTATGCCGTGTCGCGCTACCTCCTTCTATAACTAACGCTGCCCAAAACGTTACAGATACAAAAGGTACAGCGAGACGGCATAACACCTCAAAAACAAATCATGTTGATAAAACAAGTTATTTAATGTGTACAATAGCAGGAAAGAATGAGAATACCTATGCATTTTTTAATATGTATATTTTAATGATCAGAATTGAAATATACATATTAAATGTCCACCAAACCTTATCAGATAGAACTCGTACCTTTGGGTCCTTTGTCGTTATAACATTTTTATGAGATGTAAAAAGAAATGACTTGGTCCTGTCATCCAGGCCATCGTTATTGATGTCCAAAGAAAGTTCATTAAATTTATAAATTATAATTTCACAACTAAAAACAAGAAAAGAAAAATAAAATAAAAAAACCCTCAGTTATTCAATATGGAGTGGGGTGGTGTGATATGGGACCATACAATCATTGCATAATCCCACATCACACACGTCACATTTTTTTGTAGTTCGTTTGGTAATATTTTGAATTGAACACCACACACAATTCAACGTTCGCCCGCTATGGACCGAGAAGTGGTTGCCTTCCAGGACAGTACGCAGAATCTTTCCTTGAGCTATTTGGCCAATGATCACAGTCGGAGTCGGGTTAATTTCCCTGTGACAGAACAGCTGAAGGAGATTCCTCGCAACCTCACTCCTAAATTTTCGATACAAAATGCATTTATTTTCCTTGCGGAGCTTTGAACTGTACAATATATACGCATTCTGCACCGAAACACTTAGTAGTCTCCTGAAAAGCTTCTTGTACCAGACCAGGTTTCGCTGTCGTTCAATGGGGTAGCCTGCCAAAAGCTGATCCTTTCTATCAACTCCCCCCATTACCCTGTTATAGTCTAGTACAATTTGGGGTTTGTATTTCCAAGCCCCAAACTTTTCAACTGCCCCAATTTCTGCTTTATGGTAGGTGGACAACATACTTACCAAGCTTTTGTCCAACCAAACCATAACATTGAGGTCCCCGCAGTTCGAGTATACGAGCTCACCTTCCCTCATTTTTGATTTGAGATTGGACTTTAATACACTGGGCACAAATTCTCGGTTCAACCGCAATGTGCCCATGCAATCCATCCCACTTCTTTTGAGGCATCGCGCTAATAATGGACTATTGTAAAAATTGTCCATTATTAGCGTGTACCCTTTGTTAAACAGAGGGCTGGCCAAATCGTATACTATCTTTGCAGTGGCCCCAACTGGGCAGATATTGTGAGCACCAGAAAAGTTGTCGAAAAGTGTCATGTCTTCCGTTATGTCGTCTTCCGTCATGTCTTCCTGGTCTGGATTTGTCGATTCAGTCTGACTGGAAATGGTCTTCCCCGTATAAATTTGGAATTTCCAAAGATAGCCAGACTTGGACTCACAAAGCTCGTAAGACTTTATACCCGAGCCTGCCGCTTTAGATTTGATCATCTGGACGAATCCCAAACGGCCTTTATAGCGGAGTAAGGATTCATCTAGAGAGATGTCTTGCTCGGGCAGGTATAAACTCTCAAACTTATGGGAGAGGTGGTCCAAGACGGGCTGAATCTTTTGTAACCTTCGCACAGATAACGGTACATCAGAAGAAAGAGTTTCATTGTTGGTGAAGTGAAGGAATTTTTTTATGAGAAGAAAACGATTATAGCCCATGGTTTTGCTGAAATAAGGCATGGCGGTGACGTCAATTGAAAAGAAGAAGTCTTTTTCAACGGGAAGGGGACAAATACCTTGATGCATTAGAAGTGCCAAGAATACGTACATTTCCTCTTTATTCGTGGGAGCCCATCTATTGATACGCGCATAGCGCTTGAATTGGGTTAGCGCAATGTGTTGTTCTGCATACCTGTTAGTCTCTCTTACGATCAGTTCAACGAAATCGGCATCGAAGATTTTAAGAAAGGCATCCACAGGTTTGCCCATTTCGTCGGTATTGAAAGTTGGTCCCGGCGTACCTGTGAATATCTCCCTTATCCCATTAAAATGTGAGAAATCGCTGGACCAATCGAAAGAGTAACTATCAGATGGCAGAATCGAACGCATTGCCTCTCTATCTACCTGGTCTTGTCTTAGGTCTACGGCCATACCGGGCTTAAGTGCATTGTTCATACGATGATAAGGTTTTGGTGGCATGCATAAGTTATCCTCGTCGACGTCGCTCCCTTCGTCCAGATCCGTTTCTAAAACAACAGAAAACACAAATTAACTTAACATTTCTACTTACTTCATTACACTAGTACTTACTCCCTTTGGTACAACGCTTTAAGATAATAAACTCTCGGCTCGATCAAGTTAATCAAATACTTGAGGCGCGCAATGTCAGAATAACACAAGGGCAGGTATAAATGAGTTTGAATGAAGAAAAGAGTGAGGCGGTCCATCCTCTGCCTACCCGTGTAGCGAAATGGCGTTGTTAGTTAGTTTTATAACTTACGGTCTTCAAATGCTGACTGATCATGATGAAGAGATGCAGCTTCAAATTCACCCGCTCTGTCCATGCCTGGGTCTGAAATGTATATAACACAAATTGATTTAATGTGTCTTTATTTCAATTACGGAACGCCTCTGATATGACGTTTTAAAACAATAATCTCACTAAGTTTTTAGATTCTCACGGCCAAAAGCATTTTCGTTGTTTGTTTTTGGGGTGTTATGCCGTGTTGCGCTAACTCCTTCTTTAGCCGACGTTTCGGACAGCGTTGCAGTGTCCATCATCAGGGCAGATCCGGTAGATCCGAAGATGTGCACTGCAACGCTGTCCGAAACGTCGGCTAAAGAAGGAGTTAGCGCAACACGGCATAACACCCCAAAAACAAACAACGAAAATAATCTCACTGTTTCTAAACACAGACACTTCCTGGCAGAACGGCATGTCCACCCACAGCTCTCTATGGTAGCCATGCTCCAGAGAGTGATCGCCCCACTGGCGTTCCCCATTCCACGATTTTCAAGCAATGTTCAATTCTGAATAGTGGGCTCTCACCAGCGCGATACTGAGAGTATCGCTCTAGAGCGAGGCACAATAAAACTATGTATTGATTTACTTAAATTATGAGAAAAACCAATATAAATTGAATATTTGAGGCGGGCTATGTCAGAATAGCACAAGGGGAGGAACGGATGAGTTTGAATGAAGAAGAGAGTGTGTGTGCCAAAACCAAGTTGTATGGCGGTCCATCCTCTGCCTACCCGTGTAGAGATATGGCGTGAAGGTTAGTTAGTTAGTTAGTTTTATAACTTACGGTTTTCAAGTGCCGACTCATCATAATAGAGAGCTGCAGCTTGAACGTCACCAGTCCCCGTTCCATCCATGCCTGGCTCTGAAATGTACAAAACATAAATTGATTTAATATGTCTATATTTCAATTACGGAACGCCTCTGGTAAGATGTATTAAAAAAAACTCACCGTTTCCAAACGCAGACACTTCCTGGCAGAACGGCACTTCCACCCACAGCTCTCTATGGTAGCCATGCTCCAGAGAGAGATCGCCCCACTGGCGTTCCCCATCCCGCGATGTCCCAGGTAACGGCTCTGGAGAAGTCGCCCGCGTTGGCACAGCGGGAGCCGTTGCTTGGGTCGTTGTGCCAGCTTGCTCGTTGGACAACCACGGTGGGGGAATAGGCGATGGCAGCGTTGAAGGCGTGCCCTGTGAAAAGGGACACGCTACTCTCTCCGGAGATGGAATTCTGAAAACATATACATAAATCATATGAATCGTTGTCATTCACACGTGAAACAGTAAATAAAAAACAATAAGAATTGGAATAGCGCTGATTTTACTGCATGTGCATAATGCACAGAGCACTGATCCAACCAACTCTCACGGTGGCGGAAAGCTCTCAGGGAAAAAAAATAATATTGTGTAATGCATCTAAAGACGATAACTTACTTTCGTTTAGCTTTTCTTGCAGGCGCGGTGGGGAGCAAAATCCGCGCCGCCTGCTTCTTAAATTTACGGTTTTCCAACTCCAGTTGGAAAGAAGCAGGCAGGGCCCTAACGTCCTTTAGGGCCCTGACGCGATCTTCCCGCACCATAACCAGAGCAGGGTCACTGTTAAAATAAATTAAAATATACGATGAGCTCTACCCCTTATCCACAGCAAAAAAAACCTTCTTTAAAAACATTAAAAAATACTAACACTCCAGACCGAGCTGCCAGAGCTGCTCCACGTTGACTTCCACGTCCAGCTCGTACAGCCCCCCTCCCTCTGCCTTTTCCTCTGCCTCTCTGCATCGGTACACTTCTAATTAAAAATATTTCATGTAGATTTTATATTTTGAATCAAATCATAGATTTTTATATATCTTATCATATAAAAAATAGATATTTATACATGGATTGTGGAACATTTTCTTGTGGATTATTGGCTCTGTAGAAATTTGAAATAAGTAAATAAATTAATTAATTACAAAACGAAACGAAATAATCCCATATTCATTGTGTGATGGTAACTTTACATTAAATTTCATCTAATATTTTTCCGATTTTTTCGACATTTCTACTGAGTTATAAAATTACAAATATCTGGAGAAAAAATGACCACACCTAAATAAAATTTATAATTATCTCTTGGTAATGAATCATTCTAATAGAAAAACACTATTTCATATACACAAGTGGAGTAATTAGGAATTGAATTGCAAATTAATAACTTAAAAAACCTAACCCCGCCAGAAATTATAGTTTCGTATCGAAAATATGCTAAAAAAAACCCGTTTTTTTAATCAAAGGAGTTGAAAACACATTAATAATTGAATCACGATTACACTAATATATATTATGGCGTTAAAACGCAAAAAACACAATTACTTACGGCATTTTAAAAGATGTGTAAATATAACCAATCACTCAAAAAATTTTGCCTCTAAAGTAAAATTTTTGGGAACAACTGTCAAATTAAAACCGCCAAATATTTATTCCAGAAGCATCTATTGATAATCGGTGTTGCCACAGAAGAAGCCAATTTTACCAGCTTTACAACGGAATAAATTATTGGTCAGGGACTGGTTTAAATAATATTATATTCAATTTTTACGAGTGGTACGTAATAAACGTCGAATAATTCGACATGCTCAATATTAGAAGAAAAAAAAACGTCGAATTATTCGACATGTTCGCTCGAGTGGATATAGATGTGTCTGTATGAAAATAACTTTAGTTAATGAAGCTTGAGCTAAGCGAAACCTGGTTGGCTGTAAATATTAATTCAAAATAAAAGTGGTGTTTTACAAAGTGTATTTTTCATTTAATATAAAAAAGCTTTTCTTTACTGTGAGTCGTCATATGTTTCTTCAACTGTCCCTTCTTAGAACATGAATATGTACAGTCGATACAACCAAAAGGTTTTTCTCCACTGTGAGTTAGCATGTGCCTTTTCAAATTTTGCTTTAGAGAACATGAATATGTACAGTCAACGCAAGCAAAAGGTTTTTCTCCACTATGAGTCAGCATGTGTTCCATCAAATGGTTCTTTCGAGAAAATAATTTTTTGCAGTCGGAACATGAAAAAGGTTTTTCTCCACTGTGAGTAAGCATGTGCCTTTTCAAACCTTGATTTAGAGAACATGAATATGTACAGTCAACGCAAGCAAAAGGTTTTTCTCCACTGTGAGTCACCATGTGCGTCTTCAAACTTGCCTTTCGAGAACATGAATATGTACATTCAACGCAAGAAAAAGGTTTTTCTCCACTGTGAGTCAGCATGTGCGTCTTCAAACTTTCTTTTCGAGAACATGAATATGTACATTCAATGCAAGAAAAAGGTTTTTCTCCACTGTGAGTCAGCATGTGCGTCTTCAAACTTTCCTTTCGAGAACATGAATATGTACATTCAACGCAAGAAAAAGGTTTTTCTCCACTGTGAATCAACATGTGATTAGTCAAATATTCCTTTTGAGAAAATGATTTTTTGCAGTCGGAACATGAAAAAGGCTTTTCTCCACTGTGAGTCAGCATGTGCCTCTTCAAAGATACCTTTTGATTAAATGAAGAGCGGCAGTCGGAACATGAAAAAGGTTTTTCTCCACTGTGAATCAACATGTGTTTAGTCAAAGTTCCCTTTAGAGAAAATGATTTCTTGCAGTTGGAACATGAAAATGGTTTTTCTCCACTGTGAATCAACATTTGTTTTGTCAAATTTTCCTTCTGTAAAAATGATTTCTTGCAGTCGGAACATGAAAATGGTTTTTCTCCAGTATGGGTACGCAAGTGCCATTCTGCCACTGACTTACGTGAGCAAGAGTAGTTACAATAGCTACAAGAGAATCGTTCTATCCCGGGATGCCTCTTCAGGTTTGGTGCTAAGTCTAAAAAAGATACCGGACAAAGTTTTACAAATGTTAAAAAAATCAAATCATAACAGAAGACATTAAATGAAGGACGCAAATTGTGAATTTACAAAGATTCGTTTGAAAGTCGAATTACCTGCTATTCGGGCAATTATTTCAGAGTGCTCTAAGCATTCCTTTTTAACATCCGGCAGATCTATGTCTATTTCCGTATAAGAAGTTCCCCCTTCATCCTGGCCTGGTTCTTCCTTCATGGGAACAGTCTCCAAGTCAGTGCTACCTGTAATAACAAACGATATATAAGGTTTATGGAAAGTTAACAAAGGGTAAATATTTTTAATGAAAAGGAGTCCAGATGCCCGTTTCTGGTATCGATGTATTCACCGACGAAAAAACCTTTGATTCTCGAACAGATTTACAAACGAGCTCACGATGTTTATGTTCAATGGAATATCTACTTAATCGAACTAAAACATTAACTAATGAATGAAAAGAGGTCGTGTCGTTTACATGCATTTGTCCGCATCCAAGTCCATCGGGACCATTCGAACAGTACTCTTGGCATACTGCTTTAACAACGCCAATTCCCAAAATCATAAACGAAAAACAATTTGAAGGTTGTAGACCAAAAAATTGCTTACCAAAATACGAAAAGTTGCTAGAATCCCTTGTTAAATGTGAGACCGTTATTTTTGAGCTGAATAATTATAATTAAGCTCAAAAATATAGTTATATAGTAAATTTTAATTTCGAAATTAAGAGAAATTGTGGAGATTTTCGACTTCCGCAAACAAATTTGTTGGGAATCCAAAAATTTCTCTATTTTAAAGGTTCAAGAAATTCAATGCACTTCCGACGGATGTTAAAGTAGCTAAAAGCCTTGCAGCTTTTCTTGGATTATGCCTTAATGCTATAAAAAATAAGTTTTACATGAAGTGTTAAGTGTGCCCAACGCCATAGAAGTAAATTGTACCAATAAGTAATTATTAATGGTTTATACAAGATATATAACGGATTTCTTTATAACTAAATAAAAAACACACAAAAAAAAACATTTTTACCTATATTCGGAAGGTCGATCACTATATTAGTACACAGCATTTCTATTTCACCTGCGCCTTCTTGGGACCCTGACTCCGCCTTTATGGAAACACTTTCTGGGTTAGGAATATCCATGGCACTGTTGTGATAGCGCCCTGTTATGTGATGGTAATTGGTCGAATTTCACAAAATGGACCTGAAACAGAACATTGAGTCAACAGAACCTAATTTCGTGGAGTTTATTTTTGTCTACTACTTTTGATAACGAGATTAGAATTTTAATGGGTCTAGAGTTGATCATGTCCACTTTAAAACCAGTTTTGCGTATCGGTATAACAAGTCCAGATTCAGTTCTTCATGAAATTTTATTCAAATTAAACCTTATTACAGAGAAAGCAATTGGCAGACCTAAGGAAGGAATTGTAAGACTGAAAAATGGTGAAGTGAATTTAACAATTAAATATATAAACTCCTCGCCAAAAATAGTAACTACGACGCCGAAAAACTAAGGTCACAACAAACAATAAGAAGCTTTTATCAAAACGAACGATGCGTACAAAAACGGGATGCGTACAAAACTTCATCGTAAACACAATACAGATTATAGATACGGAAGAATAACATTTCAATACAAACACGTAAAATACACAGATATAACACAGTCAACAAATTCATGGGCATACAACATACTAAAACAGTCTCATCTATACAATTACATGCATACAATTAGATATAGAAGATACAAGATAAGTAAATGTTTGTTGGCCGTATATATTTTTTATTTATTTATTTATTAATCTTAAGTTAGCTCACATCTTCGTGTGTGCTAATAGTTTTATAAACATATAAACATGTACATTGTTTGGCAAACATAATATTTCTATAAGAAACATTAATAATTGAGATTAAGAATAAATATTTTCTTAATTCATTTTTTAACTTATTAATATTTTCTATCACAGCAATTTCCTTCGGGATTTTGTTATAAAGTTGAACGGCCTGGTACATCAGAGATTTTTGGGTGCTTGTTTTTTTTCTTGTTGGCAATCTAATTTGCTTAGCATTTCTCGTCCCGTGTCCGTGTATCTCGTTATTGTAATTTATTTTTTCTTTTCAGTTCCTTAGACATCATCCCTAAGTTAATTTTATGTATAAAAATAAGTACATTCAAATACACAGTTTGCTTCACCGTCAAAATATTCAGCTCCTTTAACATGTCTCTTATCCGTGTGTATATGTTGCGCTTAAGTATTATTCGCATTGCTTTATTTTGCAGTATTTGCATTTTTTTCATTTTCTCTTTATTGCAGAGAAAAAGAATACTTGAACAGTAATTAAAGTGTGGTGATATAATTGTATTGTATATTATCTGGCATGTTTCTTTATTTACTTTGTTTCTGATTCTACCAAGAAATTATATTTTTTTGCAATTTTTTTAATTGTATAGTCTGCATTTTTTGAGAAGTTCAATTTTGAGTCTATAATAACACCTATATATTTAATTTCTTCCACTTTTTTTATGATTTCTCCATTTATAGAAACCTTTGGTTCCTCATGCGTATTTGTTCTGCCTATATGCATGTATTTTGTCTTATTTACATTTCGTTTTAATTTATTTAGTTTGAGCCATTTTGACAATGTTTCTAAGTCACTATTTATCTTTTTGATTGCTTTCTCATAATTATCTTCTGCAATATAAATTAGTGCGTCGTCTGCAAACAGTCTTATTTTGCAATGAGTAATTTTAGAATGGACATGGCCACATTTTTGACCAAAAATTGTGTTGTTTGTGTAATCTACTTATTCTTTTTATATGGAATGCGACAAAACGTTTATATTAACAGATTATATATTAACTAATTCGTGTAATAATTTTTTATCTCTGCTTTGTGCAAAATACTTTGCTTACCAAAAGCTTAGTCGTAGTTTTGGAATGTTAGAATGTAACCTATACTTGTCTTGCACGAGTTTCCCCAAGACGTTATTCCGTATCTTCATAAGTGATAATGAGATCAATCATTTCTCGTGTGGCGGTTATGTCACATCTCGCTACACCTACATAAACATTGTCTGTACAGCAACTAACCAGTAACCACTAGCGACTTCAGTTAGATAACAATATCGAAGAAATGTGCACGTTTTGACGAAAGATTATCACTCCATGGTTCGCACACACTCTTTGTAATCGCGTCAGGGTCTCCATTTCAGGTATGCATTAAGTTGATGTGTGTGGGAGTCAATACAAAATGGGGAGTAATAATAATGACGCGTCTGTTAAGGAGCTCGTTCATATATTGACTGAGGTTGCTAGTGGTCACTGGGTATGCGAGATGTGACGTAGTCGCCACACTCGCTTAGTCAAGAGTAATATTAGCAAATGTATTCCCTAATTTAGTGTACCTATTGGGTTAGTGGAGGCGACATAACACTCTAATAAAGGCGGTCTGCTAAAATGGTTTGAATAAATTATTTAATTTATTTATTTATTTTGTAAGAAACAAACAGCTTTTATATAATATACAATGATAGATATAAATATATAAGTTAACTAGTCAAGCCACAGAAGTTTCTCATGTTAAAGTGCATTAAAAATGAAGTTTTAGTATGTTAAAATTAATTTGGTGTTAGGAAAGGGAGAGGAAGGGGAAAATAGGAAGAGGATAGGAGATGCTCCCGATACATTCCATACTCTTATATTAATAATCGATCGTACGCATTACTTCATATCGATATTTCTTTAGGTTATTACCAAAAACGTCAATGCTATAAAATTTTGTATTATATTGTGCACATATACGAGGAATTGGGGAATTTTTTCGAATTTTTGTTCCCTAGAGGGTAGATAAAATAAATCAGATTGTCGGGTTGATCTATACGGAAAATGAAGATTTATTAAATTCGTTAATTCTGGTGGGTCCAGACCATTATTTAGGATTTTAAATAATAAGATTTGATCAAAAATTAGACGTCGTATTTGGAGGGAGTTAAAATTATGAAATTTAATGGATTCGATATAATTTGAGAAGTGTAAGTTTAGTTTATAATTTATGTGTTTAAATTTTTTTTTTGAATTCTTTCTATTCTTTTGATATGAGCTTGGTTTAAAGGAGTCCAGATCGGTGTACAGTGTTCCAGGTGCGGGCGAATATATGAGGTGTAAAGGGAATATAGAGTGTTTATGATGTGGAAGGGTTTTGCTATGCGAATTATAAATCCCAGCATTTTATTGGCTTTGTTAATAATGTCATCAGTGTGTTGGATAAAGTTTAATTTAACATCCAGTGTTACCCCAAGGTCCCTGATATATTTTACTTTATTGATGTGTGTGCTGTTTAGTGAGTATACAAAATATATTTTATTTTTATTACGTGTAAATGTTAATTTATTGCATTTTGCGATGTTACTAACACGTTTTCTTTAATTCGCAACAGACAAAGAGACGATTGGGGTCCTCTTGAAGTTTAATGCAGTCGTTGATTGATTTAATAACTAAGTAGGTATATTTTTTTATCATCTGCATAAGCTAGGTAATAATTGTGTAAAAAATATAATCGAATATCGTATAAATATACATTAAATAATAATGGGCCTAAATGAGAACCTTGAGGTACACCGGAGGGCACAGAGGAGAAGCTGGACTTTGTTCCCTCAACTAAGACACTTTGAAGTCTACTCCAAAGGTATGATGAAGTGAGCCAACGGAGTAAGTCACCATGGATGCCTAATTGTTTTAATTTGTGAATTAGAATGAAATGGTTTACCTTATCGAAGGCCTTAGAGAAATCAGTGTAGATTACATCTACTTGGTTTCTATTGTCCATATTGCACGTTGAATATTCCGTAAAATTTACCAAGTTAGTTAGAACTGATCTTTTTTGATGAGATATGGCGAGATACCGTCACTACCAGCACCCTTACTAACATCTAAATTTTTCAGGTATTTATTGATCATAAGATTGTCAATATTTATGTAACCAATCGAAGAATCATTATTTACATAAGTAGAACTATCGATTGTGCTGATATTGTTCGTACCCATATCGCTTACGTAGGTGGACTGAAAGTGTTTAGAGAATAATTGACATACTTGATGAGCGCCGGTGCCTGATTCGTCTTTAAGGTGCATGATTTGTAGGATGCCAGTTGTTTTACTTTTGTTTTTAGCGTAATTCCAGAGTTGTTTATTATTATTCTGAATATTAGATTCAAATAAACATATATATTTATTATAGCAATGCTTCTGTAGGTGTTTTTGTTGAGTACGTTTGATAGCGAACTCTATGTAATCTATTGGGTTATTAGAGGATTTCCATTTTTTTATGAAGTTTTTGTTTTTCTTTGATGATTTTGATTAGAGGAGCTGAATACAAGTTCGGAAAATTTTTCTTTTTGACGAGGCGTTTGGGGACAAATTGGCTGATGGTATTGATTATAACACTTTCAACTGTAAAATTAGTGGCAGGCACCAAATTTTACTTTTCTATACGATACTTCCCGAGGGATAATTGAAATAAACCCCACAGAAGAATCGATTTTCTAGGCCTCCTAGTGCAAAGACGACTGTATTTACCTCCATTACCCTGGCCGCGTGCCGAATATTGGTTTTACACGACTTCATCACTTATTTCGTTAAAATTCTGGCTTTCTTTAAGGGAATTTTCTCGTTTGAAGCGAAGTCACGATGGACACCACTGAAGAGTTAGTTATTAATGTTTGCTGTAGTCAACATTGAAATTGAAAACATTAAGCAGTATTAACTGCGTAATTTACTAGGGTAGTGCGTAATTTATCAGCTTTAAAACTAACCAATAACTATGAACAACTTAACTATGACCGGAATAATCGATCATATCTATTCATACCATTGATCCATATCTCAAATGGAATCTTCATACTCAAAAAATTGCAAACAAAATAAGAAAAACCATGCACTTCTTCAGAATCATACGAAACTTTCTCGGCTTACAACACCTGAAAAGTATTTATTTTGCAGTCTGCCAATCTATTATTGAGTATGGTATCATAGCATGGGGAGGAGGCACTTCATCTGCACTAGACCCAATCATAAAGGCTCAGAAAACAATTTTAAAAATAATTCTAAGGCTACCTATAATTACAGACTCGAATCTAATTTTTAATATTATGAATGTGTTTGATGTTCGGCAGCTATATGCAAAAACTATCCTAACTCATCTTTACTCAAATATACATAATTACTACGAAAAAAGTTTAAATACACGATGTACTCGAAGCAACAACAAATACTTACTACAAATACCGATAACACATACTACGTTTGGTCAACGAAACATTAAATACTTTGCGACAAGACTCTTCCAGACAGCATAAAACAATGTGATTCACAAAAAAAATTCAAAGATAATGTTAAAACTTGGATCAAAAATAAGAATTGGGCCTTCACCGGTGCATTCACCCAAATTCGCAGTTATTGAAGTCACCACATTATTGAGCGAATACATCTTAATACAAGTATAGGTATGTTCAAAGGTATTAGGAACTAACACGAAAACTTCTGCCTCAACACAGGCTAGCCTAATGAGGCGGTATTTGAGAAACTTCAACTAAATGCACTTTTATTTTCTTTTTACCTTCATCATATTATGTTTGTATTTTTCTGTTCATTTTAAATCCAAAAATCAAAATGAATATACACAAATCAATGTACACCATAGTATGTATTTATAGTTGTCATGTGAATACTTTCCTTAAGAAAGATATTAAATTATAGATTTAACTGGTTAAAATAGTATAAGCGATATTATGCATAATTAAAGGAAAAAGGATGACAAGTGTCGAAAAAGCTTGAAATTTATTTAATAAAATAAAATAACATACTTTTCATTTTAAAACCACGAGTTTTTAATAATTTTTAGAACCGACCGGTTTCGCTTTACTCAAGCATTTTCAGGGTACAAATTATTATTAAACAAGAAGTACAGAGTGTGAGCTTATATAAAATATTTTTTCAGAGGTAGACAACAAATTATTTTTTGTATATGGACAGCGACAGAGCGTCAGCTGAATTCCTTCCTCAATCTTATTAACTCTTATCATAATCAAATTAAATTCACAATAGAGATAATTAGCAATAATTCAACCTTAAATTTATTAGACCTTACCTTATCGATCGTCAAAAACAAAATTGAATTTAACATATTTCGTAAACCCTCCTTTACTGATATTGTAATCCACAGTACAATGAATAATCCATTTACACCTAAGCACTCCGCATTACATTCAATGGTCCATCGTTCGGTCACAATTCCAATGTCAGATAATAATTTTGCTTTCTACAATAATATGAAAAATATTTATTCATGCAAGTACTTAATGACCGTAATGTTCCACGCCAAGTTTTTATTTCAGGAACAAGTGTGAACAATGATATTCACCTTGATTAAATTTTCGACAAATCGAGCACCATTATGTGGATTCTTTTTTGACAGCTTGGCCATAGATGTTTGTAAAAAACAGATGGTTAGTCTATGACATTCGCCTTACGGTAGGTACTGAAGCAACGAATATTATAATATTTTCAAATTCATTTATGTTTGAAAGACGCCAATTGATTTAATTTACTATTCATTTAAGTGGTTTTTAATATTACAACAAAACTAAAAAATCCGTATGTGTGAGTTTTTTCTACCTAAGAAAGGTAACCAATTATTGTGGAATGTCCCAGCAGCACTAGTCCAAATGCTAAAGCTTCTTACGGCTTATTATGAAGTGTCCTAGCAGCACTCGTCAATGCGCTAGCTATTTTGTCAAGATAACAGCAAAATTTGATTCAATGGTCAGGAGCTTCTTCAAGATCATTTTTCTAAAGAATGCATTAAGGCAAAGAGGTAAAAGGTCTCCCACACTATATAATTTGTACTTATAAAGGATCTCCTACGAGAACTCGACGACTCTCGAAATGTTTGCTGTCACATCACTAAAGTTAAGGAGGTCAAACAAAAAATGAGTATGAACAGCCGTTTATGGGGCATATTTGCACATCTCCCGTCTCCAGAGGGCCATCAGAGGGGACTCCATCCAGGAAACCATGGCAGTGATGAATTTGTTACTTGATTGGCGTAGTCTGCACCATAAGCTTCCCATGTGATGGCGGAGAAGCGCTCTGAAAGAGTGTACTCGTCCCTCCAGGAACATTTCCGTGGCGCTGCAGTATCTCGGTAGGCGGAATAGTTGGCGATATGCATTATTGTAAGCAACTTTTAGCTTATGCCATTGGGATGAAGTGTAATCCACCCACAGTTTTGACGTGTACAGCAAAGTGCAATATGCATTGAAAAGTATATTTTTCACGTTTGTACTGCAAAAATTAAAACGCCTTGACAGCATACCTGCTCTAACGGATTTCGCTCTTCTTTGCCTTTTCGTCACCTCAGTGCTTAATTGTCCAAACGACCATTTGCAAATTTTACAGGAGGAGGTTTTTTTTGATTATTTCAATGAAACATTATGACAGGTGTTTAAGATGAAGATATTTCCGTCAAGCTAAAGGTCTGATCAGCTTAAATAATTCTTTGTAAATTGACTAAGGATAGTTTTTGATAGTTTTTTTTACATTTTAAAATGGAGATTGAACAAAAACGCACCACCAGAATTTTGTAAATGGAGATTGAACAAACTGGAATTGGAGATAGGGCAACTTTTGCGTAGAACTTTCCGTGCTTGTTTGTTCAAACGACCACCTTTAGTTATATACAGGATGAGTTTATTTTCAATATTTCTATTATGGATACTGACAATTCGTGGTGGAATCTATATATATATATATTTATAATAGTGATTTTTTCTTTGTTTGTTCCTTCTTATTTCCTATACCTTTTCTATACATAAAAGTGAGCTCTGGCGTTATGAAATTTATATACAAATTCACATCTTATTTCCCATACCACTCTACCGACTGCGATAAAACTTTGTAACTTTGAGTTGTGCGCATGCCCGCGAAGGTTTCCCTATATTATATTGAACTATGGCGTTGTGAAATTTGTATAAAGATTCTCTAATTATTTCCTATATCATTCATCCGATTGCGATGAAACTTTGGTGAGTTGCTTTGCGCACGCCGGCGAAGGTTTCCATACATAAAGGTGAACTCTGGCGTTATGAAATTTGCAATCAGATTGTATAATAGGTGGCGATCGAGTTGTTATAAAAATGTGTGCATTATTTCTTGTAGCTTAGCAGTAGGGACTGAAAGAGGGAAGGGTGAGGATAATCCGTGAGGGGGGAGGGTTCGTGGGATGCGGGACAAATCTTTCTTTGAGTGGCATTGAAACGCGTGCCAGGTACTCGACAGTACCATTGTAATAATTTACTTCAATGATAATAATATATTAAACAATGTCCAACTTTTTTTATTTCTGACCGTGACCGGGTTTAGCCTATCAACCATCTTTAGACTTCCATCTTCGTTGTTACGACATAGCAACGAAAATGGGATATCCATATAATTTGAATAAAATCATTGCATTCCACCCCTTTTAATCCCCCTCCCTAAATTTAATGTATATAAAGCACAGCTTAAGGAATATCTGTACCAGTCTGAAGATGACCGCAGTAGGCTGAATCTCTTACGATCAGATTTTTTTTTATGTGACGCCTCACAAGAGCGTCCCTGCCATTATACAGACAGGGGAACTATGTAACCACCCGGTTGGGCGGCGTTGTGAGGCGGGTTAAGGTAGGGGCTGTATGAAGGGATTTATTAATGCTGGCCTTGAAGAGGCTCGGATTATAGGAGAGAGATGCCGGTAGCTCGTTCCACATACGAACCGACTTACAAAAAACGACCCGTTCTCATGAAGCTAACGTCAATCGTAAACGGGTGTTCCGCTCGGGTCCGTCGAGTTTCGCGCACGTGCACCGGTGCATCAGGGATCAATGCTGCTAGCTCCTTGGAGCAGGCTCCATTGAAATACCTGTAGAACAGACACAGCATGCCTACATTGCGTCTATGCATTAGAGAAGGCAATCGGTCTGTTAACAACGGATTGTCAATCAGACGGATCGCCCTCCTTTGCACAGATTCAAGTAGGTTAATTAAGTATTTTGGGGCACCAGCCCAGAGGTGGCTCCCAAATTCAACTGTTGGGCGGACTTGAGACTTGTACAGGGTCAGCAGCTGGTCACTGTTGAAGGATATCCTAGCCGTGTACAAGACGTCCAGCTTCTTGGAAGCCTGATTTACTCGGGCTTCTATGGATCCCCGATACTTGAGCCGGTCTGATATACTAACTCCAAGCATTTCAATGGAGTCTTTATTGGGGAGAGTGCTCCCATAGAATTGCGCCTAAACAGTACGCGTGGCCAAAAAAGTAAATCACTTAAATTATATGAAATTTATGCAAATTATTTCAGTGAATAATATACCTATACATGTTTTTTGGCTAAAAATTAAAATCCTACCGTTTTTGTTGGTAATGCTCAGAATCGTAATCAAAACCCCAAAACACACAAATGAGGAAAAAATCAGAATTATAATTTATTATATAACTATAATTTATTTCAACAAACTGCATAATCACTATAGATCAATTTGTAAATCTCAAACGGCTACATACAAATACGGATATACTGAAAATTTCGAATTGAAATACTAATCTAACTAGTTTAATATGAATCGTCAGTCAAAAAACCAATTTTGACAGCAAAAACTTGCAAAAAGTAGAGTCTGAGCGAAAACAGAAAAGTGAACACGCTGTATGACAAAGTTCATTGCAATGTAAAAAACAAAACAAATTTGGTATTGATAGAGATATTTAAAACTAACACTTAGCGCTCTATTTCCGCACTGCTGCGTATGTATGCACTTTTGTAATTAGTTATTGACATTTTCCTGTTGTTTTGTCTATCAAAAACTCCTTGGTATATATTTAAATGCTTTTTTACTTCCGCGTAACACCAGAAAACAAACACCGTTGGAATGTAAAAACTTAAGATGGCGGCATCACGTGATCCTCGCATCGTGCTGTAATTGGTCGGTTGGTGGAGTTTGAACAAACTAGCACGCAATTTTAATTCTCGACTCTAGGAGGTTGGCCTAATAAGGAGATTGGCCAAACAAGGACTCACTTTTAGAATATTGTTGTGGACATTGACATTTTAAAATGCTTATAATTAATTGTAGGAGGCTGATAAAACTATTTTTTCTTCATCGAACGACGCGTAATTTGATTCTTAACAATATTGCGTTAAAAACTCATTTTCGCTAAAATGGTCGTTTGGACAATTAAGCACTGGGGCGACGTTTTCATATCCTCGATGTCTTTCAGGTCGTCTGTGATAATATGTCCCAGGTATTCGACGCTACGACTAACATCCATTTTCTTTCCATCTAGCCATACTGAAGGTGTTAGCATGTTTTCGTTTTTGCATTTGAAAACCATAACTATTGATTTGCACGTGATAAATATACAAGGTTAAGATTATTTGCAAAATCTTCACATATTTGGAGTAGTTTCATCAGTGCGCTAAGTGACAGTACTGAAAGAACCATATCATCTGCGTAGTTAATATTGTTTACACATACTCCTTAAACTTGGAAACTTATCGTACTGTTATTAAATCTTTGAATTTGTTCATCAGTATTTATATTAAACAGTGCTGGAGACATTCCTCTTCCTTGCATTACGCCACTTTTCAAATAAAATGGGTTGGAAAACTCGCGAGACCATTTTACCACATTTTCTTGCTGCGTGTGCCAAATTAAAAGAATCGCTATTATATCTTCCGAAACTACTCTTTTCCTGAGTTTATTGTGACAAACGCTTTGCTTAGATTCAGAAAGCAGGTATAGATTGGCGTTTTCCTTTGTTAAGAATAGCTGATGGTTTCTTTTAAGGAATATATTGCCATGTATGTTGACAGTGCAGATTTAAATCCGAACTGGTTATCCTCTGTCTTTAGATGGTCTGTTACGACCGTCGATAAATTTTTTTCAAATATTCTTGCCAGGGCGGTCGAGGGTGAAATCGGTCGGTAGTTATTGAAAACGGATGGATCAAGTTTTGTTGATTTAATAATTGGTATATTTACCGTTTTCGTCATTTCGTTCGGGATGAACCTAAATCTTTTCAGTTAGGTATGGAAAAAATAACAGATTATTGCCATTTATTATAAACGGATACACAGGTTTCTTATCTTCGATTTCTACGGCCCAGGGCTTTACGGCTTATTCGTACAGCTTATTTATATTATAAACGTGTCTTGAAAAGTCTTGAAAAGCTCGATATATCCCTAAGTATTTACGTGACTTGAATTCACAGAACGACCAAATTGAACACTTACCCCCGCATATGTATCCGTTATTTTACACGCAGATGGAGGTGGCAGTTCGGATTATTAGACCTTAAATATTTAGTGTATAGAATGGCCGGCAACCGCCATAAAAAAATAGAAAGCCAACCTAGAACTACACCACAGGCGTGCGTCACCGGATCGCGCGGCTGAAGAACTGATTCCGCAACCAACAGTCACCCTCTCGCCTCAGGAGCAGGAGGTTTCTCGCCCACCAAGGAACCTCTTGCCCTCCCCCCTTGGATGGGTCTCCAAGGCTCTTCCGCTCAGGAAGCTGCCCTCTCAGGAGTTACCATCTCGCCTAGGCTGAGAAACCTCCTGCCCTCCCCCTTGGAGCGGTCGCCGAGGCTCTTCCGCCCAGGAAACTGCCCTCTCAGAAGTTGCTGCCTGCCGACTCCGCCCTTTGGAGCCTTGGCCCAGGCTGAACTAATTCTGCCCTTCGGAACCAGCCCAAGTTGCCGCTTGTGTTATCAGTAATATGTGCGAACGTGAAGGATCCAGCATCATCGTAAAGGGAAGAGCCTGAACAATTTTTGTATGTCAAGACATTGAATGAAAAATAATTTAGGATTAAGTAAAAGTTTAATTAATTTTAGGAATTACAATTTTAGAATAGTATTAAGCCTAGATTAAGACTAAACCTTAATTTTATACATTTTTAAATAAATGTTTAATAGTCTTTGAAACTAAGTAACTTTTTTTTCTCGTTCCTCCTTTTCTTTTACATGCATAGTATTAATATTAAACTCCCTTGAGTAGAGTAATAACAAGCTTTTGCCCATTTAATGCAATTGTATTAGTTTTTCCATAACAGAAACGCGATCAAAGGCCTTACGTCAGACTAGACAATACTCATAAATGGAAGTTATTTTTGATTATTAATAACTGCTGAAATGAATCGATTGTGAAATCGATTGGCAGCTTTGAAACATTGAAAAAGTTATTTGTAGATCCAGTACCTACGGTAAGAAGAAATCGTAAACTAACCATCTGTTTTTTCGAAAATCTATGGCCTAGCTGTCAAAAAAGAATTTAGATAAAGAACCTGGTTTTGTTGGAAATTTAATCAAGATTAATATCTTAGGTGTTCACACTTGTTCCTGAAATAAAAACTTGCCGTGTAACATTGCGGTCAGTAAGTACCTTCTATAAATCAATATGTTTCACTCTTTCCTAGTCACGTCTCCATATTGTCTATTTATCATCTAACTTTTTTATGAAGCGTGCTTTCGTCTCTTTGAAACATGTCGTCCCGTTTCTTTTTAATCTACATAATGTGGCTCTTACTGCTTCACCACGCTAGTAAATCACGCAGTTCGTATAGTTTAAGCACTTCATGTTGTTCCAAAGCAAACTAAGTGACCGATGAGCTATAATTTGGACTTCCGCAAAATTTTTACACCCTTTCGTGGTTCTAGCTCAACTAACCCAATAAGTACACTAAGTTAGAGAATCCATTTGCTAACTTCAGCCCTGGCTATCCGATGGATGTTTGAACTGTCATCGTGACGTCTACCTAACTTTATATTTGTATTTCCTAGATATTCATTGAAATAATGTAAAATAAAATGATAAACACTAGATTGACGGATCAAATATACGATAATACGGGTGGTTAGAGTAAGAAAGCGTTACTTTAATAAGAATAAGGAATCCTTCAACTTATTAGAAAAAATGTTTGCAGAAAACTCAACCCTCGATAATCGGGGTGGTATCCCGCCGTCGCACTATGGAGCCGCCCACCTAGAAAGTTGACATCAAACCAGTGGTTACAATTACATCTTACGTTCATCAATTCTCAGTTCCGTGCGGTCAAGTTAAGAAAAATTGCGAAAATTTTTTATCGAATGTTCCTGTTTTTTATCTTGTAAATTTTATGGGAATGAAATACCTATCTATCCTTTTACCTTAGAATATTTTGTTGGAAGCGATTAAGCTTGGCACTTAAAATAATGTCTTGGGAACTTTCTGTTCGTGCTTACCAGAGCACGTAGGTAACGGCGCTGTAGGTACTTAATGTGACGTCTAAACTACAATCATTTACTCAGAACTTCATAGATCTGACATGCTACATATATATTTTATCGTTTTTTTATGTTCTGTACGCTTAGACGATATATCAAATAGCAGCATAAGTCGAATTCACTTGCATTGCTAACGTTGGCTAAACCTTATAATATAACCATTTATTAGTCCCCGAGCAACTCCGGGAGTTCGTTGCACAATGAACACGATACTCGATTGCAATTAGTAGTCCGTCAAATATCTTCATTTAGATATAGTTTGTTTATTTGCGATTTCCAATTTAGATTTGTTTCAATAATAACACCCAAATTTATAATGTTTTCAACTTTATCGAGGATAGAGATGTACTAACAAATAATTCACACAAGTCATTTCTGTCTCAGGTCCATTTTGTGAGCTTCGACAAGTAACCATCACATAACAGTGCCATGGATCTTCCCAACCCAGAGAGTGTTTGCATCAAGACGGAGACAGGGTCCCAGAAAGAAGACGCAGGTAAAGTAGAAATGTTTGCAGTATGTCGAAAGTACTCCGACGGCTAGTAAGTTTATGGAACATATTATGTAAAACTGTAGATATCTAAATTCCTGTTTATTGTGGAATAGAACGTTACAAAGACTAATGCATATAAACGAAATGATCTCTACCTGTACACCCAAACATAAGTTGCTTTTGTATTTCTGTTAAATGTTTAGTATTGAAACAGTTTTGGATAATATTTACCATTTTCCCATCATATACTATCATACCTACTATCCATTTCCTTCCTTTAAAACAGCCTTACTCACATTGAAAGTAGATGAATTGTTGCATTGTAAATTGTCGCAAGTCGACATTCGTATTCGTGTCGTGTGGCAAGAAGGTGTAATCGTCGTGTCCTTGTCGTATATTCACACGCTTTGTGCTCTGTTTGCAAATTTCAAAATCAGATTATCTCGTTTTGGAGGAAATTTCACCCTGTGAATAGTGCAAGTTAGTTGACAGCCCTACTGCCGGGATTCATGGGAGTTCAAGGTAGGCTGTTTCTATCATTCCACATTTCCCGTGATTTTTTAAACCCAATTGAATGAGCTTTACACTGTCATATTTCTTGTGGATTTGATTTACAGTTCATTTCCGTGTAATAGAACACGTTAAATTAACCTTACAGGAAATTGCTAGACGTAACAAACTTTTACGCCCCTAATAATTCCCCGCTAAAACTTCATGATTCCTAAAGATTTTTAAGGCTAAAAAACTTCATGATTCCTAAAGGTTTTTAAGGCTAAAATACTTCATTTACTTCTCTGTCAATGTGCTCTCTTTCTATGTGATTTGTGAATCACAAAGAACTAATGAAAATGTGTTATTGGTGCAGGAAACAATAATTGAAAATCAAACGCTCCCGTTTAAAGGTGTCTCCGGTGAAAGCATCGATCCCAGAAGGGGGCATCTGGGGTCCTTCTTATCACTTCAAGTTACCTTATGTTAATTATCATATATTATATAACAGGTGGAATTAATGTGGAAACTGTTCCCATCAAGGCAGAACCAGGGCCCCGAGAACAATATGGAGGGGAAATTACCTTTACAGAAATAGACATAGACCTGCTAGATGTTAAAAAACAATGCTTAGAACAGTCTGAAAGAATTACCCCGATACCAGGTAAAATCAAGTATTCTTTGTTAATTCACAAGTTTAATTTTATAAATAATTTCGTCTGTTATGAATTGATTTAATAAACTTCCATAAAACTTTCTTCTGCAGACTTAACAACAAATCTGAAGACGCGTCTGGGAAATTCCTGCTCTTCTGAATCAAAGTTAGAAGTTCACTTCCGCGACCACGCTGGAGTTAAAACTTTTAAATGTACTTACTGTAACTATTCGAGTACAGCAAATCTGAAGATGCACATGCTGACTCACGATGGAGAAAAAGCTTTTGCTTGTGTCGACTGTACATATACATGTTCTCGAAAGGCATACTTGAAGAGTCACATGCTGACTCACAGTGGAGAAAAAGCTTTTTCTTGTGTTGTCTGTACATATTCATGTTATAGAAAGGAAGTTTTGAAGAGGCACATGGTGACTCACAGTGGAGAAAAAGCTTTTTCTTGTGTTGACTGTACATATTCATGTTATCGAAAGGATGGTTTGAAGACGCACATTCTAACTCACAGTGGAGAAAAGCCTTTTTCATGTTCCGACTGCAAAAAATCATTTTCTCAAAAGAGATATTTGACGAACCACATGCTGTCTCATAGTGGAGTAAAACCGTTTTCATGTACCGACTGCAAAAAATTATTTTCACAAAAGGCCCATTTGACGAGCCACATGCTGACTCATAGTGGAGAAAAAGCTTTCGCTTGTGTTGACTGTACATATACATGTTCTGGAAAGGCAGGCTTGAAGAGTCACATGCTGACTCACAGTGGAGAAAAAGCTTTTTCTTGTGTTGACTGTGCATATTCATGTTCTAGAAAAGCAGACTTGAAGAGGCACATGGTGACTCACAGTGGAGAAAAAGCTTTTGCTTGTGTCGACTGTACATATACATGTTCTCGAAAGGTAGGCTTGGAGAGACACATTCTGATTCACAGTGGAGAAAAAGCTTTTTCTTGTGTTGACTGTAATTATTCATGTTATCGAAAGGATGCTTTGAAGACGCACATTCTAACTCACAGTGGAGAAAAGCCTTTTTCATGTTCCGACTGCAAAAAATCATTTTCTCAAAAGAGATATTTGATGAACCACATGCTGACTCATAGTGGAGTAAAACCGTTTTCATGTACCGACTGCAAAAAATTATTTCCACGCTACATGCTGACTCATAGTGGAGAGAAACCGTTTTTATGTCCCTACTGCTAAAAATTATTTGTTCGAAAGGACAATTTAACGAAGCACATTCTGACTCATATTTAAGAAAAACCTTTTTCTTGTTCCGACTGTAAATATTCATGTTCTGGGAAGGGACAGTTGTATAAACACATGCTGAACCACAGTGGAGAAAAGCCTTTTCTATGTTGCGAATGCAAAAAATCATTCTTTCAAAAGGGATTTTTGATGAAACACATGCTGACTCATTGTGGAGAGATGCCTTTTTCATGTTCCGACTGCAATAAATCATTTTCTCAAAATTAACATTTAACGAACCACAAGTTGGCTCAAAGTGGAAAAAAACTGTTTTCATGTTCTGACTCCAAAAAATTATTATTTCGAAAGGAACATTTGACGAAACACATACTGACTCATTGTAGAGAATAGCTTTGCTTGTTCCGACTGAACATATTCATGTTCTCGGAAGGGACAGTTGAAGAATCACATGCTGACTCACAATGTTATGTTTTTGGGGTGTTATGCCGTGTTGCGCTAACTCCTTCTTTAGCCCACGTTTCGGACAGCGTTGCAGTGTCCATCATCAGGGCAGATCCGTTAGATCCGAAGATGTGAAACGTCGGCTAAAGAAGGAGTTAGCGCAACACGGCATAACACCCCAAAAACAAACAACAAAAATAAAAAATTCTGTTCACATCTCTCGTTAGAAGTATTCTAGAATACAACTCTACAATTTGGTCACCTGTCTTTAATTTACTGGCATGGTTGATCAGTTACTTATCTGATAGATCATTTTTTTTTAAGATTAATGACTGTCTATCCCTCAATCCAATGAATTTATTGCTACCAGCGGAGTCCCCCAAGGTTCACACCTGAAACCTTTATTATTTATCCTATTCATCAATGACGTTACCAACATTTTCTACAATGTCAGAGTTTTACTTTTTGCCGACGATATGAAGTTGTTTAGGGTCATTAATGATGTGTACTACTGCATAATCTTGCAAAGGAACCTTAACAACTCACAATTTAATACCATTGAAAGAGTCCAATGCAAATTTTTGAGGTGTATTAATTTTAGGCATGGAATTCCTTTAGGGACAATAGATTATGATTTCTTATTACATTCATTGAAATTGCTTAAGTTATGTGAAAAAATTTTGATCTTATATTTTTTTACAAAATTATAAATTATGAATTGGATAGCCCTGACATTTTAATGTTGATTCAATTTCATGTACCTAGCATTAGATCAAGGTCCTCTATTATGTATTATTGTGACAATTATACCACAGTCTCAGGATATAACTCAGTTATAAATAGATTGCACACACTTGGGAACTTTTATGCTAAAATCGCAGATACTTTTAATATTCCCCTTTTGAAGTGTAAAGCTGCACTAATAACACATTTTAACGCCACTTATTTTAATGAGGTCACTACAAAACAGGTTAATGTTATTGCTTATTTCTTTACTGTTATTTTATTTGTTATGTTTTAACTAAATTTAAATCGATAATTTTTTTCATCAAAATTTTATACTGCACTATGTATATTTAAAAAAATAAAATAAAAATTTTGTATTTAAATGGCACTCTTGCCGTAAATTCTAAATAAATAAAAATGAATCGAAAATAAAACAGAAGAATTAATTATAATATTTAAGAAAAATAAGTTGAGTTTTGGCCCATTGAGCGTAGCGGTGAGTGATGATAGTCAACCACTGATAAGGAATTTAAGGGCGAGCTTTGAGTTTCTTAGTAGACAAGCGGCAGATAACAGCCTTCAAATCCCTCCTGGCAGCATTATTGTCATCCTTATTGAATTTCTGAAACATCAAATAAATAAAATATCTATTTTTGTCTGATTACGTCTAAAAGGGATTGAAATGATAAGAAATAAATTCAACGGAAGTAATCTTCCCAACATTCCTTCCATTGATATGCTTGCTGTAACTCTAAGTGACCAGCAACTTTAAGAGGACGGAGACTCCCTCAAAGCCAGAGTCAAGTTAGCACAACAGAAGCTGGGCGTACTGTATATAGTACACAACTGCTGACCCTGTTCAAATCCTAAGTGCACCCCACTGTTGAAATTGCAGCCACCTCTGGTCTGAAGCTCCAAAATACCTGAAACATCCTTGTCTCTGTGCAGAAACGCTCTGCTGTTCGTTTAATAGAATAACCTATCTTAACAGTGTTTAGTGCACAGGCGTCAGTTAGGTATGCTGTTTTACTTTCACTATATCGGTATCAACACACCAAACGCACGACAACACATGTATACGGTTGACAATAACCTGTCACATGAGAATGTGTCACTTCTACGACTCGTTCTTAAGTTCAACAACTCTTTGCGTTTCCTCCCTCCCACAATATGTTCACTCCTTCCTCTTTTCAAAGACCCTTCACACAGCATCCCCAATGAAAATCAGGAAAATATTCGGTTGCATCGAGGAATTGAACCCAGGAGGACCTCAGCCTTGCCAGGGCGCCGCTCTGACCACTGAGCTAATTCAACCAAATAAATTCCTGTCGAATATTTATTTATTTGGAAGAAACAAACAGCTTTTACATAATATACAATGATAGATATAAATATACAAGTTAACTGAAGTCAAGCTACAGAAGTTTCTTATGCTAATCTTTAGAGCACAGGCGTCAGGTAGGTATGCTGTCCTTGTTCTATCGGTATTACAATGGAAGATGCTCTGAGGAACTAGCGTCATTGATCCCTTCAGCACCGGTGCGTAGTCGGGATACACGCCAAACGCGCGCCCAACATTTGTACACGGTTGACATTTGTCACATGAGAACGGGTCGCTTCTACGATTCGTTCTTAAGTTCAACAGCTCGGCTGTGGAACGAACTGCCGGCCTCTGTGTTTCCTCCCTCCTACAACATGGGACTCTTCAAGGCCCATGTTCACTCCTTCCTTTCAACAAAAAGACCCTCCGAACAGCATCCCCAAAGATGACATAGGCCCCGAGGGAAATTATTTTCTTCAGGGCCTCCTGTGTGGAGTAAATATTTAAAAACATGCTAAAGTTCATTGGTAATGAAGTTTTTATATCTTAAAATGAATGTGGTGTTAAAGGAAGGGGAGAGGAAGAGGAAAATAGGAAGAGGATAGGAGATGCTCCCGATACATTCCATACTCTCATATTAATAATCGAACGTAGGCATTACTTCATATCGATATTTCTTTAGGTTATTACCAAAAATGTCAATGCTGTAATATTTTGTATTATATTGTGCACATATACGAGGAATTGGGGAATTTTTTCGAATGTTTGTTCTACACGAGGGTAGATAAAATAAATCAGATTGTCGGGTTGATCTAGACGGAATATGAAGATTTATTAAATTGGTTAGTTCTGGTGAGTCCAGACCATTATTTAGGATTTTAAACAATCAGATTTGATTAAAAATTAGACGTCATGTTTAGAGGGAGTTAAAATTATGAAATTTAATGGATTCGGTATAATTTGAGAAGCGTAAGATTAGTTTATAATTTTTGTGTTTAAATTTTATTTTTGAATTCTTTCTATTCTTTCAATATAGGCAAATATAATGTGCAAAGGAGTGTAAGGAGAATATATGGCGCCAATATGAATAGTAAAAGAAGTCGGAGATGTCCGAGGAAAACATGTCACGATCGAGTGAATCAGATACTTGAGTCGGGCCATGTCAAGAGTCAGAATAATAGAAGAGCTTGAATGAATGTTAATGAGGCAAGGGGTATGTGCAAAGACCGGATTGTTTGTCTCTGCCTCTCACTGCGGAGAAACGGCGTGATGGTTAGTTTACCAATCAAGCAATATGAAACTGCTCACTGTGGTTTAAGGCCAAGAAATCCATTGAGATTTTACTGTGTATCCTATGTTTTTAGGTTCTATAAATCTGCCACATTTTGGCAAGTAATAGCTCAAAGCGCTTTGCAAACTTGGCATAATATGACAAAAATCACTAGAGTGGTTAGTTACTTAGGTTAGGTTAGATTATCAGGGTGGAGTAGTGGTTACCTCGTTGAAGATGACTGTGGGTACAAAGGCCAGTTTGGGGTCCAGTTGATGTGTCATGTCTCCGTAGCGGGCGAGGATCTCGTCTCCCTTAGTGCCGTTAGCGCAGCTCTCGATAGCAGAAACGTTCAGAACACCAGCGCACTGAAATAATTTATATTTCCATTGTTTAATTGTATTCTTTACAATAATATTATTAGTGATTTTATTGCAAGACACGCGAAATAATTTACACAATTTAAAAATAATTATAGGGCGGAGAGGGTTTACACGTAATTCCCGTGAGCACTTAGGCCATAGGCCCATTGTGCTATCTCCCATTTTACCTCAATCCTTTAACAACCCGGTCCTTTCAATAAAGTTCATCAGGGCTGTCATTGGGTATGTGGCTATGTCTTCTGGTTCTACTGTATGTCTCCCCAGGTATCTGAGCCTAGTTCCCACCAGGGCAGGACATTGGCACCATAGGTGAATTGGAGTCTCTTCATCCTCTTCATATTTCCTGCATCTGTTGGTGTTTTCCACTCCCAATATCTGCATGTTTCTCCTGAGATGGCAGTGTCCTGTTAGTAGTCCTACCAGTTTCCTCAGCGAGTTTCTGTCCATATTGAGTAGTTACTTGGTTCGTCTAGGGTCTGGTCCTTTTATGAGTACTTTAGATTGTCTTATTGCAGGTGCCCTCTCCCATTCTTTGCAGTGCTGGGATTTGACCCCCCCTATCAATATGTAATTTCCTACGGCCAGCTCGGATCCTACAAGTGGTGCTTTCGCCCCTTTCCTTGCTAGTTCGTCAGCCCGCTCGTTGCCCTCAATACCTTTATGTCCTGGTACCCAGATTAGGTTTATTTTATTGATGGTAGCGAGTTCTATTAGATCATTCCTGCATTCCATCACCAGTCTGGAGTCTCATCGGTTACTTCCCAGTGCCATTAGGGCTGCCTGGATATCAGAACAAGCGAAATCTTAGAAAAAGTCAACGGAATTCGGGACCTTGGAGTTATGTTTGACACTCAATTAAATTTTGTAAATCAAATACGACAAATAACTAACAAAGGTATGAAGACAATGGGATTTATAAACAGAACCATCAAAGGACTCGTTGGAGGTTATAAACATCGTGTATCTGTCGCTAGTACGCATCTTGTTAGAATACAATTCAATAGTGTGGTCCCCATACTACCAGATTCATATAACAAAATATTAAACGTGTGCGGCACAAATTTTTACGATTTATTAACTTTAAATTACACATACCAATTCAACACATAAACTATACATTTTTACTAGATACAATTAAAATACATTCCTTAAGATAGAAAAATAAATGACCTAACTTTTTTTATTTAAGATTATTAACTCCAAACTAGACTGTTGTGAACTTCTGCAATTCATAGATTTCAGAGTACCTACTCGAGCAACTAGGCAACATATATTATTCTGCAACAATAACTTTAGTACCAACTATCACATAAATGCACCTATTTCTCGCTTTCGAGGTAGTGCAACACGGCATGACACCCCAAAAACAAATCACTGTAATGTCTTCAAATTATTCGTATTCCTGTTAAAAAAGGGATTGTAGGCTATTAACAAATGACAAATAAAAATTTGAGTAAAATACCAATGTCATAAAAATCCTGACATTTTTGCATTTCGTCATGATATATTATTATTATTTAAACAATAGCATTTGTATGAACACGTGTTCCGATATTATTACGAATTTACTTTAAACTTTATCAGGAAGCGGCCTGCAGTCACATTTTTAACAGGATTACCAATAATTTTTAATTAATCAGCATTACTAATTTTTCTCCGTGTGTGTTTAAATATGTTGTACGTAGGTTAGGTTAGGTAGAAATGAAAGTGTGTTGAGGTGTCCCTACCTGCTGCAGTGCCATATCGGGATTTAAGTCTGCCATTAGGCAGTTGATAAGGTCAAACTTCTGTTCATCGTTCAGCTCCTTGCTCTTCAGCGCGCATCCTTGGATCTGCAAGCAACGTACAAATAACATAAGAATCACTAATATGAGAATTGACTATAAGAATCACAGATTGTTTTACAAGTACAAAATTAACTTTAACAATTTGGTAATAATTTCCATAATCGCAACACTTTTAGGCACAGATTATGGAATTGACACTTTGTTTCAACGATTACCGCAAGAAACAAATATTTACAAGCATAAAATGAGTTCACTTAGTTATGGTTGTTTAGTTTGGAACGAAACTTTAACCATACAAAAAGTCAAAACTGACCTAATAGCCATCCCACTGTTAAGAACCACAACGTCCAGCACCACTACTTGTTTTTAGGTGTGAAATGGTACAATATATTAGTGAAAAGCAAATTAACTCCCTCAAATTGGATAATGATATATTATAACCTTAATAAAGATTTAATTAATCTATACGATATATAATTTGAAAAAAAAGCGTATGTCTGTTTGTGCGCTTAGTTCTTCTAAACTACCAGACAGAATTTGACAAGGTTTTCACTATCATTTAGAGAATTTCTTCCGAAAGGTTAACATACATATTTATAGAAGTTAGAAAAAAGTTGATGTTTTATAATCGAGTCGTAAAAATATTTTTTCGTGCGCTTACATTGTTAATGCTGGCTAAAGCTTATGAGATACATCAAAATAATGTACTACGGAATTATATATCATAAAAAGGCCTTCAAAAAATTAGGTCAAAGTATATGTCTATCTCTTTAGTATAACCCCCAACAACGCCGGGTACATGTCAGCTAGTTCAATAATAATGATAACAGGTACTGACCTTATTCCCGTAGCACTCGCGAGGTCCGTGTTGGCAGTCGAATTCCCACTTGCCGTCCTTGTTATGGAATGTTTGCTGGAACATAGGAAAAAAGCTATATTCTTTAGCGACACAAACTAAAAGCAATTTTATAAAAATGTCGTAAATACAACAAAGACCAAACATTTGTTTAACCAGTCCAAATAGAGAACTACTAATCTTAGAAAACATAATAATTTGAGCAGAATAACGTACAATTTCATATAACAGATATAGATCTGTGAGCAGTTAGTAGACATCGCGTCCAAAAAAGTGTTTCTAATTTTTTCTCATTTAATAAATCAAAACCAAAATTTTGTTTGAAATCGTTTTTTTTTAAAGTAAGCAACTAAAATAATTTCCCTCAGAGCCTGTGTTATCTTTGGGGATGCTGTGTGGAAAGTCTTTTTGAGGAGAGGAAGGAGAGAAGTTTTGAAGAAATCGTTCAACAGCCGAGCTGCTGGACTCAATAAGGAATTGCAGAAGCAAATGTTAACCGTGTACATATGTTGGGCGTGCGTTTGTCGTGTTTTCCTTCTGTGCACCGGTGCAGATGGGATTAATGACGCTAGTTTCTCTGAGCATCTTCCATTGTAATACCGGTAGAGCAAGGACAGTATACCTATCTGATGCCTGTGCTTGCAGGATTGTAATCAGTTTTCTTAATATTGGGGAATATATCAAACGGACCGGCCATTTCTGCACAAAGTAAGGGTTTCTTTTCAGGTGTTTTTGGGGCTCTAGTCCAGAGATGGCTGACAAATTCAACAGCGATTTGTACATGGTCAGCAGTTATAGCAATATCTGCGGGCCCTGTACAGTGCGCCCGGTTTCTGAGAGGCTAACTTGACTTTGGTTTCGATGGAGCCCCCGTGCCTGAGCTGCTCACGAGTTACTCCGAGCTTATTAATTGAAGGCTCGTTGGGAAGATTGCTTCCGTTGAAGGAGAAGGGATTGTCATTAAGTCGTAATAAATGCATGAAATTAAGCCCAAATCAGGAACCCCAGTGAAAATTATGTGTCATTGAAAAATATATTCATAAATAGAGAACCCATTTGTGGGGAAAATGCAGTGATTCTGGGCGTTTCTAGATTATCCAATCATATTGAAAAATAATATTTTAAATAATTGTTATATTTCGTTTAATTTTTTGGGGATCAGGTGGTGAGGCACGAAATGAAAGAAGGTTGTGAAGGTCACATGTGTTTATTGTTGAGTCAGTAGCCGTGACAAGGAGATGATGAAGGACAGATGTAGAATACTCCGGTTGCTGCTGTGATGTGTTGGCAGGTCAAGCGCGGGTCAGTGAGTCGACGCCGGGCGCTGGTGACCGGGACTCAATGTAGGTCAGGCACTGGCGAAGAACGCAGGTCTTCAGGCACTCCAGTGCTGACGAGAAGGCCGAAGGTACGGCGGACCTTGTGGGCAGTTGAACGGGAACGGCGTGACCAGTGAGGATGCTGCGTGTCCTCGTGGTGGTCATGGTTGCGTGGAAGAAGCGCTGGTCAGAGACGCTGGAACCAGGGCGCTTGTAATCCGAGTAGCGCTGGCCGCGGACGTGGCCGAGGCGCTATGATGATGTCCCGATAGAGTCCATGATGATAGGGGCGAAGCCGGGTACGTGTCCCTCGCGCTAGTAAGAAGAACGCGGGTGATCACTCGTTGAGCCTTGTAGACTGACGGCGAAATTATGAATGACTGACTGGCTCGCTGCGTCGGGCTTATTTATACTAGACGGCCGACGGCGGCAGTAGGTAGGTGGATGGCAACTAAATCGAAGACACTCGCTCGATCTGGATCATTCGCGAACTTTCGACGGCTTGGCAATTATGCCTAGGCCGTAGGCTCGAACCTTCTGGCGAGTTCTCGTAGTATTCGAGACGGACTGCAGTGTTATTGTCATCAATATGCAGGTAGGTACTTGAAGTACGTAGATTACTTTGTTTACGATTTAACGATGCAAGTACATAATTCGGGAGTAGATACTAAGTAGGTCAAGCGGTTTATTATTAATTATTTAATCTGGATAATTCGACGCCACAATTTCATAACAAATTTTCTAACAAAGTCTATTTTTAAAGCCCGAACGGAAGAAAAAATCTCAAAAAAATATATGCTAATTTCAATAGAATTTCGTTTAATTTTGGAGTTAAAGGAAGTTGGAGGTAGGGGAAGTTGTGAGGATTTTGGAGTTAAAGGAAGTTGTGAGGATTTTGGAGTTAAAGGAAGTTGTGAGGATTTTGGAGGTAAAGGAAGTTGTGAGGATTTTGGAGGTAAAGGAAGTTGTAAGGATTTTGGAGTTAAAGGAAGTGGTGAGGATTTTGGAGGTAAAGGAAGTTGTGAGGATTTTGGAGGTAAAGGAAGTTGCGAGGATTTTGGAGGTAAAGGAAGTTGTGAGGATTTTGGAGGTAAAGGAAGTTGTGAGGATTTTGGAGTTAAAGGAAGTTGTGAGGATTCTGGAGTTAAAGCTTCACCCGGCTCAGAACAGATATTGTCTAGTGAGTCGGGTAGCGCACATAATATGTAAACAAATATTGATGTCAATAAACGCCCGGGTTACCGGCAATAAAAAAAAGGAAGTTGTGAGGATTTTGGAGGTAAAGGAAATAAATAATTTCTTTTTTTTTTTAAAGGAAGACAAACATTCTTGGGTTAAGAATAACCTGACAATATTTGAAAATATCCTGCTACCACTACAGCGGAATGTAGCTTGTGTTGTGATGGAGGACTTAGCCAGCCGAGGAATTGAATACACTACGCTTGGGTGGGACCCAAACGCGATGTCAACTCAGCCACCGACCGCATTATATGCATTGGCAACTCTGGTTCACATTCTCGCTAAAACCGAAGAACATGTTGTAATGAAGGTTTTTAAATACCGGTAAATTGTTTGTCAGGTGCGGTAATTGTTGTGTTTTGCACGTTGGTTCAATACAATAACATTTGTGACAAGATACTAATATTTTACCTAGTATTATTCAATGTTAAAATAGTAATAATAACATGGCATTTATATAGCGCAGTTTAGTGTCATTTCACTTCAAGTGCGCTTAACTATAACAAACTTAAAAACGGTAAATTTGTATTAGTTGCCATATTCTTAAAATTATTCCTACAGTGTGTCTTTTCCAATACGGATCTAATATTATAACACTAATTATACTGTTAATACAAAGTGATGACAAAACTTAAGAATAATAATAACAACAGAACAGGAAAAAACAAGAACATTAAAAGTAAAACAGGAGGCTGTTATTAAAAGTGGGTAATCTTAAAAAAAACGTATCGACTCCCATATAAAACACATCGCCGGTTGAAAAAAACGTAGGCTTTTTTGAGACTGGTGACAGGTGACATCCCACGTCATGTCCATAGATTTGAGACTGGTGACAGGTGACATCCCAAGTCATGTCCATAGATTTGAGACTGGTGACAGGTGACATCCCAGGTCATGTCCATAGATTTGAGACTGGTGACAGGTGACATCCCAAGTCATGTCCATAGATTTGGGACTGGTGACAGGTGACATCTCAGGTCATGTCCATAGATTTGGTGCGTTTGGTGAATTAAAGCTTTGAAAATTATTTTATCTGTTAAATCTAACTATAACAATGAAACAATACTGGTATTTCAGTTAAAATGGAGCACTGTTCCTTACTGTTCATAGTGGGTATTGTTTTGGTTGACTACTCACTGTGGCCTTGCCGTAGGGAACTAGCTTGACGAGGATCCCGTATTTTAGGCTCTGCCAGGCCGGGTACACCTGCCGGGTTAAGAAAGATTGGCAGTAGGGGCAGAGCGCCTCGTAGTACACCGCCACCTTCAGCTGAAACAGACAAATTAACGTTAATGGCTCCTAACATAGGCCAAAAAAATCTAATAAACGACACATCAAATAGAAAACATAGACACAACATAACAAACAGACCAAGCATATCAAATTAACCATTCTTGCCAAATATACCAAATGCATCAGATGGACAAATCAAATAAACCAATCAAACCCAAAGAGCAAGCAATCTAAAAAGTGCAATTTCAAAATTTAATAATTAAAAATAATATATAGTATATTTGTGGCACGTTCCAAAGTGAAAGGTACTCTCAGTGTCAAGGTCTCTCTCTCACTCTAAGCCGTGTTTAGTGATCAGGTCTGAATAGCCATATACTTCCCCACCTTCCTCTTCCCCATCTCCTTTTCCCTCCTCACTACCTTCAGTCTCACAACATACCCCAATTGAGGATGCCATAGTCTCACTTGCTCCAGTGAATTTACCTACATTTAATATTTTATCATTAGTTTGTAGGTTTTATAAAATAATATTAAATTCATAAACGCGTGAAATTTGTCCGATCGTTAACAAAAATGGTTTAAAATTGTAATTATTACAGGAAATCTTGTGAACGTGTACAGTTCGTAATCTATTGATAAGCGATTAAACCACTTGTTGTGTAAAACTGTTAGCTCAGAGAAGAAACATATTTCTTCAAATTGGACCTCTGGCGTATTTACCGTTATATTTTTCAGAAAGTCGGCTGAGAATTTGTGTGTATTTAAGTAATAGGATTATTTCTGAACGTAAAATAACTTACATAACTGATAACAACAAAATAATACGCAATTTTTTAGACAAATGTATTATAAACATTACTGCCACTTCAATTTTTGTCGTACAATTTAAAAATAATTAATAAAAGATTATTCATATATAAGCTTCATAGAGGTGTTCATTTGAATTATTCTATATTTGAATATAAAGCTTGGTGTTTTCTCTTTCTGACACTGTTTAGTTCATATTTCTATCTGTGATAGTAAGGGAACAAACATTGGTTGGAAAACGTTGGCTTCCTTTTCTCAATCTCAAGAGGAAGCTACAAGCCAAAAATGTGTATATTCTTGGCATACCTTATATTGTAGGTAATAGGCATTCAAATCGCTTGACAAACGGAGTCTAGAAACAATCGATTTCAAGCAAAAAACTGGTTTATTTTGTAAATAATGTTATAAGAAAGCAAAAAAAGTAATCAAGTGAAACTGTCACCGATAATTTAATCTATAATTCTGTATTTTTTAAAAGTTGTGTCCTTTACGCGTTCATACATTTCTATCGAAAAAAAATATTTTTTAGTAGTTTACATTTATATTTTTTGTTGGTAATTTATTTTTTTGTATTCATAATGTACACTAATTCGTTATAAAGATTAATCAAAATAGTGATTAGGCATTAAGCTTCGCATCAATCTCACACATACGCCTCAGGGATCTCATTTCTACTGCATTCGGACTACTTTCACCCGTCCTCTGCAATTATGATTAAGTTTTCTTAATATTAGTAAAAAAAATAATCGATTATTAAATATGTCATTTACTAAATTAAATACTTCATTAATTGATTAATTGGAGAAATAAACGCTGCCTAAACCGGTGGACACAAAGCTCCCCTGTATTTATATTTTACAGTGGGGGGCGTTCTTGTGATGTGTCACTTAAAAAATAATAATTAAAGGTGGTGTTTACAAAGTATATTATGAAGTAAATTAATCATTGAATGAACTAATCAACTATGAAATAAATAAACGATTAAATGAATTAACTTATAACTTAATACATCAATTGATTATTAAATATATTAATTATAACATTAATCAATTAAATATGAAATAAATAAAGTAATTCAATAATTATTACCGAAATTAATTCATTCAAAATAAATAAATAATTTTTTACGTTTTATTAATTTCAAAATTGGTATTCCTATTATTGAAATCAATTATGTCAATTTACGCAGTAAACTTAACTTATCGAAATTATCTGAAAGGCGAAAAATATTTGATCTCCTTTTATTATAAAAAATTGTTCATTCAAGGTTAGACTGCCCTGACACTATAAATTTGCTATCTTTACATATACCTCCAAAATATACTAGACGGAATATTTTATTCTACAACAATAACTTCGCTACGAATTCTGTGTTAGAAAGAATACATAGGTTGGGCAATGAACTAAGTGATGTCGCTGACATATAATTTAAACTTCAATACATTTAAAGCTAAATTAGTCTGTAGCAGTGCGTACTTCTGGACGGGCAGTTCCTACCCGATTAAGATAATCATTCGTCAACATTCTTAAATTGGCACGACTGTTTCGAGCTAGGAGTGCGGTGCGGCACTTCATCGACTTCAGTTGCTTGCTGGACTCGTGGGATTACGGTGTGTTCGTACAACGCTGGAGCTATGAGGGTCTACTGTGCAAACTACGGAAGGTCTTTTTCACTTATATCTTTTAACAATGTACTTATAATTTAAATAGGGATTACTCATTTTAACTTCTCGCGTAGTTATTTTATAACTCGCTGGCGCCCGCTCAGACATTCTTTACAAGATTAAGTGTTTTAAAATTAATGTCACATGTTCTTTAGTCAAAATTTTATCAAGATGGCGTTATTTACACGTACATTCTTGTCACGCTCTGAGTTAAATTGTTGGATAGAGTCTCATGCTTATTTTATTTGATTAAACATTTTAATTATTGTTTTAATAAATTAGCGTCTGTTGATATTTAAAGTATTCTATTTTTTTATCATCCTTATCAGTTCTCATCACTACCTACCTACTTGAATTATTGCGTGTGCGTGGATGACTAGATAATTGTATTCGGTAATTTTACCAATTAATGTCACAATCGGAAGACCCATCATTAATTAATACAATTATCCTTTCATCACCCATCCACGATAATATGTTACAAAATAGCCCGGCTAGCTCAGTCGGTAGAGCATGAGACTCTTAATCTCAGGGTCGTGGGTTCGAGCCCCACGTTGGGCGCCATTTTGTAATAATGTAATACTTTAAATATCAACAGACGCTAATTTATTAAAACAATAATTAAAATGTTTAATCAAATAAAATAAGCATGAGACTCTATCCAACAATTTAACTCAGAGCGTGACAAGAATGTACGTGTAAATAACGCCATCTTGATAAAATTTTGACTAAAGAACATGTGACATTAATTTTAAAACACTTAATCTTGTAAAGAATGTCTGAGCGGGCGCCAGCGAGTTATAAAATAACTACGCGAGAAGTTAAAATGAGTAATCCCTATTTAAATTATAAGTACATTGTTAAAAGATATAAGTGAAAAAGACCTTCCGTAGTTTGCACAGTAGACCCTCATAGCTCCAGCGTTGTACGAACACACCGTAATCCCACGAGTCCAGCAAGCAACTGAAGTCGATGAAGTGCCGCACCGCACTCCTAGCTCGAAACAGTCGTGCCAATTTAAGAATGTTGACCAATGATTATCTTAATCGGGTAGGAACTGCCCGTCCAGAAGTACGCACTGCTACAAGTCCACCACTTTTTAAATGTAAATAATGTATGAGAAATCATTATATTGTATTTCGATTTTCTATTGTTTGTTTTATACTGTTGTTAAAAATGAAATTTGTTATGTACGTAAAAGCCCAATAGGGCGTCAATAAATAAATTATTAAATAATTCAATGTCAAATTATTTGTCAACTTCATTAATTATCCATTATATTTATCCCAATCAGTCTAGTGATAACAATAGTGTGGTATTTTTGCGACCAGTTATAAGAAGCTAAGATAAATATGTTTCTGATTACACTCACCTTATAGTGTGGTATTGCTGAGACCAGTTATAAGAAGCTAAGATAAATATGTTTCTGATTACACTCACCTTATAGTGTAGTATTGCTGAGACCAGTTATAAGAAGCTAAGATAAATATGTTTCTGATTACACTCACCTTATAGTGTAGTATTGCTGAGACCAGTTATAAGAAGCTAAGATAAATATGTTTCTGATTACACTCACCTTATAGTGTAGTATTGCTGAGACCAGTTATAAGAAGCTAAGATAAATATGTTTCTGATTACACTCACCTTATAGTGTAGTATTGCTGAGACCAGTTATAAGAAGCTAAGATAAATATGTTTCTGATTACACTCACCTTATAGTGTAGTATTGCTGAGACCAGTTATAAGAAGCTAAGATAAATATGTTTCTGATTACACTCACCTTATAGTGTGGTATTGCTGAGACCAGTTATAAGAAGCTAAGATAAATATGTTTCTGATTACACTCACCTTATAGTGTGGTATTGCTGAGACCAGTTATAAGAAGCTAAGATAAATATGTTTCTGATTACACTCACCTTATAGTGTGGTATTGCTGAGACCAGTTATAAGAAGCTAAGATAAATATGTTTCTGATTACACTCACCTTATAGTGTGGTATTGCTGAGACCAGTTATAAGAAGCTAAGATAAATATGTTTCTGATTACACTCACCTTATCGCTTTTCTTGCTTTTAGCTAAAATTCCGCCTGTGACGCACACTACCAGCAGTACTGTAAGAAAATGCTTCATCTGTAAACAAGATTAAATAATATTGTAAACTTAAAAAACAAGTCCTTTAGCAAATCTTATAATAATGCTTAGGATTATCGCAACCTGTGTTGCTTGTGCAATGATGGAGGATTTAGTTGACCGCGATGTGTCAGTAAGGGAATACTTTTACGAAAAAAATTAATGATTATCACATGGGACGTTAATAGTTTTAGGAAAATTCAATATTCGGCAGGCAGGAAACGTAAAAAAAAAATTGACAAGTGGTCTACGGGACAAAAAAGTTTGGGAACCTTTGGTCTAGGGGACCAACTGTCCATGGGATCAACTGACGGGGGATCAACTTTCGAGGGGTAAACTATCGGGGGATCAATTTTCTTGGAGATAAACTCTCCGGAGGATCAACTATCGGGGGACCGACCAACTATTCAGAAAATAATCTTTCCCATGGATCGAGTGTCCGAGGGATCAACTGTCCGGGGTTTTAATTGTCCGGGGGATCAACTTTCAGGGGATCAATTGTCCATTGAAAAAACTGTCGAGGGTTCAACTATCGGTAGATCAAGCGACATGGAATCATAATTGAGGTCTCTCAGCAGAATATCAAGAAAACTGAACATTGATTAACATAATTCGTGTCGGAATAATCACTGTGTAATGTTTGAGTTCTGAGAAATAGCTTGTGATTATTTTAGTCAAGTTATCTATAATTTAATTGGATTATTCACCCGATTGACCTCACCATGGATCTCTATAAATAAGTGTTGTTCTGCCAAAACAGTTCAAGACATAAACTAACCTAACCGAATATATTACAAAATATTATGGTCAATGATTAGCTGAAGTCTCCGGAGTTGCTCGGGATTATGGTCAATGATTAGCTGAAGTCTCCGGAGTTGCTCGGGATTATGGTCAATGATTAGCTGAAGTCTCCGGAGTTGCTCGGGATTATGGTCAATGATTAGCTGAAGTCTCCGGAGTTGCTCGGGATTATGGTCAATGATTAGCTGAAGTCTCCGGAGTTGCTCGGGATTATGGTCAATGATTAGCTGAAGTCTCCGGAGTTGCTCGGGATTATGGTCAATGATTAGCTGAAGTCTCCGGAGTTGCTCGGGATTTTGCGCGGAGTTTTTTATAAATCAGAGAAGACAGTGCCAGGTGTCAGGTCGACGGCCGGCGTGGTCTAGTGGTATACGCTTTTGACTACAGATCCGAAGGTCGCGGGTTCGAACCCGGCGTGCGCAAATAAATTTTATTTGATTAATTTGTGTTATTTCACAATTAATTAATTTAAAATAATATATAGTATATTTGCGACACGTTCCAGAGTGGAAGATACTCTCAGTATCGCCCTGGTGTAAGACCACCATTCAGAATTGAAACGTTGCTTGAAATGGCTTTAGCCGTGTTTGGTGACCAGATCTGAATAGCCAGGTACTTCCCCACCTTCCTCTTCCCCATTTCCCTCCCCTCCCAATACCCTCAGCCTCACAACATACCCCAATTGGGGATGCCATAGTCTCACTGGCTCCAGACGGGAGCAGTTGGGACTCTTGTGCGGTATTACTGTAAAAAAAAAAAAAGGTGTGTTTTGACAGTGGTTTAAGAAGTCGGGTACGCCTTAGGAATACTTAAAAGAATGAATTACTGAGTCGGGTTAAAGTCGATGTAATGTACTGTTTTAGCAGTTAAATTGTGGTATACAGTAGTGAATGGTGGAAGAAGTCTGAGACGCCCGACAAAACACTAGTTTCTCATACAATCTATTAAAAGATATAAAAGAAAACCAAGGCGCACAAGTCTAGGCGCTAGTGTAATATGTTGCCATCAGAATGTGGGGAAAATGTCAGAAGGTGGAGTTATATATCCAAATATATAAAAATGTTACTTTGTTCAAAACCTTAAATCTCCGAAAGTTCTTCACCGATTGCTTTGAAATGTTGACACAACGTTGCATTCCAATACGCGTGTGTTTTTATATACCTATATTAGAGAGATGTCACCTGTGACACCTAAAAACATGCTTACTTGACGTAAAAGAAACACGCGATACTGTTTCTCTATCTGCACGATTAGACTGAGCCGCAGCAACGCGGTACAGCTAGTTATTAATAATATTATATACGGTATTAGCGGACGCTAGAGAGACTCATCACCTCTTTGTAGATTTCAAGGCCGCGTATGACAGTATTAATAGGAACGCATTGTATAATGCAATGAGTGAGATTGGAATACCGCGTAAGCTGATCAATCTGGTGAAACTGACAATGTCCCCAGTAACGTGTAGAGTCAGGGTTGGCAGTGATCTGTCAGAACCATTTGAAGCGCTCTACGGGGTGAGACAAGGAGATGGATTGGCCTGCCTCTTATTTAACATAGCCTTAGAAAAAGTTATTCGTAACTCAGGCATTGAGAAAAGAGGAACGATATTTGACAACTCTGTGCAACTATTGGCTTACGCTGATGATATCGACATAATTGCGAAAAATCCCGATGATTTACAAGACGCCTTCATAAATCTTGAAAGTTCTGCCAAAAATATGGGTCTTGTAGTAAACCAGCAGAAGACCAAATACATGGCCGTAGGATGTACCCAATAAGCCCCATCTCTTGTATGTGGAAGCCAAAATTTTGAAACGGTACCAAGATTCACATACCTGGGCTCCCTGATAACAAACAATAACAACACTACAGAGGAGATCCAGAAGCGCATCGTGAATGCAAACCGCTGCTATTTCCGCCTACAAAAACAAATAAAGTCCAGACTGCTTTCCAGAACCACCAAGGTATTAGTGTACAAAACACTAATTAGACCAGTGCTTACGTACGCAGCCGAGACGTGGGTTCTAACTAAGAAGAATGAGCGAGCACTGGATGTTTTTGAAAGGAAAATTTTGAGGCGCATCTTCGGACCGGTTCTAGAAAATGGATTTTGGCGCAGACGTTATAACAATGAGCTCTATACTCTGTTTAAGGAGCTAAATGTCACAAAGTTTATAAAACTGGGAAGACTTCGGTGGCTAGGTCATGTGGAAAGAATGACCGAGCATCAAGAACCAAAGTCCCTGCTGAGCTCAAGACCGATAGGGAGAAGGAGCCTGGGAAGGCCAAGGTTAAGATGGAGCGACAACGTCCTCAAATATTTGCCTGCCTTGGAGCTTCGAAACTGGAGAGAGCTGGCGCGGGACCGAGATGAGTGGAGGAAGACTCTTGAGGAGGCCAAGACCCACCAGGGGTTGTAGAGCCAAAAGTGATGATGATGATACGGTATTTGCAGTAATTCGTAATGCACGTGATTGTCCGCTTTATGAACAAAATGATTGTGATAATTTCTAAATACTACAACAATTGTTGACCTTGAACATTTAGTTTTGTGTCAGGACAAAATTACAAAACGCAGACTCAGAATTACCACAATATATCATTATAATTATCATTATAGCAGTCGAACAGAATAATTACACAAATCTCTCAAATTCATTTCAAAGTGTTGAAAAAATATGTTAAGTTGGGATTAAGGTTTTTGACGTGTGTAATTCCAGTAGATGTAATTTAAGTGAAAAGAAAGTTGAAGGGAAGTGATGAGATTAGTGGGAATCGAAGGGGAAGTGAAGTATGGTACATACAGTGAATTGAATGTTAAGAGGGTGTTATGGGGAAGTTAAGAAGTAGAGGAGAAATGATAAGGATGTTGAAGGGAGTTTGGAAATTGAAGGGAAAGTGAGAGGATTTGATGGGAGTAGAGTTTTGGGGCTAACAAAAATTGTCCAAAAAAGCGAAGTTAGCAGTCCACAATTGAGTGCTGGTACCTACCCTGATGTATGGAAGTGAGGCATGGAACTGGCAAAGAAAGGATGAAAGTATATTGAATGCCGTTGAAATGAGATTCCTGAGGCGTATGTGTGGTAAAACCATGTGTGATCGTGTGAGGAATGTGGAGATCCGCAAATAGTGCAAGGCTGATGTAAGCGTAATGAGTAAGATCAAGAAAGGGACGATTAGATGGTTTGGGCATGTAGAGCGAATGAGCAAAGAAAGAAGGGTAATGACAATATATGATGCAAATGTGAAAATGTGTAGCAGAAGTCGGGGACGCCCGAGGAAGACATGGCACGACCAAGTGAATCAGATACTTGAGTCGGGCCATGTCACAAGAGTCAGAATGATAGAAGAGTATGTATGAATGTGAATGAGGCAAGGAGTGTGTGGTGTGACCGAGATGTTTGGCGGTCCATCCTCTCTGCCTACCCCTGCGGGCAAACGGCGTGATTGTTAGTGAGTGAGTTAGTTAACGGTAGTCTTTCAACTGAGCGAAACTTTTTTTGGTTAACCATATGATTATTTATTTTAAGAAAACGTAAAAATATTTCTGTCACACGACAAAGTACACATTTTTATTTGCATCACCAAGAAACTGTTTAGAATCAACTTATATCAATAAGGAATGTTTATCAGTAATTATACATGTTATTACAAAAGTGTTATTGACCTCTTTTATTGTTCGGATTTACATTGTCCCCTTACTAATAAACCTTGCTTAAACTTTACACAACTGATAACCAACCACTTATGTATGGTAAACGGTTGTTTAAATTTTAAAACACGTTCATTATTAGTTCCACCGGTGCACTTTTAAGCACAGATAGTGGAAATTACACTCGGTTTTAACAATTATTTTGAATATTATTGTAGAAAGCAATCACTTTGTGGTTTGACATATTTAATAAAATAAAATACTTTTTTGTTTTAAAACCACGATATTTATTAATTTAAGAACCGACCGGTTTCGCTTTACTTAAGCATCATCAGGGTACAAATTAATACTAAACTTTTAGTATTAATTTGTACCCTGATGATGCTTAAGTAAAGCGAAACCGGTCGGTTCTTAAATTAATAAATATCGTGGTTTTAAAACAAAAAAGTATTTTATTTTATTAATTATTTTGAAATATGAGATTGACTGATTTAAGACGTTGTCCCGTTAAGATAGATATCCTGGTTTGATTCCCAATTGAGACCGTTATATTTTTATTTTTCTGTGTCTTGTTCTGTTTCATGTTTCGTTTAAATATCTTAAATGTTGTTATTTTCTTAAAATGCATTTCCAGAATGGAAGATACTCTCAGTATCGCCTTGATGTAAGATCACCATTCAGATTTGAAACGTTGAATGAAATGGCTTTAGCTGTGTTTGGTGACCAGATCTGAATAGTCAGATACGCTCCCATCTTCCTCTTCCCCCCTCCACTACTTTCAGCCTCACAAAATACCCCAATTAGGATGCCATAGTCTCACTGGCTCCAGACGTGTGGGAATCTTGTATGGTATTCACATAAGAATGTAATTAAGTTGAAACGCAGTGTAATTTCCATAATCTGTGCGTATTAAAAGGAAGTTACAAGCCAAAAATGTGTATATTCTTGGTATACTTTATATTGTAGGTAATAGGCATTAAAATCGCTTGACAAACGGAGTCTAGAAACGTTCGATTTCAAGCACGAAACTGGTTTTTATTTATTTTTGAAATAATTTTATAAGAAAGCAAAAAAGTTAATCAAGTGAAACTGTCACAGATAATCTTAGCTATAATACTGTATTTTTTTTAAGTTGTTTCCATTACGCGTTCATACATTTATATTGAAAAAATATTTTTTTTAGTAGTTTACATTTATATTTTTTATTAAGTAATTTATTATTTTATTTGTATTCTACTCAAGCGAAACGATAGGAAAACCTTCAATTTATCTAAAGCATATTTTTTAGTATTCATTATGTATAAATTCTTCGTTATAAAGATTAATCAAAATATTGATTTAGCATTAAGGTTAGTGAGATATTTACCAAAAAAATATTTTGGTATTCACGACAAATTTACAAAGGAATAATATTGATCGAAGAATTTTCAAATCGTTATTTATTTTCAAAATAACATAACGTACATAAAAATTCTTATATTTGATGTTGACTTAAAATATTGTTAAAACTATTTAATTTAAAACATAAAAGTAGCCATTTCTGACCAATTTACTTAAAAACATAAACAAAAACCGACATTTTATGACTTATTAGTGGACCCACTACTGTATACCACAATGTTACTGTCAAAAAACTACATTACATCGACTTTAATTCCACTCCGTATCTCATTTAGGTGCAGAGGTACTCCTCAGGAGTCCCCGACTTTTTCTACCATTAAAAACACTCTCTAAACACTCCTGGAACTAATAAGAACAACATTTGAAATTTTCTGCGATATCGGTCGACTACTTTTCGAGTTTTGCGAGAACAAACATTTTAGGTTATAATAAGTGAGTAGTTTGTTGAAAATAATAAAAATGAAACTTTTATTATTTTCGATTAATTTTTACTATGAATCGGTTTACATTTTGAAAAAAAAAATATGCTTTCGATAAGTTGAAGTTTTTCCTATCGTTTCGTTTTAATAAAATTTAAATAAAATCTTTAATTCCTTTATCAAAAAATTTACTGTAAACTACTAGAAAATGTATTTTTAAATTACAAATGTGAACGCACACAAGAAACAACATAATATTTTACTAGATTATACATGTTAACAAGTCACTTTTTTTATACATATAAATATTCAGTTCAAATAAAATATTCTCTGTTATTATAACATTCTCTACCAATAGAATCGATTTTATATTAATTCCTATCCATTATCATAAGCACCTCATACCTCGATTTATGTCAAGTCTTATACAAAGCTAGTATTCATTCAACTATTACTACACTAGTAGATACTTCTTTTAATTATGTATTGTCTCACTGCACTTCTATTAACAACTGCAATATCACTTGCAATAATATTTTTGTGAACACATTACTTGTTCTGTAATCACTCTATTAATAATCTTGTAAAAGCCATTTTATGGTGTTTAAATTTATAAAATAAAAAAAAATTAATAGCTGAGATAATCTGTAACAGTTTCCTCTGATTAACTTATAAAATTATTCACAAAATAAATAAAGATCGACGGTTTCTATACTCCGTTTGCAATTCAAGCAATTTTTATGCCTATTGCCTATATTCCTTGTGAAATAAGGCATATTAAGAACACAACATAGTCTGTGTGTGTTTATTTTTTAAAATATATATTTAGTTACCTTTGTCTGTTGTTAAGCTCGTTGATAGCACTGTTATCACTTCGAAAACACGACCGTTTGCTGAACCCAGAAGTCACTACTTGAGTACTTATCATCTACTCATAAAAAACTCACTAGATCGACATCTTCGGACTTTTTGTATGGAAAAAGTTTGTACACTACTTAACCACAGATATAGCTGTCGGAGCGGTGATAAAAGATGAGGTAGAGAAATTTAAGGCCAATTAAAAAAATGGTTCTACCATAGACAGTATAATTGCACTCAGCAATTCATTATTTAACCCAAAAAACTAAACCTTTCCCTTACCGTGCTAAAAAAATCCACGCGTTCCAGTGCTGTGTAGTCAATACAAATCTCAAAATAAGCGATTTAATATTGGAAAAATATGAATATTCATAGCTAATCGCTTACGTTTATTATATTATATTTCAAAAGTGATAATAATTGTAATTCAATTGCTGAAAACATTAAAAAACCATCGGCAGATGCTAAACAAACGTGAGAGGAGTCCATATCTAACGACGGCCCGCGACCGACTGGCTGCCGTCTGGCACAACAGGCGCTGGATAGGCGCTGGACGCACACACAAAGCTATGCGGTCGTATGTATTGATGGTATAAGTCAAAATACAACTGTGGACGTGTGGATTTCTCATGTTCCCGTGTAAAGAACTAAAGCGGGACATCAATAGCGTCTCATTTTTTCGCACACTCTTCACACGGTTGATTGTATTGGTGTATTTGATCTCTGATTTTTAATTGAATTTGAAAACTATGTAAAATATATTTTTTAATTCAGTGCATAAATGTATAACGGAGGAATGCCTAAAATCTGAACCCAAAATTTATTACATTTATAGAGTTATTATAGTTATTAGAAGCAATATGTAGTAAATACATTCCACAAATAACAGCGCCCTTGAGGTGTTTTTGCACAAAAACGGCGCTATACAAGTCATCCAAGTATTATTATTTTATTTATTATAAGGTTAAAATGTCCTTAAAGCAGAAAAATATCGAAATATTTCTCGAGGGACTAAGAAAATGACTTTTACAGTTTATTTACTAAAGATGAAACTTTGTCAGTGAAACTTGTTAATATGTGAAGAAAAAACCCAAAATTACTTGAAATTTGAATTTCTTTATGAAAGAAACAAGAAATTTACATAAATTAAAAAAAAAACACTGATGAAAATTCAAAACATGATTGTGCGACAATAAGACAGAGAAATACGATATTTTTCTGCTTATTTTGAACTCATGGTTACATAATGTTTAAAAAAATTTAATTTCACCAAAACAATAAAATAATACAGGATAACACTAATCAATAACATGAATAAGTTGGTCAATATAATAAATAACATTTATACGTTGTGGAGAAAGACATTTTTTTTTTTTTTTTTTTTTTTTTTTTTTTTTATTATTTTAATATACATCATATGGGTTATATTAATACATACATATTTTGCAAAAAATATAATATTAAGGTTCAAAATTGGTCATGTATACCTTATCAGAAAAGAGGAGCTCTTGTGCCTGATAAGGGAGCCACGATTCTTACTTAGATTCATAATTCATTATGTGATATAATAGTAATAATATTGTCATGTAAAACTATATTTAATAATATAGTTTTACATGACAAAATTAAAAAAAATAACTTATATCATTGATGTCGCTATTCCAAATTCCTGTAACATTCAAAAATCTGTTAATGAAAAAATAAGAAAATACACAGATTTAGGAAACGAAATAAAAAGAATTTGGCATTCTCAGACTATAAAAATATTACCATTCGTTATTTCGGCTACTGGCATTATACCTAGCTCTCTCATTAAAAATTTAGGCGTATTAGATCTATCAAAAAATTTATATATAAAGATGCAAAAGTCGGTCATTTTGAATACATGTAGGATAACGAAAGATTTTTTAAATATTTATGTTGAGGGATCAGTAGGATTTATATGCCCTGTTAGAAGTTCTACCGAGCCGAACCCTCTGATATGAAAATATCTGGAGTCGGTGAATTATTTTTTCCCATTTGATCTCTGGTGAGTTGACATGTTGTTGTTCTTGTATTGTTTTGTATTTATTTTACTTATGTAATGCACTTGCATAGTGTTGATTGACTAGCTGATCATTTGTGGAAAAGTGAGTGGAAGGGTTTAGTTTTTCCTATGGGGAAGATTTAACCCGGACAACAAAATCGGAAGCATAAAAAAAAAAAATATATATATATTTTTTTTTTGTTTAATATAAGTTTTTTTGGAAAAAAAGTTTGATTTTATTTATTTGTTCTTGTTGGTTCGTAATACAGCGCAATTTGGAAGGGAGATTTTTGTAGTTTTTTATGGCTTGGTAAATATAATGGTTTTGCATTTGAGTTGTTTTAAAGATTGGCGTAATAAATTGATTTCCATTTCTCATGAGTTTGTAAAATTCTTGATATTCTTTGTTATACATACATAAATGATGCGTAATTTGGTAATTATTCAGAATCGGCCACGGATAATACGAAATATTTTTAAATTATAAATCTACATTAACTAATTTACTAATAGATAACAAGTTAAAATTTAACACTAACTTTGAAATTTTAAATAAAAAAATGGCGAAAAAGGTTAATTTCTTAAGTAGGATAAAAGGAAAATTGGACATTAAAACAAGGATATTGGTCTACAATACCACTGTAGCATCCCATCTAAATTATTGTACAAGTGTAATATTTCTAAGTAACAAAACCCAAATTAAGAGAATGGAAGTAATCCAGAACAGAGGCATGAGGTCAATACTGTGTTGTAGCAGGTACACCAGAATAAAAACCATGCAACGTCAACTCAATATTTTAAGTGTGTGGCAACGATTAGTTTATAATACCTTAGTGTTTATTTATAAGCTAAAAAATAAAATGTTACCTGACTATATGTCAAAGAATGTTAGAATTAATAGTGCAGTTCATTTATATCCTACGAGAAACTGCAACGATTTTAGGCTTCCTAAAACACACTTATCAGAAACACAAAACAATATTTATTATAAAGGTTTCAAAATGTTCAATGAACTCCCGGTAATTGTTAAGGAAGCTAAAAGTCTTGCAGTTTTTCGTGGATTATGTCTCAATGTTGTGAAATCTAAATTTTAGTATGTAAGAAGTAAACAATATTGTAGTAGTCACAGAAAATAATATATTAGGTATAAGATGTAAACTCTTATAACTAAATAAAATATACATTAAAAAAATATACGAAAATTTTAAATCTACATCCTTAGCAAACAGGTGCCAGGTAGACTCAGTATACACTGACTTCAGCAAGGCATTTGACAAGGTGTGTCACAAAATATCAATCAATAAATTAGCATAACTAGGAATTTACGGTAATTTACTAAATTGGTTTACCAGTTATTTGTTCAAAATAAGTCTTTCTGTGAGAATAAATGGCACGAATTCATACGAATTTATGGCGACAAGTGGAGTGCCGCAAGGCTCTCATCTAGGGCCCATTTTGTTTATTATATTCATAAACGACATTGTTGATCTATTTACAGATATAAACGTTCTAATATATTATAATAAAACAAATAAAAAACTTTATTCCACTTAATTTTATTTTGACCGTAACCGGTTTCAGCTCGTCAAAGCCATCTTCAGACTGGTGTATTATAATAAAACAAATATGGCTTTGACGAGCTGAAACCGGATACGGTCAAAATAAAATTAAGTGGAATAAAGTTTTTTATTTGTTTTATTATAATATATTATAATGGAATTCCACCACGAATTATCGGTCTCAAAAATAGAAATAATAAACGTTCTACTGTTTGTCGATGGCATGAAACTTTATAAAGAGATTAACCACATTAATGATTGTATTACACTTCATTCTTCTTTTTCATTCTTTTTATTCTTCTAGACACAAATAGACCTATGTACCCATATAACTTCTCCGCTTCCACTATTTTGTTTTGTTGAATCTTTTAAATTCAATTATATGCGTGAGGATTCATTTTTGCCATTATGTTTACATTCTTCTTTATTGTATTAATTTTTAAGTGTTTACTCTGATACAAAATGCTTGTATTTTTTTAAAGATAAGCCCACTAGGGCGTGTAATATATAAATAAATAAAATAAATATTTAAAAAAAACCTTCTGATTTGCCTTAATAATTTTTTTTATTGGGAAAAAATTTTATTCTAGCATTTTAATTTTTAATTAAGTAAATTGAAAATTCGCTTTCGTGTTATGGGGAATAATTTCTATTGAAGACATTTTCTTATGTTGGTATTCCTGATAACATATGAGTGGCTAGCTTTTAGCATTTAATCTATGCAAATACTAGGTAGGTACTATTTTGGCCGAACTCGGAAAATAAAATAAAGGTATTTAGGCATGTTTTATAAATAAATAAATATTTTAAAAAGGTTAGGTTATTATAGTTTAGGTAGTTAGGGTAGGTTACGTTGGGTTATGATAGGTAAGGTTAGGATGGGTTATTATGGGTTAGGTTAGGCTGGGTTATATATTTAAAAAAGTTAGGTTATTATAGTTTAGGTACGGTTACGTTAGGTAAGGTTGGGTTATAATAGGTAAGGTAAGGTTAGGTTATTATAGGTTAGGACAGGTAAGGTTAGGTTAGGTTAGGATAGGTCAGGTGAGGTTGGTTTATTATGGGTAAGGTTAATATAGGTTATGTTTAATAAAATAATAATAATACCCAAATAAATCATTTATGCTTTTTAAGTAGGCACTATTATGATAGGTAAGGTTAGGTTGGGTTACTAAAGGTAAGGTTAGAATAAGTTACATATTTAAAAAAGTTAGGTATTTACAGTTTAGGTTAGGTTGGGTTATGATAGGTAATGTCAGGTTGGGTAAGGTTTGGTTAGGTTAGGTTAGGTTAGGATAGGTCAGGTTAGGTTAAGTTAGGTTATTATGGGTTACGTTTAATAAAATAATTTTGTTTGTATGAGAACCTCATATTTTACATTAGTCAGAAGTCAATTGGAGTATAATTCACCTATTGGTCCCCTTTATATAAAGTTCACTCAAATAATATAGAAAGAGTTCAGCACAAATTTCTTAAGAACGTAAATTTTTAGCTCAGAATTCCTATTGATTTTTTATTTTTTTATTTAATTATTTTAATATTACATATAAACAGAGTGATCAAGTATTGCCCATCTCAGTAGGTGTGAAAACGCCTGTGTTGAGATGGCAATTTACAGAGCGGTTGTTAACATACTATGAAACATGACACAATAATAAAATAATATTACATATAAACAGAGTGATCAAGTATTGCCCATCTCACTAGGTGTGAAAACGCCTGTGTTGAGATGGCAATTTACAGAGCGGTTGTTAACATACTATGAAACATGACACAATAATAAAATAATATTACATATAATCAGAGTGATCAAGTATTGCCCATCTCACTAGGTGTGAAAACGCCTGTGTTGAGATGGCAATTTACAGAGCGGTTGTTAACATACTACGAAACATGACACAATAATAAAATAATATTACATATAAACAGAGTGATCAAGTATTGCCCATCTCACTAGGTGTGAAAACGCCTGTGTTGAGATGGCAATTTACAGAGCGGTTGTTAACATACTATGAAACATGACACAATAATAAAATAATATTACATATAAACAGAGTGATCAAGTATTGCCCATCTCACTAGGTGTGAAAACGCCTGTGTTGAGATGGCAATTTACAGAGCGGTTGTTAACATACTATGAAACATGACACAATAATAAAATAATATTACATATAAACAGAGTGATCAAGTATTGCCCATCTCACTAGGTGTGAAAACGCCTGTGTTGAGATGGCAATTTACAGAGCGGTTGTTAACATACTATGAAACATGACACAATAATAAAATAATATTACATATAAACAGAGTGATCAAGTATTGCCCATCTCACTAGGTGTGAAAACGCCTGTGTTGAGATGGCAATTTACAGAGCGGTTGTTAACATACTATGAAACATGACACAATAATAAAATAATATTACATATAAACAGAGTGATCAAGTATTGCCCATCTCACTAGGTGTGAAAACGCCTGTGTTGAGATGGCAATTTACAGAGCGGTTGTTAACATACTATGAAACATGACACAATAATAAAATAATATTACATATAAACAGAGTGATCAAGTATTGCCCATCTCACTAGGTGTGAAAACGCCTGTGTTGAGATGGCAATTTACAGAGCGGTTGTTAACATACTATGAAACATGACACAATAATAAAATAATATTACATATAAACAGAGTGATCAAGTATTGCCCATCTCACTAGGTGTGAAAACGCCTGTGTTGAGATGGCAATTTACAGAGCGGTTGTTAACATACTATGAAACATGACACAATAATAAAATAATATTACATATAAACAGAGTGATCAAGTATTGCCCATCTCACTAGGTGTGAAAACGCCTGTGTTGAGATGGCAATTTACAGAGCGGTTGTTAACATACTATGAAACATGACACAATAATAAAATAATATTACATATAAACAGAGTGATCAAGTATTGCCCATCTCACTAGGTGTGAAAACGCCTGTGTTGAGATGGCAATTTACAGAGCGGTTGTTAACATACTATGAAACATGACACAATAATAAAATAATATTACATATAAACAGAGTGATCAAGTATTGCCCATCTCACTAGGTGTGAAAACGCCTGTGCTGAGATGGCAATTTACAGAGCGGTTGTTAACATACTATGAAACATGACACAATAATAAAATAATATTACATATAAACAGAGTGATCAAGTATTGCCCATCTCACTAGGTGTGAAAACGCCTGTGTTGAGATGGCAATTTACAGAGCGGTTGTTAACATACTATGAAACATGACACAATAATAAAATAATATTACATATAAACAGAGTGATCAAGTATTGCCCATCTCACTAGGTGTGAAAACGCCTGTGTTGAGATGGCAATTTACAGAGCGGTTGTTAACATACTATGAAACATGACACAATAATAAAATAATATTACATATAAACAGAGTGATCAAGTATTGCCCATCTCACTAGGTGTGAAAACACCTGTGTTGAGATGGCAATTTACAGAGCGGTTGTTAACATACTATGAAACATGACACAATAATAAAATAATATTACATATAAACAGAGTGATCAAGTATTGCCCATCTCACTAGGTGTGAAAACGCCTGTGTTGAGATGGCAATTTACAGAGCGGTTGTTAACATACTATGAAACATGACACAATAATAAAATAATATTACATATAAACAGAGTGATCAAGTATTGCCCATCTCACTAGGTGTGAAAACGCCTGTGTTGAGATGGCAATTTACAGAGCGGTTGTTAACATACTATGAAACATGACACAATAATAAAATAATATTACATATAAACAGAGTGATCAAGTATTGCCCATCTCACTAGGTGTGAAAACGCCTGTGTTGAGATGGCAATTTACAGAGCGGTTGTTAACATACTATGAAACATGACACAATATTAAAATAATATTACATATAAACAGAGTGATCAAGTATTGCCCATCTCACTAGGTGTGAAAACGCCTGTGTTGAGATGGCAATTTACAGAGCGGTTGTTAACATACTATGAAACATGACACAATAATAAAATAATATTACATATAAACAGAGTGATCAAGTATTGCCCATCTCACTAGGTGTGAAAACGCCTGTGTTGAGATGGCAATTTACAGAGCGGTTGTTAACATACTATGAAACATGACACAATAATAAAATAATATTACATATAAACAGAGTGATCAAGTATTGCCCATCTCACTAGGTGTGAAAACGCCTGTGTTGAGATGGCAATTTACAGAGCGGTTGTTAACATACTATGAAACATGACACAATAATAAAATAATATTACATATAAACAGAGTGATCAAGTATTGCCCATCTCACTAGGTGTGAAAACGCCTGTGTTGGGATGGCAATTTACAGAGCGGTTGTTAACATACTATGAAACATGACACAATAATAAAATAATATTACATATAAACAGAGTGATCAAGTATTGCCCATCTCACTAGGTGTGAAAACGCCTGTGTTGAGATGGCAATTTACAGAGCGGTTGTTAACATACTATGAAACATGACACAATAATAAAATAATATTACATATAAACAGAGTGATCAAGTATTGCCCATCTCACTAGGTGTGAAAACGCCTGTGTTGAGATGGCAATTTACAGAGCGGTTGTTAACATACTATGAAACATGACACAATAATAAAATAATATTACATATAAACAGAGTGATCAAGTATTGCCCATCTCACTAGGTGTGAAAACGCCTGTGTTGAGATGGCAATTTACAGAGCGGTTGTTAACATACTATGAAACATGACACAATAATAAAATAATATTACATATAAACAGAGTGATCAAGTATTGCCCATCTCACTAGGTGTGAAAACGCCTGTGCTGAGATGGCAATTTACAGAGCGGTTGTTAACATACTATGAAACATTACACAATAATAAAATAATATTACATATAAACAGAGTGATCAAGTATTGCCCATCTCACTAGGTGTGAAAACGCCTGTATTGAGATGGCAATTTACAGAGCGGTTGTTAACATACTATGAAACATTACACAATAATAAAATAATATTACATATAAACAGAGTGATCAAGTATTGCCCATCTCACTAGGTGTGAAAACGCCTGTGTTGAGATGGCAATTTACAGAGCGGTTGTTAACATACTATGAAACATGACACAATAATAAAATAATATTACATATAAACAGAGTGATCAAGTATTGCCCATCTCACTAGGTGTGAAAACGCCTGTGTTGAGATGGCAATTTACAGAGCGGTTGTTAACATACTATGAAACATGACACAATAATAAAATAATATTACATATAAACAGAGTGATCAAGTATTGCCCATCTCACTAGGTGTGAAAACGCCTGTGTTGAGATGGCAATTTACAGAGCGGTTGTTAACATACTATGAAACATGACACAATAATAAAATAATATTACATATAAACAGAGTGATCAAGTATTGCCCATCTCACTAGGTGTGAAAACGCCTGTGTTGAGATGGCAATTTACAGAGCGGTTGTTAACATACTATGAAACATGACACAATAATAAAATAATATTACATATAAACAGAGTGATCAAGTATTGCCCATCTCACTAGGTGTGAAAACGCCTGTGTTGAGATGGCAATTTACAGAGCGGTTGTTAACATACTATGAAACATGACACAATAATAAAATAATATTACATATAAACAGAGTGATCAAGTATTGCCCATCTCACTAGGTGTGAAAACGCCTGTGTTGAGATGGCAATTTACAGAGCGGTTGTTAACATACTATGAAACATGACACAATAATAAAATAATATTACATATAAACAGAGTGATCAAGTTTTGCCCATCTCACTAGGTGTGAAAACGCCTGTGTTGAGATGGCAATTTACAGAGCGGTTGTTAACATACTATGAAACATGACACAATAATAAAATAATATTACATATAAACAGAGTGATCAAGTATTGCCCATCTCACTAGGTGTGAAAACGCCTGTGTTGAGATGGCAATTTACAGAGCGGTTTTTAACATACTATGAAACATGACACAATAATAAAATAATATTACATATAAACAGAGTGATCAAGTATTGCCCATCTCACTAGGTGTGAAAACGCCTGTGTTGAGATGGCAATTTACAGAGCGGTTGTTAACATACTATGAAACATGACACAATAATAAAATAATATTACATATAAACAGAGTGATCAAGTATTGCCCATCTCACTAGGTGTGAAAACGCCTGTGTTGAGATGGCAATTTACAGAGCGGTTGTTAACATACTATGAAACATGACACAATAATAAAATAATATTACATATAAACAGAGTGATCAAGTATTGCCCATCTCACTAGGTGTGAAAACGCCTGTGTTGAGATGGCAATTTACAGAGCGGTTGTTAACATACTATGAAACATGACACAATAATAAAATAATATTACATATAAACAGAGTGATCAAGTATTGCCCATCTCACTAGGTGTGAAAACGCCTGTGTTGAGATGGCAATTTACAGAGCGGTTGTTAACATACTATGAAACATGACACAATAATAAAATAATATTACATATAAACAGAGTGATCAAGTATTGCCCATCTCACTAGGTGTGAAAACGCCTGTGTTGAGATGGCAATTTACAGAGCGGTTGTTAACATACTATGAAACATGACACAATAATAAAATAATATTACATATAAACAGAGTGATCAAGTATTGCCCATCTCACTAGGTGTGAAAACGCCTGTGTTGAGATGGCAATTTACAGAGCGGTTGTTAACATACTATGAAACATGACACAATAATAAAATAATATTACATATAAACAGAGTGATCAAGTATTGCCCATCTCACTAGGTGTGAAAACGCCTGTGTTGAGATGGCAATTTACAGAGCGGTTGTTAACATACTATGAAACATGACACAATAATAAAATAATATTACATATAAACAGAGTGATCAAGTATTGCCCATCTCACTAGGTGTGAAAACGCCTGTGTTGAGATGGCAATTTACAGAGCGGTTGTTAACATACTATGAAACATGACACAATAATAAAATAATATTACATATAAACAGAGTGATCAAGTATTGCCCATCTCACTAGGTGTGAAAACGCCTGTGTTGAGATGGCAATTTACAGAGCGGTTGTTAACATACTATGAAACATGACACAATAATAAAATAATATTACATATAAACAGAGTGATCAAGTATTGCCCATCTCACTAGGTGTGAAAACGCCTGTGTTGAGATGGCAATTTACAGAGCGGTTGTTAACATACTGTGAAACATGACACAATAATAAAATAAAATAAAGTAAAATCTTTTTTTTGTTAAATTATTCAATTCAAGTATGATAAGACAATATGTTTAAAAATACTCAATGGATATGTTTATTGGAGGTAATCGATGATTTTACTTTTAAATGAACTTTTTGTTTGCGTGTTTCTAATGTCAGTAGGTAGAGAATTGAATAGTTTAGTAGCATTGTATTTAAAACTTCTTTGGCCATAAGAGGTTTGACAAACTGGGATGTTAAAAGATTTTACATGTGACTGTCTTAGGGCTCTAGTGCTTATTCGTTCTTCAAACATATGTGCATTTTTAAATTGATGAATCAGGATATTTGTTGAATACAATTTTTTCAAGTTAGGAACATGTAGTGCCTTAAAAATAAAATCAGTGCTCGTCCTTAATGGGACTTTGAGAATAACCTTCAGAATTAGTTTTTGAATCTTTGCTAAAGGTTCCAAGCAAGTATTTGTGGCACTACCCCAACTCATAATACCATATTCAAGGGATGATTGTACAAGAGCACAGTAAACTTGTTTCAGTTGTTTTCTATTTAAGATATCCCTAACATTTTTAAAGAAGTAGATGAGTTTCCTCAATTTTGCTGTTAGGTTTGTAACATGTAGATTCCATTTAAGACGATCGTCTAATTGAATACCAAGATATTTAATGCTATCAACTCTACTTATAGAAGGACAAGTACATGGGATTAATAAGGGGTTACAGCTGTGTAGTTCGAGGCTTTGTTGTGAAGGTATGAGCTTATTTGATATTATAAAAGTTAAAATTTTTGTTTTATCTATATTCAGGGTTAATATGTGGGTATCTAGCCAATTTTTAACAGTGCGAAACCCATTTACATTAATTATGTCAGTTTCATGAATCAATTGCATCTAATAACACTGTCTGACGGGAGAATTATTTCAGACCTGGTTGTGTTACACAGAGACATTAACAACTTAATTGATAGTCCTGCCATCCTTGCCACTATTAAACTCCATGTGTCTACTAGGAATACAAGACAAAATATAACATTCTTCTGCAATACATACACAAACAATTATCAGACACACTCACTGACTAATAGGATGCATGATCTGGGCAACAAGAATGGGGGTGCTATTGATTAATTTATTGACTCCATTTATAGAACTAAGCATAATCTATACCAACACTTTGTCGAATCCTACAAATTAGAGTAGCGTTGGTAAATTAGTTTTAATTATTTGTCTTATATGTAGTGTTTATGTATTTATTTGAGGAACATAAACAGTCTTAGTAATACAATATACATAAGAGGATAACAAAAAAACAGACCAATTATTAATGTTCACAGATATATATTCAGAAACATAAAACTCATATGTAAACTAGAATATTTAATAAAAATAGAAAAACAAAACAGAATAAAGCAGCAAATAGGAAAAATAATAAATAATACGAATGTAAATTCAACAAACGATAAACCTATAATATGCCTACAATAAACAGCAATATTTAAAAGTGATTTTAACTATAATTAAATAGACTTCGGTTGGAACGGGAAAGGGGAGGAGAGGGATAAGGAAAAGTTGCCACGCAAGTAATATTAAAATATTAGGTACAATCAATTTAACAGTTGTGAATATGAGTTAGAATGTGATACAATGAAATTCTGTAGTGATAGTAACTAGCAGTGAATATGCTAGCACGAGTGTCTATATTTGCAAATTGTTATTATTATTAATTAAGTGTTGTTGTAATTTCTTTTTTACTTTATGTTACTCTTACGTTTTACTAATATTGCTTCATATTTAGTTTTCTTTTTTTTAAAATTATTTCTTTTAATGATTTCTCATTATACTTGTTATAATAGTTTTACAATTGTATTAACTTAACATCTATTTACTGTCAGTATCTCCTGTATAATACAGATATTCTCATATGTACACTGCATCATGTATCACTTTTATGTAAAAGCCTTTTTAGGCGTATATATAAATAAATGATTAAGAGCCAAAAACACAAACATAAAACAAATGACACTTGCTTTGGGCTTGTATTTTTCAAATATTCTTGTTTGCTTTCTTCGAAGGTATGAATTTAAGAAGTTGATTAATTACAAGGGAGAGCATAATTTTGATAAGAACCGGTTTGTTGGAATAATAAAAAAATGTTATAATAATGTTATTCTTTTAATTTATATTAGCGATTCAACTATGGGAACATGGGAATTACAGACTAGAAAGGACGATTGGTTCCATTAATCTAAGGTAAATTCATCTTGGGTTATTCATTTCAAATGTGTGATGCAATTAATCCACTATTTCATCTTCAAATATTTATCTTGCTGACACACGTATTCACGCCTATTATTGGGACACAATAACGAGTCGACGGCATTAATATGGGACGATTTATGACAAAACTTTAAATCGTCTGAAATGGCGTAGAAAGCGTATGCGATTTCACAATTATTCCATCCTAAGGTGACCGTCGTTCGCAATACGGTACTTTGCGGCAAAAATCGTGCGAAAACGTTTCTTGGTTAACATAAAAAAATATATATATTAAATAGGAACTGCCATCGGCAGAAAAGAGTGAACATTTGAGTAGATGGATTTATTTTGTAATTAAATTAATATTATTAAAGTAAATGGAATAATATTATGTACTGTTGAAATGGCGCGACCGAAACATAATTTTAAAATAGTTGTTGAACCAGTACCTACCGTGAAGTAAAATTCGTCGCCTAAATATCTCTTTTTAATACACATCTATGGCCTAGCTGTCAAAGTTTGGTAAAATTTCGATCGCGCTGGCCTCGCTTATTATGAATATTTTTTAGATAAAACCTTTAGATTCACCTTAATTACTGTACGACACAACTTTTAACCTTCGGGGAGGTGGAAAATATTGCAATAAAAATTTCAAATACGTAAAATTAAAATAAGCTTTCGTTTTGTGAAACGAGACCGTCCATTTTCAAACTTTATTGACAAATGTCATTTTGTTTTGTTGGTATTTCTGTTACTATAGGACGAAACGAACGGCTAGAAGTGGCTAGAAACATAATCGCGCGGGCGTTTTTTTAATGTTAAAAAATTCCGTTAAATTGGTATTTACCTAATATGCATGCATTGTGTGCGTTGTGATTGAATTTTATTAGCTGGATTTTATTTTTTTACGTTCAAATTTTATTTAAGTTAACTATTTCTGCGATGTTGAGCGGCTACGCTAAGTTTTTGTAACATGGTTTATGATGAAAAAGAAAATGCCCCCTTTATACCGCCTGCTTGCGTCAAGGCAAGAAAAACATCCCAGTTTTCAATTAGTTTAGCGGCTACGCTAGGTTTGTGTAACATGGTTTGTGATTCAAAAGAAAGTGTCCCTTTCATACCGCCTGCTCGCGTCAAGGCAAGAAAAACATCCCAGTTTTCAATTAGTTTAGCGGCTACGCTAGGTTTGTGTAACATGGTTTGTGATTCAAAAGAAAGTGTCCCTTTTATACCGCCTGCTCGCGTCAAGGCAAGAAAAACATCCCAGTTTTCAAATAGTTTAGCGGCTACGCTAGGTTTGTGTAACCTGGTTTTTGAGATATATATTTATATACCATGTTACACAAACCTAGCGTAGCCGCTAAACTAATTGAAAACTGGGATGTTTTTCTTGCCCTGACGCGAGCAGGCGGTATTAAGGGGACACTTTCTTTTGAATCACAAACCATGTTACACAAACCTAGCGTAGCCGCTAAACTACTTGAAAACTGGGATGTTTTTCTTGCCTTGACGCGAGCAGGCGCTATAAAGGGGGCACTTTCTTTTGTATCACAAACCATGTTACACAAACCTAGCGTAGCCGCTAAACTACTTGAAATCTGGGATGTTTTTCTTGCCTTGACGCGAGCAGGCGCTATAAAGGGGGCACTTTCTTTTGTATTACAAACTTAGCGTAGCCGCTCAACATCGCAGAAATAGTTAACTTAAATAAAATTTGAACGTAAAAAAATAAAATCCAGCTAATAAATTTCAATCACAACGCACACAATGCATGCATATTAGGTAAATACTAATTTGACGGAATTTTTTAACATTAAAAAAGAACGCCCGCGCGATTGTCTCTAGCTACTTCTAGCCTTTCGTTTCATCCTATAGTAACACAAATACCAACAAAACAAAATGACATTTGACAATAAACAAATAAAGTTTGAAAATGGACGGTCTCGTTTCACAAAACGAAAGCTAATTTTAATTTTACGTATTTGAAATTTTTATTGCAATATTTTCCACCTCCCCGAAGGTTAAAAGTTGTGTCGTACAGTAATTAAGGTGAATCTAAAGGTTTTATCTAAAAAATATTCATAATAAGCGAGGCCAGCGCGATCGAAATTTTACCCAAAGTTTTACTTAGTCATTGGACGATTGGATCCAATACAGCCGGATTTCCTGGAAATTTAAATTTGCAACATAAAGAAGGTGTATATTATTGTTCACACGCGTTCCTGAAATAACCCATGCCGTGGAATATTGCAATCAGTATGTACCTGCCTCAATAGAAATATGTTTATCCGGCTTTCTTAATCTGACACCGTATTTTCTAAGTATATCCTTACTTTTATTGAAGCTTACTTTCGTCTCTGTTAAATATTCCTTTATTTCCACACGATATGTCTCACACTGTTTCACCCACGCAGTTAACTAAATTATTCAAAGCTTTCCATAGTTATGTGTACGTTCTAGTGCTGATATTTTCTATCCCAGCAAATCACTCAGTTCGTAATCAAACTCAACGACTAACACAATAAATACACTAACATAGGAAGGTTAAATATGTCACTGTCACGTCTACCCAATTTTATATTTGTTTTTCTCAGATATTCTTGAATAATGCCACGTAAAAGATAAAAAGTGGGATTTCGGATCAGATATACGATAATACCGGCTGTCAGAGTAAGACAGCGTTAGGTTTACTATTTTTAGGTTACTTTTCTTTTCGAATCAATTAGAAATCCCAACACAATATACAGTAACCACTTAAATTTCGCACACATTCTCATCCCTCATTGACAGAAATGGTAAGACATGGTTGTCATCCAATATGTACTGGACAGGAGTCCGCACAAGACTGTAGATTTAGGCACCGGATCCAAACCGTGTCTTCATCTGATGGTGATGCTCCTTTCGGTCGATGATGATGATAGTTGTAAAAGTTGATGGGGGCGCCTATAAAACTCTCTCAACCTCTTCACATTGGGCAAAAACTAATAATTAAAATAATATTAAAGAAATCATTTTTATATTCATCTGAACTCATTTTCAAAGAATTTAAAGTCAGAAAATTGAATACTCTTTTCCTGTATCACTCAACCTTACAAGTTTACAAAGATGATATCCTTAACAAAACCGTACCATTCAAAAACACAGCAAATCTCAGGCAAAAATACATGTTACCAATTCCGATTTGTAAAAAAACTTTGGGTAAACAAAACTACAAATACTTAGGAACAAATTTCTTTAATACATTGCCAGAAAATATATGATCACTTAATGATAGATTCAAAGAATTCAAAACACAATTTAAAAAATATATACTGAAAACCTAAACAAAAAAAAAAACAAAAACAAAAAAAATTAAAAATAAAATAAATCTAGGAAACTAAACAAATACCTCATCCCATACACACAAGCAATTGTTTATTATGGGAGAACATTGAAAAATAATAAATAATAATCATATCATAATATCTTTATCTTATTACTACTGAAATGTAAATGTATATCACACATTGTAAAAATTTTTCTTGAATAAATATAATATTTAAAAAAAAAAGGTTTATGAACTTTATTGCTGTCTGCCTCCCTTACCCGGTGCTTGAAGCTGTTGTCGCTTCTGGCGTTTTGCGGTCGCCTAACAGGGCCGGCTTATCTTGAGGAGGTAAACACCAGAAGATTTGGAGCAGAAGACTAGGCAAGGCGAGGCAGGTGAAGGGCAGGAGTCACTTGTAGAAAGGTAATAAAACGCTTGTTTGTTTGTAAAGGATTTATTGTAAATGATGTCGCTGCTTATATCTTATTCGGTTGACGCTCATGCGACATGTAACTGCCGACCGAAAAGGGATTTTACATGAGAGTACATAAGCCACCGAATAATGCTGCTTATTCATTTTCGCGGTGGGCTTGCCGAAGGTGGACGCTTAAATTTGAGATTTGCAAAATATTTTGCAAGCTCGTCTGTATTATATTTACATAGTTTAATGACATTATAGTTAATACAATTTGTATCTTGACAACTAGATTATTAATTTGTCAAGATACGACAAAAAATAAAAAATGTTTGTGTATACAAATTGTAAATTTGATCTTGAGCCATCAAATGTTGGCTTGTCAACAGGTGCTTAAAGTTTAGTTACATATATAATTTTATAAGATATAATTTACATCTTATATCTACAGAATCAACAATTTTTCATACATATTGTAACGTAGATTGTCACCGCATATATTAATCTTACCATATTCCTTATATTCCTTAACAGGTAAAATTTTGGCACTCTGAAACAGCAACAGTGTATTATATCTCGTTTTGTACAACTTGGACTCGTTTCAGGTTGGTTACAGAAGTATTTCCTCATATTGTTAATCCATATCTAATAATAGATCCTGACATTGAAATTAAAATTATTTTAAGTGTTTCAATTGATAGAAAAAAACGTAATGTGTACATTCTGCCAGCAATTGATCTTTACCTTTTTTTATTTATTTTTAACCCATTTGAAAATACCATTAAATCATAAACCGGACGTCATAGTGTTAACTGAAGTATTCACTAGCTACTTCGTAACATCTTGTGCTATTAATAGAAATAGTGGTATTGTTGTATTTGTTAAATCTTAAATGCTATTCAAACATCGCAGTGGAAGAAGTACCTATGCAGCGAGTTAATTGCTTAGATATTAATCTAAATGTAAATAAAATTTGTTTTAATATTATCGCAATTTACCGAACACATGGATCAAATGAAAATACATTTATGTATGAATTAAGAAGCATCATCATATATAAAAAAACGGAACATAACAATAATCGGCGAGTTCAACATATGTAGATGTAATTATTATTTTTTTTTGGTAAACTAACGTTTAAGACAAGATTTTTTATGCATAGCACAAAGGGTAACAATTATTTTACAAGCAATAATTATTCGCCTGAAACACTCATCCACATTGAAAAATCTCCTGATAAAAGATACATGACGCCAACGGGACTCGAACCCGTGTCCCTTCGATTTCCGGTCGACAGCTCTGACCACTGAGCTATGGCGGCTTATCTCTTACCCGCGAAATGATTCAATATATACTAGTGTTTCATTCAACAATTACTGCTTGTTACATTTTTTCACCTGAAAACAACCAACTTTATTTTATATGAGAAAGGCATTGTAAGTGCTAACTCTCTCACTAGATGGCGTCGAGACAAATTGTCTACATTTTTAGGTGAAATACTTGAACTTGTCAAATATTAATTATTATTTTTTTTTGGTAAACTAACGTTTAAGACAAGATTTTTTATGCATAGCACAAAGGGTAACAATTATTTTACAAGCAATAATTATTCGCCTGAAACACTCATCCACATTGAAAAATCTCCTGATAAAAGATACATGAAACGTTAGTTTACCAAAAAAAAATAATAATTAATATTTGACAAGTTCAAGTATTTCACCTAAAAATGTAGACAATTTGTCTCGACGCCATCTAGTGAGAGAGTTAGCACTTACAATGCCTTTCTCATATAAAATAAAGTTGGTTGTTTTCAGGTGAAAAAATGTAACAAGCAGTAATTGTTGAATGAAACACTAGTATATATTGAATCATTTCGCGGGTAAGAGATAAGCCGCCATAGCTCAGTGGTCAGAGCTGTCGACCGGAAATCGAAGGGACACGGGTTCGAGTCCCGTTGGCGTCATGTATCTTTTATCAGGAGATTTTTCAATGTGGATGAGTGTTTCAGGCGAATAATTATTGCTTGTAAAATAATATGTAGATGTTTCTAACGAAAATAGTAACAAAATAAAAACTGAATTTATCAATCGTATGTCGGAAATGTCTTTTATATTATATATAAAAAAATTACTAGAGAAATTACGGGTCAACGTCCATCTTGTATCGATCACATATGGAGTAACACTAAAGATACCGACAAATTACAAACGATAATATTAAAAAAATAATATTACTGACCATCACACTTCCATGTATATAAACTTAATATTAATAATCATATTAATTCAGAGTGCAACACTTTTACAAAAAAGTCACTAAACCATCACAAATAAATCCTAAAAATAAGTACAGAAACATGGCGTCCTGTATTAGAATCAACATGTGCTGAAACATGGCATTATATTACAGCATCAACAGATGTTAAAACTATAAAAATTAAAGCAAAATTAAAAAAAAATAAAACCATTGATTTCACATGGCTTAGTCGTGTCTATTAGAAAAAAAAGAAGAGTTATTTTTTTTTTATAGTGAATACCTCACAAGAGTCCCAACTGCTCCCGTCTGGAGCCAGTGAGACTATGGCATCCCCAATTGGGGGATGTTGTGAGGCTGTAGGTGAGTGGGGAAGGGAAATAGGAAGGTGGGGAAGTACCTGGCTATTCAGATCTAGTCACTAAACACGGCTAAAGCTATTATGGAAAACAACAAATGAAATAAATAGTAGAAAATCAATCAAAATCAAATTAAAAAAATTAATATCGGAAAAAATTCTATTGATGGAACCAACAGATTCTATTGACGGCCGGCATAGTCCAGTGGTAACGCATTGGACTGCCATTCCGAAGGTCGCGGGTTCGAACCCGGCGTGCGCAAATAAATTTTATTTGATTAATTTGTGTTATTTCACAATTAATTAATTAAAATAATATATAGTATATTTGCGGCACGTTCCAGAGTGGAAGATACTACCAGTATCGCCCTGGTGTAAGACCACCATTCAGAATTGAAACGTTGCTCCAAATGGCTTTAGCCGTGTTTAGTGACTAGATCTGAATAGCCAGGTACTTCCCCACCTTCCTCTTTCCCTTCCCCACTTACCTTCAGCCGCACAACATCCCCCAATTGGGGATGCCATAGTCTCACTGGCTCCAGACGGGAGCAGTTGGGACTCTTGTGAGGTATTCACTATAAAAAAAAAAAAAAAAAAAAAAAAAAAAAACAAAATGTGCTAATGCCTTCAATAACTATTTCGCTAACGTAGGTCGAAATTTAGCTACACGGATTGATGAAAATTATAAAATAGATAATTTCGCTTTGGACTGTCTTAAACAAAATGTTCTGTCAGTTTTTCAACCGGTAATAACAGATGACATTAAAAATATTTTTAGTGAATTAAAAGGTGGATCTGCACCAGAGTTTGATGGAGTCAGTAGAAATATTGAAAAGTTACAATGAATAATTAAGCTTTCCAATTACACACATTAGAAATATTAGTTTGAACAGTGGAATATTCCGCTCCGTTTATAAATAACTCACAAGTGTGGATGAAACTTTAGAATTTGGAATTCCCCAAGGGACTGTTATTGGACCAATTTTATATATAATTTACGTTAACCATATGTTTAAATTACCACTTAATGGTAAACTTATATCCTTTATTGACGACACTGCAATAATTATCGAAAAAAGACATGGAACGAAATTACCAATGCAGCCAATCAAGACATGAACGTTGTAAAAATTGGTTCAATGTTCAATGGCAATTTATTATCAGTGAACACAGAAAAAACCTATTGTGTTACTTTCACTCTACAAGAGGATGTGCCAAATAACCTAATAAACATAACAATTCATTCTAAAAATTGTGTAAATGACGGTACATGTAATACGGACTGCGCAAAACTAAATCATTAATCTAATATAAAATACTATAGAATCTTAGTAGATAAAAACGTTAAATGGAAAGACCATATAAACCTCACTGTTGAAAGAATAATAAGATTTATCTATATTTTCTATAATATACGAAACATTTTAAATATAAAAATTATCAAAATTGTCTATTATGCATTAATCCAGTCCTTATTGCAGTATGGGATTATTGGGTGGGGAGGGGCTTTTAAGGCTTCCTTACAGCCCATAATTACAATTCAAAGAATAATTATAAAAATCATTCGTAGGAAACCATATGACTTCCCTTATTTAGAGATATTTCGGGAATTTAATTAACCATCTATCACAGAATTGTATAAGAGAATCGCCTTATATCAAATTTCTAAACAATATTTTACGCGTAAAATTCATCCCTCAGATAGCATAAGCAATAGATTTATAACTAATGGCTTAATAGCCATACCTATGCTTAGAACGACCACGGCTCAGCACCACTATATGTATTTAGGTGTGAGATGGTACAATATATTTTTGTCCAAAAATAAAATTTAATCACTGTCACCAAAACTTTGAACTATGAACAAGTCAAAAAATTAATTAAGTTCCTAAAATTGGATAAAGATATATTTTACCCTTAACTTTCTCTCGCTTACTTAATCTGTAATCTTGAGTTGATTTGTTTTCTCACAAAAACGGCGTTATATAAATTAGCCAAATATTAAGATATATTATTTTAATATTCTTTAAACCACTATTATTCTAATTTGTGTACCTGATATATTCAACCCTTAATTTCCTTACACTTACTTAATCTGTAAAAAGATATATTATTTTAATTGTCTTTAAAAAATACTTTTCTAATTTGTGTACCTATGTTAATATTATGTTTGTATTCAAACTTTCTGGAGCTCAACTTATGGAGTACTAGAATAATAACTTAAAATATATATATAATAATTTAAAAGGAAAACACTTTGTTCAAAGTCACTTTATTGATATTTTTAAAGTCTACCGGTTTCGGTACCTCCGTACCATCATCAGGACTGTTATAAAAATACTAACAAATACAGAATAATACACATATATATAAGCAAATACTTAAGAGAGAAAGAGATAGAAAAAAAGAGAGAGACAGTGTCAGTTGCGGGAGGGAAGTGGGGGTGGGGAATTAGGGATAACAGGAAACATATTTATTATAGGGCTGAATGTTAAATTTAATTGATTATTGATGATTTCAGCCTTTGAATTGACTGATTTTTTTAATTTCCAACGCTTCCAAATTGTTAAGTCGTAAACCTATCTCATTTTTGTGCAGGACTTTAATACCCGTGTCACAGTTAAAAGTGTGATCTTTATTAATTAGATGTTCTGCAAATTCTGAAAATCCCGAACTGGTTAGACATCTTAGGTGTTCTTTTATTCTAGTTTCTACACTGCGTGATGTTTGCACTATGTAGAATGCTGGGCAATCATTACAGCTAATTTTATATACGCCCGAGTGGCTAAGAACATCTTCTTTATCTTTGGCATTAACTAAAAATTTTCCTAGATTATTATTAGTGTAATACGCTGGTTTAATTTCTGGTGGGAATTTAATTGTACATGTAGAGGAAAGGTTATTAATATACAAAATTCTTCTCCAACGCTGGTTGGAGTTTTTATTGTTGAGAGTTAGTGGAATATTGTAGACGTATTTATTTATGGCAATACATCTTTTTTTTTGCAAGGATTCTATCAATAAGGCCTATTTCATATCCATTATTAAGTGCTATTAGTTTAATTGTACTTAACTCATTAGCGTAATTAACATTTGTTAACCACTGGAGCGACAGAGAGAATAATGAAAAATAGCTTCAATTGCTCGCCACCTTTGAAAGTTAATTTGGAAAAATTTCCGACCACATTAAAAAAATCATTACTCCATATTTGTATATGTAAACATATAAAAAAAATATACTGCTATGTAGTCAATGAACTCACCTATATTTTATTAATTATTTTGTATTTGTATAATTGATAGAAAAATTATAAAAAAATCGTAAACTTTGTAAATGCGCGAATTTTGTGCGTGAGTATATTTGAAATTGCCGCCAGTGGATATTTTGAATATTCACATTGAATATTTTCTACGTTTTATGTTCTCTATGACCTGTTCTACAACCACAGATCCAAATATATACTAGAAAATCATTTTTTTATATGCTGACATCAAGATAAAAATAATGCGTGAAAATTATTTTGTGTTATTTGGTACGTGAACCTGTTAAATTTGAATGAACTAAATTATGATATTTTATACATTTACCACAAAGAAGTGGTACTACATTAGGAAGATACATTAACTGTTTACAATTACCAATAAGAATAACTACCCTGCTTGCTTTATTTAAATCATTTGATCGTTTTATACAGATAGCCTATTTCACGATGTCAAAATCAGAGTGCTGCTTTTTAAATAATTGTGACTTTGAACTGGAGATTTTTATCCATGTTTTTGTGTTTCGTGATAGAACAAGAAACAAAGATTAAAAAAAAGCCCATATCATAGCAATAAGCTTTGCCAATCTTTCAGGATATACTTTGTAATTTGATAAAATCCTGTGGAATTCTGCCATTTTGTTTGGGAAAATACGAGATGACAGCTAGTTTAAGGTCGATACACACCGGATAAATTATAATTGCTAAAATGATGGTGATGATTAAACCTTATATATCAAACCTGTTGTATCAGCGTCGATCGGCAAATAAAATCTTAGTGATATTTTTTTATCTAAAAGTTGGAAATCTAAAGAAAAATAGTGGAGAGGAAAATAATTGAGGGAACAAATAATTGATTTATTTATTTATTTACGCCCTAATGGGCTTTTACATTCATTAAATTAAAATTACAGTTGTATAATTACAATGGTAGAGCAGCATATTTATTTAAAAATTGTTAACACACTTCGTCATAATAAAAATTTATTCAATTTATGTTGGTTTTTCTCAGTAAATCAATACATAGTTTCATTTTGCCTCGCTCTAGAGTGATACTCTTAGTATCGCTCTGGTGAGAGACCACCATTCAGATTTAAACATTGCTTGAAATGTCTTAGTTTTGTTAAGTGACTAGATCTAAAAAAGCCTCTTTACAGAAAAATTAACAAAATATATAATTAAGACATAAAAATAAAACTAGTGTGATTTGAGATTTTCATGGCCAAAGTATTAACATGATTTGTTTTTGGGGTGTTATGCCGTGTCGCGCTACCTCCTTCTATAACTAACGCTGCCCAAAACGTTACAGATACAAAAGGTACAGCGAGACGGCATAACACCTCAAAAACAAATCATGTTGATAAAACAAGTTATTTAATGTGTACAATAGCAGGAAAGAATGAGAATACCTATGCATTTTTTAATATGTATATTTTAATGATCAGAATTGAAATATACATATTAAATGTCCACCAAACCTTATCAGATAGAACTCGTACCTTTGGGTCCTTTGTCGTTATAACATTTTTATGAGATGTAAAAAGAAATGACTTGGTCCTGTCATCCAGTCCATCGTTATTGATGTCCAAAGAAAGTTCATTAAATTTATAAATTATAATTTCACAACTAAAAACAAGAAAAGAAAAATAAAATAAAAAAACCCTCAGTTATTCAATATGGAGAGTGGGGTGGTGTGATATGGGACCATACAATCATTGCATAATCCCACATCACACACGTCACATTTTTTTGTAGTTCGTTTGGTAATTTTTTTAATTGAACACCACACACAATTCAACGTTCGCCCGCTATGGACCGAGAAGTGGTTGCCTTCCAGGACAGTACGCAGAATCTTTCCTTGAGCTATTTGGCCAATGATCACAGTCGGAGTCGGGTTAATTTCCCTGTGACAGAACAGCTGAAGGAGATTCCTCGCAACCTCACTCCTAAATGTTCGATACAAAATGCATTTATTTTCCTTGCGGAGCTTTGAACTGTACAATATATACGCATTCTGCACCGAAACACTTAGTAGTCTCCTGAAAAGCTTCTTGTACCAGACCAGGTTTCGCTGTCGTTCAACGGGGTAGCCTGCCAAAAGCTGATCCTTTCTGTCAACTCCCCCCATTACCTTGTTATAGTCTAGTACAATTTGGGGTTTGTATTTCCAAGCCCCAAACTTTTCAACTGCCCCGATTTCTGCTTTATGGTAGGTGGACAACATACTTACCAAGCTTTTGTCCAACCAAACCATAACATTGAGGTCCCCGCAGTTCGAGTATACGAGCTCACCTTCCCTCAGTTTTGATTTGAGATTGGACTTAAATATACTGGGCACAAATTCTCGGTTCAACCGCAATGTGCCCATGCAATCCATCCCACTTCTTTTGAGGCATCGCGCTAATAATGGACTATTGTAAAAATTGTCCATTATTAGCGTGTACCCTTTGTTAAACAGAGGGCTGGCCAAATCGTATACTATCTTTGCAGTGGCCCCAACTGGGCAGATATTGTGAGCACCAGAAAAGTTGGCCTGTGTCATGTCTTCCGTTATGTCGTCTTCCGTCATGTCTTCCTGGTCTGGATGTGTCGATTCAGTCTGACTGGAAATGGTCTTCCCCGTATAAATTTGGAATTTCCAAAGATAGCCAGACTTGGACTCACAAAGCTCGTAAGACTTTATACCCGAGCCTGCCGCTTTGATCATCTGGACGAATCCCAAACGGCCTTTATAGCGGAGTAAGGATTCATCTAGAGAGATGTCTTGCTCGGGCAGGTATAAACTCTCAAACTTATGGGAGAGGTGGTCCAAGACGGGCTGAATCTTTTGTAACCTTCGCACAGATAACGGTACATCAGAAGAAAGAGTTTCATTGTTGGTGAAGTGAAGGAATTTTTTTATTAGAAGAAAACGATTATAGCCCATGGTTTTGCTGAAATAAGGCATGGCGGTGACGTCAATTGAAAAGAAGAAGTCTTTTTCAACGGGAAGGGGACAAATACCTTGATGCATTAGAAGTGCCAAGAATACGTACATTTCCTCTTTATTCGTGGGAGCCCATCTATTGATACGCGCATAGCGCTTGAATTGGGTTAGCGCAATGTGTTGTTCTGCATACCTGTTAGTCTCTCTTACGATCAGTTCAACGAAATCGGCATCGAAGATTTTAAGAAAGGCATCCACAGGTTTGCCCATTTCGTCGGTATTGAAAGTTGGTCCCGGCGTACCTGTGAATATCTCCCTTATCCCATTAAAATGTGAGATATCGCTGGACCAATCGAAAGAGTAACTATCAGATGGCAGAATCGAACGCATTGCCTCTCTATCTACCTGGTCTTGTCTTAGGTCTGCGGCCATACCGGGGTTAAGTGCATTGTTCATACGATGATAAGGTTTTGGTGGCATGCATAAGTTATCCTCGTCGACGTCGCTCCCTTCGTCCAGATCCGTTTCTAAAACAACAGAAAACACAAATTAAGTTAACATTTCTACTTACTTCATTACACTAGTACTTACTCCCTTTGGTACAACGCTTTAAGATAATGAACTCTTGGCTCGATCAAGTTAATCAAATACTTGAGGCGCGCAATGTCAGAATAACACAACGGCAGGTATAAATGAGTTTGAATGAAGAAAAGAGTGTGTGTGCCAAGACCGAGTTGTATGGCGGTCCATCCTCTGCCTACCCGTGTAGCGAAATGGCGTTGTTAGTTAGTTTTATAACTTACGGTCTTCAAATGCCGACTGATCATGATGAAGAGATGCAGCTTCAAATTCACCCGCTCTGTCCATGCCTGGGTCTGAAATGTATATAACACAAATTGATTTAATGTGTCTTTATTTCAATTACGGAACGACTCTGATATGACGTTTTAAAACAATAATCTCACTGTTTCTAAACACAGACACTTCCTGGCAGAACGGCACGTCCACCCACAGCTCTCTATGGTAGCCATGCTCCAGAGAGTGATCGCCCCACTAGCGTTCCCCATTCCACGATTTTCAAGCAATGTTCAATTCTGAATAGTGGGCTCTCACCAGCGCGATACTGAGAGTATCGCTCTAGAGCGAGGCACAATAAAACTATGTATTGATTTACTTAAATTATGAGAAAAACCAATATAAATTGAATATTTGAGGCGGGCTATGTCAGAATAGCACAAGGGGAGGAACGGATGAGTTTGAATGAAGAAGAGAGTGTGTGTGCCAAAACCAAGTTGTATGGCGGTCCATCCTCTGCCTACCCGTGTAGAGAAATGGCGTGAAGGTTAGTTAGTTAGTTAGTTTTATAACTTACGGTTTTCAAGTGCCGACTCATCATAATAGAGAGCTGCAGCTTGAACGTCACCAGTCCCCGTTCCATCCATGCCTGGCTCTGAAATGTACAAAACATAAATTGATTTAATATGTCTATATTTCAATTACGGAACGCCTCTGGTAAGATGTATTAAAAAAAACTCACCGTTTCCAAACGCAGACACTTCCTGGCAGAACGGCACTTCCACCCACAGCTCTCTATGGTAGCCATGCTCCAGAGAGAGATCGCCCCACTGGCGTTCCCCATCCCGCGATGTCCCAGGTAACGGCTCTGGAGAAGTCCCCCGCGTTGGCACAGCGGGAGCCGTTGCTTGGGTCGTCGTTGTGCCAGCTTGCTCGTTGGATAACCACGGTGGGGGAATAGGCGATGGCAGCGTTGAAGGCGTGCCCTGTGAAAAGGGACACGCTACTCTCTCCGGAGATGGAATTCTGAAAACATATACATAAATCATATGAATCGTTGTCATTCACACGTGAAACAGTAAATAAAAAACAATAAGAATTGGAATAGCGCTGATTTTACTGCATGTGCATAATGCAGAGAGCGCTGATCCAACCAACTCTCACGGTGGCGGAAAGCTCTCAGGGAAAAAAAAATAATATTGTGTAATGCATCTAAAGACGATAACTTACTTTCTTTTAGCTTTTCTTGCAGGCGCGGTGGGGAGCAAAATCCGCGCCGCCTGCTTCTTAAATTTACGGTTTTCCAGCTCCAGTTGGAAAGAAGCAGGCAGGGCCCTAACGTCCTTTAGGGCCCTGACGCGATCTTCCCGCACCATAACCAGAGCAGGGTCACTGTTAAAATAAATTAAAATATATGATGAGCTCTACCCCTTATCCACAGCAAAAAAAACCTTATTTAAAAACATTAAAAAATACTAACACTCCAGACCGAGCTGCCAGAGCTGCTCCACGTTGACTTCCACGTCCAGCTCGTACAGCCCCCCTCCCTCTGCCTCTTCCTCTGCCTTTTCCTCTACCTCTCTGCATCGGTACACTTCTAATTAAAAATATTTCATGTAGATTTTATATTTTGAATCAAATCATAGATTTTTATATATCTTATCATATAAAAAATAGATATTTATACATGGATTGTGGAACACTTTCTTGTGGATTATTGGCTCTGTAGAAATTTGAAATAAGTAAATAAATTAATTAATTACAAAACGAAACGAAATAATCCCATATTCATTGTGTGATGGTAACTTTACATCAAATTTCATCTAATATTTTTCCGATTTTTTCGACATTTCTACTGAGTTATAAAATTACAAATATCTGGAGAAAAAATGACCACACCTAAATAAAATTTATAATTATCTCTTGGTAATGAATCATTCTAATAGAAAAACACTATTTCAAATACACAAGTGGAGTAATTAGGAATTGAATTGCAAATTAATAACTTAAAAAACCTAACCCCACCAGAAATTATAGTTTCGTATCGAAAATATGCTAAAAAAAACCCGTTTTTTTAATCAAAGGAGTTGAAAACACATTAATAATTGAATCACGATTACACTAATATATATTATGGTGTTAAAACGCAAAAAACACAATTACTTACGGCATTTTAAAAGATGTGTAAATATAACCAATCACTCAAAACTCGAAAGTAAAATTTTTGGAAACAACTGTCAGTTAAAACCGCCAAATATTTATTCCAGAAGCATCTATTGATAATCAGTGTTGCCATAGAAGAAGCCAATTTTACCAGCTTTACAACGGAATAAATTACTGGCCAGGGACTGGTTTAAATAATATTATATTTAATTTTTACGAGTGGTACGTAATAAACGTCGAATAATTCGACATGCTCAATATTAGAAGAAAAAAAAACGTCGAATTATTCGACATGTTCGCTCGAGTGGATATAGGAGTAGAGACTAAACGGTGGATCATAGAATGGAATGCCGAATGTTTGTGGGAAATAGGGTGGTTGGACGTTTTATGGATTATGGTGTCTGTGAAGGTAGGTTTTCTAAAAATATTAAAATGGATTTTATTATCAATAATCGATAATGTGAGATCTAGAAAGTTGAGTGTCGAATTAATACCTACTTCTAGTGTGAATTGGATCGGTTTATGTAAGGAGTTGAGGAGTAATTGGAAGGAATTTAGCTGACGCTCTGTACCCGCCCAAATACATTTGATATCGTCTACATAGCGTCTCCATAGTAAATTTTTTAACAAAGGTGTTAAAAAATATTATACTATGGGGACTTTAAAAATATCAATAAAGTGACTTTAAACAAAGTGTTTTCCTTTTAAATTATTTAAAATGTCAAGTCACAATGTGTTTGCTTCTTTGGAAAAAAAAATATATATATATTTATATGTCTGTTTATTGTAATAATTTGTAGTGTTAAATAATTTATCTAAAATAAATAAATAAAAGAAATGTACAGTCAGGACATAAAAAACGGCTTCCCTACACTATGCGTCAGCATGTGTCTAGTGAAATAGTCCTTACAGGAAAATATTGATTTGCAGTCGGGACATGAAAACGGCTTCTATCCACTATGATTCAGCATATGTTTTTCTCCACTGTGAATCAGCATGTGCCTCTTCAAAGAAAACTTTTGATTGAATGAAGAACGGCAGTCAGAACATGAAAAAGGTTTTTCTCCTGTGAATCAACATGTGTTTAGTCAAATTTCCCTTTTGAGAAAATAATTTCTTGCAGTCAGAACATGAAAATGGTTTTTCTCCACTGTGAATCAACATATGTGTCGACAAATTTTCCTTACGAAAAAATAATTTCTTGCAGTCGGGACATGAAAACGGCTTCTCTCCACCATGAGTCAGCATGTGTGTCATCAAATGGTTCTTTCGAGAAAATAATTTTTTGCAGTCATAACATGAAAAAGGCTTTTCTCCACTGTGAGTCATCATATGTTCCTTCAACTGTCCCTTCTGAGAACATGAATATGTACACTCGATACAACCAAAAGGTTTTTCTCTACTGTGAGTTAGCATGTGCCTTTTCAAAATTCGCTTAATAGAACATGAATATGTACAGTCAACGCAAGCAAAAGGTTTTTCTCCACTGTGAGTCATCATATGTCTCTTCAACTGTCCCTTCCCAATACATGAATATTTACAATCGATACAAGCAAAAGGTTTTTCTCCACTGTGAGTCAGCATGTGCCTCTTCAAAAGTTGTTTTCCAGAACATGAATATGTACAGTCAACGCAAGCAAAAGGTTTTTCTCCACTGTGAGTCAGCATGTGCGTCTTCAAATTTCCCTTTCGAGAACATGAATATGTACATTCAACGCAATCAAAAGGTTTTTCTCCACTGTGAGCCAGCATGTGCCTCTTCAAATCTTGCTTTCGAGAACATGAATATGTACATTCAACGCAAGAAAAAGGTTTTTCTCCACTGTGAATCAACATGTGGTCAGTCAAAATTTGCTTGAGAGAAAATGATTTCTTGCAGTCAGAACATGAAAAAGGTTTTTCTCCACTGTGAGTTGTTAGCATGTGCCTTTTCAACTTTTGCTTTAGAGAAAATGAATATGTACAGTCAACGCAAGCAAAAGGTTTTTCTCCACTGTGAGTTAGCATGTGCGTCTTCAAACTATCCTTTCGAGAACATGAATATGTACATTCAACGCAAGCAAAAGGTTTTTCTCCACTGTGAGTCAGCATGTGCGACTTCAAACTTTGCTTTCTTAAACTTGAATATGTACAGTAAACGCAAGCAAAAGGTTTTTCTCCACTGTGAGTTAGCATGTGCGTCTTCAAACTATCCTTTCGAGAACATGAATATGTACATTCAACGCAAGCAAAAGGTTTTTCTCCACTGTGAGTCAGCATGTGCGACTTCAAACTTTGCTTTCTTAAACTTGAATATGTACAGTAAACGCAAGCAAAAGGTTTTTCTCCACTGTGAGTTAGCATGTGCGTCTTCAAACTATCCTTTCGAGAACATGAATATGTACATTCAACGCAAGCAAAAGGTTTTTGTCCACTGTGAGTAAGCATGTGCTTTTTCAAACCTCGCTTTACAAAAGATGAATATGTACAGTAAACGCAATCAAAAGGTTTTTCTCCACTGTGAGTCAACATATGTTTTGTCAAATTTTCCTTTTGTAAAAATGATTTCTTGCAGTCGGAACATGAAAATGGTTTTTCTCCAGTATGGGTACGCAAGTGCCATTCTGCCACTGACTTACGTGAGCAAGAGTAGTTACAATAGCTACAAGAGAATCGTTCTATCCCGGGATGACTCTTCAGGTTTGGTACTAAGTCTAAAAAAGATTCCGGACAAAGTTTTACAAATGTTAAAAAAATTAAATCATAGCAGAAGACATTAAATGAAGGACACAAATTGTGAATTTACAAAGATTCGTTTGAAAGTCGAATTACCTGATATTCGGGAAATTATTTCGGAGTGCTCTAAGCATTCCTTTTTAACATCCGGCAGATCTATGTCTATTTCCGTATAAGAAGTTCCCCCTTCATCCTGTCCTGTTTCTTCCTTCATGGGAACAGTCTCCAAATCAGTGCTACCTGTAATAACAAACGATATATAAGGATTATGGAAAGTTAACAAAGGGTAAATATTTTTAATAAAAAGGAGTCCTGATGCCCGTTTCTGGTATCGATGTATTCACCGACGAAAAAACCTTTGATTCTCGAACAGATTTACAAACAAGCTCACGGTGTTATGGTGAATGGAATATCTACTTAATCGAACTAAAACATTAACTGATGAATGACAAGAGGTCGTGTCGTTTATATGCATCTGTCCGCATCCAAGAACATCGGGACCATTTGAACAGTACTCTTGGCAAACTGCACACTGCTTTAACAACGCCAATTCCCAAAATCATAAACGTAAAACAATTTGAAGGTTGTAGATCAATAAATTGCTTACCAAAATACGAACAGTTGCTAGAATCCCTTGTTAAATGTGAGACCGTTATTTTGAGCTAAATAATTATAATAAAGTTCAAAAATATATATTTATATGGTAAATATTAATTTCGAAAAAAAGAGAAATTGTGGAGATTTTCGACTTCCGCAAACAAATTTGTTGAGAACCCAAAACCTTCTCTATTTTAAAGGTTCAAGATATTCAAGGCACTTCCGACGGATGTTAAAGAAGCTAAAAGCCTTGCAGCTTTTCTTGGATTATGCCTTAATGCTTTAAACAATAAGTTTTACATGAAGTGTTAAGTGTGCCTAAACGCCATAGAAGTAAATTGTACCAACAAGTTATTCTCAATGGTTTATAAAAGATATAAAACGGATTTCTTATAACTCAATAAAAAACATTAAAAAAAAACATTTTTATATTCGGGAGGTGGATAACTATATAAGTACACAGAATTTCTATTTCACCTGCGCCTTCCTGGGACCCTGACTGCGCCTTTATGGAAACACTCTCTGGGTTGGGAAGATCCATGGCACTGTTGTGATAGCGCCCTGTTATGTGATGGTAATTGGTCAAATCTCACAGAATGAACCTGAAACAGAAAATTGAGTCAACAGAACCTATTTTCGTGGAGTTTATTTTTGTCTACTACTTTTGATAACGAGATGAGAATTTTAATGGGTCTAGAGTTGATCATGTCCGCTTTAAAACGAGTTTTGCGTATCGGTATAACAAGTCCAGATTCAGTTCTTCATGAAATTTTATTCAAATTAGACCTTATTACAGAGAAAGCAATTGGCAGACCCAGGGAAGGAATTGTAAGTATGAAAAATGGTTGAAGTGAATTTAACTTATTATATATGTAAACTCCTCGCCGAAAATAGTAACTACGACGCCGAAAAACTAAGGTCACAACAAAAAATAAGAAGCTTTTATCAAAACGTACGTGGGATGCGTACAAAACTTCATCGTAAACACAATACAGATTATAGATACGGAAGAATAACATTTCAATACAAAGACGTAAAATACACAGATATAACACAGTCAACAAATTCATGGGCATACAACATACTAAAACAGTCTCATCTATACAATTACATGCATACAATTAGATATAGAAGAGACAAGATAAGTAAATGTTTGTTGGCCGTATATATGCGTAATTTTGGAATGGACATGGCCTCATTTTTGACCAAAAATTGTGTTGATTGTGTAATCTACTTATTCTTTTTATATGGAATCCGACAAAACGTTTATATTAACAGATTATATATTAACTAATTCGTGTAATAATTTTTTATCTCTGCTTTGTGCAAAATACTTTGCCTACCGAAAGCTTAGTCGTAGTTTTGGAATGTTAGAATGTAACCTATACTTGTCTTGCACGAGTTTCCCCAAGACGTTATTCCGTATCTTCATAAGTGATAATGAGATCAATCATTTCTCGTATGGCGGTTATGTCACATCTCGATACACCTACATAATTATTGTCTGTACAGCAACTAACCAGTAACCACTAGCGACTTCAGTTAGATAACAATATCGAAGAAATGTGCACGTTTTGACAAAAGATTATCACTCCATGGTTCGCACACACTCTTTGTTATCGCGTCAGGGTCTCCATTTCAGGTATGCATTAAGTTGATGTGTGTGGGAGTCAATACAAAATGGGGAGTAATAATAATGACGCGTCTGTTAAGGAGCTCGTTCATATATTGACTGAGGTTGCTAGTGGTCACTGGGTATGCGAGATGTGACGTAGTCGCCACACTCGCTTAGTCAAGATTAATATTATTAGCAAATGTATTCCCTAATTTAGTGTACCTATTGGGTTAGTGGAGGCGAGATAAAACTCTAATAAAAGCGGTCTGTTAAAACGGTTTGAACAAATTACAACACTTTCAACTCTAAAATTAGCGGCAGGCACCAGATTTTACTTTTCTAGACGATACTTCTCGAGGGATAATTGAAATAAACCCCACAGAAGAATAAATTTTCTAGGCCTCCTAGTGCAAAGACGACTGTATTTACCTCCATTACCCTGGCCGCGTGCCGAATATTGGTTTTATACGACTTCATCACTTATTTCGTTAAGATTCTGGCTTTCTTTAAGGGTATTTTCTCGTCTGAAGCGAAGTCACGATAGACACCACTGAAGAGTTAGTTATTAATGTTTGCTGTAGTCAACATTGAAATTGAAAACATTAAGCAATATTAACTGCGTAATTTACTAGGGTAGTGCGTAATTTATCAGCTTTAAAACTAACCAATAACTATGAACAACTTAACTATGACAGGAATAATTGATCATGTCTATTCATATTATTGATCCATATCTCAAATGGAATCTTCATACTCAAATAATTGCAAACAAAATAAGAAAAACCATGCACTTCTTCAGAATCATACGAAACTTTCTCGGCTTACAACACCTGAAAATGATTTATTTTGCAGTCTGCCAATCTATTATTGAGTATGGTATGATAGCATGGGGAGGCAGCACTTCATCTGCACTAGACCCAATCTATTATTGAGTATGGTATCATAGCATGGGGAGGCGGCACTTCATCTGCACTAGACCCAATCTATTATTGAGTATGGTATCATAGCATGGGGAGGCGGCACTTCATCAGCACTAGACCCAATCTATTATTGAGTATGGTATCATAGTATGGGAAGGCGGCACTTCATCAGCACTAGACCCAATCATAAAGGCTCAGAAAACATTTTTAAAAATAATTCTAAGGCTACCTATAATAACAGACTTGAATCTAATTTTTAATATAATGAAGGTGTTTGATGTTCGGCAGCTATATGCAAAAACTATCCAAACTCATCTATACTCAAATATACATAATTCCTACGAAAAAAGTTCAAATACACTATGTACTCTAAGCAACAACAAATACTTACTACAAATACCGATAACACATACTATGTTTGGTCAACGAAACATTAAATACTTTGCGACAAGACTCTTCCAGACAGCATAAAACAATGTGATTCACAAAAAAATTTCAAAGATAATGTAAAAACTTGGATCAAAAATAAGAATAGGACCTTCACCGGTGCATTCACCCAAATTCGCAGTTATTGAAGTCACCACATTATTGAGCGAATACATCTTAATACAAGTATAGGTATGTTCAAAGGTATTAGGAACTAACACAAAAAATTCTGCCTCAACACAGGCTAGCCTAGTGAGGCGGTATTTGAGAAACCTCAACTAACTGCACTTTTATTTTCTTGTTAATTTTATAACCAAAAATAAAAGTTACAAATCAATGTACACCATAATATGTATTTATAGTTGTAATGTGAATACTTTCCTTAATAAAGATATTATTATTATTATTGATTTAACTGGTTGAAATAGTGTAATCGATATTATGCAGAATCAAAGGAAACAGGATGACAAGTTTCGAAAAAGCTTGAAATTTATTTAATAAAATTAAACAACAAAATTTTTGTTTCAAAAACACGAGTTTTTAATAATTTTTAGAACCGACAGGTTTCGCTTTACTCAAGCATCTTCAGGGTACAAATTATTATTAAACAAGAAGTACAGAGTGTGAGCTTATATAAAATAATTTTTCAGAGGGAGACAACAAAATATTTTTTGTATATGGACAGCGACAGAGCGTCAACTGAATTCCTTCCTCAATCTTATTAACTCTTATCATAATCAAATTAAATTCACATTAGAGATAGGCAATAATTCAACCTTAAATTTTTTAGACCTTACCTTATCGATCGTCAATAACAAAATTGAATTTAACATATTTCGTAAACCCTCCTGTACTGATATTGTAATCCACAGTACATCGAATCATCAATTTACACCTAAGCACTCCGCATTCCATTCAATGGTCCATCGTTCGGTCACAATTCCAATGTCAGATAATAATTTTGCTTTCTACAATAATTTGAAAAATATTTATTCATGCAAGTACTTACTGACCGTAATGTTCCACCCCAAGTTTTTATTTCCGGAACAAGTGTGAATAATGATATTCACCTGGATTAAATTTTCGACAAATCGAGCTTCATTATGTGGATTATTTTTTTGACAGCTAGGTCATAGATATTTGTAAAAAACGATGGTTAGTCTATGACATTCGCCTTACGGTAGGTACTGGAGCAACGAATAATATAATATTTTTAAATTCATTTATGTTTGAAAGACGCCAACTGATTTAATTTATAATTCATTTTAGTGGTTCTCAATAGTACAACAAAACTAAAAAATCCGTATGTGTGAGTTTTCTCTATCTAAGAAAGGTAACCAATTATTGTGGAATGTCCCAGCAGCACTAGTCCAAATGCTAAAGCTTCTTACGGCTTATTATGAAGTGTCCTAGCAGCACTCGTCAATGCGCTAGCTATTTTTTATGGATAACAGCAAATTTTGATTAAATGGGCAGGGCTTCTTCAAGATCATTTTTCTAAAAAATGCATTAAGGCAAGGAGGTAAAAGGTCTCCCACCCTATATAATTTGTACTTATAAAGGAACTCCTACGAGAACTCGACGACTCTCGAAATGTTTGCTGTCACATCACTAAAGTTAAGGAGGTCAAACAAAAAATGAGTGTGAACAGCCGTTTATGGGGCATATTTGCACATCTCCCGTCTCCAGAGGGCCATCAGAGGGGACTCCATCCAGGAAACCATGGCAGTGATGATTTTGTTACTTGATTGGCGTAGTCTGCGCCATAAGCTTCCCATGTGATGGCGAAGAAGCTTTCTGAAAGAGTGTACTCGTCCCTCCAGAAACATTTCCGTGGCGCTGCAGTATCTCGGTAGGCGCAATAGTTGGCGATATGCATTATTGTAAGCAACTTTTAGCTTATGCCATTGGGATGAAGTGTAATCCACCCACAGTTCTGACGTGTACAGCGAAGTGCAATATGCATTGAAAAGTATATTTTTCACGTTTGTACTGCAAAAATTAAAACGCCTTGACAGCATACCTGCTCTAACGGATTTCGCTCTTCTTTGCCTTTCCATATCCTCGATGTCTTTCAGGTCGTCTGTGATAATATGTCCCAGGTATTTGACGCTACGACTAACATCCATTTTTTTCCATCTAGCCATACTGAAGGTGTAAGCATGTTTTCGTTTTTGCATTTGAAAACCATAACTATTGATTTGCACGTGATAAATATACAAGGTTAAGATTATTTGCAAAATCTTCACATCTTTGCTTAGATTCAGAAAGCAGGTATAGATTGGCGTTTTCCTTTGTTAAGAATAGCTTATGGTTTCTTTTAAGGAATATATTGCCATATATGTTGACAGTGCAGATTTAAATCCGCACTGGTTATCCTCTGTCTTTAGATGGTCTGTTACGACCGTCGATAAATTTTTTTCAAATATTCTTGCCAGGGCGGTCGAGAGTGAAATCGGTCGGTAGTTATTGAAAACGGATGGATCAAGTTTTGTTGATTTAATAATTGGTATTATTACCGTTTTCGTCATTTCGTTCGGGATGAACCTAAATCTTTTCATTAGGTATGGAAAAAATAACAGATTATTGCCATCTATTATAAACGGATACACAGGTTTCTTATCTTCGATTTCTACGGCCCAGGGCTTTACGGCTTATTCTTACAGCTTATTTATATTATAAACGGGTCTTGAAAAGCTCGATATATCCCTAAGTATTTACCTACGTGACTTGAATTCACAGAACGACCAAATTGAACACGTGCGCCCGCATATGTATCCGTTATTTTACACGCAGATGTAGTTGGCAGTTCGGATTATTAGACCTTAAATATTTAGTGTATAGAATGGCCGGCAACCGCCATGAAAAAATTAGAAAGCAAACCTAGAACTACACCACAGGCGTGCGTCGCCGGATCGCACGGCTGAAGAACTGATTCCGCAACCAACAGTCACCCTCTCGCCTCAGGAGCAGGAGGTTCCTCGCCCGCCAACTCTTGCTCTCCCCCCTTCGATGGGTCTCCAAGGCTCTTCCGCCCAGGAAGCTGCCCTCTCAGGAGTTACCATCTCGCCTACGCTGAGAAACCTCCTGCCCTCCCCCTTGAAGCGGTCGCCGAGGCTCTTCCGCTCAGGAAGCTACCCTCTCAGAAGTTGCTGCCTGCCGACTCCGCCCTTTGGAGCCTTGGCCCAGGCTGAACTAATTCCGCCCTTCGGAACCAGCCCAAGTTGCCTTTTGTGTTATCAGTGATATGTGCGAACGTGAAGGATCCAGCATCATCGTAAAGGGAAGTGCCTGAACAATTTTTGTATGTTAAGACATTGAATGAAAAATAATTTAGGATATAATAGTATTTGTAATTAAGTAACTTTTTTTTCTCGTTCCTCCTTTTCTTTTACATGCATAGTATTAATATTAAACTCCCTTGAGTAGAGTAATAACAAGCTTTTGCCCATTGAATGCGATTGTAGTTGTTTTTCCATAACATAAACGCGATCAAAGGCCTTACGTCAGACGAGAAAACACTCATAAATGGAAGTTATTTTTTATTATTAATAACTGCTGAAATGAATCGATAGTGAAATCGATTGGCAGCTTTGAAACATTGAAAAAAAATGTTATTTGTAGATCCAGTACCTACCGTAAGAAGAAAGTCGTAAACTAACCATCTGTTTTTTCGAAAATCTATGGCCTAGCTGCCAAAAAAGAATTTAGATAAAGAACCTGGTTTTGTTGGAAATTTAATCAAGATTAATATCTTAGGTGTTCACACGTGTTCCTGAAATAAAAACTTGCCGTGTAACATTGCGGTCAGTAAGTACCTTCTATAAATCAATATTTTTCACTACTTCTTAGTCACGTCTCCATATTGTTTATTTATAATCTAACTTTCAATGAAGCGTGCTTTCGTCTCTTTGAAACATGTCGTCCCGTTTCTTTTTAATCTACATAATATTTATTTATTTATTTATTTATTTATTTATTTATTTATTAACGGACATCGTCCAAATTACAAAATAATAACACGAAAACAATAAAATGAAAAAATACAGGATTAGACAAAGGTACATGAAAGCAAAGACATAAGGCAGATATAATATAAGAAAATAAAGTGACAAGTCGAATCAAGTCAAGACTACGCCGTGGGTCAGGACCACGGGACACTTATAATATTCCGTCACTTGTTTAGCGACCGGCAAAAATCATTCAGACTTATTCCAAAGAAGTTAAGGTTTTGACTTGAGTTGACCAGTCTACACATTCTGGACAATGGTGAATAATATCCAAAATTTGTCGAATGATGGTTGAGGAAGAGCAGTTCATTATTTCTGAGTCTGTGCGAGGGGATATTGAAGGGAATGAGTTGCAGTAGAGTAGGTGAATCAATAATACCATTTATAATTTTGAAGAAGCAAATGAGGTCATTTCTTTCCCGACGGACTTCCAAAGGAGAGAGGTTTAGAGTTAGTTCAATTTCATCATATGAGTATTTGCCTTTTTCTAATCCTAGCCTCCTAGCAATCCCTCTTAAGAACCGATGTTGAACAGATTCAATGCGTCGAATGTGGACAGCATAAAAAGGAGACCAGATTACACAAGCATATTCAAGATGGGGGCGAACCAAAGAGCAGTAAAGAGTTCTAAGGGTATTTACGTTTTTGAAGTCCGAAGTGATTCTAGTGATGAAACCAAGTAGTTTGAGGGATTTATTAACGATTGCATTTATGTGATCCCGAAAAGAAAGCTTGCTATCAAGAGAGACACCAAGGTCTTTAATAGATGTAACAGTTGCTAAGGAAATATTATTAAGTTTGTATTCGAAGACAATCGGTTTTTTTGATCTATAGAAGGACATAATTTTGCATTTATCGACATTTAGTTTTAAACAATTAATTTTACACCAATCATAGAAAGAGTCGATATCCGATTGGAAAAGAAGGCAGTCATTGTGATATTTTATTATTTTTAGAATCTTATTGTCGTCCGCAAAAAGCCAAAAGCTTGTATGAGAGAAAATACTTATAATGTCGTTTATAAATAAGTTAAAAAGAAGCGGCGCTAGATGTGCTCCTTGAGGTACGCCGGACGTTACTTCAATAATACTAGACACAAGGTTGTTTAATTTAACTCGTTGTTTTCTATTGCTTAAGTAAGAATTAAAGAAGGATAGCAAGGGGTTTCTAATACCGATAGCATATAGTTTGGCCATAAGGATTGAGTGGTTTACTTTGTCAAAAGCTTTAGAAAAGTCGGTATATAGAACATCTATTTGTGGGTTATCTTCTAGGCCATTGACGATGGAATTGGTAAAGGATAGTAAATTAGTAGTAGTAGATTTAGCAGATCTAAATCCATGCTGTTCCTCGATCAGTACGTTTTTAAAGATAGGTGTGATTTTCTTCGTGATTATTGACTCAAATATTTTAGGAATATGGGATAATATCGATATGGGTCTATAGTTTTCTACGTTCGACTTATTGCCGGATTTGAAAATAGGTCTGATATAAGAAACTTTCCAGGAGTCCGGAAAAGTGGCAGATGATATTGACAAGTTATATAACAAACAAATCGGCTTAGATATAGTAAATTTACATTCCTTCAGTAATATTTCTGGAATATCATCAGGACCAGTGTTTGTTTTGCTGGGGAGATTTTTTAAGGAGTTAAAGACATCTATGAGTGTGATTTGGCAATTATTTAAATCAATAGTATTAGTATAGTTGAGTGGAGGGATGGTGCACGAGGTATCAGAGTAGACGGAGGAGAAGTGTTCAGCGAAAAGGTTAGCAATGTCGAGACCGTTGGTAGCATGTTTTTCATTAAAGAACATACTTGGAGGGAGATCATTATCATCAGTACGTTTTTGTTTAACAAATTTCCAGAATTGTTTAGGGTTAAGCTCTAATTGTGTCTCGGTGAGTTCGATGTAGGATTTGTAGCACCTAACAGATTCGATTTTGGATTGTTCTCTTAGCTGAGAAAATTTTTGATAATATGCTAAGTTGTTCGTACATTTGAATAATTTGTGTATTTTCTTTTTCTCGATTATCAACTTCTTTAGTTTCATGCTGAACCAAATGGGAAACTTAGGATGGGAATAAGTTCCCTTAGGTACAAATAAGTCTATGGCATGAGTTATACATTCGTTGAATTTAAATGTAGCATCGTTAATATTGATGTTCGATTCAAGAAATGTCCAGTCAGTTTGGGCGAGATATCTGTTCATGCTAGTATAGTCACCTTTGTTAAATTTGTAGTGGTATGTAACCGTTGATTTTAAGGTAACATTTTTGAAAGGATTAGTGAAGTTGATATCGAGTGGTGGGTGATATTTATCTATTGGTAGTAATGAGTCAGAAGCTTCACTAACACAAACGCTAGGCATGTTAGTAAAGATCAGGTCAAGACAGTAACCTTGACAGTTATGGATCGAGTTTAGTTGGAACATGTTCAAGTAGGCAAATAGATTCATTATTATGGAAGCTTGAAGAGAAATATTACTAGGAGTTTTCACACCATGATTGTCATTAAGCCATATTACCTTCGGTAGATTGTAATCACCGCAAATAATTAATGAATCGGCATTTATGGAAATACGTTCAACAGCTTCAGTATGTGACTTGTAGATATCTGTTGAAGAGGATGGGGGAATGTAGACACAACCAATGACAAGTTTCTTGGAGCCAAGAAGAACACAAACAAATAGTTCTTCAGATACAACATTACGAGAATCAAGAATGTGGCAAGAGTATTTTTTTTTAACACATATCATGACCCCGCCACCTCTAGACTTGTTTGAAGAAGAAGAGCGGTCACAGCGAAAAATATTATAACTATGCAGTCCAAGTTCGGTTGAAGCAATATTGTCTGATAACCATGTTTCAGTGAAAAATAAGAAATCATAAGGACTTATGTTTACGGAACATCTGAAGGCATTTAGTTTAGTATTGAGACCGCGAATATTTTGATAATAGGAATAAAAAATTGTATTACTGGGATGACTATTCCGGTTCAGCCTAAAAAATTTACACGAGATAGTTCCCGTCTCTCAGCGGCTTGGCGGGCTGGACAATCAGGGGAGCCAGTGTTGTGTGTGGCCGGTTTCCTGAAGAACTTGCAGGTGGCGCATGATGGTGGCTTGTCGGGCGTCGGGCAAGTATCACGATTGTGTCCAGGTTTTCCACAGTGGGAACAGGTTGGCGTGTCTGCGCTACACTTTGTCGCAGTATGTCCATAGAGTTGGCAATGTCCACATTTAAGATTGTCGATCCAGTCCCTTACAGAATGTACCTGCCAGTCCATAGCTAGTTTGGAGAAGCGAATGAGGGAGTGGCGAACAGAGGGAGGAACTCGAAAGACGTGGATACACCGTCCAGTGCGAGGTCCAACTTTATGTGAGAACTGCAACTTATCTTTTAAATCATTTAGTTGTAGACCAGTTTCTTCATGAGTTTGTTGATGTATAGCCAAGGTGATGTTCTCGAGGGGTACAATTTGAGGTAAGCCGTGGATAGCTATCCGAGGAAGTTTATGGGAAGCAACGGCCGCTTTCAGACCGGCGTTGGATAGGGTCGGTGCATTGGCCAGTTTAATGGCCTCGGCATCAGTACTGGGATGCACGACTACACCTCCATTCCTAATTTCTCGTACTCCCGTGATTGTAATTCCCAATGATGATGGGTTAGTGGACGTCTTCAGTGTTTCAAGGGTATTATTAGAGGTAAGTTCCGTGTCGTCTTTAGGGTAGATAAGTACTGCGGGTCTTGCAGGGAGAATAGGTAGATTATTTCTGGTGTTAGGAGGATAATTTTTAGGGTAGGTTTGGTTGGAGACAATCGAGCTCCACGTGCTGTTGGGATTATCGGGCGATTGGTTTGATGATAGATGTTTGTATGTCATAATTTTGCCTTCGAGGATGCCTAGTTTGATACCCATTTGACCGATATTTCCTAACAGATCTGTGAAATTAGGGGTAAGCTTGGAAATCTGATCCTTTGTGAATTTATTAGAAGAATCCAGTATTATTATGTTTAAATTATTTAATACAGAAGTTGCCTTCGCCAGGAATTGCTGCGCAGTATTTTCTTGGTCCATTGTATATTCAGAGTTGACTGTGGTTATTAGTAAGTTATTATTTGGATAACTGATGTTTGGCCTTGTCGTAGTGATCTATCTGACCCAAAAACAGTATCTATGAGTTTTTCAATATAGATGTTATGACGATGTTAGAACTTGACGTATTGAACAATCTGAACCAAAAACGGTATCTATGAATTGTTTTCTATGGAAATCTTTAACTTTATCCAATTGTCTATGGTAAACTTCTTGGTTCAATGACTTGTCACTTTGCTTTTAAAAGATTGATTTTATCACTAGTATTAGACTTTTCGTATGCTATAACACTATTCACCACTGGTTTAATCACTGTTTAATATGTGGGACAAATAATCATAGGATTTGGTGACTTTTTCGATATATATTTTAAGAATAAACGCGGAGCGAACCGTGGAGTGTATACCGTTTTATTGTTGCGATGGCTGCGATATGGCTCTAACTGCTTCACCACGCTAGTAAATCACGCAGTTCGTATAGTTTAAGCACTTCATGTTGTTCCAAAGCAAACTAAGTGACCGATGAGCTATAATTTGGACTTCCGCAAACTTTTTACAGCCTTTCGTGGTTCTAGCTCAACTAACCCAATAAGTACAGTAAGTTAGAGAATCCATTTGCTAACTTCAGCCCTGGCTATCCGATGGATGTTTGAACTGTCATCGTGACGTCTACCTAACTTTATATTTGTATTTCGTAGATATTCCTTGAAATAATGCAAAATAAAATGATAAACAGTAGATTTACGAATCAAATATACGATAATACGGGTGGTTAGAGTCAGAAATCGTTACTTAAATAAGAATAAGGAATCCTTCAACTTATTAGGAATTTTTTCTGCAGAAAACTCAATCCTCGATAATCGGGGTGCTATTCCGCCGTCGCACTATGGAGCCGCCCACCTAGAAAGTTGGCATCAAACCAGTGGTTACAATTACATCTAATGTCTATCGATTCTTAGTTCCGTGCGGTCAAGTTATGAAAAATTAAGAAAAAAAAAAATCGAAAAAAAAATGTCTCACTTTTTTTTATCTTGTAAATTTTATGGGAATGAAGTACCTATCTATCCTTTTTACCTTAGAATATTTTGTTGGTAGCGATTAAGCTTGGCACTTAAAATAATGTCTTGGGAAATTTCTGTTTGTGCTTACCAGAGCACGTAGATACTTAATGTGACGTCTAAACTACAATCATTTACTCAGAACTTCATAGATCTGACATGCTACATATATATTTTATCGTTTTTTTATGTTCTGTACGCTTAGACGATATATCAAATAGCAGCATAAGTCGAATTCACTTGCATTGCTAACGTTGGCTAAACCTTATAAAATAACCATTTATTAGTCCCCGAGCAACTCCGGGAGTTCGTTGCACAATGAACACGATACTCGATTGCAATTAATAGTCCGTAAAATATCTTCATTTAGATATAGTTTGTTTATTTGCGATTTCTATTTTAGATTTGATTCAATAATAACACCCACATATTTAATGTTTTCGAGCGAGGATAGAGATGTACTAACAAATAAAACACTCAATTCACACAAGTCAGTTCTGTTTCAGGTTCATTTTGTGGGCTTCGACAAGTAACCATAACAGAGCAAGGCGCTAGCACGACAGTGCCATGGATCTTCCCAACCCAGAGAGTGTTTCAATCAAGACGGAATCAGGTTCCCTGGAAGAAGAAGCAGGTGAAATGCTGCATACTGTTATAGTTATTTACCTCCCGGATGTAAATCAGGAAGGTTTTCATTTTGCCGAAAGTACTCCTACAGGCAGTTAGTATACCTATTGCATATGTTATTTTAAAATGTTTGAGGTTGCCAAATTAATCCGAGTATGTAACGCAGCCAGGACAAATGCATATTAACGAAGTGATCTCTTGTTGATTATTTAAATTCCGTTAAATATTACCCTCGCAGGAAAACGACAACCGTTACAAGCTTTTTAACTCCAATGCTCGCTAAAAGTTTCGATTCCTAAAGGTAATTTATGACGAAAATAATTCATTCGTCTTACTTACGATATGCTTTTGATTTGTAAAACACCAATAAAATGTATTTTATTTATTGTAATGAAACACTGTTTGATCAAAGATGGAGAATAGACTAAGATTTATTTCATATAAGTTTACATATTAAATACATAGATGGCAGCACTAGTATTATATTGTTGTTATCATTTTAACACCCCCACTATAACTAACAATATAAATACAATTAAATTAAACAATTTGCACACCTAGTTTATCCAAAAATTTGTAATGTTTTGTGGAACCCAAACTTTTCGTGAACAAATCAGCAGGCATTTCAGCTGTTGGCAAATACTTAACATTTACAATATTATTTGCTACACATTCTCTACAAAAATGATATTTAATATCAATATGTTTGGTGCGCTTATGAAAAACTGGATTTGCTGTTAACTTTTGCGCACTCTGATTGTCATTGAAAATATCAATAGTATACATTTTTTGAGTTATTTCATATTGTAAATTTCTCAAATAAATTGCTTCTTTGCAGGCTTCGGTGATGGCCATATATTCAGCCTCACTACTAGATAGTGCAACAGTATTCTGTTTTTTTGTTTCCCAAGATATAACACAACCAGATAAAGTAAAACAAATTCCAGTGTATGACCTCCTATCTATAATGTTTCCGCCCCAATCAGCATCTACAAACCCTTTTAATATTGAGCTTCCACTAGCGGAATACTTTAAACCATAATCTTTAGTACATTTTAGGTATCTCAATAACCTTTTTACATAAGAACAATGTTCTTTGGAATAACAATTATTAAATTGGCTTAAAAAACCAACCGTATATGCAATGTCCGGTCTGGTTAGAACCGCTAAATACATAAGACATCCAATTATTTGTTGATATGGAAAATTACCAACACAATGTTCATTTTTTGACACATTTAACTTTGTTTCCATTGGAGTCTGTGCAGGTTTACTTTGGCTCATATTAAACTTATGCAACAGCTGATCAATATAATCTTTCTGACTTAATATTATTGTTTGCTTAGATTTGTTAACAGTTATGTTAACACCCAGACATTTCTTTATTTCTCCTAAATCTTTTATTTTGAAATGACTTGTTAAGACATCCTTTAAATGCTTAGTTTCATTAGTATCATTTGAAAAAACAAAAAAATCATCTACAAACAATGCGACAATAGTTTTAAACTGATCTTTCATTTTTGTATACATACATGGTTCTATTTTAGATCTAATATAACCTATGCTTAACAAACATACATCTACTTTTTTATACCAAGCTCTTGAGGATTGTTTAAGCCCGTAAATGGCCTTTTTTAATTTAAGTACTTGACCATTTTGTGTTTTTTCAGAAAAACCTTTTGGTATTTGCATGTAAACAGTTTCCTCAAGTGTACCATTCAAGAAAGCCGTTGTTACATCAAGATGTGTTGTTTTCAAATTTAGTTGTACTGACAATGCAAAAAGTAATCTTAATGTAGTATGTCTCACTACAGGAGAAAATGTTTCTGTAAAGTCCACACCTTCAACTTGTGAAAAACCTTTTGCCACTAAACGTGCACGAAAGCGGACTTTATTTTCACTATCATACTTTTTACGAAGCACCCACTTGCACTGTACAACTCTTCCATCTTTTGGAGCATCACTTAACTCCCACGCATCATTGTCTTTGAAACACTGCAACTCTTCTGTTATAGCCAACTCCCACTGTTCTTTTTCTGGTCCATTTAAAGCGTCATGCAACGACAAACCAGCCGCATTATCATATGTTTCACTGTCAACGCACAGATTTGATAACCCATACCTCTCTGGAATCTTCCTCTCCCGGTTAGGTCGGCACTGCGGGCTTTCTTTCTCACTGTCTGCATCTTCATAATCACTGGGAACATATGTTTCATTTATTTATTGTTTTTGTGTTTAATTCGTAGAACTCCATTTAATTTTTTTATAAATTTAATTTAGATTAAATTTGATAATATTATTATTAAGTTCTGCAAGTGTTTTAGTTTTTTATTATTGTGACAGCTGTTTCGGCTTACAAGGCCATTTTCAAACTGTGGTTAGTTTTTATAGATAATGGTTTTTATAGATAATGTTTCATCATTATCTATAAAACTGTCCATGAAACTTGAGTGTTCTTGACTAGGCACAGGTTCAATTTCACATTGTTCTGTATCATCAAGTTCCTTACTATCCCCCACTGAATCAACATTCTGACCACATTGTTCTGTATCATCAAGTTCCTTACTATCCCCCACTGAATCAATATTCTGACCTTGCACTTCCATTAAATTTTCAGATTTTGATTCCTTCTCAATGATGATCACATCTCTACTAGTCGTTACATTCCTTGTTTCTGGATTGAAGACCCTATATCCTTTTATATTATCTGGATATCCTATGAGAATACATTTGGTTGTTTTCTTATCCCACTTCTTTCGCTTTTCTTTAGCTACATGGACCATCACAGTGCTACCGAAAACTCTGATATGACTTATATCCGGTTTGGAGCCAGTCCACAACTCATATGGAGTTTTATTTTCCAATGCCGCTGCCACAATCCGATTCTGCAGGTACACTGCCGTATTGGTGGCCTCACCCCAGAACTCTTTGCCTAAGTTTGCATAAAAAAGTAGACATCTTGCTTTTTCAACTATTGTGCGATTAAATCGTTCACACAATCCATTCTGTTGTGGGGTGTAAGGGTTGCTTTTCTGATGAATCACACCGGCACTATTCAGGAAATCATCAAATTCTTTATTGCAATACTCCAGTCCGTTGTCACTCCTTAATACTTTGATTGTTTTTTTTGTTTGATTTTCCACCTGAGCTTTAAAAATCTTGAAATACTTCAAAGCCTGATTTTTGTGTTTTAAGAAATAAACAAATGTCATCCTACTATGATCATCAACAAATAACAAGAAGTATCTCGAGCCGCCCATAGACACATTCTCCATAGGCCCACATATGTCTGTGTGCACAATATCTAGGAGATTACTGCTTCGTTGGCCACTGCTCTTAAAAGGTAACCGGCATTGTTTGCCTTCACAACATGTTGTGCATGAAGATTTGCTTATGTCAACTTTTTTATCAAGTGACATACCATGCACAGCTTTTTCCATCTGATTCAAATAATCTTTGTTTATGTGTCCTAACCTTCGATGCCAAGTCATTCCTGACACAACTGATGCTGCTAAACAGTCTTGTTTTAGCAAATTCACTTTATATACTCCATTGACCAACACTGCCGTAGCAACCAACTCGTTATTTTTATTATAAACTGAACAACCATTTCCAGTGAAAGATACACGGTTGCCTTTCATAATCAGTTGGCTAACAGATAATAAATTCGTTGTTAGACTTGGTACACAATATACGTTTTTCACCATGATGTCATACTCATGATTATCTGTTTTAGTCATGATTTTTACATCGCCAGAACACAATACTGACACCTTTTCACTGTTTGCGACAACAATTATTTTTTCTTGTTCATACTGCGCATTTATAATCCAACTTTCATTTGCTATCAGATGTACACTCGCGCCCGAGTCGATATACCAATCGTATTTGTTAAAATTTCCACTCAGGAACACTGCGCTAAACGTATTAGACTGCATTCGATCCTTATTTATCTGATTTGACAAGTTATTTTCTGTATTTGTACACTGGTTCTTGCAATGCCCGATTTGTTTACATCTGTAGCACTTTATATGCTTGTTGACGTTTGACTTTGACAAGCCAGTGCTGCCATTGCTGCCAACATAACTTTTGCTGGCCATAGACATATTCGTATTATTTTTTCCTTTGTACTTTGAAGTTGAACGAATTGCTAAAGCTCCGCTAACTTCACTCCCGTCATGACTTGCTGAATCCATATCTAATAATTTTGTTTTTATGGAGTCTGTCGTTATAGGAATTCCTGAATGTTCTAATGCCATAACCATCGGCGAGAAACGATCTGGCAAACCAGCGAGTAGCAATGATGCTGTCCATGTGTCATTAATTTCGAATCCCGTTCCCGAAAGCTTCTGTGCTGTATCGATAATCTGCGTCACATAAGACGTCATCGAACTGCAATTCTCTCGGCGAATCGAAATTAAATTTCTCAGCAAACTTATTCTCCGTGAAAATCCGTTGTCGTCGAATAATTTTTTTAATTTATCCCATAACTCTTTACTGGATGTAGCATCTTTTACGTGAACATATAAAGACGAGTCGATTGTCATAATCAATTTTGCTTTGGTTTTTGCATCATCTGCAGGTTTTATTTCAATCCCGACTTCTGGCTGCACACAATGCTTCATGCCTTCGAGGATTAAAAAATTCTGTGCCGCAAAACACCATATGTCGTAATTATCACGTCCCGTTAGCTTGGGTACGTTGACAAGATAGTTCGCCGACATTTTTAAACTGCGATATACTAAAGTTGTACACTTTTATTATAACAATCCGTCACGACACCGTTCAATCGCGTTTTGTAATCGTGTTTTTTATACTGGTCAAAAAAAAAAACAACAAAATCGCGAAGATTTATAAGCGAACGGCCCATAACCTGTAATGAAACACTGTTTGATCAAAGATGGAGAATAGACTAAGATTTATTTCATATAAGTTTACATATTAAATACATAGATGGCAGCACTAGTATTATATTGTTGTTATCATTTTAACATTTATTTTTTCTGTGCTTTTGGACACGTTGTCATTTACACGAGAACAATCAAAAACTCAGTTAATATACGAATAGGAATAACAAATACAATAATCTACTCAGACATAGGATGTATGTACTCGATTTAGGAGATAATAATTATTTCATTGACTATAAAATTTATGAGCGCATATTTGAAGGTGTCAACAAATATATATCCCAGAAGCGGGCATCTGGGGTATGTTAACTTTCCATAAATCGAATATATTGCTTTTTACTGTTACAGGTAGAATTAATGTGGAGAGTGTTCCCATTAAGTCAGAGCCAGAACCCCAAGAAGATGTAGATGGGATTTCTTATACGGATATGGACATAAACCTGCCAGATGTTAAAGAAGAATGCTTAGTGCACTATGAAAGAATTACCCGGACAGCAGGTAAAATTAACTTTTTTTTTTAAATTCACGATTGTAACATTTAAATAGTATGTATATTAGCCAAATGTAACATTAAAGAGCAATTTAAAATTATCATACAATATTTAAAATGATGACAAACAAAACCACGTTGTGCGCAAAATGTAACAAACCAAATAACAAACAAAAGCTATTTGCTAATAAGTGTAAGAATAAAAGGATGATTATCTCAAATAAAAGATTCATATTATAGAAATTTTATTTATTGTATAAAAATATAGCATGAGACTCAATCATTTAATAAAATATAAATAAACCCAGGGTGTGACTAACTTCGAAAAAGCGTTAGTAGGTCATTATTCTCATTATTCATTAGTTGCCGTTAACATGGCAAATAATGAATAGCGAGAAAAACATTTTTTTGCTCCAATTGTACCCGTTCATGTTTTTGGAGCTTGCTTTTGAAGAGACACATTTTGACTCACAGTGGTGAAAAAGCTTTTTCTTGTTACGACTGTACATATTGATGTTCTCAAAAGAGAGATTTGAGGAAACAAACGCTGAATCACAATGGAGAAAAGCTTATCTTATGTTCCGACTGCAAAAAAACATTTTCTCAAAGGGACAATTGATGAACCACATGCTGACTCATGACTCATTAGTTGAGAAAATTCTTTTGCTTGTTGCGACTGCAGATATTTATGGTCTCGAAAGGGAAAGTTTAAAAGGCACGTGCTGACTCACAGAAGTTGAGCTGCAATATGTCGCGCAAGCAATAAATCGACTATAAGAATGACATTGGTCACAAATTAATATGGGTTAGGTAAGGTAAGTATAGGTTAGGTTAGGTTAGGTCAGGTTAGGTTAGGTTAGGTTAGGTTGTATGGATTTGTAGTATCTGCCGTGGGTACCTTGCTTGTTACACACAAGGTTTCTCCTAATTCTTTTTTATAAATATTCCTTATCCTTCACAAAGATTTTCCTTAATTTTCATCTATTTCATTAATTTCTTTAATTCTTTTGTTGTTGTTCTTTTTCTTGTTTTTTCCGTTTCCATATGTCAGTTCTATTCTCTTCATTGATTCCAAGGTTTTCTAATTTGTAATTTAATTTAAATCTGTCTACATCGAAAATTGAGCATTTTTCTAAAATATGGGTGCTGTCCTGAATTGAAGTTTTGTCACACGGGCATTTGTCATCGTCTATTATTTTGAAGCGTTTCAGGTACTCTTTGAAGCAACCATGTCCTGTCAGCATCTGTGTTGCATGGAAGCTATTTTCAGCGTGTTTTCTCTTTTGAATTGCTGCGTAAATATCTGGGAAGTATTTCTTTGTTATTCTGCCCGTGCTTTCTTCCATATATCTGATATTCCATTTTTCTTCCGTCTCTTTCTTTAATATTATTTTAGTGAAGCTTGGAGGTAAAAAACTTGTAGTCTGGACACTTTTTCAATAATCTTCCCTTCTTCGCTGCCGCATCTGCTTTTTCATTTCCCTCTAAGCCTTTGTGGGCTCTAACCCATTGAAATTTTACCCGGTTGTTGTTTTCACGGCATGTTTCTAATATTCCCAAGCACTCTCTTGCTATATCGTTCGTAGTTCTCTCGTCCCTTAATGTTTCTAGTGATGATTTGCTGTCTGAGTTTATAGTTATATCTTTATCTATTATTCCCTTTATTTGAACCCATTCTATGGCTTTTTGAATTGCTAACATTTCTGCTTGGTAAACAGTGCAATAGTCTTCTAATTTAAATGATTTTGACACCCATTCTTTCCCAGTTACTTTTATTACTACTCCTGCGCCCACTTTACCGTCCTGTTTGCTTCCGTCTGTATAAATTTGTATGGGATCCTCGTTAATTTTATTTCCATTTTCTAACTCGATTTTTACATTTTCTTTCACTATTTTCCCTGGATGTGGTAGTTCATTTATACAGCATGTGGTCATTATTTCCCTGTCAGCTGGTAAAAAGTGAGCGGGTATTCCTCTTCTGTTTATTCTGTAGATATTTTTCATTTCGGCTATTTTTAGATCTATTGGTGGTGTTCCTGCTAAGGCTAAAGCTGAGGTGGTGGAGATTGTTCTATACCCCTTACAAATTCTTATTGCGTATTGACGTTGAATACTTGCTAGTTTTTTCCTATTTTTTGCTCTTTTACACGTATCTCCCCAGACCCCTGATCCCTACGTAAATATCGGCACGATTGCCCCGTCGTATATTGTCTTTTCAATTTCTGGTGATAATCCCCACGTCGGTTTTGCCGCTCTGCATAAGGCTTTAAAGATGGTCGAGGTTTTACCGCAAATATAGTCTATGTGTTTGTCCCATCTAAGCTTGTTATCGATTACCATACCCAAAATTTTTATTTCCTTTACTGGATTTATCTCCTTTCCGTTCATGTTAACGTTACATTAATGCAAGTGAAGACAGCAATATTTCGTGCTTTGATTTGGTTGAAACTCTTGATATATCTGACTGTAATGTAACCATAGACGATATTATATCTAAGCTGAAGAGTCTTGATTCCCGAAAATCCGCAGGACCTGATAATGTTTCGCCCAGGTTTTTAGTAAATTGTATGCATACATTGTCATATCCTATTCATAAGTTATTTACAAAGTCACTCTCATCAGGTGTATTCCCGGACCTTTGGAAGTTTAGTCTTTTAACGCCCATTTTCAAAAAAGGTAATAAGAGCGAAGTAACAAATTATAGGCCAATATGTATAATGTCTACTTTACCCAAACTTTTTGAAAGCCTAGTACTAGATAAGTTGATATCCCGAATCAATCGAACCATCTCTCCCCTTCAACATGGATTCATTAAAGGTAGATCTACTCTTACCAATTTGATATTGTACACGAATGATATTGTTAATGCCCTTAATGCATCACATCAAACTGATTCCATATATACTGACTTCAGTAAGGCATTTGATAAAGTAAACCACAAAATATTATTACGTAAACTAAAATTGTTGGGAATAAGAGGGAGTATGTTGGAATGGTTTAAGAGTTATCTATTAGGAAGGTACTTAGCAGTCAAGATAGATTCGTTTACTTCTTATACATTTGCTGCCTCGAGCGGAGTACCACAGGGATCTCACTTGGGCCCAATATTATTTTGTTTGTTTATCAATGATATTGTTAATATTTTTACTAATGTTAAAGTCCTGTTATTTGCCGACGATCTGAAGATATACAGAATAATCAAAGACGATGACGATCGCGCAATTTTGCAGTTGAACCTTAATAAACTATGTGCGTGGTGTTCTGTCAATGATTTGCAACTAAATTTAGGTAAATGCCAGATTATCAGTTTTTACAAAGGCAAAAATCCACTTAATTTTTCCTATTTTATGAATGGTGCTAATCTTCTTCGTGTATCACAGATTCGTGATCTTGGTGTTATATTCCACGAGAGTCTACAGTTTAACGAACACATCGATGAAATAACAAGCGATGCGATGAGAATACTAGGTTTTATTTTGAGAATGGGAGCAAATTTTAAAAGTATGTCAACATTAAAACATCTGTATTGCTCGTTAGAACGAAGCAAATTAGAATACAATTCCACCGTATGGTCACCGTAATACAAGGTCCATTCTCAATCATTAGAAAAGGTACAAAATAAATTCCTTCGGTACATTAATTTTAAAATGAAAATTCCAATCGAATTTATAAATTACAATAACTTGCTTGCTGAAACTAAACTTCTTAAATTATCTGATAGAAGAGTGTTAATTGATTTGCTATTTTTATTCAAAATTATTAAATCTTTAATTGACAGCCCTAATTTGTTGGAACTTATTTGCATTAATGTTCCTGCTAGGCAAACTCGCAGTAAAGATACTTTTAAATTTAACAAGAACCTCAACACTAATTATTCTATTTTTTCACCAATTCCTAGAATTCACAACCTTGCGAATAAATACTGTGAACTTATAGATATATTTGGTTTTGACAATTTTGTGAGCTTTAAAAGGCAACTTATTTCGATTCTATCGGCTAATAATTAACTTTTATAGCTTTAATAATTTTATTACATCTTCTCCCATTCGAAACCTTTCAAGTAAATTATATCCATATTTGTTTGTTTTTTATTTGCTCTACTATACACTTATAATTGTATGCTTATACCTACTAACTACTTTTTATACATAACACTATGTTCCATCTCAGATCTTATTATTTCTTATTCATGTCGATATTGCTAAATTCTATTAGTTTTTGCTTTTTACAGGTGCAACTCTTATTTTGTTATTTTTTTTTTAAATCTCTGTTATAATGTTCTTTACCTCACGAGTAAGTTACACTCTAATTTATATTGGTTTATCGATTTGTTAAACACACAATTAATACTGGGTTTAAACACACCCACTTACTTACTTTTTATGTTGAACTTTCTTTTACTTACTATTTCATGCTTGGGTATATTTTATATTGAATTCCATCTTATTAGTGTTTTGCTAATTTGCACAAAATTTTATTATATGTGTTGCTTTCTTACAATTAACTCCATTTATCTTCTTATGTTCAATTATTGTAATCAATGTAAATGTATATTTTCATGTAAAAGCCCATTAGGGCGTAAATAAAATAATAAATAAATAAATAAATAAATAAAATAAATAATGCTTTTTTTCCCGAGACTTGCTCATTACCATGATTTGTGTTTTTTTTTCCGAGAATTCTAATTTTACTTTTTTCCCCCAATTGCTTACTTTTCCTAAAGCCTTTTCCGCCGTTTCTTTTGCGGTTTGTAGATTTTTCCCGTTCACAATTAAAAGTACATCATCAGCGTAGGCTTGGATGTAGACATCTGGACCGAGGTCCATTTGTAGGAGTTCGTCCAGCGAAACATTCCAGAAGATTGGCCCGCCAATCGATCCTTGAATACAACCTTTGGAAACACATTTCTCACTTGAGTGGTTACCGTGCCTCATTCTTACTTTCCTGTCTTCTGTATAGCTTTTTACTAACGCAACCAGGCTGGAAGGACATTTTTTTTCTATGAGTTGTTTTAACAATTGTGGCCACCATGCATTATCGAAAGCTCCTTTAATATCGAGCGATATGACGATTACTTCGTCAGTCTTTCTTTCCATTTTACTTTGAATGACTTCCACTGCATCGTACATTGCGTCTTCTGCTGACTTTTGCGAGGTGAAACCGTATTGTTTTGGGCTGAGTTTCTTCCCTTTACCAAGGTTCCATTTTATTCTGTCAACCAGGATTTTTTCAAATAATTTCCCTAGAACCGGGAGAAGTCCAATAGGCCTGTAGTTTTCAAGTGTGCTGTAGTTGTTCTTTCCTGGCTTGGGTATGATGATTATGTTTGCTTCCTTCCATATTTTTGGGAAATATCCTGTGTCAAAACATTTCTGGAACATTTTTGTCATTATTTCTGGGAAGCTATCATTGAAGCGGGTTAGAATATCAGAAGTGATCCCATCTGCCCCCGGGCACTTCTTCGGGTCCATCGATCTGAGGGCGTTTTTAACCTCTTCTTTTGAGATTTGTGGTTCTTGGTCGACTGTTGTCTCTTGCGTTGTTTTTATTCTTATTTCTATTTGTTCCGGTGTTTCATTTGTCACATTGTCATCTGGAAAGAAGTGTTGAAGAATTTCCTTGGCAGTATCTTCAGGGTTATTGTTTTTAAAAGTTGATGTTGGCGCTCTGTTTGGTGGGTTCGTGAGGACTCTATAGATGTTAGACCAGGTTGTTTCCTTCGTTTGCTTTTGGCAGAAGTCTTTCCAGCTACTGGTTTTTGACTCTCTTAACTCATTTTTAAATTTTTCTTTGGCTTCCAGGTATTTGGGTAACGTCACCTCAGATCTTCTTTGTCCGCATGAATTCTGAAGTTTTCTTTTTGCTGAGACCAGCTCCGATTTTAAAAGTGTAAGTGAGTCAGACCACCATGGGCAGTTTTTTCGTTTTCCTCCGGGTTTTGGGATAGACCTTTCGCAGCTTGTTTTGATGATTGAAGAGATAGTCTCTACCTGTTCTTCAAGGATTATTGAGTTATTGGAGAGGACGGGGTCTTCAATATTAATGTTTGCCTTTTGCAGCATTTCTTTTGCGACATTTCCAAACTTGGTCCAGTCCGCAAACTTTGTTCTATACATTGTTGTTGTTGATTCAGGAGGCATTATTGTGTCTGATATAATCATCGCTATAACATTGTGATCAGATAAACCTGTCTGTTCCACTCCCCAGTTTGTGACTTTATCCATTATGTTGTTGGAGCAGAAGGTAACGTCTATGAAGGATGTTAAATGATTGCCGGATCTCCAAGTTTCAAACGTTGGAGTGCTGCCGTCATTTAATATGTGAGCGTCTAGCGCTGCTATTGTCTCTGCAAGTTCTTTGCCTCGTTTATCTATTTTTGGGCTACCCCACCACGAGCTTTTTGCGTTGAAATCACCGCCTATAAGAATGCTCTTGCCTTTTGTAATGTTTTCTTCATTCAGTTTGGTGATTGTATGTAGCTGGGGTGCTAGGGGATTATTGGGTTCAACGTACACTGATCCCAGGGTTATTGTTCCAATTTGTGTTTTTATTTCAATATATGTAGAGTTCTCTGATGTGATCGATGATATCAAATTTGCGCTAATCCTACTGTTGACGAGGATCGCTGACTTGTTTGGGCTTTCTCTGGTTCCTTTAGTGGATTGGTATACTTGCCACCTTTTAGTTTTCAACTGCCCAGTGTTTCCTGTGTAAGGTTCTTGCAGTAGGATAATGTCAGATTTGTCCGAATTAACCACACTATCTGTCGCGGATTGGCATCTTTGTGCGTTCCATTGTTTGATTTTAATTTTTCCCCCCATTATTTGTATTTTCTGTCTCAGTTTTTTTCCTGGATTTATTGGCATTTTTTTTCTCCTATTCATAATTCGTGTGGTCAATAGATCTTTCGATTTCTCTCCTGTAGAGTGGACACTCGTGCGTTCCAGATCTATGTCTTGATGGGGCTGAGGTCTTCCTCTTCCTGTTTTCATTGACGCATGAGCCGCATTTCACTTCGTCAATTTTATCTTTATTTATAAGTACCGAACGATTTTCAAAGTAGCTCTGAAAAAATGCCAACAAAGAGAAATCCAACAGCGAATGGATGGTATTGCCACCTCACTAATAAATAAAGATTTCTATAAATTTTGGCAAAAAACCTCTTCAGAATTGAAAACCAATATGAAAACTCCTCTTTGTGTGAATGGAGTAAGAGGAAAGGAAAATATCATTTCGTAACTTCCTCTCCATGGCAGGTGAAGAAGTAGCGGAGAAATCTCTGAATGTAAAATTTACTTTGAAAACCGAAGGTAATATTACCACTAACAGCATTACTCCACATGTGGTAGAAAGAGCTGTAAGAGAAATGGCTACAGGAAAAGCCACAGGACATGACTCAATAGCTCTTGAGCACATCAAGTATGCTGGGTCAGCGATTCATGTTATCCTAGCAAAACTATTTTCAAATATTATGCGTCATAGGTACATCCCGAACGAAATGACAAAAACGGTAATTATACCCATAATTAAATCAACAAAACTTGATCCATCCATTATCAATAACTACCGACCTATTTCACTCTCGACCGCCCTGGCAAGAATATTTGAAAAAATTTTATCGACGGTCGTAACAGACCATCTGACGACAGAGGATAACCAGTTCGGATTTAAATCTGTCAACATCTATGGCAATATATTCCTTAAAAGAAACCATTAGCTACTATAAACAAAGAAAAACGCCAATTTATACCTGTTTTCTAGATCTAAGCAAAGCGTTTGATCGTGTTTGTCACAATAAACTCTGGGAAAAACTCAGGAAAAGAGCAGTTTCAGAAGATATAATAGCGATCCTTTCGATTTGGCACACGCAGCAAGAAAATGTGGTGAAATGGTCCGGCGAGTTTTCCAACCCATTTTATTTGAAAAGTGGCGTAAGGCAAGGAGGAAGCATGTCTCCAGCACTGTTTAATATATATACTGATGAACTAATTCAAAGACTTAATAACAGTAAGATAGGTTGCCATGTTCAAGGAGTATGTGTAAACAATATTAACTACGCAGATGATATGGTTCTTCTAGCACCGTCACTTAGCGCACTGATAAAACTACTCCAAATATGTGAAGATTTTGCAAAAAATCATAACCTTGTATATAATACATCCAAATCAATAGTTATGGTTTTCAAATGCAAAAACGAAAACATGCTAACACCTTCAGTATGGCTAGATGGAAGGAAAATGGATGTTAGTCGTAGCGTTAAATACCTGGGACATATTATCACAGACGACCTGAAAGACATCGAGGATATGGAAAGGCAAAGAAGAGCGATATCCGTTAGAGCAGGTATGCTGTCAAGGCGTTTTTATCTCTGCAGTACAAATGTGAAAAAGATACTTTTCAATGCCTTTTGCACTTCGCTGTATACGTCAGAGCTGTGGGTGGACTACACTTCATCCCAATGGCATAAGATAAAAGTTGCTTACAATAATGCATATCGCCAACTATTCTGCCTACCGAGATACTGCAGCGCCACGGAAATGTTCCTGGAGGGACGAGTACACTCTTTCAGAGCGCTTCTCCGCCATAACATGGGAAGCTTATGGCGCAGACTACGCCAATCAAGTAACAAAATCATCACTGCCATGGTTTCCTGGATGGAGTCCCCTCTGATGGCCCTCTGGAGACGGGAGATGTGCAAATATCCCCCATAAACGGCTGTTCACGATCATTTTTGTGTTTATATAATATCTTTTTTCACTTAAATTCCGCTTTTTTGTGCCTATCAGAATCACCTATGTTATTACCAACCTTATTATTATTTTTATTACTTATTATGTATATTATTTCAAATATGGAATGTATTGCATTGCACTACCCCTGCATACATTCTGGAATAAATTCTTATTATTATTATTATTTGACACTGTGCAAAAGTGTGCTTCCCGGCACAGTGCCAGCATCTAGTTTTAAGTTCGCAGTGTTTCTTTAAATGTCCGAATCCTAGACAGTTCATACACTGCATCGTTGAGATGAAGTTTTCGGCGTAGATCCGTTGAAAATCAATATTTATTCTGCCCATGCCAATAATCTTTTTCCATGTCTTGGGGCTCGTTTCTATGACGACGTTTGTAAGGTGCGGATTTTTATTTTTTTGGAGAAAAATAATTTTTGATTCTTCCTTGAGGCCGGTAAGATCATCGTTTTGTTCTTCCATTATTTCAATAATTTCTGCGGAGTTTAAATCTTTCTGAAGACCTTTCAGAATGATCTTGGGGTGACGTTTTTTCGCGCAGGTCGCAGAAACTTTCTCCGAAGAAAGAGCTTTTATAATTGTCTCTGCATCCTGTTTTCTTTCGCAGCTTATGACTGCCCTGCTGTTTGATGTTTGTCTAATACTTGTTATTCCCACCTTTAATTTCCGTGGGTCAAGGGACTTTTTAACACATTTTAAAACCTCGGCGCTATCTTTTTCGTCTTTGTGGCTGACGATCACTGCATGTCTGGAAGGTGGAAGTGGTGGAAATCTTCGGTCCATATCACTTTCTTCCTTAATTTCTCTTTCAGGATTTGGCTTGTTCCACGGTATAGGCGGCGCCGAAATTTTTTCCTCTATTCTTTTAATTTGTTCCGCCATGGTATTTAAGGCAGACATCATATTTGGACACTCTTTTTCTTGAGACGGACTGTCTTCTTTAATTAGTTCAATATTTTTTTCGGCAGAACTGATGATGTCGTGCGATTTGGCTTTTCGAAGAATCGTTTCGCATAGTTTGATGATTTGGTCTTCGCGGCTAATATATAACCATAGATTCACTTTGACTTTTAGCAAGATCAGGCATAAGGTCGAAGGTTTTGTCAACAGAGGGGCTTGACTTGTTAGGTGAACGCATCATCTTGGTATGAGGAAAGATTACAATATTGCTGCCGTTGTCGGAAGGACGCCGAACGAGGTTTTTATGATGATGTTACTGCGGACTGAATTTAAATGGTGATTGAATGAAGATTTGAAGACGCGTGAAAATGAATTTAAACTGAGATAAAAGCACGAAACGTAAGGACTGAATTTAAATTTGAATTTGAACGAATCTAAGCCACGGTCACCGGGAGGGCGCCGAGATTGACGAAAGCGGTGAACACAAAAGAGCTAAATAGCGTGCAAAAAAAAAAAAAAAAAACAAGAAGAACACAAAAAAACGCGAGACAAAGAATGTGGTTAGGTTAGGTAGGAATAACTGGTGCAAAAATTGACTCACCGATAACTGCTACTTTCAGAACTTCACAGGTTAGGTTAGGTTAGGTTGGGTTATGTCGGGTTAGTTTTGTATATAAAAGGTTATGTTAGATCTGGTATGGATAGGATAGGTAAATTTGGGATAGGTTTTTTTTTTACCAACACATGAAAATATCGTTGAGAGAAATGTTTAGAAATGGTTGTCATCCAATACAATGTTCATCTGGAGTCCTTCTTATTACTAAAATTTACATAATGTTAATTTTCTGTAAACTGAATATTTATTGCAGATAGAATTAATATGGAGACTGTTCCCATCATGGTGGAACCAGTACCTAGAGAAGGAGACGGAGGGGAAATTCCCTATACGGAAATAGACATAGACCTGCCAGATGTCAAAACAGAATGTTTAGATCACTCTGAAAGAATGAACCGAATAGCAGGTAAAATCTCTTTACTTTGTCAATTCACAATTTCTGTTTTGAATTATTTTACTTAACATGTATTCAGCTTTATTCTCATTCTTTTCAGACCCATCGAACCAGAAGACGGATCCTGGGAAAATGAGGTTTACTTGTACCCATTGTTTTTTCTCCTGCTCTAATAAGACTACATTAGACCAACACTTGCTCAAACATACTGGAGAAAAACCTTTTTCATGTTCCGACTGTAAAAAATCGTATACTCGAAGGGAATCATTGACGAATCACATAATGACTCACAGTGGCGAAAAACCTTTTTCTTGTTACGACTGTCCGTATTCATGTTTTCGAAAGGCAAATTTGAAGAGACACATGCTGACTCACAGTGGAGAAAAACCTTTTGCTTGTTATGACTGTACGTTTTCATGTTCTCAAAAGGAATATCTGAAGAGGCACGTAATTTTGAATCATAGCACAGAAAAACCTCTTTCATGTTCAGACTGCGAAAAAACGTTTGCTGAAAAGCGTTCTTTGAAGAGCCACATTCTGACTCACAGTGGCGAAAAACTTTTTGCTTGTTACAACTGTCCGTATGCATGTTTACGAAAGGCAGATTTGAATAGGCACATGCTGTCTCACAGTGGAAAAAAACCTTTTGCTTGTAATAAATGTACGTTTTCATGTTCTCGAAAGGAAAATTTGAAGAGCCACATGATGACTCACCGTGGAGAAAAACCTTTTGCTTGTTGCGACTGTCCGTATGCATGTTTACGAAAGGCAGATTTGAATAGACACATGCTGTCTCACAGTGGAGAAAAACCATTTGCTTGTAATGACTGTTCGTTTTCATGTTCTCAAAAGGGACATTTGAAGAGTCACATGATGACTCACAGTGGAGAAAAACCTTTTGCTTGTTACAACTGTCTGTATTCATGTTTACGAAAGGGAGATTTGAAGAGACACATGCTATCTCACAGTGGAGAAAAACCATTTGCTTGTAATGAATGTACGTTTTCATGTTCTCGAAAGGAAAATTTGAATAGTCATATGATGAGTCACAATGGAAACAAACCTTTTTCTTGTTACCACTGTACATATTCATGCTCGCAGAAAGCACAGTTGCAGAAACACATGCTGTTTCACAGTGGATATTGCAATACTTTTACCACGGAGGTCGTCAAAATGTCACGTTGAGCGCCAATATGTAGCACAAGCTTCTTGTAAATTTCTGAGAGGGTCACATTGGTCATCTAATCTTTCTACCACTTTACGAGTCACAATGCAGCATTTATCAATTCGGCAGGTTATCCACTGTATTAGCGTATTATGGAAGAAAAATGTACTACTTAACACTTCCAAAAGTTAGTTACCTTACAGGGGTGGGGAATCTTTTAACCTTCGGAGGCTATTTAAAAAATCTTTTTCTTGTTCCAACTGTACCCATTCATGTTCTCGAAGCTGGCTTTTGAAGAGACACATGCTGACTCACAGTGGAAAAAAACCCTTTGCTAGTTCCGACTGTATATATTAATCTCATAAGATAATCCAGCGATAATCGCGTTGACTATCAACACATGGGTTAGATTATAATTGTGATAATCTAGGCAGGTGTGTGCCTATGTGAATTAACGCTAAGTTCGCTGAACCAAACGGATAGGTATTCGCATATGTGACTTACGGAAGAGTTAGTGGTGATGTGCGATGAGATGGTTCTTTTGGTGAGCGCTCGTATGGTGGAGGAATTCACAATCAATCGGATAATATTGAACTAATTATAACTGCTAGCATAAAGTAACATTGACCTAATTATAACTCCGGCTAAAATTCTAGTTAACACTTCGGTTCTGTTCAATGTACGTTGTTTTTGTCAACTGTCGTTAAAATTACGTTTTCGTTACGGCGCAGGTGCGGGGGGCGCGATTTAACTCAAAGCAACACTGCGCAGATTGAAACCAGTAAAATTTGAATCGTAGCCTCTTTATTGGTTGGAGCGGAAAAAAACATTAAAACAATTCAGCGTCATGAAACAGATTTGAGAAAACACATACTGACTCACAATGGAGGAAAACGTTCAATGATAGTAAAAGAGTATGGACGGTGATAAATGAAATAATTGACAAAAAAAAATAGGAATAATGAAATCAGTGCTATTAATCATGATAACTCGAAAACATGTTGTAAAGAAAACCCATCAAAAGCTGCAAATATATTTAACACCTATTTTGCAAACGTAGGGAAAAATCTAGCCAATCTTATACATATTGACCCAAATATAACATCTCCAGACTGTAATATTGATGCTGAAAAAAAAATGGCGACATTTGAAATCACCACAGAGGACGAAATAGTTTATATTAAAACTGATATGAAAGGAGGTTCTGCTCCGGGCTTTGATGCAATTACAGGTCATATTTTAAAAAACTAATTTCCAAACCATTAATGCATATAATAAATACAATTTTTCAAAGCGGAGTATCCCCGTCAGTTTACAAACAAACTACCATTACTCCAATATTTAAATCAGGTAATCCAGAAGAAGTAAACAATTACCGACCCATATCAGTCATCTCAAATATAGCAAATTTTTTTGAAAAAATAGTTAAAAAAAGAATGAGCCAATTTATAAAATGCAATGGTATAATTAATGAAAACCAGTTCGGTTTTATGGAAGGGAGAAGCACACAGGATGCAATTGCAAAATTGAGTAGCCTAGTATATAATTCTTTAGATAAATCATTAAAATGCCTTGAAATTTTCATAGATCTCAAAAAAGCATTTGATAGCATATCACATGACAAACTTATAAGTAAATTAAGAAACATTGGATTAAATGGTACAGCTCTAGAATGGGTAAAATGTTACCTTTCCAAACGACCTAAAGTCGTAAAAATTAACAATGTGTTTAGCTTGCCAAAAACGAGTCAATTCGGCATACTGCAAGGTACAGTTCTGGGTCCGTTACTGTTTATCATCTATGTTAATGACATATTCATACAAAAACTAAACGGGAAAATAATATCGTATGCTGATGACACTGTCATAATAATCGAAGGTACGGATTGGAATACTGTTAATAACTTGGCAAATGCTGATATTAATATACTGAAAATTTGGTTCGATAAAAATCACAAACACCAACACAAATGTGGCAGAACTAACTGCAATCAAACTTGTCCTATCCTTAGTCCAACATCCAAAATCAAATATCTTTGTGTATATATAGATCAATATTTTAAATGGAAAACACACATTTGTGAACTCGTCAAAAGGATTAGGAAATGTATTTATATATTTATAAGACTTAGAAATATTCTTAGACTAGAAAACCTAAAAAGAGTGTACTATGCGATTGTTCAATCTATATTACAATATGGTATTATTGGTTGGGGAGGAACATATAATAAAATTTTGAACCCACTTAAAGTAGTTCAAAGATTGGAAATCAAAGTAATTTTGAAAAAACCGTCAAATTTTCTACCGAAATTCTTTTTACAATTTTCAAAGTACCTACAGTAGACAATATGTATCAAAAATATTCAATACTTCAAATTTACAAAGAAATACAGTCAAATACTCATAACTTGCAATTCAATACATCAGCAAGATACCAGAAAACTATTAAAATCCCAAAATTTAACACTAAGCTCATTCAAAATACCTATCTTTATCTAGGCATAATTTATTTTAATAACCTTCCATTAAATTTAAAAAATATCGAAAATATTCAGGAATTTCACCTTAAATTAAAAAATTACCTTAAACTATTATAAGTCCAAAATACGTTCACTACTTACATCTAGAAGTAATATTGTTTAAATCTTGTGTTGTTTCTTAATAATTTATTTACCTTAATACTAACATGTACATAATTGAACTAGAATTCCCTCACCAAACACAAGAGCATTCTCTTTATGGTGAGGAAAGGCTACTTTAATTTCTATTGTTTTATATCTTGTTTATATCCTGTATACTTATCAATGTAAAAAAATTTTTTTTTCAAATATTAAATAAAAAAATATATATATATAAAAAATGTTCTGACTGCAAAAATGCATTTTCTCAAGAGGAATATTTGACTAAACTCACGCTTACTCACCGCGGAGAAGAGCCATTTTCATACTCCAACTGCAAAAATTATTTTCTCAATAGGGAGATTTGATGAACCACATTCAGAATCATAGTGGATAAAAACCTTTTACTTGTAACGACCTGTTGGAGTAAACAGTTTAAGAGACACGTGCTTACTCACAGAAGAGATTGTAATTCCTTTACCAAGGAGGGCGTAACTATGTGACGTGGAGTTCCAAAGTGTAGCGCAATCATCTTATTACATCGTTCAAAAGAGAAAGAGAATGACATTGGTCACAAAAAGTATTGTGTCTACCACTTTCTTTTGCTCGTTAGGACTGTACCTATTAATTCACTCAGAAAGGGCAGTTAAAAGGACACATGCTGACTCAAGTGTAGAAAAGCCCATCTCATGTTCCGACTGCAAAAAAAGCATTTTCTCAAAAGGGATATTTGAAGAACGGCATGCTGACAGACAGTTGAGATAAACCTTTTGCACACATTTAACACAACTACTCTGACAGCTGCGTTCGGCTAGCTTATCAGTTCCAATCATTCAGTTCAACGAGACACGTGATACACGAGGTGACCTTAGTTTGTCACGTCGACGCAACGACTTTCAACACGTGAATAAAACTTATCATATTATTTAGTTTTCATTCTTTTTAATATTGCTTTTAAATATTTAGTAATTATTTAAATATAAACTATTAAAATAATAACTTGTTTTTTACGTATAACCTGTCCTTATCTGTGGTGTGTATTTACTACACATCGCTTCTAATAACTTTATTAACTCTATAAATATAATAAATTCTGGGTTCAAATTTTAGGTATTCCTTCGTTATACATTTATGCTCTAAATTATAAAATAATATTTTACGTAATTTTCAAATTCAATTAAAAATCAACCGTGTGATACTAAACGCGAAGAGTGTGCGAGGAAATGACACGCTATTGATGTCCCGCTTTAATTCGCTATGCGGGAACATGAGAAATCCACACGTCTGCAATTGTATTTTGATTTAGACCATCGATACCTACGACCGCACAGCTGTGTTTGTGCCAGCCGCTAGCCGCTAGCCCAGGGGGGTATAACTCCGATACTTTTTTTGGTTTTTGATGACGTCGCTACAGCCCAACCAATGAAAAGCCGTCGTGGTTTGTTCTCTCACTCTCTCTAGCATAAGACCCGTGTCACAGAAAGAGAGGCTACGCTCCACCATTGCTCCACCTCCCTCGCAAACCACGTGACCACATGTGACGATGTGACGCCATCTTGACAGTTCATATTGTTGTTTTGAGTTGTTGTTTGTTATGTGAAAATGTCTGAAGGTAAAGTTATCAAGCCGTGTTGTGTGAAGGGCTCTACTGACAGACAATCTACTTCACATAAATATCAGAAACACGGATGTTTTGAGGAGCGCAGTTTCGGCGAATGGGCCTGTAGAATCGACAGAATCGAGTTCGTATCTTAACCTATATTCGTTTGTGGCTGCCATTTCTCCATCAGAAACAAAAAGCCGAATGGATCACTTCGAAGTTCCGCACTGCCGACTTTAAATCTTCCCGGCATTGGTAGTTATCTGGATTTACGGCAATATCGGACCCGTTGTGACGAAAATACAGGTGCAAATCATGTTCCGCCAGGACCCTACATTACAGGACCGTGTGATGTCACCAAATACCATATTACGTCTTGCGAGATATGAATCCTTCTTCCAAAAGGATTAAGGAAGATTATGAAGGTAAACATCTGTTCTATGTTACTTGAAAATATTCGAAAATGTCTTCATCCATTATGCAGATCTTTTAATTCCTTTCCTCGACCTAAAAGATAATTTTTTTTTCAGTTTCAAATGTTCCTGCAGGACCCAGCGGTAGTAATTCAGTCGCCACACGAAAAAACGATGCTCCCTTGTGTAAGAATATTTATAGTTTCTTGTTTGATAATCATTATTTTTTTCATTTGTTTTGAATAATGTAATCATTGGCTTGAAATATTGTAAATCATCTTGCATTGGTGATCCATATGATCCCATGAATTCTTAAATTTTATCGCTTGAATACAGTGTTACATTACAGAGAGACTACCTTAATTACCTGACTAAAAACTTTTCTATCAATGCTCTGGAAATTCATTATGTTGTTGAGTATAATTGTGAAAAATTAAATCTTTTCCGCAACGAAACTATTGCCAAATATGTGTGTTTTGATTGGATTAATTGTAGGACACAAAACAAAAATTGGTCGATGCAGCTATTAAATTCACTGTGCCCGTCATCAGTAAAAAAATTTGTGGCAAAAACACAAGACCGTATAATGATCCGGACTCAATGAGGATAATGGCCATTCTACGTCATTTAAAATACTCTAAATATAGAAAGAAATGGCTGTCTTAATTATTTTGTTTGACATAATTATAATAGTCTGCAAGTGTCTATAAGTGTGCTCAGAAAATTCTCATTTCTGAGCATAAACTGCCTCCTGTTTTATATTATGTTTTAGTTTTAATATTCGTGATTTGTCCTGTCCTGCTGTTATTGTTATTCTAAGTTTTGTCATCACTTTGTATAAACAGTGTATTTAATGTTATAATATTAGATCTGTTTTTGAGTAAGGCACACTGTAGGAATAATTTTAAGAACCACTAATACTGAATTACCATTTTTTTAAAGTTTATTATACGAGGAGTTAAGCGCACTTGAAGTGAAATGACACTAAACTGCGCTATATAAATACTATGTTATTATTATTATATTGTTTTCTTTTAAATTAATTAATTACTCAACGTCCTAATGAATGTCTTTCAACGCCTTCTTTAAAATGTATTTTGTTCTTCAATATTATTGTATTTCTTGTTCTGTGTTCTATATTGTCTTGGCACACATTTGAAATGTGTTTTGTGCTCATATATCCTAGCATTTCCTGTTTCTGTGATATCCACATTATTTTTGGATTGACTTATTGACTAAAACCTCAAATTGAAATATTTAATCATTTAGAACAATATTAGCGACTCGAATGAATATTTAAACCATTAAAAGATTCAGTCACAGACTTGGTTTACATTTAAAATGTGTTTTGTGCTTATAAATTTATTTGTGTTTCTTGTTTCTGTCATATTAGTGAAATAAATTAAAAATACTTCACATGTAACAAAGTTTTTCATTTTTCTGATAAACAGAAAAATGTTAACATTCAACACTGTCGTAGAAAAGCACAATCATTGTTTGAAAATGTTTTTCCTTTTAAAGTAAAGGAATTCATATTTCAAGTAATTGGAAGCTATTTTTACGACGGCCTCGGGACGACAGATTTTCAACTTACAAAGCGCCGTCCTGAGAAAATGTGCCATAAGGAAAGATACCTTATAGCTCATTTTCGCAGGACCGCACTTTGTGAGTTGGAACCTTATCGTCCTGAGAGAATTTGTTAGCATTTCTAAAATAATATTTTAGGCTGATTAATGGCACAATATGATCTTTCCTAGGTGCCTACCTAGGAAAGATCATATTGTCTATGGCCGCGCCTTTTTTTTATTGTTTCGGCTACCTTGTCTATGAAATCAAAAGCTGTAGTGACGTCATCGGTTAAAAAATAGTGGACAAAATTTCCCCCTACAAAAGCTCGGAGTTATCAATCTAGTGATTGGCATAAATAAACCAATCACTAGATTGATAACTCCGAGCTTTTGTAGGGGGAAATTTTGTCCACTATTTTTTAACCGATGACGTCATTACAGCCTTTGATTTCATAGACAAGGTAGCCGAAACAATAAAAAAAAGGCGCGGCCATAGACAATATGATCTTTCCTAGGTAGGCACCTAGGAAAGATCATATTGTGCCATTCATCAGCCTAAAATATTATTTTAAAAATAAATGTTAGAAATGTTAACAAATTCTCTCAGGACGACAAGGTTCCAACTCACAAAGTGCGGTCCTGCAAAAATGAGCTATAAGGTATCTTTCCTTACGGCACATTTTCTCAGGACGGCGCTTTGTAAGTTGAAAATCTGTCGTCCCGAGGCCGTCGTAAAAATAGCTTCCAATTACTTGAAATATGAATTCCTTTACTTTAAAAGGAAAAACATTTTCAAACAATGATTGTGCTTTTCTACGACAGTGTTGAATGTTAACATTTTTCTGTTTATCAGAAAAATGAAAAACTTTGTTACATGTGAAGTATTTTTAATTTATTTCACTAATATGACAGAAACAATAATGATTATCAAACAAGAAACTATAAATATTCTTACACAAGGGAGCATCGTTTTTTCATGTGGCGACTGAATTACTACCGCTGGGTCCTACAGGAACACTTGAATCTGAAAAAAAATTATCTTTTAGATCGAGGAAAGGAATTAAAAGATCTGCATAATGGATGAAGACATTTTCGAATATTTTCAAGTAACATAGAACAGATGTTTACCTTCATAATCTTCCTTAATCCTTTTGGAAGAAGGATTCATATCTCGCAAGACGTAATATGGTATTTGTTGACATCACACGGTCCTGTAATGTAGGGTCCTGGCGGAACATGATTTGCACCTGTATTTTCGTCACAACGGGTCCGATACTGTCGTAAATCCGGATAACTACCAATGCCGGGAAGATTTAAAGTCGGCAGTGCGGAACTTCGAAGTGATCCATTCGGCTTTTTGTTTCTGATGGAGAAATGGCAGCCACAAACGAATATAGGTTAAGATACGAATTCGATTCTGTCGATTCTACAGGCCCATTCGCCGAACCTGCGCTCCTCAAAGCTCCCGTGTTTTGGATATTTATGTCGAGTCGATTGTCTGCCAGTACAGCCCTTCACACAACACTGCTTGATAACTTTACCTTCAGACATTTCACATATCAAACAACTCAAAACAACAATATGAACTGTCAACATGGCGTCACATTCACATCCGTCACATGGTTTGAGGCATTTCCGGGGAGGTGGAACGTAGCCTCTCTTTCTGTTACACGGGTCTTATGCTAGAGAGAGTGAGAGATCAAACCACGACGGCTTTTCATTGGTCGGGCTGTAGCGACGTCATCAAAAACCAAAAAAAGTATCGGAGTTATACCCCCCTGGTGATTGGTTTCTTTATGCACCAGACTAAGAATTTGACAGCCGCTGGAGGGGTACAGTGCGATTAATATTTGTCGACTGAAGACGCTGTGTGATGACGGTGCTCTGCATAAATAAATCACTCACTAGATTTATAACTCAGGGATTTTGTACACTATTTGCACATAACAATAATAGCTACTAACGTTTAACAGTTGATAAGCATCGGTTTCTGTAATTTTTGTGATTATCAATAAAAATAAGTATCCTAATCTATTACTCTGGTACCTAATCAATACAGTTTTTTCTCAATCTACAAAGTGAAATAATTTATCTGATATACTAGCGCTGATAAACATCTTTAACCAAATAAATCTCCAAAAAATCCTTGCTACCATTCTGTGCAAAATAATAATATTGAAGTAAGAAAATAGTGTCGTCACCGCGGAGATCTCTCATTGGTCATTAAATCTCCACCCGTACTGTTATTGGCTGAGTGTTTGAAATTAAACCAGTAACGTTGACTATTATTATTTCTCTTGAAAACTCTCGATGAATTTACTGAGATGGAAAAAACACCGTTTGCAAGCTAGACGCAAGATTCAAGGACTATATGGATCAATTAGAATCTATTATAAAGTCGTTATTTTTATCTTCACAAATTGAAACTTTAAACACCAAGACGTTGACTTTGATTCTCTGGAATGCGACGTTATTCATTTGAAGGAAGTTAAATAATAACGTAAATATGAAGATGAATCAACGAGAACAATTCGATAGACACTGTAATGTTGAAATTTACGGAGTTCCGATGTCAAGAAGTGAAAACCTTCCGGATATTATAATGAATTTATCCCAGAAAGTTGGGTACCAACTACAAAAAGGGGACATTGACTTCATTCGTAGAATGCGACCTGAAGAGTGTGGCCGACGGCAGCTCCTAAAATCACACCCACACCCACATCTACATCATATATAATCATTCGTCTTCTTCGGCTAGATTGCAAGGACGCTTTCTTGGCAGCTGCTCGTCGGCACCGGACCATGACTTCAGCAAATATCGGCCTTGCAGGAGTAGCAAAACGTATGTTCGGACTCCTGTTATTCGAATTTCCTCTGAGGCAGATATAAACAAAATAGCATGAATCCTTTCAAATACTCCAATCCAACAGAATCTTGGGACAGCGGGAAGTGAAATGTCGGATTGATCGTAGACAAAAAGACGAAAAGATTCGTGTTTTCTTGAGTGCATATTCCGGTAGATACTTTATTCGGTGTGATAACATATTTCAAATGATAAAACGTCTCGATCACTACACAAAATGCATTATTTGTAATTCTTTAAACAGAATTATGTTTTTAAAAATGATGAAATTATCGGATTGGCTTATCAAATTAAAAAACGTTTTTCTCGAGGTTCCATGCATTCCCAACATTTTTCACTATTACCGTTGAAAAAATTCAACACAAACGACGTCAAAATTAAGTATTAAACTATTGTAATACTCGCGAAAGCTTCAGATTTAATAAACTAACTAATTGCTTGCTTTGAATGTATAACCAGAACCGTAAATAATCTTAAATAAGCCCACGTACTCTCTTGTATCCTCGCTTACTTGGTTGTGTTGGGTAGATCAATAATTAAATAAACATTCCGTATATATTCTTGTTCAGTGTTGAGCTAAAAACCTTGCAAACTCTTTGTAGGTTTCGATGAATAGCTCATTTGTGATCCACCATATTTAGAGAGAGGGTCGCTCTCCCAGAGAGTTAGTTCGGAAACAGTTTAACAATAGAACATGTTGAACACGTGGGCAAAGTAGCATCGTCAAAATAACCCCGTGTTACTAAACTTTGCATATTGTATGCATAAGCTATACAAAATAAAATAAAACTCGAATAAAAATATAAATTATATATTTTATTTTTATTATTATTATTTATTATTTTTATTTCAATATTTTTTACAATTCAAGGTTTTCAGTAATGTAGGCCTCACTGGGTGGCTTGCCCGTGCTGAGGCCTTCATTTTATAATATAAAAAACTACATAATACATTTAATGAGAAAAATTATACATTTAGAATTAAAAATACATAATAATATATTTAAAAAAAAAATAGTACATTGAAAATAATCTTGTGTGTTTGTGAGTGATGTGTGTTTTTATTGGTTTTGTGTGTTACGTGTAGGTTTTATTTTTATTTTATGCTATGAAATTTTGGTAATATTGTCTTTTTTGTTCTTCAATCCATTTTGTAATTTTGTGTGTGAATTTATTTTTATTTTACTCAATTTTAATTTCAAGTTTTAAACTATTGAAAGCTTTTATTGCGTGGTGTTGGTAGTGTCTTTGTCCAAAGCTTGAATTTACTGTCGGAGTTTTTATGTTTTCTTTGTACGCTTGTCTAACTGGTCTGTTACTGTTATTTTGTGTATGTTGAAATTATTTTTTTTTTGTCAAAAATGTAGTTTAAATGATAGTTGATAGTCTATGACTTTAATTTTGTCTATGTATTAACAGTATAACCTAAAAATTATCACTGACGTATGCTTTTGTCGTTGCATCCTGTAGATAGCGTTAGATTATTGTATTCCGACGATTGACGACGATTCTCTAAACCGATTTCAATCGTCTTATCTTCAATGTCAGTAGTATATCCTTATTTGAAAATATTTTTACAGTAGATTCCATTGCTTGGGAAAATATTAAAACCTAAAGATAATATTCATATCTCATTCAAATTGGAGTTCCGTTAAAACAACGTTCAGTTTTGGGAAGTTTCAGACATGTTTTGTGCACAACAGAGCCATGGATCAACTTAATCCAGAGAATGTATCCATCAAGACGGAACCAGTGCCCCTGGAAGACAATGGAGGTGAAATGCCTTATACGGATATGGATTTCGACATCCCAGATGTAAAGAAGGAATGTTTGCAGAATGCGGAGAGTGCTCGGACAGCCAGTAAGTTGCGTTGCACATTATTTTTGAAATGTAGGTTGTTAAATACTGATGTTCGGAATTCTTGTTCGTTTTAAAATATTGCACAGACAGGACATAATATACTTGTTCATAACGTCCTCTTTTGCTGTACCTATATAAGTACTACAGCAATATTTTAACTTATACTCACAAATCTCATGTTGCAACCTTACCTTATTCGGGATATAATAAAGCTCAATTAATTAAAATGCACTGAAAACACAATATTGATGCAATAAAGCATTATTCCATTGGCTGCAAACAACAAAAAGCCGTACTGAAGGTGCTCAAGAGTAAACGTTTTATCCTTCTTGAAGGATCACTCTTGAAGTTGACATCTGGGGTTCTTCATATTTCTTAAATTAATTTTTATTATTACAGTTTTAGTAGTGTGATCCTGTAGAAGAGGACATTGCCCACGAAACATGTAGATTGTTTTTATAAAAATTATGTGATGTAAGCAAAGTTTGTGGAAATTTTAATAAAATAAATGATGCCATCACAAAGCAAAAAACTTTTTCACAAAGCAAGAAAAGTTGATAAAGTTATTTTTATTTTAAAAGTTATTTATTCATAACCATAATTGTTTTTTTAACATTAACAAGTAGTTCTACAGCAAGTGCCCATTTAAGCAGTTATTTAATCTCTCTTTGTAATGTAATAACCAGTTCTAAATCTACCAAAGTTACAACAATTGACTAGTTCAATATAAACAATGTCCCCAGGAGATACGCTGATAATTCTGACCACTTTCTTGAATTTCTCATTAATTTTATAATAAATATAAGACCGAATTTAGCAAAGCAAGCTATGCAATGTGATGAAGCAATACAAATAAACGAACCTTCTGAGCAGGGAAAGAAGCTCTAGTCATAAAAATCACCACCGATGAAATCGAAAACATTATTTCTTCCCTAAAATGAAATGTATCTTGGAGGACTTAATCACAACCAATGCAATGAAATATCTCTTTAAAGTACTTATCATTCCTCTAACATACCTTGTCAATCTGTCTATAACTGGAAGCGTTTTCTCCACAGCTCGCAAACAAGCTATTGTTATACCAATATTACAAGGATTTTAAAATGTCATTTACAACTATTTACTAATAAACCTACTCAATACGTTTTCAAACATATTGGAGAAAATACTAAAAAACAAATCCCATCCTACTTTAATTATATACTACGATAGTTAATAACTATCGACCTATGGTAAACACCTTATCAAAAATAATAGAGAAATTAGGTTAATGACTTATATATATATATATATATATATATATATATATATATATATATATATAAGATAACCAGTTTGACTTATGGGAGAATATGGAAACTGGTGATGAAGCATTACAAATGATCACCTCAGTCGTAGAAGCTCTAGATGTTGACAAAAAAGCAATGGCTGTCTTTTTAGACTTGTCTAAGGCATTTGACACTGAATCCCATGGCTTACTCCTATAATGACTGAACTCAATGGGTATTGTTAATAAAGCTATAGTGTATTGGGTCAGAACTTAGATTGGAAGTAGATCACAGAGAGTAACGATAAATGGTCACATTAGTTCAAAAAAATCAATTGTATATTGTGTTCTTCAGGGTAGTGTTTTAGTTCCAATTTTATTTTTGTTTGATATTAAAGACATTTCATCATTATTAAAGGCACTTCCCCTCAAACCAGAACAAACATACAAGGTATCGTTATTCCTTCACATAAAACAGGAAACAAGACAGACATAAATAATTACCGACCAATAACCCTACTAACAAGCCTATCGAAAGTATTTGAAAAAGTCATCAACTCACAGCTGGTAAGATTCCTCCTGAGCCATAAACTGATCTCATAAAATCAATACGGGTTTCAAGAACATAAGAGTACCTCGGACGCTATTGCCGCTGACCCAGATTTTATTGTTAAAAGCCTAGATAAAAGAAAAAAATGTAATTCAATCTTGTTAGACCTTTCCAAAGCTTTTGATACAATATCACACAATAAATTAATGAACAAATTTGAACAAATCGGTATTACGGGAACCAAACTTAACTTTTTTAAAAGCTACCTTAATAGAAGCCAGCAACAAGTTAAAATAAATAACACACTTAGCAACACCGGTTCATCTAACTACGGTATACCACTAGGTAGCATTTTAGGTCCGTCTTTGTTCCTGTTGTAAATGACTTATGCAACATTATTATTCGGAGGAAAATCGTTAGTTTTGCCGATGACACCGTCTTACTGTTTGAAGCTGACACCTGGCTATCTGCTTATAAAAAAACTGAAACGGACATAAGCATTAGGGTGGAACACTTTTATATGTTTTTTTTTTCGAAATTCGAATTGGAAAACCAGGTAAAAGTTGCTTTATGTAATTGTAAATAACACTTCTCAATTTGGAAGTTCTAGCTCGCCAGCTTGAGTTTCCGCCATAGACATTTTTTTGAAGGTTTTATAGACATTTTGTATTAAACACTCTATAAACAAAATAATAAATAAATATAATATATTATGCATCAAATGATAAACACAGGTTCAGAAAGTTATGTTGGTATGAATAACATCAATTTTTAAAGCAAAATCCCCTTTCGGCTCAAACTTTGGCATGAGTTTACGAGATGCTAATTTTTGATTTTATAAATCCTTCTCGTCTTATCTTGTCGAATACACTTAGAGCTGCTTCTGTCACAACTTTTACAGATCTTTCACAGCCTGGGCGTGGCAAGGTAGTCTCATAAACTCCAACACTGTATCTTCTCCATTTTCAATAAGATCTTGTAACTGCCCATCGGAAGTATTCATCAGTATTGGGGGTTCGTATATATTTTGTTGCCAGTCAATCATGTCTATGTAAGAACATGCATTTAAGTCCACTTTTGGCACCTCAAAAATGCGCGAAACAGAATTTTTATTAACTGGACGAGCTTTTAAAATTCGTCTTGAGGCGAGTTCTCTAATGTGCCTACGTGAATCTGTTACCATACTCAACAACAATGGATGAGCATTTCTTTCTTTCAGATTTCTGGATGAGCAAAATAACTATTTCGAATTATAACAGGGTCCACTATCGCTAACAACTCGTTGGACAAATATCTTGTGCTGTTTATAAGCTTCCATAAATGATTTGAACCATCTTTGCAGGATGAATGTGTTTTGATAGCAAACCAGACAGGAGCGTATGATATGATACGACAAATGTTGCTAAAGTCACAAGATATTGTTGTGGATTTTCTGTAGAAATATACAAATGCAGTATGCGATTAGCTCTTGTCAACCAGCGGGCATGGGGTAGTTTACCTGGGCTTCTCTGTAATAGATCAGGAGTGCAGGATCCATTTATGTCAGCAGTAGTCATTTCTTGTATATATTTCTGGTCTGTACTGAGATCTGTGGATATTTGTGGAGGTAGTTCACCTTCTATCTTCTCAAAGTTTGCCAACGGCAGCGTCTTGGATATCTCTAATGCTTTACCAATTTGACCTGCAAATGATTTAGGTCCTGCAGTAGGGCGATCCAAAAAGGTAAACAAATGCCTCATGCTATTTAAAAAATTTTCTACTTTGTACTCTGAACTCTTTTAACTTTTCTTCCTTAATTTCTTCAAAGAATTTTTCAAATTATAACACTTCGAGAGATAACTTTTTAGTAACTGTAAGATTCGTTTGTGTGTGACAATTGGAATAGAAGATTTTATTCACCATTCTTCAATTTTCGTTCAAACTATTTCGGAAATTTCCAAAAACGTAGGTTCTTCAGTTGTGTTATTCCTTAATTTTAAGTCTTGTCGAACCCATTCGTAGAATTTCATCACATTTTCATACGTAGGTAGGATATTCTCTTTCAACTCTGCACTTACACCAAATATCGGACATTTTAAATTTTGTCTTCTGGAAATCATGTTAATTCACTTAAAAAAGGTTTATCAACAAGTACTCGTGAATATAATTTACGCACGACCATTCACCTTGAGACAATTATCACACTAGTTTAAACAAAACACTGCATTTCGTAGATTGTCACGTGCCGACCCCCGCTTCGTCCCGCACTTTGCTCCTCTGTCACAGCGCCAAAGTATATTAAAAAATAAATATTTGATTGCAACAGCTAGTTTACTATATTTGAATATGTTATATGTTATTAAATGAGGTAATTGATGGTAATTGGCAACTTAATAAAACTATTACAAATAAAAATAACAAAAAAAATCGTTCCGCCCTAATAAACATGGTAAAAAAGTTGTTGGCTATAAGTACGCTTACACTGAACACCGAGAAAACTAAATATGTCACATCAAGCATTAATATTACTGGTCAACTTCCTGACGATGCCTCCATTAGAATAAACTCATGTTTGAATTCCGACGAATGTTGTCAGTGTCCCTACATTGAGCGCTCTACTCAGATGGAGTAACTCGGCCTCACCATTGACCCATATCTCAAATGGAATCGCCATACTCAAATAATTGCAAACAAAATAAGAAAAACCACTTCTTCAGAATCATACGAAACTTTCTCGGCTTACAACACCTGAAAATGATTTATTTTGCAGTCTGCCAATCTATTATTGAGTATGGTATCATAGCAAGGGGAGGTGGCACTTCATCTGCAATAGACCCAATCTATTATTGAGTTTGGTAAAATAGCATGGGAGGGGTCACTTCATCTGCAATAGACCCAATCATAAAGTCTCAGAAAACAATTTAAAAAATAATGTTTAGTCTATCAATAATTTCAGACTTTAACCTATTTTTAATATTATTAATGTGCTTAATGTTTGGCAGCTATATGCAAAAACTATCCTTATTCAAATGTACTCAAATATAAATAATTACTAAGAAAAAAGTTAAAATAAACGATGTACTCGAAGCAAAAACAAAAACTTACTAAAAACACCGATAACCCATACTACGTTTGGTCATCGAAACTTTAAATACTTTGCGACAAGACTCTACAACACTCTTACAGACATTATAAAACAATGTGATTCACAAAACAAAAGATAATGTAAAAACTTGGATCAAAAATAAGAATAGGGCCTTTCCGGTGCATTCACCCAAATTCGCAGTTATTGAAGTCACCACTCTATGGAGCGTATACATCCTAATACAAGTATGGGTATCCTCAACACAGGCGATCCCGGTGTCGCGGTATTTGAGAAACCTCAACTAACTGTCCTTTTATTTACTTTTTACCTTCATCATATTATGTTTGTATTTTTCTGTTAATTTTATAAACTTTCTTAAATAATGATTAATATTATTATTATTTGAAAGCTGCCGTTTTCGGGTACTTCAGTTGTGTTTGCAGATGACACTGTTTTGGTATTTGCTGGTGGTGCGTGGGATAAAACTTATGCTAAGTGCGAGGCGGGATTGAGTGCAGTCACAATTTAGCTTGATCAAAACCTGTTAACCTTAAACATGACCAAAACAAAATATATTACTTTTAGCATTTCCTCTGTAAATCAGCCATCTTCGGAAAGTGTAGACATTATTAGCCCAATACTGTTTCTCCTTTTCATAAACGATATTGTTACTGTATTTGATAAAAATGTTGAAGTGCTACTTTTTGCCGATGACCTTAAACTATTTAAAATTATAAAAACAATAAATGACTGTATTCACATTCAAATAAATTTAAATAAACTTCAAGATTGGTGCAAAACCAACAAACTTTATCTCAATATTAGTAAATGCCACATTATAAGATTTTTCAGAACAAAACAACCCCTTAACTATCAATACAAAATTAACAATGTTTCTCTCGCCTCTGTAAGTGAAATTAACGATCTCGGCATTATTTTCGATTACAAATTTAACTTTCTTTCACATGTAGAAACAGTCACCAACAAAGGATTAAAAATGCTCGGCTTCATTCTCCGAAATGGCAGAGACTTTAAAAATATTTCAACACTAAAAATCTTATATTCCTCACTTGTTCGAAGTCAAATCGAATATAACTCTCCTATTTGGTGTCCTTACTTTAAAATCCACTCCGATTCTATTGAAAAAATTCAACATAAATTCCTAAGATACATTAACTATAAACTCGGTCTACCTATAGAATCAATAAATTACAATCACTTGATGAAAGAATTAAACTTACTTAAACGCTCTGATAGAAGACTTATTTCCGATTTGACTTTTATTTTTAAAATTATCAATGGTATTATAGACAGCCCTGATATATTAAGCCTAATTACCTTCCATATACCCACTAAAACCACTCGATCCAAAATTCTTTTTAATTTCAATAACAATATCAGGACTGCGTCATTTAGAAACTCGCTTATACCTAGATTGCATGCAGTTGGCAATGCTTTCTCAGAAGTAGTAGATGTGTTCAACTGCACGGAATATAGTTATAAGAAGGCTATAATAACATACCTCTGTCGTAATTATCAATGTTATTAGGCATAATACCATTCTATTCATAAGTTATCACAGAACCTAAACTATGCACTTACATCAGATATCAGACAGTAGAGTGTTATCTAATAATTTTATATACTTAATCAAAACTATAATTTTTCCCAAAATTGTTATGAGATGTCTTACTGCCCTGATTCAATAGAGCTAACTCTTAGTTCTCAACAAATTCAACCAATTCAATATTGAAGGTAACAATAACCTCAATACTAAACTACTGTACGGATTGAAAATAAAAATGCTAATGTACCTATGTATACCAGATGTTATTTTTGTTTAATTTTCAACATAATTTCTCAGTAATTATTCTGTTTAACATAATACTGTTTCGCTCCTGTGAACCACTGTAAACATAAATCATGTATATTGTAAAAGCCTTTTACGGCGTCTAAATAAATAAATAAATAAATTATCAGATATCTCGGCTTGATAATTGGCCATCTAAAATGGAACAATCAAAATAAGAAATATTCTATGTAAACCATCTATGTATGTGTTATGTACTTAACTTATTTGATTGAATATAATTGTAAAGCTGCTCATCTCGACGCAGGAATTCCCTGGTAAGATGAGCAGCGGAGGAATTTTTAATTCTTATCTTACACCAATGTAAGTCTATATCCCTGTCTAGAATAATGCGATGTCAAAGCGCATGAATAGTCTCATGCGCTTTGACATCGCATTATTCTAGATAGGGATATAAACTTAAATTGGTCCGGTTTTATTCCTCATTTTCATCAACCATATGACAAATTGCTTCGACGATGTCGAGGTATTGCTTTTCGCTAGTGACATCACGACACAATACTCGACACAGTATGTATAACCGCAACTACATTGTCCAATTTCCGGTACAGCGGTTTCACACATAGGAAACTAATACATGGGTGATACTGACATGTTTTTCCTTTGGTACTTGTTTTTTTTATAATTTATTCTTTATAATTAACTTAACTTTACATTAAACTTTACACTTTACACCGTAACCTTTACTTATACTTTACGCTTTATACATAACTTTATATTTTATCTATAAACTTTATATACTGTATATTTTGTACCTTGTAGCTTTAAGTACTTTACTTCCTTATACTTTTAACTATATTTTTATATTTATGTTTATGGCACATGTCCTGCGGTTTGTATTTCAATAAATAAATAAATGTTTTATGTTAGCTTAGTGAATTTCGTGGGTTATATTATAGACCTTCTTTGTAAATCTGACTGATCATAAATTTTTTGTCTCTTGGAATTTTATTTTTATTATTTCTTTCTCATGTTCAAAATTAATTCTCATTTTAAAATTTGAGTACCCCGTAACAACCCCCGAAGGCGTTAAATTATTGTATAAATATATCACATACAAATTGATTTTTTGTTTTTACAGGAAGCATTAATGTGAAAAATGTTTCAAACAAGGCAGAACTAGAAAAACAAGAAGAATATGGTGGGGGGATTCCATATATGGAAATTGAAATTGACCTGCCAGATATTAAAAAGGAATGCTTAGGTCACTTTGATAGAATTACCCAGACAACAGGTAAAACCGATTTTCTCTCTTACAATGAAGAAATCGTTGTTTATATATTTGAACGTTATATGATTTAACTTTGTTTACACTAAAAACGTTATATTCCTAATCTTTTTCTGATTTATTGACAGAACTGAAGATGCAACCCGTAAAAAAACGATTCTCCTGTTCCCATTGTAACTACTCCTGCTTTTACAAGTCAAACTTAGGACTTCACTTGCGCACCCATACTGGAGAAAAACCCTTTTCTTGTGCCCATTGCAGTTATTCATGTTCTCAAAAGGGATCATTGACAAGACACATGATGACTCACAGTGGAGAAAAACTCTTTTTATGCTCTGACTGTAATAAATTATTTTCTCGAAAAAGTAATTTAACGGTACACAAAATGACTCACAGAGGAGAAAAACCCTTTTCATGCTCTGACTGTAGTTATTCATGTTATGAAAAGAGTAGATTGACGAGACACATGATGACTAATTGTGGAGAAAAACTCTTTTTATGCTCTGACTGTAATAAATCATTTTCTCGAAAAAATAATTTAACGATACACAAGATGACTCACAGAGGAGAAAAACCCTTTTCATGCTCTGACTGTAGTTATTCATGTTATGAAAAGCGTAAATTGCCGAGACACATGATGACTCATAGTGGAGAAAAACCTTTTTCATGCTCTGACTGTAATTATTCATGTTCTCAAAAGCGATCTTTGAACTTACACATGATGACTCACAGTGGAGAAAAACCTTTTTGGTGCTCTGACTGTAGTTATTCATGTTCTGTAAAGACAAGTTTGACGAGACACATGATGACTCATAGTGGAGAAAAACCTTTTTCATGCTCTGACTGTAATTATTCGTGTTCTCAAAAGCGATCTTTGAACTTACACATGATGACTCACAGTGGAGAAAAACCTTTTTGGTGCTCTGACTGTAGTTATTCATGTTATGAAAAGAGTAAATTGACGAAACACATTATGACTCATAGTGGAGAAAAACCGTTTTCATGCTCTGACTGTAATAAATCATTTTCTCAAAAAAGTAATTTAACGGTACACAAGATGACTCACAGAGGAGAAAAACCTTTTTCATGCTCTGACTGTAGTTATTCATGTTTTTTAAAAGGTAGTTTGACGAGACACATGATGGCTCATAGTGAAGAAAAACCTTTTTCATGCCCTGACTGCAGTTATTCATGTTTTTTAAAGAGTAATTTGACGAGGCACATGATGACTCACAGTGGAGAAAAACCTTTTTCATGTTCTGACTGCAAAAAATCATTTTCTCGTAAGGGAATTTTGACGAACCACATTCTGACTCATAGTGGAGAAAAACCTTTTTCATGTTCCGACTGCCAAAAATCATTTTCTCGGAAGTACAATTTAACGAAGCATATGCTTACTCATATTTAAGAAAAACCTTTTGCTTATTTTTCGTGCCTACCTTTGTGCAAAAAATCATTTTTTTCAAAATGAACATTTAACGAACCACAAGCTGACTCATAATGGAGAAAAGCTATTTTCATGTTCTGACTGCAAAAAATCACTTTCCCAAAAGAGATATTTAATGTACCGCATGGTAACTCATCGTGACGAGAAGCCTTTTTTATCTTCCTATTGCAAAAAATCATTTACTCGAGAGGCACATTTGCTGTACCACATGCTGACTCACAGCGGAGAAAAATCGTTTGCATGTTGCGCATGACCTAAAGATCATCAGTACACTATCGTTATAAGCTTTTTTATTTGCTGCTCTACTGTAAGAGCAGATTGAAGGATTAAAACACTAGCTGTGTACAAAATTATGAAATAAGTTACACGAAAACAAAATACTCGAATTAAAAATGTTACATTATTTTGCGAATAAGCTCTCAAACCACGAAAAAATGCAATAAATATATCATATTACGTTGATTTATTTCTTTATCATTTATAAATAGCAATTATTTGAGGATATAGTTGACATTTCTATGTCAAGTATATTCTCATTTCTATGTCAAGGATAAAGCAAAGTAAAATCACTTATTTAACAGGAACATAACGACAAAAATCCATTAGGTAGGTTCTTAATTATATATTTTACATATCTTCAAAATGTAAGTCAAAATATCAATGTAAAAGTTGTGGAACACTTTCGTTGTTCCACGTCTACTACAAGAAGAGCAAAACAAGTCTTCGTTATTGTATTTACCTATGTAATTCATTTCTCTGTAGTAATCTATTTACAATATATTTATTGTTTTTGTGTTTATTTCGTAGAACTCCATTTTATTTTTAACATTTTTTTTATTAAAATAAAACTTAATAATATTATTATTTAGTTTTGTAAGTATCTTTTGTTTTTTTTTTGTTACAGCTGTTTCGGCTTTCAAGGCCATTTTCAAACTGTGGTTTTAACCACGTTTAGACGACTTATTTATATGATTCTATTTTACCCGCTCTCAAATTAAAATGATTTATTACCGGTTAAACCTATTTACTGATAAAATAATTGTGACAATAGACTTCTTATTCTGGGGGGCTATTTTGAATTCTGTTTTCCCCACATTAATGTTATCTTAATTTTTTAATAATGATGTAGCAGTTATTAATTTATTTAAATGTGTTAAAATAGATTTATAAATAAGTCGTCTAAACGTGGCTAAAACCACAGTTTGAAAAAGGCATTGAAGGTGAAACAGCTGTAACAACAACAAAAACTATTTACAATACTTTACGTGATGTGGTAATGTATAAAGCTATAATAATAAGATCTAGTTACATGTGAACCACGGATGTAAAATAATGAGCTAAAGATACTTTAGTGTAGACATACAGTAAACCATTATTATTACAGAGATGCTTTTCAGAACTAAAGGGAAATTAAACTAGAATACCAAGATAGAATGATCCCAACATCCTTTGTAAATGAACCTTCCATTCATTGAAAGCTAAACATTATTATTATTATGTTAATTTGAATGCACTTTGTATTGTAATTAATTTATACTTGTTTATATAAAAAGCCCGACCGGCGTAAATTAATAAATAAATAAATAATTTCTTGCAATTTTATTTCATGTTATAATAATTTGTAAAGATGTAACTTGTTTTATGGGTGCAGTATATGTTTGCAAATAAAAAGGTTGCAATTATTTTGGTTTACGTATTGTCTTGGAAAACTACCGAAACATCCAACACGCCATTTTCCCGCAGGGGTGGGAAGAGAGGATAGACTGCCAAACAAATCCCTCTCGGGAGAAACTCACTTTCATGGACATGCACTCTTGCAAATTGTGGTGTTCCTTGAAGAGATTTGATATAAAATAAGATTACATAAATATTTATTACTTCTGAACTTACGTTCAAGCCATATAATAATAGTGTTCTGTGACTTGCTCAATCCTTGCTCACCTCCTTTGTCTAGAGTCTATACCCTTCTAATGTTTATTTATTTTAATTTAAGTACATAAAACAGGCATGGTGCCCAAAAATTTACATACATGGATGTTTAAATACATAATAATAAAATAAATAGTAACAAAATGAATAAGCTAAATATGCAGAAGTAAATAACAAATAAGAATGGGTAAAAGGTAAATACAAATATGTTCATAAACGATTTGTTATTGTCACACCTGTATTGGTGAGACACTGATTAGGTAGGTACAATGTTGCTTCTCTTTAAATAAAGGGCTTCATCACAATATCAGCTTAATATGATTAAAGGTAATACGTTTTTTTGAAGTGTTTAAATTGATAATTAAAAATGTCTATTTCATTATTAGAGCCATGCAAAATGTTATAATTTCTTAATGTTCGCGGTACAGGGGAAAAATATCCTGTATTTGTGTGGTCGGCTTTAATATGGAAAATGTATTTCAGCCCCCTTGTTAATTTTTTTGATGGTATATTGATGTTGATGATATGTTTATTTATCTATTTATTTATTTATTAAACGCCATAAAAGGCTTTTACAATAATGTGATACATGAGATTATAAGTACACAGTGGTACATAGGCGGATATTAGTATTACATTTAAGAACACAACAATATGTATACAAAACTACATTGAATGTGATACAGCTGAAATTTTCTTAAAGCATAGAATGCTACAATAATAGAAAACACTTCATTTAAACAGGATAAAATATACAGTAAAGGTGACTTGCCAATAGATATAATCTAGCAAATATTATAATAGCGCAAATAGTAGTGAGTTTATTGTTACAATCAAATTTATCTCCACTTGGACACTATGGCCTATGGCATAGTAGCTTCAACAATTCAGGGCTGTCAGAGACTTGACAATTAAAAATAACATTTTCATTAAAATAATACATCCGTTAGCCAACACTATAAGACTTCTGAAGCAAGCAGTTTATATGGATGCTATACATATACATTTCACATATATGTATATATGTGGAATGTATATGTATAAGAACACCATACATATGTTACACATAAAGAAGAACATGTCAGTATGATGCAATACAAGCAGACATTTAACATTTCATAAACATATCAGTTACATTCACAACCAAGTATTTTTGCCTTGATGCAAGACGGTGAGGTTTTGAAAATATCAAAAAGGTCTGTATACGTGTTGGCAGTGCGGTGAAAACGCGCCAACGGTGAATGATATAGATATTGATGTTGCCGTCAATATGAAAGAACATTTATTTATTTATTTTGTAAGAAACAAACAGCTTTTATATAATATGCAGTGATAGATATAAATATACAAGTAAATTGTAGTCAAGCCACAGAAGTTTCTTATGTTAAAGTGCATTAGAAATGAAGTTTTAGTTTCTGAAAATTAATTTGGTGTTAAAGGAAGGGGAGAGGAAGAGGAAAATAGGAAGAGGATAGGAGATGCTGCCGATACATTCCATACTCTCATATTAATAATCGATCGTACGCATTACTTCATATCGATATTTCTTTAGGTTATTACCAAAAATGTCAATGCTGTAAAATTTTTTATTATATTGTGCACATATGCGAGGAATTGGGGAATTTTTTCGAATGTTTGTTCTACACGAGGGTAGATAAAATAAATCAGATTGTCGGGTTGATCTGGACGGAATATGAAAATTTATTAAATTGGTAAGTTCTGGTGAGTCCAGAGGATTTTAAGTAATAGGATTTGATCAAAAATTAGACGTCGTGTTTGGAGGGAGTTAAAATTATGAAATTTAATGGATTCGGTATAGTTTGAGAAGTGTAAGTTTAGTTTATAATTTATGTGTTTAAAAATTTTTTTTGAATTCTTTCTATTCTTTCGATATGGGCTTGGTATAAAGGAGTCCAGATCGGTGTACAGTGTTCCAAGTGCGGGCGAATATATGAGGTGTAAAGGGAATATAGAGTGTTTATGTTGTGGAAGGGTTTTGCTATGCGAATTATAAATCCCAGCATTTTATTGGCTTTGTTAATGATGTCATCAGTGTGTTGGATAAAGTTTAATTTAACATCCAGTGTTACCCCAAGGTCCCTGATATATTTTACTTCATTGATGTGTGTGCCGTTTAGTGTGTATACAAAGGATATTTTATTTTTATTACGTGTAAACGTTAATTTATTGCATTTTGCGATGTTAATAACAAGTTTGTTTAATTCGCAATAGACAAAGAGACGATTGAGGTCCTCTTGAAGTTTAATGCAGTAGTTGATTGATTTAATAACAAAGTATATTTTTTTATCATCTGCATATGCTAGGTAATTAGCATGTAAAAAACATTTGTGAATATCGTATATATACACGTTAAATAATAATGGGCCTAAATGAGAACCTTGAGGTACACCGGAGGGCACAGAGAAGAAGCTGGACTTTGTTCCCTCAACTAAGACACTTTGAAGTCTACTCCAAAGGTATGAAGTGAGCCACCGGAGTAAGTCACCATGGATGCCTAATTGTTTTAATTTTTAAATTTTTAAAAGTAATAAAAATAGCAATACCTGGATATTTATAATTGAAACAGAAAATGCTCCAAATAAGCACGTAGTTCGTCAAATACCTCAATTTTAGCTGTAGGCGAATAGACGGCCTGCGGGGTAAGGCACTCGACTAGCATACCGGATGTCACGAGTTCTAGTTCTGGCGTGAGCAAATAAATGTTATTTGAAAACTGATTGGAAGATACTTTCAGTATCGCGATGGTGTAAGACGACAGTTCAGAATTGAAACCTTGCTTGAAATGGTTTTGGCCGCGTTAAGTGATTAGACCTGAATAATCAGGTACTTTGAAAACATGAATATGCATAGTGCTAAAAAGCAAATCGTTTTTCTCCGCTGTGAGTCAAGATATGGTTCGCTAAGGGCCCCCTCCGAGAAAATGATTTTTTGCATGTCAAACATGAAAAAGGTTTTACTCCATTGTGAGTCAGCATATGGTTCGACAAAGACCCCCTTTGAGGAAATGATTTTTCGCAGTCGGAACATGAAAAAGGTTTTTGACCACTGTGAGTCAGCATATGGTTCGTCAATGTCCCCCTCTGAGAAAATGATTTTTCGCAGTCAGAACATGAAAAAGGTTTTTCACCGCTGTGAGTAACCACATGCTTTCTCAAAGATACCTTTTGAGTACATGAATATGTACATTCGGAGCATGAAAAAGGTTTTGCTTCGCTGTGAGTCAACATATGTCTCGTCAAACTTGCCTTTCTATAGTATGAATTTCTACAGTCAAGACACGAAAACGGTTTTTCACGAGTGTGAGTTAGCACGTGTTTCATTAAATCTTCCTCCCTAAAAGATGAATATGCACAGTCGTAACAAGTAAAAGGTTTTTCTCTACTGTGAATAAGCATATGGTTTGTCAAAGACCCCCTTTGAGAAAATGATTTTTTGCAATCGGGACATGAAAAAGGTTTTTTTCCACTGTGAATAAGCATATGGTTCGTCAAAGTCCCTCTCTGAGAAAATGATTTTTTGCAGTCAGAACACGAATAAGGTTTTATCCCAGTATGACTGCGCAAGTGCAGTTCTATCTTTGACTTATGCCAGCAGGAGTAATTACAATAGGTACAAGAAAATCGTTTTTTTCCGGGATGCGTCTTCTGGTTTATTTTGAAGTCTGCAAAAGATTAAGAAGTACATTAATTCATAACAGATAAAATTATTTAAAGAGCTCAGATAGTGAATTTAACCCATTACCTCCATGATTTATTTTTTATTTTTATATACTTGAATCATCATTATAACCCGATAGTATAGACTTAAAGGAGAGCCCAAAATCAGTTTTAGAATTTTCCGCCCGCCCACCCTCACACCGGAGCGTCTAGAAAATTGATGCCTAAACGCAACGCTTGGAGGTAAACCCCCTAAGCAAAATTTACGTCAAGTATGGGTAAAATGCAGTAAACTGTATGATTTATATTGATAATTTAAAATAAATAATTGCCATTGTTTATAATTCAATGAAAATACAATTTATTAATGGAAAATACACAAAATAACAAAAAAATCCAAATTAGAAAAAACCTTCTAGAATGAGGAAAACTAACCAAATCTAACCAAATTATTCTCTAAGGACGGGTTGTTTCGGAGAACTTCTTCAAATTTCAAAGTTAATTTTCAAGTTCTGTGAAAAATATTTTTAAGTTCTGTTTTTATTTCAGTTCTGTCAAGCAACTAGCCTATAATGATATAATAACAGAATTTGAATAGGACTTTCACAGAACCCGTAAATGAACGTTGAAATTTGATGAATTGTTCAAATTCTCCGAAACAACCCGTCCTAAGTGATACGGTTCAAGCGAAGTAGTACGAAGCAGTCAAAATGAAGGGCGCGGTTGCAGGCCCGGCATCGATAGACTGCTGGATTTTTTTTTACATACAGCACAACGAATTCGAGATTCGCCACGATATGTCAAATGAAATTCTTACATTCGACGCAAACGATTCCCATCTTCTGCGTCATGGCCTTCTTCCTTCACACGAGAATCTCCGAATTCGGCATTGACCTGATTTGGAAAAGACAATAAAAGAGTACGGGTAACCTCCACACGGAATGCCTTCTGGGAAGGTTTTCTCTGTCGCCTAGTCATCTGGTTTCCCATATCATGCTCGTACTTCCTAAAGAAGCATAGCAACTTCCATCCATTTAAAAGAGTACTGCTCAGGCAAGATGCAAATAAAGGCCAGTACCACTTCTTTGACCGAATGTTGACCCGATAATTTTGTATACCATTATCATGGAGGTCTACCCCACCCATTCCCGAATTATAATTTCGTGTTGGCACGCTGGGCAACCGATTTTTTTTGCATGCTTCCTTCAAAACTTTGCCTTTTTTGTCTTTCTTCAATTTCTGCCAACTCTGTACTTGACTTACTGGCTCCATTCGATCATAGTTCGTGGCCACTGTTACTTCACGGTTGTCCTAACCAACGGCATATGAGGATTTGGCTTTCTACGTCTACCACCGCATCAAATTCACCTGCTAGGTAAATGTTCGCTATGCGCAAGGGAAATATAGAAGAAAATGTTACCTTTAGGCAATTACTTTCCTGTCTTCAACTTGCCTGAAGCTTCAAGGTTAGTGAAGCGAACTGGCTTACATATGCCAGTAGCGCACATTCTCTTAACCTTCAGGATACACATCAAATGGTGAGATGTGAAGAAATTGTCCATAAATAACTCATGGCGTGTGGGGAACTCTATATATTCCATCATAGACAGTACGAAGGATAATCTTTGACCTAATACGGGGTCATATTTATCAGATGCTCAGGAATATGGCATTGCTTGGAAACAGGTAGCCTTCGGAGGAAGCAAGACACCAAATCTCGTAGCCAACTTTGATTGGCTTATTCTTAATGTACATCTTGCAATAATGTCGACCGAAATATGGCACCATTTGCCCGTCGATGGAAAGTTTGTGTGCAAAAACATCAAATACAAATAAAGAAGGAACGTTAGTCATTATCATAACTTAGCCATTCTGTCGGTTATATCTAGATCGTTGTTATCGCAAAAATGTATATAGCGCTTTATAAGCTCGAAATGTGGACGTTGATTCCTTTTTTGATGACGCTTACACCCAAGGTCGGGTCAGACGAATAATAATCTGTGGTAGATGGCAATGTATTGTAGCCGGTCAACATAGAAACCAAGAATACGCTTCAATTCGTATATATCTTACTGGAATTCGGTATTGATTTTAAATCGAGCGTATTTGATCATCCTCTCAAGAATAAACTGAATCACTTCGTCATCAAGGAATAATGAAAACACTTGAAAAGCATTATAAGACTTCAGCTTTTCGTATATATCTTTATGCACCACATTCAGCGGTTCAGGAACGCAACAGTTTACTGTAGTTTTAATTTTTTGGCTGGTGGTGCATTTGAAATAGATATTCGCAAGGTATTACGACACGCACCAGAGGATGTCGAAGGCTGATTCCAGTCAAGTCGTGATATGCCATCAAATCATCGTCAATCAGCTCTTCGTCCGTCTGTTCATCAACATTCTCTGTTTAAAAATATCCGAAAACTGCAGACTAACTATTATTTTTAATAAAAATCACCCATAAAAACACAACAAAACCGTATTATTTGAAGGCAAGCTAACCAAAAACATATGAAAACACTGTCACAGCTAACCTCCAAACGTTGCGCGCAGGCATCACCTGATTTCAGTGACATCCAGCGGTCATCTTATGCATATAATACTATGTTGAAACAGTGTTGTCGACTATTTCATCTTTTGATAACAATATGTGATTCACACATGTTTTATTTTTTTCCGTTTTAAATTTTTTTTTTTTTTTTTCAAAATGGGTCTATTTTCAGGGCTTTAGTTAAAAAAATATTAAAAATAGAATAATTAATAAAATTTATTAAATTATGTTAATTATTGAAAGCTAACATACCAATCTGTAAGTGCTGCATAACAACTTGGTGGGATTTAGCTTTATTCACAGTGAAAAAAAATCATACTTTTCATCTATTTTTTTGATGCCTATAGACATCGTCATGGAGGTAATGGGTTAAAAAAAGAAAAATTGGTTTTACATGCAATCCGTGTAATTTTTTCAGAGTGCTCTAAGCATTCCTTTTTAACATCATATAGGTCTATGTCTATTTCCGTATAAGGAATCCCCCCTCCATCTTCTTCTCGGGGTTCTGGTTCTGCCTTGATGGGAACAGTCTCCACATTGTTGATATCTGTAAGAACAAAACAAAAATACATTCCGTTTATGGAAAATTAACATAAGGTAAATTTGGTTATAAGAAGAACCACAGATGTTTGCTTCTGTGGCCGATATTTTCACAAGAAAATCCTTTTATTCTAGAACAGATTATGATTTTTATAGTCACTGGAACAATTATTTCAAAATCAATAACATATTTTTATTGGCGCTGAATAATAGTAGGTGATTCACAAAACATACAGAAAGAGAAAGAGTTGCCAGTAAGTCGGATGGATTACTTCAGTCGTGAAATAAGAAGTGGACTCAGCTTGAGGAATCGGTAATTTTTAGCTAGCGTCAGAAGTCGAAAGTTTGTTACGTTTGGCAATTTACTGTAAGGTTAATGTTTAACGAAAATACAAAAGTAACTAATGTACTACTAGAGGGGACTTCGTTTAATAAGAATTTGTGTTGGCTGCGTTACGTTTTACGCAGTGAATTTAGCAACCCATTTGCGAATATACATAAAAATATATTCATTAAACTTACTGGCTTCCGGAATGCTCTCTACATACTGAAAACATTCCTGCTTTACATCCGGGAACTCGTATACTTTATCCGTACATGGAATTTCTATTTCAATTGCGCGTTCTTCCTGTGAACCTGGTTCCGTCTTGATGAAAACACTTTCTGGTATTGGAAGATCCATGACAGTGTTGTGATAGCGTCTTGTTGTGTGATGGCAACTGATAGAAGCTCACAAAATGGACCTGAAACAGAACATTGATTTAACGGAACCTATTTGCTCGCAGTTGTGTATTTTATTTATTAGTACATCTATCTATGAAGGCAATATAAGTTTTAAGATGCGTGCCAAACGTAGACGTTGACAAGGACATTAATGTACAGTAAGTAGGTTTCATTATTATTAGTGTTTATTTTTCTAATGTCGTTTAATTACGACTTAATAATCGGATAACTTTGTGCAATTGTGGGAGTCTTCGATGATATTAAAGTTGTTCGTCAAGATTACAAGTTGTTTTAATTACATCATGAAATATAATAGTACTGTTGTAGGACTGACGTCCTATTTTAATTTATTCCGAGAACTGCCGAAGGCAAGTATCGCCTCCTGGCCACAATCGGATAGGTCCGGAATCGGTCAGAACCATTCAGATTCTGATGTGCGCGCGCATCACTCCTGTTGGCACTACAATTATCGTTAGATTAAAGGATTAGCACACTATTCGGAAAAACAAACGATTTGTTAGCTTACAAAGATCATTGTATAAACAAAGCTGGGCCTTGAGCAATTCCTTGGGGTACACCGAAAAGTTAAACACAATGGGTTCGATTAGTAAAGTTGGTAACTATGAAAAGGACGTAGGCAAGAAGGAACAAATTCCCGGTTTACAAATAACCTAGAATGGTGGCAATATTTGAAAACCTCCTACGACCATCGTCGGTTACCTTGTATTCCAGCTACTCTTTAGTTTATTTATCATATATCATGGGAAATAAAATGCCTATCAAAGGAAAATGGAAATCCATTTTTTACCGTGTATGAGTTTGAAACAATAGATTCAGTGACATCAATAATTGCATCAGCGGTACGTTAATGACATTGTAATTCGAATAGGCAACGTGAAAACTATTTAACGACCACTTTCAGAAGTGAGTTGATAATTGTATTTAATTATTAAGTGACCGGTCGGTGGCCGAGTTGACATCGCGTTTGGGTCCCACCCAGGCGTAGTGTGTTCAATTCCTCGGCTGGCTTAGTCCTCCACCACAACACAAGCAACATTTTCAGCTTACTGTGGTGGTAGTAGAAGATTTTCAAATATTGTCAAGTTATTCGTAACCCGGGAATGTTTGTCTTTCATTTAAAAAAATGTAAAGTAAAAAGTAGTGTGATGCCTTTCATGCCTGCAGTTTGGCGGCGTCCATGATCGAGTGGTAAAGCTCTGGACTAGCAAGCTGGTGGTCGTGATTTCAAATTCCAGCGTGCGCAAGACAAATTTATTTAACCCTGCAGTGGTCGCGTGGACTACATATATAGTCCACTAATACTAAATCAAAAATTTCTCTAAAATGGTAAGCATTAGTTTCACGTGCTGCTAGGTACTTTTAAACGAACTATCGAGAGACGCACTGAGTGCAGCGCAAGCCATAAATCGTGTGAGGACGTGTAACAGTAGCTCCGCAAAGATCCATACGTAGTCCGCGCGACCAATCACGTAAGTATTTTTCAAGTGTGTAAATACGTATGTAATATTTAAAAGTTTCATTTGTGGGGATCATTCGAAAATAGTTTCTTTCCTGCGCAGAAAATATTATAAGTTAATAATTTTTAATAAATAGTTTTATTATTATCTCAATTAGAGGCAAACCTGTGAATTATTAATTATAAAACAGAGGATTTGTTTTGTTTATTGTATCTAGTTAAGAAAACTGAACTGATTATATTTTCTTAATTTTTGTTTTATTTCAATTTAAAAATGGACTACGTCTGTAGTCCGCGCGACTCCTCATTTAGATGCGTGACCACTGCAGAGTTTTATTTATTTATTTTTATTTATTGCATCTCACTATACATAAAACACTTTTTTTCACATAAAAATCAACCTCACTAGGACTAAGCCTGTATCGAAGTTAACAATTTACATTTTAGTGAAGCAAACATAAGAGTATCACAAACATGAAGTAATTTTATATAAATACACAAAATATTTCAAAATTAAAGAAAAAATGAGTATTAGATGTGTTACCAGATGGGTAATTTGACAGTATATTGTAACAATATTTGAACCATAACTAATCATTATTCAAAATAAGAAGCAAAATAGATAATAAAGACAGATAGGGTGACATTCGGTTTTTAGTAAATGGGACTTATATAAAATCTTATTATTTAAGAAAGGACAAGGATGAAAAAATATTAAGACAATCGTCTGTCAATACATAAACCTTAAGTAACTTTTTAAATTTAACTAAGGAATTGGTAGACTTAATATGATTTGGAAGAATATTAAACATAAGTGGTGCCTGATATAAATAATTTCTTTGACCAAAAGAAGTTTTAGTATGTACCGCCACAAAGTTCAATGTAGAGCTAATTCTAGTTGTACGCATTTGTTGTGTTCTTTCAGCAAATTTAATATTGATAAAAAATCGACAAAGTATTTGAGTGATATATAGCTGTTTTATGCACATAACATTACATTCCTTATAAAGTAGGTTGGATGGATAACAGAATTTTTTTTTGTACATCACTTTAAGGATCAATTTTTGAGTAATATTTAGTGGTTCAACATTGGACTTTAGACATGATCCCCAGCATACTATGTTATAAGAAAGTCGAGATTGGACTAAGGCAAAATAGACAGTTTTAAATTTCTCTTTGTCCAATATGTGTCGAAGTTCTTTAAAAATAAATGTAAGTCTCCTGATATTCTTTGTTAACATATCGATATGATCATTCCATCTTAAAAATTTATCAATCTTTACACCTAGATACATGATACAATCTACACTTTCCAAGGGGTGGCAATTACAATTTAGCAGACAATTATGTATAATTAGATTATGAGTGTCAGAAGGCTGACTTCTTGATGATATACTAAATGTCACATATTTAGTTTTTATTGTATTCAAAGTTAAGATGTTATTATTCAGCCAACTCTTTACTGCTCTTAATCCTAAGTCACATTTGTTAAAAGCATCTCTCCAGGTTTTACCCTCAAATATTAAAGCAGTATCGTCTGCAAAACTAACAATGTTACCTGGAATATATAAATTACACAGATCATTAATGTAGATTAAAAACAATATTGGTCCAAGCACACTACCTTGCGGAACCCCAAAAGAGATTGGTTTGCTATTGCTTAAATGATTATTTATCTCTACTTGTTGCGTTCTATCACTTAGATAGGATGTGAACCAGCCTAGTGCTGTACTATGAATGCCAAGAGAAGATAATTTTTTGAGGAGTAATCCATGGGACACCGTATCAAATGCCTTTGATAGATCTAAGAACACAGCCAAAGCTTTGTTTCCATAGTCTAACGCACTAGTGACTTTGGACAATACCCTCAACACTGCATCACTTGTTCCTATATTCTCTCTGAAACCAAACTGATTGCTAGAGAGTATATTATATGTTTCTAAGAATGATACCAATCTCGACTTAGCCAATCTCTCTATTACTTTTGAAAGAGTAAGGATATAGGTCTGTAATTATTGACATCTAGACGATCTCCACCTTTAAAAAGGGGAATTACTTTAGCTTTCTTACAATGAGAAGGGAACATCCCGCTCTCGAAGCTAATATTTACAAGGTGAGATATGGGACCAGCTAATTCGGATACATGCATTTTATACACCATAACACTCAAAGAATCAATACCGCACGAGAAAGACATTTTTAAATCATTTATCACATTTGTGACTTCAGAAATGCTAGTTGGTTTAAAATAAAAATTGTCCCCTGTAACGTGAAGTTCAGATTTAAAATCATTCACAAGACACATCTCACTAGTTTTATTAGCACTACACAAATTATTAGCGAAGCTTGGACCAATGTCACTGAAGAAATTATTTACATGATTAGTAACTATATTTGGACTCTCTTCCATTGAAGTAATAATATTATTAATTTTCAATTTTTTTATGGTAGTTTGTTCCTTTTGTAGGTTGATAGCCTCCTTTATAATCTTCCACTGTTGTTTAATGTTACCATTGACTTCATCCAATTTTCTTCTGTATGCTTGTTTTGTTGTTCGTATTATCTTTGTACACCAATTCCGATATCTTTTATAGTATTCCAACAGTTCTTTGTTATAGATTTCTCTTCTACATTTATTGTGCAATTTATCACGTGTTCTGAGGCATTTGATTATTCCAACATTTATCCATGGTTTTAGATATTTTCTGTAATGTTTCTCAATTTGTACTGACGTACAACTTTGCACATGAGTTTTCAAACATTTAATGAAATTATCTGTTGCCAGATTGACGTCGTTCGTTGATAGTACTGTATCCCAGGATTCCTCCTTTAATTTGGTCTTCAAAAGGTGGTTGTCAACAATAATATTTGGTTTTCCATTACTATTTGAAATATTTTTAAGAGTTAAGCTCATAAACTTCATCAAAATTGCAAAATGGTCCGTTATGCCAGTAGTAAAAGCTGCTCCCTGTGGTTTTAATTTTGATTTCGCCATAATATGATCAATGCAGCTTGATTTGTTAGGAGTTACTCTTGTTGGTGAATTTATTATGGGCTTGATACCATGAAATGCTAGAAGTGATAGATATTTTTGTGTTTTTATGTTCTTCAAATCTAGAGTATCAATATTTAAGTCCCCACATAATATAATCTCCTTATATTGCAAGGATACAGAGTCAAGCAATTCATCCAATGAATCGAGAAAGTTATCTATATTAATCTGAGATGGAGATCGGTATATAGCTATTAAACATATTGTATTGGAAAATTGTATTTTTAAGCAGTTGGCATTGGGGAGAGAAATTTCCTCAACAGTTACCTGAATTTTTTGCTTTATATAGATAGCTACTCCATCATTTAGCAAATAGTTCATCTTTGTTTTGTAGACTACATACTCGGGAATGACAGGCATATTAATCAAACTGCCCAGCCAAGCTTCTGTGAAGACTAGTACTTCTAGACGATGATTAATGCAATCAAGCATAGAAACAGTTTCATCAAAATTTTTGCTTAAACTTCTAATATTCATGCACAATAAAGAAAATTTTGAATCCCTCAAAAAATTTTTGCAAGAATGTGAATCTTCTAATGTTATGTTAGATTCATTATTGTCAGCCAAATCTATTATGTTGTAAATATCATCCATTTAATTTTTTTTTTAAATAATAGTGACAGTCTCTGAGTGATGATTAAGACAATTGATTCAAGTCATCCGCGTGTTTAATGATTAGAACTCTTGAGGATTGTTCCGGGTTCTTTTTCACACAAATTTTATTATTACGAAACCATACAAATTGAAACTTGGCTTCTTTAGCTTTTTGTTTGGTTTTCCAAAGAAGGTTTTTTGAATAAGAGGATAAAACTTCACCAATGAATACGTTACAGTCCTTCAATTGCTTTATTGTTTTGCGTGCGTTAAAAAATTCAGATTGGGACTTTTCATCTTTGAAAATAACGATCATCCTCTTAGCTCCAGGTTTATTGGTAGATTTATCAGGATATTGAGAAACTTTATTGATTCTGCCTGGTTCAATCGGAATGTCAAGTTGTTTTATAAATCTTTCAACGGTTTCCACAGAATTTTCACCCATCAAAGTTTCTACCCCAGACAATTCAGCACAATTATAGCTTATGTTTTTTTGTTCTATTTCCGCCACACGAATTTCTAAATTTTTAATTTTTAAATCTTTGATAAAATTTGCGTTTTCTAAGTAATCAACATTTTTTTTTAATTGCATCATGTTTCCAATATTCATAGTGATTTCATCATATTGTCGACTGATAAATTCAATACTTTTTCTCATATCGGATATCTCCGATTCAAGATTTTTTTTCAAAGCAGTCGATTCGAGTTCAATTTTGGCAAAAACTTGTTGCTTAAAATCGTCCATTTTTTTATACATGTATTTAACAATTTTTCCAAATTGATCCTCATTAGATGGAGAATCCAATGCTTTTGATCTAGTTTGCACTAGATTCTGATTGCTAGGCATTGTATATAATAATAATAATGTGACTCACAACTGGCAAATTAAAGATGGTCACCCCACAGACTTTATGCTCACTGGTAAACAGAGTGTAATATAGTAGGTACAAATTTATTGTTGTGAATACTAAAAGTAGTAAATAGTGGAATATCACAGAGCAGACGTCTTCACTCAACAACAGTATTGTCGCAACTAAGAGCTAACTAAGAGAGTTAATTGTGTTATTTCAAAAATTACTCATTAGTACCTACTTATAGTATATTAGCGGCATGTTCAGAATGGAAGATACTCTCAGTATCGCCCTGGTGTAAGACCACGATTCAGAATTGGAACGTTGCTTGAAATGGCTTTGACTGTATTTGGTGACCAAAGTTGAATAGCCAGCCACTTCCCCCCCTTCATCATCCCATCGCTTTTCCCTCTGAACTACCTTCCGCCCCACAACATACCCCAATTGGAGATGCCATAGTCTCACTGGTTACAAACGGTTGGGAGCAGTTGGTACTCTTGTACGATTTCACGTTAAAAAAGTTCTGTATTTTTTATAGAATTGATAATTTTAAACCCTATTTTGACTATTTTATTGCAAATTTTTTTAAACAAAAAACTAAAAATTATTTTCCTACAACCAATTTAAAAAGAGAAAGGGGCCTTTTTGGCCCGGAGCCATTATTTCAAAAAGTCAAAAAGACACACAGTGTGTAAGAACTCGAGGATATTAATCTTACTAGTAACCAACCTTGATGAAAACATGATTGACGTGTTTGGGTTTTACATTTTGTAAATTAAAAAAATTACAATTTTGGTAATTTTTTCAACTAACATACTAGACTCATGTCTGTATTATGGTAGTCGTAAGTGATTAATGTAAGAATCACAATAATAAAACGAAACGTAAAAATAAAAATTTATGGTAAAACAGAAATTAAAAAAAATGCATATCATTTTAGAAACCATATGAGGAATAAAAATAAAGATAAAATTAAGTAAATGATGGCTAAAACTTCTTTATATTAAAAACTGTTAGGAAGTCATGCATTATTTGAAGAAGGCTCGTCCCCTTTCAAATAGCCAATATTGAACACGGATAATAAAAAGGGATATAGAATGACATAGAGTTTAAAATTTAAGTATCTTTGAATATGCAGTCAATTAAGAATTTGGAAAAATGCATTGTTGACTTTGATGTTCACAATATGCAATCCAACATTTGAAAACGGTTGAGCCAATCGCCAACAGTTATTGGATTTTAGCAATCTAATGCTTCCCGCTTATATCAATGTATATTTGATACACAATTTCACTTTTTATTATTTTATGTGTTAATTCACAGAGACGAAATTGAATAATGCTTCATTAATAGTTAGGTTATTCATAGACAATAAATGGACTAAGAAAGCATAAAAAAAAGATAAATTTTTAGAATTCTGCTGCGCGATTAATGCCCGTTTATAATAGGAATAAGCGTAAGAATTGGCCGGTGCCGTAATCCGCAATATTTTAGATCGTGGTTTATAATTGGAAAGGAATAGAATAGAACAAGAACGTCGCAGACCAATTTTTATATATTTTTAGGACTTCTACAACACAAATTAGTTGATTATATTCGATTGTCAAATAGCAGATACCATAGAGTATCGATCGAAAATACATAAATCTCAGTATATATCTTAGCTTTCTGCAATCCGTAACCGTAAAAAATAAAGTTGGACCATCTTTTCGGTTATGGAAAAAAATAAGAGATTATTGCCATCTATTATAAACAGATACACAGGTTTCATATCTTCAAACTTCTACGGCCTAGGGCTTATCGAATACAAATTACGGACTATTTCTATTATAAACGGGCATTTAGTACTAAAAGAATTTTATATACCAAATAATTATTCATTGAGGTAGTCACCACCTGATCGCAACATTTCAAAGCATGTTTCTATTTCAGCAACGCGTGAAAACAATAATATTTAGCTTGATGTCTGCACTTATTATATATATTGCAATATTTTCAACAAATAGGGCCGTATTATCGTCTTGATTCTTGACAGCTAGGACATAGATGTGCGCTAAAAAGAGATGGTCTAAGAGATGGCGTAGACAAACCATCTATTTTTAGCACATGTCTATGGGCTAACTGTCAAAGAATTCTTGCTATAATACTTTCCCATTTATTGGAAATATCAATCTGCTAATATAAAGGTGAATATTATTATTCACACGCGTTCCTGAAATAAAAACAGGCTGTGGAACATTTCGATCAGTAAGTACCTACCTCGATAAATAAATATGTTTTACGATTTTTTAGTCGGTCTCGTATTTTATATTGTCTCTGTATAACCTCACTTATGAAGCGTGGTTTCGTCTCTGCTAAACTTGTTGTCATGTTTCCTTTAATTTTACATAGTTAAACTTATACCGTTTTACCCCTGCAGTTAAATCAACTATTCGAAGCTTGTCATAGTTATTGGTAAGTTTTAATGCTAATATTTTCTACCCTAGTTTGTTCAGTTAACGTTGTTCCAAATCAAACTGAGCGACCAATGAACTTTAATTTGAACTAAGGTATGATTTAATAGCGTCGCGACTTAGCCCAACTTATGCTAAAGTTTCACTAGAGAATTAGCTAAGATTATTCTTGGCTAAGCGAGAAACGATTGAACTGTCAATATGATGTCTGAGAAGGATATTAATATTTACTTCATCAAAGGCTTTTGAAAAGTCAGTATATATTGAATCTACTTGTGCACGAGACGTGAAAGCTTCACAGATATAGTGTTCATATAATAGAAGATTGGTTGTGGTAGACCGACCGGTCACAAAACCATGCTGTTCTGGAGTAATAATATGCCAAAACTTAACAGCAATTTTATCTAAGACAATACTTTCAAACATTTTCGGGGTGGTAGACAGTATGCAAATTAGTCTATAATTTAAAACACAATTTTTATCACCTGATTTAAATACAGGTGTCAAGTGATAAAGTTTACAAGGATCAGGATATATTCCAGTTTGAAGTGACATATTGAATATGTGTTGAAGTGGAGCTGCTATAAACTGTCGAATTCCTTTATGAATACTGGTGGAATCTATACTATCGGGTCGAGCTGGTGTAGCAAGATCTTGATCTATAGTATCGGGTCGAGCTGGTGTATCAAGATCTAGATATATAATATCCGGTCGACCGGTGTAGCATGATTCTTATGATTTTAACATAATCACGAAGAATAATTCAAATGAAACAACAGAGTGCGTACCAGATCTAAACTTCTTTTAGATCAAGAAAGAAAAGACTAGAGACAAATTAAGTGGATCAATTTTTGAAGGTCGAAAGCAAAAGACTTTGGTTTACATAAAAAAATTATACGAATATTATAAAAGGAGTATCGTTGATCGTTTTACCAGGTTCACATTACTTGTCGCGTGTTACGTCTGGGCCAAATACTGCCGTTAACATAACCAAAGCAAAAATAAAATATTTGTCTTCTAAAAGGCTTGGTTCGTTAATGCACAAATTTATTTGTAATTTTATTATTTATACCCGCTAAACTGCCAAAGCAGTTTGTCAGCAGGTCAGTTTAACAATATTAATATATTACTAAAGCATACAAACAACGAGAAATCACAATATTTAAAACAGATACAGAAGAATTTAAATAAGAACTTAAATAACTACAAAACAGAGCCATATATAAAAAATAAACAATAGAACAACTTTCAACTTACTACAATACAAAAGAATAAAATACAAAGACAGTCAGTTGTAACACCGGCAAATTACTCATATTCTTATATATACATATGCATAAGATTATAAACAATATCAGTATAAAAAAGCTTGATCTATTAACCATTTTTTTATTTTTTTTTTTTAATTCGGTGGTGCAATTTGATTGAATTTTTATGTCCATTGGAATATTATTAAATATGATAGGCACAAGATAAGAGAAAGTCCGTTGCCCGTATTTATTTATAATTTTCGGAATGGACATACCTTCATTTCTATTGAATCTTGTGTCATATAAATGATCTACTTTTTCTTTGTATTTTGAATCTGACGTTATGTTTTGACATATAATTTTAAACCATAATATTCCTCGAACAGATAATACGTTAACTGACTCATATAATAATTTTATATTTCTTCTTTGTGCATAAATACGTTTGTTTATCAAAAGCTTAATCATGGAATTTTGAATTGATTGAATATAACCTATATTTGTCTTGCAGAAGTTTCCCCAGGACGTTATTCCGTATCTGATTGTAGATTCTGCTAGTGACAAATAGATTATTTTTAACGTACTTGTAGGCATAAAATATGTAATTTTGTAAATTCGCCCCGCAATAGCTCGTAGGCGTTTGCAGATGTTGCTAACGTGTGTATCCCATTTCATATGCGCATCTACAGTTACCCCCAAATATTCATACGTTTGTACCAGTTCAATGGTTCCACATTTAACTGGAGGTGTGATTCAAACGATGGAATTAAATTCTGCCAGTACTTTCTAAAATTAGATGTGAAGTACTCGACGATTCTGATTCAAGCAAGGATAACAAATTCTTCCTTGATAAAATCCACAGTTTCCAGCATTTTATCCTGATCTTGCTACAAGAAACCGACGAGTCTAGGAGTGGTATTGGTTTACTCCGTCGAGCCGTATTTTATGACTTTGTATTGGAAGCGGAACGCCATCAGAAAATTTGGTCATATTATCATAAGGGCATACGTTCTTACGTGGCGTCTTTAAAATATCACAAGCCATTCTCGCTATTTTCCGAACGAATTAAAAATAATAACTAATTCTGTGTTTAAACAAAATGCTTAATACTTGAACTCTTAACAATGATAACTGATGAGTCACCTATCACCAAAGAATTAGGGATAAGGCATTTATTGAAAGCCAGATAATTAGCCCGTCGTCCCACGGGTCAGTAATCAACACAAACCGTGTTATTTCATACCGGGATAACTAATAACATTTATTCAACTAATGAATTCTGTAGTAACTGTTTTTCATCTTTTATAAAAAAAATGTAAATGTTCGATTGATCAAAATCTTAAATCACCGAAAGTTCTTCATCAAATGATTTGAAATTGTAATACAACGTTGCATTCAAATACGCGCGTGTTTTTATATCCATTTATTTTATATATGTCACCTGTGACAGCTTAAAACATGCTTTAAAAAAAACAGCTGTTGGACGTGAAAGCAACACGTGCTACTGTTTCTCTATTTGCACAGGCAGACTGTGCCACAGAAACGTATGGTGGGGTACAGCTAGTTGTAAATAAATTGTAACTTAGGAATATAGTTAAAAAAATATACCTGTTAACTAATTTTCAACCGCTTGGGGGAACCTAAACATTAATTAATTAAAAAAATTATTAAAATTAAATACCTATGACAAATTTTCATCATGTATTGAAATAAGACATTTTTTGACAATACTGTAGTGGCGTGCACTACTAAGTTGACGGTATTTCACCTAAGTTTGGTACCATTTAAATAACTGTCCCCCAAATTCCTGAGGGCCAAACATTTGAGGACACAACAAACGGTTAATATCAAAACTGACCTGAAGTCTGATGGCTTCAAAACCCTTCGCTTGAAGAGTGTCAGAGAGTGTCTCCTTGTGCGGACGTTATTGATGTTTATCCGAAAAGTGCAATTAATAAAAATAATATTAGATAACGGAGAAATGGGGCGATCGAAACATAATATTTTGAAACATCTTTTTACTTTATACTCCAGTACCTACCGTCGTAGACTAGCCATCTGTTTTTAACACACATCTATGGCCTAGCTGTCAAAACATGAACAGGACGATAATACAGCCCGGTCTATTGGATATTTAAATTTGCGGTTATAAAACAAAACATCACACGCGTTCCTGAAATAAAACCACACTATAGTACTTTTTTAGAATCGTCTGAATGTTTGTTTGATTTATTTATTATAAACAAGTTCTTCAATAAAACTGTGATTCTGATTTTTAGAGAAAGTTTAGTTGGCTAAGATCATCATTAAATATTAAACCCACAATCACAAAATAGGCGCCCCTCATAGCCCCTATCAATTGGCACCCAACGTCACATCTCCTTTCAATTGACGCTCACCGTGGTTTCCTGACCACCCACTGAAGACTACATACAGAGAGGACGGACGGTTTTAAAATAATCATAAAATTGTTAATTTTTACTCAAAAACAAATTTATTGATGGAATCGAGGAAATAGCATTTGATACAGTATAGTATGGAAAGTCACATCAGGCATGTGGTGGCCGAAATCGTTGATGCAGTGCTGGAGGCGTTCTTGGAAGTTTGCGTAGACTCTCTCCAAAATCGCTCTATATCATAGGGGTGAAAACGGAGATCCATATGCATAATTCGCCTTATCGAACGATCACTGAGGCGAAGTGCAGTAGCATGTTTCCGGGCAGATCGAGTTGGACTGCGAAGAAAGGCTTGTCGAACGTGTTCAACATTTTCAGGAGTTCGAACTGTTCGCGGAGCTCCTCTAGGTCTTCTGTTGATCAGTTCACCACGCCTGCGAAGTGATTCAACCCAACGAAGGATGTTGTTTCGAGAGGGAACAGCTCTATTCCGATGAATGTTGAAGTGGCGACGAAACTCACGCTGTACGACGGTGACTGACTCATTATTTCGGAAGAAACAATCATTGGCGAAAACGCGGTGCTCCACCGTCCACGGCTCCATGACGACAACTTGTAAAACAATGATAGGAACTAACGAGTCAAGCGGCACCCCCCCCCAACTCTCTCGTAGACGGAGGGGGAGAGAACTACCCATCTCAAAAACGTTCGTCCTCTCTGCCGCACCCTGTATAAGTGATTTTAAATTTATTTGAAAATGTTTTACGAATATTAAACATTTTATTTCTGTGTGTTATAATAACAGTATGGGATGTTCTGTTTTTATTATATATAACTTTATTAATCTGCTTTTAAGTTATTTGTAAAGGCTTGATAAATGCATTAAGCGCACCACCCCATCCTATAATGCCGCAAACGATTGAAAATTGCGCATGAGAAAAATATGTAATTTTCTATTTTTCAATTACAGATAGATTAATTTGTTTGCGATTTCCAATTTAGATTTGTTTCAATAATAACACCCAAATGTATAATGTTTTCAACTTTAGCGAGGATAGAGATGTACTAACAAATAAAATACTCAATTTACACAAGTCAGTTCTGTTTCAAGTCCATTTTGTGAGCTTCGACAAGTAACCATCACATAACAGTGCCATGGATCTTCCCAACCCAGAGAGTGTTTGCATCAAGACGGAGACAGGGTCCCAGAAAGAAGACGCAGGTAAAGTAGAAATGTTTGCAGTATGTCGAAAGTACTCCGACGGCTAGTAAGTTTATATGATGTAAAACTGTAGATATCTGAATTCCTGTTTATTGTGGAATAGAACTTTACAAAGACTAATGCATATAAACGAAATGATCTCTACCTGTACACCCAAACATAACTTGCTTTTGTATTTCCGTTAAATGTTTAGTATTGAAACAGTTTTGGATAATATTTACCATTTTTCCCATCATATACTATCATACCTACTATCCTCTTCCTTCCTTAAAAACAGCCTTACTTACATTGAAAGAAGATGATTTATTTTATAAGCAATAATTAATAGCCTGAAACACTCATCCACATTGAAAAATCTCCTGATAAAAGATACATGACGCCAACGGGACTATGATTTGTTAACGGGAAGATGATTTTTTGCATTGTAAATTGTCGCAAGTCGACATACGTATTCGTGTCGTGTGGCAAGAAGGTGTAATTATCGTGTCCTCGTCGTATATTCACACGCTTTGTGCTCTGTTTGCAAATATCAAAATCAGATTATCTCGTTTCGGAGGAAATTTCACCCTGTGAACAGTGCAAGTTAGTCGACAGCCCTACTGCCGGGATTCATGGGAATTCAAGGTAGGCTGTTTCTATCATTCCACATTTCCCGTGATTTTTCAAACCCAATTGAATGAGCTTTACACTGTCGTATTTCTTGTGGATTTGATTGACAGTTCATTTTCGTGTAATAAAACACGTTAAATTAACCTTATAGGAAATTGCTAGACGTAACAAACTTTTACGCCCCAAATAATTCCCCGCTAAAAGTTGATGATTCTTAAAGGTTTTTAAGGCTAAAAAACTTCATATACTTTACTGTCAATGTGCTCTCTTTCTATGTGATTTGTGAATCACAAAGAACTAATGAAAATGTGTTATTGGTGCAGGAAACAATAATTGAAAATCAAACGCTCCCGTTTTAAGGTGTCTCCGGTGAAAGCATCGATCCCAGAAGCGGGCATCTGGGGTCCTTCTTACTACTTCAAGTTACCTTATGTTAATTATCATATATTATATAACAGGTGGAATTAATGTGGAAACTGTTCCCATCAAGGCAGAACCAGGGCCCCGAGAACAAGATGGAGGGGGAATTACCTTTACAGAAATAGACATAGACCTGCTAGATGTTAAAAAACAATGCTTAGAGCAGTCTGAAAGAATTAACCCGATACCAGGTAAAATCACGTATTCTTTGTTAATTCACAAGTTTAATTTTATAAATAATTTCGTATGTTATGAATTGATTTAATAAACTTCCATAAAACTTTCTTCTGCAGACTTAACAACAAATCTGAAGACGCGTCTGGGAAATTCCTGCTCTTCTGAATCAAAGTTAGAACTTCACTTCCGCGACCACGCTGGAGTTAAAACTTTTAAATGTACTTACTGTAACTATTCGAGTACAGCAAATCTGAAGATGCACATGCTGACTCACGGTGGAGAAAAAGCTTTTGCTTGTGTCGACTGTACATATACATGTTCTCGAAAGGCATACTTGAAGAGTCACATGCTGACTCACAGTGGAGAAAAAGCTTTTTCTTGTGTTGTCTGTACATATTCATGTTATAGAAAGGAAGTTTTGAAGAGGCACATTCTGACTCACAGTGGAGAAAAAGCTTTTTCTTGTGTTGACTGTACATATTCATGTTATAGAAAGGATTTTTTGAAGACGCACATTCTAACTCACAGTGGAGAAAAGCCTTTTTCATGTTCCGACTGCAAAAAATCATTTTCTCAAAAGAGATATTTGACGAACCACATGCTGACTCATACTGGAGTAAAACCGTTTTCATGTACCGACTGCAAAAAATTATTTTCACGAAAGGCCCATTTGACGACCCACATGCTGACTCATAGTGGAGAAAAAGCTTTCGCTTGTGTTGACTGTACATATACATGTTATGGAAAGGCAGGCTTGAAGAGTCACATGCTGACTCACAGTGGAGAAAAAGCTTTTTCTTGTGTTGACTGTGCATATTCATGTTCTAGAAAAGCAGACTTGAAGAGGCACATGGTGACTCACAGTGGAGAAAAAGCTTTTGCTTGTGTCGACTGTACATATACATGTTTTCGAAAAGTAGGCTTGGAGAGACACATTCTGACTCACAGTGGAGGAAAAGCTTTTTCTTGTGTTGACTGTAAATATTCATGTTATCGAAAGGATGCTTTGAAGACGCACATTCTAACTCACAGTGGAGAAAAGCCTTTTTCATGTTCCGACTGCAAAAAATCATTTTCTCAAAAGAGATATTTGACGAACCACATGCTGACTCATAGTGGAGTAAAACCGTTTTCATGTACCGACTGCAAAAAATTATTTCCACGCTACATGCTGACTCATAGTGAAGAGAAACCGTTTTTATGTCCCTACTGCTAAAAATTATTTGTTCGAAAGGACAATTTAACGAAGCACATTCTGACTCATATTTAAGAAAAACCTTTTTCTTGTTACGACTGTAAATATTCATGTTCTGGGAAGGGACAGTTGTATAGACACATGCTGAACCACAGTGGAGAAAAGCCTTTTCTATGTTGCGAATGCAAAAAATCATTCTTTCAAAAGAGATATTTGATGAAACACATGCTGACTCATTGTGGAGAGATGCCTTTTTCATGTTCCGACTGCAATAAATCATTTTCTCAAAATGAAAATTTAACGAACCACAAGTTGGCTCAAAGTGGAAAAAAACTGTTTTCATGTTCTGACTCCAAAAAATTATTATTTAGAAAGGAACATTTGACGAAACACATACTGACTCATTGTAGAGAATAGCTTTGCTTGTTCCGACTGAACATATTCATGTTCTCGGAAGGGACAGTTGAAGAATCACATGCTGATTCACAGTATAGATTGTAATGTGTATTTCACCGACGGCGTTAAAATGTAGCCTAAGCGTCTTATAAAATAGTTCAAGACAAAATTTATTTTTAAATATTTAAGTTAACAGTTCCAAACGTTATTTACTCTAGAACAGAGTGATCTTTTTACCCATGTGCATATGGTGTTGAAATAGAAGTTTTAGGCTTTCATTAATTTATTTTAAGAAATAAACTTTGAATTTGCTCACTAAGCCCGAAATATAAAAAATAATCAGTCATTGGATTTTAAAATATTAAGCATCAAATAAATTGGAAAAAAATAAAAACTTAACATACATATGTAAATAGAAGAAAAAAAGAATCATAAAAACATATAAAATGAAGAGATTTTAGTTTTTTTTATACAATAATTTTTAAAATAATATAGTGAGATATCATCGTCATTCTAATTCTTTAAATTATTTAAGGTAGTGAAGTTTATTTTATTTTTAAATTTATTATAGTCCGGTTCTAATCTTATCTCTGTCGTTTTTTTTTTTTTTTTTTTTTTTTAATTTATTAACTTTCAAAAATACATTTTTTACAATTAAGTCCCGTTAAACTGATTGATATCAGTTTGTCAACGGGTTCTTTTAACAATTACTTTTTAAATACATATACAATTTTTACAAGTACATAAAATATACACATAATTACATTAATACAAAAAAAATCTTTCACATAACCATTTTTTTAACATACATTTCCTTCTGTGAGTCAATTCACAGCTTTTTATTGAGTTTGGTTACATGTTGTAAATTATTGGAACGAGGTATTCTAGAGTTCTTTGACCATATTTATTCAGTTATCTGGGAACTACAAGTCCATCGTTTGCAATTAGTCTTGTATTATGAACATGTGTCACTATTTTATTATGTTCAGATTGAGATGTATGCTGACTCGCAATTTTAAGCCACAATAAAGCACGAACAGATAATACATTTACAGAGTTGTATAGTAATGACTTTGGTACGTCATTTCTTTGTTCGTATTTAGTTTTGTTTAATAATAATTTTACCAAAGAATATTGTACATTTTGGACTGAAAGAAGATTTGTTTTTGTTGAATGTCCCCATGAAGTTATTCCGTATCTTATTAGGGATTCCGCCAATGATAGGTATATTATTTTAAGGGTATTTGGTGGAACAAAAAACTTCAATCTATAAAGTTTGCTCACTATAGCTCTAAGCCGTGTGCACACTTTTTGTATATGTATATCCCATTTAAAATTACAATCAATTGTTAAGCCTAGATATACGTATTTTGAAACAAGTTCAATATTTTTGCATGAGCATGGTTGTATTACAAAGTTATGGATGCAATTAAAGTAATGAGAAATAATTTTAGGAGTTATGGTGATCTTATTATGAGGAGATCTGATGTGCATAAGCTTCGTTTTTTTAGCATTGATTATTAAACCTACATCATGTGACCATTTTTGAAGAGTAACAAAGTCAATTTGCAGTAAAGTACTCGCTATTAATAAATCCTCATGTGAAATAACTAATGCAGTGTCGTCAGCATAAACGTAATGTTTTACATGAGAGAATATAAATTTCATTGCATAACATATATTATATACAATGTAGGGCCTAGTATGGACCCTTGTGGTACGCCTGCGAAAACAATATTTTTTTTGCTAAAATGATCAAAAAATTTTACACAAATCTTTCTATTTTGAAAGTAGTTAACAAATAATTTATGTAGGTTTCCTGTAATTCCAATGTTTTCTAGAGTTTTAAGTAATTTACTATGATCAATCGTATCAAAAGCCTTTGAATTATCAATAAATAATACGAGTACATGTTTTCTTTTGTTAATAATAATAATAATGTTTATTTCAGCTGGACAGAGCGGTGTGTGCAATGCTCTGCCTGCCATAAAAGTTTACATTTAAGTTAATACATACATAAAAAGAAAATCATTAAAGAAATAAATAAAAATAATAAAAAATAAATAAAAAATCAATACATTGATGTGCACATTAGGTCTTTATGGTGGCTTTAGAGAAATTCTCCATCTCCGGTGTTAAGATCATTATTAATTTTATTTGAAAATTCTTGAAGTAGTAGATCTGTGCTTTTATTTTTTTGGAAACCATATTGATGGGTATCAATAATAGAAAATTTTTCAAGGTACTTTATTAGTTTTACAGATATATATTTTTCTAGGATCTTTTCAATTGCAGGTAAAATACTGATCGGTCTATAGTTTTCAATTTCACTGTGTTTACCACCTTTGTAGATGGGTCGGATTATGCTACATTTAAGATCTTCAGGTATAATTGCGTCCGATAAAATCATATTAATTAATAGAGTTAAAATAGGTCCTAAGATATTTAAGTGTTTTTTAATGTCAGACATTCTAATTTTATCTATCCCCGGCGATTGACTATTTTTTAAACTTCTGACTACTTTTTCAATATCACAAAGTTTTGCTTGTGTTAAGAGCATGCTGTGTGGAAGTCTATGTGTTTGAAAATGAAAAGCTTTTTTATCACATCTATGTAATAGTTGCTTAACATTGTCAGAAAAAAAGTTTGCAAAATTGTTAGACATTTGTTCAGTCGTTTGTTCTTTTTTCAAAAAATAGTTTGATATTACTTGGTCGCAATTACTTTTGCTCTTCCTTCCTAACAATCTGTTTATTTCGTCCCACGTTTTTTTAGAGTCGGCAAAGTAATTTTTAAATTTTGAGTTGAAGAATTTTAATTTGTATGCACTGATTAATTTTGTAACTTTGTTTCGATTACATTTGTACTCTGTTTCATAAAATTTATTTGTAGGATTATTTTTCCATCTTTTGTAAAGTGTATCTTTTAATTTGATTTTTGATAATAAATCTTCATTTATCCATTCATTTATGGCATCAGGTCTGATTTGAGGTTTATAAGACTTTACTTCAGTACTTTTTTCATAGATTTCATTAAATTTATTTTTAATTTTATTATACAGAGTAACGCAATCCACTTCTTTCAAAAGAATATTCCAATTATATTTTTTTATTTCTTTATCAACACTTTTTTGAGACAGAATTGTGATTTTTTCATTTTGTTCAATATTTTTGACGTCATGGTATTGTAAATTTAGTCCCGTCATAAAATGATCAGCAATTCTAAAATCAATTACACACGCGGACAAGTTATATTTATTAGATCTAACATATATGTGGTCAATACAGGATTTAGTTATTTGACCAGCAACGATTGCTTCTCTGGTCGTATCATTAATACATTTTGTTAAGTAATTACTGGTAAGTATATTTTCATAAGCTATTATATTTAAATCACTTTGATTTAGTATGTTAAGATTAATATCCCCAAAAAATATTATATTATCATCAAAATTTACATTATTGCAAAAAAAACAAGAAATTTCATTTAAGAATCCCCTTTTATTGAGGTTAGGTGGTCTATAAATTGCTAAAATATAAAAATTACATTTATTAGGTAATGTCAATATTCCAAACACATTTTCAAAGTGAATGGTTTCAACTATTTTTTGTTTAAAATGTAAATGTTCTCTTATATACAGCAATATTCCACCTCCTTGTTTATTTTTTCTGCAATAATAATACGATTTATATCCTGGAATATCATATAATTTAATAAGTTCCTCGTTAATTGCAGTTTCGCAAAGCATAATTACATCTATGTCTTTCAAACAGTTTTTCAAATAGGCATGAAGAATATCCCAATACTTGATTAGTGATCTTATATTTATTTGGACACAGGTTAGGTTAGTATTGCATTTATTAATATTTTGTGCGTGAATCCAACATTCTAAATTGCTTGCACGGGTGAATTCTACATTACTATCATTTTCAATATAGTTGAAAGCCATTTAAAAATATAATATTATATTATATTATACTCGTAACATTCAGTATAATGGTTGGAAGTTGAAATATAGCATCTATTAATAATGTACAAAATAATAATGATGTACAAAATATACTGGAATATTGTAGGCTTGTAAAGAATAAATTGAAAAATAGATTTTAATTTTGTGCATCTTATAAAGAAAAATATCGAACTGTTTGTAATAATAGTATTATCCTCGTATATTTTAATATTATGGTTGTTGGGTTTAGTATTATTTGATACTATTTCCCGAGAAGCTATGTACAACCTAGTATTGAGTAATACAAAACAAACATGAAGAATATCGGCGTGTAAGTAGAATATATAAAAAGAGATAAGTTTCAATAATAATACGAGAGAATACTGCTGTAGAGTTATGTGCAAAATACTACTATAGAGTACAAAATAAACTTCAAGAATATGGATTTGTAAAACGTAGTTAGAAATGTCAATTTTATGACATACTGATGAAGAAAACATTAAAACATTACGATTTTCAATAATCGATTTTTTGGTGTGCAATTTCAAGCATTTTTTTTATAAAACTTACAATTAATCTTGTCATTTGCTCGGTGATTTGATGGAAATGTCAGTTTATTTTTTAGGTTATGTTGTTCACAGTTCAGACATTTGGGTGCTTGGCTTATATTAATACAAGCCGTATGTGTGTGAGGGCCTCCACAATAGCTGCAGCTAGCTGCGTCCTTTTCTTTCCCAAGGCATCTACTTGATGTGTGTCCAAAGCGTAAGCAATGGAAACATTGTACCAGCGGGTTTGCAGCTTCGGCGTAAATTCTTTGATATCCGATATTTATTTTTTCTTTTTGTATTATATTTCTTCGGATGTCCTTGTCTACCTCTACAATGAAGTTCATCGTGTCGTTGTATTTATTTTGAACAACCTTTTTCACATTTATTAGTGATTTGATATCTGTAGTGTGTGTAAAAACTTTAAGATATTCGTTTTGTTCAAATAGGTCATCAGTAAAATCTTCAGTGTTGTAGTGATTGAAGATGCCTTTGAATATAAGTGTAGGTTTTTTTTTCATAAGTTCTTTTGCTTCTACATCCTGTAATTCTTTGGAAATTTCTTTTTGCAAAATCAGTGCGTCCTCTTTTTTAAAGCATTTTATGATTAATCTATTTTGAGAATTTTTTTTAATGCTGTCAATATTAATCCTTAATTTTCCGTTTTTAATTTTTTCTTGGATTCGTTTTTGGAGTTTTTCATTTGTTTCTTTATTATTTTGATTCGGGGTAATCATTAGGGAAAATTCGTTTTTCGATTTAATTATCGTTTTTTATCTATTGATTGGTCATACGACTCAAGTTTGACATTGTTTTCAGTCATTTCAATGGCGACGTGACCCATCAGTGCCAATATTGTATTAACTTTTAAAGTAATTAAGTTTTGTTGATCCTTGGTAAATTTTTTTGTTGGATCTTGTACTGCCTCCAACAGGTCTTGAATTGCCGTCTTGCATGATTCCATAAATTGGTGGTTATTTTTGTGCGTCATGTTTACCCTAATTTACACTGTGTTGTTTATTTCGAGTTGTGTGTTATTGTCACAATCACTGGTTGAGCTCTAATGGACTCCAATAGAACACAGTTAAATTTACAAAAATGCACCGTGATAAAACACTTGAGTGACAATATGTTTAGCCACCTTTTTAAAGAAAACTTTTTTTATCAGTAAGTTCACTCACTTGAATATAAATCTTCAGATTATTCACTGTTTTTAAGCGGTTTTAGTGAGAGCACAAATATCGCGTCTACTCGCTGTTACGTACTTGGTTAATAGATCACTTTTTGTTAAGATTAATGACTGTCTATCCCTCTATCCAATGAATTTATTGCTACCAGCGGAGTCCCCCAAGGTTCACACCTGAAACCTTTATTATTTATCCTATTCATCAATGACGTTACCAGCATTTTCTACAATGTCAGAGTTTTACTTTTTGCCGACGATATGAAGTTGTTTAGGGTCATTAATGATGTGTACTACTGCATAATTTTGCAAAGGAACCTTAACAACTCACAATTTAATACCATTGAAAGAGTCCAATGCAAATTTTTGAGGTGTATTAATTTTAGGCATGGAATTCCTTTAGGAACAATAGATAATGATTTCTTATTACATTCATTGAAATTGCTTAAGTTATGTGAAAAAATTTTGATCTTATATTTTTTTACAAAATTATAAATTATGAATTTGATAACCCTGACATTTTAATGTTGATTCAATTTCATGTACCTACCATTAGATCAAGGTCCTCTATTATGTATTATTGTGACAGTTAAACCACAGTCACAGGATATAACTCAGTTATAAATAGATTGCACACACTTGGGAACTTTTATGCTAAAATCGCAGATACTTTTGATATTCCCCTTAGTGTAAAACTGCACTAATAACACATTTTAACGCCACTTGTTTTAATGAGGTCACTGCATAACAGGCTATTGTCATTGCCTCTTTCTTTACCGTTATTTTATTTGTTATGTTTTAACTAAATTTATTCCTTAATTTTTTTCATAAAAATTTTATGCTGCACTATGTATATGTAAAAGAATAAAATAAAAACTTTGTATTTAAATGGCACTTGTGCCGTAAATTCTACATAAATAAAAATCAATGGAAAATAAAACAGAAGAATTAATTATAATATTTAAGAAAAATAAGTTGAGTTTTGGCCCATTGAGCGTAGCGGTGAGTGATGATAGTCAACACACCGATAAGGGATTTAAGGGCAAGCTTTGGTTTTCTTAGTAGACAAGCCTAGTATAACAGCCTTCAAATCCCTCCTGGCAGCATTATTGTCATCCTTATTGAATTTCTGAAACATCAAATAAATAAAAAATCTGTTTTTGTCTGATTACGTCTAAAAGGGATTGAAATGATAAGCAATAAATTCAACGGAAGTAATCTTCCCAACATTCCTTCCATCGATATGCTTGCTGTAACTCTAAGTGACCAGCAACTCCAAGGGGACGGAGACTCCCTCAAAGCCAGAATCAAGTTAGCACAACAGAAGCTGGGCGTACTGTATATAGTACACAACTGCTGACCCTGTTCAAATCCTAAGTGCACCCCACTGTTGAAATTGCAGCCACCTCTGGTCTGAAGCTCCAAAATACCTGAAACATCCTTGTCTCTGTGCAGAAACGCTGTGCTGTTCGTTTAATAGAATAACCTATCTTAACAATGTTTAGTGCACAGGCGTCAGTTAGGTATGCTGTTTTACTTTCACTATATCGGTATCAACACACCAAACGCACACCAACACATGTATACGGTTGACAATAACCTGTCACATGAGAATGTGTCACTTCTACGACTCGTTCTTAAGTTCAACAACTCTTTGCGTTTCCTTCTTCCCACAATATGTTTACTCCTTCCTCTTTTCAAAGACCCTTCACACAGCATCCCCAATGAAAATCAGGAAAATATTCGGTTGTATCGAGGAATTGAACCCAGGAGGACCTCAGCCTTGCCAGGGCGCCGCTCTGACAACTGAGCTAATTCAACAATATAAATTTCTGTCAAATATTTATTTATTTGGAAGAAACAAACAGCTTTGATATACAATGATAGATATAAATATACAAGTTAACTGAAGACAAGCTACAGAACTTTCTTATGCTAAAGTTCATTGGAAATGATGTTTTAATATCTTAAAATGAATGTGGTGTTAAAGGAAGGGGAGAGGAAGAGGAAAATAGGAAGAGGATAGGAGATGCTCCCGATACATTCCATACTCTCATATTAATAATCGATCGTACGCATTACTACATATCGATATTTCTTTAGGTTATTAACAAAAATGTCATAGCTGTAAAATTTTGTATTATATTGTGCACGTATACGAGGAATTGGGGAATTTTTTCGAATGTTTGTTCTACACGAGGGTAGATAAAATAAATCAGATTGTCGGGTTGATCTAGACGGAATATGAAGATTTATGAAATTGGTAAGTTCTGGTGAGTCCAGACCATTATTTAGGATTTAAAAAAATAAGATTTGATCAAAAATTAGACGTCGTGTTTGGAGGGAGTTAAAATTATGAAATTTAATGGATTCGGTATAATTTGAGAAGTGTAAGTTTAGTTTATAATTTATGTGTTTAAATTTTTTTTTTAATTCTTTCAATTCTTTCAATATGGGCAAATATAATGTGCAAAGGAGTGTAAGGAGAATATATGGCGCAAATATGAATGGTAAAAGAAGTCGGAGATGCCCGAGGAAAACATGTCACGATCGAGTGAATCAGATACTTGAGTCGGGCCATGTCAAGAGTCAGAATAATAGAAGAGTATGTATGAATGTGAATGAGGCAAGGGGTATGTGCAAAGACCGGGTTGTTTGTCTCTGCCTCTCACTGCGGAGAAACGGTGTGATGGTTAGTTAACCACTCAAGCAATATGAAACTGCTCACTGTGGTTTAAGGCCAAGGAATCCATTAAGATTTCACTGTAAATCCCATGTTTTTAGGTTCTATAAATCTGCCACATTTTGGTAAGTAATCGCTTAAAGCGCTTTGCAAACTTGGCATAATATGACAAAAATCACTCAAGTGGTTAGTTAGTTCGGTTAGGTTAGATTATCAGGGTGGAGTAGTGGTTACCTCGTTGAAGATGACTGTGGGTACAAATGCCAGTTTGGGGTCCAGTTGATGTGTCATGTCTCCGTAGCGGGCGAGGATCTCGTCTCCCTTAGTGCCGTTAGCGCAGCTCTCGATAGCAGAAACTTTCAGAACACCAGCACACTGAAATTATTTATATGTCCATTGTTTAATTGCATTCTTTACAATAATATTACTAGCGATTTTTTCAAAAGACACGCAAAATAATTTACACAATTTAAAAATAAATACTCGAATTTATTTTTTATTTTTAAAGGGCGGAGACGGTTTACACGTAATTCCCGTGAGCACTTAGGCTGTAGGCCCATTGTGCTATCTCCCATTTTACCTCAATCCTTTAACAACCCGGTCCTTTTAATAAAGTTCACCAGGGTTGTCATTGGGTATGTGGCTATGTCTTCTGGTTCTACTGTATGTCTCCCCAGGCATCTGAGCCTAGTTTCCACCAGGGCAGGACATTGGCACCAAAGGTGAATTGGAGTATCTTCATCCTCTTCACATTTCCTGCATCTGTTGGTGTTTTCCACTCCCAATGTCTGCATGTGTCTCCTGAGATGGCAGTGTCCTGTTAGTAGTCCTACCAGTTCCTTCAGCGAGTTTCTGTCCATATTGAGTAGTTTCTTGGTTCGTCTAGGGTCTGGTCCTTTTATGAGTACTTTGGATTGTCTTATTCCAGGTGCCCTCTCCCATTCTTTGCAGTGCTGGGATTTGAACCCCATATCAATATGTAATTTTCTACGGCCGGCTCGGATCCTACAAGTGGTGCTTTCGCCCCTTTCCTTGCTAGTTCGTCAGCCCGCTCGTTGCCCTCAATACCTTTATGTCCTGGTACCCAGATTAGGGTTATTTTATTGATGGTAGCGAGTTCTATTAGATCATTCCTGCATTCCATCACCAGTCTGGAGTCTCATCGGTTACTTCCCAGTGCTATTAGGGCTACCTGGCTTTCAGAACAAGCGAAATCTTAGAAACAGTCAACGGAATTCGGGACCTTTGAGGTATGTTTGAAACTCAATTAAATTTTGTAAGATTTTGTAAATTTTAGAAGTTAGTTATCATAAAGAAAATTATCTGTAAAAATTATCTCCACAACTTCTTAAACTTTTTTTGCCTTAAGTGGGGTCCCCCAAGGTTCCCACCTAGGACCAATTCTTTTCCTACTATTTATTAATGACATTTCACTAATTTTCGATAATATTCACTTTCTTCTATTCACCGACGATCTAAAGATGTTTAAATCGATCGGTAATTCTTCTGATTGTTTAACTCTACAAATGAATTTAAATAAACTTTCTGAATGGTGCATCGTAAACAAATTACATCTTAATATCAACAAATGCCAAACGATCAGTTTCCATAGATCTAAAACCCCTTTTTTATTCGACTACTCAATTAACAATGCAAATCTAAAAAGAGTCTTTGAATTCAATGACCTTGGAGTTATCTTTAACTCTAAATTACGCTTCTTGAATCACATTAATAATAATAATAATATTTATTTATTAATTTCTTACACAATTACAAATTAGGGTTTAATGCGTATAAGAAATTAGGTTATATAAATTTTTTACAAAAGATTGTTTTCAAATATTTATACATAAAAAATATATATTTCAAGAAATGTGGAATTTCCAAAAAAAATTCAGGCAGTGGTGAAAGATCTCGGCAATTTGGAAAGACTCTTTCAAGAATCAGAAGAATTTCCCTTCTGAATCTCTCCTCACTGACGCCAAATATATCAATCTCGGAGGAGACTTGGTTCAGGAGCAATATACTCCTCCCTACCGGGAGAACCATTTGCAGGTTAGTTCTCCAAGCGGAAAGATAGAATAATCTATGATGACGTTGTCTAAGATAGTCATCTGGAACATAGAGACTCACGCGCTCCAAAATGGCTGAGTTCTCAATATAGCCTCGTAGCAGTCTTAATAAGTGAGTGGCGGCATACCCCTCCCTTCTGAGCTGCAGGGAGTGAAGTCCCAGCATGCCCAGAAGAAAGTTCGTCGGGTAAAGCCATGGATAGTGGCCGTACTCCCTCATGTAGAGAAATCTTAGAAACTTTTTTTGAACCCTCTCCAACATGAGGGAGCACCCCACCTTATGAGGATTCCAGATCAGCGAACCACTCTCCAGCCTACTGCAGACCAGGGAGAAGTATAAAATCTTCAGAGAACGGGTATCCCGAAAAACGCTGACGGTTCGGAGAACAAACCCTAACATTTTTAAGGCCGACTGGCACACCCCTTCGAAATGAGGACGAAATGTTAATTTATTCTCATACATAATCCCAAGATTCTTTTTGTTTGAAACTCGTTTGAGGTTATGACCGAGCATAGTGTACCTTTGGTATGTGAGACTAAATGCTCTGGTGAAAGTCAGAACTACGCATTTCATGACATTGAAATGAAGCTTGTTTCGTTGACTCCATTCTGAAATGTTATCAACATCAGCTTGAAGGTGCAGGCAGTCCTCAATATTTCTTATTAGGAGAAATAATTTTAGATCGTCAGCGAATAGTAGAAAGGGAGAAAAACGAATGACTTCAGCAATGTAAAATTGACCACTAAAATTGACCACTACAACACGGGCATGTGCCTAGTGTGGTGGCCAAAAATTTACCCGTTTACTGTAATGTATAAACTTTACTGAATAAAGAACATATAATACAAAAAAAATGTCATTAATGAAAATGGAAAAAAGAAGAGGCCCTAGGATCGATCCTTGGGGAACCCCAGAAAAAACAAGAAATTCGGCAGATTGGAAGATTCCGTGAGTGACAAATTGTTTTCTGTTCTTGAGGTAACTTTTAAAAAACTCTAACATCCGAAGTGAAAAACCCATCTGGGCAAGTTTTATGAGTAAGATATCGTGATTCACAGTATCAAAAACTTTGGAGAAGTCGTTGTACGAACAGTCTACTTGGTATCCTCTGTCTAGGGACCTAGCAACATAGTCGGTGAAAACCATCAGATTGGTTTCAGTGAATCTTCCTTTCCTGAAACCATGCTGTTCGGGGATAATGTATGCGTCTATCTGAGGCATAATGAATGTATGAATTAATTTTTCAAATAGTTTAGCAGGAGCTGATAGTATAGCAACTGGTCTATAGTTTTCGATTAACTTTTTCGAACCATTCTTAAAAATGGGACATATTTTTGAAGTTTTCCATACTTCGGGAAAAAAGGAAGTACTTATAGCTAAGTTAAAAATAAGACATAGTGGCACTTAGGAACTCGGCGCACCCTTTAATAAAAAAATACGGGAACGAAGTCTAGTCCGATAGAGTGTGATTTCTTCATGAGTCTTATGGCACTCATAACGTCAGATTCCGTAAGTATAGCTAAATCGACGTTTGAAGCTCCTCTGGTATTAAATGTGGCCGTATTATTAATGTCTAGAAGTGGAGGGTCTTTATTGTAGACCGATTGAAAATGATCAACAAATGCGTTAGCCACACCCAAACCACGAAATTTCTGATAACCTTTCATCATGGTGTTTTCGAGACCACCATCCTTCCGAAGAGATTTTATATAGTGCCAAAACATCTTGCGATCATACATGATGTTTTCCTCAATTTCAGACACGTAGGCTCGATAGGACACTCGAATCTCGCGCCTAACTAACGCTCGGTAAAAAGGTGGCAGTAGACAACGATCAATTCAAGAAATATACAAGAACGTCGCAGACCAATTTTTATAAATTGTTAGGACTTCTACAACACGAATCAGTTAATTATATTCGATTGTCAAATAGCAGATACCATAGAGTATCGATCGAAAATACATAAATCTCAGTATATATCTTAGCTTTCTGCAATCCGTAACAGTAAAAGATAAAGTTTGACCATCTTTTCGGTAATGGAAAAAATAGACTAACCATCTTTTTTTAACACATGTCTATGGACGAACTGTCAAAGAATTCTTACTATAATACTTCACCATTTATTGGAAATATCATTCTGCTAATATAAATGTGAATATTATTATTCACACGCGTTCGTGAAATAAAAACAGGCTGTGGAACATTTCGATCAGTAAGTACCTACCTCGATAAATTTTTACGATTTTTTAGTCGGTCTCGTATTTTATATTGTCTCTGTATAACCTCACTTATGAAGCGTGGTTTCGTCTCTGCTAAACTTGTTGTCATGTTTCCTTTAATTTTACATGTTTAAACTTATACCGTTTTACCCCTGCAGTTAAATCAACTATTCGAAGCTTGTCATAGTTATTAATATTAATATTTTCTACCCTAGTTTGTTCAGTTAACGTTGTTCCAAATCAAACTGAGCGACCGATGAACTTTAATTTGAACTAAGGCATGATTTAATAGCGTCGCGACTTAGCCCAACTTATGCTAAAGTTTCACTAGAGAATTAGATAAGATTATTCTTGGCTAAGCGAGAAACGATTGAACTGTCAATATGATGTCTGAGAAGGATATTAATATTTACTTTATCAAAGGCTTTTGAAAAGTCAGTATATATTGAATCTACTTGTGCACGAGACGTGAAAGCTTCACAGATATAGTGTTCATACAATAGAAGATTGGTTGTGGTAGACCGATCGGTCACAAAACCATGCTGTTCTGGAGAAATAATATGCCTAAACTTAACAGCAATTTTATCTAAGACAATACTTTCAAACATTTTCGGGGTGGTAGACAGTATGCAAATTGGTCTATAATTTAAAACACAATTTTTATCACCTGATTTAAATAGACGTGTCAAGTGATTAAGTTTCCAAGGATCAGGATATATAGATCTTTGTTTTATCTCATCTCCATTTTTATAAATTTTTTTTGTACTTTATTTTATTGTTTCCCTGATTATTTCATGTAATATGGCAGACCGGGATTGCACCACCCTCCCAGTCCTGCTGGATTAAAACTTAAATAAAAATAAAATAAATATATTCCAGTTTGAAGTGGCAGATTGAATATGTGTTGAAGTGAAGCTGCTATAAACTGAGCGCATCCCTTTATGAATACTGGTGGAATCTATAGTATCGGGTCGAGCTGGTGTAGCAAGATCTATAGTATCGGGTCGAGCTGGTGTAGCAAGATCTTGATCTATAGTATCGGGTCGAGCTGGTGTAGCAAGATCTAGATCTATAGTATCGGGTCGAGCTGCTGTAGCAAGATCTTGATCTATAGTATCGGTTCGAGCTGGTGTAGTAAGATCTAGATCTATAGTATCGGGTCGAGCTGGTGTAGTAAGATCTAGATCTATAGTATCGGGTCGACCTGGTGTAGCAAGATCTAGATCTATAGTATCGGGTCGAGCTGGTGTAGCAAGATCTAGATCTATAGTATCGGGTCGAGCTGCTGTAGCAAGATCTTGATCTATAGTATCGGTTCGAGCTGGTGTAGTAAGATCTAGATCTATAGTATCGGGTCGAGCTGGTGTAGCAAGATCTTAATCTATAGTATCGGGTCGAGCTGGTGTAGCAAGATCTAGATCTATATTATCGGTTCGAGCTGGTGTAGTAAGATCTAGATCTATAGTATCGGGTCGAGCTGGTGTAGCAAGATCTTGATCTATAGTATCGGGTCGAGCTGGTGTAGCAAGATCTAGATCTATAGTATCGGGTCGAGCTGCTGTAGCAAGATCTTGATCTATAGTATCGGTTCGAGCTGGTGTAGTAAGATCTAGATCTATAGTATCGGGTCGAGCTGGTGTAGCAAGATCTAGATCTATAGTATCAGGTCGAGTTGGTGTAGCAAGATCTAGATCTATAGTATCGGGTCGAGCTGCTGTAGCAAGATCTTGATCTATAGTATCGGTTCGAGCTGGTGTAGTAAGATCTAGATCTATAGTATCGGGTCGAGCTGGTGTAGCAAGATCTAGATCTATAGTATCGGGTCGAGCTGCTGTAGCAAGATCTTGATCTATAGTATCGGTTCGAGCTGGTGTAGTAAGATCTAGATCTATAGTATCGGGTCGAGCTGGTGTAGCAAGATCTAGATCTATAGTATCAGGTCGAGCTGGTTTTTGCAAGATCTAGATCTATAGTATCGGGTCGAGCTGCTGTAGCAAGATCTTGATCTATAGTATCGGTTCGAGCTGGTGTAGTAAGATCTAGATCTATAGTATCGGGTCGACCTGGTGTAGCAAGATCTAGATCTATAGTATCGGGTCGAGCTGGTGTAGCAAGATCTAGATCTATAGTATCGGGTCGAGCTGGTGTAGCAAGATCTAGATCTATAGTATCGGGTCGAGCTGGTGTAGCAAGATCTAGATCTATAATATCCGGTCGACTGGTGTAGCATGATTCTTATGATTTTAACATAACCCCTAATCTTAGTACAGATTTTACGCGAACAGAGGTCCCATGGAACGTAGGTAACATTTCCCTAAGATTAACGAACCCGACAGAGGTTGAAGCTTATATCCGTAAACTGAAGACTGACAAGGCTACAGGGCCGGATGGAATCCCTTCCAGTACTATCATTAGCATAGCGCCAATGATAAGTGAAGCTCTTTGTCATATATTTAATACCAGTATTTTGACTTCTACTTTCCCCCAGATATGGAAACTGACCCGAGTCAGTCCCATTTTCAAGGCTGGTGACAAGACAGACGTCAAAAACTACAGACCGGTAGCCGTATTATCAGTGCTACCAAAATTATTTGAAAAAATGATTTGTGACAAATTAAGTCTCCAGATTATGCCATTCATTGGAGAAAATCAACACGGTTTCCTTCCAAAGAAATCAACAGTCACAAATCTGCTTACTTTCTCAAGATTGGTAGCCACCGGTTTAGACTCAAGGCACCAAACAGATGTAGTTTACACCGACTTTGCCAAAGCATTTGACCGTGTTAACCATGATATCTTACTGAGGAAAATGTTTAAACTAGACTTCGACCTACCAACACTAAACTTTTTCTCATCATATTTAAAATCCAGAAAACAATTTGTTTCGGTAAATGGACATAATTCGAAAAAATTCTCAGCGAAATCTGGAATTCCTCAAGGGTCTAACCTCGGACCGCTGTTGTTTCTAATACTAATAAATGACATCCAAAACTATGTTAAGAATAGTAAATGTCTACTGTTTGCAGATGACCTTAAAATTCTGATGGAAATAAGCTCCCAACAAGACTGTCTTAAAATGCAAGCTGATCTGGATGCACTATCTGAATGGTCGTTGATAAACAAATTAGATTTCAATACAAAAAAATGTGTCACTATGTCTTACACTCGCTCTTTAAACACTATACTTATAAGATAAAGGGCGAAACACTATCACGTGTAAATTCCGTAAAGGATCTCGGTGTCGTCTTTGATCCCGAACTGAAATTCTCTGGCCATATATCGCAGCTCACTCAGTCTTGCTACAAACTTCTTGGGTTCGTCATTAGGACATGCAAGCAGTTCAATAACCAAGATGCTATGTTAGCATTGTTCTATGGCATACTGAGAAGCAAGCTGGAGTATGCGAGCGATGTTTGGGCACCGTACAACCAGAAGTACATTGAAATGATAGAGCAAATCCAGAAGAAATTCCTCAGGTATGTCTATATGCGGACGCATGGAACCTATCCCAGGTTCATGCACCATATCGACTTACTTGAGGAAACCAATTCTGTGAGTCTGGAAACTAGGCGGAAAGCAAGCCTAGCCACTATATATTTCAAAATTTGGAACAATTTTATTGATAGCCCATTCCTCTTGGGATGCTATGATTTATATGTACCAGACCACTACAGCCGAAGTCGATACCATGACTTGTTTAGAGTACCAAAAGGCAAAACCGACGTCCTGGCAAAGCATAGCATGACGAGGGGAGTGGTGCTGTTGAACGAACTAGCAAAGAATTTGGATGTAAATGACTGTTCTTTAAACGACCTAAAACAATTCTTGAAGAGTCACTTACCCAAATGCTGATATGATGTAAAATTATACTGTTTGTAAAATTGTACTGTAACTGGAACGAATGTTCTGTTGTACAATAATAATAAAAAAAAAATAATCATGAAGAATAATTCAAATGAAACAACACGAGTGCGTACCAGATCTAAAATTCTTTTAGATCAAGAAAGAAAAGACTAGAGACAAATTAAGTGGATTATTTTTTGAAGGTCGAAAACAAAAGACACTTGTTTACATAAAAAAATGATACGAATATAATAAAAGGAGTGTCGTTGATCGTTTTACCAGGTTCACATTACTTGTCGCGTGTTACGTCTGGGTTAAATACTGCCGTTAACATAACCAAAGCAAAAATAAAATATTTGTCTTCTTAAAGACTTGGTTGGTTAACGCACGATTTTGATTTTATTTTTATTTTTATTATTTATACCCGCTAAACTGCCAAAGCAGTTTGTCAGAAGGTCAGTTTAACAATATTCATATATTACTAAAGCAAACAACGAAAAATTACAATATTTAAAACAGATACAGAAGAATTTAAATAAGAACTTAAATAACTACAAAACAGAGCCATATATAAAAAAAAACAATAGAACAACTTTCAACTTACTACAATACAAAAGAATAAAATACAAAGACAGTCAGTTGTAACACAGGCAAATTACTCATATTCATATATATACATATGCATAAGATTATAAACAATATCAGTATAAAAAAGCTTGATCTATTAACCATTTTTTAATTTTATTTTTTTAATTCGGTGGTGCAATTTGATTTAATTTTTATGTCCATTGGAATCTTATTTTTTATTTTATTTTATTTTTTTTTTTATTCCAGATCTCGGGGAGAGTGGTGCAATCCCACGAGCTCCATATTATACATAGAATATATATAAAGTAAATATAAAAAAAATATTGTAAGATAATACATACACAATAAACGAAAACAAAAGACCATAATAATAATAATGCAAAAAAACATAATGAGATTATAACTCTTTCGTCCCCCGTGATGTTGTTGACACTTAGTGGAGCTTTGCTCTTGGCTTTCAGCACAGTTGAAGTTTTTTGCCAAAACTTTTTGAAGTCTTTGTTGTGCATAGCCGTAGCTATGCTATCCATTCTTGCTTGATTTTCCGAGTACTGACATTTTCGGAGAGCAATTTTAAAAGATTTCTTACTAGTTTTTCTTTCGTCTGCAATACGACCTTCCGTAGGCTTTCTGGCTTGGACCCTTATAAGGAGAGTTTCATTGGCTGACTCTATTTCAATAGCCGCGATTCGAGGTTCTCTACAATCAATAAGAGTAGTTTTAATTGTATTGCGCCATAAGATACCAACGCCTCTGTAGGGGCGGCCAATTAATGGACCGTCAGAGAGGTTAACAGCGGATGTCCCATGACTGGAGAATTCCGGGTGTATTGAGGACAGATATCCTAAGTCTGTAGGTAACAGCCAGGTTTCCTGCAATACAATGACGTCATTACAAGTACATAATTCCTTTATGAAGTGCTCTGTTCGACGAATTGATCTACAATTGAATGATACAATTTTCAGAAGCTTGGTATTTGTAATATCCATTTTTAATATTATTTTGCATCATTTATTTGCGTTTTCGGCATTCGGAAAATGTATTTTCTCACAACCGAGAATTTTGGCCAGATACTCGCATCCATAAGTTTTTCGTATGCTGACTCGGTGGTCCCAACTTTAAACGCTCGATACTCGGCAGATTTAGTTTGTAGTTCGTAAACTACTGCATCAATACCGCTTGTCTTAAGAAAAGAGATCACATTTTCACAAGTTGTGGTTTTCTCAAGTCTTGTGACGAGAGCATATTTCGTTCTCTGCAGGCCTTTGATTTCTGCATTTTCGTTGCTGCCCAAAATCATGTTTTTCTTTTTTAATGAAAGTTGTGTTTTTTTGTAGGTCTTTTTCCTTACGGATTTCCATCCATGCCCGTTGTAATTTTCATTTTCACCCGAAGGGTTGTCGTTAACGACATCTGCAAACGATTTTGGGCGATCAATTGGTTTTTCGGCCTGAAGTGGGTAATCGTGTTTTGACCTTGTCTCCATAGATGGCGTTGACATAATTGCATCTTCCAAAGTTTTGGCCTTGATATGAAGCTTCGGCGGTTCATTAGTAGATGGCACTGCACTGTTTGTGTTTACTTTCGTTAGTTCATTAACAGTAGATTTCAGATTATTTATCTCCGAAGTTAATAAATCAATTTGATCTTTAATTGCCAAGTTCTTACTATGGTCGGATTCATCTTTTAGTTTCTGAACATCACTTTTGATTATTATTAAGTCTCTGAAAAATGCAGTTGCGTCAATATAATCGAATGTGACCGGCGGTAGTTTGTTAATGTTTAAAACCGCAAATTTCGGCGTATTGTTCGGGTCGGTTTCTTTGAGGATTTTTATTATATCCGGTATGATTCGTTTTTTCTTACCATCGCCAACTCTCCTGGCAAAGGTTTTTTCCGGTACGCATTTGCAAAAAACACTTTTAGCGGATTCGATGTCGTCTTCAGTAAATGTTTTATCACAAATAATGTTCATTGTTTGCTCGTCCATCACGTCCATTTTTTGTTGGACGAACGCAAGGATTTCATTGACTATAATCCTGCACGGGCAGTCCCCGATTGGAGACATTTTCGGCACTTTTCGTATTGTTTTTTTTTTATATTTTTTGAATTATACTGTTGTTTTTTTCGCGGAGTTATTGAAACGGGTTGTTTTCGCGACGCCACCTGTGGGCGAAATATCTAAATATATGAAACTTCGGGTCCGCTAGCTCCAATCCCGACGGCAGCTTGAATTCCTTTTTAGCCAGGGTCACTTGTGGAAGGTTTGTCATAATTTCCTGCAATATTAGACAAGATATATTACGTTTATATTCAGTATTAAGAGAATTCATGTTCACTGAAACTCTTTCCTTAATGTGTGTGATGTTGTTATGAATTCCAGATATGGGTTTGTTTATCACTTCACATTTTAATTTTAATTTATTTGCGAAATCTTTTGTCATGAAGTTAGATTGCGCCCCCAAATCAATCAGGACTCGTGCTTTAAAAATGTTATTGTCACGACCTACCACTCCTATCATGGTGGTTGACAATAATATCAAATTTTCTGGCTGCAGAATGATTCGAGACTGACACCTCGGCATCAGGATCTAAATTTGAAGTATGCCTCGGATGATCTTCTTTGTGTAGCAAAGTATTGTGACTTGCTTTGTCACAATGCCTGCAAGTAAATGTTACCTTACAACTCTGTGCAAGATGACCTAATTTTAAACATTTAAAGCATGCTTGGATTGATTTGACCGCTTCGATCGTATCTTGAATTTTTAATTTGTCGAATTTCTTGCAGTAGTATATTTGGTGCCCTTTTTCCTTACAAAAAACGCAGCCATTCGGTTTTACAGCTAAAAATACCGATGAATCTTTTTTATTGTAGTTGTTGCGTATTTGCCTTTTTTTTTCTTTTTTTTTATGTTACACCTCACAAGAGTGTCCCTGCCTGTGCAGTGCACAGACAGGGGAACTATGTCACCACCCGGTTGGGCGGCGTTGTGAGGCGGAGTAAGGTAGGGGCTGTAGGAAGGGATTTGTTAATGCGGGCCTTGAAGAGGCTCGGATTATAGGAGGGAGGAAAAACAGATGCCGGTAGCTCGTTCCACATACGAGCCGACTTACACAAAAACGAGTCATAAAAACGGCCCGTTCTCATGAAGCCAACGTCAACCGTGAACGGGTGTTCAGTTCGTATCCGTCGAGTTTCGCGCACGTGCACCGGTGCATCAGGAATCAATGCTGCTAGCTCCTTGGAGCAGGCTCCATTGAAATACCTGTAGAACAGACACAGCATGCCTACATTGCGTCTATGCATCAGAGAAGGCAATCGGTCTGTTAACAACGGATTGTCAATCAGACGGATCGCTCTCCTTTGCACAGACTCAAGCAGGTTTATCAAGTATTTTGGGGCACCAGCCCAAAGATGGCTCCCAAATTCAATAGTTGGGCGGACTTGAGACTTGTACAGGGTCAGCAGCTGGTCACTGTTGAAGAATCTCCTAGCACTGTACAAGACGCCCAACTTTTTGGAGGCCTGATTTACTCGGGCTTCTATGGATCCCCGATACTTGAGCTGGTCTGATATAGTAACTCCAAGCATTTCAATGGAGTCTTTATTGGGGAGAGTGCTCCCATCAAATTGCACCAGACAGTCATTGATCTCCCTCTTTGCCGAAATCAGACACGCTTGGGTTTTTGAGACGTTGAAACTGACCAAGTTGGCCTTACCCCAGGCACGAACCATCTCTAGGTGGTGGTCAATTTTTCGCTTCAAACTTCCCGAGCTGTTCGGACATCATAGGTGGAAGGGGGCCTGTCAAAAAGATAACCCTCGTGAACGGTGCTGTCATCAGCGTAGCAGTGAATTGGTGCACATTCAACGAGATCGTTGATGTGCAATAAAAACAGCGTCGGAGACAGCAAAGATCCTTGTGGCACCCCCGCATTGATTTGGTGCGGTGAGGAAGAAGAGCCGTCAACCACGGTTTGAATTGTTCTTCCCCTCAGAAAGTCCGCAATCCAACTATGCAGGGTTGGGTGGATCCCATACGATGGTGATTTCCCGATAAACGCCCGGTGCCAGACTCTGTCAAAGGCTTTGGAGATATCCAACCCAACGGTTTAGGTTTCACCAAAACGTTCCATGTACCGCCCCCAAATATGCGTTACATATCCGAGTAGATCGCAACACGATCGGTTTCGACGAAATCCATATTGCAGATCTCTTAGGATATTGTTATTCTCGAGATATGTGAGCAATTTGTTGTTAACCACCCTTTCTAATACCTTCGAGAGTATGGAAGTGATGGCTATGGGGCGGTAGTTAGAAGGGTCGGAACGGTCCCCCTTTTTAGGGATTGGGTGGACGATTGCCTTTTTCCAAAGATCTGGCACCTTTCCACCTTTGAGAGAGAGCCTAAATAATTTCGCGAGCACTGGAGTCATTTCTGCAGAACACCTCTTGAGGACCAAGGCAGGTATTCCGTCCGGCCCACTGGCTTTGTCGACTTTCAGCTCGTTCAAGACTCGGAAAACCTCTCTGTTCCGGATCTTCGGTTCCTCCATTTGAAAACCGCAGTGCGGAATGGAAGGGGGAGTCTCTCCGTTATCTTGAAGAGTTGAGTTTTCCGCGAAAATTTTGCCTAATAATTCAGCTTTCTCACGGGCCGAGTTAGCCAGCCGACCATCAGGCTTGGTCAGAGGTGGGAAAGTGGTTCTGCAGAAATTTCTTTTGATCGAGCTAGCGAGTGACCAGAAAGCACGGCTACCAGTGGGGCAGTCAGCCAGCTTTTTCGCAATTCTCTGGTCGTGATCGCTCTTAGCTCTATTTAGAACTCTCTTACAATCCTTTGCCCGTTTTCGGTATTCCGAAAGGTTATTCATGGAGCTAATCTTCCGGAGTGCATTAAAAGCCGTATTTTTGAGTCTGACAGCTTCAGCACAGCGATGGTCAAACCACGGTTTTGTGCCCGCTCCAGAGGATTTGACGGAGAAGGGAATGTAGCAATCCATTGCTGATGTGATTACTTCTTCTACCTCGCGTGCACAAATTGATGGGTCGTCGGAGCTAAAGCATACAGTACTCCAAGGAAAGGCGCCGAAGAAAGACCGCATGCCGTCCCATTTTGCTGCCCTGTAGTGCCATACCTTCCTCTTTACATGTTTGTCGGGTTGACGTTTCATGGAGGATGGGACAGAGGTGGTAATCATGCAGTGGTCAGAGGATCCTAAGGGCGCTGTCACCTCCACTCTGTACCCGAGTGGCTCACTAGTGAGAAACAAATCGAGTAGGTTGGCTCGATGTGATGGGATGTCTGGTATTCTGGTCGGAGATTCTACGAGTTGGCTTAGTCCATGGATAAGGGCAAAGGATTCCGCTGATCTACCGGCAGAGTTTGTTGGGCCCGAGAACTTCAGCCATTGTTCATTATGAACATTGAAGTCCCCCAGGATTACAAACTCGGCCGATGGGTAACGGGGCAAGAGAATATCTACAGTGTCACTCAAGTATTTAAAAAACTCAACAGTGTCTGATTCGGCAAGGTTTGGTGAGCGATATAGGCACGCATAAATTCTCATCATACCGGTGAGATCCACACGTACCCATAACACTTCGTGTTTGGCGCTCTCGATATTTGCGAGACCAGCGCAGCTGATGTCAGCACGGCTGTAAAGGCAGACACCTCCTTTGGGCCTGAAAAGGCTTTCCAGATGATATCCTGGGCAGTTCAGATAGGAGGTATCTGGGGGCTCGGCAATCTGTGTTTCCGTAAGGAAGAGGAGATGGGGATTTTGTGAGAGAAGGTGGTGGTGGATGGGAGTTAGGTTGGTGTGCAGACCGCGAATGTTAGCGAAATTCACCTTCATCCTCGGTCCACACTGAGGACTCCTACTGTTCGCTGTCGCTATATTAATTTGTTGTGAGTTCATAGTTTTTAAGTTTGTTTTATTTGTTTGTGGGATTTAGGATGGGTTGGGAAGGATAAGTTAAAAAGGTTGGGTGGGGAGTTGGAGAGTGGAGCAACTGGATACACCAAATGTAAGGTATGTTCTTCTGACTGCGGTTCTAGGCAATGGACAGGAGAGTCCGGCTGTGGAGGTCGCCCAGTGCGCCCCAAACGCTAGATGCTGGGTCCTCACCGGTCACGAACCGGCACAACATCAGCGGCATGGTTTTTTCGCTGGCTGATGGGGCAGCCCACCCTTGGTCGTGAGCCCAAGGGTCGGGCCCCTGTACTATCCAGCGGCCCGGACAGCGATAACCGGTTTACTGGATCTCCCTCAACCGGCCTCTCCCAGCCCGGCCCGCCCCGCAGTGAGTAGGCCGACCCATTCATCAGTGTGATCCAGAACGCACAACCCTCCATGAGCCCGGGCACCCCTGCTAAGTCACCAAACGTAGCGAACCACTTCAGGTGACCTGTGGCAGAGGTGTTGGTAAGAGTATGAGTATGGTTACTTGGATGTAGGTTGGTATTTTTTTTCTCGGAAGTATTCATTAATTCTAACACCTGGGCTCTAGTGGTCAAAAACTTCAACAATTCTTTTAACGTAGGTAGATCACCTTCCAACGTACATTGTTCCCATGTTTTACGAGAAACCGTGTCTAATTTGGATGAAATTAAATAGATGATCAATGCGTCCCACCTTAACTCCGATGTTTTGTAACGCTTTGAGATTAACATTTGTTTCGTCTATTAAATATCTCAACGCGACCGGTCCTCCTGTTTCATTTCTTTTAATTGAAACAGCATATGGATGAACGGTAGCTCTTAAATTTGAGTATCTCTCCTGCAACAATTCCCAAGCCGAAGTATAATTTAATTCGGAGATTTCTAAATTGGCAATAACCTTCAAGGCATTTCCCTTCAGTGTGGATAGCAAATAAAAGAATTTCTGCACGTTACTTAAAGAACTGTTGTTATGGACCAAGGTTTTAAAGTTTTCGACGAAGTTAACCCAATCTTTTTGATCGCCATTGAATTCGCGCAATTGTAAATGTGGCAATTTTATTTCTACTTTGCTTTGCCCTACCGAATCCATCGCCCCCTTAGCCGTTGCTAATACCGCGAAATATTGATTCTCAAACGCTTCCCTCTGGTTGTCGTTGTCGAGTTCGTTTGTTTCTGGTGATGATTCTATCTGTTCCTGAATTGTTTCGAAGTCATCCCAGAGCGATTTTATCCGGTCATATCGTAATTTGATCTCAATTGCTGATAATGTATTTATAGCCTCTGCAAAACGCGTCAATTTTCCCTTAATCACGCCCCTTTTAGACTCTAACAGCTTTAATTTCTCCATGTCTGTTGTTTCCGCACGACAATAATATTATTTATTTGCGACGCAAAAATTTATTTCCGTGAGTGCGTTATTAAATTAATTTGACTAAGCCGTTTTAAAGATACAACAATGACAATATTCGAAATTTGTACCTGAAATTGCTATTTAACTATCACTATGCAGTTTCTATCGTGTGGGTAGTGAATTATTTTTTGAACACTGATTCTAATATTCAAAAACAATAAAATAACATGTTTTCAATACATGAGGCTTGACTAAATTTTGAAAGGAGCTGGAATATGATATAGGAGGCACTTATCTTACGTGACCTGAAGCGTAGTCTCGAATTCAATGATCATCCTCTTCTTGCTTCCAGTCTGGCTTCCAATCTGATTTATATCCAGGCAGCTGGTTCTTGTTTTTTTTTATAATCCTTTGGTTATAATGCGGTTCGTAAGGACCATGTATATTTTTCTGGGTTTGAATTTTACTGGAAACACTTTGGTCGTATTTTTAACTGTTTTATTACGTATCACAAAACATGCTTTTTCTAATATCTACGTTGACAATAACTATTTATTGCTAACGGGCCCCGACCCTTGTACAAATAAACACTGTTTATTGTGATAAATTTCTGAAGGAAAGAACACCTTTCTACTGGGAACAATCCCTTTATAGGTTAGAAATACTAATACATTGACAGTTTTTGATATACACAATGATAAAAAAGGCAACTACTTATCGACATGCTAGAGCTCTAGAATTGTCTAGAATGTTAGTGCAGATTCACACCATTTCTAATAATTAACTATTCAAACAATCTATAGATGGCGACTGTATCCAGAATTTAATTAATAAAGAACTTATCATTACAAAATTAAACAATCAGTTCGCAACGCCTGCGAAGTGATTCAACCCAACGAAGGGTGGTGTTTCGAGAGGGAGCAGCTCTATTCCGATGAATGTTGAAGTGGCGACGAAACTCACGCTGTACGACGGTGACTGACTCATTATTTCGGACGAAACAATCATAAGTGAAAAAGCGGGGCTCCACCGTCCACGGCTCCATGACGACAACTGGTAAAAAAATGCTAGGAACTAACGAGTCAAGCAGCACCCCCCCCCCCCCCCACCTCTCTCGTAGCCAGAGGGGAGAGAACTACCCATCTCAAAAACGTCCGTCCTCTCTGCCGCACCCTGAATAAGTGATTTTAAATTTATTTGAAAATGTTTTACGAATATTAAACATTTTATTTCTGTGTGTTATAATAACAGTATGGGATGTTCTGTTTTTATTAAATATATCTTTTATAATATGCTTTTGAGTTATTTGTAAAGGCTTGATAAATGCATTAAGCGCACCACCCCATCCTATAATGCCGCAAATGATTGAAGATTGCGTATGAGAATAATATTTAATTTCTATTTTTCAATTAGAGATAGTTTAATTTGTTTGCGATTTCCAATTTAGATTTGTTTCAATAATAACACCGAAATTAATAATGTTTTCAACTTTAGCGAGGATAGAGATGTACTAACAAATAATTCACACAAGTCAGTTCTGTTTCAGGTCCATTTTGTGAGCTTCGACAAGTAACCATCACATAACAGTGCCATGGATCTTCCCAGCCTAGAGAGTGTTTGCATCAAGACGGAGACAGGGTCACAGAAAGAAGACGCAGGTAAAGTAGAAATGTTTGCAGTATGTCGAAAGTACTCCGACGGCTAGTAAGTTTATATTATGTAAAACTGTAGATATCTAAATTCCTGTTTATTGTGGAATAGAACGTTACAAAGACTAATGCATATAAACGAAATAATCTCGACCTGTACACCCAACCATAAGATGCTTTTGTATTTCCGTTAAATGTTTAGTATTGAAACAGTTTTGGATAATATTAACCATTTTTCCCATCATATACTATCATACCTACTATCCATTTCATTCGTTAAAAACAGCCTTACTCACATTGAAAGAAGATGATTTGTTGCATTGTAAATTGTCGCAAGTCGACATTCGTATTCGTGTCGTGTGGCAAAAAGATGTAATCGTCGTGTCCTCGTCGTATATTCACACGCTTTGTGCTCTGTTTGCAAATATCAAAATCAGATTATCTCGTTTTGGAGGAAATTTCACCCTGTGAACAGTGCAAGTTAGTCGACAGCCCTACTGCCGGGATTCATGGGAATTCAAGGTAGGCTGTTTCTATCATTCCACATTTCCCGTGATTTTTCAAACCCAATTGAATGAGCTTTACACTGTCGTATTTCTTGTGGATTTGATTTAAAGGTCATTTCCGTGTAATAGAACACGTTAAATTAACCTTATAGGAAATTGCTGGACGTAACAAACTTTTACGCCCCAAATAATTCCCCGCTAAAAGTTCATGATTCCTAAAGGTTTTTAAGGCTAAAAAACTTCATTGACTTTACTGTCAATGTGCTCTCTTTCTATGTGATTTGTGAATCACAAAGAACTAATGAAAATGTGTTATTGGTGCAGGAAACAATAATTGAAAATCAAACGCTCCCGTTTAAAGGTGTCTCCGGTGAAAGCATCGATCCCAGAAGCGGGCATCTGGGATCCTTCTTATTACTTCAAGTTACCTTATGTTAATTATCATATATAATATAACAGGTGGAATTAATGTGGAAACTGTTCCCATCAAGGCAGAACCAGGGCCCCGAGAACAAGATGGAGGGGGAATTACCTTTACAGAAATAGACATAGACCTGCTAGATGTTAAAAAACAATGCTTAGAGCAGTCTGAAAGAATAACCCCGATACCAGGTAAAATCAAGTATTCTTTGTTAATTCACAAGTTTAATTTTATAAATAATTTCGTCTGTTATGAATTGATTTACTTAACTTCTATAAAACTTTCTTATGCAGACTTAACAACAAATCTGAAGACGCGTCTGGGAAATTCCTACTCTTCTGAGTCAAAGTTAGAACTTCACTTCCGCGACCACGCTGGAGTTAAAACTTTTAAATGTAATTACTGTAACTATTCGAGTACAGCAAATCTGAAGATGCACATGCTGACTCACAGTGGAGAAAAAGCTTTTGCTTGTGTTGACTGTACATATTCATGTTCTAGAAAAGCAGACTTGAAGAGACACATGGTGACCCACAGTGGAGAAAAAGCTTTTGCTTGTGTCGACTGTACATATACATGTTCTCGAAAGGCATACTTGAAGAGTCACATGCTGACTCACAGTGGAGAAAAAGCTTTTGCTTGTGTTGACTGTACATATTCATGTTTTCGAAAGGAAGACTTGAAGATTCACATGCTGACTCACAGTGGAGAAAAAGCTTTTGCTTGTGTCGACTGTACATATTCATGTTCTCGAAAGGCATACTTGAAGAGTCACATGCTGACTCACAGTGGAGAAAAAGCTTTTTCATGTTCCGACTGCAAAAAATCATTTTCTCGGAAGTTAAATTTGACGAACCACATTCTGACTCACAGTGGAGAAAAAGCTTTTTCATGTTCCAACTGCAAAAAATCATTTTCTCGGAAGGGAACTTTGACGAACCACATGCTGACTCATAGTGGAGAAAAAGCTTTCGCTTGTGTCGACTGTACATATTCATGTTCTCGAAAGGCATACTTGAAGAGTCACATGCTGACTCACAGTGGAGAAAAAGCTTTTGCTTGTGTCGACTGTACATATACATGTTCTCGAAAGGCACACTTGAAGAGTCACATGCTGACTCACAGTGGAGAAAAGCCTTTTTCATGTTCCGACTGCAAAAAATTATTTGCTCGAAAGGACAATTTAACGAAGCATATGCTGACTCATATTTAAGAAAAACCTTTTGTTTGTTTTTTGTGCCTCCCTTTGTAATAAATCCCTAATGGAAAAAAGCTATTTTCTTGTTCTAACTGCAAAAAATCATTTTCTCGGAACGAAATTTTGACGAACCACATTCTGACTCATAGTGGAGAAAAGCCTTTTTCATGTTCCGACTGCAAAAAATCATTTTTTTCGGAAGGGAATTTTGACGAACTACATGCTGACTCATAGTGGAGAAAAAGCTTTCGCTTGTGTTGACTGTACATATTCATGTTTTCGAAAGGCAGACTTGAAGAGTCACATGCTGACTCACAGTGGAGAAAAAGCTTTTGCTTCTGTCGACTGTACATATTCATGTTTTCGAAAGGCAGACTTGAAGAGTCACATGGTGACTCACAGTGGAGAAAAGCCTTTTTCATGTTCCGACTGCAAAAAATCATTTTCTCGGAAGGGAATTTTGATGAACCACATTCTGACTCATAGTGGAGAAAAAGCTTTCGCTTGTGTTGACTGTACATATTCATGTTTTCGAAAGGCAGACTTGAAGAGTCACATGCTGACTCACAGTGGAGAAAAACCTTTTGCTTGTGTTGACTGTACATATTCATATTCTAGAAACGAAGTTTTGAAGAGGCACATTCTGACTCACAGTAGTGAAAAGCCTTTTTCATGTTCCGACTGCAAAAAATTATTTACTCGAAAGGACAATTTAACGAAGCATATGCTGGCTTATATTTAATTAAAACCTTTTGCTTGTTTTTTGTGCCTACCTTTGTGCAAAAAATTTTTTTTTTCAAAATTAACATTTAACGAACCAAATGCTGACTCTAATGGAGAAAAGCTATTTTCATGTTCTGACTGCAAAAAATCATTTTCCCAAAAGAGATATTTAATGCACCACATGGTAACTCATCGTGAATAGAAGCCTTTTTCATCTTCTTATTGCAAAAAATCATTTACTCGAGAGGCACATTTGCTTTACCACATGCTGACTCACAGTGGAGAAAAATCGTTTGCATGTTCCGCATGACCTATAGATCATCAGTATACTATCGTTATAAGCTTTTTTAATTGCTGCCCTACTGTAAGAGCAGATTGAAGGATTATAACACTAGTTGTGTACAAAATTATGAAATAAGTTACACGAAAACAAAATACTTTAATTAAAAATGTTACACAATTTTACGCATAAGCTCTCAAACCACAAAAAAATGCAATAATTATATCATATTACTTTGATTTATTTCTCTCTTATTTATAAATAGCAATTATTTGAGGATATAGTTGACATTTCTATGTCAAGTGTATCATCTTTTTTATGTCAATGATAAAGCAAAGTAAAATCATTTATTTAATAGGAACATAACGACAAAAATCCATTAGGTGGGTTCTTTATTTTATATTTTACATATGTTTAAAATGTAAGTCAAAATATCAATGTAAAAGTTGAGGAACACTTTCGTTGTTCCACGTCTACTACAAGAAGAGCAAAACAAGTCTTCGTTATTGTATTTACCTATGTAATTCATTTCTCTGTAGTAATCTATTTACAATATATTTATTGTTTTTGTGTTTATTTCGTAGAACTCCAATTTTTTTTTTTTATTAAAATAAAATTTAATAATATAATTATTTGGTTCTGCAAGTATCTTTTGGTTTTTGTTATTGTTACAGCTGTTTCGGCTTTCAAGGCCATTTACAAACTGTGGTTTTAACCACATTTAGACGGCTTATTTATATGATTCTATTTTACCCGCTCCCAAATTAAAATGATTTATTACCGGTTAAACCTATTTACTGATAAAATAATTGTGACAATAGATTTCATATTCTGTCTGGGTATTTTGAAGTCTGTTTTCCCCACATTAATGTTATCTTAATTGTTTAATAATGATGAAGCACTTATTAATTTATTTAAATGTGTTAAAATAGAATCATATAAATAAGTCGTCTAAACGTGGCTAAAACCACAGTTTGAAATTGGCCTTGAAAGCTGAAACAGCTGTAACAACAACAAAAACTATTTATAATACTTTATGTGATGTGGTAATGAATAAAGCTATAATAATTAGAGCTGGTTACGTATGAACCCCTGGATGTAAAATAATGAGCTAAAGATACTCTAGTGTAGAAATACAGTAAACCATTATTATTACAGAAATGCTTTTCAGAACTAAAGGGAAATTAAACTAGAATACCAAGATAGAATGATCCCAACATCCATTGTAAATGAACCTTCCATTCATTGAAAGTTAAACATTATTATTATTACGTTAATTTGAATGCACTTTGTATTGTTATTAATTTATACTTGTTTATATAAAAAGCCCGACCGGCGTAAATTAATAAATAAATAAATAATTTCTTGCAATTTTATTTCATGTTATAATTACTTGTAAAGATGTAACTTGTTTTATGGGTGCAGTAAATGTTTGCAAAATGTTTTAAAAGGGTTGCAATTATTTTGGTTTACGTATTGTCTTGGAAAACTACCGAAACATCCAACACGCCATTTTCTAGCAGGGGTGGGAAGAGAGGATAGACTGCCAAACAAATCCCTCTCGGGAGAAACTCACTTTCATCTACATGCACTTTTGCAAATTGTGGTGTTCCTTGAAGAGATTTGATATAAAATAAGATTACATAAATATTTATTACTTCTGAACTTACGTTCAAGCCATATAATAATAGTGTGCTGCGACTTGCTCAATCCTTGCTCACCTCCTTTGTCTAGTACCCTTCTGATGTTTATTTATTTTTATTTAAGTACATAAAACAGGCATGGTGCCCAAAAATTTACAGATGTTTAAATACATAATAATAACAAAAATAGTAACAAAATGAATGAGCTAAATATGCAGAAGTAAATAACAAATAAGAATGGGTAAAAGGTTAATACAAATATGTTCATAAACGATTTGTTATTGTCACACCTGTACTGGTGAGACACTGATTAGGTAGGTACAATGTTGCTTCTCTTTAAATAAAGGGCTTCATCACAATATCAGCTTAATATGATTAAAGGTAATACGTTTTTTTGAAGTGTTTAAATTGGTCATTAAAAATGGTAAGTTTTTAGATTCTCACGGCCAAAAGCATTTTTGTTGTTTGTTTTTGGGGTGTTATGCCGTGTTGCCGTGTTGTGTCCGAAACGTCGGCTAAAGAAGGAGTTAGCGCAACACGGCATAACACCCCAAAAACAAACAACAAAAAAAGGTCATTAAAAATGTCTATTTCATTATTAGAGCCATGTATAATGTTATAATTTCTTAATTTTCGCGGTACAGGGGAAAAATATCCTGTATTTGTGTGGTCGGCTTTAATATGGAAAATGTCTTTCATCCTCCTTGTTGATTTTCTTGATGGTATATTGATGTTGATGATGAATATAAAAGAACATGCGGAAAGGAAATAACTCTGGTTTAAGGATCGGACGGTTGAACAGCTGAACCTTCCGACGTGGTGCTACTTGGATGAAATCGGAAAGCAACTTTATAAGTTTTTACTATAACATAACGCAAACTGACATCTCTGTTTTTAGACACAGTAATTGAATAAGAGATTAAACTACACACATGAATATGTCAACTTAGACAAGTAAAGTAGTTTACAGAAAATATAGATAGCATACAAGCAATACCTACAAGTATGATACAATATATGGATTTGGAGTTTCAAACACAGGATGCTGTGTGGAGGGTCTGTTTGAGGAGAGGAAGGAGGCAACTATAGAACGAATCGTAGAAGCAAATGTGTGTTTTCCGACTGCACCTGTTCCTCGAAACATCGTAATACTGGTAGAATAAGGGTCAGCAAACCTACCTGACATATCTGCAGCACAGTGGAAAATACTCTCAGTATCAATCACCCTGGTGTAAGATCACCAGTTAGAATTGAAACTTTGCTTGAAATGGTTTTAGCCATATTTGACGACAAAATCTGAATAGCCAGGTACTTTCCCACCTTCCTCTTCCCCAACCTGTTCTCCACAATAATTTTATTTTTTACATATAAAGTTCATTCTGAAAAAACTCCACACAGGAGGCCCGTATTTCATCTCTGGGGATGCTCTGTAGAGGGTGTTTTTGAGGAGAGGAGGTCCCATGTTTCATGGGTCTTGAAGACATTCAAGCTGTAGGAGGGAAGAACCATAGCGATAAGAAGCATACTGAGAGCATCTTCCACTCTGGAACTTGCCACAAGCTCACTACATATTGGTTTTAGTGAATTGAGTGGTTTAGTTTTTAGTTTTTAGTGGTTTTTTAGTGGTTTGAGTGGTCTGTATAGCGAGCAATATGGATTAATATAAAACGCTTTGAACTTGTAGTTTAATCTGTCACCCCCTTAATAAGGGTTTACTGAGTGCACATATGCTTTAAAACAGTTTTGCTCATTTAATATACTATCAACAATGTTACTTCACATTACTCTAAAACTACTTTTATAGTACCTTAAGACCTTTTTTGTACTCTTATTATCGTATAAAATTATTCAACTCCGTTGTACAACTCTCTTGCATTGTACCTGCTTATAACATTCATACACAGTAGGTACTGTACACTCATTATTGTACTACGTATAAGTATGTTGCAATAGAATATGTTCCATAGCAAAATTGGGTAGTAACAAACTGTTTCAGTACATCACAATGCAAAATCGTCGTATTCACGAAAGCGAAAAATCCGAACACATTTGGATATTTAATAAATGGTAATATTTTTCATTGACTTGGACAAAAAAAGTTCTTGGAGATATTTTCCACAGCAAAATGTAATTTCAACAATATGTAAATGATTTATGCAGCAGCGAATAGACTTCTGGAATTTGCTATTCGAACTTATCTATCATTCCAATTCCGGACTAATTGCTAGTTGATCATGCGCTAGTCTCCGGTTTAATAAAACACTGTTTCTTACATTTTGCTGCCTTAGTTCTTGTATGTTCAATTGACCATTTAGCAAATTTTACAGGAGACGTTTTTTTTTGTTTTTACAGGCAAATTCTAAACAATTCTCGATTTTCGTCATTTCGTTTAGTACATATGTGTAACAGGAAATGTTTAGAGATCATTTTTCGAAGATTGAAGCTATAATATGGCCATATTATGACTTTAAAGGTGGACGTTGAACATGGCATGAAAATGATGAATGATTATTTTGGATATTGCACATATCGTCTGGAGATTGAACAATTCGGCTCTCAAAAGTTTGAGGTATTTTTTGTTCAATTGGCCAATTAGTGGTAAATTGTATATACAGGGTGATTTTCAGATTTAAAATACTTTAATTTTATCTTAGTTAGTAGTTGACTTAAAGTATTACTTTAAAATATACAAACAGAGTCCTTGAGTTGATTTTTCACAAAAACTGCTCTATATAAATCATCCAATATTTTGGAAGTTTGAAAACAATGCACAAGTACAAAGGTACCTACCGCTAATATACTACTACTATCGGTTGTCGGTGCATGCGTGATGTGAAATATTCTTACATCGTACGTCTTACGGCCTCCGTGGTCTAGGAGTACTCTTGACTAGAAATCCGGAGGTCGCGGATTCAAATCCTGGCGTGCGCAAGTAAATTTTATTTGATTCATTTATGTTATTTCACAAATTATTCATTTAACATAACATATAGTCTATTTGCGGCATGTTCCAGAGAGAAAGATATAGTGTAAAGACCACCATAAGAATTGAAATGGCTTTAGCCGTGTTTGGTGATCAGATCTGAATAGATACTCACATACCATCTCTCTTCTCCTTCATCCTCCTTCCTCTCTTTCTCCTCTCCATCTCCTTCCCCTCCACACTACCTTTAGCCTCACAATATACTAATATACCCCAATTGGGGATTCCATAGTCTCACTGGCTCCAGCTGGTTGAGAGCAGTTGAGACTGTGTGCGGTATTCCATAAAAAAAAATTCCGAGTGATGCGTAAAATTATTGAAGTTCAATTTTCAGTTGAAATTTTTTATTTTTTTTTATTGTTTCGTTACCTACATTTGATAAATGTAATTTTTAAAGTTTACTTACTTTAGAAAGATTTTTTTTCTTTCGGAAGGTCTTATTTGCCGTGAGCTTATTATTTATGTTGATTATCGAGAGTAAAATATTATTTTTTTAAATACTTTCAGCTCTTAAAATCCTTAATTTAAAATATCCCGCGATTTGGGTTATGGGTGTGCGCTATTTAACATTACATTTATTGTTGTTAGTCGTTTGCCTAGTTGGTTTTATTGTAGTTCCTACATAAGATTTTTTTTTTTTAATTGCCGGAAACCCGGGCGTTTATTGCAATTACATGTTTAATATAACAAATGTGAAAGTAACCCGCCTCACTAGAAGGTTTCTGTTCTGAGGCGGGTACATATATTTGTTTACACATACACATACATTTATAAAAATATATACATATATCAATATATACATGGAGCATTCCATATGTAGTTACATTCATATATAGTTAAAAAAAAAGAAAAGAAAACAGGAGTTTCGTAGGAACTCTAAATTTACAAAATCTAAATCTTAATCTCATAATTATAACATATCAAAGAATAGTTTTAAACAACAGTATTAGGTATCAGGCATGCGTAAAACATAAGCAGTTTTAATAAGAAAGAGTAAATCACTATAAATGTACACAAACATGTTTGTGAATAAGGAATGAGAATTAGACTAAGAGGGGATTGCTAGAAATTTGCTGATGCATGCTCTTTTTTTATGTAGTAACCATGTGTTGAAATGTTTAAGTAAACTGTTTGGGTGTTTATGAGTGTTGCAGTAAGTGGTTTCTTTTAGGAAGGTGTTGAAGATGTAAGGTGCTAGGAAGGATTCGTGCTTTTTGGCAAAGGTTGAATTAATTTTTGGCACATGAAGTTGATTCTGTGATTTTGCCCTTGTGTTATGTGGGTGAGTTACGTTCCATGGTGAGGATTTTATGCAGTTTATTTGAATAATCTTTTTAATGAATAGTTTCCTAATATCTAGTATATAATTTGTAATTAGGAGATTTTCCGTTAGATGCATATAAGGTTTTTTGAACATAAATTTATATACGTTTAAGAATACGTTTATTGTTTTATATGTGACTAAAAAAAAACAAAAAACCAGAAACTTTTAATTGAATGAATTCAAACTTGAAATATTTTGACTTCGTTTTCATCAGCGATCTCAGCAGTGATAACGGACAAAATATGTGTCGTAGATGTCTTTCAATCAGACTATGAGGACATTCAACTTTTTGCACATTTCCATTTCCTGGCTCTTTAGTTGTATTTCTTGAATAAAAATAAGTTTAAATGCACTAATATAATTTATTAATACTCATTTAAGGTAAAAGTCCTAAGTTTGTAAATAAATAATTGAATAAATAAATAATAAGTAAAGCATCCAGTATATTTTCCTAGCAAATACAAGAAGTACTTATAAAATATGGTGAAAAAGCCTATAAATGACATAATTTTAAGACTTACCTTTCTATTTGAGCTACTGTTCTAAGGTTTATTGATTCTGGAGTCGGTGAAGTCATTTTTTAGTTCAATAACAGTATATATTCGCAATTAAACGTATTTTTAGAGGAACAATTTCATTGTTGGAAAACAACTAAATCAACATGGCCGCACATTTTAACTATCCGGCTCCTGATTGGTTGACAGTGGAGATTGAACATTCAAGACCTCAACCTTCTGCGGGATGTTGAACAAATATCTATGAACTTTTAAAAAAATATTATATTCATAACTTTGAGTGTTTGAATGTTCAATATTCAGGAGATTGAACAAATAAGAACTGAAACATTATTCCGTGAGTGGATATTGGCACTCGAAAAATGCTTAAAATGTCACTTAAAAACCAAAAAATATGTTTTTTTTTAACTTCATTAATGCGCAATAGGCTAATGTACTTATTGGCATACATAACTCAGTTTTGCAAAAAAAGGTCTATTTAACATACAAGAACTAGGACAGCGATCACGATAATATTAAAAAAATAATATTACTGACCATCACCCTTGCATCTGCACGGCATTATATTACAGCATCAACAGATGTTAAAACTATAAAAATTAAAGCAAAATTAAAAAAAATTAAACCATCGATTTCACATAGCTTAGTCGTGTCTATTAGAAAAAAAAGAAGAGTTATATCGCTTAACAAAGAAATTTCCCTTAGATAAAATAATATAAACTTATTATTAAAAAAAATAGGAACAAATTAACCCGTTTACTAAAAACGACTAAAGAAAACTTTTACAAAAATGAAATTGATGTGGCTAAACACAGTGTAAAACATATATGGAAAACAACAAATGAAATAAATAGTAGAAAATCAAATTAAAAAAATTAATGTCGGAAAAAATTCTATTGATGGAAACAACAAAATGTGCTAATGCCTTCAATCAATATTTCGCTAACGTCGGTCAAAATTTAGCTACAAGGATTGATGAAAATTATAAAAGAGATAATTTCGCTAAGGACTGTCTTAAACAAAATAATCTGTCAGTTTTTCAGCCGGTAATAACAGATGACATAAAAAATATTCTTAGTGAATTAAAAGGTGGATCTGCACCAGGGTTTGATTTATTTATTTCATTTAAACGCCCATAGGGCTTTTACATACAATGCAATTATGTTTTTTAAATACAATAACAGTAAAGAGTTTACATAATATATAAGAATATACAGATTACATAAAATATAAGAATAACAATGCATAGGTTAACAAAATATAGGTAACATGAAACAAGAGTTTACGAAACTTAGGTAACATGAAATTTAAGTAAATGAAATAAAAATATATGATCTGCCAATATCATCCAAATCAATTGAATAAAAAAGGATGAAATTGTTGTTCACATTAGCCTATAAACTATAACTATGTAACTCTAATTAACAATCTCTATTACGCAAGATTAGGATAAGAATCGACAAAAGTCTAATAGAAAAACATTTAGTTAAGTATTACAATATTAAACCAAGTATCACAATATTAAATCAAGCATTATAATATTAAACTAAGGACGGGTTGTTTCGGAGAATTTGAACAATTCATCAAATTTCAACGTTCATTTTCCAGTTCTGTGAGAGATTTTTCAAGTTCTGTTTTAATTTCAGTTTTGTCAAGCAACTAGCCTATAATGATATAATAACAGAACTTGAATAGGACTTTCACAGAACCCGGAAATGAACGTTGAAATTTGATGAATTGTTCAAATTCTCCGAAACAACCCGTCCTTAGTATTACAATATTAAGTTAAGTATTATAATATTAAACAAAGTACTATAATATTAAGTTAAGTACTATAATATTAAACTAAGTATTATAATATTTATTTATTTAAACGTATTTTGTAGAGTAGAAGAAATAGTTCGCACATACTCCGTTTAATGTTTGCCAAGTTCATATTTGACATACAGATTTAATAATAATGTGTTTATAGGCTGATAGACATTCAGTACCGTTAGTGTTCACGCAATATTTATTCCCTGCACTGTGTAGTCGGTTCATTACTGAATTTATTTCTGCTTTGGTACCTGCAATGTTACAATGGTAAGGTACCTTCTGACGAACCGTTCTACTAGGCACATGAAAGTCGATAAACCTAAGGAGTTCAGGGGAGTCAAACATGTTATTAACAATTTTATAAAGAAAAAGAGATCAGAACATATTCTTCTTTCATAATAAAAACACATAAATTTGTTTATTTATTATTTATTCTTCTTTCTTTTAATGTGGCAAGGCCCATGACTTTCAACAGTGAGGTGTAGTTAATGTTTTTAATAGGAATACCTAATCTATAATTTATGTTACGTAAAAATTTATGTTGGATTCCCTCGATAGATTTTTTATGAATATTGTAAAATGGATTCCAAATGGTTGAGTTGAATTCTAAGTGGCTTCTGACAATGGATGAATACAATATTTTTAAAGTTTTTAAATTTTTGAAATCTTTTGAAGTTCTTAATATGAAACCCAACATTTGCATCGCTTTAGTGGTTATATTGTTAATGTGGGAGATAAATGTTAATTTGGTGTCAAATATTATCCCCAGGTCTTTTATTTCGGGTACAGATACTAAGACTTGATTATTCATACAGTATGTGAAAATCAATGGGTTTTTCTTCCTATAAAATTTCATGACTTGACACTTTTTTACATTGAGGGTTAATTTATTTAGGATACACCAATCAGAAAAGCTAATGAGATTTGATTGTAATAATAAGCAGTCATTAATATTGTCAATAATTCGGTAAATTTTCATATCATCTGCGAACATCAAAATAAAGACACGTTTAAATACATTTGTAACGTCATTTATAAATATGTTGAAAAGAATGGGTCCTAGATGTGATCCCTGGGGCACACCGCTTGTAGCTGAAAAAGTGTTGGTCAGTTGACCTTTAATGCAGACAGTAAGCTCTCGATTAGACAGATAATTCTTAAACCAGGATAGTACGTTACCGGTTATGCCAATTTTCGCCAGTTTGATAACAAGAATTTTATGGCAAACCTTATCAAACGCTTTGCTGAAATCAGTATATATAGAATCGACTTGTTGTCTATTAGCAAGTGCATTTGTTATATAATTTTCGTACAGGGATAGATTGGTTAAGGTTGATCTGTTTGAAACAAAACCACGTTGGCAAGTTGTAATGATGGATTTCACGCTGGGGTTTATCTCTAGAAGAATTAATTTTTCAAAAATCTTGGGTATTGATGATTGGATACAAATTTGACGATAATTTTCAATTGCAGATTTATCCCCGCATTTAAATGCTGGAGTTAAGTAACTTTTTTTCCATAGTTTTGTGAAATTTCCTGTTGACAGAGACTTATTAAATAATATGAACAACGGAATGGATAAGCTGTCTGCACAGTTTTTAATCAAGATGGGTGGAATTTGATCCGGCCCGGAACTTAATTTTGGTTCAAGTGTTTTAAGATAATTTGTAATGTCGGTGATGTTAATATTAATATTTGATAATTGCAAGTTTGTATCAGAATTAAATTCCGGAATTTGTTCATCTGAAATGTCAGGTTCAAACGCATCTTTAAAGAAATCGGCAAACATGTCAACAATTTCTTTTATGTTGCTAGAACTCCTTTGTTTATGATTCATAGTTCCGGGGATCCCGACATCATTTTTTTTCATAGACTTTACGTGTTTCCAGAAATGTTTTACATCATGATTTATAGTATTTTCCACTTCCATTATATAATTTTTATAACTATTTTTAGACAAATTTTTGCAAGCTTTCCTGACACTTTTAAATTTAATATAATTAGATACAGATCTATGTTCTTTATAGATTTTATGAGATTCTTTTTTACAATTTATCAAGTGAATTAATTCCTTAGTGAACCATATTGGATACGTTGATTCTTTATGTTGGGTAAGAGGAATATTATTTGAAATTACATTATTAAGTTGCGAATAAAAATAGTCAGTTTTGTAATCAATATCACCGTCATTTAGACTTGTCCAGTCAATGTTAGACAGTACCTCATTAACTTTATTGTAATCTGCGTTATTAAAATTATAACAAATTCTTGAGATTTTAAGATTATCATTTCCAGTGTAAGGTATAGAAATTATAAGTGTAGGATGGTGTTTATCTATAGCAAGGCTGCCCAACCCCAGGCCCGCGGGCCACATTGTGGCCCGCGAACGAATTATAAGTGGCCCGCGTGAACCATTTTCAAAAAACCCGCCAATTTGAAAAAGTGTCGCGGGTCTGCGGTAAAACAAACAATGCAGCTCGCGCGCGGTCACCAGTGTTGCCAACGAAGGCGATTTATCGCTATTTAGGCTATTCAGAACGAGAATCAGCGACGAAAAAATCTAACCTGTTGAACTTACTTTTTAAACAAAAATACACCGGTTTTTGATATAATATTTTTTGCGTCCGAAATGGAATCCTGTAGCCACCCCCCCCCATGGAATTCGAAAAATTGTTGTGGGGAACCACATTGATGTTTTTGGCTGCGCGGATTTTTTTCTCAGCAAAGTTCCGTAAGAACCCCCCCCCCCCCATGGATTTCAAATATTTTGTGGGGAGCACTCATTTTGAATTTTTTTTGTGGGGAATTATGTTTTATAGAAATTCTAGAAATTCTCTAACAACTCCCCCCCCCCATGGAAATAGGAACCGTCAGGTATTCAGTGGCCCGCCAGTGATTCAAAATCGTCAATTTCGCCCAACTGTTAAAAAGGTTGGGTAGCCTTGATCTATAGGGTCTATAGGGACAATGAACTCAGGAGATTCGTATACATTTACATTATCTTCATTTGAAAATATCAAATCGAGAATTCGATTGTTAACATTGGGTACGTTATTAAATTGAGAAAGATTTAAATAAGAACACATATCCAGAATATCCCTTTCACAATCGGAAATTGGCGAGTAATTAGGATCATTAAACTTACAATTCGGAAGGTTGTAATCACCACAGACAATTATTTTGTGTGTTGGATATTTTGTTTTTACATACTCGACGTCCTCACTGTGATTTTTGTATATCGACAAGTCCGAGTTGGGAGGAATATATACACTGCCAATAATAGTTTTACATGATTTTCCCCTTAATAGTACAAATATTTGCTCAACATCATAATTTTTATGTTTAATTAATTTAGAGTTAGTGCTTTTATTCACTGCTATTAAGACGCCCCCTCCTCTTGATTTGGCACTAGTATTATGACTCCGGTCCATTCGGTATATGTTGTGATTCGGTAATCCGAGCTCCGCTGAATGAATGGAAGGTTCCAACCAGGTTTCGGTGAGTACGATGACGTCTTGTGTGATGGTAGGAGCTGTAACTTTGAATTTGCCGAGTTTTGATTTGATACCCCTGATATTTTGGTAGTAGATGCAGGATGATCCCGGTTTATGTTTATTAGCTGGCCTCTGTAATTTCACATCAACCACCTTCGTGCGTAATTCCATAACATTTCTGATATTGTGATAGTACAGGTTACATTTATTTAGTTGGAGTTTTTTGGCAAAACATTGATAATTTCGGGGAGGTTATTAATATATTTTATAGTTAAATTTGTTTCGCCATTTTTCTGTCTAGTTTCCAGTTCGTCCTGAAGCATCATAAGTTGTTTTCTTTGTTGACTAGTCTGATCGTTGCCGGCAAAAATACAATAGGTTATTAAGCTTTCCAATTACACACATTAGAAACAATAGTTAGAATAGTGGAATATTCTGCTCCGTTTATAATAAATCTATTGTAACACCCTTTTCTAAATCTGGCAGCCCTGAAGAGATATCAAATTTTCGACCTATATCTCTTGTCTCAAATATTGCAAAAATTTACGAAAAGATAGTAAAAAAGAAACTCTTGTTCTATATTGAAAATAATAAAATAATTAGTCGAAGCCAATTAGGATTTAGAGTGAAACTAGGCACTCATGATGCCATTGCAGAACTTACTTCAACTATATAACGTGCATTAGATATAAACACAAATGCCTGGGCATTTTCATTGATTTACGTAAGGCATTTTATAATTTCTCCCATACAAAACTAATTAATAAATTAAATGATATCGGTATTATTGGTAAGGTTAGATATAAGCTACAAAGCTATCTAACTCAATGAAACCAATAAGTAAAATTAAAAACTCAATAAGTGTGGATGAAACTTTAGAATATGGAATTCCCCAAGGGAATGTTATTGGACCAATTTTATGTATAATTTACGTTAACCATATGTTTAAATTATCACTTAATGGTAAACTTATATCCTTTACTGACGACACTGCAATAATTATCGAAAAAATACATGGAACGAAATTACCAATGCAGCCAATCAAGACATGAAGGTTGTGAAAAATTGGTTCGATGGCAATTTATTGTCACTGAACACAGAAAAAACCTATTGTGTTACTTTCACTCTACAAGAGGATGTGCCAAATAACCTAATAAACATAACAATACATTCTAAAAATAGTGTAAATGACGGTACATGTAATACGGACTGCGCAAAACTAAATCATTAATCTAATATAAAATACTATACAATATTAGTAGATAAAAACGTTAAATGGGATGACCATATAAACCTCACTGTTGAAAGAATAATAAAATTTATCTATATTTTCTTTAATATACGAAACATTTTGAATATAAAAATTATCAAAATTGTCTATTATGCATTAATCCAGTCCTTATTGAAGTATGGGAAAATTGGGTGGGGAGGGGCTTTTAAGGCTTCCTTACAGCCCATAATTACAATTCAAAGAATAATTATAAAAATCATTCGTAGGAAACCATATGACTTCCCTAATTAAGAGATATTTCGGGAATTTAACGAACCATCTATCACAGAATTGTATAAGAGAATCGCCTTAAATCAAATTTATAAAAAATATTTTATGCATAAAATTCACCCCTCAGATAGCATAAGCAATAGATTCAAAACTAATGGCTAAGTAGCCATACCTATGCTTAGAACGACCACGGCTCAGCACCACTATATGTATTTAGGTGTGAGATGGTACAATATATTGTTGTCCAAAAAATAAAATTAGTGTCATCAAAACTTTGATTTATGAACAAATCAAAAAAATAATTAAGTTCCTAAAATTGGATAAATATATATTTTACCCTAAAGTTTCTTGCGCTTACATAATCTTTAACCTTGAGTTGATTTGTTTTCTCACAAAAACGGCGCTATACAAATTAGCCAAATATTAAGATATATAATTTGATTTGTCTTAAAAAAAACACTTTTCTAATTTGTGTACCAATGTGAATATTATGTGTGTATTTATTTCATAATTTTTGATTAATGATTCAAAAATCATTATTTTTACTCTTAAGGTAAATAGTCCTCCCATAAACACAAGCTCCTCGAGCTCAACTTATGGAGTAGTAGAATAATAACGAAAAAAAATATTTATAAGTCTGCATATTGTTATAATATGTAGTGTTAAATAATTTACTTATAAAAAATAAATTTAAAAAATGTAGTCAGAACATAAAAATAGCTTCCCTTCTCTATGAGTCAGCATGTGATTCGTCAAATAATACTAAAGAGAAAATAATTTTTCGCAATCGGCGCATGAAAACAGCTTATCTTTGCTATGAGGCAGAATGTGAAACGTGAAATTTCTCTTTCGCGAAAATGATTAATTGCAGTTGGAACAAGAAAAAAGCTTTTCTCTACTGTGATTCAGCATGTGTCCTTTCATATGTCCCTTTCTACTGCATGAATATGTACAGTCGGGACATAGAAAACGTCTTTTCTCCTCTATGAGTCAGCATGTGTCTAGTGAAACAGTCCTTACAAGAAAATATTGATTTGCAGTCGGGACATGAAAACTGTTTCTATCCACTATGATTCAGCATATGTTTCGACAAATTTTCCTTATGAGTAAATAATTTCTTGCAGTCAGGACATGAAAACGGCGTCTCTCCAATATGAGTCAGCATGTGCCTCTTCAAATCTTGCTTTCGAGAACATGAATATGTACATTCAACGCAAGCAAAAGGTTTTTCTCCACTGTGAGTCAGCATGTGCGACTTCAAACTTTGCTTTCTTAAACTTGAATATGTACAGTAAACGCAAGCAAAAGGTTTTTCTTCACTGTGAGTCAGCATGTGGCTCTTTAAACGTTGCTTTTCGGAACATGAATATGTACAGTAAACGCAAGCAAAAGGTTTTTCTCCAATGTGAGTCAGCATGTGCCTCTTCAAACATTGCTTTTGAGAACATGAATATGTACATTCAACGCAAGCAAAAGGTTTTTCTCCACTGTGAATAAGCATGTGCTTCTTCAAATCTTGCTTTCGAGAACATGAATATGTACATTCAACGCAAGCAAAAGGTTTTTCTCCACTGTGAGTCAGCATGTGCGACTTCAAACTTTGCTTTCTTAAACTTGAATATGTACAGAAAACGCAAGCAAAAGGTTTTTCTCCACTGTGAGTCAGCATGTGGCTCTTTAAACGTTGCTTTTCAGAACTTGAATATGTACATTCAACGCAAGCAAAAGGTTTTTCTCCATTGTGAGTAAGCATGTGCCTCTTCAAATCTTGCTTTCGAGAACATGAATATGTACATTCAACGCAAGCAAAAGGTTTTACTCCACTGTGAGTCAGCATGTGCAACTTCAAACTTTGCTTTCTTAAACTTGAATATGTACAGACTACACAAGCAAAATGTTTTTCTCCACTGTGAGTCAGCATGTGACTCTTCAAAGATACCTTTTGATTAAATGAAGAGCGGCAGTCGGAACATGAAAAGGGTTTTTCTCCACTGTGAATGAACATGTGTTTAGTCAAATTTCCCTTTAGAGAAAAAGATTTTTTGCAGTCGGAACATGAAAATGGTTTTTCTCCACTGTGAGTCAACATGTGTTGAGTCAAATAAGACTTTTTTAAAAATGATTTCTTGCAGTCGGAACATGAAAATGGTTTTTCTCCAGTATGGGTATGCAGGTGCCATTCTGCCACAGACTTACGTGAGCAAGAGTAGTTACAATAGCTACAAGAGAATCGTTCTATCCCGGGATGCCTCTTCAGGTTTGGTACTAAATCTAAAAAAGGTTCCGGATAAAGCATTAAAATGTTAAAAAAATTAAATCACAACAGAAGACATTAAATGAAGGACACAAATTGAGAATTTACAAAGATTCGTTTGAAAGTCGGATTACCTGCTATTCCGGCAATTATTTCAAAGTGCTCTAAGCATTCCTTTTTAACATCCGGCAGATCTATGTCTATTTCCGTATAAGAAGTTCCCCCTTCATCCTGTCCTGGTTCTTCCTTCATGAGAACAGTCTCCAAGTCAGTGCTACCTGTAATAACAAACGATATATAAAGTTTATGGAAATTTATCAAAGGGTAAATATTTTTAATAAAAAGGAGTCCTGATGCCCGTTTCTGGTATCGATGTATTCACCGACGAAAAAACCTTTGATTCTCGAACAGATTTACAAACGAGCTCACGGTGTTACGGTCAATGGAATATCTACTTAATCGAACTAAAACATTAACTAATGAATGACAAGAGGTCGTGTCGTTTATATGCATCTGTCCGCATCCAAGTCCATCGGGACCATTCGAACAGTATTCTTGGCATACTGCACACTGCTTTAACAACGCCAATTCCCAAAATCATAAACGAAAAACAATTTGAAGGTTGTAGACCAATAAATTGCTTACCAAAATACGAACAGTTGCTAGAATCCCTTGTTAAATGTGAGACCGTTATTTTTGAGCTAAATAATTATAATTAAGCTCAAAAATATAGTTATATAGTAAATTTTAATTTCGAAATTAAGAGAAATTGTGGAGATTTTCGACTTCCGCAAACAAATTTGTTGGGAATCCAAAAATTTCTCTATTTTAAAGGTTCAAGATATTCAATGCACTTCCGACGGATGTTAAAGTAGCTAAAAGCCTTGCAGCTTTTCTTGTATTATGCTTTAATGCTATAAAAAATAAGTTTTACATGAAGTGTTAAGTGTGCCCAACGCCATAGAAGTAAATTGTACCAACAAGTAATTCTTAATGGTTTATTCAAGATATAGAACGGATTTCTTTATAACTAAATAAAAAACATACAAAAAAAACATTTTTATATTCGGAAGGTCGATAACTATATTAGTACACAGCATTTCTATTTCACCTGCGCCTTCCTGGGACCCCGACTCCGCCTTTATGGAAACACTTTCTGGGTTGGGAAGATCCATGGCACTGTTGTGATAGCGCCCTGTTATGTGATGGTAATTGGTCGAATCTCACAAAATGGACCTGAAACAGAACATTGAGTCAACCGAAACTAATTTCGTGGAGTTTATTTTTGTCTACTACTTTTGATAACGAGATGAGAATTTTAATGGGTCTAGAGTTGATCATGTCCGCTTTAAAACCAGTTTTGCGTATCGGTATAACAAGTCCAGATTCAGTTCTTCATGAAATTTTATTCAAATTAAACCTTATTGCAGAGAAAGCAATTGGCAGACCTAAGGAAGGAATTGTAAGACTGAAAAATGGTTGAAGTGAATTTACCTTATTATATATGTAAACTCCTCGCCGAAAATAGTAACTACGACGCCGAAAAACTAAGGTCACAACAAACAATAAGAAACTTTTATCAAAACTTACGTGGGATGCGTACAAAACTTCATCTTAAACACAATACAGATTATAGATACGGAAGAATAACATTTCAATACAAAGACGTAAAATACACAGATTTAACTCAGTCAACAAATTCATAGGCATACAACATACTTAAACAGTCACAACTATACAATTACATTCATACAATTAGATATAGAAGATACAAGATAAGTAAATGTTTGTTGGCCGTATATATGCGTAATTTTGGAATGGACATGGCCACATTTTTGACCAAAAATTGTGTTGATTGTGTAATCTACTTATTCTTTTTATATGGAATCCGACAAAACGTTTATATTATCAGATTATATATTAATCAATTCGTGTAATAATTTTATATCTCTGCTTTGTGCAAAATACTTTGCTTACCAAAAGCTTAGTCGTAGTTTTGGAATGTTTGAATGTAACCTATACTTGTCTTGCACGAGTTTCCCCAAGACGTTATTCCGTATCTTCATAAGTGATAATGAGATCAATCATTTCTCGTGTGGCGGTTATGTCACATCTCGCTACACCTACATAAACATTGTCTGTACAGCAACTAACCAGTAACCACTAGCGACTTCAGTTAGATAACAATATCGAAGAAATGTGCACGTTTTGACAAAAGATTATCACTCCATGGTTCGCACACACTCTTTGTTATCGCGTCAGGGTCTCCATTTCAGGTATGCATTAAGTTGATGTGTGTGGGAGTCAATACAAAATGGGGAGTAATAAAAATGACGCGTCTGTTAAGGAGCTCGTTCTATATTGACTGAGGTTGCTAGTGGTCACTGTGTATGCGAGATGTGACGTAGTCGCCACACTCGCTTAGTCAAGAGTAATATTAGCAAATTTATTCCCTAATTTATTGTACCTATTGGGTTAGTGGAGGCGAGATAAAACTCTAATAAAAGCGGTCTGTTAAAACGGTTTGAACAAATTATAACACTTTCAACTGTAAAATAAGCGGCAGGCACCAGATTTTAGTTTTCTAGACGATACTTCCCGAGGGATAATTGAAATAAACCCCACAGAAGAATCAATTTTCTAGGCCTCCTAGTGCAAAGACGACTGTATTTACCTCCATTACCCTGGCCGCGGGCCGAATATTGGTTTTACACGACTTCATCCCTTATTTCGTTAAGATTCTGGCTTTCTTTAAGGGTATTTTCTCGTCTGAAGCGAAGTCACGATGGACACCACTGAAGAGTTAGTTATTAATGTTTGCTGTAGTCAACATTGAAATTGAAAACATTAAGCAATATTAACTGCGTAATTTACTAGGGTAGTGCGTAATTTATCAGCTTTAAAACTAACCAATAACTATGAACAACTTAACTATGACAGGAATAATTGATCATGTCTATTCATATTATTGATCCATATCTCAAATGGAATCATCATACTCAAATAATTGCAAACAAAATAAGAAAAACTATGCACTTCTTCAGAATCATACGTAACTTTCTCGGCTTATAACACCTGAAAATGATTTATTTTGCAGTCTGCCAATCTATTATCGAGTATGGTATCATAGCATGGGGAGGCGGCACTTCATCTGCACTAGACCCAATCATAAAAGCTCAGAAAACAATTTTTTAAAAAAATTCTAAGGCTACCTATCATAACAGACTCGAATCTAATTTTTAATATAATGAATGTGTTTGATGTTCGGCAGCTATATGCAAAAACTATCCAAACTCATCTATACTCAAATATAAAAAGTTCAAATACACGATGTACTCGAAGCTCGAAGCAACAACAAATACTTACTACAAATACCGATAACACATACTACGTTTGGTGAACGAAACATTAAAAACTTTGCGACAAGACTCTTCCAGACAGCATAAAACAATGTGATTCACCAAAAAATTTCAAATATAATGTAAAAACTTGGATCAAAAATAAGAATAGGGCCTTCACCGGTGCATTCACCCAAATTCGCAGTTATTAAGTCACCACATTATTGAGCGAATACATCTTAATACAAGTATAGGTATGTTCAAAGGTATTAGGAACTAACACGAAAAATTCTGCCTCAACACAGGCTAGCCTATTGAGGCGGTTATTGAGAAACTTCAACTAACTGCACTTTTATTTTCTTTTTACCTTCATCATATTATGTTTGTATTTTTCTGTTAATTTTATAACCTTAAAAATATAAGTTACAAATCAATGTACAACATAATATGTATTTATAGTTGTAATGTGTAAACTTTCCTAAATAAAGATATTATTATTATTATAATTGATTTATCTGGTTGAAATAGTATAAGCGATATTATGCAGAATTAAATGAAACAGGACGACACGTTTCGCAGTGACGAAAGCAAGAATCATTAAAAGTTACCTTGAAAAATATTTAATAAAATAAAATAACATTCTTTTTGTTTTAGAACCACGAGTTTTTAATAATTTTTAGAACCGACCGGTTTCGCTTTACTCAAGCATCTTCAGGGTACAAATTATTACTCAACAAGAAGTACAGAGTGTGAGCATATTAAATAATTTTTCAGAGGTAGACAAAATTATATAAATATAACAAATACAGCGAAAGTATACAATACATTTACACAAGTACGAAAGACATAGGAAAAACCGAAAGATAATTATGTAGACTAGTGGATTATAATATAAATAATATATCGGGAGAAACAAAACATCAAATGACATGGTGATAAGGAGAACTTGGACATTGTTAAGGGTTTATTGGAAATAAACCTAATATTGGACTACTTGATATTTCTAATTGATTATTCAGAACAGGACTTGGATTTTACAGTTTTTTTTTTATTCCAGTGCTTCTAGATTATTGAGTCTGTTACCATGCCCGTTTTTATGTAAAATATAAGCGCCGGTGTTATGACAGAAAGTATGATCTGTACTAATCAGATGATTGGCAAATTCAGAGAAACCGTTATTATTGAGACAACGAAGATGTTCATTAATCCTAATGTTGACATTACGGGTTGTCTTACCGATAAAAAATGCCGTGCAATTATTACAATTTAATTTATAAATACCTGAATGGCTTAGTAAGTCTTCGATATCTTTTGAATTGATAAGAAATTTAACTTGATTATAATTGGTATAAAAGGCCGGTCTGACTTCAGAAGGAAGGTTTTTAACACTTAGGTTAAAACAGTTATTGAATTAAATACGGCGCCATTGATAAGTAGGTAATATTATCATTGATTTTTGTACAAGGACTAGCGAATAAGAAGCGATTTGCTTTAGTTTTTTGTTTAAGATTAAATCTATAAAAGATGATTCGTAGCCATTATTTACCGCTATTTTTTTAAAATTATTTTTAGATCATTAGCAAAATTATTATCTGACATTGGAATTGTAACCAAACGATGGACCATTGAATGGAATGCGGAGTGCTTATGTGTAAATGGATGATTCGATGTACTGTGGATTACAATATCAGTAAAGGAGGGTTTACGAAATATGTTAAAATCAATTTTGTTATTGACGATCGATAAGGTAAGGTCTAAAAAAATAAGATTGAATTATTCCATATCTCTAATGTGAATTTAATCTGATTATGATAAGAGTTAATAAGATTGAGGAAGGAATTCAGTTGACGCTCTGTCCCTGTCCATACACAAAAAATATTTTGTTGCCTCCATCTGTTTAATTATTTTATATAAGCTCACACTCTGTACTTCTTGTTTAGTAATAATTTTTACCCTGAAGATGCTTGAGTAAAGCTAAACCGGTCGGTTCTAAATATTATTATTTTTAATAAATATGTCAAACCACAAAGTGATTGCTTTCTACAATAATATGAAAAATAGGAACATGCTGTCTATCAGTGCCTACACTGTTTTTGCGCTAAAATTGTCAAATTAAAGCCAAATCTCGACGGGATGAGAAGTAATTATGAACTTACCTTGGGGCAAACGTATTATGCTTCATTTTAGTTGAAATAATAAAGGAAAAACATGGAAAAAACAGAAAATAGTTTGAGATCGACATTTATAAACAAATTATAAGCGGCCATGTTGATTTCGCTATATGCACAGCGACTAGTCGACAGGGGGCGTGGCCAACATATCCGAGCATACCCGAGTTGCAAAATCAGTGAAACGCGGTGGGCGGTGAAACGAAACGTCAGAAATGGCGTTGTAATAATATAATGTAAACAAACCTTTTTAGAACTACGTTAGGTTTGTGTAACATGGTTTGTGATACAAAAGAAAGTGCCCCCTTTATAGCGCCTGCTCGCGTCAAGGCAAGAAAAACATCCCAGTTTTCAATTAGTTTAGCGGCTACGCTAGGTTTGTGTATCATGGTTTGTGATTCAAAAGAAAGTGTCCCCTTAATACCGCCTGCTCGCGTCAAGGCAAGAAAAACATCCCAGTTTTCAATTAGTTTAGCGGCTACGCTAGGTTTGTGTAACATGGTTTGTGATTCAAAAGAAAGTGTCCCCTTAATACCGCCTGCTCGCGTCAAGGCAAGAAAAACATCCCAGTTTTCAATTAGTTTAGCGGCTACGCTAGGTTTGTGTAACATGGTTTGTGATTCAAAAGAAAGTGTCCCCTTAATACCGCCTGCTCGCGTCCAGGCAAGAAAAACATCCCAGTTTTCAATTAGTTTAGCGGCTACGCTAGGTTTGTGTAACGTGGTTTGTGATTCAAAAGAAGTGTCCCTTTTATACCTATACTTCACTTCGGGTATGCTCGGATATGTTGGCCACGCCCCCTGTCGATTAGTCGCTGTGCATATAGCGACTCCCATCAAGTTCCCGGCCAAAAGTACGATGGAAAATGGCCGCGAAGTGGGATATTTTGATAAATATGTCATATTTATTTTGAGTGTAAAAATGAAACGAAGTGAAATTTGTTCTAAGTGAAAGCTTTGCGCCTGAGAACAATACCACGGGCACAGTTTGAGATCATCAGGAATTAGTAATTATGTCGGGAAAGTGTTAAATTTTACTGGGCACACGTAGTCAGCATATACCGAAAAATATTTATTCATGCAAGTACTTACTGACCGTAATGTTCCACGCCAAGTTTTTATTTCAGGAACAAGTGTGAACAATGATATTCACCTGGATTAAATTTTCGACAAATCGAGCTTTATTATCTGGAATCTTTTTTGACAGCTAGGCCATAGATGTTTGTAAAAAACAGATGTTTAGTCTATGACATTCGCCTTACTGTAGGTACTGAAGCAACGAATAATATAATATTTTCAAATACATTTATGTTTGAAAGACGCCAATTGATTTAATTTACTATTAATTTTAATGGTTCTTAATAGTGCAACAAAACTAAAAAATCAGTATTTGTGAGTTTTCCCTTTCTAAGAAAGGTAACCAATTATTGTGGAATGTCCCAGCAGCACTAGTCCAAATGCTAAAGCTTCTTACGGCTTATTATGAAGTGTCCTAACAGCACTCGTCAATGCACTAGCTATTTTTTATGGATAACAGCAAAATTTGATTCAATGTGCAGGAGCTTATTCAAGATCATTTTTCTTAAAATGCATTAAGGCAAGGAGGTAAAAGGTCTCCCACCCTATATAATTTGTACTTATAAAGGAACTCCTACGAGAACTCGACGACTCTCGAAATGTTTGCTGTCACATCACTAAAGTTAAGGAGGTCAAACAAAAAATGAGTGTGAACAGCCGTTTATGGGTTATATTTGCACATCTCCCGTCTCCAGAGGGCCATCAGAGGGGACTCCATCCAGGAAACCATGGCAGTGATGATTTTGTTACTTGATTGGCGTAGTCTGCGCCATAAGCTTCCCATGTGATGGCGGAGAAGCGCTCTGAAAGAGTGTACTCGTCCCTCCAGGAACGTTTCCGTGGCGCTGGAGTATCTCGGTAGGCAGAATAGTTGGCGATATGCATTATTGTAAGCAACTTTTAGCTTATGCCATTGGGATGAAGTGTAATCCACCCATAGTTCTGACGTGTACAGCAAAGTGCAATATGCATTGAAAAGCATATTTTTCAAGTTTGTACTGCAAAAATAAAAACGCCTTGACAGCATACCTGCTCTAACAGATTTCACTCTTCTTTGCCTTTCCATTTCCTCGATGTCTTTCAGGTCGTCTGTGTACCAGGTATTTGACGCTACGACTTACATCCATTTTCTTTCCATCTAGCCATACTGAAGGTGTTAGCATGTTTTCGTTTTTGCATTTGAAAACCATGACTATTGATTTGGACGAATTATATACAAGGTTAAGATTTTTTGAAAAATCTTCACATATTTGGAGTAGTTTCATCAGTGCGCTCAGTGACGGTACTGAAAGAACCATATCATCTGCGTAGTTAATATTGTTTACACATACTCCTTGAACATGGAAACTTATCGTACTGTTATTAAATCTTTGAATTAGTTCATCACTATATATATTAAACAGTGCTGGAGACATGTTTTTTCCTTGCATTACGCCACTTTTCAAATAAAATGGGTTGGAAAACTCGCCAGACCATTTCACCACATTTTCTTGCTGCGTGTGCCAAATTAAAAGAATCGCTATTATATCTTCCGAAACTACTCTTTTCCTGAGTTTTTTGCAGAGTTTATTGTGACAAACACGATCAAACACTTTGCTGAAATCCAAAAATCAGGTATAGATTGGCGTTTTCCTTTGTTAAGAATAGCTGATGGTTTCTTTTAAGGAATATATTGCCATGTATGTTGACAGTGCAGATTTAAATCCGAACTGGTTATCCTCTGTCTTAAGATGGTCTGTTACGACCGTCGATATTTTTTTAAAAATATTCTTACCAGGGCGGTCGAGAGTGAAATCGGTCGGTACCTAGTTAATGAAAACGGATGAATCAAGTTTTGTTGATTTAATAAATGGTATAATTACCGTTTTCGTTATTTTGTTCGGGATGAACCTATATCTTTTCGGTTAGGGATGGAAAAAATAACAGATTATTGCCATCTATTATAAACGGATACACAGGTTTCATATCTTCCAACTTCTACGGCCTAGGGCTTTACGGCTTATTCTTACCGCTTATTTCTATTATAAACGGGTCTTGAAAAGTCTTGAAAAGCTTGATTTGTCCCTAAGTATTTACAAGACTTGAATTCACAGAACGACCAATTTGAATACGTGCGCCCGCATATGTCTCCGTAATTTTTCACGCAGATGGAGGCGGCAGTTCGGATTATTAGACCTTAAATATTTACAGTCTTACTCATAATGAAATCCCTAATACGACGATAATACCCCGTATTAGCTATACAGGGGTGGGGGCCTATACTGGTCAGATTAAAAATATTTACTCATAATCATAAATTTTCCCAATATAGCTCGACCGCTGGATTATGGAATATGATTTTTTTACAGTAGCAACACTTGAAAAATTTGGCATTTCGCGGCGTGTTGCCATCTTCACGTTTATTCATATGTCAAAAAAGTAATCCAAGATTTGGTTTGTTTATCTTTGAATAACCTAAAAATGGATAATGTTGAGATTAATTTGGAGGTAGAATTAAAAAGACAAAGAACTTGGAGATCGGTAGATATTTTTCCACCCCGTTTGTTATTGACATGCAAATATGGCCGTACCAAATCGATCAAACGTCTCATATTTGCTTTGGTGAATCTATATTTGGACCTAAAATCTCCTTCCGTTAGCGCCGTAAATGGGTCATACCGCTTTTTGTATGTTTTCCGTGCCCGTGGTGGATGAATACATTTGCCAAAGCTCCAGTCAAAACGTCAAAATTGTCAAAGTCAGCCATTTCCGAATTTATAGGCCGTATACTGCCTAATCCTGGTCTTCGGGTGGGTTAAATTCTGACGTCTGCTAATACGGTCAGATTAGGCAATGCGCATGCGCGCGAGTTGGCGCGATTATTAGTAACAATTTCACTTAACCTGTCCGTATTATCGTAGTGTTGCGATTATAAGTAGGGCTGTTAGTGTATAGAATGGCCGGCAACCGCCATAAAAAAATAGAAAGCCAACCTAGAACTACATCACAGGCGTTTGTCGCCGGATCTCGACCTGATTCCGAAGAACTGATTCCGCAATCAACAGTCACCCTCTCGCCTCAGGAACAGGAGGTTCCTCGCCCGCCAAGGAGCCTCTTGCCCTCCCCCCTTGGATGGGTCTCCAAGGCTCTTCCGCCCAGGAAGCTGCCGTCTCAGGAGTTACCATCTCGCCTCCACCGAGAAACCTCCTGCCCTCCCCCTTGAAGCGGTCGCCGAGGCTCTTCCGCCCAGGAAGCTGCCCTCTCAGAAGTTGCTGCCTGCCGACTCCGCCCTTTGGAGCCTTGGCCCAGGCTGAACTAATTCCGCCCTTCGGAACCAGCCCAAGTTGCCGCTTGTGTTATCAGTGATATGTGCGAACGTGAAGGATCCAGCATCATCGTAAAGGGAAGTGCCTGAACAATTTTTGTATGTTAAGACATTGAATGAAAAATAATTTAGGATTAAGTAAAAGGACAATTAATTTTAAGAATTATAATTTAAGACTAGTATTAAGCCTAGATTAAGACTAACACTTAATTTTATACTTTTTTAAATAAATTTTTAATAGTATTTGTAATTAAGTAACTTTTTTTTCTAGTTCCTCCTTTTCTTTTACATGCATAGTATTAATATTAAACTCCCTTGACTAGAGTAATAACAAGCTTTTGCCCATTGAATGCAATTGTATTAGTTTTTCCATTACAGAAACGCGATCAAAGGCCTTACGTCAGACTAGACAATACTCATAAATGGAAGTTATTTTTTATTATTAATAACTGCTGAAATGAATCGATAGTGAAATCGATTGGCAGCTTTGAAACATTGAAAAAAAATGCTATTTGTAGATCCAGTACCTACCGTAAGAAGAAAGTCGTAAACTAACCATCTGTTTTTTCGAAAATCTATGGCCTATCTGTCAAAAAAGAATTTAGATAATGAATATCTTAGGTGTTCACACGTGTTCCTGAAATAAAAACTTGCCGTGTAACATTGCGGTCAGTAATTACCTTCTATAAATCAATATTTTTAACTTTTTCCTAGTCACGTCTCCATATTGTCTATTTATCATCTAACTTTGGTAATTATTTACCTACGACTACCGTTTGAGAAAATATTCCGTACATGTTAGGTTAGGTTGGATTAGGTAGAATTAAATCACAAACCAGTCTATACAAACCTAGCGTAGCCCACAAACTACTTGAAAACTGGGATATAACTCTAAAGGGGACGCGAGCAGGCGTTATTAAAGGGGCAATTTTTTGTAGTAGTAAAAACGGTAGTCGTAGGTAAATATTTACCCTAACTTTTAATGAAGCGTGCTTTCGTCTCTTTGAAACATGTCGTCCCGTTTCTTTTTAAAATACATAATATGGCTCTAACTGCTTCACCACCCTAATAAATCACGCAGTTTGTATAGTTTAATTAGTTCATGTTGTTCCAAAGCAAACGAAGTGACCGATGAGCTATAATTTGGACTTCCGCAAACTTTTTACACCCTTTCGTGGTTCTAGCTAAACTAACCCAATAAGTACACTAAGTTAGAGAATCCATTTGCTAACTTCAGCCCTGGCTATCCGATGGATGTTTGAACTGTCATCGTGACGTCTACCTAACTTAATATTTGTATTTCGTCGATATTCCTTGAAATAATGCCAAATAAAATGTTAAACACTAGATTGACGGATCAAATATACGATAATACGGGTGGTTAGAGTAAGAAAGCGTTACTTAAATAAGAATAAGGAATGCTTCAACTTATTAGGAATTTTTTTTTGCAGAAAACTCAATCCTCGACAATCGGGGTGCTATCCCGCCGTCGCACTATGGGGCCGCCCACCTAGAAAGTTGGCATCAAACCAGTGGTTACCATTACATCTAATGTCTATCGATTCTTAGTTCCGTGCGGTCAAGTTAAGAAAACATAGGAAAAAAATCGAATGTCTCACTTCTTTTTATCTTGTAAATTTTATGGGAAGGAGATACCTCTCTATCCTTTTACTTTAGAAAATTTTGTTGGTACTGCACTTAAAATAATGTCTTAAATGTCTGTAGGTGCGTACCAGAGCACGTAGGTAACGGCGCTGGAGGTACTTAATGTGACGTCTAAACTACAATCATTTATTGAGAACTTCATAGATCTGACGTGCCACATATATATTTTATCGGTTTTAATGTTCGGTACGCATAGACGATATATTAAATAGCAGCATAAGTCAAATGAACTTGCATTGCTAACGCTGGCGATATCCTATAATATAATTATTTATTAGTCCCTGAACAACTCCGGGAGTTCGTTGCACAATGAACACGATGCTCGATTGCAAATTATTAATATCTTCATTTAGATATAGTTTGTTTATTTGCGATTTCTATTTTAGATTTGATTCAATAATAACACCCAAATATATAATGTTTTCAATCGAGGATAGAGATGTACTAACAAATAAAACACTCAATTCACACAAATCAGTTCTGTTTCAGGTCCATTTTCTGGGCTTCATCAAGTAACCATCACATAGCAAGGCGCTAGCACGACAGTGCCATGGATCTTCCCAACCCAGAGAGTGTTTCACTCAAGACGGAATCAGGTTCCCAGGAAGAAGAAGCAGGTGAAATGCTGCATACGGTTATAGTTATTGACCTCCCGGATGTAAATCAGGAAGGTTTTCATTATCCCCAATGTTCTCCGACAGGCAGTTAGTATATTGCATACGTTATTTTAAAATGTTTGAGGTTGCAAAATTAAGATATTCAGAGTTCCTGTCCATCAGTGTATGTAACGCAGTCAGGACAAACGCATATTAACGAAGTGATCTCTTGTTGATTATTTAAATTCCGTTAAATATTACCTTCACAGGAAAATGACATCCGTTACAAGCTTTTTAACTCCAATGCTCGCTAAAAGTTTCGATTCCTAAAGGTAATTTATGACGAAAATAATTCATTCGTCTTATTTACGACATGCATTTGATTTGTAAAGCACCAATAAAATGTATTTTATTTATTTTTTCTGTGCTTTTGCAGACTTTCTCATTTAAATGAGAACGATCAAAAACTCAGTTAATATACGAATAGGAACAACAAATACAAAAATCTACTCAGACATAGGATGTATGTAATCGATTTAGGAGATAATAATTATTCCATTGACTATACAATTTATGAGCTCATGTTTAAAGGTGTCAACAAATATATATCCCAGAAGCGGGCATCTGGGGTATGTTAACTTTCCATAAATCGAATATATTGCTTTTTACTATTACAGCTAGAATTAATGTGGAGAGTGTTCCCCAGAACCAGAACCCCAAGAAGATGTAGATGGGATTCCTTATACGGATATGGACATAGATCTGCCAGATGTTAAAGAAGAATGCTTAGTGCACTATGAAAGAATTACCCGGACAGCAGGTAAAATTAACTTATTTTTTAAATTCACGATTGTAACATTTAAAAAGTATGGATATTAGCCAAATGAATCCAAGATCGAGTTCTTCCGTCAGTAAATCCGACCCGCTCCTCAACAGTGTCGCTAGGTTTAAGAAGTCCACACCAAATAATAAATTAATGGGGATTTATCCCGTTACACAATTTGAGCTCTTATAATGTATTATGACTGTCTTTACATGCATTAAGCTTTATTCGCTACTTTTTGCAGACCTTTCAAACCAGAAGACGCATTCTGGGAAAACACGATTTTGTACCTACTGTAATTACTCCTCCTCTTGTAAGTCAAAGATTCATATGCATTTGCGCACCCACACTGGAGAAAGCCTTTTTCATGTTCCAACTGCAAAAATCATTTTCTCGAAGGAAACATTTGACGAGCCACTTTGTGACTCATAATGGAGAAAAACCTTTTTTTTGTTCCGACTGTTGAAACCTTCTCTGTCCGTACTTATTATTAAATTTCCGAACTATTAACCCGTCATTGCGCGTGAATCTAGTGCTGTATTTATGTTCAAATTTCTCTCTATGCTGCGGGGTAAATATACGCTGAATTATAATTTTTTTCCATAGAATAGCCTTAACAGGTAAAATTTTGGCACTCTGAAACAGCGTATTATGTCTCTGTTTGAACATATTAGGGACGACTTGTAATTTTACAATTGCGTTTTGTACAACTTGGACTTGTTTCAGATTGGTTATAGTAGTATTTCCCCATATTGTTAATCCATATCTTATAATAGATTCTGCCATTGACATATAAATTATTTTAAATGTTTCAATTTATAGGAAAAATTTAATGTGTAGATTCTGCCAGCAATTGATCTGAGTCTTTTACAGTTTTTTTTTTAAATATGTTTGTCCCATTTAAAAAAAACAATCTACTGTAACACCACGATAGACATATTCCGTAACTAATTCTAAGCTTTCACTTTTACAATTATTTACGGAATATGTCTATCTTGGTGTTACAGTAGATAAGAGCGTTTCGTATTCAAGTTCTCGTTGGTGGGAAACGAGGAGACACAAGCTGACTCACTGTGACGAAAAACCCTTTTTATGTTTCGACTATAAAAAATCATTTTCTTGAATGAAAGATTAAGTCATTATGTTTGAAAGAGAGAGAGTACGAAAACAGTGTGAAATATAGTTGTGAATGAGGAATACTTGGAGCAGGTGGATGAGTTTGTGTATTAAGGGAGTATGTTAACGAAATATGGGAATGCTGACAGAGCTATTGAAAGAAGGGTAAATGCAGGTAACTCCATTAATGAAGGACTGAACGCAGTTGGCAGTAGCAAAAAACTGTCCAAAGAAACGAAGGTAGAAATCCACAATGAAGTGCTGGTACCTACCCTGATGTACGCAAGTTAGGCATGGAACTGGCAGAAAAAGGATTAAAGTAGACTGAATGCTGTAGAAATGAGATCCCTGAGGAGTATGTGGGGTAAAACCATGTATGATCGTGTGAGAAATATGGAGATCCGCAAAGAGTGCAATGCTGATGTAAGCGTAATGAGTAAGATCATGAATGAGACGCTTAGATGGGCACATAGAGCGAATGAGCGAAAAAAAGGAGTGTAAGGAGAATATACGATGCAAATGTGAATGGTAGCAGAAATCGGGGACGCCCGAAGAAGACATGGCACGTTCAAGTTCAGTTTTGTCAAGTGATAAAGAGCGCATGTCAAAAAATCGCTCCACAAAAATATCCAAAATTTGTAGATTATAACTCCTAATAACCAAATAATTTATCGTTAAATGTGTCCCCGAAGAACACTCTAGAGAATTGTCGAATTTTGTGAAATCTATAAAGCCTCATTTATATTTTACAAGTGTTTTAAACTAACTGTGAAGTGTCAGTGTTGTTGCCGAAAAATCAACCATCTGTTATTATATACTGTGCTAAGGCAATTTACAGTATATAGGAGTGAAATACGCCACCACTCAGAAGGGAGCCGTGGCAGCGCGGGTTAACGCACCACTATCGCTTGCACATTATCCGGCCGCGGCGCATCGAGTTCGATCCTCACACCGACCAAAAAAAAAAAAAAAAAAAACTTTACTTTTTTTTTAAAATAAATAAATTTAAATAAATAATCCTACACCATCTATCTGAAGAAATAAGAACTAATTATTGACAACATAACTTTTAGCCAAAATCACAACCAGGCATAATAATTCTCGCTCTGTGCATTAGTCACGATACTGTATCTACATTCAAATTAAAAATAAATATTTAAATAAATAATTCCTTTAACATGAGTCGACAGAGGAATGCTCAAAAAAAATCAACGACATCTAGTGACGCTGAGGAAGATGACAATAAAATCATTAGTTATATCGATAAAAAGTTTCGAGAAATGAACGAAACAATTAATACGAAACTAAATATTCTGCCAGATATAAAAGACTCCATCAGCTTCATTTCCGCCGAGTATGAAGACCTGAAAAAAATGTTATCTGATTCATTGGGCACAATAAAAAATTTACAAGCTGAGAATGTTAAGCTAAACTCAGAAGTGCGCGATCTTAACGCACGCGTGTCCCACATGGAACAGACAGCCAGGGAAACCAACGTCGAGATCCAGTGCGTACCTGAGCATAAATCTGAGAACCTGATATCGATCGTTAAACAACTTGGAACCGTGATTTCTCGCCCCTTTGCCGAGTCGGAAATACTTAACATTCATCGAGTCCCCAAGATCAAACCAGATTCCAGAAGGCCCAAGTCAATCGTCGTGAAGCTCCCGAGCGTGAGGGCAAGGGATGAAGTCCTGGCTGCAGTCGTCAGCTACAACAAGAAAAACATGAACTCCAAGCTAAACTCAACACATCTAGGCATCGACGGCATCAAATCACCGGTATACGTCAGCGAACACCTCACACCAGCAAACAAGGCCCTGCATGCAGCCACGAGGATTAAAGCGAAAGAACTTAATTATAAATTCGTGTGGATCCGTAATGGTAAAATATTTGTACGTAAAGATGAAAACTCAGCGCATGTAGTTGTGATTCGCAACCAGGACTCGTTAGCTTCGCTTGCCTGATTCCTACCGTATTTTGTTTAATTTCAATTGGTATATTATCTGTGAATTATGTATACTGACATGGACAACCTAAGAATTTACTACCAGAATTGCAGGGGTTTAAGAACTAAACTTAATGAAGTTTATCTAGAAATACTTTATAACAATTTTGATATTATTATTCTAACTGAAACATGGTTGAACGACTCTATATCTGATGCAGAAATTTTTGACTCGCGTTATAATGTTTTCAGAAGGGACCGTAACAGTTCTTCTAACCATAAAAGTGACGGAGGGGGTGTATTGATAGCCGTTTTACAAGAGTACCAAACTAACCGCTGCAAGCATTGGGAAAGTATCTTGGAAGACGTATGGGTGACTATCAAATTCAGCCAGAACAAATTAACGAGATGTCTCTATATCTGTGCTATTTATATACCCCCCCCGTTGCTTGTTGATAATTTTGAATACCTTTTTAAAAAAATTAGCAATGTTATGGAAGGCGTTGGTGAATCAAATTTGTTAATTATAGGAGATTTCAACCTGGCAGGTATTCGTTGGACCCGCAATGAGCCTAACCAGACTCATTTCTTATCTCCAGAAAATTATAATAATGACATCGGCAACCATCTTGTGAACTTTCTTGCCCTAAATAACCTCAATCAATTCAATGACCTTGTGAACAGTAACGGCAGAATCTTAGATCTCGTTTTATCCAATTCACATGCACTACAAGTCAGGCAAAGTACCGATATCTTAAGTCGCATTGATGTACATCATCCACCCTTAGAGATTGATTATAGTTTTGATTTCAAATTAACAAAAATGCTAAAAAATAAAACCTTACTTAAATATGATTTTAATAAAAATGATTACATTCAATTCAATAGGGAATTACAAGAACTAGATTGGGCATTACTCTTACCTGAATTCATGTCGGTAGACAATATGGTTTCTATATTTTACACTCATCTGAATCGTATAATTGAGAAATGCGTAACCAAAATTGTAAATTGTAATAAGCAGTATCCCCACTGGTACTCACCAGACTTAGTTAAACTTATTAAGGAAAAAAATAAATTTCGAATTCTCTATAAAAAATATAAAAATCCTCGTGATAGAAATTCTTACGAACTCTTACGCACCCGTTGTTCCAAACTCATTAGTAATTGCTACTTTAAATATATTCAACAAATCGAATCGTGTCTGGTTAATCATAATAGCGTTAAAACTTTTTGGAGATTTATCAAACAAAAGAAAAAAAATAACAGTACTATCCCCCAAAATATGACGTATGGAGAAAAAAAGTCATCCAATGGCGAGGAAAGCAGTGAACTATTTGCCCAACACTTTTCATCAGTATATGAGAAAGATAACATAAAAGGCAACGAAGAGACTCAAGCTCATCCCGTTTCAATTGATCAATCAAATGGCGTTCTGCACACAGTAAATATTAGTGTGCACGATGTAAAAATAGCAATGCTTAACCTCGACCAGAGCAAAGGTCCGGGTCCCGACAAAATTCCACCTATCCTAATTAAAAAGTGTGCACACAGTCTCGCACTCCCTCTGACTATCATTTACAGGAAATCGTTGTCTTCATCCGTTTTCCCAACAAGATGGAAACAAGCAAATATTGTACCTATACCTAAAAGTGGCGACCTTCACGACGTCACAAACTATAGACCCATCTCCATTCTCTGTTCATTTGCTAAAATTTTCGAAAAAATAATTTGTCCAAGTCTGAATTATCATCTCAAAAATCTTATTACTCCAAAACAGCATGGATTTCTCTCCCAGAAATCAACATCCTCCAATTTACTTTGCTATGTCACTACCTTAACCGAAGCTGTCGATAAAGGTCAACAGATAGACAGCATCTACACTGACTTTAGCAAGGCCTTTGATAAGGTAAATCACAGATTATTAATACATAAACTAAAACGCATGGGTGTTCATGGTACCTTGCTAAACTGGTTTCACTCCTATCTAACTGACCGTGAACAAAGAGTAGTATTTGATGGTTATGAATCAAGAGGATTAGATGTACCGTCTGGAGTACCTCAAGGGTCCCATTTGGGCCCGATCTTGTTCCTTGTTTTTATAAATGACTTGTGCGATGTTATTTTGGATTCTAAAATTTTATTGTTCGCCGATGATTGTAAGATTTTTAAAATTATCCACACATTACTTGATTCAATACTCCTTCAAAATGATATCAACAGAGTTTCTAAGTGGTGCACTGACAATAGAATGTTTCTGAATTCTTTAAAATGTGTCCACATAACTTTTACACGTAAACGCAACTCAATCTCAACTCAATATTTTATCGACGGTACTAAACTCCAGGAAGTCACAACCATTCGGGACCTAGGCGTAATATTCGATAAAAAACTAACTTTCACACCTCATATCGACAGCATTATTTCTAGATCCCTAAAAATGCTAGGATTTATCAAACGAAATAGTAAAAATTTTCAGAATCCCAAATCAAAAATAACGCTATACAATTCCTTGACCCGCAACGTGTTGGAGTACGCAAGTTCTATATGGAGTCCAACCTACAAAGTTCATATTCAGCGAATAGAGCGGGTTCAAAAACATTTTATGTACCACCTAGCGTATTGTGATAAGCGAGCTCGATCACTTCCTCATTACACCGATAGACTAAATTTCTACAATGTACGCACCCTTGAACAGAGAAGACTAAATATCGATTTAAATTTTCTTTTCAAAATTGTTAATGCTCTAATAAACTGCCCTTTTTTACTCTATAAAATTATGTTCAACGTTCCTAGAATTGGTTCCCGACTCATACATTATATTCCGTTACATATTAAAAAATATAAAACTAAGCTGGGGTATGACTCACCTTTACCAAGAATGTGCCGTTATTTTAACGAGACATATAAAAGTCATCCCATTGATTTGTCAATGTCATCACTGGCCACTTTCAAATCAAACGTAAACAAGACTTAAAGCTACCTATCGTGTTTATCTATAAAGTAATTACTATTGCTGTTATGAAATGTATATGTAAGTGTATGTATTTGTGTATACATGTATGCATGTAGGTGCATACATGTACATTATTCTTTACTTATAGTTTTGTGCTCATCAATGTTGTGTTTGTCTGTAATTAGTGATAGTATCAACCAAGTTTAAATTGTGTAATTGAATTTCGAGAGCTTTGATATGAATCACTGTTGACAAACCTAAAAAAAAAAAAAAAAAAAAAAAAAAAAAAAAAAAAAAAAAAAAAAAAAAAAAAAAAAAAAAAAAAAGTGAATCAGATATGATACGAGTGTCAGCATACGAGAGTCAGAATAATAGAAGAGTATGTATGAGACGATGTATGAATGTGAATAAGGCAAGGAGTGTGTGGTGTGACCGAGTGTTTTGGCGGTCGGTCCTGTCTGCTTACCCCTGCGGGGAAACGGCGTCATGGTTAGTTAGTTAAGATTTGACGAGCCACATGGTAACTCATAATAGAGAAAAATCTTTTTTTGTTCCAACTTTACCCATTCATGTTGTGAAAGCTGGCTTTTGAAGAGACTCATGTTGACTCACAGCGGAGAAAAACCTTTTGCTTGTTATATCTGCACATATTTGTGGTCTCGGAAGGGACAGTTTCAGAGGCACGTGCTGACTCACATAAGTGGAGCTCAAAATGTAGCGCAAGCATCTTATTAAATCGACTATAAGAGAATGACATTGGTCACAAATTAATATGGGTTAGGTTAATTTGAAAAAGGTTTATTTTTACATTCAAAAAAATGTTTAAAAAACTTGCCTCAATACCTTAATTTTATTTCCAGTGTTTCGCCAAAATAATGCCGACCTAATACGCTTGAATGAAGTGGTACTAACGTTTCTTTAAGCCCATTGAATACCTACCTAAAATACTTGAATTGTACTAACTTTTCTTCTATCCCTGCGTATAGTATCGGGAATAGAAACACATGAAAATATCGTAGACAGAAATGTTCAGAAATTATTGTCATCCAATAAAACGTTCATTTTATGTAATTAATTAGAATTTTAAAATTAAAAATGTTCTAAACATCTGGAGTCCTTCTGATTACTAAAATTTGCATGGGGTAAATTTTTTGTAAACCGAATATTTGTTGCAGATAGAAATTATGAGGAGACTGTTCCCATGATGGAACCAGAACCCAGAAAAGAACGCGGAGGGGGAATTCTTTATACGGAAATAGACATAGACCTGCTGGATATAAAAAAGAATGCTTAGATCATTCAATCGGTAATATCCATTTTCTATGTCAATTCACAATTCTGTTTTGAATTATTTTACCTAACTTTTTTTTTTTTTTTTATTGTACGACAGACAGGTAAGTCCAATTATGGTACGATTTTATTAAAACTAACAATACATGTAAATATTTTTTTTAAAACATGGTATAGTGATATTAAACACATCTATATCCGCTGGTAGGGCATTAAGCAAGGTCATACCTCTTGTCATGCTATGTTGGGCAATGACATCTGTCCGACCCTGCGGTATACAGAATAGGTCGTGGCTACGATTTCGACAGTATTTACCAGGAACGAATAAGCCGAATAAACTCCAACGGCTCGGAGGGCTTTGAAGCAGAGAATGGACGGTTATCTCGAGAGTATTTCCTCCTGGGGTAAAAATAATCTCGTCGAATTTAATGTTTCAAAGACCCAATCCTGTCTGATTACGTCTAAAAGGGATCTAAATGATAACCTAGTCTCCTTCAACGGAAGCAATCTTCCGAACAGGCCTTCCATTGATATGCTTGGTGTAACTATAAGTGACCAGCTCAGGTATGGGGGCTCCATCGAAGCCAGAGTAAAGCTGGCCTCTCAGAAGCTGGGCGTACTGTACAGGGCCCGCAGATACTTTAATAGTACACAACTGCTGACCCTGTACAAATCGCAAGTGCGCCCTACTGTCGAATTTGGCAGCCATCTCTGGTCCGGAGCCCCTAAATACCTGAAAAAAACCCTTGACTCTGTGCAGAAACGGGCGGTCCGTTTGATAAATTCCCCAATCTTAACAAACGGACTGCAATCTTTAGAGCACAGGCGTCAGGTAGGTATGCTGTCCTTGTTCTATCGGTATTACAATGGAAGATGCTCTGAGGAACTAGCGTCATTGATCCCTTCGGCACCGGTGCGTAGTCGGGATACACGCCAAACGCGCGCCCAACATTTGTACACGGTTGACATTTGTCACATGAGAACGGGTCGCTTCTACGATTCGTTCTTAAGTTCAACAGCTCGGCTGTGGAACGAACTGCCGGCCTCTGTGTTTCCTCCCTCCTACAACATGGGACTCTTCAAGACCCATGTTCACTCCTTCCTCTCCACAAAAAGACCCTCCACACAGCATCCCCAAAGATGACATAGGCCCTGAGGGAAATTATTTTCTTCAGGGCCTCCTGTGTGGAGTTAATATAAAAAAAAAAAAAAAAAAAAAAAAGCCACAGCATGACAGGAGATATGGGCAATCGATAAGGTTTTTTAGTAACTTTAATTCAAATACCATGAGTCCGGCATTACGCCTAGTCTCCAGGCTTTGGTAATTTGTCTCCTTTAGCAGTTCCACGTGATGCATGAATTTCGGATATATATATTTTTATTTTTTTTATTTTTTTTTTATTTTTTTTTATTGCACAACAGATAGATTATCCAATTACTGTACAATTCTCAATTTGACAATCTTAACACCTATGAAGATAATTATTATACAAAAAAAACTTTAGGCTATTTTAAAGAAGAATTATATATATCTTGTGCTTCTGAGATTTCATTCAATAGCACCATTCCTCTTGTCATGCTATGTTGTGCTAGAATATCTGTTCTGCCGTATGGGATTTTGAATAAGTCATGTCGACGACTACGGCTGAAGTTTTCGGGCACGTATAAACCATAGCATTCTAAGAGGAACGGGCTATCAATATAGTTATGGATTATATTAAAACTAAGTATTGCAAGATTTGCATGACGTCTAGTTTCCAAGCTAAATCTATTTATTGCCTCAAGTAAGTCCACATGGTGCATGAACCTTGGATAAGTTCCACGCATCCGCATATAGACATACCTGAGGATTTTTTTCTGGATTTGTTCCAGCATATTAATATACTTAGTTTGGTGCGGAGTCCACACACCACTAGCATACTCCAGCTTACTTCGTATGACGCCATCAAACATGGCTATCATTGCATCTGGGTCGTGAAATTGTTTACATGTTCTGGTGATAAACCCCAGGAGTTTGTAGCATGCTGTAGTAAGTCGTGATATGTGGTCCGAGAATGTTAGTTTGGGATCAAAGACGATACCGAGATCTTTATAGCTATTGACTCGGCATAATTTTTTCTCTTTAATGGTGTAGTCAAAAACTACGGGCTTCTGAGAGCGGGTATATGTCATTGTTACGCATTTTTTTATATTAAATTCTAATTTGTTTTTATCTTACCATTCTGCTATAGCATCAAGGTCAGATTGCATTTTTAAGCAGTCTTCGTAAAATATTATTTCCTTCAAAAGTTTGAGATCATCCGCAAATAAAAGACATCTGCTATATTTTACACAGACCTGGATGTCGTCTATAAGTATTAGGAACAACAGAGGACCAAGGTTTGACCCTTGGGGAATACCTGACAAGGCGGGGAATTGTTTAGATTCCTGTCCATTTATTGATACATATTATCTTCTGGATTTTAGATATGACGCGAAGAAGATAAGTTTCAGTTGATCGAAGCCAAGTTTAAACATTTTAAGTAATAAAATATCATGATCAACTCGATCAAAAGCCTTGGCAAAATCTGTATACACTACATCGGTTTGGTGTCTCGAGTCCAGTCCGACGGCCACCAATCGCGAAAATGTTAACAAATTTGATACCGTGGATTTTCTTGGCATGAAACCGTGTTGGTTTTCTCCTAGAAACTGCATAATTTGGTGATGTAATTTCTTATAAATAATCATTTCAAATATTTTGGGTATAGTTGACAGAATGGCAACAGGTCTGTAATTCTTAATAATTAATATTAATAATATTCCGTATGATCGCATGTAAACATTCCTTAGGAATTTTTTTTGAATTTGTTCAATCATATTTATGTATTTAAGTTGATAAGGTATCCAGACAGTACTGGCGTACTCCAGCTTGCTTCTGACCACCCCGTTGAACATGGCGGTCATTGCTTCTATGTAAAAAAAAACATGTAAAAAGCTTTATTCTCATTATTTTCAGACTCAACAAACCAGAAGACGCATCCTGGGAAAAGGAAGTTTCCTTGTACCTATTGTTTTTACTCCTGCTCTTATAAGTCAGCAATAGAACAACACTTGCTCACACATACTGGAGAAAAACCTTTTTCATGTTCCAACTGCAAAAAATCGTATACTCGAAGGGAATCATTGACGAATCACATAATGACTCACAGTGGAAGAAAACCTTTTTCTTGTTGCGACTGTCCGTATTCATGTTCTCGGAAGGCACACCTGAAAAGACACATGCTGATTCACAGTACAGAAACACCTTTTTCATGTTTAAACTGTAAAAAATCGTTTGCTGAAAAGCAATCTTTGAAGAGCCACATTCTGACTCACAGTGGCGAAAAACTTTTTGCATGTAACAACTGTCCGTATTCATGTTTACGAAAGGGAGATTTGAATAGACACGTACTGTCTCACAGTGGAGAAAAACCATTTGCTTGTGATGACTGTACGTTTTCATGTTCTCAAAGAGGAAATTTGAAAAGTCACATGATGACTCACAATGGAGACAAACCTTTTTCTTGCTATCACTGCACATATTCATGTTCTCGGAAAGCACAGTTGCAGAAACACATGCTGTCTCACAGTGGATATTGTAATTCTTTTACCACCCAGTTCGTCAAAATGTCACATTGAGCCTAAATGTAGCACAAGCTTTCTGTAAATTTGTTCAAAACCATGAGAGGATCACATTGGTCACAAAAGTTATCTTTCTACCACCTAACGTGTCAAAATCCTGAATGAATAAGTCCTGAATGTCATCTCTCAGAATAAGGAATAACGAAAAAATAAAAGGAGTAGCATACAGCAAATTATTTTTTACATTCATTGTACATCTAAGAATTGTGACATTTAATTATGGAAACCCATTTTTGTACCCAACCTTAGAATTTACTATGAATTATGTATTTAAACAACTTATAATAATCTGATTTGACACTCGTGTTTGTCTACGTTGATTTAAAAAATTAAGTTGTTGTCAAACAAGTATTTGTGAATTGTATCGAAATGCACTTTGTGATTTTGTTGAACACAACGCTCGTTATAACCTACGTTTTCGTAGATAACGTTTATTAATTTATTTGGTTGAAATAAGCTATTGCTTAGCAATAATAACTAAAAGACTAATTCTTTATTCATATTCGTACGCAATATTTGTTCAAATATAATTAAACAGTTCACAAAATATAATCATTTAAATTTACTAAAATAATTCGTAAAATTACTTTTGACCGCTATTGATTTTTTTAATGTTTCTCTTCTATAGAAGCAGGCGCTTGTTTTTAAAAGAGTGGTGAACATTATAATGAAGAATAATAAGTGTTGTTAACTAATTATGATTTAAGGAAATAAGATTATTAAAAAAAATATATGTAAATAATTTGTTTTTTAATTATATTAATAATAAAGATAATTCCATAATTTTGGTATTTTTTCCCCTAGATGTAATGATGTTGAGCAAAAGTAGTGTTACATTTTTGTTTTGGATGTTTTTGACGAATAAGAGTTTTAGTTAAAAAGCTGTGATTGTGTTTTTCTTTATTATTTTATTAATTAGGTTTTTTCGGACAAGATCATAAAATTTTAAAAATTTAAATTCTTCAAAAATCTGGTTATTTTTTATTTTATTATTTAATATATATAAGTGGGTACAGGATATAATATGAGTACATAAAAAATATATTTACATTACAAAATATGTTTATGTTCGCAATCTCACCAATGAAGAAAGTGGTTCTTGTGCTTGGTGATAGAGTTACACTAATTATAAGAAAAATAGAATATCATTATGCTATAAGTAAGTATATATATGATAGGAACAATATATAAAGAGACAAAATCTAAATCCAGTGGAGATTAGTATAGACTGATAATAAATATCAATGAAGGGAAAAACAGGCAATTATTTAGTTAATTATTTCTGAAAGAGTAACTTCAGCTTTCGTTTAAGTATGTTAATATCCTTTAATTTCTTTATTTCAATCGGAAGGTTGTTGAAATGCTTTATTCCTAAATATTTATATTTATTTTGCATTTGTTTGGTATTACATTTTTGAATTTTGATATTATATTGATATTTTTTATATAAGTGGGTTTCAAATTTTTTGACTATATTATCTTTATAAATTTGGATAATTGCATTTTTCTTGAATTTATCTTCTACCCGGGGAACCCCGAAATCTGTGAATAGTGTTTCTGTTGGATACGTGGAGGGTTTCTTGAGGATTACTTTGAGGATTAGCTTCTGAACCACTTTGATCGGGGTTAGAATCTTATTGTATGACCCCCCATCCAATAATTCCGTATTGAATTAACGACTGGATTAGTGCGTAGTATACTCTTTTTAGGTTATTTCTTTTTAAAATATTTCTTAATCTTATGAATATGTATACACACTTTCTGATTCGCTTAACCAATTCACAGATATGTCTTTTCCACTTCATATGTTGTTCTATTATCACTCCGAGATATTTAATTTCTGATACTGATTTCAATATTGAACAGCCTTGGATACATATGTTATTATTACATTTGTTATTGTGAATAATTATTTTAGTGTTAGGGACTGTTTGTAGTTTGTTAATTGATAAATGTATATAGTATGTCTTGTTAGTGTTCAATGAGAGAAGATTTGTATCAAACCATTGTTTCAATGTGTTCATGCTATTATTTGCTTGTTCGTTTACTATATTCCAGTCAATCCCATTCACTTTGATAGCTGTGTCGTCGGCATAGGATATTATGTTTGCGTTAAGTGGTAGTTTGAAAATATCGTTGACATAAATTATAAACAGTAGGGGGCCTAGGACTGTGCCTTGCGGTATCCCGAAATTACTTGTTAGTCAAGTGGTAGACTAAGTGAGTTTGTTGTTTATCTTGACTACTTGGCATCGTTCAAATAAATAGCTTTTTATGCATTTAAGAGCTTTATCGTTTTTTTTTTTTTTCAAATTCAAAAAAATATTTATTGCACACAAAGAGTACAAAGGGTATAACTTATAGGTTACATCCTATTTCTTCCAGCTAACCCAACAAATACACATTATATCACATAACCCAACAATTACATGTTAACAAATAAATAAAAATAAATAACAGTAAATAAAAATAAAAAAAACAGAGGTATTTAATTCATGTAAGGTATTCATTCAAGGTGTAGTGACATTTGTTTAAAAGAAATGTTTTTAGTGTTGATTTAAATTTAAGTGTGTCGGTTATTTGTTTGATGCTACGTGGAAGGTTGTTATATATTTTAATGGCCATGTAGTGTGGTCCTTTTTGAAAAATAGTTGCTGGTTGCTTTTGGGATTAATACTTTTTCTGTGAACCTTGTAGCGTGTTTATGTGTTGAGTTTTTTTGTGGGAACATTTCTGGAGATGATCGTACTAACAGGCATAATTCCATTATATATATGTCCGTCACTGTGAGAAAATTAAGATTTTTAAAAAATGGTCTACATGAATCCCGGTGATCAGAGTTTGTAATTTTTCGTAGGCACCTCTTTTGGATGATAAAAACATCTTTGGCGTTTACTGAGTTTCCCCAAAAAACTATTCCGTATTTTATCATTGAGTATACGTATCCATAGTATGCGGTGATTACTGACTCGATGTTTAAGATATTTTTAAAGGTGCCTAGAACAAAAGAAAAGATACTGATTTTTGCAACAACTTTAGATACATGTTCTTTTCAGTTCATATTTGCATCTAGTTGTATTCCTAGCAGTGAACATGTTTGGGAAGGTTCGATATGATTGTTTTTAAAAGTTAACATTTATGTTTATAGGTGTAGCTTGTACTGTACAAAATTTAAGAAGTTCAGTTTTGTTTGTGTTAAGCGACAGATTTTGTGATAACAGCCAGTTTGCTATTAATTGACAAGTCTCATTAACATGTTTATTAAACTCGCCAACATCTCGTTTATCAACTCGTTTATCCCAACACAATTCAATTTTTCAATAAAATTATCATGAGAAATACTATCGAAAGCTTTTTTAAGATCTATGAAGATTCCGAGACATTTCAAAGATTTGTCTAATGTGTCCTGGATTATGTTCGATAATTTGGCAATTGCATCTTGGGTACTTCTATTTTTCATAAATTCGTATTGGTTGCCGTGAATTACGTCATTTTTGTCAATAAATTTAGTCCATCTTTTTTTGATATTTTTTTCAAAGATTTTCGCAATGTTTGAGATCAGCGATATTGGACGATAATTTGAAACTTCTTCTGGGTTGTCAGATTTATGAATTGGAGTGATGATGGTTTGTTTATATACAGTTGGGAATATTCCGCTTTGGAGACTTATGTTGATTAAATGTGTTAAGGGTTTTGAGATATGTTTTTTGATAATTTTTAGTGTTTCCGAGTATAGATGGACTAATTGCTATTTGATCATGCGCTAGTCTCCGGTTTAATAAAACACTGTTTCTTACATTTATCGTTATTATCGAAATGCTAAAAATGTAATACGTATTCTTTTATTTTTACCAAAAAACAAATAATAATAGTTTACTAAAAATGTATGCAGGGGGAGTGAGTGCAACATTCTAATTTAAAACTAATAAAAAAAGCAATATCTGGATATATTTATAATTAAACATGAAACAGAAAATGCTCCAAATAAGCACGTAGTTCGTCAAATACCTAAATTTTAGCTGTAGGCGAATAGACGGCCTGTGGGGGTAAGGCACTCGACTAGCATACCGGATGTCACGAGTTCTAGTTCTGGCGTGAGCAAATAAATGTTATTTGAAAACTGATTGGAAGATACTTACAGTATCGCGATGGTGTAAGACGACAATTCAGAATTGAAACCTTGCTTGAAATAGTTTTGGCCGATTTTAGTGATTAGACCTGAATATCAGGAACTCTGACAACATGAATATGCATAGTGCTAAAAAGCTAAACGTTTTTCAAAACGCCAAGGGCCCCCTCCGAGAAAATGATTTTTTGCATGTCAAACATGAAAAAGGTTTTACTAGATTGTGAGTCAGCATATAGTTCGACAAAGACCCCCTTTGAGGAAATGATTTTTCGCAGTCGGAACATGAAAAAGGTTTTTGACCACTGTGAGTCAGCATATGGTTCGTCAATGTCCCCCTCTGAGAAAATGATTTTTCGCAGTCAGAACATGAAAAAGGTTTTTCACCACTGTGAGTAACCACATGCTTTCTCAAAGATACCTATTGAGTACATGAAAATGTACATTCGGAACATGAAAAAGGTTTTTCTTCGCTGTGAGTCAACATATGTCTCATAAAACCTGCCTTACTATAGTATGAATTTCTACATTCAAGACACGAAAACGGTTTTTCACGAGTGTGAGTTAGCACGTGTTTCTTTAAATCTTCCTCCCTAAAAGATGAATTTGCACAGTCGTAACAAGTAAAAGGTTTTTCTCTACTGTGAATAAGCATATGGTTCGTCAAAGACCCCCTTTGAGAAAATGATTTTTTGCAATCGGGACATGAAAAAGGTTTTTTTCCACTGTGAATAAGCATATGGTTCGTCAAAGTCCCACTCTGAGAAAATGATTTTTTGCAGTCGGAACACGAATAAGGTTTTATCCCAGTATGACTGCGCAAGTGCAGTTCTATCTTTGACTTATGCCAGCAGGAGTAATTACAATAAGGACAAGAAAATCGTTTTTTTCCGGGATTCGTTTTCTGGTTTGTTTTGAAGTCTGCAAAAGATTAAGAAGTACATTAATTCATAACAGATGAAATTATTTAAAGAGCTCAGATTGTGAATTTAAAAAAAGAAAAATTGGTTTAAAATGCAATCCGGGTAATTGTGCTCTAAGCATTCCTTTTTAACATCATATAGGTCTATGTCTATTTCCGTATAAGGAATCCCCCCTCCATCTTCTTCTCGGGGCTCTGGTTCTGCCTTAATGGGAACAGTCTCCACATTGTTGATATCTGTAAGAACAAAACAACAATACATTCCGTTTATGGAAAATTAACAAAAGGTAAATTTGGTTATAAGAAGGACCACAGATGTTTGCTACTGTGGCTGATATTTTAACCAGAAAAACCGTTTATTACAAATTTTGATTTTTATAGTCACTGGAACAATTATTTCAAAATCAATAATATTTTTTATTAGCTCTGAATAATAGTAGGTGTTTCACAAAACATACAGAAAGAAAAAGTGTTGTCAGTAAGCCGAATGGATTACTTCAGTCGTGAAATAAGGAGAGGACTCAGAAGCTAGCTAGCTAGCATCAGAAGTTTGCAACGTTTGGCAATTCACTGTAAGGTTAATATTTTAATATTTGAAACTGTTATTTCGTGGTGGAATTCCATTATAAATATATATAAAGAACACAATTTTAAACTTTTTTCCACTTTGTTTTTATAAGACCGTGACCGGTTTCAGCCTGTTAGGGCCATCTTCAGACTGGTACAATTTTTGTCTTAAACTAGGGTTTATATACATTGGCAAATTACATTGAGGGGAGGGGTTAACATATTAGGAAACATAAAAAAACCCCTCATAATTCAAACCAACCTACAGAATTGAGTTGATAATTGTATTTAATTATTAAGTGACCGGTCGGTGGCCGAATTGACATCGCGTTTGGGTCCCACCCAGGCGTAGTGTGTTTAATTCCTCGGCTGGCTAAGTCTTCCTCCACAACACAAGCAACATTCTCAGCTTAATGTGGTGGTAGTAGGAGATTTTCAAATATTGTCGAGTTATTCGTAACCCGGGAATGTTTGTCTTTCATTTAAAAAAAATGTAAAGTAAAAAGTAGTGTGATGCCTTACATGCCTGCAGTTTGGCGGCGTCCATGATCGAGTGGTAAAGCTCTGGACTAGCAAGCTGGTGGTCGTGATTTTAAATTCCAGCGTGCGCAAGACAAATTTATTTAACCCTGCAGTGGTCGCGTGGACTACATATATAATCCACTAATACTAAATCAAAAATTTCTCTAAAATGGTAAGCATTAGTTTCACGTGCTGCTAGGTACTTTTAAACGAACTATCGAGAGGCGCACTGAGTGCAGCGCAAGCCATAAATCGTGTGAGGACGTTTAACAGTAGCTCCGCAAAGATCCATACGTAGTCCGCGCGACCAATCACGTTAGTATTTTTCAAGTGTGTAAATACGTATGTAATATTTAAAAAGTTCATTTGTGGGGATCATTCGAAAATAGTTTCTTTCCTGCGCAGAAAATATTATAAGTTAATAATTTTTAATAAACAGTTTTATTATTATCTCAATTGGAGGCAAACCTGTGAATTATTAATTATAAAACAGAGGATTTGTTTTGTTTATTGTATCTAGTTAAGAAAACTGAACTGATCATATTTTCTTAATTTTTGTTTTATTTCAATTTAAAAATGGACTACGTCTGTAGTCCGCGCGACTCCTCATTTAGATGCGTGACCACTGCAGAGTTAATTGTGTTATTTCAAAAATTACTCATTAGTACCTACTTATAGTATATTAGCGGCATGTTCAGAATGGAAGATACTCTCAGTATCGCCCTGGTGTAAGACCACGATTCAGAATTGGAACGTTGCTTGAAATGGCTTTGACTGTATTTGGTGACCAAAGTTGAACAGCCAGCCACTTCCCCCCCTTCATCTCCCCATCGATCATCTTTCCCCTCTGAACTACATTCCGCCCCACAACATACCCCAATTGGGGATGCCATAGTCTCACTGGTTACAAACGGTTGGGAGCGGTTGGCACTCTTGTATGATTTCACATTAAAAAAGTTCTGTATTTTTTATAGAATTGATAATTTTAAACCCTATTTTGACTATTTTATTGCAATTTTTTTTTAACAAAAAACTAAAAATTATTTTCCTACAACCAATTTAAAAAGAGAAAGGGGCCTTTTTGGCCCGGAGCTCAGTATGCCATTATTTCAAAAAGTCAAAAAGACACACAGTGTGCAAGAACTCGAGGATATTAATCTTACTAGTAACCAACCTTGATTACAACATGATTGACGTGTTTGGGTTTTACATTTTGTAAGTTAAAAAAATTACAATTTTGGTAATTTTTTCAACTAACATACTAGACTCATGTCTGTATTATGGTAGTCGTAAGTGATTTATGTAAGAATAACAATAATAAAACGAAACGTAAAATAAAATTTATGGTAAAACAGAAATTAAAAAAATGCATATCATTTTAGAAACCATATGAGGAATAAAAATAAAGATAAAATTAAATATATGATGGCTAAAACTTCTTTTTATTACACTGTTAGGAAGTCATGCATTATTTGAAGAAGGCTCGTCCCCTTTCAAATAGCCAATATTGAACACGGATAATAAAAAGGGATATAGAATGATATAGAGTTTAAAATGTAAGTATCTTTGAATATGCAGTCAATTAAGAATTTGGAAAAATGCATTGTTGACTTTGATGTTGCACAATATGCAATCCAACATTTGAAAACGGTTGAGCCAATCGCCAACAGTTATTGGATTTTAGCAATCTAATGCTTCCCGGTTATAACAATGTATATTTGATCCACAATTTCACTTTTTATTAATTTATGTGTAATCATTACAACTAATATCTAAGAAATACAAAGTTGAAGTGAAGTACCTAGATGTCAGAATGACAGTTCAATCATTCCTCGCTTAGCCAAATTTAGCGAAAAGATTCCACCAAGTTGAGCTAAGTCCCGTTGGAAAACACGAAATAGTGTATTAAATGACGCCTCAGTCCTAATCAAAGCTCATCGGTGGCACAGTTTGATTTGGAACAACATTAACTGACCAAGCAATATGAACTACGCCATTTACTAGGGTAGAAAACATAAGATTTAGAACTTACTAACAACTAGGACAAGATTGGAAACATTGATTTAATTCACAGAGACGAAATTAAATCATGCTTCATTAATAGTTAGGTTATTCATAGACTATAAATGGACTAAGAAAGCATAAAAAAAGATAAATTTATCGAAGTCTGCTGCGCGATTAAAGCCCGTTTACAATAGGAATGAGCGTAAGAATTGGCCGGTTCCGTAATCCGTAATATTTTAGATCGTGGTTTATAAATTGGAAAGGAATAGAATAGAATACGCCCATAGAAGTGACTATGCCGCTGTCAATGTTCTATGCCAACTGTCAACCGAGAGTTTATTCTTCATCCATCTTATAAAAAGTCATATTGTTTTACATAAATAAATATTGAAACGATGGATTCATCCGACGTTGTTGCATGTGGAATGTTTTTGTCGATTCTGGGGCTAACACACACTGCAATTGAGACGCATAGTTGACGAGAAAAATAAGGAAAAAACGACGTTGGAGTGTGCGTCCAATTAATCATAAAAGGAAGAAAACAGGTCATTTCCATAATTTGTTTGAAGACATGGCGGCAGTATACAACGATCAATTCAAAAAGTATACAAGAACGTCGCAGACCAATTTTTATAAATTGTTAGGACTTCTACAACACAAAGGAGTTAATTATATTCGATTGTCAAATAGCAGATACCAGAGATTATCGATAGAAAATACATAAATCTCAGTATATATCTTAGCTTTCCGCAAAGTTGGACCATCTTTTCGGTTATGGAAAAAAATAAGAGATTATTGCCATCTATTATAAACGGAGTTAATTTTTGGATAGGGCCTGATACGCTTATTACGAATATTTTTTAGAAAAAACTTTATATTCGCCTTAATTACTATAAAAGAAAATTTTTGCATTTCGGGCGGCGGAAAATTATGAATTTAAATTTTCAATTGCGTTAACCAAAATTCACTTCGCGAATCGATGCGGCGGCAATCAGCTGCCATTAGGTACGTCACTGTTATGTTGGTATCCCTGATACATTGCGTAGATACGACTATGGCTAACTTCGTGGAAGACAAATGGATTTGTATCACAAACCATGTTACACAAACCTAGCGTAGCCGGTAAACTATTTGAAAACTGGGATGTTTTTCTTGCCTTGACGCGAGCAGGCGTTATTAAGGGGCACTTTCCTTTGTATCACAAACCATGTTACACAAACCTAGGTATCCCACGAAGATAGCAACGGTCGTATTTAGCTCTTGTTAATGCATCAGTGATACCAACATAACAGTGCGTTCCTAATGTCGCCACATCGATTCGTGGAGTGAATTTTGGTTTTACGCAATTGAAAATCAAAATGCATAATTTTCCGCCGCCCAAAATGCAAAAAGTTTTCTTTTATAGTAAATAAGGCGAATATAAAGTTTTTTTCTAAAAATTATTCGTAATAAGCGTGTCAGGCCCTATCCAAAATTTACCTAAACGGATACACAGGTTTCATATCTTCCAACTTCTACGGCCTAGGGCTTATCGATTACGAATTACGGACTATTCCTATTATAAACGGGCATTTAGTACTCACATGAATTATATATACCAAATAATTATTCATTGAGGTAGTTACCACCTGATCGCAACATTTCAAAGCATGTTTCTATTTTAGAAACGCGTGAGAACAATAATATTTAGCTTGATGTCTGCACTTTGATATTTTCAGCAAATAGGGCCGTATAATCGTCTAAATTCTTGACAGCTATGACATAGATGTGCGCTAAAAATAGATGGTCTAAGAGATGGCGTAGACTAACCATCTATTTTTAGCACACGTCTATGGGCTAACTGTCAAAGAATTCTTGCTATAATACTTCCCCATTTTTTGGAAATATAAATCTGCTAATATAAAGGTGAAAATTATTATTCACACGCGTTCCTGAAATAAAAACAGGCTGTGGAACATTTCGATCAGTAAGTACCTACCTCGATAAATAAACATTTTTTACGATTTTTTAGTCGGTCTTGTATTTTATATTGTCTTTGTATAACCCCACTTATGAAGCGTGGTTTTGTCCCTGCTAAACTTGTTGTCATGTTTCCTTTAATTTTACATAGTTAAACTTATACCGTTTTACCCCTGCAGTTAAATCAACTATTTGAAGCATGTCAAAGTTATTGGTAAGTTTAATGCTAATATTTTCTACCCTAGTTTGTTCTTTTTCCAAATCAAACTGAGCGACCGATGAACTTTAATTTGAACTAAGGCATGATTTAATAGCGTCGCGACTTAGCCCAACTTATGCAAAATTTTTACTAGAGAATTATCTAAGATTATTCTTGGCTAAGCGAGAAACGATTGAACTGATGATGTCTGAGAAGGATATTAATATTTACTTTATCAAAGGCTTTTGAAAAGTCAGTATATATTGAACCTACTTGTGCACGAGACGTGAAAGCTTCACAGATATAGTTTTCATACAATAGAAGATTGGTTGTGGTAAATCGACCGGTCACAAAACCATGATGTTCTGGAGTAATAATATGCCTAAACTGAAGAGCAATTTTATGTAAGACAATACTTTCAAACATTTTCGGGGTGGTAGACAGTATGCAAATTGGTGTATAATTTAAAACACAATTTTTATCACCTGTTTTAAATACAGGTGTCAAGTGATTAAGTTTCCAAGGATCAGGATATATTCCAGTTTGAAGTGACAGATTGAATATGTGTTGAAGTGGAGCTGCTATAAACTGAGCGCATTCCTTTATTAATACTCATGGAATCTATAGTATCGGGTCGAGTTGGTGTAGCAAGATCTAGATCTATAATATCCGGTCGACTGGTGTAGCATGGGTCTTATGATTTTAACATAATCACGTAGAATAATTCAAATGAAACAACACGAGTGCGTACCAGATCTAAACTTCTTTTAGATCAAGAAAGAAAAGACTAGAGATAAATTAAGTTGATTATTTTTTGAATAACAGATAATCGGTTAACTGACTCATATAATAATTTTATATCTCTTCTTTGTGCATAAATACGTTTGTTTAGCAAAAGCTTAGTCATGGAGTTGTGAATTGATTGGATGTAACCTTTATTTGTCTTGCAGGAGTTTCCCCAGGACGTTACTCCGTATCTGATTGTAGATTCCGCTAGTGACAAATAGATTTTTTTACGTACTTGTAGGCATAAAATATTTAATTTTGTAAATTCGCCCCGCAACAGCTCTTAGGCGTTTGCAGATGTTGCTAACGTGTGTATCCCATTTCATATGCGCATCTACAGTTACCCCCAAATATACATACGTTTGTACCAGTTCAATGGTTCCACATTTAACTGGAGGTGTGATTCAAACGATGGACAATCGTTTGAATCGTCCGGTACAGTGGTAGTTCTTTCTTTCTAATTGCAAAGAGCTGCTACTACGCCATTTGATTAATAAGTTGGTACAACAACTGCACTTTTCCACTTTCCGGCTCTTCTTAATTTCAATTTTCCGGCTCTTCTTAATTATTGTTAAATTCTGCCAGTACTTTCTAAAAATAGATGTGAAGTACTCGACCATTCTGATTCAAGCAAGGTTAACAACTTCTTCCTTGATAAAATCCACAGTTTCCAGCATTTTATCCTGATCTTGCTACAAGAAACCGACGAGTCTAGGAGTGGTATTGGCTTAATCCGTCGAGCCGTATTTTACGACTTTGTATTGGAAGCGGAACGCCATCAGAAAATTTGCTCATATTATCATAAGGGCATACGTTCTAACGTGGCGTCTTTAAAATATCACAAGCCATTCTCGCTATTTTCCGAACGAATTAAAAATAATAACTAATTCTGTGTTTAAACAAAATGCTTAATACTTGAACTCTTAACAATGATAACTGATGAGTCACCTTGTAATATTTTCATACTTTCGGTCTTTCTAATTATTATATTAAACAATATAAACTTTTCTTCTCTCTTGGCTATGATCGATACTTCTTTTTTTTTTCTAAGGCTTTGCATATGTGTTCGCAGGGATGGAAAATTCCTCCCCTACAACACATAAGCCTCCATGAAAATTGGACCCTTAATTTCTTTGATAACTTCAGAAAGCTACTTAAAGCCCTCTTGTACTGTATATCTTTATAGACATATGTACTTAACTAATTAATACGTTATTTACGAAATTGAACGCAAATATTTTCGTATTTATATTGTAATTAAATTCCATCAAACGTTGTGTAATTTTTTGATTTATGATATAGGATTTTAATTACTTTCATTTTTGTGGTAACCCTCTTGGTTCTGATCGAGGCGTTGAGTTTCAAAATTTACTTGGTCTTTCCATTGCAAACCTGGACTTAAATGATTTCTCTGAATGAGCTAGCTTTCCTATTGTAACTATTCTGATTTCCTACACCCTAACAAAGTCGTAGTTAAACGCTGATAAAAGATATTATACATGTTTATTTGGACAGGTAATTAAATATAACTCAAATGGTTAATTGTTAGTAAGTTTGGCAATGATTTTGGTAAATTCATGTGTCTGTTTGGCGCCACTCCTTTTTGATTCTGCTGCTATAAGGTACATGTAAAGAATGATTTAGTAGGTTAATGTAATTAGTTAAATGTATATTTGACGAACTCAGAATAACCCTTTTGCTAGCAAAATTTGGCTCCTATCCTCCAGCAAGTAAACGAGATGATCGTGAGTCAACGAGAAATTTGCACAATCTTTTGACACGGCTCTTTGATTGATACCTAAGTTATCGCGTCCCAAAAAGCCTTCCACGTCATCATGCACTGCCTTCAAGTCTTCCCTCGGGTCCCGAAACCTCCAAATTCCATCTCCTCCAAGGTCTACTATTTACTTAGGGCGAACCGGTTTCGTCCTATATACAATCATATACTCACGGTTGGTGTGGACTTACGGGTCGTGAATCCTCATTCCACGTTTAAAAGAGAATGCGAGAGTGGTCTACCGACCTAAATGCAAGCTGTATGCAGGTCCGCATTCTCCAGTAAACAGTACATAAGAAAATATATATGTATACATACGTTTTTGGGAAGGGTTTATAACTTGCAATACAAGGCTATTTACCTCGCATCCCAAGCTCGGATCTCGCACAAAGAATTCTGCACAATTCTTAGCTTGGTAACCGAATATATACGTAAGAATAAGGTTATACTAATAAATACTAGTAGAATAAGATCTTATTTGATAGTTTGTTTTGGAGAGCTATCGAACTCCAGGCTTTTGTTTGTTTGGTTTTGACGTTTTTATTTAAGAGAATCGTCATCTCTATTTGGTTTGGTTAATGGTCTTGTTATAGGAGCGACCACTGCCTCCTATTTGATGAACTGTATTTGTTTTAAATTTTACCTCCAGGGTTCAACATTAATTTTTGTTCATCCTATCCCGTGATTTCTCAATTTTTTCAAGTAGTTGATTGCCGCATTAGAGAGTACTCGACTCTCAAATGTCTCAGGCAACTGATGGGGTTTTGTATGAGCACCCAATCAATAACATTCAAATGTTTTGTATAATTATTCGATATAAATCTTACTAACCCGTGATTTTTCAATTGTCGATTGTGAATGATAGGTATTTGTAAGCACGCAGCTTCTAGCTGTTTAAGGTAACTAATAAAATCTATGCGACCATCTAATCAATGGTATTCAAATGTTTCATGTAATTTTTCGATATAAATCTGGCTAACCCATGATTTTTCGATTGTTGTTTGTGAATGATCCATATCGCTGCACATTGCACAATGACATCCTGATGATTATCCTTATAACTCTAATAAATTATCTAGTTACGGCCAAGGTCGTTTTCAAACTATGCGGTTGGCCCAGATCTTCAGCGTCTCTATTTGTAAACAAATCGAATAATATAAACACCTTCTTTGACACACTAACCTAGATGCGAGATTGTTTATTTAAGAAATATTTCTACCTCTCCTTGTAATTCAGTTTCGTTACCCTCTATTGTGCATAGTCAATTTAAAATATTTTTAATTCCTTTATTGAAGTTAAACTATTTATTTCATTTTTTGAACACAAATTTACTAAGAGGTTAAGTGAAGAATAAATATAAATATATATATAAGTACACATATCTCGATTGTCAAAATACGTTAAATAAGATTACATATATTAATAAATAAATATAAAATATATGATTCTACATAGTCTTGAATATTAATAAATACATATTTTCTTTTTCAATAATATAGATATGTCCATGAGTAGGTATTTAAAATCGCTACCATTCCGATGTTTTGATTAATAAATAAAATACATATATATAAATACATTACATATATATTTATTCTTTATATACAATATATTACTTTATTTTATATAAATAAATACATAATATACATATATTAATGTGTAATGCTTTGTTTTGTTGTTTTTTTTTTTTAATAATTTAATTGATATACCATAATCAGCTGTATCTCCTCACTCCAAGGTCCTGAAAATTATTTATAAAAGGAAAACTCACCCCACCAAGGTTTTTCCGATTGGGTTCTACACAACAACCTTGCCGAAGAAAATTCTACCTAATTAACTGTATTTTCCAACCAATTTCAAAATAAATCTTTTCGACTATTTATTCCTATTTAATTTTTATTCTTGCTTGATTCATATAAATTAGCTGATATTTAATATTTGTGATATAGATGTGCCGAAAAATTATAACTTATTTAGGTCGAACTATTTTGTTGTTTTCATTCCTTTTTAATTTTTTATAAAAATTTATAAGAAAATTCATTCCGAAATGCGCAAACTTTTAATTATTTCGATTCTGAATAAATTAAATATCTGTTTAAAACTTTCTTCTAAATTTTTACTGTTTTCACCAATATTTTAAAGTATCTACAATTTTTTTTTTTTTTGAATTGTTTCTTTTTTGAACAAAGGTTTTAGCGTTTATTATTATTGAATCCTTTTGTTTTTGTTTTTATGTTTGATTGATGCTAAATTATTAAATATCAATTCGCGAACGCGTTTATTCTAGATTAAACGATAAAACTCTCCATTAAATTCTAATGTTTTCACTTTGAATGAAATAATTATTTTTAAATTTTAATAAATCACTTTTAACACTTTTTGCACTATTCACTTTTAACACTTTTAAGCACTTCACACTTTACTTTTAAAGCACTGAGTTTAAACTGTATTTATTTTCACTGTTTGATTTAATTTAACTGACTTATTAAATTTCACTGACTCTAGCACTTGTACTTTTCACAAAATTTTCCTAAGTCCCAGGGACTTATTCAAAATTCAACACTTAAAGATTTTTCACTGTTAATCCTACCAAAGACGTAGTACTGCCACGTAACAACTTTTCGAATCCTCGGCGCGACTCTCTCCCGACTGATGTGTTCCCTCTTTTATACCCCTCTCAGGTTCCAAAAGACGTATCTGAATTTCTCTTGATGCTTAATTCTATTTCCTATCAACTCGTAAACTTGAATATCTCTCTCACTAATATTGTTTATACATCCATACGATCTTTTGTCGTCCAGCTTTGGGTGGCGGTTAATTTTTATCTCACGTCGCTAACTTGATAGGGTCCGAATCGGGTAAGTCTGCGTTAATCGCCCAAGCTCCCTTTGTCCTCTGTTCATACAAAATGTAGTTAAAATCTCATGATTTTGCGTTCCTTTTTTTCCTCAATTCGCGATAGGTCCGTCCCCAATAACATATATATAGATCTCAATTTTATGCATCTCGTGCGAAAATTGTTTAAATCCATGTCGAAATCTTTACTACGCATTTTTGAATTTCGATTTGTCTAAATTCTACTTAATTTTATTGTCACTTATATGAGCTTTTCCATTTCCACCCGTTCTTTCTCTCTTTATGTCGCAGATTCGTATTTTCCCTTTTTCTTTGAATTTTATATTATTAGCGACGTTTTCTTACACAAATTTCTTCTTTATCCTTATCTTATTTCTCATAACTCTATAACTACTTATTCTCTAAGTCGTATTTATTAATTTTACGGATAACTTAGAATTGTATCGCTCTTCTCCACTTGGATCATTCCTTATCACCGTTCTTTACCCTTTCTTTATTTTTTCCTCGCTTTTCCCGATGTGTGTGGTCTCCAGGAAAATTTCATACTTCATTTATTATTAATTAATATATATTTTTCCACACTTCTATGGGAGATATACCTAATTTGACCCTGGGATATCTGTCACTTTTATTATCTTACTCGATCTCCGCCCTATCTCCTATCTCTTACATACACGATTTCACATAAAATATCCGCTTTGACATCTGTTTACGTTTAAAATTTTGGTATTAGACTCGTAAATTTAATTTAATTTCAAACCTATTAATTTTAATATCTTTTGCTTTAAATAAATATTCCATAAGCTCCACATTAAACTTAATCGCTTTTCTAATGGGTTATTACCTTAACGTAAACAAAAATCATGTTCGAATTTCGATTGTTTATTCTTTAACATACACATGAGACCGTCAACCTTTTATCTTGTTTCGATCCCTCTGTAATCTTGTGTAACTCTAATATCTATCTACCCTGATAATTATGTAAAATGCCTACGTTTCCTGAATTTAATCTATCGCTAAATGTTTAGTTTTATTGTCTTCCTATGGTACCCTATTTTCATGTCCCTAGGACCTTTGTGGTAGCTCAAAATCTCTGTATTATCACTCCGTTCAGTCGCTCCACTATTTCTAAAATGTCTATTTTAATGCGAGATTTTCATTCCCAAATTGATTTTCCAATATGTCCGCTTCATCTTAAATTGATAACGATTAGTTTCTAATGTTCCTAACACTTTCGTTTTCCTTTAGTACGATTTTTATCGAACTTGACACCCTATCTCTATCATAAATAATTGCACTATAGTTGAAAATTCTGCCAGCAACTTTCTTTCGTTTTACCCGTCTTTTTTTATACTATCACGTTTATAGTTTTTTTCATTGCATTTTCGTGTGTGTGTTTTTCCAACATGAAAGGCCAAAAGCCCTCGATGTCAACGGTTCGCTATCACCTAAATGTCTCAGTTATTGTAAACATTTCCTAGAGTTTGTCGCCTTGAACGTCAGTGTTTATACCATAGTGCGTTCACCTCTAATTTTTGTGGGAACGGAAATGCAATTAATTATCTATTTTAATGTCGGGTCCAAGGTTCAATCCTTTGTCTGTAGTTGATGCACGCCTCTCCGTTCACTGATTGGTTATTCAAAATTTTTATAGCTCTCGTCCAGATCTAATTGGTCGACAACCTTAAATATTTATTTTTAGGCCTAGAAAAGGGAAGTCCCAGTCTCGTCCTAGACGATTTTACGACCTCTCTGCTTTCGTCCCAGAACCTAGATTTAATTCCAAATCTTACAGGTGTCTACTGCAAGCAAGCTGGATCAATTCTTTCTCCGCCAGATGTCGTTAGCATGTCCGTTTTCATAAATAATTTGTATATTTTTAGCAGCTATGGTTTATCTGTTTTTCACTGTGATTTCTGCCTTTCATCACAGTTCCCCCCTCTGAACTCAATTTGCTGTGGCTAACGTTGTATACTACTTTAGACATCGAAATTGTGTTCAACTGTAGTCTAGCTATCCTTCCCCCCCCGTTCTGTTATTCCTTTTCCTACATCACTTCCTGTTATTTCCTTTCTCCCCCCCCTCATTCTGTTATTCCCTATCTCTTTCTTCATTCTGTTATTCCCTATCTCTCTCTTCATTCTGTTATTCCTTTTCCTACATCACTTCCTGTTATTTCCTTTCTCCCCCCCTTCATTCTGTTATTCCCTTTCCCTACCTCATACGGTCTGGATTGTTAACAACCTTGACTTTGAATCACATTGTATTTTCTATTTTCTTTTCGCGTAGATTTTATTTTATGGAATTTTCTCTAATTTTGATAAACTCAAAATTAATCTCCTTTTTTTTTCTGGAACACGCCCCTCGACTCGCGTGTTTAGGTGGCCCTCAACCTGGTTGGACTAAGACCTCCCTTACAATGATTCATGTAAAGATTGTTTGCAATCTCGCGGTCTATTGACCAACTGAAAAGTGGATGGTCTCTTGGTGTGCACATAATTGTTTGTTTTGTTTTTGTTTGTAAGTATGATGTTTTTGTAAAATATGTATATCTTTGCACGACCTCACCCAATCCGACAATCAGTGGTATACATGTTTCATTAAAATTTTCCAGCATTTTTTTTTTTTTTTATTCGCTAAAATTTTTCGTAATTTCTAATTGTCTTTTCATAGATCATTCAAACAAGTTGCTCTAGCCTAGGTGTTACCCACCCTAATTTTTAAATCTCATAAATGTTCTTAACTAAACTTCAATTGGCTCATCGTTCCTGAAAAAAAAATTTTTTTTTTTTTGAAATATAACCTAAACATATCGTAATTCTAATGTTCCTTTTTTATCTTTACTTAATGTCTACCCTCAATCTAGAGATAAACTTATTTCAAGTTTTCAAAAATATTTTCCTAACCCTATGCATTGTTAATTTCAAATCTTGTTTTATAAAACGTACCCTATCCTATTTATAATATATATTTTAAAGGTTCCTTTGTGGGTATATGATGCCCATAAGCTTTCCTTTTAAGTGTTCTTACTTATCAAAATTGTCTTACGCACTAACACATGAAATTTTTTTCCTAAACTAAAAAATCAATTTTTATCAAAAAAAAAATTTTCTTACTCTATTAGTAAATTAGAATATGATTGTCGCTTATTAAGAAATTTGTTCACTCAATCTTAAAGACTTAAAGACGACCCGCCCCTCGCAAACAAACTGATAGTCTAATATTTTAGTAATTTTCTTTCTCCCTCCCTCCTTAAATTATATCGTATTCTAACAGAGATTTTTTTTTTTGTATTTCTCAATCGTTTATTTATTTAAAGTTTCAAATATTTGTAAATTACGCATTTTATTCGTTGATTTCCATTATCTCTAAACTCGGTTTTTGTTCCTTATTACATGTATAATATTTCGCTAAATGAATTGCGCTATAATCTCCTTTTATTTCCCGAGTTACCGGATCAATCAGCGTATACGTGTTACTATAAACTTCTGACCCAATTATATAAGGTCCATCGTAAAGCAGATTGAATTTTTTTATTTCCTTTTTGAGTAGGTTTGATTGTGTAAATTTTTTCAACTTGACCAGGGTTCCAACTTCATAAGTTATTAATCTTTTGTTGAGATTATAGTATTTCTGTCGATTTGCAGCGCTTTTCTCTAAATTTTTCTGTGCTGCTAATCTTATTTCATCTATTGTTTTCGTCGATTTTCCGCAGCCTTGAGTATACCTGTCTAAACTATAAGTTGGTGATTTCCCAAAAGCTATTTCATTAGGTGAAAATCCTGTTGAACAGTGTATCGAATTATTGTAGGTTTGTTCTATTTCTTTAAGGAAAGCCGCCCACTTGGTATGTTTTTCGTGACAATAAATACGGAAAATTCTACCTAATTCTTTATTCACGCGCTCTGTTATGTTCGGTCCGGGATTTCGTATTGAAGTATGTACGATTCGTATGCCCATCCTATTTAAGTTGTTTTCCCATTTCTTCGATGTAAATTGAGATCCGTTGTCCGTTAACAAAGCATCTATTTGTATTGTTTTATTAAAATCCTCTACACAATTTAACACGGTCTTAGTACTTGCTATCCTCAATTTATATAATTTTACAAATCTACTGAATGAATCTTGGATCACGAAAATGAATTTAACCCCTCCTATTCCTCTCGGTAAAGGTCCGTATAAATCTGCCATAGCTAATTGTCCTACTTCTTTGGTGATTATGGATTTACTCGGCCCTACAGTTGGTCGAATTTCGCGCTTCGCCAGCTGACAAAGGTGACACCCTCTCACTATGCGTTTTATCTCTCGGTGCATGCCTGGCCAATAATACCTATCTCCCAAAGCTATCCCTGTTTTAAAAACTCCTCCGTGTCCGATTTCTAAATGTATCATTTTTATTAGTTCTTCAGTCAACTCTTGTGGTACTGCTAACACCGTTTTGTTTAGCCCTGTTGTGTAATATAAAGTCTTGCCTATTTTTTTATAATTTTTTAAATACCTATTAACATTTTTTGTCGGCGGCCCAAATTTTCCCTTGTGCAAATATCCGAAAATTTCTCCCAAAAATGTGTCTTGTTTCTGTAGTTCAGTTATATTTTCTAAGTGTTTTCGAATCTGTTGTCTACCTTTAACTGCAAAAGCTGCTATCTCTGGGCATGTGTTCTTCTCCTCCTGTACATTTCTTGCATCACAAGAATAACGAGATAAAATATCAGGCCCTATATTTTCCTTCCCTTTGACGTATTCTACAGTGAAGTTAAATTGGTTTAAATACAAAATCCACCGTGTTAGTCGGCCACTGTACATCTTCCAGCTCTTTAAAAATGTCAATGCTTGATGGTCTGTTCTAATTATTAAATGTACTCCTCTTAAATATGTCTCAAATTTATGTAAAGCATATATTATCGCCCATAACTCTTGTTCTGACGTGGTCCATTTCAACTCCGGTCCCCTTAAAGCTTTGCTAATAAATCCAATAACGTGGTGATTTCCATCTTCATCCAACTGGTATAATTCTCCTCCTATCGCAAACCCCGAACTATCTGTCTGTAAATAATAAGTACTATTTGGATCATGATGATGTAAAATAACTGTCTCTAAAAATAATGTTTTTACCCTCTCGAATGCGCGCTGTTCTGAGTCACCCCATTGCCAGGTTCTATTTTTCTGAAGTAAATCGCACAAAAGCCGTGTTGTTTCCCCATATTTATTTGCGAATCTACGGTAATAATTGCAAAGTCCAAGAAAAGCTCTAACTTGTTTTATTTTCTTGGGTACCGGAAAATTTTTAATAGCGTCAATCTTTTCCGGATCCATTTGAACTCCCAAAGGCGTTATAATATGTCCTAACATACGTACTTCTGTGAATAAAAATTGACATTTTTCGAGTTTACAAGTCATGTTTGCTTCCTTTAACCTCTCAAGTACCGCGTTTACATGTTCAAAATGATCTTCTTGACTACCACACGTATATATTATTAAATCATCTAGGTAATTAGCGCAGAATTCTCTCACCCCTGGTCCTAGAATTTTGTCCATTCCTCTTGAAAAACTTCCTACTGATGTTTTTAACCCCTGCGGTAATACCTTGTATACGTACGATTTTCCGTTGTATACAAACCCAGTATATTTGCGACTTTCCGGACTGATAGGTATTTGAAAGTAAGCTGAATTAAGATCTATTGTGGTTATGAATTTTACACCATCAAAACGCTGTATAATTTCAGAAGTTAATGGCGGTTTTTCTACTTCAGCCTGCATCCTAGTGTTTAAAAATCTAGCATCTAAGAGTATCCTAACCGTCCCATCTTTTTTTAAAGTAAATGTTAGAGGACTAGAAAACTGTGTGGCCTCTCTACTGATGATTCCTAACGACTCTAGTTCTCTAATTTTCTCATCAATTTTATCCCTGTAAGCAAAAGGTACTGGATAGGATCGTTTAACGAAGGGCGTCTCGTCCGTCATTCTTATTTCGTGAGTGTACAACGTAGTTAGACCTGGTCTGTCTATAAATACATTCTTATGTCTAATTAAAATCTTTTCTAACCCTTCTTGTCCTTTTGAATCTAAATTTAACTCGGACACAAATGTCGTTATTCTACTCTCGAGGCACGCCGTATTATTTATTTCAGGGTTTACTTCAATATTAATTATTTTTCCACTTGTGCAATTTTGATTTCTAATCTCGTGTTTAGGTTTCCTATGAATTACGGATGAATTTACTAACTCTATATCCTTCTTCCCATTTCCTGTCCTTATTTTTAACTTTCTGTTTTCTCCACATTTAAATTCAGCTGTATATTCGTCTAACTAGTTGATACCCAATATAATTGGTCTAATTAACTTTGGTATTATTAAACACGGCGTATTTATTATAACATCTCCAAATCGCAATGGTACTAAAACCAACCTAGATATTCTCTGACTTTTATGTCCTATCGCTACTTTAATTTGTATAGCGATTACAGGCATAATAGGATAAAGTGTTTGATCATTTAAATAACTTTCATAAAATTCTTGAGAAACGCACGTGATTTGACTTCCGGTATCTATTAGACAATGAACTTCCGTGTTATCTATCTGTGCTTTGGCTTCCGGTAATAACGGTAAAGAGCTACCCTTTTCTACTTCCTCATAATCTCTGTCTTCGAAAATGTTGTTGAACCCACTAATTTCCCTTCTTGTTTTCTCCTCGTTCATTTCCAATTGATTCCATTCATCCGTTATTTGTTGTAAAGAATTGACACATACTTCCACATCTATTTCCGCTTCCGTTCTCGTTTCTTCCGCTCCATCCTTTCGTCTTCTCACATTCCTTTCTGCTTTTATTGGGACAGTCATTCCTTGTTCATTTCTTCCCAATCCTTTCATCGGATTCCACCCCCATTTCATCATAATCTTCAATGCAGTGTTGTGTCTTGGTGCCGGCGCCCCTCTCCCTGTGTGAGTCGTATTCATGAGGGCTAATGAATCAACCTTCGGCCGTTTCCCGAATTGTTCGCGATGACTAGCTCCTTGCCTCTTGTAGTTTTTGTAGAACCTCCCTGTGAAGATGTCGTAGCTTCTGCACACTTACTGCAGCTAGCGCCTCCTTCCACACTCTCTATTGCGTGAATTCTCTTCTTTATAGCGTGGTAACGGTCACGATATTTGTCCTTCTTGTTGATCTCCTCCCCACTCCTTTTCTTTGTGTTCCGTTCTTCCGGTGTGCAAACCATTGTATCTAGTTTTCGAAGAAACTCAGCAGCGACAATCTCATCTCCTGACTGTCCTGAAAACCATAGCGATTGAACTTCTTTAGGGTAATGTCTCATAATTTCGTCAACTACGCTCAACGGTGTTTCGGTAATTTTTAAAGCTTTCGCTAAATCCCAATAGTTTGCGAAATGAGTGAGCATGGATATATCTCTCTTGGCATCATATACCCCTTCTGCAAGACGACGGCGAACCTCATTCTTCTTTATATCTCCCCAATAGGTAGCTAAAAAATCTCTTTCGAAATCCAACATTGTTTCCCATCGCTTGTTGTATAATTTGGCCCACGTTTTGGCTTCCCCCTTCAAATTCTCCCGTACGACAATTAATGGATCTGTACGTTTCACTTTTCTAGTGTATTCTTTTAAATCTTCTAGGAAACTTATGGGGTTTTGATTTCCACCGGAAAATGAAGGTCGTTCCTGCTGCGGTAGCATTTCCACTACTTGGAGAACGTTTTTCGGCGCACTATCCTCTCCTGTCACCGCTACTGTTGCTGGTCTTTCTAATTGTTTCTCAAGTTCCTGCATTTTGTTAACAAGTGGTGCTAAAGCTGCTTGAATTATTGTAGTATTTAACACATGGTCCTAATGATTAACTATGATGTAATACAATTACACTTTTCTATTTTGATATTATTGTTTTCATGTTAATCAATTGCTATTAATCAATTTTATATTTTAAGTAATCATTATTTTTGTAAAACCAATGATATCTAGTAAGGTGCATTGGGTGTTGAAAAACATTAATCAATTTAATTTCTCTAAACCTTTCTATTCTTCTAATAATTCTGTCGAATGTCTAGCGATAAAAATAATAATATCTTTTCCTGACTTTCTGAACATTTTGTTAAAGTACCACGGCCCGCCGCTGGTCTGTCGGATATGAGATAAACAATAATTGTTTACGTTCATCCTGCTTATTATTATTTATTCAATCTCGACGTTTGTTTATTTAATTTTGTTCCTCAGAGTGATACGTATTATTCAACGATGTCTCCCACTTTTAAAATATATAGATGTTTTTACGCCCGATGTTTATCTTATCAATTTTTTCGATGTTCTTTGTTTTCACAATAAGTTCGATGTTTTTTGGGCTTGTCTGTTTATTAAACTTGCTTCATATCAACATTCCGATCTGTTCGGTGAACCCAAAACATAAACAATGTTTTTGTTTACAGAACGCATTCCTTTTGACTGAATGACATCATTAACCTACATATCCTTTGTTTTTGTTTACATTATCGTATGAAAGGAATTTTTAATAACTCTGGAGTTAATGGTCGTTTGATTTGACACATTTTTATTTACAAGGACACTTTGTATTATAGGTTTATTCGTTAACACTTTCTTTTTGGATTTATTGTTTATTTACGTTAATCTATTATTATTTTTTTAATTTCACTGTGTATTTATGTAATGTCGCACTTTTCTGATTTTTTTTTTTGTTAATTCTTTAATTAATTACGTCCTATTTATTATTATTATTTTCTCCGTTTTTGCAATAGATTGACCAATAAAACCTTTTTTTTTCCAATCTTATAAAACCTGAACCTCCTGATCACGGCTATGCAGTGTAATATTTTCATACTATCGGTCTTTCTAATTATTATATTAAACAATATAAAATTTTCTTCTCTCTTGGCTATGATCGATACTTCTTTTTTTTTCTAAGGCTTTGCATATGTGTTCGCAGGGATGGAAAATTCCTCCCCTACAACACATAAGCCTCCATGAAAATTGGACCCTTAATTTCTTTGATAACTTCAGAAAGCTACTTAAAGCCCTCTTGTACTGTATATCTTTATAGACATATGTACTTAACTAATTAATACGTTATTTACGAAATTGAACGCAAATATTTTCGTATTTATATTGTAATTAAATTCCATCAAACGTTGTGTTATTTTTTGATTTATGATATAGGATTTTAATTACTTTCATTTTTGTGGTAACCCTCTTGGTTCTGATCGAGGCGTTGAGTTTCAAAATTACTTGGTCTTTCCATTGCAAACCTGGACTTAAATGATTTCTCTGAATGAGCTAGCTTTCCTATTGTAACTATTCTGATTTCCTACACCCTAACAAAGTCGTAGTTAAACGCTGATAAAAGATATTATACATGTTTATTTGGACAGGTAATTAAATATAACTCAAATGGTTAATTGTTAGTAAGTTTGGCAATGATTTTGGTAAATTCATGTGTCTGTTTGGCGCCACTCCTTTTTGATTCTGCTGCTATAAGGTACATGTAAAGAATGATTTAGTAGGTTAATGTAATTAGTTAAATGTATATTTGACGAACTCAGAATAACCCTTTTGCTAGCAAAATTTGGCTCCTATCCTCCAGCAAGTAAACGAGATGATCGTGAGTCAACGAGAAATTTGCACAATCTTTTGACACGGCTCTTTGATTGATACCTAAGTTATCGCGTCCCAAAAAGCCTTCCACGTCATCATGCACTGCCTTCAAGTCTTCCCTCGGGTCCCGAAACCTCCAAATTCCATCTCCTCCAAGGTCTACTATTTACTTAGGGCGAACCGGTTTCGTCCTATATACAATCATATACTCACGGTTGGTGTGGACTTACGGGTCGTGAATCCTCATTCCACGTTTAAAAGAGAATGCGAGAGTGGTCTACCGACCTAAATGCAAGCTGTATGCAGGTCCGCATTCTCCAGTAAACAGTACATAAGAAAATATATATGTATACATACGTTTTTGGGAAGGGTTTATAACTTGCAATACAAGGCTATTTACCTCGCATCCCAAGCTCGGATCTCGCACAAAGAATTCTGCACAATTCTTAGCTTGGTAACCGAATATATACGTAAGAATAAGGTTATACTAATAAATACTAGTAGAATAAGATCTTATTTGATAGTTTGTTTTGGAGAGCTATCGAACTCCAGGCTTTTGTTTGTTTGGTTTTGACGTTTTTATTTAAGAGAATCGTCATCTCTATTTGGTTTGGTTAATGGTCTTGTTATAGGAGCGACCACTGCCTCCTATTTGATGAACTGTATTTGTTTTAAATTTTACCTCCAGGGTTCAACATTAATTTTTGTTCATCCTATCCCGTGATTTTTTCAAGTAGTTGATTGCCGCATTAGAGAGTACTCGACTCTCAAATGTCTCAGGCAACTGATGGGGTTTTGTATGAGCACCCAATCAATAACATTCAAATGTTTTGTATAATTATTCGATATAAATCTTACTAACCCGTGATTTTTCAATTGTCGATTGTGAATGATAGGTATTTGTAAGCACGCAGCTTCTAGCTGTTTAAGGTAACTAATAAAATCTATGCGACCATCTAATCAATGGTATTCAAATGTTTCATGTAATTTTTCGATATAAATCTGGCTAACCCATGATTTTTCGATTGTTGTTTGTGAATGATCCATATCGCTGCACATTGCACAATGACATCCTGATGATTATCCTTATAACTCTAATAAATTATCTAGTTACGGCCAAGGTCGTTTTCAAACTATGCGGTTGGCCCAGATCTTCAGCGTCTCTATTTGTAAACAAATCGAATAATATAAACACCTTCTTTGACACACTAACCTAGATGCGAGATTGTTTATTTAAGAAATATTTCTACCTCTCCTTGTAATTCAGTTTCGTTACCCTCTATTGTGCATAGTCAATTTAAAATATTTTTAATTCCTTTATTGAAGTTAAACTATTTATTTCATTTTTTGAACACAAATTTACTAAGAGGTTAAGTGAAGAATAAATATAAATATATATATAAGTACACATATCTCGATTGTCAAAATACGTTAAATAAGATTACATATATTAATAAATAAATATAAAATATATGATTCTATATAGTCTTGAATATTAATAAATACATATTTTCTTTTTCCATAATATAGATATGTCCATGAGTAGCTATTTAAAATCGCTACCATTCCGATGTTTTGATTAATAAATAAAATACATATATATAAATACATTACATATATATTTATTCTTTATATACAATATATTACTTTATTTTATATAAATAAATACATAATATACATATATTAATGTGTAATGCTTTGTTTTGTTGTTTTTTTTTTTAATAATTTAATTGATATACCATAATCAGCTGTATCTCCTCACTCCAAGGTCCTGAAAATTATTTATAAAAGGAAAACTCACCCCACCAAGGTTTTTCCGATTGGGTTCTACACAACAACCTTGCCGAAGAAAATTCTACCTAATTAACTGTATTTTCCAACCAATTTCAAAATAAATCTTTTCGACTATTTATTCCTATTTAATTTTTATTCTTGCTTGATTCATATAAATTAGCTGATATTTAATATTTGTGATATAGATGTGCCGGAAAATTATAACTTATTTAGGTCGAACTATTTTGTTGTTTTCATTCCTTTTTGATTTTTTATAAAAATTTATAAGAAAATTCATTCCGAAATGCGCAAATTTTTAATTATTTCGATTCTGAATAAATTAAATATCTGTTTAAAAATTTCTTCTAAATTTCACTGTTTTCACCAATATTTTAAAGTATCTACAATTATTTTTTTTTGAATTGTTTCTTTTTTGAACAAAGGTTTTAGCGTTTATTATTATTGAATCCTTTTGTTTTTGTTTTTATGTTTGATTGATGCTAAATTATTAAATATCAATTCGCGAACGCGTTTATTCTAGATTAAACGATAAAACTCTCCATTAAATTCTAATGTTTTCACTTTGAATGAAATAATTATTTTTAAATTTTAATAAATCACTTTTAACACTTTTTGCACTATTCACTTTTAACACTTTTAAGCACTTCACACTTTACTTTTAAAGCACTGAGTTTAAACTGTATTTATTTTCACTGTTTGATTTAATTTAACTGACTTATTAAATTTCACTGACTCTAGCACTTGTACTTTTCACAAAATTTTCCTAAGTCCCAGGGACTTATTCAAAATTCAACACTTAAAGATTTTTCACTGTTAATCCTACCAAAGACGTAGTACTGCCACGTAACAACTTTTCGAATCCTCGGCGCGACTCTCTCCCGACTGATGTGTTCCCTCTTTTATACCCCTCTCAGGTTCCAAAAGACGTATCTGAATTTCTCTTGATGCTTAATTCTATTTCCTATCAACTCGTAAACTTGAATATCTCTCTCACTAATATTGTTTATACATCCATACGATCTTTTGTCGTCCAGCTTTGGGTGGCGGTTAATTTTTATCTCACGTCGCTAACTTGATAGGGTCCGAATCGGGTAAGTCTGCGTTAATCGCCCAAGCTCCCTTTGTCCTCTGTTCATACAAAATGTAGTTAAAATCTCATGATTTTGCGTTCCTTTTTTTCCTCAATTCGCGATAGGTCCGTCCCCAATAACATATATATAGATCTCAATTTTATGCATCTCGTGCGAAAATTGTTTAAATCCATGTCGAAATCTTTACTACGCATTTTTGAATTTCGATTTGTCTAAATTCTACTTAATTTTATTGTCACTTATATGAGCTTTTCCATTTCCACCCTTCTCTCTTTATGTCGCAGATTCGTATTTTCCCTTTTTCTTTGAATTTTATATTATTAGCGACGTTTTCTTACACAAATTTCTTCTTTATCCTTATCTTATTTCTCATAACTCTATAACTACTTATTCTCTAAGTCGTATTTATTAATTTTACGGATAACTTAGAATTGTATCGCTCTTCTCCACTTGGATCATTCCTTATCACCGTTCTTTACCCTTTCTTTATTTTTTCCTCGCTTTTCCCGATGTGTGTGGTCTCCAGGAAAATTTCATACTTCATTTATTATTAATTAATATATATTTTTCCACACTTCTATGGGAGATATACCTAATTTGACCCTGGGATATCTGTCACTTTTATTATCTTACTCGATCTCCGCCCTATCTCCTATCTCTTACATACACGATTTCACATAAAATATCCGCTTTGACATCTGTTTACGTTTAAAATTTTGGTACTAGACTCGTAAATTTAATTTAATTTCAAACCTATTAATTTTAATATCTTTTGCTTTAAATAAATATTCCATAAGCTCCACGTTAAACTTAATCGCTTTTCTAATGGGTTATTACCTTAACGTAAACAAAAATCATGTTCGAATTTCGATTGTTTATTCTTTAACATACACATGAGACCGTCAACCTTTTATCTTGTTTCGATCCCTCTGTAATCTTGTGTAACTCTAATATCTATCTACCCTGATAATTATGTAAAATGCCTACGTTTCCTGAATTTAATCTATCGCTAAATGTTTAGTTTTATTGTCTTCCTATGGTACCCTATTTTCATGTCCCTAGGACCTTTGTGGTAGCTCAAAATCTCTGTATTATCACTCCGTTCAGTCGCTCCACTATTTCTAAAATGTCTATTTTAATGCGAGATTTTCATTCCCAAATTGATTTTCCAATATGTCCGCTTCATCTTAAATTGATAACGATTAGTTTCTAATGTTCCTAACACTTTCGTTTTCCTTTAGTACGATTTTTATCGAACTTGACACCCTATCTCTATCATAAATAATTGCACTATAGTTGAAAATTCTGCCAGCAACTTTCTTTCGTTTTACCCGTCCTTTTTTATACTATCACGTTTATAGTTTTTTTCATTGCATTTTCGTGTGTGTGTTTTTCCAACATGAAAGGCCAAAAGCCCTCGATGTCAACGGTTCGCTATCACCTAAATGTCTCAGTTATTGTAAACATTTCCTAGAGTTTGTCGCCTTGAACGTCAGTGTTTATACCATAGTGCGTTCACCTCTAATTTTTGTGGGAACGGAAATGCAATTAATTATCTATTTTAATGTCGGGTCCAAGGTTCAATCCTTTGTCTGTAGTTGATGCACGCCTCTCCGTTCACTGATTGGTTATTCAAAATTTTTATAGCTCTCGTCCAGATCTAATTGGTCGACAACCTTAAATATTTATTTTTAGGCCTAGAAAGGGGAAGTCCCAGTCTCGTCCTAGACGATTTTACGACCTCTCTGCTTTCGTCCCAGAACCTAGATTTAATTCCAAATCTTACAGGTGTCTACTGCAAGCAAGCTGGATGAATTCTTTCTCCGCCAGATGTCGTTAGCATGTCCGTTTTCATAAATAATTTGTATATTTTTAGCAGCTATGGTTTATCTGTTTTTCACTGTGATTTCTGCCTTTCATCACAACCTATCACCAAAGAATTAGGAATAAGGCATTCATTGAAAGCCAGATAATTAGCCCGTCGTTCCACGGGTCGGTAATCAACACAAACCGAAACCCTGCTCAGAAAATGAAGTTCGTTAAAGTAAGGTAACGTTCTGCAAATCAGTTCACTGTGGAACTTTTCTGCGCAGGGTCTTACAGCATTTGGTTTATTTGGATTGCTTACCGACCCTTCGAATGACGTGCTCAGTTATCCAGGAGAGAATATTTAAAGCAGCGACGTAGAATTTTGATGCAAGAACCTACGTTGATATGATATCCTGGCAAGATACGCTTATCACGTATCCCCCGATGGAACAAAAGAAGAACCAGAGGAATGCCTAATAATAATAATAATGATGACTTGTATAGCGCCGTTTTTGTGGATAACCTCAAGGGCGCTGTACAAATTTAAAATACATTTATACAGTGATCAATGTTATTACTTACTATTTATGGAGATAATATACAGTACCATACTTACCTGGTAGAGCACTTGAGATTAACGCTTGATTAAAAGTATCTAATTGTTTATTAGCGAAATTAAGATACAGGATTAGAAAATTGGATATAACTGGACTTTCTCTCAGGAATTGTATATTTAATTTAAACATTAGAAGTCAGTTCTATTTTCAATAAATTTGACAGGTTGCCTTGTTACACATCAATTGAACGTTGTTTGCCGGTTGTGACTGAAGCATCTTAGAAAGTGTGTGGCAAAAAGAACAGAGAAGGCTTTATTACTTCCACCATAAACTTTTGTAAATCCGCCAAAAATTGAAACAAAACATTATTTCTTACCGGGATAACTAATAACATCTATTTAACTAATGAATTCTGTAGTAACTGTTTTTCATCTTTTATAAAAAAATGTAAATGTTCGATTGATCAAAATCTTAAATCGCCAAAAGTTCTTCATCAAATGATTTGAAATTTTAATACAACGTTGCATTCAAATACGCGCGTGTTTTTATATCCCTTTATTTTATATATGTCACCTGTGACAGCTTATAACATGCTCTAAAAAAACAGCTGTTGGACGTGAAAGCAACACGTGCTCTTGTTTCTCTATCTGCACAGGCAGACTGTGCCACAGCAACGTATGGCGAGGTACAGCTATTTGTAAATAAATTGTTACTTTGGAATATAGTTAAAAAACATACCTGTTAACTGATTTTCAACCGCTTGGGGGAACCTAAACATTAATTAATTAAAAATTTTATTAAAATTAAATACCCGTGACAAATTTTCATCACGTATTAAAATAAGACAATTTTTTGGCAATACTGTAGTGGCGTGCACTACTTATCACCTAAGTTGACGGTATTTCACCTAAGTTTGGTACCATTTAACTAACTGTCCCCCAAATTCCTGAGGGCCAAACATTTGAGGACACAACAAACGGTTAATATCAAAACTGACCTGAAGTCTGATGGCTTCAAAACCCTTCGCTTGAAGAGTGTCAGAGAGTGTCTCCTTGTGCGGACGTTATCGATGTTTATCCGAAAAGTGCAATTAACAAAAATAATATTAGATAACGGAGAAATGGGGGGATCGAAACATAATTAACTTGTTATTTACTTGCATATTTAGCTTACATATTATTATAATAGATTAATATTAATATTACTTACATTTTCCTTTTGTTACTTTTTTTTTTTTTTTGCTTCCGATTTTATTGTCCGGGTTAAATCTTCCCTATAGGAAAAACTAAACCCTTCCACTCACTTTTCCACAAATGATCATCTAGTCAATCAACATTATGTAAGTGCATTATATAAGCAAAATAAATTCAAAACAATACAAGAACAACACGTCAACTCACCAGAGATCAAATGGGAAAATAATTCACCGACTCCAGATATTTTCATATCAGATGGTTCGGCTCGGTAGAACTTCTAACAGGGCCTATAAATCCTACTGATCGCTCAACATAAATATTTAAAAAATCTTTTGTTATCCTACATGTATTCAAAATGACCGACTTTTGCATCTTTATATATAATTTTTTTTTAAGATCTAATACGCCTAAATTTTTTATTAGAGAGCTAGGTATAATGCCAGTAGCCGAAATAACGAATGGTAATATTTTTATAGTCTGAGAATGCCAAATTCTTTTTATTTCATTTCCTAAATCTGTGTATTTTCTTATTTTTTCGCTATCAGATTTTTGAATATTACAGGAATTTGGTATAGCGACATCAATCATATAAGTTATTTTTTTTAATTTTGTCATGTATATCTATATCGGGTCTATTATGACTAATCGCTCGGTCTGTTAGTATAGTTTTATCATAATATATTTTATAAAATTCGTTTTCTAAAAATGAATTTGGTTCGTATTCATAATATGGTACTATATTACGGCAGTCAATCAAGTTATGTTTAATTACCAAATTTTGGTGAATTATTTTTAAAACTTGATTGTGCCTAAATGTATACTCGGACGGTGCTAATATAGAACATCCCGATATAATATGTTCTATAGTTTCCGGAAAAGCCAAACATTTTCTACACAAATCATCAATTTGATTTGTATCTTTGATTATATGCTTTCTATAATTTTTAGCATTAATGACTCTATCCTGAATGGCAAGCATAAATCCTTCTATTTCTGCGCTCAACTCTCCAATACTCAACCATTTGTTTGACGAAAATTTGTCAACATACGTTTGGTTGAGATAATTGAAGTGTTTTGCGTGTAAAATTTTATTTGACCAGGAATCTAATAATTCCTGGTTGGGATTTATAAAAATGTTGGCATTCTCATCGTATAAATTTAAAGGTGTAATATTTTTTGTTATTATCATTTTGTTATGATTATGTATTTAAACATCCATGTATGTAAATTTTTGGGCACCATGCCTGTTTTATGTACTTAAATAAAAATAAATATATAATATTTTGTAATATCTTTTTACTTGATACTCCAGTACCTACCGTCGTAGACTAGCCATCTGTTTTTAACACACATCTATGGCCTAGTAGTCAAAACATGAACAGGACGATAATACAGCCCGGTCTATTGGATATTTAAATAAAACACACTTTAGTTCTTTTTTAGAATCGTCTGAATGTTTGTTTGATTTATTTATTATATTTTTTATAAACAAGTTCTTAAATAAAACTGTGAAAAGGATTCTGATTTTTAGAGAAAGTTTAGGTGACTAAGATCATCATTAAATATTAAACCCACAATCACAAAATAGGCGCCCCTCATAGCCCCTATCAATTGGCACCCAACGTCAAATCTCCTTTCAATTGACGCTCACCGTGGTTTCCTGACCACCCACTGAAGACTACATACAGAGAGGACGAACGGTTTTAAAATAATCATAAAATAGTTAAATTTTACTAAAAAACAAATTTATTGATGGAATCGAGGAAATAGCATTTGAGACAGTAAAGTGTGGAAAGTCACATCAGGCATGTGGTGGCCGAAATTGTTGATGCAGTGCTGGAGGCGTTCTTGGAAGTTCGCGCAGACTCTCCCAACATCGCTATATATCATAGGAGTGAAAGCGGAGATCCATATGCAAAATTCGCCTTACCGAACGATCACTGAGGCGAAGTGCAGCAGCATGTTTCCGGGCAGATCGAGTCGGACTGCGAAGAATGGCTTGTCGAACGCGTTCAACATTTTCAGGAGTTCGAACTGTTCGCGGAGCTCCTCTTGGTCTTTTGTTGATCAGTTCACCACGCCTGCGAAGTGATTCAACCCAACAAAGGATGGTATTTCGAGAGGGAACAGCTCTATTCCGTTGAATGTTGAAGTGGCGACGAAACTCACGCTGTACGATGGTGACTGACTCATTATTTCGGACGAAACAATCATATGCGAAAAAGCGGGGTTCCACCGTCCACGGCTCCATGACGACAACTGGTAAACAATGCTAGGAACTAACGAGTCAGGCAGCACACCCCCCCACCTCTCTCGAAGACGGAGGGGGAGAGAACTACCCATCTCAAAAACGTCCGTCCTCTCTGCCGCACCCTGTATAAATGATTTTAAATTTATTTGAAAATGTTTTACGAATATTAAACATTTTATTTCTGTGTGTTATAATAACAGTATGGGATATTCTGTTTTTATTATCATCATCATCATCACTTTTGGCTCTACAACCCCTGGTGGGTCTTGGCCTCCTCAAGAGTCTTCCTCCACTCATCTCGGTCCCGCGCCAGCTCTCTCCAGTTTCGAAGCTCCAAGCCAGACAAATCTTTGGGGACGTTGTCGCTCCATCTTAACCTTGGCCTTCCCAGGCTCCTTCTCCCTATCGGTCTTGAGCTCAGCATGGACTTTGGTTCTTGATGCTCGGTCATTCTCTCCACATGACCTAGCCACCGAAGTCTTCCCAGTTTTATGAATTTTGTGACGTTTAGCTCCTTAAACAGAGTATAGAGCTCATTGTTATAACGTCTGCGCCAAAATCCATTTTCTAGAACCGGTCCGAAGATGCGCCTCAAAATTTTCCTTTCAAAAACGTCCAGTGCTTGCTCATTCTTCTTAGTTAGAACCCACATCTCGGCTGCGTACGTAAGCACTGGTCTAATTAGTTTGTTAATCTGTTTTTATTATATATAACTTTAATAATATGCTTTTTAGTTTTTTGTAAAGGCTTGATAAATGCATTAAGCGCACCACTCCATCCTATAATGCCGCAAATGATTAAAGATTGCGCATGAGAAAAATATGTAATTTCTATTTTTCAATTAGAGATAGTTTAATTTGTTTGCGATTCCCAATTTAGATTTGTTTCAATAATAACACCCAAATTTATAATGTTTTCAACTTTAGCGAACAGAGAGATATACTAACAAATAAAATACTCAATTCACACAAGTCAGTTCTGTTTCAGGTCCATTTTGTGAGCTTCGACAAGTAACCCTCACATAACAGTGCCATGGATCTTCCCAACCCAGAGAGTGTTTGCATCAAGACGGAGACAGGGTCCCAGAAAGAAGACGCAGGTAAAGTAGAAATGTTTGCAGTATGTCGAAAGTACTCCGACGGCTAGTAAGTTTATGGAACATATTATGTAAAACTGTAGATATCTAAATTCCTGTTTATTGTGGAATAGAACGTTACAAAGACTAATACATATAAACTAAATGTTCTCTACCTGTACATCCAAACATAAGTTGCTTTTGTATTTCCGTTAAATGTTTAGTATTGAAACAGTTTTGGATAATATTTACCATTTTTCCCATCATTTACTATCATACCTACTATACAGTTCCATCCTTAAAAACAGCCTTACTCACATTGAAAGAAGATGATTTGTTGCATTGTAAATTGTCGCAAGTCGACATTCGTATTCGTGTCGTGTGGCAAGAAGGTGTAATCGTCGTGTCCTCGTCGTATATTCACACGCTTTGTGCTCTGTTTGCAAATTTCAAAATCAGATTATCTCGTTTTGGAGGAAATTTCACCCTGTGAACAGTGCAAGTTAGTCGACAGCCCTACTGCCGGGATTCATGGGAATTCAAGGTAGGCTGTTTCTATCATTCCACATTTCCCGTGACTTTTTAAACCCAATTGAATGAGCTTTACACTGTCGTATTTCTTGTGGATTTGATTTACAGTTCATTTCCGTGTAATAAAACACGTTAAATTAACCTTACAGGAAATTGCTAGACGTAACAAACTTTTACGCCCCAAATAATTCCCCGCTAAAAGTTCATGATTCCTAAAGGTTTTTAAGGTTAAAAAACTTGATTTACTTTACTGTCAATGTGCTCTCTTTCTATGTGATTTGTGAATCACAAAGAACTAATGAAAATGTGTTATTGTTAAAGGAAACAATAATTGAAAATCAAACGCTCCCGTTTAAAGGTGTCTCCAGTGAAAGCATCGATCCCAGAAGCGGGCATCTGGGGTCCTTCTTATTACTTCAAGTTACCTTATGTTAATTATCATATATTATATAACAGGTGGAATTAATGTGGAAACTGTTCCCATCAAGGCAGAACCAGGGCCCCGAGAACAAGATGGAGGGGGAATTACCTTTACAGAAATAGACATGGACCTGCTAGATGTTAAAAAACAATGCTTAGAGCAGTCTGAAAGAATTACCCCGATACCAGGTAAAATTAAGTATTCTTTGTAAATTCACAAGTTTAATTTTATAAATAATTTCGTCTGTTATGAATTGATTTACCTAACTTCTATAAAACTTTCTTCTGCAGACTTAACAACAAATCTGAAGACGCGTCTGGGAAATTCCTGCTCTTCTGAGTCAAAGTTAGAACTTCACTTCCGCGACCACGCTGGAGTTAAAACTTTTAAATGTACTTACTGTAACTATTCGAGTACAGCAAATCTGAAGATGCACATGCTGACTCACAGTGGAGAAAAAGCTTTTGCTTGTGTCGACTGTACATATACATGTTCTCGAAAGGCAGGCTTGAAGAGACACATGGTGACTCACAGTGGAGAAAAGCCTTTTTCATGTTCCGACTGCAAAAAATCATTTTCTCGGAAGGGAATTTTGACGGACCACATGCTGACTCATAGTGGAGAAAAAGCCTTCGCTTGTGTTGAATGTACATATACATGTTCGCGAAAGGCAGACTTGAAGATTCACATGGTGACTCACAGTGGAGAAAAGCCTTTTTCATGTTCCGACTGCAAAATATCATTTTCTCGGAAGGGAATTTTGACGAACCACATGCTGACTCACAGTGGAGAAAAAGCTTTTTCATGTTCCGACTGCAAAAAAATCATTTTCTCGGAAGGGAATTTTGACGAACCACATGCTCACTCATAGTGGAGAAAAGCCTTTTTCATGTTCCGACTGTAAAAAATCATTTTCTCGGAAGGGAATTTTGACGAACCACATGCTGACTCATAGTGGAGAAAAAGCTTTCGCTTGTGTTGACTGTACATATTCATGTTTTCGAAAGGCAGACTTAAAGAGTCACATGCTGACTCATAGTGGAGAAAAAGCCTTCGCTTGTGTTGAATGTACATATACATGTTCGCGAAAGGCAGACTTGAAGATTCACATGGTGACTCACAGTGGAGAAAAGCCTTTTTCATGTTCCGACTGCAAAAAATCATTTTCTCGGAAGGGAATTTTGACGAACCACATGCTGACTCACAGTGGAGAAAAAGCTTTTTCATGTTCCGACTGCAAAAAATCATTTTCTCGGAAGGGAATTTTGACGAACCACATGCTCACTCATAGTGGAGAAAAGCTTTTTTCATGTTCCGACTGTAAAAAATCATTTTCTCGGAAGGGAATTTTGACGAACCACATGCTGACTCATAGTGGAGAAAAAGCTTTCGCTTGTGTTGACTGTACATATTCATGTTTTCGAAAGGCAGACTTAAAGAGTCACATGCTGACTCACAGTGGAGAAAAAGCTTTTTCTTGTGTTGACTGTACATATTCATGTTCTAGAAAAGCAGAATTGAAGAGACACATGGTGACTCACAGTGGAGAAAAAGCTTTTTCTTGTGTTGACTGTACATATTCATGTTATAGAAAAGCAAACTTGAAGAGACATATGGTGACTCACAGTTGAGAGATGCCGTTTTTATGTCCCGACTGCAAAAAAATATTTGCTCGAAAGGACAATTTAACGAAGCATATGCTGACTCATATTTAAGAAAAACCTTTTGCTTGTTTTTTGTGCCTCCCTTTGTGCAAAAAATCATTTTCTTCAAAATGAACATTTAACGAACCACAAGCTGACTCATAATGGAGAAAAGCTATTTTCATCTTCCGATTGCAAAACATCATTTACTCGAGAGGCACATTTGCTGTACCACATGGTGACTCACAGTGGAGAAAAATCGTTTGCATGTTCCGCATGACCTAAAGATCATCAGTACACTATCGTTATTAGCTTTTTTAATTGCTGTAAGAGCAGATTGAAGGATTATAACACTAGTTGTGTACAAAATTATGAAATAAGTTACACGAAAACAAAATACTTGAATTAAAAATGTTACACAATTTTACGCATAAGCTGTCAAACCACAAAAAAATGCAATAATTATATCATATTACGTTGATTTATTTCTTTATCATTTATAAATAGCAATTATTTGAGGATATAGTTGACATTTCTATGTCATGTATATCCTCATTTCTAAAGCAAAGTAAAATAACTTTTTTATTTTTTATTATCAATATAAAGTTTTTTTACAGGTTTTTTTTTCGATGTCTGTCTCACTAGGATAAACCTGTGTCGAGACAGACGTATTTGATACATGAATTATTGTTTACATATTTTTTGATGCATAAAATATTTCATTACATTAAATGACATTGTGAAAAAGAACAGGAATTTAACAGGAACATAACGACAAAAATCCGTTTGGTAGGTTCTTAATTATATATTTTACATATGTTCTAAATGTAAGTCAAAATATCAATGTAAAAGTTGTGGAACACTTTACAAAGATGATATCCTAAACAAAACCGTACCATTCAAAAACACAGCAAATCTCAGGCAAAAATACATGTTACCAATTCCGATTTGTAAAAAAACTTTGGGTAAACAAAACTACAAATACTTAGGAACAAATTTCTTTAATAAATTCCCAGAAAATATAAGATCACTTAATGATAGATTCAAAGAATTTAAAACACAATTAAAAAAAATAAACTGAAAACTTAAACGAAATAAATAAAAGAAAAAAAAAAAAAAAAATAAATCTAAGAAACTAAACAAATAATACCTCATCCCATACACACAAGCAATTGCTTATTATGGGAGAACATTGAAAAATAATAATCATGTCATAATAGCTTTAATCTTATTACTACTGAAATATATATGTATATAAACACATTGTAAAAAAATTTCTTGAATAAATATAATATTAAAAAAAAAAGTTAATGAACTTTATTGCTGTCTGCCTCCCTTACCCGGTGCTCGGTGAATGGTGGGCACTGAGTGTGCTGTTGTCTCTGCTCGCGTTTTGCGGTCGCATAACAGGGCCGGCTTATCTTGAGGCGGTAAACACCAGAAGATTTGGAGCAAAAGACTTGGCAAGGCGAGGCAGGTGAAGGGCAGGAGTCACTTGTAGAAAGGTAATAAAACGCTTGTTTGTTTGTAAAGGATTTATTGTAAATTATGTCGCTGCTTATATCTCATTCGGTTGACGCTCATGCGACATGTAACTACCGACCGAAAAGAGGAGGGGGACTGTAGCCCCGCTATGTGCGAGTACATAAGAGGTGGGGGACTGTAGCCCCGATATGTGCGAGTACATAAGAGGTGGGGGACTGTAGCCCCGCTATGTGCGAGTACATAAGAGGTGGGGGACTGTAGCCCCGCTATGTGCGAGTACATAAGAGGTGGGGGACTGTAGCCCCGCTATGTGCGAGTACATAAGAGGTGGGGGACTGTAGCCCCGCTATGTGCGAGTACATAAGAGGTGGGGGACTGTAGCCCCGCTATGTGCGAGTACATAAGAGGTGGGGGACTGTAGCCCCGCTATGTGCGAGTACATAAGAGGTGGGGGACTGTAGCCCCGCTATGTGCGAGTACATAAGAGGTGGGGGACTGTAGCCCCGATATGTGCGAGTACATAAGAGGTGGGGGACTGTAGCCCCGCTATGTGCGAGTACATAAGAGGTGGGGGACTGTAGCCCCGCTATGTGCGAGTACATAAGAGGTGGGGGACTGTAGCCCCGCTATGTGCGAGTACATAAGAGGTGGGGGACTGTAGCCCCGCTATGTGCGAGTACATAAGAGGTGGGGGACTGTAGCCCCGATATGTGCGAGTACATAAGAGGTGGGGGACTGTAGCCCCGCTATGTGCGAGTACATAAGAGGTGGGGGACTGTAGCCCCGCTATGTGCGAGTACATAAGAGGTGGGGGACTGTAGCCCCGCTATGTGCGAGTACATAAGAGGTGGGGGACTGTAGCCCCGCTATGTGCGAGTACATAAGAGGTGGGGGACTGTAGCCCCGCTATGTGCGAGTACATAAGAGGTGGGGGACTGTAGCCCCGCTATGTGCGAGTACATAAGAGGTGGGGGACTGTAGCCCCGCTATGTGCGAGTACATAAGAGGTGGGGGACTGTAGCCCCGATATGTGCGAGTACATAAGAGGTGGGGGACTGTAGCCCCGCTATGTGCGAGTACATAAGAGGTGGGAGACTGTAGCCCCGCTATGTGCGAGTACATAAGAGGTGGGGGACTGTAGCCCCGCTATGTGCGAGTACATAAGAGGTGGGGGACTGTAGCCCCGCTATGTGCGAGTACATAAGAGGTGGGGGACTGTAGCCCCGCTATGTGCGAGTACATAAGAGGTGGGGGACTGTAGCCCCGCTATGTGCGAGTACATAAGCCACCGAAAAATGTTCATTTGTCCGGTGGACTTGCTGAAGGAGGACGCTTAAAATTGAGACTTGCAAAAGATTTTGCAAGCTCGCCTGTATTACATTTACATAGTTTAATAACATTATATGTTATACAATTTGTATCTTGACAACTAGATTTTTAGTTTGTCAAGATACGACAAAAAATAAGAAATGTGTATAAAAATTGTAAATTTTATCTGAAGCGATCAATTGTGTACAAAAGGTTAGGATAGCCTTTTCCCCGAGTTCTTAGTAACAAAGTGCTCCGAGAAAAGAAAAATTCACTATGCTACGAGGTTCTTGGATTTTCGTAGAGGCAAATACGTAAAATTAATGTCATAAAAATTGTTACATCGAAGTGTAAAATAGCATTTATAAATATCTCCCCATTATCGCAAATAGTATAAATTTGACCACCGCTTAGGAGATGTACAAGTTATAACAGATATTATCAACATATTTGTATATTATCAACACATAAGTTATAATTAACTTTTTTTTTTTTTTTTTTAAAAAAGAAACACAAACATTCCCGGGTTACGAATAACCTGACAATATTTGAAAATCTCCTACTACCACCACAGTAAGCTGAAAATGTTGCTTGTGTTGTGATGGAGGACTTAGCCAGCCGAGGAATTGAACACAGTACGCCCGGGTGGGACCCAAACGCGATGTCAACTCGGCCACCGACCGGTCAATTTGTATATCCACAATTTGTATATACAAAACTAAAAATCGTTCCGCTCGGCCGAGATGCGCGCGCGATGCGGTATCGATGCTTTTCGGAGTCTGAAATTTCTGACCATTTTGGCCGAAACGGGCTATGAAATGAGGAGTGGCTGGGAGTGAGGAATTTGCCAGTGGTGTAAAGTAAAGTTGGCACATTTTATAAAAGTTAAGTTATTTTTACAAATGGAAAAAAATGGCCAACCACGTCCGTAAAAATGCTAATAAAATAAAAACTTGCATTATCATAAAAGGTGTTCATGCTGGCTACAAGGAAGAAGAAATTTTACTGAGAAATTCGATAAAATCCTCAATATTTTGGAATATATTTGTCATAGTTTAAATAATTTAAATAAAATCGTGGATAAAATCCCAATGTACAATTACTAAATTTAAATATCAGATCAATGAAACAAAATTTCAATGAATTTTAACTCGCAATTAATTTACTTTTATTTATTATTTTTTCTTAATGAATAAATGGTTAAAAAATTTCAGCAAACAAGTCCTGCTATGCCAATTGAATTGTCTTGTCAACAGGTGCTTAAAGTTTAGTTACATATTAATTTTAGAAGTTATAATTTACATCTTATATCTACAGAATTAACATGTTTTCATACATTTTTTCATATACCTACATGAAAGTATTGTTTTTTCCGATAGCCAATTTTTCACCATTTATTTAACCGTATTCATAGACTTACATTGCTTTATAGTGTCAGGTAATAAATTAAATATCTTCGGTATGTTGTATTGAAACGTTCTCTGTCCGTACTTATTATTAAATTTCGAAACTATTAACACGTCATTGCGCGTGAATCAAGTGCTGTATTTATGTTCTAATTTCTCTTTATGCTGCGGGGTAAATATATGCTGAATTATAATTTTTTACCATAGAATAGCGTTAACAGGTAAAATTTTGGCACTCTGAAACAGCAACAGTGTATTTTGTCTCGTTTTGAAAATATTAGGGACGACTAGTAATTTTACAATTGCGTTTTGTACAACTTGGACTTGTTTCAGATTGGTTATAGTAGTATTTCCCCATATTGTTAATCCATATCTTATACTTAATAGATTCTGCCATTGACGTATAAATTATTTTAAGTGTTTCAATTGATAGGAAAATATTTATTGTGTACATTCTGCCAGCAATTGATCCGAGTCTTTCACAGGTTTTTTTAATATGTTTGTCCCATTCGAAAATACCACTAAATCATAAACCGGACGTTATAGTGTTAACTGAAGTATTCACTAGCTACTTCGTAACATCTTGTGATATTAATAGAAATAGTGGTATTGTTGTAATTGTTAAATCCTGCTATTTGCACATCGCAGTGGAAAAAGTACCTATGCAGTGAGTTAATTGCTTGGATATTAAGATAAATGTAAATAAAAGTTGTTTATATTATCGCAATTTGCCGAACACATGGATCAAATGAGTATACATTTATAGATGAATTAAGAAGCATTATCTTATCAAAAAAATAAACAGAACATAACAATAATCGGCGACTTCAACATATGTAGATGTTTCTTACGAAAATAGTAACAAAATTAAAACTGAATTTGTCAATCTTATTTCGGAAATGTATTTTATTTTATAAAAAATATACTAGAGAAATTACGGGTCAACGTCCATCTTGTATCAATCACATATGGAGTAACACTAAAGATACCGATAAATTACACACGATAATATTAAAAAAAATAATATTACTGTCCATCACCCTTGCATCTATATACAATTTAATATTAATAATTATATAAATTCAGAATGCAATACTTTTACAAAAAATTCACTAAACCATCACAAATTAAGCCTAAAAATAAGTACAGAAACATGGCTTCCTGTATAAGAATCAACATGTGCTGAAACACGGCATTATATAACAGCATCAACAGATGTTCAAACTATAAAAATTAAAGCAAAATTCAAAAAGATAAAACCATCGATTTCACATGGCTTAGTCGTGTCTATTAGAAAAAAAGAAGAGTTATATCGCTTAACAAAGAAATTTCCCTTAAATAAAATAATATACACTTATTATAAAAAAAATTAGGAACAAATTAACCTGTTTATTAAAAACAACTAAAGAAAACTTTTACGAAAATGAAATTGATGTGGCTAAACACAGTGTAAAACATATATGGAAAACAATAAATGATATAAATAGTAGAAAATAAAAAAAAAATCAAATTAAAAAAATTAATATCGGAAAAAATCCTATTGATGGAACCAACAAAATGTGCTAATGCCTTCAATCAATATTTCGCTAACGCTGGTCAAAATTTAGCTACACGCATTGATGAAAATTATAAAATAGATAATTTCGCTAAGGACTGTCTTAAACAAAATAATCTGTCAGTTTTTCAGCCGGTAATAACAGATGACATAAAAAATATTATTAGTGAATTAAAAGGTGGATCTGCACCAGGGTTTGATGGAGTCACAGTAGAAATATTGAAAAAATACAATGAATTATTAAGCTTTCCAATTACACACATTAGTTTGAATAGAGGAATATTCCCCTCCGTTTATAATAAATCTATTGTAACACCCGTTTTTAAATATGGCAGCCCTGGAGAGATATCAAATTATCGACCTATATCTCATGTCTCAAACATTGCGAAAATTTACGAAAAGATCGTAAAAAAGCAACTCTTGTTCTATATTGAAAATAATAAGTCGAAGCCAATTTGGATTAAGAGTGAAACTAGGCACTCATGATGCCATTGCAGAACTTCAACTATATACCGTGCATTAGATAAAAACACAAATGCCTGGGCATTTTCATTGATTTACGTAAGGCATTTGATAGTATCTCTCACACAAAACTAATTCAAGATATATTGTACCCTTAATTTTGCTTGCGTTTACTTAATCTGTAACCTTGAGTTGTTTTTTTTATCTCACAAAAACGGCGCTATATAAATTAGACAATAATTAAGATATATAATTTTAAAATTCTTTGAAACACTATTTTTCTTATTTGTGTACCCGATATATTCAACTCTTAATTTCCTTACACTTACTTAATCTGTATAAAGATACATTCTTTTATTTGTCTTTAAAAAACACTTTTCTTATTTGTGTAACTATGTTAATATTATGTTTGTATTTATTTCATAAATTTTTGATTGATGTTTCAAAAATCATTATTTTTCCTCTAAAGTTAAATACTCCTCCCATAAACACGAGCTCCTGGAGCTCAACTTATGGAGTACTAGAATAATAATGAAAAAATACATTTATAAGTCTGCAAATTGTTATAATTTGTAGTGTTAAATAATTATTTTATTTTTTTATTATTTATATAATTAAACAGTTTACAATGTATAATAATATTGGCTAACAATGATGATATATAAAAATTAGTTTTCACAATTTTTTTTTTAATTTTTGATGTTACTCTTTTATGGAAGCAGACGCTTGTGTTTAAAAAAGATGCTGAGTATCGAGATGAACATTATTAATGTAAGTATTCTTATTAATAATTTAAGGAGTTAAGAACATTAAAAATATAAATGTATATCAACAATGTACAATTTAACGATTTATAAAGTTACATTATTTATTTGACGAATTTCGTTATTTTGATTTTTTTACATTGAAATGTTCTTTGATCGCTTTGAGTAGGGTTTTATCGTCTTCGATTTTTCTGATATTATCAGGTAGGTTATTAAAGTATTTTTTGCCTAGGAATGTGTAATGATGTTGTGCAAATGAGGTGTTACATTTTTGTATTGGAAATATATGTTTTTGACGAGTACGTCTTTCAGTTGAAAAACTGTGATTTTGTTTTTCTTTTATTATTTGAATTATTATGTTTTTTCGGATAAGATCATTAAATTTTAGTACTTTAAATTCTTCAAATATAGGTTGAGTTGGATAATCTCTCGGTTTCTTCAATATTATTTTAACAATCAGACGTTGTACAATTTCAATAGGTAGGAGATTAGTTTTTATGCGGATCCCCAACTGGTTACACCGTATTTTCGTAGATTCGATTGTACTAATGCGTAGTAGACTGAAGTTAAATGTTCCAATGATAGAAAGTTACGCAGTTTCAGAAAAATATAAATTAATTTCCTTATTTTGTTAATGGTAAGTTGATTTGATCTTTCCAGCTTAAGTTTTTTTCCATTATAATTTACCTATAATAAATAAATAAAAAAATTACAGTCAGGACATGAAAAAAGCTTCCTTTCTCTATGAGTCAGCATGTGATTCGTCAAATAATGCTAAAGAGAAAATAATTTTTCGAAATCGGCGCATGAAAACAGCTTTTCTTTGCTATGAGGCAGAATGTGAAACGTGAAATTTCTCTTTCGCGAAAATGATTTATTGCAGTTGGAACAAGAAAAAATCTTTTCTCTATCTACTGTGATTAGGCATGTGTCCTTTCATATGTCCCTTTTTACTGCATGAATATGTACAGTCAGGACATAAAAAACGGCTTCCCTACACTATGCGTCAGCATGTGTCTAGTGAAATAGTCCTTACAGGAAAATATTAATTTGCAGTCGGGACATGAAAACGGCTTCTATCCACTATGATTCAGCATATGTTTCGACAAATTTTCCTTACGAAAAAATAATTTCTTGAAGGCAGGACATGAAAACGGCTTCTCTCCACCATGAATCAGCATGTGTTTCATCAGATGGTCCTTTCGAGAAAATATTTTTTTAGAACATGAATGTGTACATTCAGCGCAAGCAAAAGGTTTTTCTCTACTGTGAGTTAGCATGTGCCTATTCAAACCTCGCTTTCCAGAACATGAATATGTATAGTGAACACAAGCAAAAGGTTTTTCTCCACTGTGAGTCAGCATGTGCGTCTTCAAACTTTTTTTTGAGAACATGAATATGTACATTCAACGTAAGCAAATGGTTTTTCTCCACTGTGAGTCAGCATGTGCCTCATCGAACCTTGCTTTCGAGAACATGAATATGAACATTCAACGCAAGCAAAAGGTTTTTCTCCACTGTGAGTCAGAATGTGCGTCTTCAATCTTTCCTTTAGAGAACATGAATATGTACATTCAAAGCAAGCAAAAGGTTTCTCTCCACTGTGAATTAGCATGTGCCTCTTCAAACCTTGCTTTCGAGAACATGAATATGTACATTCAACGCAAGCAAAAGGTTTTTCTCCACTGTGAGTCAGCATGTGCGTCTTCAAACATTGCTTTGTAAAACTTGAATATGTACAGTAAACGCAAGCAAAAGGTTTTTCTCCACTGTGAGTCAGCATGTGGCTCTTCAAACGTTGCTTTTCAGAACATGAATATGTACAGTAAACGCAAGCAAAAGGTTTTTCTCCAATGTGAGTCAGCATGTGCCTCTTCAAACCTTGCTTTCGAGAACATGAATATGTACATTCAACGCAAGCAAAAGGTTTTTCTCCACTGTGAGTCAGCATGTGCGTCTTCAAACATTGCTTTCTAGAACTTGAATATGTACAATAAACGCAAGCAAAAGGTTTTTCTCCACTGTGAGTTAGCATGTGCCTTTTCAAACCTTGCTTTACAAAAGATGAATATGTACAGTAAACGCAAGCAAAAGGTTTTTCTCCACTGTGAGTTAGCATGTGCCTTTTCATACCTTGCTTTACAAAAGATGAATATGTACAGTAAACGCAAGCAAAAGGTTTTTCTCCACTGTGAGTCAGCATGTGCGTCTTCAAACATTGCTTTCCGGAACTTGAATATGTACAGTAAACGCAAGCAAAAGGTTTTTCTCCACTGTGAGTTAGCATGTGCCTTTTCAAACCTTGCTTTACAAAAGATGAATATGTACAGTAAACGCAAGCAAAAGGTTTTTCTCCACTGTGAGTCAGCATGTGCGTCTTCAAACTTTCCTTTTGAGAACATGAATATGTACATTCAACGCAAGCAAAAGGTTTTTCTCCGCTGTGAGTCAGCATGTGCCTTATCAAAACTTGCTTTCGAGAACATGAATATGTACATTGAACACAAGCAAAAGGTTTTTCTCCACTATGAATCAACATGTGTTTAGTCAAATTTTCCTTTTGAGAAAATGATTTCTTGCAGTCGGAACATGAAAATGGTTTTTCTCCAGTATGGGTACGCAAGTGCCTTTCTGCCACTGACTTACTTGAGCAAGAGTAGTTACAATAGCTACAAGAGAATTTTTCAATCCCGGGATGCCTCTTCAGGTTTGGTACTAAGTCTTAAAAAGATTCCGGACAAAGCTTTAAAATGTTAAAAAAATTAAATCATAACAAAAGACATTAAATGAAGGACACAAATTGTGAATTTACAAAGATTCGTTTGAAAGTCGAATTACCTGCTATTCGGGCAATTATTTCAGAGTGCTCTAAGCATTCTTTTTTAACATCCGGCAGATCTATGTCTATTTCCGTATAAGAAGTTCCCCCTTCATTCTGTCCTGGTTCTTCCTTCATGGGAACAGTCTCCAAGTCAGTGCTACCTGTAATAACAAACGATATATAAGGTTTATGGAAAGTTAACAAAGGGTAAATATTTTTAATAAAAAGGAGTCCAGATGCCCGTTTCTGGTATCGATGTATTCACCGACGAAAAAACCTTTGATTCTGGAACAGATTTACAAACGAGCTAACGGTGTAATGGTCAATGGAATATCTACTTAATCGAATTAAAACATTAACTGATGAATGACAAGAGGTCGTGTCGTTTATATGCATCTGTCCGCATCCAAGACCATCGGGACCATTCGAACAGTACTCTTGGCATACTGCACACTGCTTTAACAACGCCAATTCCCAAAATCATAAACGAAAAACAATTTGAAGGTTGTATATCAATAAATTGCTTACCAAAATACGAACAGTTGCTAGAATCCTTTGTTAAATGTGAGACCGTTATTTTGAGCTAAATAATTATAATTAAGTCCAAAAATATAGTTATATAGTAAATATTAATTTCGAAAAAAGGAGAAATTGTGGAGATTTTCGACTTCCGCAAACAAATTTGTTGAGAACCCAAAACTTTCTCTATTTTAAAGGTTCAAGATATTCAATGCACTTCCGAAGGATGTTAAAGAACCTAAAAGCTTTGCAGCTTTTCTTGGATTATGCCTTAATGCTATAAACAATAAGTTTTACATGAAGTGTTAAGTGTGCCTAAACGCCATAGAAGTAAATTGTACCAACAAGTAATTCGTAATGGTTTATACAAGATATAAAACGGATTTCTTTATAACTAAATAAAAAACATACAAAAAAAAACATTCTTATATTCGGGAGGTCGATAACTATATTAGTACACAGCATTTCTATTTCACCTTCGCCTTCCTGGGACCCTGACTCCGCCTTTATGGAAACACTTTCTGAGTTGGGAATATCCATGGCACTGTTGTGATAGCGCCCTGTTATGTGATGGTAATTGGTCGAATCTCACAAAATGGACCTGAAACAGAACATTGAGTCAACAGAACCTATTTTCGTGGAGTTTATTTTTTTCTACTACTTTGGAAAACGAGATGAGAATTTTAATGGGTCCAGAATTGATAATGTCCGCTTTAAAACCAGTTTTGTGTATCGGTATTATAACAAGATTCAGTTCTTCATGAAATTTTACCTGTGATATGCTAAAGTTAATTAGGTAAGTAAGAGGTTCTAGCAATTAATTATTAAGTTTTCAAGTTAATGTACCGTAAGACTTTACAATACTATTCTTAATAAAACTTGCAGAACCGTAACAAGTGAAACGAATATTACAAAACAGACGTGATGTTCCTGATCAAATAAAGATGAAATGTGATCAGACCTTATTACAGTGAAAGCATTTTCAGACCTAAGGAAGGAATTGTAAGACTGAAAAATGGTGAAGTGAATTTAACAATTAAATATATAAACTGCTCACCAAAAATAGTGACTACGACGCCGAAAAACTAAGGTCACAACAAACAATAAGAAGCTTTTATCAAAACGTGCGTGGGATGCGTCAAAACTTCATCAATTTTCAACAACTGCACTCTTTCACACGATGTCCTTTTCTTAACTAAAACTTGGCTTGACTCTTATATCAACACAGCAGAACTGGGGCTACCAACTCAATTTATATACAGATTGGATAGAAACAAGAATACCAGTTCTAAATCAAGAAGTGGTGGTGTTTTGTTAGCAATCTCTAAGGCATTAGTCAACAGGAAGCTAACTACAACTTAAAAACACGTGGAACATATTTTTAGTGTGGTTAACACAAACAAAAACAATAAAAATAATAGGTTGTGTTTATATTCCTCCTTCATCTGATCCAAATATTCACAGAAACCATATGGATGAAATCCTCAGATTTATCTAGAAATAATAACTCCAGCATATCTGACATCGAAAGAGAAATACTCGAAATGTCCAACTTTTTAAACTTAAATCAATTAAATGATAACAAAAATAGCAACGACCGAACCCTGGATGTAGTTTTTTCTAATATCAAATCTGTTACTGTAACTAAATCCTCAGAAATTCTTCTTTCTTTGGACAATTACCATCCATCTAAAGATATAAACATAAACAACACAATATGTGAAAATCCTAAAATCAAATTAATGTCTCATATCTTTCATAAAGCAAATACACAGAAATTTGTAACTTCCTACTGAATGTTGATTGGTCATTTCTGAATGATGGCGAATTAAATGACAATATCGAAAAATTTTACTGTATCTTAAAACAAGCTTGTAAAAGTCATGTACCTGTTACTTAAAGTAATACATCAACTTTTTCTAAATGGTTCACCAATGATCTTAATTTTTATACAAAATTATAAATTATGAGTTGGATACCCCTGACATACTAATGTTGATTCAATTTCATGTACCTACCATTAGATCAAGGTCATCTATGATGTATTATTGTGACAATTATACCAAAGTCTCAGGATATAACTCAGTTATAAATAGATTGCACACACTTGGGTACGTTTATGCTAAAATCGCATATACTTTTAATATCCCCCTTGTAAAGTATAAAGCTGCACTAATAACACATTTAAACGCCACTTATTTTAATGAGGTCACTACAAAACAGGTTTATATTATTGCTTCTTTCTTTATTGTTATTTTATTTGTTATGTTTTGATTAAATTTAATTCTTTAATTTTTCTCATCAAAATTTAATACTGTAATATGTATGTGTAAAAAATTAAATAAAAAAACTTTTGTATGTAAATGGAAGTTGTGCCGTAAATTCTAAATAAATGTATAATTATTATTTTTTTTTATTTTTTATAGTGAATACCTCACAAGAGTTCCAACTGCTCCCGTCTGGAGCCAGTGAGACTATGGCATCCCCAATTGGGAGATGTTGTGAGGCTGAAGGTAAGTGGGGAAGGGAAAGAGGAAGGTGGGGAAGTACCTGGCTATTCAGATCTAGTCACTAAACACGGCTAAAGCCATTTGGAGCAACGTTTCAATTCTGAATGGTGGTCTTACACCAGGGCGATACTGGTAGTATCGTCCACTCTGGAACGTGCCGAAAATATACTATATATTATTTTAATTAATTAATTGTGAAATAACACAAATTAATCGAATAAAATTTATTTTCGCACGCCGGGTTCGAACCCGCGACCTTCGGAATGGCAGTCCAATGCGTTACCACTGGACTATGCCGGCCGTCAGATTTATACTTATAGACAGATATGAGTGATATGGGTGTGTGTGTGTTTGCAATATTGCTCGAGGGTATTGATTTAATAATTTGAGACCAACCTTTATGAGAACATTCTTGACGAGTTTGAGAATCGTCTATGGTTTTTTTAAGAATTAAATATTATATTTGAATATTAAGTTGCAACGGGAATATCTCGCCTAAATAAGTATTTATGCAGGTAGGTATGCTGTCCTTGTTCTATTATTATTAGACCCATGTTCACTCCTTCCTCTCCACAAAGACCCTCCACACAGCATCCCCAAAGATGACATAGGCCCTGAGGGAAATTATTTTTTTCAGGGCCTCCTGTGTGGAGTTATTATAAAAAAAATAAAAAACCATAAACATTTTCCAATAATTTTATTTAAACTTTGTATACTTATGTTATTATGATTATGTGCATGCATTTATTTTTTATTTATTTATGTAATTTGTACATTTATTTATAACAATTCAAATGATAAATAAAAAGATAGAATATATTAAAGAGGTAAAATAATGGCTGAATGAGGCAGATATTGAAACGCTTTTACTATAAATTTATTGATCCTTTCTTCAACTCACTTGCTGAAACTTTATAAACTATTGTATATAATGTTTTCTCTATACTTTTTATAATAACTATAAACAAAAAAAACTTTTTCTACTAATATATATTATACTTTAGGTACTTGAAATATAGTAATCGTTTTATATTACCCACACTCAGTGCCTTGTGGGTTTTCATTTCTTGTGTATACTATTTGGTATTATATATTGTGTTATTATATACTATCTATTAATATGTATAATATGTGTAAAGAAATGAAAATAAATAAAGTTAAAAAAAAAAAAATATATATATATATATATTACAGGTAATATAGCCTAAGACGTTATAATTGTACCATTTATGCAGTGTATATGCAATGCCAAAAATCTCGCAAATGCGCTTTAGGACACAAAAAATAAATCTATGTTTGTATCTACCGCATTCAAAAAGCACGTAGCTCTCCCCACAGGTGAGTTCATAAATAAATTAGTGCGGCTTGCTCTACTATATAGAAGATTGTGATGACGTACTCGAGAGTGAGACTCTGGTAAAAAATAAATTTAATTGGGCCAGTATCTCATTATTAGATAAGTGACCGTTTATTAGTTGAAAAAAATATTTAAGCAAAGCAATACCTCTACGTGTCTCTAGGGAGTGGTAATTGGTCATGCCTAATATATAAATCGTTGGGTAAAGCCAAGAGTAACGTCCATAGATCCGCGAGAGTAAAAACCTTTAAATTTTTTTAAGGACTCTTTCAATGCGCAAAGTATAATATGTTAATTCATGTGGAGCCCAGATGATCGAGTTTGATTCAAGTACACTTAGGACTAGTGTATTATATAAAAACGTCAGTGTTTTTGTGTTACGAAACGGATATGAGTTCCTAATTACGAAGCCGAGAAGCCTGTATGCTCTGCTTATTAAATCATCGATGTGTTGGTGAGAAGTTAGTTTGCTAAGTTTGTAAATAACTCCTAGATCTTTGATTTGGTTTAGGTGTTGGAGAATAATTTCATTGATTGTATATTCAAATACATGCGGTTTCTTTGATCTTGTATACGAGACGATATTGCACTTGGGTGTACTAAAGTTCAAGCCATTAATTTTGGCCCAGTTTGAGACGCAGTCAATGTCACGTTGAAGGAGAATACAGTCAAGATGGTTTTTTATTGAGCGATATAGTTTCAAGTCATCTGCAAATAGTAAATACAGCGAATGTGTGATGACTGAACCAATATCGTTAGTAAAAATTAGAAAGAGAAGTGGTCCAAGGATAGACCCCTGAGGAACTCCAGAAAAATCTATGAATTCAAAAGAACTGGAACCCTTATAAAAAACAAACTGTCTACGATTTCGAAAATATGAAGCAAAAAAACAGAGTAGTCTTTTGGAAAAACCAAATGAAGCTATCTTATTTAGAAGAATGTCGATGTCAACCTCGTCGAAAGCTTTTTCCAGGTCGAAATAAGCAACATCCACCTGTCCCCGATTGTCGAGAGTTTAAGACGGTTTGAAAAAATTATAACAGTTTCAACTGTAAAATTAGCGGCAGGCACCAAATTTTACTTTTCTAGACGATACTTCCCGAAGGATAATTGAAATAAACCCCACAGAAGAATGGCCTCCTAGTGCAAAGACGACTGTATTTACCTCCATTACCCTGGCCGCGTGCCGAATATTGGATTTACACGACTTCATCACTTATTTCGTTAAGATTCTGGCTTTGAATTTAACATATTATTTCGTAAACCCTCCTTTACCGATATTGTAATCCACAGTACATCGAATCATCCATTTACACCTAAGCACTCCGCATTACATTCAATGGTCCATCGTTTGGTCACAATTCCAATGTCAGATAATAATTTTGCTTTCTACAATAATATGAAAAATATTTATTCATGCAAGTACTTACTGACCGTAATGTTCCACGCCAAGTTTTTATTTCAGGAACAAGTGTGAACAATGATATTCACCTGGATTAAATTTTCGACAAATCGAGCTTCATTATCTAGATTCTTTTTTGACAGCTATGTCATAGATGTTTGTAAAAAACAGATGGTTAGTCTATGACATTCGCCTTACGGTAGGTACTGGAGCAACGAATAACATAATATTTTCAAATTCATTTATGTTTGAAAAACGCCAATTGATTTAATTTACTATTCATTTAAGTGGTTCTTAATAGTACAACAAAACTAAAAAATCCGTATGTGTGAGTTTTCCCTTTCTAACAAAGGTAACCAATTATTGTAGAATGTCCCAGCAGCACTAGTCCAAATGCTAAAGCTTCTTACGGCTTATTATGAAGTGTCCTAGCAGCACTCGTCAATGCGCTAGCTATTTTTTATGGATAACAGCAAAATTTGATTCAATGGGCAGGAGCTTCTTCAAGATCTTTTTTCTTAAAAATGCATCAAGGCAAGGAGGTAAAAGGTCTCCCACCCTATATAATTTGTACTTATAAAGGAACTCCTACGAGAACTCGACGACTCTCGAAATGTTTGCTGTCACATCACTATACTTAAGGCGAAATAGGTAGACTTGACCTGAAATTTGGCATTTTTGAGGCCACTTTTAGACGTATGGACACTTTTCTAGAAAAAAACACAAATTGATTTCGAAAGATCGTTATTTTATCTTGTAAAGTAAGATGTAAAATTTTGAAAAAAATTATTATTTTCATATCATAATAAAGTGTTACCGTTGGACGATGCGCAGATTTGTTGCATTTTCAAAGGTGAAGTTGTATTATACAACAAATATTTCAAATCATATAATAATACAGTATAAACAATCAATAAATTATCTATCATATGTATGTATAAGAATTTTGTTTTTATTTCAAATAAAATTACTAATAAATAAATCCGAGCACGCGTTTTGTGACGAAAATCCCTCAATTGGACTATTTATTTATGGTCTTACAAATTGGTATAGTTCAGATTTTTTTAGAAAAATAATTTACCAAGACATTATTGAAACATTAGAAATAATTTATGACCAAAAAATATATTCTTAAAGTACATAATAGTAATTAATTTCGATTCGCGTTTGTTGTTTGTGATTACCCCGGCGCAAGCCGAAATTTTATCATTCCCCGCTGCGACAGGGCGGCGAGCGGACGTCTATTCCACGCCAGTCTACTTAATAACATTTTAAAGAAATTCCTCGCTTAAAAATGAGGAGGAAAATACCCTCGGAAAAAAGTTTTATTAGATAGCACAAATTACGACATCAAAAACGTACGTGGGAGATATATTTTCAGAAAAACAAAGGTTAGTGATATTTAATTATCCGTGTACATTGTACGTACTTATATGCTACAGAGTCGTTCGAAAGAATCAGTCAGAATAAGCACATATTTTTTATAACATTTGGCGATAATTTTGTGTTGTTTAATTTCCAGGGAAAAGAATCAACTATGGACAGGAGTTTACGTCTGTCATCGTTTTTTCATGTATAAATGTTAAAACTTATGCCAAAGTACGTGAAACTGTTTGTGATTGGTAGTCAAAAAGTGCCACTAACCAAATGAATTTCGATTCGTGATGTGCGATACAAATCATTTTTTTGTTCATAATTTCTATTTTATTATCCAATTCACTATTACATTGGTATAATTCAACATATTTAATATTTTTTGTGTTACTTTTTGTCAGTTTCATAATGTCATATTGTGAATTGAGAAAAAAAAACAAGGTTATTTTTGACATACTAACCTATGATTTTTCAATCGAAATTTACTCGTGAATTTAATAACATTTCGAAAATTAGACGAGTCAGGTCGCTCCGTTAATCATGAAAACAAATACATGAAAGCGATACAATATTATGCAATCGCATAACTACATATGTAGGTAGGTACCGTAGAAAATAGTTGGAAATAAAACCTAGTTTTAATATATATACTACTTCAGTTGTAAGGAAAGTAAGGAATAAACCCTATTTTCAATGTCATACATATCAAATCAAGTAATACTTTAAAGATAAGTATTAGAAATAAAACTTACCGGTAATACCTTTCGGACAAACGAATAAATAAGTAAAACAAAAGATTTTTACTCACCTTTGGAAAACTCGTGTAAAATATTTAAAAAAAACAAATTAAACAAATATTTGAATTTTTTTAAAATGTATATTCATATACCTACATATTTTATATCTACCATGTCAACAAACTGCATTTGTATTTATTTATGTTAACTCACTCCGACGTATAATTTACAAATATGTATGTAACTACTTATTAGGAAGAAAGCTACAACCAAGAATTTAACAACAATAATTGTTATTTCATCGGAAACATGCTGTAGTTTTCACAGCCGCGCGAGTGTACTGCTCGCAGCGGAATGAATTCGGTATTTCTGTCTCGGTCTAAAAAAACGTTCGATCGCGAGGCCGTCTTTTAACGAAATTTGAATTCTCGTCTGCTGGTTAAACCGCCTTAAGGAGGTCAAATAAAAAATGAGTGTTAACAGCCGTTTATGGGGCATATTTGCACATCTCCCGTCTCCAGAGGGCCATCAGAGGGGACTCCATCCAGGAAACCATGGCAGTGATGATTTTGTTACTTGATTGGCGTAGTCTGCGCCATAAGCTTCCCATGTGATGGCGGAGAAGCGCTCTGAAAGAGTGTACTCGTCCCTCCAGGAACATTTCCGTGGCGCTTCAGTATCTCGGTAGGCGGAATAGTTGGCGATATGCATTATTGTAAGCAACTTTTAGCTTATGCCATTGGGATGAAGTGTAATCCACCCACAGTTCTGACGTGTACAGCGAAGTGCAATATGCATTGAAAAGTATATTTTTCACGTTTGTACTGCAAAAATTAAAACGCCTTGACAGCATACCTGCTCTAACGGATTTCGCTCTTCTTTGCCTTTCCATATCCTCGATGTCTTTCAGGTCATCTGTGATAATATGTCCCAGGTATTTGACGCTACGACTAACATCCATTTTTTTCCATCTAGCCATACTGAAGGTGTAAGCATGTTTTCGTTTTTGCATTTGAAAACCATAACTATTGATTTGCACGTGATAAATATACAAGGTTAAGATTATTTGCAAAATCTTCACATCTTTGCTTAGATTCAGAAAGCAGGTATAGATTGGCGTTTTCCTTTGTTAAGAATAGCTGATGGTTTCTTTTAAGGAATATATTGCCACATAATAAGTTGACAGTGCAGATTTAAATCCGAACTGGTTATCCTCTGTCTTTAGATGGTCTGTTACGACCGTCGATAAATTTTTTTCAAATATTCTTGCCAGGGCGGTCGAGAGTGAAATCGGTCGGTAGTTATTGAAAACGGATGGATCAAGTTTTGTTGATTTAATAATTGGTATAGTTACCGTTTTCGTCATTTCGTTCGGGATGAACCTAAATCTTTTCAGTTAGGTATGGAAAAAATAACAGATTATTGCCATCTAATAAACGGATACACAGGTTTCTTATCTTCGATTTCTACGGCCCAGGGCTTTACGGCTTATTCTTACAGCTTATTTATATTATAAACGGGTCTTGAAAAGTCTTAAAAAGCTCGATATCCACTGGAGCGACAGAGAGAATAATGAAAAATAGCTTCACTTGCTCGCCACCTTTGAAAGTTAATTTGGAAAAATTTCCGACCACATTAAAAAAATCATTACTCCATATTTGTATATGTAAACATATAAAAAAAATATACTGCTATGTAGCCAATAAACTCACCTTTATTTTATTAATTATTTTGTATTTGTATAATTGATAGAAAAATTATAAAAAAATCGTAAACTTTGTAAATGCGCGAATTTTGTGCGTGAGTATATTTGAAATTGCCGCCAGTGGATATTTTGAATATTCACATTGAATATTTTCTACGTTTTATGTTCTCTATGACCTGTTCTACAACCACAGATCCAAATATACACTAGAAAATCATTTTTTTATATGCTGACATCAAGATAAAAATAATGCGTGAAAATTATTTTGTGTTATTTGGTACGTGAACCTGTTAAATTTGAATGAACTAAATTATGATATTTTATACATTTACCACAAAGAAGTGGTACTACATTAGGAAGATACATTAACTGTTTACAATTACCAATAAGAATAACTGCCCTACTTGCTTTATTTAAATCATTTGATCGTTTTATACAGATAGCCTATTTCACGATGTCAAAATCAGAGTGCTGCTTTTTAAATAATTGTGACTGAGAACTGGAGATTTTTATCCATGTTTTTGTGTTTCGTGATAGAACAAGAAACAAAGATTTAAAAAAAAGCCCATATCATAGCAATAAGCTTTGCCAATCTTTCAGGATATACTTTGTAATTTGATAAAATCCTGTGGAATTCTGCCATTTTGTTTGGGAAAATACGAGATGACAGCTAGTTTAAGGTCGATACACACCGGATAAATTATAATAGCTAAAATGATGGTGATGATTAAACCTTATATATCAAACCTGTTGTATCAGCGTCGATCGGCAAATAAAATCTTAGTGATATTTTTTTATCTAAAAGTTGGAAATCTAAAGAAAAATAGTGGAGAGGAAAATAATTGAGGGAACAAATAATTGATTTATTTATTTATTTACACCCTAATGGGCTTTTACATTCATTAAATTAAAATTACAGTTGTATAATTACAATGGTAGAGCAGCATATTTATTTAAAAATTGTTTTCACACTTCGTCATAATAAAAATTTATTCAATTTATGTTGGTTTTTGTCAGTAAATCAAAACATAGTTTCATTTTGCCTCGCTCTAGAGTGATACTCTCAGTATCGCTCTGGTGAGAGACCACCATTCAGATTTAAACATTGCTTGAAATGGCTTAGTTTTGTTAAGTAACTAGATCTAAAAAAGCCTCTTTACAGAAAAATTAACAAAATATATAATTAAGACATAAAAATAAAACTAGTGTGATTTGAGATTTTCATGGCCAAAAGTATTAACATGATTTGTTTTTGGGGTGTTATGCCGTGTCGCGCTACCTCCTTCTATAACTAACGCTGCCCAAAACGTTACAGATACAAAAGGTACAGCGAGACGGCATAACACCTCAAAAACAAATCATGTTGATAAAACAAGTTATTTAATGTGTACAATAGCAGGAAAGAATGAGAATACCTATGCATTTTTTAATATGTATATTTTAATGATCAGAATTGAAATATACATATTAAATGTCCACCAAACCTTATCAGATAGAACTCGTACCTTTGGGTCCTTTGTCGTTATAACATTTTTATGAGATGTAAAAAGAAATGACTTGGTCCTGTCATCCAGGCCATCGTTATTGATGTCCAAAGAAAGTTCATTAAATTTATAAATTATAATTTCACAACTAAAAACAAGAAAAGAAAAGAAAAATAAAATAAAAAAAACCCTCAGTTATTCAATATGGAGTGGGGTGGTGTGATATGGGACCATACAATCATTGCATAATCCCACATCACACACGTCACATTTTTTTGTAGTTCGTTTGGTAATATTTTGAATTGAACACCACACACAATTCAACGTTCGCCCGCTATGGACCGAGAAGTGGTTGCCTTCCAGGACAGTACGCAGAATCTTTCCTTGAGCTATTTGGCCAATGATCACAGTCGGAGTCGGGTTAATTTCCCTGTGACAGAACAGCTGAAGGAGATTCCTCGCAACCTCACTCCTAAATTTTCGATACAAAATGCATTTATTTTCCTTGCGGAGCTTTGAACTGTACAATATATACGCATTCTGCACCGAAACACTTAGTAGTCTCCTGAAAAGCTTCTTGTACCAGACCAGGTTTCGCTGTCGTTCAATGGGGTAGCCTGCCAAAAGCTGATCCTTTCTATCAACTCCCCCCATTACCCTGTTATAGTCTAGTACAATTTGGGGTTTGTATTTCCAAGCCCCAAACTTTTCAACTGCCCCAATTTCTGCTTTATGGTAGGTGGACAACATACTTACCAAGCTTTTGTCCAACCAAACCATAACATTGAGGTCCCCGCAGTTCGAGTATACGAGCTCACCTTCCCTCATTTTTGATTTGAGATTGGACTTTAATACACTGGGCACAAATTCTCGGTTCAACCGCAATGTGCCCATGCAATCCATCCCACTTCTTTTGAGGCATCGCGCTAATAATGGACTATTGTAAAAATTGTCCATTATTAGCGTGTACCCTTTGTTAAACAGAGGGCTGGCCAAATCGTATACTATCTTTGCAGTGGCCCCAACTGGGCAGATATTGTGAGCACCAGAAAAGTTGTCGAAAAGTGTCATGTCTTCCGTTATGTCGTCTTCCGTCATGTCTTCCTGGTCTGGATTTGTCGATTCAGTCTGACTGGAAATGGTCTTCCCCGTATAAATTTGGAATTTCCAAAGATAGCCAGACTTGGACTCACAAAGCTCGTAAGACTTTATACCCGAGCCTGCCGCTTTAGATTTGATCATCTGGACGAATCCCAAACGGCCTTTATAGCGGAGTAAGGATTCATCTAGAGAGATGTCTTGCTCGGGCAGGTATAAACTCTCAAACTTATGGGAGAGGTGGTCCAAGACGGGCTGAATCTTTTGTAACCTTCGCACAGATAACGGTACATCAGAAGAAAGAGTTTCATTGTTGGTGAAGTGAAGGAATTTTTTTATGAGAAGAAAACGATTATAGCCCATGGTTTTGCTGAAATAAGGCATGGCGGTGACGTCAATTGAAAAGAAGAAGTCTTTTTCAACGGGAAGGGGACAAATACCTTGATGCATTAGAAGTGCCAAGAATACGTACATTTCCTCTTTATTCGTGGGAGCCCATCTATTGATACGCGCATAGCGCTTGAATTGGGTTAGCGCAATGTGTTGTTCTGCATACCTGTTAGTCTCTCTTACGATCAGTTCAACGAAATCGGCATCGAAGATTTTAAGAAAGGCATCCACAGGTTTGCCCATTTCGTCGGTATTGAAAGTTGGTCCCGGCGTACCTGTGAATATCTCCCTTATCCCATTAAAATGTGAGAAATCGCTGGACCAATCGAAAGAGTAACTATCAGATGGCAGAATCGAACGCATTGCCTCTCTATCTACCTGGTCTTGTCTTAGGTCTACGGCCATACCGGGCTTAAGTGCATTGTTCATACGATGATAAGGTTTTGGTGGCATGCATAAGTTATCCTCGTCGACGTCGCTCCCTTCGTCCAGATCCGTTTCTAAAACAACAGAAAACACAAATTAACTTAACATTTCTACTTACTTCATTACACTAGTACTTACTCCCTTTGGTACAACGCTTTAAGATAATGAACTCTCGGCTCGATCAAGTTAATCAAATACTTGAGGCGCGCAATGTCAGAATAACACAAGGGCAGGTATAAATGAGTTTGAATGAAGAAAAGAGTGAGGCGGTCCATCCTCTGCCTACCCGTGTAGCGAAATGGCGTTGTTAGTTAGTTTTATAACTTACGGTCTTCAAATGCCGACTGATCATGATGAAGAGATGCAGCTTCAAATTCACCCGCTCTGTCCATGCCTGGGTCTGAAATGTATATAACACAAATTGATTTAATGTGTCTTTATTTCAATTACGGAACGCCTCTGATATGACGTTTTAAAACAATAATCTCACTAAGTTTTTAGATTCTCACGGCCAAAAGCATTTTCGTTGTTTGTTTTTGGGGTGTTATGCCGTGTTGCGCTAACTCCTTCTTTAGCCGACGTTTCGGACAGCGTTGCAGTGTCCATCATCAGGGCAGATCCGGTAGATCCGAAGATGTGCACTGCAACGCTGTCCGAAACGTCGGCTAAAGAAGGAGTTAGCGCAACACGGCATAACACCCCAAAAACAAACAACGAAAATAATCTCACTGTTTCTAAACACAGACACTTCCTGGCAGAACGGCATGTCCACCCACAGCTCTCTATGGTAGCCATGCTCCAGAGAGTGATCGCCCCACTGGCGTTCCCCATTCCACGATTTTCAAGCAATGTTCAATTCTGAATAGTGGGCTCTCACCAGCGCGATACTGAGAGTATCGCTCTAGAGCGAGGCACAATAAAACTATGTATTGATTTACTTAAATTATGAGAAAAACCAATATAAATTGAATATTTGAGGCGGGCTATGTCAGAATAGCACAAGGGGAGGAACGGATGAGTTTGAATGAAGAAGAGAGTGTGTGTGCCAAAACCAAGTTGTATGGCGGTCCATCCTCTGCCTACCCGTGTAGAGATATGGCGTGAAGGTTAGTTAGTTAGTTAGTTTTATAACTTACGGTTTTCAAGTGCCGACTCATCATAATAGAGAGCTGCAGCTTGAACGTCACCAGTCCCCGTTCCATCCATGCCTGGCTCTGAAATGTACAAAACGATTTAATATGTCTATATTTCAATTACGGAACGCCTCTGGTAAGATGTATTAAAAAAAACTCACCGTTTCCAAACGCAGACACTTCCTGGCAGAACGGCACTTCCACCCACAGCTCTCTATGGTAGCCATGCTCCAGAGAGAGATCGCCCCACTGGCGTTCCCCATCCCGCGATGTCCCAGGTAACGGCTCTGGAGAAGTCGCCCGCGTTGGCACAGCGGGAGCCGTTGCTTGGGTCGTTGTGCCAGCTTGCTCGTTGGACAACCACGGTGGGGGAATAGGCGATGGCAGCGTTGAAGGCGTGCCCTGTGAAAAGGGACACGCTACTCTCTCCGGAGATGGAATTCTGAAAACATATACATAAATCATATGAATCGTTGTCATTCACACGTGAAACAGTAAATAAAAAACAATAAGAATTGGAATAGCGCTGATTTTACTGCATGTGCATAATGCACAGAGCACTGATCCAACCAACTCTCACGGTGGCGGAAAGCTCTCAGGGAAAAAAAATAATATTGTGTAATGCATCTAAAGACGATAACTTACTTTCGTTTAGCTTTTCTTGCAGGCGCGGTGGGGAGCAAAATCCGCGCCGCCTGCTTCTTAAATTTACGGTTTTCCAACTCCAGTTGGAAAGAAGCAGGCAGGGCCCTAACGTCCTTTAGGGCCCTGACGCGATCTTCCCGCACCATAACCAGAGCAGGGTCACTGTTAAAATAAATTAAAATATATGATGAGCTCTACCCCTTATCCACAGCAAAAAAAAACCTTCTTTAAAAACATTAAAAAATACTAACACTCCAGACCGAGCTGCCAGAGCTGCTCCACGTTGACTTCCACGTCCAGCTCGTACAGCCCCCCTCCCTCTGCCTTTTCCTCTGCCTCTCTGCATCGGTACACTTCTAATTAAAAATATTTCATGTAGATTTTATATTTTGAATCAAATCATAGATTTTTATATATCTTATCATATAAAAAATAGATATTTATACATGGATTGTGGAACATTTTCTTGTGGATTATTGGCTCTGTAGAAATTTGAAATAAGTAAATAAATTAATAAATTACAAAACGAAACGAAATAATCCCATATTCATTGTGTGATGGTAACTTTACATTAAATTTCATCTAATATTTTTCCGATTTTTTCGACATTTCTACTGAGTTATAAAATTACAAATATCTGGAGAAAAAATGACCACACCTAAATAAAATTTATAATTATCTCTTGGTAATGAATCATTCTAATAGAAAAACACTATTTCATATACACAAGTGGAGTAATTAGGAATTGAATTGCAAATTAATAACTTAAAAAACCTAACCCCGCCAGAAATTATAGTTTCGTATCGAAAATATGCTAAAAAAAACCCGTTTTTTTAATCAAAGGAGTTGAAAACACATTAATAATTGAATCACGATTACACTAATATATATTATGGCGTTAAAACGCAAAAAACACAATTACTTACGGCATTTTAAAAGATGTGTAAATATAACCAATCACTCAAAAAATTTTGCCTCTAAAGTAAAATTTTTGGGAACAACTGTCAAATTAAAACCGCCAAATATTTATTCCAGAAGCATCTATTGATAATCGGTGTTGCCACAGAAGAAGCCAATTTTACCAGCTTTACAACGGAATAAATTATTGGTCAGGGACTGGTTTATATAATATTATATTCAATTTTTACGAGTGGTACGTAATAAACGTCGAATAATTCGACATGCTCAATATTAGAAGAAAAAAAAACGTCGAATTATTCGACATGTTCGCTCGAGTGGTTATGTATTTAAAGATCAGTGTATGTAAATTTTTGTGCACCATGCCTGTTTTAAGTACTTTATTTAAAATAAATAAACATCAGAATGGTATAGACTCTAGACAGAGGAGGTGAGCAAGGATTGAGCAAGTCGCAGCACACTATTATTATATAGATTGAACGTAAGTTCAGAAGTAATAAATATTTATGTAATCTTATTTTATATCAAATCTCTTCAAGGAACACCGCAATTTGCAAGAGTGCATGTAGATGAAAGTGAGTTTCTCCCGAGGGGGATTTGTTTGGCAGTCTATCCTCTCTTCCCACCCCTGCGGGAAAATGGCGTGTTGGATGTTTCGGTAGTTTCCCAAGACAATACGTAAACCAAAATAATTGTTATCTTTATATTTGCAAACATTTACTACACCCATAAAACAAGTTACAGCTTTACAAGTAATTATAACATGAAATGAAATTGCATGAAATTGTTTATTAATTTACGCCTGTCGGGCTTTTTATATAAACAAGTATAAATTAATAACATTACATAGTGCATTCAAATTAATGTTATAATAATAATGTTTAGCTTTCAATGAATGGATGGTTGATTTACAATGGATGTTGGGATCATTCTATCTTGGTATTCTAGTTTAATTTCCCTTTAGTTCTGAAAAGCATTTCTGTAATAATAATGGTTTACTGTATGTCTACACTAGAGTATCTTTAGCTCATTATTTTACATCCAGGGGTTCACACGTAGCCAGCTCTAATTATTATAGCTTTATACATTTCAATTAATAAGTATAATTATAAATAAGTCGTCTAAACGTTGTTAAAACCACAGTTTGAAAATGGCCTTGAAAGCCGAAACTGCTGTAACAATAACAAAAACCAGAAATACTTGCAGAACATAATAATTATATTATTAATTTTTATTTTTATAAAAAAATAATAATTAAATGCAGTTCTACGAACTAAACACAAAAACAATAAATATATTTTAATAGATTTACTACAGAGAAAAGTATTACATACAGAGGTAAATACAATAACGAAGATTTGTTTTGCTCTTCTTGTAGTAGACGTGGAACAACAAAAGTGTTCCACAACTTTTACATTGATATTTTGAACATATGTTAAATGTATAATTAAGAACCTACCTAATGGATTTTTGTCGTTATGTTCCTGTTAAAGAAATGATTTTACTTCGCTTTATCATTGACATAGAATTGAAGATATACTTGTCATAGAAATGTCAACTATATCGTCATATAATTGCTATTTATAAATTATGGAGAAATAAATCAACATAATATGATGTAATAATTGAATTTTTTTCGTGGTTTGAGAGCTTATGCGTAAAATTGTAAAAAATTTCTAATTCAAGTATTTTGTTTTCGTGTAACTTATTTCATAATTTTGTACACAACTAGTGTTATAATCTTTCAATCTGCTCTTACAGTAGGGCAGCAATTAAAAAAGCTTCATATTTGGCCAAGTTGGCGCGAGGCGGCGGCATGCAAGCATCAAATTGGGCGTTCCGAATAATATTTTAAAATCCAATGACTGATTATTTTAAGTCAGAACATGAAAACACTTTTTCTCCACTTTGAGTCAACTTGTGGTTCGTTAAATGTTCATTTTGAGAAAATGATTTTCGCAGTCGGAACATGAAAAAGGCTACTCTCTACGATGAGTCAGCATGTGTTTCATCAAATATCCCTTTTTAAGAAATGATTTTTTGCATTCGCAACATAGAAAAGGCTTTTCTCCACTGTGGTTCAGCATGTGTCCATACAACTGTCCCTTCCCAGAACAAGAATATTTACAGTCGTAACAAAAAAAGGGGTTTTTCTTAAATATGAGTCAACATGTGCTTCGTTAAATTGTCCTTTCGAGCAAATAATTTTTTGCAGTAGGGACATAAAAACGGTTTTTCTCCACTATGAGTCAGCATGTAGTTCGTCAAAATTCCCTTCCGAGAAAATGATTTTTTGCAGTCGGAACATGAAAAAGGCTTCTCTCCACTGTGAGTCAGAATGTGCCTCTTCAAAACTTCCTTTCTAGAAAATGAATATGTAAAGTCAACACAAGAAAAAGCTTTTTCTCCACTGTGAGTCACCATGTGTCCCTTCAATTCTGCTTTTCTAGAACATGAATGTGTACAGTCACCACAAGAAAAATCTTTTTCTCCACTGTGAGTCACCATGTGTCTCTCCAAGCCTACCTTTCGAGAACATGAATATGTAGTCAAGACAAGCGAAAGCTTTTTCTCCACTGTGAGTCAGCATGTGACTCTTCAAGTTTGCCTTTCGAAAACATGAATATGTACAGTCAACACAAGCGAAAGCTTTTTCTCCACTATGAGTCAGCATGTGGCTCGTCAAAGAGGCCTTTCGTGAAAATATTTTTTTGCAGTCGGAACATGAAAACGGTTTCTCTCCACTATGAGTCAGCACGTGGTTCGTCAAATGGGCCTTTTGTGAAAATAATTTTTTGCAGTCAGTACATGAAAACGGTTTTACTCCACTATGAATTGGAATGTGCTTCTTCAAACCTTCCTTTCTATAGCATGAATATGTACAGTCAACACAAGAAAAAGCTTTTTCTCCACTGTGAGTCACCATGTGCCTCTTCAGGTGTGCTTTTCTAGAACATGAATATGTACAGTCAACACAAGAAAAAGCTTTTTCTCCACTGTGAGTCAGCATGTGACTCTTCAAGCCTGCCTTTCGAGAACATGTACAGTGAACACAAGCAAAAGGTTTTTCTTCACTGTGAGTCAGCATGTGACTCTTTAAGTATGCCTTTCGAGAACATGAATATGTACAGTCAACACAAGAAAAAGCTTTTTCTCCACTGTGAGTCAGCATGTGCATCTTCAGATTTGCTGTACTCGAATAGTTATAGGAAGTACATTTAAAAGTTTTAACTCCAGCGTGGTCGCGGAAGTGAAGTTCTAACTTTGACTCAGAAGAGCAGGAATTTCCCAGACGCGTCTTCAGATTTGTTGTTAAGTCTGCAGAAGAAAGTTTTATAGAAGTTAAGTAAATCAATTCATAACAGACAAAATTATTTATAAAATTAAACTTGTGATTTTACAAAGAATACTTGATTTTACCTGGTATCGGGGTTATTCTTTCAGACTGCTCTAAGCATTGTTTTTTAACATCTAGCAGGTCTATGTCTATTTCTGTAAAGGTAATTCCCCCTCCATCTTGTTCTCGGGGCCCTGGTTCTGCCTTGATGGGAACAGTTTCCACATTAATTCCACCTGTTATATAATATATGATAATTAACATAAGGTAACTTGAAGTAATAAGAAGGACCCCAGATGCCCGCTTCTGGGATCGATGCTTTCACCGGAGTCACCTTTAAATGGGAGCGTTTGATTTTCAATTATTGTTTCCTGCACCAATAACACATTTTCATTAGTTCTTTGTGATACACAAATCACATAGAAAGAGAGCACATTGACAGTAAAGTAACACAAATCACATAGAAAGAGAGCACATTGACATTAAAGTAAATGAAGTTTTTTAGCCTTAAAAACCTTTAGGAATCATGAACTTTTAGCGGGGAATTATTTGGGGCGTAAAAGTTTGTTACGTCTAGCAATTTCCTATAAGGTTAATTTAAAGTGTTCTATTACACGAAAATGAAATGTAAATCAAATCCACAAGAAATACGACACTGTAAGGCTCATTCAATTGGGTTTGAAAAATCACGGGAAATGTGGAATGATAGAAACAGCCTACCTTGAATTCCCATGAATCCCGGCAGTAGGGCTGTCGACTAACTTGCACTGTTCACAGGGTGAAATTTCCTCCAAAACGAAATAATCTGATTTGGATATTTGCAAACAGAGCACAAAGCGTGTGAATATACGAAGAGAACACGACGATTACACCTTCTTGCCACACGACACGAATACGAATGTCGACTTGCGACAATTTACAATGCAACAAATCATCTTCTTTCAATGTGAGTAAGGCTGTTTTTAAGGAAGGAAATGGATAGAAGGTATGATAGTAAATGATGGGAAAAATGGTATATATTATCCAAAACTGTTTCAATACTAAACATTTAACGGAAATACAAAAGCAACTTATGTTTGGGTGTACAGGTAGAGATCATTTCGTTTATATGCATTAGTCTTTGTAACGTTCTATTCCACAATAAACAGGAATTTAGATATCTACAGTTTTACATAATATGTTCCATAAACTTACTAGCCGTCGGAGTACTTTCGACATACTGCAAACATTTCTACTTTACCTGCGTCTTCTTTCTGGGACCCTGTCTCCGTCTTGATGCAAACACTCTCTGGGTTGGGAAGATCCATGGCACATGTGATGGTTACTTGTCGAAGCTCACAAAATGGACCTGAAACAGAAATTAACTGTGTGAATTATTTGTTAGTACATCTCTACCCTCGATAAAGTTGAAAACATTATAAATTTGGGTGTTATTATTGAAACAAATCTAAATTGGAAATCGCAAATAAACAAACTATATCTAAATGAAGATATTTTACGGACTACTAATTGCAATCGAGTATCGTGTTCATTGTGCAACGAACTCCCGGAGTTGCTCGGGGACTAATAAATGGTTATATTATAAGGATTAGCCAACGTTAGCAATGCAAGTGAATTCGACTTATGCTGCTATTTGATATATCGTCTAAGCGTACAGAACATAAACGATATATATGTAGCATGTCAGATCTATGAAGTTGTGAGTAAATGATTGTAGTTTAGACGTCACATTAAGTACCTACAGCGCCGTTACCTACGTGCTCTGGTAAGCACGAACAGAAAGTTCACAAGACATTATTTTAAGTGCCAAGCTTAATCGCTACCAACAAAATATTCTAAGGTAAAAGGATAGATAGGTACTTCATTCCCATAAAATTTACAAGATAAAAAACAGAAACATTCGATAAAAATTTTTCGTAATTTTTCTTAACTTGACCGCACGGAACTGAGAATTGATGAACGTAAGATGTAATTGTAACCACTGGTTTGATGCCAACTTTCTAGGTGGGCGGCTCCATAGTGCGACGGCGGGATACCACCCCGATTATCGAGGGTTGATTTTTCTGCAAACATTTTTTCTAATAAGTTGAAGGATTCCTTATTCTTATTAAAGTAACGCTTTCTTACTCTAACCACCCGTATTATCGTTTATTTGATCCGTCAATCTAGTGTTTATCATTTTATTTTACATTATTTCAATGAATATCTACGAAATACAAATATAAAGTTAGGTAGACGTCACGATGACAGTTCAAACATCCATCGGATAGCAAGGGCTGAAGTTAGCAAATGGATTCTCTAACTTAGTGTACTTATTGGGTTAGTTGAGCTAGAACCACGAAAGGGTGTAAAAAGTTTGCGGAAGTCCAAATTATAGCTCATCGGTCACTTAGTTTGCTTTGGAACAACATGAAGTGCTTAAACTATACGAACACGTGTGAACACCTAAGATATTAATCTTGATTAAATTTCCAACAAAACCAGGTTCTTCAACTAAATTCTTTTTTGACAGCTAGGCCATAGATTTTCGTATAAACAGATGGATAGTTTACGACTTTCTTCTTACGGTAGGTACTGGATCTACAAAAACATTATATATTCAATTTTCAAAGCTTTCCAAATTATAGCTCATCGGTCACTTAGTTTGCTTTGGAACAACATGAAGTGCTTAAACTATACAAACTGCGTGATTTACTAGCGTGGTGAAGCAGTAAGAGCCACATTATGTAGATTAAAAAGAAACGGGACGACATGTTTCAAAGAGACGAAAGCACGCTTCATTAAAAAGTTAGATGATAAATAGACAATATGAAGACGTGACTAGGAAAGAGTGAAACATATTGATTTATAGAAGGTATTTACTGACCGCAATGTTACACGGCAAGTTTTTATTTCAGGAACACGTGTGAACACCTAAGATATTAATCTTGATTAAATTTCCAACAAAACCAGGTTCTTTATCTAAATTCTTTTTTGGCAGCTAGGCCATAGATTTTCGAAAAAACAGATGGTTAGTTTACGACTTTCTTCTTACGGTAGGTACTGAATCTACAAATAACATTATATTTTCAATGTTTCAAAGCTGCCAATCGATTTCACTATCGATTCATTTCACCGGTTATTAATAATAAAAAATAACTTCCATTTTTGATTGTTTTCTCGTCTGACGTAAGGCCTTTGATGGCGTTTCTGTTATGGAAAAACGAATACAATTGCATTCAATCGGCAAAAGCTTGTTATTACTCTACTCAAGGGAGTTTAATATTAATACTATGCATGTAAAAGAAAAGGGGGGACGAGAAAAAAAGTTACGTTGTTACAAAAACTAACAAAAATTTATTTAAAAATGTATAAAATTAAGGGTAAGTCTTAATCTAGGCTTAATACTGGTCTTAAATTGTAATTCTTAAAATTAATTGTCCTTTTACTTAATCCTAAATTATTTTTCATTCAATGTCTTAACATACAAAAATTGTTCAGGCACTTCCCTTTACGATGATGCTGGATCCTTCACGTTCGCACATATCACTGATAACACAAGCGGCAACTTGGGCTGGTTCCGAAGGGCAGAATTAGTTCAGCCTGGGCCAAGGCTCCAAAGGGCGGAGTCGGCAGGCAGCAACTTCTGAGAGGGCAGCTTCCTGGGCGGAAGAGCCTCGGCGACCGCTCCAAGGGGGAGGGCAGGAGGTTTCTCAGCGGAGGCGAGATGGTAACTCCTGAGAGGGCAACTTCCTGGGCGGAAGAGCCTTGGAGACCCATCGAAGGGGGGAGAGCAAGAGTTGGCGGGCGAGGAACCTCCTGCTCCTGAGGCGAGAGGGTGACTATTGGTTGCGGAATCAGTTCTTCAGCCGCGCGATCCGGCGACGCACGCCTGTGATATAGTTCTAGGTTGGCTTTCTAATTTTTTTATGGCGGTTGCCGGCCATTCTATACACTAAATATTTAAGGTCTAATAATCCGAACTGCCACTTCCATCTGCGTGTAAAATAACGGATACATATGCGGGCGCACGTGTTCAATTTGGTCGTTTTGTGAAATCAAGTCACGTAAATACTTAGGGATAATAAAAAAATAAATTCGAGTATTTATTTTTAAATTGTGTAAATTATTTCGCGTATCTTGTAAAAAAATCACTAATAATATTATTGTAAAGAATACAATTAAACAATGGAAATATAAATGCTGGTGTTCTGAACGTTTCTGCTATCGAGAGCTGCGCTAACGGCACTAAGGGAGACGAGATCCTCGCCCGCTACGGAGACATGACAAATCAACTGGACCCCAAACTGCTCTTTGTACCCACAGTCATCTTCAACGAGGTAACCACTACTCCACCCTGATAATCTAACCTAACCTAACTAACTAACCACTCGAGTGATTTTTGTCATATCATGCCAAGTTTGCAAAGCTTTGAGCTATTTCTTGCCAAAATGTGGCAGATTTATAGAACCTAAAAACATGGGATATACAGTAAAATCTCAATGGATTTCTTGGCCTTAAACAACAGTGAGCAGTTTTATATTGCTTGAGTGGTTAACTAACCATCACGCCGTTTCTCCGCAGTGAGAAGCAGAGACAAACAACCCGGTCTTTGCACATACCCCTTGCCTCATTAACATTCATACATACTCTTCTATTATTCTGACTCTTGACATGGCCCGACTAAGTAGCTGATTCACTCGATCGTGACATGTTTTCCTCGGGCATCTCGGACTTCTTTTATTATTATTAATATTTGCGCCATATATTCTCTTTACACTCCTTTGCACATTATATTTGCCTATATTGAAAGAATAGAAAGAATTCAAAAATACATTTTTAACACATAAATTATAAACTAATCTTACGCTTCTCAAATTATACCGAATCCGTTAAATTTCATAATTTTAACTCCCTCTAAGCACGACGTCTAATTTTTAATCAAATCTTATTGTTTAAAATCCTAAATAATGGTCTGGACTCACCAGAACTAACCAATTTAAATAATCTTCATATTCCGTCTAGATCAACCCGACAATCTGATTTATTTTATCTACCCTCGTGTAGAACAAACATTCGAAAAAATTCCCCAATTCCTCGCATATGTGCACAATATAATACAAAATTTTACAGCATTGACATTTTTGGTAATAACCTAAAGAAATATCGATATGAAGTAATGCGTACGATCGATTATTAATATGAGAGTATGGAATGTATCGGGAGCATCTCCTATCCTCTTCCTATTTTCCTCTTCCTCTCCCCTTCCTTTAACACCACATTCATTTTAAGATATTAAAACTTAATTTCCAATGAACATTAGCATAAGAAACTTATGTGGCTTGACTTCAGTTAACTTGTATATTTATATCTATCATTGTATATTATATAAAAGCTGTTTGTTTCTTCCAAATAAATAAATATTTGACAGAAATTTATATTGTTGAATTAGCTCAGTGGTCAGAGCGGCGCCCTGGCAAGGCTGAGATCCTCCTGGGTTCAATTCCTCGATACAACCGAATATTTTCCTGATTTTCATTGGGGATGCTGTGTGAAGGGTCTTTGAAAAGAGGAAGGAGTAAACATATTGTGGGAGGGAGGAAACGCAAAGAGTTGTTGAACTTAAGAACGAGTCGTAGAAGTGACACATTCTCATGTGACAGGTTATTGTCAACTGTATACATGTGTTGGTGTGCGTTTGGTGTGTTGATACCGATATAGTGAAAGTAAAACAGCATACCTAACTGACGCCTGTGCACTGAACATTGTTAAGATAGTATTCTATTAAACGAACAGCCCGTTTCCGCACAGAGACAAGGGTTTTTCAAGTATTTTGGAGCTTCAGACCAGAGGTGGCTGCAATTTCAACAGGGTCATCAGGGTCAGCAGTTGTGTACTATATACAGTACGCCCAGCTTCTGTTGTGCTAACTTGACTCTGGCTTTGAGGGAGTCTCCGTCCCCTTAGAGTTGCTGGTCACTTAGAGTTACAGCAAGCATATCAATGGAAGGAATGTTGGGAAGATTACTTCCGTTGAATTTATTGCTTATTACTTCAACCCCTTTTAGACGTAATCAGACAAAAATAGAATTTTTTTTATTTGATGTTTCAGAAATTCAATAAGGATGACAATAATGCTGCCAGGAGGGATTTGAAGGCTGTTATCTGCCGCTTGTCTACTAAGAAACCCAAAGCTTGCCCTTAAATCCCTTATCGGTGGTTGACTATCATCACTCACCGCTACGCTCAATGGGCCAAAACTCAACTTATTTTACCTAAATATTATAATTAATTGTTCTGTTTTATTTTCGATTCATTTTTATTTATTTAGAATTTATGGCACAAGTGCCAATTAAATACAAAGTTTCTATTTTATTTTTTTACATATACATAGTGCAGTATAAAATGTTGATGAGAAAAATTAAAGAATTAAATTTAGTTAAAACATAACAAATAAAATAACGGTAAAGAAAGAAGCAATGACAATAGCCTGTTATGTAGTGACCTCATTAAAATAAGTGGCATTTAAATGTGTTATTAGTGCAGCTTTATACTTTACAAGGGAATATTAAAAGTATCTGCGATTGTAGCATAAAAGTTCCCAAGTGTGTGCAATCTATTTATAACTGAGTTATATCCTGAGACTGTGGTATAACTGTCACAATAATACATACTAGAGGACCTTGATCTAATGGTAGGTACATGAAATTAAATCAACATTAATATGTCAGGGCTATCCAACTGATAATTTATAATTTGAATAAAAATATAAGATCAAAATTTTTTCACTTAACTTAAGCAATTTCAATGAATGTAATAAGAAATCATAATCTATTGTTTCTAAAGGAATTCCAAGCCTAAAATTAATAGACCTCAAAAATTTGCGTTGAACTCCTTCAATGGTATTAATGTGATTATTAAAGACAGGTGACCAAATTGTAGAGTTGTATTCTAAAATACTTTTAACAAAAGATGTGAACAGAATTTTTAATTTGTTGATATTTTTAAAATCCTTGGAAATTCTTACTATAAAACCAAACATTTTCATAGCCCTGTTATCGATAAAAGTTATGTGAGATACAAAGCAGAGTTTCTGATCAAACATTATGCCTTGGTCAAGTTCTTCGATTACAGAGAGTTAACATTACACAATGAATAATTATACATTTTGGGTGTTTGATTTTGTGGAACCTAATAACTTGGCATTTTTTAATATTTAGTTGCAGTTTCATAAATGTTACCAAATGTAATGATATGGCTTTTGATGACGACTAACTGTCCTGGTCACGTGGACCATTTGTGATGAACCGACCTTCGGAGCTGCCTATCTGAGCCTCTCGATTCATCTACTAATTAACTGAGCCTACCCATTGCTGTTAATGGGAAATAACCCTTCGTGGGTATAAAGCTCCTAACTGTTTATTTTTTAAATGTAAGGAGGTTCTAACTCCTATTGTCTAAACATCCACGAGTCCCTATGATTTTTCCACATAGTAAACAAGATCTTCGTGACTTTATCGTACAATAATCTTTCATCTAACGTTGTGTAGTTATTTGATTTAAGATATGGAAAGGTTAATGTAATTCGTTGGTGTGGTAACCTATGTTCTTTTAGAAGGTAGAGTGAATGGAACATTGCTATGAAGATCTTACACCAGGGTGATACTGAGAGTATCTTCCACTGTGCTGCAGATATGTCAGGTAGGTGTGCTGACCCTTATTCTACCAGTATTACAATGGAAGATGTTTCGAGGAACAGGTGCAGTCGGAAAACACACATTTGCTTCTACGATTCGTTCTATAGTTGCCTCCTTCCTCTCCTCAAACAGACCCTCCACACAGCATCCTGTGTTTGAAACTCCAAATCCATATATTGTATCATACTTGTAGGTATTGCTTGTATGCTATCCATATTTTCTGTAAACTACTTTACTTGTCTAAGTTGATATATTCATGTGTGTAGTTTAATCTCTTATTCAATTACTGTGTCTAAAAACAGAGATGTCAGTTTGCGTTATGTAATAGTAAAAACCTAAATTGCTTTCCGATTTCATCCATGCAGCACCACGTCGGAGGGTTCAGCTGTTCAACCGTCCGTTCCTTAAACCAGAGATATTTCCTTACCGCATGTTTTTCCATATTAATCTTCATTAATTAATGATCTAGGTATTAAGCTTTTGAATCAACCAGACAGCAAGTTTCTTATCATGGGAGACTTTAACCTACCCGATATTACCTGGACTCTTCCTGTGGGTGAGGTTAACCTGATTCCTAGCAACTACACTTCTACAATAAGCTCAACATTTATCGACAGTATTAATTACTGTAACATCCACGAATATAATGGAATTCAAAATACATTAGGAAGAATTCTTGATCTCGTTCTCTGTAATTTTTCGGTACGCGTAGCTCCCGCGAACGATCCGTTGGTTCCTGAGGATGCTCATCATAAATCCATCATTATCACTGCTGAGTTCGTTGAACCCCCGGTCATAAAGGAAAACTCAATTAAACGGCCTCATTCCACAAGGCTAATTATGATGACATAAGAGATAGCCTGGCACAAGAAGATTGGAACGCACTTAACCTTACCGATTCCGTCAATCCTGCAGTATCGCATTTTTACAATATTATTAATAATTTGATCGCTGATAAGGTTCCATTGAGGCGTACCGGTAAATATTCCTACCCCTCGTGGTATAGTTCATCATTAATAAAACTTATTCGTGAAAAGCAGAAATTTCACAGACTATATACCACCTACAAGAACCCTTCCGATTACATTACTTTTTCAAGGCTACGCACCAGACAGAAAAAAATGGCAAAGAAGTATCACGAAGACTTTATTAATAATGCTGAAGAGAATATCGTCAAAGATCCCAAGGCATTCTGGTCACATGTTAAATAAAAAAAAACTATCAGCATCTATTCCTAGCGTATTAAATCTTAAGGATGTAACAGCCGAGGGTGGACAGGCAGTGTGTGATTTATTTGCTGATTATTTTCATTCTGTCTACGAACCGGCTGACCCTCTGGGGATTTCCTGCGATGACTCTGTAGTTAAGCAGGTTTGTGCGATGGGATCAGTTTTTATCGATGCTGACCTCGTGTCTAAATATTTAAAACGGCTCGATTCTAGCAAGGGAGCTGGGCCGGATGGTATCCCACCACTGTTCATTACCGAGTGCGCAAATCATTTGTCACTCCCGCTATCAATACTGTTTAATATATCGATCAAGACTGGTACATTTCCAGATATATGGAAAAGAGCCTACATCACACCAATTCATAAATCGGGAACTAAATGTGAAGCAGATAATTATAGACCCATTTCGGAAAAGCTTGGAACTTTGCATTTTTTCAAAGGTGTTCGAAAACATAGTCCATGACCAGTTATTCCCTGTGGTAAAGAATTCGATCATCGAATTTCAGCATTGATTCTTTGCAGGTCGCTCTGTTGCTACTAATCTTATAACTTTTACAAACTTCTTGTCTGCCTCCATGGATAAACGTGTGCAAGTTGATACAATCTATACCGACCATAGCAAGGCTTTTGACAAGATCAACCACAACATTCTGCTTAGAAAACTTGCTCATCATGGTATTCATGGAGATCTCCTTAGTTGGTTATCCTCATACGTAACAAACAGGTCCCAGGCTGTGACAGTGGGTGGATTTTCCTCCGTCTGGAAAATCATTACTTCCGGTGTGCCTCAGGGATCCATTTTGGGTCCTTTGCTTTTCTCTATCTATATTAATGATATTACGACATGTTTTCACAACACTCAAATTTTACTATTTGCTGACGATATGAAGATATACCTTCCTATAAGATCCCCGGACTGTTCTGCGCGTTTACAAGCAGATCTTGATCGACTGACGGATTACTGTCTCAGAAATAAGCTTTTTATCAACATTTCTAAATGTTGCAAAGCCACATTCACACGTAACCGTGTGAAAATACTGCATGATTACACCATTTCTGGATCGATTTTAACAAACAAAGACTATGTGCGTGATCTCGGGGTTTTCTTGGACTCTAAACTTACCTTTGATAAACACGTTGATAACATTGTCACCAAAGCATCAACAAGTCTAGTTTTGTACTGAGAACACGCAAATTTTTCAAAAATACTCACATATCTGACTCTCTACAATTCACATGTTCGTCCTCACCTGGAGTACTGTTCACCGGTTTGGAACCCGCGCTATATTGTTTATGATAACAGGTTAGAAAGAGTTCAGGAACGATTTCTCAAATTCCTCAATTTTAAATCATTTAACATATAGGTACGACTCTTACAACGAAATCGAGAAACATTTTCGAATAACGAAACTACTCAACAGGAGGATTGTCGCTGATCAGATGCTCTTATATAAAATTATTAACTCTAAAGTTGACTGCCCGGAGTTGCTGAACAAAATAAATTTCCATGCGCCAATTCGATACAGCAGACAAAATACCCTTTTCTACATTGATAGATGCAATACCAATTCCAATCAAAATGAATTTATGCAAAGGACATGTAACTACTATAATAATAAATTTGCAAATATAGACACTCGTGCTGACATATTCACTGCTAGTTACTATCACTACAGAATTTCATTGTATCACATTCTAACTCATATTCACTACTGTTAAATTGATTATACCTAATATTTTAGTATTACTTGCGTGGCAACTTTTCCTTATCCCTCTCCTCCCCTTTCCCGTTCCAACCCAAGTCTATTTAAGTATAGTTATAATCACATTTATTTTATTGCTGTTTATTGTAGGCATATTATAGGTGTATCGTTTGTTGAATTTACATTCGTATTATTATTTTTCTTATTTGCTGCTTTATTCTGTTTTTTTTTCTATTTTTGTTAAATATTCTAGTTTACAGGTTAGTTATATGTTTCTGAATATCTATCTGTGAACATTAATAATTGGTCTGTTTTTTTGTTATCCTCTTATGTATATTGTATTACTAAGACTGTTTATGTTCCTCAAATAAATAAATAAATAAATATTGACGGCAACATCAGAGGGATATAGACTCAAGACAAAGGAGGTGAGCAGGGAGTAAGCAAGTCGCAGCACACTATTATTATATATCAAATCTCTTCAAGGAACACCACAATTTTCAAGAGTGCATGTCGATGAAAGTGAGTTTCTCCCGAGAGGGATTTGTTCGGCAGTCTATCCTCTCTTCCCACCCCTGCGGTAAAATGGCGTGTTGGATGTTTCGGTAGTTTTCCAAAACAATACGTAAACCAAAATAATTGCAACCTTTTATTTGTAAACATTTACAGCACCCATAAAACAAGTTACATCTTTACAAGTAATTATAACATGAAATGAAATTGCAAGAAATTGTTTATTTATTTATTAATTTACGCCTGTCTGGCTTTTTATATAAACAAGTATAAATTAATTGCATTACACAGTGCATTCAAATTAACATAATAATAATAATGTTCAGCTTTCAATGAATGGAAGGTTCATTTACAATGGATGTTGGGAACATTCTATCTTGGTATTCTAGTTTAATTTCCCTTTAGTTCTGAAAAGCATTTCTGTAATAATAATGGTTTACTGTATGTCTACACTAAAGTATCTTTAGCTCATTATTTTACATCCGTGGTTCACACGTAACTAGATCTAATTATTATAGCTTTATACATTACCACATCACGTAAAGTATTGAAAATAGTTTTGTTGTTATTACAGCTGTTTCAGCTTTCAAGGCCATTTTCAAACTGTGATTTTAGCCACGTTATGCCCTTTTGCGCTAACTCCTTCTTTAGCAAACGTTTAGGACAGCATTGCAGTGTCCATCATCAGGGCAGATGTGTTATTTGAGGTTGTGTTAAAATGTGCGCAACATGGCATAACACCCCAAAAACAAATCACAAAAATACTTTAGGCCGTGAAAATCTTAAATCATATTTGAATTATTTATATGATTCTATTTTAACACATTTAAATAAATTAATAACTGCTACATCATTATTAAGCAATTAAGATAACATTAATGTGGGGAAAACAGACTTCAATATACCCCCACAGAATATGAAATCTATTGTCACAATTATTTTATCAGTAATAAGGTTTAACCGGTAATAAATCATTTTAATTTGGGAGTGGGTAAAATAGAAAAATATAAATAAGTCGTCTAAAGGTGGTTAAAACCACAGTTTGAAAATGGCCTTGAAAGCCGAAACAGCTGTAACAATAACAAAAACCAAAAGATACTTGCAGAACTTAATAATTATATTATAAAATTTTATTTTAGTAAAAAAAATGTAAAAAATAAAATGGAGTTCTACGAAATAAACACAAAAACAATAGATATATTGTAAATAGATTACTACAGAGAAATGAATTACATAGGTAAATACAATAACGAAGACTTGTTTTGCTATTCTTGTAGTAGACGTGGAACAACGAACGTGTTCGGCAACTTTTACATTGATATATTGACTTACATTTAGAACATAATATGTAAAATGTATAATTAAGAACCTACTTATAGATTTTTGTCGTTATGTTCCTGTTAAAGAAATGATTTTACTTTGCTTTATCATTGACATAGAAATGAGGATATACTTGACACAGAAATGTCAACTATATCCTCAAAAAAATTGATATTTATAAATGATGGAGAAATAAATCAACATAATACGATATAATTATTGAATTTTTTTCGTGGTTTGAGAGCTAATGCGTAAAATTGTATAACATTTTTAATTCAAGTATTTTGTTTTCGTGTAACTTATTTCATAATTTTGTACAAAACTAGTGTTATAATCATTCAATCTGCTCTAACAGTAGGGCTGCAATTAAAAAAGCTTGACATAGGGCCAAGTTGTCGCGAGGCGGCGGCATGCAAGCATCAAATTGGGCGTTCCGAATAATATTTTAAAATTCAATGACTGAATATTTTTTATATTTCGGGCTTAATGCGCAAATTCAAAGTTTATTTCTTAAAATAAATAAATAAAAGCCTAAAAATTCTATTTCAACACCATATGCACATGGGTAAAAACATAACTCTGTTCTAGAGTAAATAACGTTTGGAACTGTTAACTTAAATATTTAAAAATATTTTTTTCTTGAACTATTTTATAAGAAGCTTAGGCTAGATTTTAACGCCGTCGGTGAAATACACATTACAATCTATACTGTGAATCAGCATGTGATTCTTCAACTGTCCCTTCCGAGAACATGAATATGTTCAGTCGGAACAAGCAAAAGCTATTCTCTACAATGAGTCAGTATGTGTTTCGTCAAATGTTCCTTTCGAAACAATATTTTTTTGTAGTTAGAACATGAAAACAGTTTCTAACAGTTTCTCTACTTTAAATCAACTTGTGGTTCGTTAAATGTTCATTTCGAGAAAATGATTTCTTGCAGTCGGAACATGAAAAAGGCCTCTCTCCACGATGAGTCAGCATGTGTTTCATCAATTATCCCTTTTGAAAAAATGATATTTTGCATTCGCAACATAGAAAAGGCTTTTCTCCACTGTGGTTCAGCATGTGTCTATACAACTGTCCCTTCCCAGAACATGAATATTTACAGTCGTAACAAGAAAAAGGTTTTTCTTAAATATGAGTCAGCATGTGCTTCGATAAAATGTTCTTTCGAGAAAATAATTTTTCGCAGTAGGGACATAAAAACGGTTTCTCTCCACTATGAGTCAGCATGTGGTTCGTCAAATATCTCTTTAGAGAAAATGATTTTTTGCAGTCGGAACATGAAAAAGGCTTTTCTCCACTGTGAGTCAGCATGTGACTCTTCAAGCCAGCCTTTTGAGAACATGTATATGTACAGTAGACACAAGCAAAAGCTTTTTCTCCACTGTGAGTCAGCATGTGGCTCGTCAAATGGGCCTTTTGTGAAAATGATTTTTTGCAGTAGGAACATGAAAAAGGCTTTTCTCCACTGTGAGTTAGAATGTGCCTCTTCAAACCTCCCTTTCGGTAACATGAATATGTACAGTCAACACAAGAAAAAGCTCTTTCTCCACTGTGAGTCAGAATGTGCATCTTCAAAACTTGCTTTCTATAGCATGAATATGTACAGTCAACACAAGAAAAAGCTTTTTCTCCACTGTGAGTCAGCATGTGACTCTTCAAGTATGCCTTTCGAGAACATGTATATGTACAGTCGACACAAGCAAAAGCTTTTTCTCCACTATGAGTCAGCATGTGGTACGTCAAATTTCCCTTCGAAGAAAATGATTTTTTGCAGTCTGAACATGAAAAAGGCTTTTCTCCACTGTGAGTCACCATGTGACTCCTTAAGTCTGCCTTTCGAGAACATGAATATGTACAGTGAACACAAGCAAAAGCTTTTTGTCCACTGTGAGTCAGCATGTGACTCCTTAAGTCTCCCTTTCGAGAACATGAATATGTACAGTGAAGACAAGCAAAAGCTTTTTCTCCACTGTGAGTCAGCATGTGACTCCTTAAGTCTCCCTTTCGAGAACATGAATATGTACAGTCGACACAAGCAAAAGCTTTTTCTCCACTGTGGGTCACCATGTGTCTCTTCAAGTTTGCTTTTCTAGAACATGAATATGTACAGTCAACACAAGCAAAAGCTTTTTCACCACTGTGAGTCAGCATGTGACTCTTCAAGTAATCCTTTCGAGAACATGTATATGTACAATCGACACAAGCAAAAGCTTTTTCTCCAATGTGAGTCAGAATGTGCCTCTTCAAACTTTGCTTTCTCAAACTTGAATATGTACAGTAAACGCAAGCAAAAGGTTTTTCTCCACTGTGAGTCAGCATGTGGCTCTTTAAATGTTGCTTTTCAGAACATGAATATGTACAGTAAACGCAAGCAAAAGGTTTTTCTCCAATGTGAGTCAGCATGTGCCTCTTCAAACTTTGCTTTTGAGAACATGAATATGTACATTCGACGCAAGCAAAAGGTTTTTCTCCACTGTGAGTCAGCATGTGCCTCATCAAATCTTGCTTTCGAGAACATGAATATGTACAGTAAACGCAAGCAAAAGGTTTTTCTCCACTGTGAGTCAGCATGTGGCTCTTCAAACGTTGCTTTTCAATACATGAATATGTACATTTAACGCAAGCAAAAGGTTTTTCTCCAATGTGAGTCAGCATGTGCCTCTTCAAACTTTGCTTTTGAGAACATGAATATGTACATTCAACGCAAGCAAAAGGTTTTTCTCCACTGTGAGTCAGCATGTGCTTCATCAAATCTTGCTTTCGAGAACATGAATATGTACATTCAACGCAAGCAAAAGGTTTTTCTCCACTGTGAATCAGCATGTGCCTCTTCATAGTTACATTTTGAGTAAATGGAGAGCGGCAGTTGGAAAATGAAAGAGGGTTTTCTCCACTGTGAATCAATATGTGTTTAGTCAAATTTTCCTTTAGAGAAAATGATTTCTTGCAGTCGGAACATGAAAATGGTTTTTCTCCAGTATGGGTACGCAAGTGCCATTCTGCCACTGACTTACTTGAGCAAGAGTAGTTACAATAGCTACAAGAGAATTGTTTTATCCCGGGATGCCTCTTCAGGTTTGGTACTAAGTCTAAAAAAGATTCCGGAAAAAACTTTACAAATGTTAAAAAAAAATTAAATCATAACAGAAGACGATAAATGAAGGACACAAATCGTGAATTTACAAAGATTCGTTTGAAAGTCGAATTACCTGCTATTCGGGCAATTATTTCAGAGTGCTCTAAGCATTCCTTTTTAACATCCGGCAGATCTATGTCTATTTCCGTATAAGAAGTTCCCCCTTCATTCTGTCCTGGTTCTTCCTTCATGGGAACAGTCTCAAAGTCAGTGCTACCTGTAATAACAAACGATATATAAGGTTTATGGAAATTTAACAAAGGGTAAATATTTTTAATAAAAAGGAGTCCAGATGCCCGTTTCTGGTATCGATGTATTCACCAATGAAAAAACCTTTGATTCTCGAACAGATTTACTAACGATCTCGCGATGTTTATGGTCAATAGAATATCTACTCAATCGAACAAAAACATTAACTAATGAATGACAAGAGGTCGTGTCGTTTATATGCATTTGTCCGCATCCAAGTCCATCGAGACCATTCGAACAGTACTCTTGGCAAACTGCACACTGCTTTAACAACGCCAATTCCCAAAATCATAAACGAAAAACAATTTGAAGGTTGTAGACCAATAAATTGCTTACCAAAATACGAACAGTTGCTAGAATCCCTTGTTAAATGTGAGACCGTTATTTTTGAGCTAAATAATTATAATTAAGCTCAAAAATATAGATATATAGTAAATTTTAATTTCTAAATAAAGAAAAATTGTGGAAATTTTCGACTTCCGCAAACAAATTTGTAGGGAACCCAAAACTTTCTCTATTTTAAAGGTTCAAGATATTCAATGCACTTCCGACGGATGTTAAAGAAGCTAAAAGCATTGCAGCTTTTCTTGAATTATGCCTTAATGCTTTAAAAAATAAGTTTTAAATGAAGTGTTAAGTGTGTTAAACGCCATAGAAGTAAATTGTACCAACAAGTAATTCTTTATTGTTTATACAAGATATAAAACAGATTTCTTTATAACTAAATAAAAACATACAAAAAAAACATTTTTATATTCGGGAGGTCGATGACCATATTAGTACACAGCATTTATATTTCACCTGTACCTTCTTGGGACCCTGACTCCGCTATTATGGAAACACTCTGTGGGTTAGGAAGATCCATGGCACTGTCGTGATAGCGCCCTGTTATGTGATGGTAATTGGTCGAATCTCACAAAATGGACCTGAAACAGAACATTGAGTCAACAGAACCTATTTTCGTGGAGTTTATTTTTGTCTACTACTTTTGATAACGAGATGAGAATTTTATTGGGTCTAGAGTTGATCATGTCCGCTTGAAAACCAGTTTTGCGTATCGGTATAACAAGTCCAGATTCAGTTCTTCATGAAATTTTATTCAAATTAAACCTTATTACAGAGAAAGCAATTGGCAGACCTAAGGAAAGAATTGTAAAACTGAAAAATGGTGAAGTGAATTTAACAATTAAATATATAAACTCCTCGCCAAAACTTGTAACTACGACGCCGAAAAGCTAAGGTCCCAACAAACAGAAGCTTTTATCAAAACGTACGTGGAATGCGTAAAAAACTTCATCGTAAACACAATACAGATTATAGATACGGAAGAATAATATTTCAATACAAAGACGTAAAATACACAGATATAACACAGTCAACAAATTCATAGGCATACAACATACTTTAACAGTCACATCTATACAATTACATTCATACAATTAGATATAGAAGATACAATATAAGTAAATGTTTGTTGGCCGTAAATATGCGTAATTTTGGAATGGACATGGCCAAATTTTTGACCAAAAATTGTGTTAATTGTGTAATCTACTTATTCTTTTTATATGGAATCCGACAAAACGTTTATATCAACAGATTATATATTAACTAATTGGTGTAATAATTTGATATCTCTGCTTTGTGTAAAATACTTTGCTTACCGAAAGCTTAGTCGTAGTTTTGGAATGTTTGAATGTAACCTATACTTGTCTTGCACGAGTTTCCCCAAGACGTTATTCCGTATCTTCATAAGTGATAATGAGATCAATCATTTCTCGTGTGGCGGTTATGTCACATCTCGCTACACCTACATAAACATTGTCTGTACAGCAACTAACCAGTAACCACTGGCGACTTCAGTTAGATAACAATATCGAAGAAATGTGCACGTTTTGACGAAAGATTATCACTCCATGGTTCGCACACACTCTTTGTAATCGCGTCAGGGTCTCCATTTCAGGTATGCATTAAGTTGATGTGTGTGGGAGTCAATACAAAATGGGGAGTAATAATAATGACGCGTCTGTTAAGGAGCTCGTTCATATATTGACTGAGGTTGCTAGTGGTCACTGGGTATGCGAGATGTGACGTAGTCGCCACACTCGCTTAGTCAAGAGTAATATTAGCAAATGTATTTCCTAATTTAGTGTACCTATTGGGTTAGTGGAGGTGACATAACACTCTAATAAAGGCGGTCTGCCAAAATGGTTTGAAAAAATTATTTAATTTATTTATTTATTTTGTAAGAAACAAACAGCTTTTATATAATATACAACGATAGATATAAATATACAAGTTAACTGAAGTCAAGCCACAGAAGTTTCTTATGTTTAAGTTCATTACGACTCGCGCACCGAACAGGGGGAACACAGGTACACAAAAGAGTGTTTTATGTTTTATCTCAGTTGTTTTTTACGCCACATACTCTTTAATTTAGGTAATCCTAGAAAAACTATTTAATTATCGATCTACATTTAAAAAAAACATATCGCATTTCTATTTCTTTAGATATTAAATAATTTACAACAAATTCTGGAAATTTACTCCTCCCGTCCCACTTCGGCTCAGTAACATTGCTGTAGTTGCCCCGCTCGTATCCCTTCCATTAAAATATCTGCCGAGCTATGCAGGTGGCGAGATCCCGCGAGATACGAACTCGACCGTAAATGTTGCATTTTAATAGAAAGGGCTGTTTCGTGATATTTGAGTCACGTTTGCTTTCCTACCATTACTTTTTACCTTTTTGCATTACTTAAATGATTGACCACTAGTTGAAATATGGGCGTCGGCATAAATGGACAATACTAACTGTAGCTACTAATTTTGAAGTTATACAGAAAGGGCTAATTTCCGGTCGCTTACACTGCATATTTCGTATGTCCTTTTGCTATACTAAGATGTTGTCTTGCCGGGCCAAGATGTCGGCCTGTCTGGAAAACATCCGGTGTGTGTCACAAATTTTATGAACAAGATTAATATTATATCTGTCTCTGTTTCTCACATGAAAAACACATGGACCAGACAAAGACTTTTATTTTATATACAAATTTTGAAGGAAAGTGTAAACAAGGAGTTTGAAAAAAGTACAGTATGGTTTTAAAAAGTTTAACGCAAACGTGTGTTAGCAATAATTGTGTTTTAGTTTTGATTCCTAATAATTATAATCTGTGAGACCGAACCAGTTTCACTCTGCTACATCTTCAGACTGGTAAGTACATTTACCATGGTGTTTTTTAAATACTCTTAAAGGGGTGAAAAACATTTACTCTATACGATATTAAATTTGTATGAGGAATGTGGAGATCCACAAAGAGTGCAAGGCTGATGTAAGCGTAATGAGTAAGATTAAGAAAGGGACGCTTAGATGGTTTGGGCATGTAGAGCGAATGAGTGAAGATCGAAGTGTAAGGAGGATATATGATGCAAATGCAAATGGTACCAGAAGTCGGGGACGCCCGAGGAAGACATGGTACGATCAAGTGAATCAGATACTCGAGTCGGGCTATGTCAAGAGTCAAAATAATAGAAGAGTATGTATGAGACGATGTATGAATGTGAATGAGGCAAGAAGTGTGTGCCAAACCGAGTTTTTTTGGCGAACTGTCCTCTCTGCCTACCCCTGCGGGGAAACGGTGTGATTGTTAGTTAGTTAGATATTAAATTTTGGAATTTAATCGTTTGATTTTATTAATGAAATAAGGGTCGGAATTTCCATCTCGGTATCTAACTGCATATTTTTGCAGTTTATTATGGCATATTTACATAAGTTGTAAATTTGGTTCGAGATTCATATTTATTTTATGATAAAAATAATACTAAACCTTAATATAATATCATTTACGTAATCCATATCTCAAACCACACAATGATTTATAAAATAACTGAACTAAGGTACTCGTTCATAACGCTTCAGAATAGGACAATATTTTTACACTCTTCGAAATTTTAGTAGAAGCGTTGCATTTAGGCTTCCTTGAATGATAAAAAGGGAATAATTTTATATGAAATATCAAATTCACAATGTATTTGTTATTTATTCATCGTTATTTTCAATCTATAGTAAAACAAATAATCAACGGTGGTGATTTTTTTATGTTTAAATTTCCGAATTGAGAATATTTTGAGAACATCGATCTTTTGGTATTGAAATATTTGTGGATAGGTGCGACATAAATTCTTTTTTTCTGGTTACAGATGTAGGCTTGCTGATTGAAGATTGCTGATATCGAGTTAACCTACATATTTAAATAATATATTTTATTAAATCTTGAAAAAATGCCCAAAAAATTTTTAAGTGACGAGCAGGTGCGAGTTTTTTTAGAGGAAGACATTGGTAGTGATGCTTCAAACAGTGATTTTGAATTTGAAAATGTTCAAAACACATCGGACGTCGGAGACCATGTTTTTTTTTAAAGTTCTTCTGAAAGTGAATCCGACACCTCTGATGAAGATGGTGGAGAAATTGTTGAAGAAACGCAAGAAAAATGTTTTACTTCCAAATCTGGATTTAAGTGGAGCTCTGTTCCTCCGACACAATCCCGCAGTAGGCAACATAATATTGTCAACTCTCGTCCTGGCCTTACGGATGAAAGCATCAAAGTTTCATCTATTGGAGATGCATTTGCCTTATTCATTACTGATGAAATTATCTCAGAAATAGTAACCGAAACTCAACGTTTCTGTGTGAGAGAAAATAAAGGTTCCGCCGATGATGCATCAATTTCAACAGATGAAATTAAAGCCTTTATCGGTTTATTGCTTGCTGCTGGGAGAAACCGTTGCAGAAAGATGCAACTGAAAGAGTTATGGACAACCAATGAACTCTTTCGGCAATATTTTTATACAGCCGCCATATCTAGAGATAGATTTACATTTATTTTTAGCACTATTCGTTTTGATGACAGAGTTACTAGGCATGAACGAATTGCACAAAACGGAACAAAACTGGAAGCAATCAAATCTATTTACGACAAATTCAATGCTGCTTGCACAATACATTACTCCCCGCACTCACACATTACCGTTGACGAACGTTTGGCTACGTACCGGGGATCATGTCCTTTTCGTGTATACATGAAAAGTAAACCTGGACGATACGGAGTTAAAATATGGGTGGCGGCTGATGCCAAAACAGCTTATATTCTAAACTCGCAGTTTTATACGGGTAAAATTGGTAATGCTCGAGAAACAAATCAGGGGTTACGAGTCGTCACTGACTTAGTAGCACCGTATTACGGATCTGGAAGAGGTGTTACGACGGACAACTTTTTCACATCAATACCTCTTGCAAACAAATTATTGGAAAATAATTTAACACTAACTGGCACATTAAGATCGAATAAAAGAGAAATACCTAAAGAATTTTTACCATCTCCGCAAAAGGAGTTGCATACAAGTATTTTTGGTTTCATTGATGCACTAACGATTGTATCTTATGTGCCGAAAAAAAAAGGTGCTGTTGCTCTGCTTTCAACTGAGTTCCACGACGATAATATTTCGGAAACTGAGGCAAAAAAGCCAGACATAATATTACACTACAATGCAACAAAGGGGGCTGTAGATACCGGTGACAAAATGACAAGGGAATATTCCTGCGTTAGGTCCACAAGAAGGTGGCCATTTCGTATATTCATGGAGATTTTAGATATGGCTGCCTTGAACGCTTATATTATTTGGATCACAAAATATCCAGAATGGCATTCAAACGACCGAAGTAGGCGAAAAAATTTTATCAGAGAGTTAGCCATGGACTTAGTAAAAAATAACATTAAAACGAGGAAAGAATGTGGTGTTCAGTTTCACAAAGCACAGCAATGCGGCTTTGAATTGTTTGAAAAAGCCATTCCGAGCACAAGTCGCACAAGCGACGATACTCTGTTAAATGAAGTGAGAGATTTACCTACCAAGGCAATACGAAGACGCTGCTATCTTTGCCCGCGCAACAATGACAGAAAAACTAAGCTCTGTTGTTTTACTTGCAAAAAATCTATTTGTATTCTACACAGGTTTAAAGAAAGTACAATTTTTTGTGCGAACTGTAAAACTTATGATGACAATACCAATGATTAAAACTTACGTTAATAAATTTACTCAATCTATTCGTAGGTCTACATAATTTTATACTAACAATCTTGTCATTTTTTGAACTAAGAAGATCCAATCTTTCGAAATATCTTTTAATATTCACTTTTCTGATATTTTTGTTGTTTCTTTTTTGACATCACTACATTTATGATGCTACATTTTGTAATTTTAAGTTTGTCTGACATTTAATTCACGTTGATTTGATAACATAAGCTAAATAAGTTATCTGGTTGTTTGTGTTATATTGGTGTATTCTCTGACTTGTTGTTATTGTTTCATTTCTATAATATTAATATTATAATGTTTTTGCTTCACTTTATTTCATTTATAGTGAATACCTCACAAGAGTCCCAACTGCTCCCGTCTGGAGCCAGTGAGACTATGGCATCCCCAATTGGGGGATGTTGTGAGGCTGAAGGTAAGTGGGGAAGGGAAAGAGGAAGGTGGGGAAGTACCTGGCTATTCAGATCTAGTCACTAAACACGGCTAAAGCCATTTGGAGCAACGTTTCAATTCTGAATGGTGGTCTTACACCAGGGCGATACTGGTAGTATCTTCCACTCTGGAACGTGCCGCAAATATACTATAAATTATTTTAATTAATTAATTGTGAAATAACACAAATTAATCAAATAAAATTTATTTGCGCACGCCGGGTTCGAACCCGCGACCTTCGGAATGGCAGTCCAATGCGTTACCACTGGACTATGCCGGCCGTCATGTTAATATTAAAGTCTTTTTTTGAACTAAGCAGATCCAATCTTTCGAAATATCTTTTAATATTCACTTTTCTGATATTTTTGTTGTTTCTTTTTTGACATCACTACATTTATGATGCTACATTTTGTAATTTTAAGTTTGTCTGACATTTAATTCACGTTGATTTGATAACATAAGCTAAATAAGTTATCTGGTTGTTTGTGTTATATTGGTGTATTCTCTGACTTGTTGTTATTGTTTCATTTCTATAATATTAATATTATAATGTTTTTGCTTCACTTTATTTCATGTTAATATTAAAGTCTTTTTTTGAACTAAGCAGATCCAATCTTTCGAAATATCTTTTAATATTCACTTTTCTGATATTTTTGTTGTTTCTTTTTTGACATCACTACATTTATGATGCTACATTTTGTAATTTTAAGTTTGTCTGACATTTAATTCACGTTGATTTGATGACATAAGCTAAATAAGTTATCTGGTTGTTTGTGTTATATTGGTGTATTCTCTGACTTGTTGTTATTGTTTCATTTCTATAATATTAATATTATAATGTTTTTGCTTCACTTTATTTCATGTTAATATTAAAGTCTTTTTTTGAACTAAGCAGATCCAATCTTTCGAAATATCTTTTAATATTCACTTTTCTGATATTTTTGTTGTTTCTTTTTTGACATCACTACATTTATGATGCTACATTTTGTAATTTTAAGTTTGTCTGACATTTAATTCACGTTGATTTGATGACATAAGCTAAATAAGTTATCTGGTTGTTTGTGTTATATTGGTGTATTCTCTGACTTGTTGTTATTGTTTCATTTCTATAATATTAATATTGTAATGTTTTTGCTTCACTTTATTTCATGTTAATATTAAAGTCTTTTTTTGAACTAAGCAGATCCAATCTTTCGAAATATCTTTTAATATTCACTTTTCTGATATTTTTGTTGTTTCTTTTTTGACATCACTACATTTATGATGCTACATTTTGTAATTTTAAGTTTGTCTGACATTTAATTCACGTTGATTTGATGACATAAGCTAAATAAGTTATCTGGTTGTTTGTGTTATATTGGTGTATTCTCTGACTTGTTGTTATTGTTTCATTTCTATAATATTAATATTATAATGTTTTTGCTTCACTTTATTTCATGTTAATATTAAAGTCTTTTTTTGAACTAAGCAGATCCAATCTTTCGAAATATCTTTTAATATTCACTTTTCTGATATTTTTGTTGTTTCTTTTTTGACATCACTACATTTATGATGCTACATTTTGTAATTTTAAGTTTGTCTGACATTTAATTCACGTTGATTTGATAACATAAGCTAAATAAGTTATCTGGTTGTTTGTGTTATATTGGTGTATTCTCTGACTTGTTGTTATTGTTTCATTTCTATAATATTAATATTATAATGTTTTTGCTTCACTTTATTTCATGTTAATATTAAAGTCTTTTTTTGAACTAAGCAGATCCAATCTTTCGAAATATCTTTTAATATTCACTTTTCTGATATTTTTGTTGTTTGCCAAACTGGGAAGAAAGAAACCTCAAAACTCTTCAATTTAAATAATTCATAAAGTTTAAAATTACTCAATTCTAAGTAATTTTGGTTGTTTGTTTTTGGGGTGTTATGCCGTGTTGCGCTAACTCCTTCTTTAGCCGACGTTTCGGACAGCGTTGCAGTGTCCATCATCAGGGCAGATCCGGTAGATCCGAAGATGTAAAAAAAAAAAAAAAAAACTAACCAATTCTAAGTAAGTTCAACCCTAATTAAATATTATATTAAATAAGTGTAACTTTCGTACGTAGCGGCCGACGCGACACACGCAAGGAATACATTGACTCTGGTATACAGTGATACACCGTAGTGAGTGTGAGTGAGTGAACATTTAAAAAAATTGTTTCTTTTTTTTTGTTTAAAGAAAGACAAACATTCCCGGGTTACGAATAACCTGACAGTATTTGAAAATCTCCTACTACCACCACAGAAAGCTGAAAATGTTGCTTGTGTTGTGATGGAGGACTTAGCCAGCCGAGAAATTGAACACACTACGCCTGAGTGGGACCCAAGCGCGATGTCAACTCGGCCACCAACCGGTAAAAAAAAAAAAAAAAAACTAGATTATGATTTCCTTTATTCATATCAATAGTACATTTACTTTTTTAAGGCATTTTTATTTGGTATGCCGCGGAACAAATCACATTCATGGTTAGGAGCAGTTGGGACTCTTGTGGTGTATTCACAGAAAAAAAACATCAAAAACAGGTATTTCTGAGGTTACAATAAAATATAACTTCCACGTTTCAGTTTTAAAATACCTTGTTTTTTCACTGTTTTAATCCGTTTTATTTCGAACCTTGACAGAAGGACGCGTTCCCAGATAATCGCTTTGATTTGATGTCATCTGCAGTTCAAAACCGTTCACCATTAAAAATATAAGTGTGTAAAATGAAAACTTTTTAACTGAATATATAAATATGTAAATATATATTTATATATATATATTTAATTATCAATTTTACGCCCGTAATATACCTTCAAAAAATCATTTATCGTAAGGCAAACACTACGATTTGGTACTAAATGTAAATATAATATATCAAATCATAAATTAGGAGAATAAGAATTTAATACCTTCATTAATATCTAAATATGCTATAATATTCGCAATAAAATCCGTAACCAGTTTAGTAGTGGTAGATTTATATTAAAATATTTAATATATAATAAATAATAATATTTAAAAAAATTTATTCATCATTCACAGACCACCCTGTGCAACTAACTAGCAAAGTAGCTACGCTACGCTGTAATCGCCAATCGCCAGTCGAGATTCAGAATCATGGAGTTGTGCCCGTTATCGGCCCGCTTTCCCTGTTTTCTATGGAACAATACGAATTCTTGTCGAAATTCATTAGAATATTAACTATGATTGTATTTATGAAATTATTTAGATAATGACTACTGAAATATGATGAATATACTCTCCCCTAATTATTGCTAAAACAAATTACATAAGATTATGTCACTAACACCCTTCAATAAGCAAAACAAATTGGGGGACCCTAGTGACCCCCCTTCGGATCTAACGTGATTTTTTTCGTTCCGGGACGAAAAGGTTAAAAATGAAATTTTAGTATCTTAAAATTAATTTGGTGTTAGGAAAGGGAGAGGAAGGGGAAAATAGGAAGAGGATAGGAGATGCTCCTTATATTAATAATCGATCTTATCTCCTATCTTTTATTAATAATTGATCGAACGCATTACTTCATATCGATATTTCTTTAGGTTATTACCAAAAACGTCAATGCTGTAAAATTTTGTATTATATTGTGCACATATACGAGGAATTGGGGAATTTTTTTCGAATTTTTATTCCACAAGAGGGTAGATAAAATAAATCAGATTGTCGGGTTGATCTAGACGGAATATGAAGATTTATTAAATTGGTAAGCTCTGGTGAGTCCAGACCATTATTTAGGATTTTAAATAATAAGATTTGATCAAAAATTAGATGTCGTATTTGGAGGGAGTTAAAGTTATGAAATTCAATGGATTCGGTATAATTTGAGAAGTGTAAGTTTAGTTTATAATTTATGTGTTTAAATTTTTTTTTTAATTTTTTCTATTCTTTCGATATTGGCTTGGTATAAATGAGTCCAGATCGGTGTACAGTGTTCCAGGTGCGGGCGAATATATGAGGTGTCAAGGGAATATAGAGTGTTTTTGATGTGGAAGGGTTTTGCTATGCAAATTATAAATCCCAGCATTTTATTGGCTTTTTAATAATGTCATCAGTGTGTTGGATAAAGTTTAATTTAACATCCAGTGTTACCCCAAGGTCCCTGATATATTTAACTTCATTGATGTGTGTGCCGTTTAGTGAGTATACAAAATATATTTTATTTTTATTAGGTGTAAATGTTAATTTATTGCATTTTGCGATGTCACTAACAAGTTAGTTTAATTCGCAATAGACAAAGAGACGATTGAGGTCCTCTCTTGAAGTTTAATGCAGTCGTCGATTGATTTAATAACTAAGTATATTTTTTTATCATCTGCATATGCTAGGTAATTAGTATGTAAAAAATATTTGTGAATATCGTATATATATACATTAAATATTAATGGGCTTAAATGAGAACCTTGAGGTACACCGGAGGGCACAGAGGAGAAGCTGGACTTTGTTCCTTCAACTGAGACACTTTGAAGTCTACTCCAAGGGTATGAAGTGAGCCAACGGAGTAAGTCACCATGGATGCCTAATTGTTTTAATTTTTGAATTAGAATGAAATGGTTTACCTTATCGAAGGCCTTAGAGTAATCAGTGTAGATTACATCTACTTGGTTTCTATTGTCCATATTGCACGTTAAATATTCCGTAAAATTTACCAAGTTTGTTAGTACTGATCTTTTTTGAAGAAATCCGTGTTGTGGGTTTTGTATATTACGAACAATTGTTGTGTAAATTTGATCGTATACAATTCGCCCAAAAGTTTACTCAATACCGTGAGTATTGAGATTGGGCGGTAATTTTCAATGTTAATTTTTGACCCTGTTTTATGAATAGGGATTATAATAGCTTCTATAAACTTTGTAGAAAATTTACCTTCTTTTAGTGACATTATAAATATTTCAGTTAAAGGGTAAGAAAGATTTGTGGCACATTTTTTGATGAAATATGGCGAGATACCGTCACTACCAGCACCCTTACTAACATCTAAATTTTTCAGGTATTTATTGATCATAAGATTGTCAATATTTATGTAACCAATCGAAGAATCATTATTTACATAAGTAGAACTATCGATTGTGCTGATATTGTTCATACCCATATCGCTTACGTAGGTGGACTGAAAGTGTTTAGAGAATAATTGACATACTTGATGAGCGCCGGTGCCTGATTCGTCTTTAAGGTGCATGATTTGCGGGATCCCAGTTGTTTAACTTTTGTTTTTAGCGTAATTCCAGAGTTGTATATTATTATTCTGAATATTAGATTCAACTAAACATATATTTTTATTATAGCAATGCTTCTGTAGGTGTTTTTGTTGTGTACGTTTGATAGCGAACTCAATGTAATCTATTGGGTTATTAGAGGATTTCTATTTTTTATGAAGATTTTGTTTTTCTTTGATGATTTTGATTAGAGGAGCTGAATACCAGTTCGGAAAATTTTTCTTTTTGACGAAGCGTTTGGGGACAAATTGGTTGATGGTATTGATTATAACACTTTCAATTGTAAAATTAGTGGCAGGCACCAAATTTTACTTTTCTAGACGATACTTCCTGATTGAAATAAGCCCCACAGAAGAATGGCCTCCTAGTGCAAAGACGACTGTATTTATCTCCATTACCCTGGCCGCGTGCCGAATATTGGTTTAACACTACTTCATCACTTATTTCGTAAAGATTCTGGCTTTCTTTAAGGGTATTTTCTCGTCTGAAGCGAAGTCACGATGGACACCACTGAAGAGTTAGTTATTAATGTTTGCTGTAGTCAACATTGAAATTGAAAACATTAAGCAATATTAACTGCGTTATTTACTAGGGTGGTGCGTAATTTATCAGCTTTAAAACTAACCAATAACTATGAACAACTTAACTATGACAGGAATAATTGATCATATCTATTCATATTATTAATCCATATCTCAAATGGAATCTTCATACTCAAATAATTGCAAACCAAATAAGAAAAACCATGCACTTCTTCAGAATCATACGAAACTTTCTCGGCTTACAACACCTGAAAATTATTTATTTTGCAGTCTGCCAATATATTATTGAGTATGGTATCATAGCATGGGGAGGCGGCACTTCATCTGCACTAGACCCAATCATAAAGGCTCAGAAAACATTTAAAAAATAATTCTAAGGCTACCTATAATAACAGACTAGAATCTAAGTTTTAATATTATGAATGTGTTTGATGTTCGGCAGCTATATGCAAAAACTATCCTCACTCATTTATACTCGAATATACATAATTACTACGAAAAAAGTTTAAATACACGATGTACTCGAAGCAACAACAAATACTTACTACAAATACCGATAAAACATACTACGTTTGGTCAACGAAACATTAAATACTTTGCGACAAGACTCTTCCAGACAGCATAAAACAATGTGATTCACAAAAAAATTTCAAAGATAATGTAAAAACTTGGATCAATAAAAAGAATAGGACCTTCACCGGTGCATTCACCCAAATTCGCAGTTATTGAAGTCACCACATTATTGAGCGAATACATCTTAATACAAGTATAGGTATGTTCAAATGTATTAGGAACTAACACGAAAAATTCTGCCTCAACACAGGCTAGCCTAGAGAGGCGGTATTTGAGAAACTTCAACTAACTGCACTTTTATTTTATTTTTACCTTCATCATATTATGTTTGTATTTTTCTGTTAATTTTATAACCAAAAATCAAAATGAATGTACACAAATCAATGTACCTACACCATAATATGTATTTATCGTTGTAATGTGAATACTTTCCTTATAACTGGTTAAAATAGTGTAAGCGATATTATGCAGAATTAAAGGAAAAAGGATGACAAGTATCGAAAAAGCTTGAAATTTATTTAATAAAATAAAATAACATACTTTCTGTTTTAAAACCACGAGTTTTTAATAATTTTTAGAACCGACCGGTTTCGCTTTACTCAAGCATCTTCAGGGTACAAAAATTATCACTCAACAAGAAGTAATGAGTGTGAGCTTATATAAAATAAATTTTCAGAGGGAGACAACAAAATATTTTTTTGTATATGGACAGGGACAGAGCGTCAACTGAATTCTTTCCTCAATCTTATTAACTCTTATCATAATCAGATTAAATTCACATTAGAGATTGGCAATAATTCAACCTTAAATTTTTTAGACCTCACCTTATCGATCGTCAATAACAAAATTGAATTTAAAATATTTCGTAAACCCTCCTTTACTGATATTGTAATCCGCAGTACATTGAATCATCCATTTACACATAAGCACTCCGCATTCCATTCAATGGTCCATCGTTCGGTCACAATTCCAATGTCAGATAATAATTTTGCTTTCTACAATAATATGAAAAATATTTATTCATGCAAGTACTTACTGACCGTAATGTTCCACGCCAAGTTTTTATTTCAGGAACAAGTGTGAACAATGATTTTCACCTGGATTAAATTTTCGACAAATCGAGCTTCATTATCTAGATTCATTTTTGACAGCTAGGCCATAGATGCTTGTAAAAAAAAGATGGTTAGTCTACGACATTCGCCTTACGGTAGGTACTGGAGCAACGAAAAATGTAATATTTTCAAATACATTTATGTTTGAAAGACGCCAATTGATTTAATTTACTATTCATTTTAGTGGTTTTTAATAGTACCACAAAATTAAAAAATCCATATATGTGAGCTTTCTCTATCTAAGTAAGGCACCGAATCATTATGGAATGTTTCAGCAGCACTAGTCCCAATGCTAAAGCTTCTTACGGCTTATTATGAAGTGTCCTAGCAGCACTCGTCAATGCGCTAGCTATTTTTTATAGATAACAGAAAAATTTGATTCATAAGGCAGGAGCTTCTTCAAGATCATTTTTTCTTAAAAATTTCTGGAGGTAAAAGGTCTCCCACCCTATATAATTCGTACTTTTATAGGAACTCCTACGAGAATTCGACGACTCTCGAAATGTTTGCTATCACATCACTATACTTATGAAGGTCACATCACTACTGTTTGTATTAAGATAATTTTTGTCTGGTTGTCTGTTGAAGGAATCTTTTATAAAACATCACCGGCACTCATTAATTTAACCTTCTATTCTTCTTAAGAGAAAGCTTCAAGCCAAAAATGTGTATATTCTTGGTATATATTATATTGTAGGTAATAGGCAATAAAATCGCTTGACAAACAACGGAGTCTAGAAACGTTCGATTTCAAGCAAAAAACTGTTTTTTATTTATTTCGTAATTCATTTTATCAGAAAGCAAAAAAGTTAATCAAGTGAAACTGTCACAAATAATTTAGGCTATTATTATGTATTTTTGTAAGTTGTTTCCTTTACGCGTTCATACATTTCTAATGACCACTTTTTTCAGTAGTTTACTTTTATATATTTTATTAAGTAATTTTTTTTTTTTTTTTAGATTCTCACGGCCAAAAGAATTTTTGTTGTTTGTTTTTGGGGTGTTATGCCATGTTGCGCTAATAAATAAATAAAATAAATAAGCACAAACTCGACAACCACAAATTACACATCTTCGGATCTACCGGATCTGCCCTGATGATGGACACTGCAACGCTGTCCGAAACGTCGGCTAAAGAAGGAGTTAGCGCAACACGGCATAACACCCCAAAAACAAACAACAAAAATGTATTTTTTATTAGTATTTTACTCAAGCGAAACGATAGAAAAACCTTCAATTTATCTTTGAAAAATTGGTATTCATATTGTAAATCAATTTGTTATAAAGATTAATCTAAATAGTGATTTGGCAAAGTTTAACTTTAAGTCCTGCTTTCGCAAATACACTTCAATGTCTAAACATATATTTTATCCATAACTATGTAGCGATAGGGTCACACCTGTTATTTTAGCCATCTTCCCAGATTCCAAATAATAAGTTCGCCTTACTGTGATTGTGGGTCAGAGGATACTCTGGACCATAAATTGTTGAGTGTTCTATCAATGAACAACAGAACCTCAACATAACTTGGAAAATCAACTGTGAAAGTTGATGAATTGTTCAAATTCTGTGAAACAACCTGTACCCAATTGATTTTAGTAAATATACTGTAATACACCTCACGCTGGTAGATTATGTATTCTAAGTATTTTAAGTGTTGATAATATTTTTAATATTAATTTATACACAATTATGAGTAAATAATGGGTGCATTTTCGTTTGCAATTTTCTAGAACGAACCCGGCGTGCGCAAATAAATTTTATTTCATTTGTTTAGTATTGAAACAGTTTTTTGAATATTACCTACCATTTTTTCCTTACTATTCATCTCCGTTCCTAAAAAACAGCCCTACCCACATTGGACATTATGAACATTTATTGTGGCACTAATTGTCGCAAATAACAGTCGAATTCGTGTCGTTCAACAAGCAGGTGCCACCTTGGTTTTGTCGTCGTGTCATATGTGCAAATACCAAAATAAATTCGTTTTGATTCGTCTCGTTGTGGAAGAAAATTCACCAGTGCAAAGTGCATCGAGAGCCCGTAGTTTTGCCCGGATTCATGGGAGTTCAGGTAGGCTGTTTTCCTTCATCCACTTTCCCGTGATATTCAAAACCAATTGAATGAGCTTTAGTTATCGTTTTTTTACAGTTCACTCAAAGTGTAATAGAACACGCAACATTGTTTGGTCCTCTCCCCGGATATCGATCTGGTTGGATATTGAACATCGGTTCAATTAGCCATTCAATTGTTTTTTTGAATATCACAACCTTGTCATCCATTCTCCTGTCTAAAAGGTGTTTCAACAATTTAGAATCATTATTAAATAATAGAAGCATAAATTTAGTACCTAGAATATTGTCAATATTGTTTGCAAATTCGGTGGGTAATCTTAAATTTGTTACCTTCAAATTTGAAGTAGGTAGGTGCAATTATTTTTGAACATTGTCGTGTCGGTAAAACAGATTGTTTCGATAATCAGAAAGTGGCTGGTTTTTAAGTTGGTACTACTGAGTAGTCACCTGTCAATTGGACGGCCATATTGGAATACATTGTTTACAAATTATCTAGCTGTCAAAATAGTTTGTTGTTTTTCGGAATTTTGCTTACTAAAATACTTTTCTTAAATCTGCAAATATGGCATCGAATACAATTAAATATAAATTGGCAATTTTAGATCTAGAAAGTATTCGCGCGTCGGCGGTTAAGGCTTTAAAAACATCGGATCTATCAGATAAGAAGATTTTTAAAGCACGTTTTTCGGATTTAACAACAGTTAGAGATAATTTCGTACAGTGTCATATGCTTTTGGAAGGTTCGAAAAAAGACGAATCTGAAATTGCAACTTTGCAAACAAAATATTCTGAATTCCAAGATATTTATTACGAAATACAGTCACATCACAGTGAATTGTTTCCGGAAAACTTCGAAAATGATTTTGAAAGTAAAAATATTACTAAGAATTCAAATATTTCACTTCCGAAAATTAAATTGATAATTTTTTCTGGAATTTCAACAGAATGGGTAAATTACATAAATACTTTTGATTCGTTAATACATTCAAATAATACGTTAAATCCTGTACAAAAAATGCATTATTTAATTAGTAGTTTATCTGGAGAAGCATTTATTTGTGTTAAACATCTTCCGATTTCGGAAGAAAATTATATTGTTGCCTACAATTTGTTAAAGGCAAGATTCGAAAACATTCCGTTAATAGCAGATACGCATATCGAGTTAATCCTGTCATCTCAAATTGTCAAAGCCAATGATAACTTGAGGAAATTTATTTCAATATTGAAGGAAAACGTAGCGGCTTTAATGGCATTACATTTTCCAGTACATGAATGGAGTTTCCTATTATTACATATTGTTTTACGTAAATTACCAAAAGAATTACGTATTGAATTTGAGATTCAAAATAAATTGGAAAAAATACCTACATTTGACCAATTATTAAATTTTTTGGAACAACAATGTCTAGCTAAAGAGACCGCTTTAGGCATTTTTCCGGAAAATCTGTCGCAAAAGGAAATCTTCAATAAAACCCCCTCGAAATCATATAACATTAAAAATCGTTCGAATAATAATAATAATGTTAATTCTTTTGTATCAAATGTCGAAAATAAATGTCTTGTTTGTAAATCGTCACATTATCTGAATAAATGTGACAAATTCTTACGTCTGTCACCAAAAGACAGGTTTTCATTCGCCAAGGAGCACAAGCTCTGTCTCAACTGTTTACAAAATAAACATAATGCAAAAAATTGTCAGTCTCGTTTCTCTTGTAAGGAGTGTCAAGCTAGACATCATAGCCTATTGCATTTTCCAAAGAAAATGTTTGAAAATACTGAAAATCAGGAAAATTCTGAAAATCAAGAAAATTCTGAACCACTTGCGTTAACAACTTTCTACAATAAAAATAGTAAATCGGTACTGTTGTCCACAGCCTACGTGGAAATATTAGGAAAAAATGGCGTTTTTCAAAAAGCAAGGATTCTTTTGGACTCTGCGAGTCAGGCTAATTTCATTTCGGAGGAGTGTGCAAAACGCCTTGGCTTTTCTCGTTCAAGTAAACATTCATTTTCTATCATCGGTATTGGTGGCACTCGCACAATTGGATCAAACGGATTGGTAAAAACAAATTTTCGTCCTGTCGCCTCGAAGGAGTCTGGTATTACAACAGATTTCCTTATTATCAATAACATTTCATCGTACTTGCCGTCGTCTCATATCGTTGAACATGACTGGCAACATATTAGAGGACTCAAATTAGGAGACCCAACCTTCTACTTGCCATCAGCAATTGACATTTTACTCGGAAGTAATATTTTTGCATCATTATTAGGCCCAGGTAAATTGGTCGGCAAAGAAAATGAACCTATTGCCATCGAAACAACATTAGGATGGGTTTTAATGGGAAATGTCGGATCGTCAAATGATTCAATAAATTCATTTTTTACTTCAATGGATGACTCAATTGAGGATAAACTTAAATGTTTTTGGGAAATCGAAAATGTCCCCTCTTTGAAAGAAATTCGATCCCCTGATGAAATTCGGTGTGAAAAGTTGTATATTGAAAATACCTACCGTAACAAAGACGGGAGGTATGTCGTAGCTTTACCATTTAAGGAAAGCCCAGAGAAATTGGGAAACTCATTTTTTTTTTTTTTTTTTTTTTTTATTTATTGATTTTATTTTAGTAATTTGTACATTTAAGATTACAAATGACTAATTAATTATTACATTTAAATATACTATGTTTTTTTTTTCTTTCTTGATATGGCTCCTACACAACATCTTAAACTTTTCAATTGGGGCAGACTTAAGGTTTTCCGGCAGCGCGTTATAGTATTTCATCCCTTTATAAAATATACTATTCTGGGTATTCGCTTTGTCCTTCTTTGGTAGCCTGATTTCATTGCACGTCCTAGTTTTATGTTGGTGTATGTCCTTGTTGTATACAATTTGATTCGAAAAATATTTGGGTAGCAGGTTGTTTACTATTTTGTGTAAAAATATCATCGTGTTCAAGGTCAACATCTGTTTCACCGTTAGCCAATTTAGTTCGTTTAACATTTTATTTACTTTTGAATATCTATTTCGTCTGAGTATTGTTCTCATTGCCCTATTTTGGAGAATTTGAAATTTATTTTGCTCTCGGTCGTTACACAGGAAAAGGATAGTTGAGCAGTAATTAAAATGTGGAGCAATAATGGAGTTATAAATGGTGATTGCAGTTTTTTCGGACAGTTTTTGGCGAATTCTTCCCAAGAAAGATATCTTTTTTCCAATTTTCTTTTGGGTATATTCCGCATGTTTGTTAAAGTTGAGTTTGGAATCTATTATAACTCCTAAGTATTTTATATCGGTAACATTTTCAATAATTTCACCATCAATTTTGATTTTGCTTTCACTGGATGTCTTCTTATAACCAATTACCATACATTTTGTTTTTTTTGTATTTAATTTAAGCTTATTTATTTTTAGCCATCTTGATACATTATCTAGTTCATTATTTAAAATATTTATTAGTTCTTCATAGTTTTCTCCAATTATATATATAAGTGTATCATCGGCAAATAGTCGTACTTTGCATTTTGAAAATATTTTCACCATGTCATTAATATAGAGTATGAACAATAGAGGTCCAAGGACTGATCCCTGTGGTACTCCTAATTTATTTTCCATTGGTTTTGAAAATTGATTATTAATTTTTGTTACCTGTATTCGGTCTTTCAAATACTCTTTTATTAATTTAATGGCTAGAGTTGAGAAACCAATTTCTTTAAGCTTTCTTATCAATATTTCTCGATCTATGGTTTCGAATGCCCTTTGAAAATCCAAGAATATTGCTAAGATAAATTTATTACTATTCATTCCTTCTTTCCATTCTTCAACGATTACATTTAACGCTGTTTCACAAGAATTATTACATCTGAATCCCGATTGTTCTTGGTATAAAATATTGTGTTCATCTAAGTATTGCAATATTTGTTCTTTTAATATTACTTCAAGTATCTGTTCATATTTCGGTAAGGTGTTTATTGGTCGAAATTCTTCACATTTTCTGGTATTTTTAACCTTTGGGACCGGTATAATGGTAGATAGTTTCCATGACTGTGGAAATTTTCCCTCTTCAATTGTCTGATTAATAATATTTAATAGAGTAGATCCAATTACTGGAAAAGCATATTTTATCACACTAATAGTTAATCCATCTGAACTGTTTTTTGATTTAATTTTCTTTAAAATGTTAAATAAATATTCTGCAGTTATTTTTCTGAAGACCAATAATTTTTTGTTTGAGTTGTTATTATCATTTGTGGGGTTGAAAACAATGTTAGGTATTAATTTGTTAATTTGAGTGATGCTTTCTATAAAATATTTATTAAAGCTATTAGCCATGTTTTCTTCGTTTATATCTTTTGGGAAGTTTACTATTTTTATGTCGTTTTTGTTATCGCCATGTACTAATTCTTTAATGCTTTTCCAAATTTTTTTGGGATCCCCTTCTTCCGATTTTATTTTATTTTTTATGTACTCATTATGCGTTCTTTTTATGTCTTTGGAGTATTTATTTCTCATTTTTTTGTAGTTATTCCAATCCATAGTATTATTAGTAAGGCGTGCTCTCTTGTAAAATGTATCTCTATCATGCTGCATTGTGCGTAGTTCTTTTGTGAACCATTTATTATTGTTTCCTTTACGTATCTTCTGTTCTGGAACTACTTCATCAATGGATTTTTTAATGTTTAATATCATCTGGTCAGCTTTTTTGTTATATTCCATTTGATTTATTTCATTCCAATCAATAGTCTCTAAGGTCTGAATGAAGAGTTCTTTATTGTATCTTTTGTAATTTTTAAATGTTATTACTTGTGTTTCTTTACTGGAGTTGTAGTTTTCTCTGTCATTTAATAGAATTTGAATCATATTATGGTCGGTAATTTTTTGTTTATCTAATACATTAACACATAGGTTAAATTTATTTGAGATAACCAGATCAATCAATGTTTTAGAGGTATTAGTAATTCGTGTGAAATCTTTAACTAATTGTTTCATACCTGCAGTTTGAATAATAGATTTCAGTTTTTTTGTGTATATGTCTGCATTTGCTTTAACATTTATATTGAAATCTCCAACTATGATGTTAATATTTTCATCTTGCAAATTTTCCATGCTCCATCTTTGAAAATATGTTAAGAAGTCGCATTTACTCGTGTTTGGTGATCTATAAATAACAGTATATACACCTTTCTTGATTCCTGATTTAATGCTGATGGCTAAAATCCAACAATGTTTTTCATGTTGGTGATTTGATATCACTTCATATGGAACTTTATTACTTAAGAGAATCATCACTCCTCCTGTATGTCTGCTATGCGAGTCACAACGGATGGTATTATAATCATCAAATATAATTTCACTATCTTGGATATCTTCAGTCACATGTGTTTCACTCATCATAAGCATAAAAGGTTTCTTCTCTTCTAAAAGTATTTTGACCTCTTCGTAATGTGCTATGATGCTTTGTATGTTCAAGTATATAATTTCATCTTTCTCGTAACTTTTGTTTATAAAAAAGAAATTCTGCTCATTTTTGCTTCAAATTTTCTTTTATAAATTGGGCATTCCTTACTCATGGCTGAGTGACTACAATTTAGTTTCAGTCCTAATCTTTTACTTGTCATTATACAATTGATGCACTGAATATCCTCATCCATGCAATCTTTAACGTTATGATTTTTTGCGCATTTTGGACAAGATTTTAGGTTTCTGCAATCTATAGCCTTGTGGTTGAACCCATTACATTTAAAACATCTCATGATATTTAAATTGTCAAAGACCCTGCATCTGTCCCATCCAATATTTATTTTTTCTGCTTTTAACATTCTGTCGTAAGTCTTTCCGTCGACGTCGGCATATATAGTAAAAGTTGTTTGATTTCTTTGGTTTTTTAGTTCTTTCATATATGTCACCTTTATTTTTGAGCTTTGTTCACAGATGGTCTCATTTTGAGTTTTTATTTTTCTCTCTATTTCTTCAAAACTGTATTTTTCAGATAAACCAATAATTTTGACGGATGGGTTTTTTGTTTGAGGAATCTTTACCTCATATTTATCTCCCAGTTTGGCTATCACCTCATCATGAACCTTGTTAATATCTGTGGCATTTTTAAATTCTACTATAACCCCTCCATCCTTAAAATTTCTCATGCCGGTAACTCCAAAATTTGCTGGGTCAATATTGTCTTTTATTTCATTCTTTGTTTCATTATTTTCCTGATCCTTCTTTTTTGGTTTTATGATAACAACTGGTTCGTGTTTTTTTACCTTTTCTGCATAGGTTTCAGGTAAGATTATTTTTCTAATATCATGTTTAATGTTTTCTAAATTACTGATATATTTTCTGTCACTGTTGATTATATTTTCTTGTAATCTGATGATTTTGTCTTGTAATGAAAGATTTTCTGATTTAATTGCATCTTCCAACTTCGTTATTATGAGTTCTATAGTATTTTTTGTTTTTTGATCCTTGACTGTTTGAATTTTGGAAACTTCATTTTTAAGTTCATCTATATAGTTCGCTACCGTCATCGTAGTATTTTTGTTTGCACGGTTTTGTAGAATTAAATCGGACGTACTGTGCACATTTCTCACTAGATGGCGTTATACGTTGAAAGTTAGCGAGTCGGTCGTCTTACTATAATTTAATAAAAAATAATAATAAATGTTTTCACCGAGAAGCGAACTCCGCTCCTTGAGAACTGTGACCGCTACCGGAACGGGCGACGCTATCGACGCTATTCTCTAGGCTACGGCCCACTTATCAGCGAGCGTGATAATGTTCGTATATTAAGTGCTACCAGTTTTTAAACTGACAGGTATGGTATTCTGTTAGTTATTTTGCGACAATAACTAGCATTGATCACTGCACAGATTTTAAAATCACTTAAAATAGTATTTCGAGGGCGTTTTAGATTGATTAAATTACTTGAAAGTACACTACTCTTTTACATTTTTATATTAATCGATATCTTTGTGATTATTTCGATTTATAAACTATGAATTTAAAAGATTTTAGTGAAGCAATTTTTTGGCGTGCACACACTTCGTAGTGTAAACAAAATTCTCATATGACACCGCATTGTCGCGCTTCATGCATTTAGAAAAGAAGCTGGATGCAAATCCTGATCTCAAATCCCAATATATTTCTTTTATGAGAGAGTATTGAACTTTGGAACACATGATTGAAATACCATCTCAGTCACCAGTTGGAAACTATTTCATACCACATCACGGCGTAATCAAGGAGACAAGTTCTACAACTCGTTTGAGAGTCGTTTTTGATGCAAGTACCAAAACATCATCGGGTATTGCATTGAATGATATACTTTTGGTGGGTCCAAAATTACAAAAGGACATAGTCGAATTGATGTGTAATTTTCGTATACACAAAGTCGTTTTTTCAGCTGACATACGTCAAATGTATCGACAAATCCTCATGGATTCAAACTCGTGTAACTATCAACATATATTATGGCGGGAGTCGCGCAATCATCCTGTTAAAGAATTTGAATTACAAACGGTCACATATGGGACAGCAAGTGCCCCTTTCTTAGCTATTCGAACATTGCATCAATTAGCAGCTGATGAAAGTGCGAACTATTCAAAGGCTGCAAGCATATTACTTAACGACACATATGTAGACGACATTGTCAGTGGTGCGCAAACTTTGGAAAGCGCTCGATATTACATCATGGAGTTGAATGCATTACTTCAAAAGGGTGGTTTTGAATTACGAAAATGGACTAGCAACTATCCTGAAGTTTTAGAAGACATTCCTCTCAATTATCGGGAAGTACCATTAAGTTTTGAATTTGACGGTGATACGAAAAATATTAATATATTAGGTATTCAATGGATTCCGTCGCTCGATAAATTTACATATAAAATTAATAATGCTTTTACTGACCACTGTACAAAACGTACAATGCTATCTACCATAGCACGATTATATGATCCATTGGGATTCATTAACCCTGTCGTTTTTGTCGCTAAATATTTCATGCAAGAATTGTGGAAGATGCAAATTGGTTGGGATGAGGTAATCCCCATGGAAATGAGTTTGAAGTGGAAGAAATATATAACGGAACTTCCTTCCCTATCCGATTTAAAAATTGATCGCTTTGTTACTACGTTTCAAAAAAGTCGTTGTATACTGGTTGGTTTTTCAGACGCCTCTGAACGAGGATATTGTGGAGTTGTTTATTTGATTGTAATTAATAATCGAGAAATATCAAGCCACATTTTACTATCTAAATCAAAAGTTGCACCCATTAAGGTGATATCTATTCCACGGCTTGAACTGCTTGGAGCAGTTTTGTTGGCAAAGCTGTTAACCTATTGTAAAGAAGTATATAAAGATCGACTTCAAATAGAAAACATTATAGCTTTCACCGATTCCACTATTGTCTTGGCGTGGTTAAAAACACCTACGTTTCGTTTGCAAACTTTCGTTGCAAATCGTATTGAAACCATCATTCAAATTCTTCCTTATGAACATTGGTTTCACATTTCGTCGCAAGAAAATCCTGCAGATTTGGGATCACGAGGAGTTTTTCCAAGTGAAATTGCCGAATCTTCCTTATGGTGGTATGGTCCACGTTTTATATCGTCACCCGTAGAGGAGTGGTCCTTTGTTAAACCTCAAGATATTCCGGTAGAACAAATACCAGAGTATAAATCGAAGAATCTAATTTCATTATCAACTAATGTGCCAACTCGTGACCAAGAGTTTTTATTGAAATTTTCATCACTATCAAAATTATTACGGGTTATAGCTTGGTGTCGTCGATTTATTAATAGATTAAGTTTGAAATCAAAGATAAGTTGCAACACACTCTCGTTGAAAGAAATTAATTTATCTTTGACCTGTTGCATTAAATTCGTTCAAAATATTTATTTTAAACAAGATATAGATAATATAATCTCTCATAATGTGAGTTCACCGCAACTGCAAAGGCTTGCTCCCTTTATCGATGAATTTGGAATATTAAGGGTGGGCGGACGTCTTCGCTTTGCACAAGTAGTGTCGGAAACCTCTAGACATCCTATTATTTTACCAAAGCAATGTCATTTAACAACTCTAATAATAGATTATTACCATCGTTTGTACCTTCATCCTGGTCCGCGTGCATTGCAATCTATACTATCATTAAAATATTGGATAATTTCGGCTCGTAACGTAATTCGACATCGTTTGAGCAAATGTATCTCTTGTTTTAAAAACAACCCGCGTGGTAATTTACCCTTGATGGGTAACTTACCCGCTTCCCGCTTTCGAGAAGGTCGTCCGTTTTTAAATGTAGGAACCGACTATGGAGGTCCGTTTGTAGTCCGCGAAAGTAGGCGTCGCGGCGCTAAAACCTATAAAGCCTATTTATGCCTTTTCGTTTGTTTATCGACCAAAGCCGTTCATTTGGAATTAGTGTCAGATCTATCCACTGAAGCATTCATAGCAGCATTAGATCGATTCATTTCTCGTCGTGGACTTTGCCAAAACATTTATAGCGATTGTGGTACCAACTTTGTCGGTGCCAATAGATATCATAAAGGTCTTTCTAAATTTTTAAGATTACCTGAAAACAATAACACACTTATAGACGCTACTGCCACTCGTTCTATTATCTGGCACTTTAATCCTCCCTCCGCCCCACACTTTAACGGAGTATCGGAGGCTGGAATTAAATCAACTAAACATCATTTGAAAAGGGTGGTGGGAAATCAAGTACTCACTTTTGAAGAGCTAGCCACTGTTTTGACTCGTATCGAGGCAATCTTAAATTCTCGTCCTATTGGCGCGATGTCAGCGGATCCGTCTGAAATGGACGCCCTGACTCCAGCGCATTTTTTGATTGGAGCCCCTCTAGTTTCTGTTGTTGAAGAAGATTTTGTGGACGTACCAATGAACCGTCTATCGCGCTGGCAGTTATTGAAACAAATGTCTCAACATTTTTGGAATCGTTGGCGAAAAGAATATTTACACACTCTTCAACAACGGAACAAGTGGTCGTCATTATCACCCAATCTGAAAGTCGACGATCTAGTAATGATTGACGACTCACATTCTGCGCCCCTGCGTTGGCCCGTCGGGCGAGTTATTGAACTATTTCCTGGCGCTGATCAAATTGTTCGTGTCGTTGCAGTTCGTACGCCACAGGGTGTTTTTAAACGTCCTGTGGTGAAACTTTATCGATTACCTCTCGAATAAATTTTGTTCTATTTAGTCTCTAACTTTATTTTTTGTTATATTAACTTTAGTTTACATATTTTTTTGATCTTTTTTTTTCATGTCGATTGTTGAGAAAATTTATACATTTCCTCAAGGCGGGCGGGATGTTTAGTATTGAAACAGTTTTTTGAATATTACCTACCATTTTTTCCTTACTATTCATCTCCGTTCCTAAAAAACAGCCCTACCCACATTGGACATTATGAACATTTATTGTGGCACTAATTGTCGCAAATAACAGTCGAATTCGTGTAGTTCAACAAGCAGGTGCCACCTTGGTTTTGTCGTCGTGTCATATGTGCAAATACCAAAATAAATTCGTTTTGATTCGTCTCGTTGTGGAAGAAAATTCACCAGTGCAAAGTGCATCGAGAGCCCGTAGTTTTGCCCGGATTCATGGGAATTCAGGTAGGCTGTTTTCCTTCATCCACTTTCCCGTGATATTCAAAACCAATTGAATGAGCTTTAGTTATCGTTTTTTTACAGTTCACTCAAAGTGTAATAGAACACGCAACATGATTAATTTGTGTTATTTCACAATTAATTAATTTAAATAATATATACTATATTTGCGGCACGTTCCAGAGTGGAAGATACTACCATTATCGCCCTGGTGTAAGACCACCATTCAGAATTGAAACGTTGCTTGAAATGGCTTAAGCCGTGTTTGGTGACCAGATCTTTTTTTTTTTTTTTTTTTTATTTTAATTTTTTTTTTTGTTACATACATGGTTTTAAAATACAAATTATGTTTTTTTACATACATATTAAAAAAAGAAAGAAACAGTGCGAATTACAGAAAAGTATATGTACACATGCACATATGTATACATATATAGTGTATTACACATCATACATAACATACACACACAATACACGTACACACACACGAGTTCATAAACAGCATATACATAAAAATAATAATATGCATAAATGTATGATAGCAAAAAAATCCCACATAGGCATCGCCAGTTCGTGGGTATACTTGTGTTTCTTTACGGCAGTTCAGTTAAAATTACTCTAAATATACATATTTTATCTTTGTAGAAAATTGAAAAGAAAAGAATGAAAATATTTATAGTAAAATCATTATTTACTGTATTTACGGAATTAAATATGAAAAATAAAAGTTAATAAGGATTTGTTAAAAGTTAATAGAGATTAATATCAGATGTTACAGCAGGTAAATATTAATATCTATGGTATTTATCCAAGATTTTATTACATTTTTATGTTTCCTGTAGGATGATATATTTTCACATTTGATTTCTGTATTGGTATAGAGTGCATTATAAATTTTTGGTGTAATAAAGTAAGCATGTCTTTGCGCAAGCCTTGTTTTGCACAGTGGAACTTTAAATACATTATTTACCCTATTACTAGACCGATTTTCATTTTTTATAAAAAGAAAATTTCGAGCAAATATATATTTTAAACATTGTGTACAGTAAATTTTTCTTATCTCTAACAATTTAGCCTCTTCGAATAATTGCAAGGAGGGGTAGGTCATATCTTTATGCAACATTATTTTTAGTATTAGTTTTTGTGTTATTTCTAGTGGCTTAATATGGGTGTTATAAATCCCCCCCCATGCAATTATTCCATAAGATACTGATGATTGCACCAATGCATGATACACCAATTTGATTCTTTTGATATCTACTATGTTATTTAAACGTTTAAAAATATAAGTTAAATATCTAAGTTTATTTACAAGCTTTTCTATGTGATTTGTCCATTTGAGTTGGCTGTCTATTATAATTCCTAAATATTTAACTGTATTCCCCGATTTCATTTCTGTACAGTTAGTGCATAAGACAGGATTGCAAGTAGTTTTGTGAAACCTTATACTTAGATGAGTTAAGGGTGCCGCTTTTTTGGTATTATAAAAAGGAATATATATAGTTTTTTCACAGTTCAGAGTTAGAAGGTTTTGATTGAGCCATTCTTTGACAATAATTGTGCACTTATTTGCATTTTTAGAGACCTCGTCCCAGGATTTACCATGAACTGTGATTGCAGTATCGTCAGCATACGAGAAAAGTTTTCCCGGAATACTAATATTACATAGGTCATTAATATAAATTAGAAACAAAAGCGGACCTATAACTGTTCCTTGTGGAACCCCATGTCTCATAGATGCTGGTTTACTAATATTTACGCCAATTTTTGTGGATTGTCTGCGATCAAGTAAATAATTTGTTAAAAGTGACAGACAATTATTTTTGATTCCCATATTATTAAGTTTTCCAAGCAGTTTATTATGATTGACGGTATCAAAAGCCTTTTTTAGGTCTAAGAATATTGTTAAACTTTTCATATTCGAATCTAGATTGGTGTATAATTTTTTTGTTAGATTAAATAAAGCATCATCAGTACTAAGACCTGATCTGAAACCATATTGGTTTGGTGACAAGAGTGCATTAGATTCTAGAAACTCTAGTACTTGTATCTTTATGATTTTTTCTAATATCTTTGCAAGTTGGGATATCAGCGATATTGGTCTGTAGTTGTCAAGTTTAGAGATCGATCCAGATTTATGTATGGGTACAATAATTGAGAGTTTAAATGCATTTGGGAAAATGTTTTTTTCAAGGCAGGAATTAAAAATGTGTTGTAAGGGCATAGAAATGTGTTGTTTAATAGACTTGATTGTGATACAGCTTAATTCATCTGGACCATTGGCTGTATTTGTTTTAAGATTGTCAATGTGTTTTATAATTTCAGATTCAGTTATCCGTTTAAATTGAGATAAATTAGGAGTATATTCGGGGGTGGGTATGTCTATTTGGGTTGATTTATGTATACTGTTTTGAAATGAGGGATTATTATTTATTAAATCTGCGGCAACGTTTGTAAAGAAATCATTGAATTTATTTGCGATTTATTTTTTTTAGTCGTTTTCAGGTACTTCCCCATCTTTCTCTTTCCCATCTCCTTCCCCTCTCCAATACCTTTAGCCTCACAACATACCCCAATTGGGGATGCCATAGTCTCACTGGCTCCAGACGGGAGCAGTTGGGACTCTTGTGCGGTATTACTGTAAAAAAAAAAAAAAAAAGAAGAACTCGAGGATATTTGTTTTTACTAGTTTAGGGCCAACCTTGATGAAAACATCAATAACGAGTTTTTAGAAAATGATTTGGATTTTCAGAAAGAATTCATTTCACATACATATCATTGAGTATTTTGTTGCAGCGGAGATATCCCGTCGAAACAAGCGCTTGGAAAATAAATATATTTTTGCCGACCGATCGATTGGTACTCGACAAATGGACTGTATTTTCAAAGAGAAAAGATAATCAAAAATTGTGTTCATTCATCAAGAAAAATTAGAAGTGGGAAAAAGAGGCTTTTACCTTGTGAAGGATCTTGCTTCAATTGGAAGTTCTGGTGTTTTCTTAAAAGTTCCCTAGGCACTTTCATAAATGTACATCTAGCACCGTTTGACAACACGAACTATTTTTTTTATCACAACACGACAACATTTGAATGTATCTACACTTGGGGATGATAATTTTCAATCGTTTCCATACTTTAGATAATTATATAGATGGTTAAAAGGGGCGAAAATGTGCAGCACATAAAAACAAATGACACTTGCTTTGGATTTCTATTTTTCAAATCTTCTTGTTTGCTTTCTTTGAAGGTGAAGGATTTAGGAAGTTGAACAATAACAAGGGAGAGCCCAATTTTGATAAGAACCGGTTTGTTGGAATAATCAAAAAGGTGTTACGATAATATTACTCTTATAATTTATATTGGTGATTCAATTACGGGACAATGAGAATCACAAACTATAAAAGACGATTGTATCCATTAATCTAAGATTAATTCGTCTTAGGTAATCCATTACAAAAGTTTGATGCAATTAATACATTATTTCATCTTCAAATATTTACTGTTGAAATGGCGCAACCGATTCATATTTTGAAATATTTGTTGAACCAGTACCTACCGTGAAGAAAAAGTCGTCGACTAAATATCTCTTTTTAATACACATCTATGGCCTAGCTGTCAAAGTTTTACTTAGTCATCGGACCCCCAATACAGCCGGATTTGCTGGAAATTTAAATTTGCAAACATAAAGAAGGTGTATATTATTATTCACACGCGTTCCTGAAATAACCCATGCTGTGGAATATTGCAATCAGTATGTACCTGCCTCAATAGAAATATGTTTATCCGGCTTTCTTAATCTGACACCGTATTTTCTAAGTATATCCTTACTTTTATTGAAGCTTAATTTCGTCTCGGCTAAACATTAAGGTGGGTCATTTAAAAAAAAATGATAATTTTAGATTCTGTTAGCGATAAAAGGGTGCCAAATGGGTTCAAACCGACGTGTTTAAAATTTTTTAAATTTCTGATACGATCTTCTTCCTCCGGATTCACTTCAAAGTTTTGAAAATTTTCATTTTTAGAGGTATTTTCTAGTGTGTATAAAAGTTACTACGAATCCTTTGTACTATATTTTTTGTAATATTCTATGGCAAATATGGTACGTATTTACGAATTAATTTACGAAAAATCCGAGTTTTGATTATTAGTGGCTCGAGGTGAGGGCGGGGGAAGCACCGATTGCACTAAGCGCAGCGACTCTGCGCAACCGACGTCGGAGTTTGGAGTCAGTAATGTCAGTATCGCTACGGCTCTTTAAGCGGTAGGTCGCGTTGCACAAGTTTTCGCAATGGAACGTACTCGGAATGCGTTAAAAAGTCCCATATTTGGTGAAATTTGCGACGTTAAAGACAATGTTTTACCAACTTATTGTGATGTTATGAAGTTTTTTGAGTGGACCAGGCATCAAATAAAATTAAATCAAGAGACCAAACTAGAACCCAAATTTCAGCAAATAGAGTGTACTGTGACAGCACGAATTGAAGAAATATGGAGAAAGGCTTCTATTCCCATCGTTACACACTCGCGAGTAGCACGCATGTTGAGGTCATATCATTTTAAATGCAAAAACCTTCTTAAGTCACATCCTAAAATACCGGAGAAAAAAATGGAGGAATTCCGTCGCAGAAGTAAAGTGCTGTTTGATATTTCGTCTTGCAAATGCAAATATTTTAGTAAATGTGACTGTCCTAAAGATAAAAAAATACCTGTAAATGAACAGAGTTTCATTAGTGACCAACGTACTACACGAAAAATGATAATAGGAAATGTGGATACCGCTACAACAAAACGAATGAAAACTGCGTTGAAAAGAAAACTTCTGAAGCAAAAATCCTTGCGTTCGTCTAAAAAGGAAAGCACAGGTAAGTCAACTACCTCTCTAATCGATATTTCCACGTCTTCTGCATCAAATGAATCCGATTGCAATGATGTTTTCAAACCAAATGTTGTATCTCAAATGCCTCAGAAGCAGGCTGCGGTCACTATTGATTATTCTACACTGTCGAAAACTTGTGATAGATATGGAGTTTCGGATAGAGCAGCGGCAGCCATTGCCTCAGCAGTTCTGTATGACATCAAGTCTAATATTCCAGTTATTGACAAAAGTAAACTTCGTAGAGAACGAAAAAAAACAAGGGAAAATATTAAGGCACAACACATAGTTTTACAAATACCCGCATTATATTTTGATGGCCGGAAAGATAAAACATTAATTATCAGGGAAAAGGGGGGGAGGCATTACAGAGAATTAATCATAGAAGAGCATATTTCAATGATAAAAGAGCCAGACTCAATATATTTGGGTTATATTGCACCAAACTCTGGCACGTCGAAAGTTATAGAAAGAACAATTGTCGATTATTTTTTAAAGGAAGAAATACCATTTGAACCATTAATGGCTATTGGATGTGACGGAACGAACGTGAACGTTGGAAAACATGGAGGTATAATACGTTTGCTTGAAAAACGTTTGGATAAACCATTGCAATGGATAATTTGCTTGCTTCACATGAACGAGTTACCATTTCGTCATTTGTTCACACATCTTGACGGTAAGACATCTGGACCTCAAACATATTCAGGGACAATAGGACTAGCTTTAGAAAACTGTGAAAAAAAGCCTATTGTTCATTTTCAGAAAATTGACGGAGAGTTGCCTGAATTATTAACTAAAGACCTAAGTACAGATCAGTTATATTTGTATAAAATCGTATCTGCAGTTACGGTGGGGGAATTACCTGAAGATTTAGGCCACAAATCTCCTGGAAAAATGTCTCATGCCAGATGGCTTACGCGTGCTAACCGAATTCTTCGTCTTTATGTTGCAACGGAAGCTCCTACAGAGAATCTTATTATTTTAGCAACGTACGTTGTTAAAGTTTATGCTCCGACTTGGTTCAGTATTAAAACTCATCCCACCTGTAAAGATGGAGCACGTCACCTATGGCAGCTAATTTCAGCGTCTAGATACTTATCCCCTGAACTAAAAACTATAATTGATCCAGTCATAGAAAGAAACAGTTACTTCGCACACCCCGAAAATTTACTACTTGCAATGTTAACTGACCCTCACAATCATATCCGGGAATTAGCTGCGCGTCGTGTTCTAAAAGCACGCAGTAAGAAACTAAGTAAAACAAGGCTGTTCCAACTTCCAAACATAAACCTCGATGCATCATATTACTACGACCTTATTAATTGGCAGCAAAATGTAACCGAACCCCCAATACTGAAGAATATATCGGATGAAGATCTTCAATTATTTGTAGCACAGGGGGGAGATGGTAAATTGCCTCTTCTGCGTCTGCCATGTCATACTCAAGCAGTTGAAAGAGCTGTAAAGACTGTTACTGAAGCCTCAACTACTTTATGTACGAAGTCTGCAAGAGAAGGTCTTATTAAGGCAAAGATTGAGTCTCGCAAAATAATGCCGAAATTTGAGAGTAAGAAGGATTTTGCTGGTATTTGAATACACTGTCTTGAGATAATGTTAATTATAATCATATATTTTTTTAATAAATAAGTCAGAATATTCTCTCTAATGTGTGTTTTATTGAAAAAAAGTTCATTTTTAATTGTTTATCTAATATTTTTTAGAGATTTAACAAGGGTGGGTTTTTCTCTATTTTGTGAAATTTCAAACTCAATCCGGAGGAAGAAGATGATATCCAAATATTATTTAAAAAATTACGTGATTTTACATCTTCATTTAACACCCTTTTATCACTAACAGACAAATCAAAACAAGTTTTTTTTTTCCCCCATACAATCGTGACCCGCCTTACTAAACATTCCTTTATTCCCACACGACATGTCTCACACTGTTTCACCCACGCAGTTAACTAAATTATTCAAAGCTTGCCATAGTTATGTGTACGTTCTAGTGCTTATATTTTCTATCCCAGCAAATCACTCAGTTCGTTATCAAACTCAACGACTAACGCAATAAGTACACTAAAATGGGAAGGTTTAAACTGACACTGTCACGTCTACCTAATTTAATATTTGTTTTTAGCAGATATTCTTGAATAATGCCACGTAAAAGATAAAAAAAGTTGGATTTCGGATCAGATATACGATAATACCGGCTGTCAGAGTGAGACAACGTCAGGTTTACTATTTTTAGGTTACTTTTCTTTTCGAATCGATTAGAAATCCCAACACAATACACAGTTACAATACACAACCATTTAACTTTCGCACACATTCTCATCCCTCATTGACAGAAATGGTTAGACATAGTTGTCATCCAATATGTACTGGACAGGAGTCCGCACAAGACGCCGGATCCAAACCGTGTCTTCATCCGATGGTGATGCTCCTTTCGGTCGATGATGATGATAGTTGTAAAAGTTTATGGGGGCGCCTATAAAACTCACACACAACCTCTTCACATTGGGCAAAAACTAATAGTTAAAATAATATTAAAGAATTCATTTTTATATTCATCTTACCTCATTTTCAAAGAATTTGAAGTCAGAAAATTAAATACTCTTTTCCTGTATCACTCAACCTTACAAGTTTACAAAGATGATATCCTAAACTAAACCGTACCATTCAAAAACACAGCAAATCTCAGGCAAAAATACATGTTACCAATTCCGATTTGTAAAAAAACTTTGGGTAAACAAAACTACAAATACTTACGAACAAATTTCTTTAATAAATTGCCAGAAAATTTAAGATCACTTAATGATAGATTCAAAACACAATTTAAAAAAATACAGTGTGTGGCAAGTCTACGCACGACGGAAGTGAAACTTTTAGTATTCTCCTCTCTCTCTTTTCATTTCATATTATTATTATTCAGAATGCTGTAAATTATAGTTTTAAAAAGCATAAATTTATTTATAGGCGTGTTGTTAACAAATGAACACTTAACTAGATTCCTAATATTGACATATTTATAAGTAGCATGTGATAAAAAAATTAAAAGTTATAAAAATATGGGATTCGAACCCGGGTCCTGCATAATGAGTGTCGAACGCTCTGCCTTCGACACTCGTTATGAGGCCGTATTATTATTATTATCTAGACCGCGAGGAGAGGTATCTCCCGCGAGGATAACCGCGTATGCAACGTGTACTCCTGAATTGACTTGTCCCCCGCAAATTTTCGTTTTTAAACACGACAAATGAATAATATCACATAACGTCTCGTGAACGCTTTATATAGGGTCGAATCGAAGATATATCGGCAGTGTGAAGTCATATCTCTCGTTTTTCAAATTATTTCCGTATATTTGTCCGTTTTGGAAAAGATCTATCGCGTTTTAACAGTCTCATATCATCTCCATCGTATGGAGTCTGAATTTGAAAAACATTTCTAAATTTTGAGAAACTCACTTACGGCTGTGTTTTTTACTAAAAAAACTTGTCACGCACGTCTGCGAGGGTAATTAGTCGCGTTATCGGCCTTGATCAGTAATTTTAATGATTCAAAATAAAAATAATTAATCAAAATACCGAGCGACTCTACCGGCTCGATTTGTAAGCTATATTTCGACCAAAATATCAAATAGGTACCGACCGTTATTTCTAGCCAATTACTCGAGTGAACACCTGCCGGTCTAGAGTCTCACTAAATGGATTTAGACATTTCGGGAGACTCTCGGTTAAAATTAACAAATTTATGTATTTTTTTACTACATTATTACAAATCATGTAGATATCTTCTTATATGTATGCCTGACAAAGTCGCAGCACGAGAGCATTTTATCACTTTTCCTCGTATTAAAAAAATCACAAAAAGAAAAAAAAAATAGTTAAAGCGGGGATCGAACCTCGGTTCTTCACGTCGACAGTCGGGCGCTCTGCCTTTAGACCGCGAAGCTGAGTTTGGAGAGTGACCTAAACTAGGTATATAATATTAGCTAGGCTCTTATAGCGAAATGATCACGGTTTTTCGTGACGGTCATGAGTCGGTTTTACTCCGGTCCTCGAAAATGCATAACGCGCGTAAAGAAGTTTCACTTCAATATACTGAAAACCTAAACAAAATTAAAAAAAGATAAATAAATAAAAGAAAAAAAAAAACAAAAATTTAAAAAATAAAATAAATCTAAGAAACTAATAAAAATAATACCTCATCCCATACACACAAGCAATTGCTTATTATGGGAGAACATTGAAAAATAATAATCATGTCATAATAGCTTTTATTTATTTATTTATTAACGCCGATTATAGCGGCTTTTGCAAAATAATAACAATTTTTTTTCATATGAATACAGAATATACATTGATAAAAAAAATATAAATGTAAAATACATTAAAGAGAACAATAGAAATAGTTGTTATAAATTTAATTATTGATATTTAATTTACATCTTATATCTACAGAATCAACAATTTTTCATACATATTGTAACGTAGATTGTCACTGCATATATTTATCTTACCATATTCCTTATATTCCTTAACAGGTAAAATTTTGGCACTCTGAAACAGCAACAGTGTATTATATCTCGTTTTGAACAACTTGGAATTGTTTCAGGTTGGTTATAGAAGTTTTTCCCCATATTGTTAATCCATATCTAATAATAGATTCTGTCATTGAAATTTAAATTATTTTAAGTGTTTCAATTGGTAGGAAAAAAAGTAATGTGTACATTCTGCCAGCAATTGATCTTTACAGATTTATTAATATATTTGTCCCATTTGAAAATACCATTTAATCATAAACCGGACGATATAGTGTTAACTGAAGTATTCACTAGCTATTTCGTAACATCTTGTGCTATTAATAGAAATAGTGGTATTGTTGTATCTGTTAAATCCTGCTATTCAAACATCGCAGTGGAAGAAGTACCTATGCAGCGAGTGAATTGCTTAGATATTAATCTTAATGTAAATAAAATTTGTTTTAACATTATCGCAATTTACCGAACACATGGATCAAATGAGTATACATTTATGTATGAATTAAGAATCATTATCACATCAAAAAAAATAAACAGAACATACGATAATTGGCGACTTCAATATTTGTAGATGTTTCTAACGAAAATAGTAACAAAATAAAAACTGAATATATCAATCTTATGCGGAAAATTTATTTTATATTATAATATATATAAAAAATATACTAGTGAAATTACGGGTCAACGTCCATCTTGTATCGATCACATATGGAGTAACACTAAAGATACCGACAAATTACACACGAGAATATTAAAAAAATAATATTACTGACCATCACACTTCCATCTGTATAAAACTTAATATTAATAATCATATTAATTCAGAATGCAATACTTTTACAAAAAAGTCACTAAACCATCACAAATTAAGCGTAAAAAAAAGTACAGAAACATGGCTTCCTGTATGAAAATCAACATGTGCTGAAACACGCGCAAATATTTTTCATAATATTCTATGCAATTATATTACAGCATCAACAGATGTTAAGACTATAAAAAGTAAAGCAAAATTCATAAAAATAAAACCATCGATTTCACATGGCTTAGTTTCGTGTCTATTAGAAAAAAAAGGGTTATATCGCTTAACAAAGAAATTTCCCTTAGATAAAAAAATACACACATATTATAAAAAATTAGAAACAAATTAATCTGCTTATTAAAAACAACTAAAGAAAACTTTAACAAAAATGAAATTGATGCGGCTAAATAGAGTGTAAAACATATATGGAAAACAACTAATGAAATAAATGGTAGAAAAAAAACTCAAATTAAAAAAAAATTAGTTTCGGAAAAAATCTATTAATGGAACCAATAAAATGTGCTAATGCCTTCAATAAATATTTCGCTAACGTCGTCGGTCGAAATTTAGCTACACGGATTGATGAAAATTATAAAATAGGACTGTCTAAAACAAAATATTCTGTCAGTTTTTCAACCGGTAATAACAGATGTCATAATAAATATTATTAGTGAATTAAAAGGTGGATCTGCACCAGGGTTTGATGGAGTCACAGTAGAAATATTGAAAAGTTACAATGAATAATTAAGCTTTCCAATTACACACATTAGAAACATAAGTTTGAACAGTGGAATATTTCTCTCTGCTTATAATAAATCTATTTAGTATTTTAATATTTGAAACTGTTATTTCGTGGTGGAATTCCATTATAAATATATATAAATCTATTGTAATACCCGTTTTTAAATCTGGTAGCCCTGATCAAATTATCGACCTATATCTCTTGTCTCAAATATTGCGAAAATTTACGAAAAGATCATTAAAAAGCAACTCTTGTTCTAAATTGAAAATAATAAAATAATTAGTCGAAGCCAATTTGGATTAAGAGTGAAACTAGGCACTCATGATGCCATTGCAGAACTTCAACTATTTACCGTGCATTAGATAAAAACACAAATGCCTGGGCATTTTCATTGATTTACGGAAGGCATTTGATAGTATCTCCCATACAAAACTAATTAATAAATTAAATGATATCGGAATTATTGGTTATGTTAGATATGAGCTACAAAGCTATCTTACTTAATGAAACCAATAAGTAAAATTAAATAACTCACTAAGTGTGGATGAAACTTTAGAATTTGGAATTCCCAAAGGGACTGTTATTGGGCCAATTTTATGTATAATTTACGTTAACCATATGTTTAAATTATCACTTAATGGTAAACTTATATCCTTTACTGACGACACTGCAATAATTATGGAAAAAAGAAATGGAACGAAATTACCAATGAAGCCAATCAAGACATAAAGGTTGTAAAAAATTGGTTCGATCGCAATTGAGTATCACTGAACACATAAAAAACATATTGTATGTTAATATTATGTTTGTATTTATTTCATAATTTTTGATTAATGTTTCAAAAATCATTATTTTTACTCTAAAGGTAAATACTCCTCCCATAAACACGAGCTCCTGGAGCTCAACTTACGGAGTACTAGAATAATAAGGAAAAAAATCTTTATAAGTCTGCATATTGTTATAATATGTAGTGTTAAATAATTTACTTATAATAAATAAATTAAAAAAATATAGTCAGGACATGAAAATAGCCTGCCTTCTCTATGAGTCAGCATGTGATTCGTCAAATAATGCTAAAGAGAAAATAATTTTTCGCAATCGGCGCATGAAAACAGCTTATCTTTGCTATGAGGCAGAATGTAAAACGTGAAATTTATCTTTCGCGAAAATGATTAATTGCAGTTGGAAGATGAAAAAAGCTTTTCTCTACTGTGATTCAGCATGTGTCCTTTCATGTGTCCCTTTCTACTGCATGAATATGGACATTTGGGACATAGAAAACGTCTTTCCTCCACTATGAGTCAGCATGTGTCTAGTGAAATAGCTCTTACAAGAAAATATTGATTTGCAGTCAGGACATGAAAACGGTTTTTATTCACTATGATTCAGCATATGTTTCGACAAATTTTTCTTATAAGTAAATAATTTCTTGCAGTCGGGACATGAAAACGGCTTCTCTCCACAATGAGTCAGCATGTGTTTCATCAAATGGTGCTTTCGAGAAAATATTTTTTTACAGTAGGAACATGAAAAAGGCTTTTCGCCACTGTGAGTCAGCATGTGCGACTTCAAAGATCCCCTTTGAGAACAAGAATATGTACATTCAACGCAAGCAAAAGGTTTTTCTCCACTGTGAGTCAGCATGTGCGTCTTCAAACATTGCTTTCTAAAACTTGAATATGTACAGAAAACGCAAGCAAAAGGTTTTTCTCCACTGTGAGTCAGCATGTGCGACTTCAAATATTGCTTTCTAAAACTTGAATATGTACAGTAAACGCAAGCAAAAGGTTTTTCTCCACTGTGAGTCAGCATGTGCGTCTTCAAACATTGCTTTCTAAAACTTGAATATGTACAGTCAACACAAGCAAAATGTTTTTCTCCACTGTGAGTCAGCATGTGACTCTTCAAAGATACCTTTTGATTAAATGAAGAGCGGCAGTCGGAACATGAAAAGGGTTTTTCTCCACTGTGAATCAACATGTGTTTAGTCAAATTTCCCTTTAGAGAAAATGATTTCTTGCAGTCTGAACATGAAAATGGTTTTTCTCCACTGTGAATCAACATGTGTTGAGTCAAATAAGACTTTTTAAAAAATGATTTCTTGCAGTCGGAACATGAAAACGGCTTCTCTCCACTATGAGTCAGCATGTGTTTCATCAAATGGTGCTTTCGAAAAAATATTTTTTTGCAGTAGGAACATGAAAAAGGCTTTTCGCCACTGTGAGTCATCAAATGTTCCTCCAACTGTCGCTTCTCAGAACATGAATATGCACAGTCGATACAACCAAAAGGTTTTTCTCCACTGTGAGTCAGCATGTGCCTCTTCAAACCTTGCTTTCGAGAATATGAATTTGTACAGTCAACGCAAGCAAAAGGTTTTTCTCCACTGTGAGTCAGCATGTGCGTCTTCAAACTTCCCTTTAGAGAACATGAATACGTACATTCGACGCAAGCAAAAGGTTTTTCTCCACTGTGAGTTAGCATGTGCCTCTTCAAAGATACCTTTTGATTAAATGAAGAGCGACAGTCGGAACAAGAAAAGGGTTTTTCTCCACTGTGAATCAACATGTGTTTAGTCAAATTTCCCTTTAGAGAAAATGATTTCTTGCAGTCGGAACATGAAAATGGTTTTTCTCCAGTATGGGTATGCAGGTGCCATTCTGCCACAGACTCACGTGAGCAAGAGTAGTTACAATAGCTACAAGAGAATTGTTCTATCCCGGGATGCCTCTTCAGGTTTGGTACTAAGTCTAAAAAAGATTCCGAAAAAGCATTAAAATGTTAAAAAAATTAAATCATAACAGAAGACATTAAATGAAGGACAAAAATTGTGAATTTACAAAGATTCGTATGAAAGTCGAATTACCTGCTATTCGGGCAATTATTTCAAAGTGCTCTGAGCATTCCTTTTTAACATCCGGCAGATCTATGTCTATTTCCGTATAAGAAGTTCCCCTTTCATCCTGTCCTAGTTCTTTCTTCATGGGAACAGTCTCCAAGTCAGTGCTACCTGTAATAACAAACGATATATAAGGTTTATGGAAATTTAACAAAGGCTTAATATTTTTAATAAAATGGAGTCCAGATGCCCGTGTCTGGTATCGATGTATTCACCGACGAAAAATCCTTTGATTCTCGAACAGATTTACAAACGAGCTCACGATATTTATGGTCAATGGAATATCTACTTAATTGAACTAAAACATTAACCAATGAATGACAAGAGGTCGTGTCGTTTATATGCATTTGGCTGCATCCAAGACCATCGGGACCATTCGAACAGTACTCTTGGCAAACTGCACACTGCTTTAACAACGCCAATTCCCAAAATCATAAACGAAAAACAATTTGAAGGTTGTAGACCAAAAAATTGCTTACCAAAATACGAACAGTGGCTAAAATCTATAAATAAATGTGAGACCGTTATTTTTGAGCTAAATAATTATAATTAAGCTCAAAAATATAGTTTTATAGTAAATTTTAATTTCGAATTAAAGAGAAATAGTGGAGATTTTCGACTTCCGAAAACAAATTTGGTGGGAACCCAAATTTTCCTCTATTTTAAAGGATCAAGATATTCAATACACTTCCAACGGATGTTAAAGAAGCTAAAAGCCTTGCAGATTTTCTTAAATTATGCCTTAATGCTATAAACAATAAGTTTTACACGAAGTGTTGTTTGCCTAAACGCCATAAAAGTAAATTGTACCAATAAGTAATTCTTAATGGTTTATACAATATATAAAACGGATTTCTTTATAACTAAATAAAAATATACAAACAAAAAAAACATTTTTTTTATTCGGGAGGTCGATGACTATATTAGTACATGGCTTTTATATTTCACCTGTACCTTCTTGGGACCCTGACTCTGCCATTATGGAAACACTCTGTGGATTAGGAAGATCCATGGCACTGTCGTGATAGCGCCCTGTTATGTGATGGTAATTGGTCGAATCTCACAAAATGGACCTGAAACAGAACATTGAGTCAACAGAACCTATTTTCGTGGAGTTTATTTTTGTCTACTACTTTTGATAACGAGATGAGAATTTTAATGGGTCTAGAGTTGATCATGTCCGCTTTAAAACCAGTTTTGCGTATAGGTATAACAAGTCGAGAATCAGTTCTTCATGAAATTTTATTCAAATTAAACCTTATAACAGAGAAAGCAATTGGCAGACCTAAGGAAGGAATTGTAAGACTGAAAAATGGTGAAGTGAATTTAACAATTCAATATATAAACTCCTCGCCAAAAATTGTAACTACGACGCCGAAAAAGTAAGGTCACAACAAACAATAAGAAGCTTTTATCAAAACGTACGTGGGATGCGTACAAAACTTCATCGTAAACACAATACAGATTATAGATACGGAAGAATAATATTTCAATACAAAGACGTAAAATACACAGATATAACACAGTCAACAAATTCATAGGCATACAACATACTTAAACAGTCACATCTATACAATTACATTCATACAATTAGATATAGAAGATACAAGATAAGTAAATGTTTGTTGGCCGTATATATGCGTAATTTTGGAATGGACATGGCCACATTTTTGAGCAAAAATTGTGTTGATTGTGTAATCTACTTATTCTTTTTATATGGAATCCGACAAAAGGTTTATATTAACAGATTATATATTAACCAATTCGTGTAATAATTTTATATCTCTGCTTTGTGCAAAATACTTTGCTTACCAAAAGCTTAGTCGTAGTTTTGGAATGTTTGAATGTAACCTATACTTGTCTTGCACGAGTTTCCCCAAGACGTTATTCCGTATCTTCATAAGTGATAATGAGATCAATCATTTCTCGTGTGGCGGTTATGTCACATCTCGCTACACCTACATAAACATTGTCTGTACAGCAACTAACCAGTAACCACTAGCGACTTCAGTTAGATAACAATTTATCAATTGAAATAAAGTCAATAACCAAATATCTCACTTTCAAAAAGGCGCTTAGTGACTTTTTGATTAATGATTGTGACAGTGTTAATCACTTGTTTCTCATTCTCAGATAGTGAATAAACAACTATGTACAAGTAGGCATGTGTATATGTGTGTATGTTTGTATGCATACATATATATATGTGTATGTATGTATGTATACATATATATTTGTATATCTTTGTATGAATATGTATGCATCTATAAATATGAATAAGTGTGTGTGTGGATGTATGCGTGTACACGCGTATTTACGCGCTCATACATGCATGTACACTTACACAACCAGAAAAGAGAGTTATGTATTTGATCTTTTCCTGCATAATAGCATGTCTTAGACTTCTAAATTTTATTTTCTTTTGCTTTTCTTTTATTTTTATTTCTTCTTTATTCTTTTTATTTTTCTTTTTTTTTTGTCTTCTGCTTTCTACTTTAACATTTTTATATTTTCTATTTCCATTATAATTCATTCTAATATAATCTTTCATACTTTAAACATGTATAAATATTAAATTCATATTTTAACACTAGACCTCACATACTAACTATATACCATTGGTCGCCACGAGACAGGCAGTCGCCTAGTGTGGTGATTCAATGTATCACATGTAAGAAAATGTATTGTTGTATTATCATGTATTCTATAAATAAAATAAATAAATAACAATATTGAAGAAATGTGCACGTTTTGACAAAAGATTATCACTCCATGGTTCGCACACACTCTTTGTAATCGCGTCAGGGTCTCCATTTCAGGTATGCATTAAGTTGATGTGTGTGGGAGTCAATACAAAATGGGGAGTAATAATAATGACGCGTCTGTTAAGGAGCTCGTTCATATATTGACTGAGGTTGCTAGTGGTCACTGTGTATGCGAGATGTGATGTAGTCGCCACACTCGCTAAGCCGATAGTAATATTAGCAAATGTTTTCCCTAATTTAGTGTACCCTTTTGGGTTAGTGGAGGCGACATAACACTCTCATAAAGTCGGTCTGCCAAAATGGTTTGAAAAAATTATTTAATTAATTAATTAATTTATTTATTTTGTAAGAAACAAACAGCTTTTATATAATATACAACGATAGATATAAATATACAAGTTAACTGAAGTCAAGCCACAGAAGTTTCTTATGTTTAAGTTCATTCAAAATGAAATTTTAGTATCTTAAAATTAATTTGGTGTTAGGAAAGGGAGAGGAAGGGGAAAATAGGAAGAGGATAGGAGATGTTCCCGATACATTTCATACTCTTATATTAATAATCGATCGTACACATTGGAGAAAAATATTGGCCCCCATAATTATCGCTCCGATATACCAATAAGCTTCCAAGAAATGTAAATGTTGTATGTTATCACTCTCCACTCTATATATTTCCTTTTAGTTTTTCTTATGTTTTATCATACTTACATTTCATATGTTATTTTATTTCTACCTACTTATCTCTGTATACAGGGTGTCCGGAAACTCGTAGTACAAGCGGGAAACTGGTGAATCTACATCACATTTGGAGTCGATTTTGTAGTATATTTTTTTTTGATTTGAGCATTCGTTATCGAGTAAATCGAGTTAGAAGTTGATTTTTTTTTTTTTTTTTTTTTTTAATCAAATTCTTATAAATTATCACTGAAGATCAAAGTACCCAACTAATTAAAACTATTTGAAAGTAAAACAAATGAAGAAACTCGGATTTGAAGCATTATTTTGAAATCACCCTTCATTTAATCCGGTGTAATCATAAAATATTTCTGCTCTGCAGGGTTAAAACATCTGTTGTTCAACCCTAAACACCAGAAAAAACTTTAACCCTAAAATAGCCGAAAAATATATTTTTTTGTTTTTTTTTTTTTTGTGAAAATGCTCAAATCAAAAAAAATATGTTTATTTGGGTTCCCCATGTGGTGTAGATTCTCCAGTTTCCCGCTTGTACTACGAGTTTCCGGACACCGTGTATAACATTGTAGTTAGTTATATTTTATGGAATGTGTGGGATTGCACTCACCTCCCCACATTCTGGAATAAACAATTATTATTATTATTACTTCATATCGATATTTCTTTAGGTGATTACCAAAAACGTCAATGCTGTAAAATTTTGTATTATACTGTGCACATTTACGAGGAATTGGGGAATTTTTTCGAATTTTTGTTCCACAAGAGGGTAGATAAAATAAATCAGATTATCGGGTTGATCTAGACGGAATATGAAGATTTATTAAATTGGTAAGTTCTGGTGAGTCCAGACCATTATTTAGGATTTTAAATAATAAGATTTGATCAAAAATTAGACGTCGTGTTTGGAGGGAGTTAAAATTATGAAATTCAATGGATTCGGTATAATTTGAGAAGTGTAAGTTTAGTTTATAATTTATGTGTTTAAAAAAATGTTTTTGAATTCTTTCTATTCTTTCGATTTGGGCTTGGTATAAAGGAGTCCAGATCGGTGTACAGTGTTCCAGGTGCGGGCGAATATATGAGGTGTAAAGGGAATATAGAGTGTTTATGATGTGGAAGGGTTTTGCTATGCGAAGTATAAATCCCAGCATTTTATTGGCTTTGTTAATAATGTCATCAGTGTGTTGGATAAAGTTTAATTTAACATCCAGTGTTACCCCAAGGTCCCTGATATATTTTACTTTATTGATGTGTGTGCCGTTTAGTGAGTATACAAAATATATTTTATTTTTATTACGTGTAAATGTTATTTTATTGCATTTTGCGATGTTACTAACAAGTTTTCTTTAATTCGCAACAGACAAAGAGACGATTGAGGTCCTCTTGAAGTTAAATGCAGTCGTTGATTGATTTAATAACTAAGTAAAATTTTTTATCATCTGCATAAGCTAGGTAATTAGTGTGTAAAAAATACAATCGAATATCGTATATATATACATTAAATAATAATGGGCCTAAATGAGAACCTTGAGGTACACCGGAGGGCACAGAGGAGAAGCTGGACTTTGTTCCCTCAACTAAGACACTTTGAAGTCTACTCCAAAGGTATGAAGTGAGCCAACGGAGTAAGTCACCATGGATGCCTAATTGTTTTAATTTTTGAATTAGAATGAAATGGTTTACCTTATCGAAGGCCTTAGAGAAATCAGTGTAGATTAAATCTACTTGGTTTCTATTGTCCATATTGCACGTTGAATATTCCGTAAAATTTACCAAGTTAGTTAGAACTGATCTTTTTTGAAGAAATCTGTGTTGTGGGTTTTGTATATTACGAACAATTGTTAATTTGATCGTATACAATTCGCTCTAAAGATTACTCAATACCGTGAGTATTGAGATTGGGCGGTAATTTTCAATGTTAATTTTTGACCCTGTTTTATGAATAGGGATTATAATATTTTTGTTGTTTGTTTTTGGGGTGTTATGCCGTGTTGCGCTAACTCCTTCTTTAGCCGACGTTTCGGACAGCGTTGCAGTGTCCATCATCAGGGCAGATCCGGTAGATCCGAAGATGTGACACATCTTCGGATCTACCGGATCTGCCCTGATGATGGACACTGCAACGCTGTCCGAAACGTCGGCTAAAGAAGGAGTTAGCGCAACACGGCATAACACCCCAAAAACAAACAACAAAAATGCTTTTGGCCGTGAGAATCTAAAAACTTACTAGGGATTATAATAGCTTCTATAAACTTTGTAGGAAATTTACCTTCTTTTAGTGACATTATAAATATGTCAGTTAAAGGGTAAGAAAGATTTGTGGCACATTTTTTGATGAAATATGGCGAGATACCGTCACTACCAGCACCCTTACTAACATCTAAATTTTTCAGGTATTTATTGATCATAAGATTGTCAATATTTATGTAACCAATCGAAGAATCATTATTTACATAAGTAGAACTATCGATTGTGCTGATATTGTTCGTACCCATACCGCTTACGTAGATGGACTGAAAGTGTTTAGAGAATAATTGACATACTTGAGGAGCGCCGGTGCCTGATTCGTCTTTAAGGTGCATGATTTGTAGGATGCCAGTTGTTTTACTTTTGTTTTGAGCGTAATTCCAGAGTTGTTTATTATTATTCTGAATATTAGATTCAAATAAACATATATATTTACTATAGCAATGCTTCTGTAGGTGTTTTTGTTGAGTACGTTTGATAGCGAACTCTATGTAATCTATTGGGTTATTAGAGGATTTCCATTTTTTTATGAAGTTTTTGTTTTTCTTTGATGATTTTGATTAGAGGAGCTGAATACAAGTTCGGAAAATTTTTCTTTTTGACGAGGCGTTTGGGGAGAAATTGGTTGATGGTATTGATTATAACACTTTCAACTGTAAAATTAGTGGCAGGCACCAAATTTGACTTTTCTAGACGATACTTCCCGAGGGATAATTGAAATAAACCCCACAGAAGAATCGATTTTCTAGGCCTCCTAGTGCAAAGACGACTGTATTTACCTCCATTACCCTGGCCGCGGGCCGAATATTGGTTTTACACGACTTCATCACTTATTTGGTTAAAATTCTGGCTTTCTTTAAGGGAATTTTCTCGTCTGAAGCGAAGTCACGATGGACACCACTGGAGAGTTAGTTATTAATGTTTGCTGTAGTCAACATTGAAATTGAAAACATTAAGCAGTATTAACTGCGTAATTTACTAGGGTAGTGCGTAATTTATCAGCTTTAAAACTAACCAATAACTATGAACAACTTAACTATGACAGGAATAATCGATCATATCTATTCATATCATTGATCCATATCTCAAATGGAATCTTCATACTCAAAAAATTGCAAACAAAATAAGAAAAACCATGCACTTCTTCAGAATCATACGAAACTTTCTCGGCTTACAACACCTGAAAATTATTTATTTTGCAGTCTGCCAATCTATTATTGAGTATGGTATCATAGCATGGGGAGGAGGCACTTCATCTGCACTAGACCCAATCATAAAGGCTCAGAAAACAATTTTAAAAATAATTCTAAGGCTACCTATAATTAATTACAGACTAGAATCTATTTTTAATATTATGAATGTGTTTGATGTTCGGCAGCTATATGCAAAAACTATCCTAACTCATCTTTACACAAATATACATAATTACTACGAAAAAAGTTTAAATACACGATGTACTCGAAGCAACAACAAATACTTACTACAAATACCGATAACACATACTACGTTTGGTCAACGAAACATTAAATAAATACTTTGCGACAAGACTCTTCCAGACAGCATAAAACAATGTGATTCACAAAAAAAATTCAAAGATAATGTTAAAACTTGGATCAAAAATAAGAATAGGGCCTTCACCGGTGCATTCACCCAAATTCGCAGTTATTGAAGTCACCACATTATTGAGCGAATACATCTTAATACAAGTATAGGTATGTTCAAAGGTATTAGGAACTAACACGAAAACTACTGCCTCAACACAGGCTAGCCTAGTGAGACGGTATTTGAGAAACTTCAACTAACTGTACTTTTATTTTCTTTTTACCTTCATCATATTATGTTTGTATTTTTCTGTTAATTTTAAAGCCAAAAATCAAAATGAATATACACAAATCAATGTACACCATAATATGTATTTATAGTTGTAATGTGAAAACTTTCCTTAAGAAAGATATTATTATGGATTTAACTGGTTAAAATAGTATAAGCGATATTATGCATAATTAAAGGAAAAAGGATGACAAGTGTCGAAAAAGCTTGAAATTTATTTAATAAAATAAAATAACATACTTTTTGTTTTAAAACCACGAGTTTTTAATAATTTTTAGAACCGACCGGTTTCGCTTTACTCAAGCATCTTCAGGGTACAAATTATTATTAAACAAGAAGTACAGAGTGTGAGCTTATATAAAATAATTTTTCTGAGGTAGACAACAAAATATTTTTTGTATTTGGACAGGGACAGAGCGTCAACTGAATTCCTTCCTCAATCTTATTAACTCTTATCATAATCAAATTAAATTCACAATAGAGATAATTAGCAATAATTCAACCTTAAATTTATTAGACCTTACCTTATCGATCGTCAATAGCAAAATTGAATTTAACATATTTCGTAAACCCTCCTTTACTGATATTGTAATCCACAGTACATTGAATCATCCATTTACACCTAAGCACTCCGCATTACATTCAATGGTCCATCGTTCGGTCACAATTCCAATGTCAGATAATAATTTTGCTTTCTACAATAATATGAAAAATATTTATTCATGCAAGTACTTACTGACCGTAATGTTCCACGCCAAGTTTTTATTTCAGGAACAAGTGTGAACAATGATATTCACCTGCATTAAATTTTCGACAAATCGAGCTTCATTATGTGGATTCTTATTTGACAGCTAGGCCATAGATGTTTGTAAAAAACAGATGGTTAGTCTATGACATTCGCCTTACGGTAGGTACTGGAGCAACGAATAATATAATATTTTCAAATTCATTTATGTTTGAAAGACGCCAATTGATTTAATTTACTATTCATTTTAGTGGTTCTTAATAGTACAACAAAACTATTAAGAACTACTAAAATGAAGACACTAGCACTAGTCCAAATGCTAAAGCTTCTTACGGCTTAATATGAAGTATCTTAGCAGCACTCGTCAATGCGCTAGCTATTTTTTCAAGATAACAGCAAAATTTGATTCAATGGGCAGGAGCTTCTTCAAGATCATTTTTCATAAAAATACACTAAGGCAAGGAGGTAAAAGGTCTCCCACTCTATATTATTTGTACTTATAAAGGATCTCCTACAAGAACTCGACGACTCTCGAAATGTTTGCTGTCACATCACTAAAGTTAAGGAGGTCAAACAAAAAATGAGTGTGAACAGCCGTTTATGGGGCATATTTGCACATCTCCCGTCTCCAGAGGTCCATCAGAGGAGACTCCATCCAGGAAACCATGGCAGTGATGATTTTGTTACTTGATTGGCGTAGTCTGCGCCATAAACTTACCATGTGATGGCGGAGAAGCGCTCTGAAAGAGTGTACTCGCCCCTCCAGGAACATTTCCGTGGCGCTGCAGTACCTCGGTAGGCGGAATAGTTGGCGATATATATTATTGTAAGCAACTTTTAGCATATGCCATTGGGATGAAGTGTAATCCACCCACAGTTCTGACGTGTACAGCGAAGTGCAATATGCATTGAAAAGTATATTTTTCACGTGTCTGATGCAAAAATAAAAACGCCTTGACAGCATACCTGCTCTAACGGATTTCGCTCTTCTTTGCCTTTCCATATCCTCGATGTCTTTCAGGTCGTCTATGATAATATGTCCCAGGTATTTGACGCTACGACTAACATCCATTATCCTTCCATCTAGCCATACTGAAGGTGTAAGCATGTTTTCGTTTTTGCATTTGAAAACCATAACTATTGATTTGGACGTATAATATACAAGGTTAAGATTTTTTGCAAAATCTTCACTTATTTGGAGTAGTTTCATCAGTGCGCTAAGTGACGGTACTGAAAGAACCATATCATCTGCGTAGTTAATATTGTTTACACATACTCCTTGAACATGGAAACTTATCGTACTGTTATAAAGTCTTTGAATTAGTTCATCAGTATATATTTTAAACAGTGCTGGAGACATGCTTCTTCCTTGCATTACGCCACTTTTCAAATTAAATGGGTTGGAAAACTCGCCAGACCATTTCACCACATTTTCTTGCTGCGTTTGCCAAATTAAAAGAATTGCTATTATATCTTCCGAAACTGCTCTTTTCCTGAGTTTTCCCAGAGTTTATTGTGACAAACACGATCAAACGCTTTGCTTAGATTTAGAAAGCAGGTATAGATTGGCGTTTTCTTTTGTTAAGAATAGCTGATGGTTTCTTTTAAGGAATATATTGCCATATAATATGTTGACAGTGCAGATTTAAATCCGAACTGGTTATCCTCCATCTTAAGATGGTCTGTTATGACCGTCGATAAAAATTTTTCAAATATTCTTGCCAGGGCGGTCGAGAGTGAAATCGGTCGGTAGTTATTGAAAACGGATGGATCAAGTTTTGTTGATTTAATAATTGGTATAATTACCGTTTTCGTCATTATGTTCGGGATAAACCTATATCTTTTCAGTTAGGTGTGGAAAAAATAACAGCTTATTGCCATCTATTATAAACGGATACACAGGTTTCCTATCTTCCAACTTCTACGGCCTAGGGCTTTACGGCTTATTCTTACCGCTTATTTCTATTATAAACGGGTCTTGAAAGGCCTTGAAAAGCTTGATATGTCCCTAAGTATTTACGTGACTAGAATTCACAGAACGACCAAATTGAACACGTGCGCCCGCATATGTCTCCGTAATTTTACACGCAGATGGAGGTGGCAGTTCAGATTATTAGACCTTAAATATTTAGTGTATAGAATGGCCGGCAACCGCCATAAAAAAATAGAAAGCCAACCTAGAACTACACCCATTAGTCCGCAGATTTAGCTCTAGACCCTCATAAAGTTGTAAATCTGAAATGGGAAAACGTTAAGCTAGCGACCCAGGGGCAATAAAAATCTTCGCCCAAGGCGAGGCTATATTGCAATTGTTTGAAGGTCGTATTGTACAAATGTAATTTTAAAATATTTAAAATAATAATAAATCTAGCGGTGAGAATGGCGATGCCAGCGCCATGGACCCGAACAACTTACCGGAGTGGTGTAAAGCGAAACCACTTTGATTCCAGCACCCCACCACAGGCGTGCTACGGTCGCCGGATCGCGCGGCTGAAGAACTGATTCCGCAACCAACAGTCACCCTCTCGCCTCAGGATCAGGAGGTTCCTCGCCCGCCAAGGAACCTCTTGCCCTCCCCCCTTGGATGGGTCTCCAAGGCTCTTCCGCCCAGGAAGCTGCCCTCTCAGAAGTTGCTGCCTGCCGACTCCGCCCTTTGGAGCCTTGGCCCAGGCTGAACTAATTCCGCCCTTTGGAACCAGCCCAAGCTGCCGCTTGTGTTATCAGTGATATGTGCAAACGTGAAGCATCCAGCATCATCGTAAAGGGAAGTGCCTAAACAATTTTTGTATGTTAAGACATTGAATGAAAAATAATTTAGGATTAAGTAAAAGGACAATTAATTTTAAGAAATTCCAATTTAAGACTTGTATTAAGCCTAGATTAAGACTAACCCTTAATTTTATACATTTTTAAATAAATTTTTAATAGTATTTGAAACTAAGTAACTTTTTTTTCTCGATCCTCCTTTTCTTTAACGTGCATAATATTAATATTAAACTCCCTTGAGTAGAGTAATAACAAGCTTTTGCCCATTGAATGCAATTGTATTAGTTTTTCCATAACAGAAACGCGATCAAAGGCCTTACGTCAGACGTGAAAACACTCATAAATGGAAGTTATTTTTTATTATTAATAACCAGTGAAATGAATCGATAGTGAAATCGACTGGCAGCTTTGAAAATTGAATATATAATGTTTTTGTAGATCCAGTACCTACCGTAAGAAGAAAGTCGTAAACTATCCATCTGTTTATACGAAAATCTATGGCCTAGCTGTCAAAAAAGAATTTAGTTGAAGAACCTGGTTTTGTTGGAAATTTAATCAAGATTAATATCTTAGGTGATCACACGTGTTCGTATAGTTTAAGCACTTCATGTTGTTCCAAAGCAAACTAAGTGACCGATGAGCTATAATTTGGACTTCCGCAAACTTTTTACAGCCTTTCGTGGTTCTAGCTCAACTAACCCAATAAGTACAGTAAGTTAGAGAATCCATTTGCTAACTTCAGCCCTTGCTATCCGATGGATGTTTGAACTGTCATCGTGACGTCTACCTAACTTTATATTTGTATTTCGTAGATATTCCTTGAAATAATGCAAAATAAAATGATAAACAGTAGATTTACGAATCAAATATACGATAATACGGGTGGTTAGAGTCAGAAATCGTTACTTAAATAAGAATAAGGAATCCTTCAACTTATTAGGAATTTTTTCTGCAGAAAACTCAATCCTCGATAATCGGGGTGCTATTCCGCCGTCGCACTATGGAGCCGCCCACCTAGAAAGTTGGCATCAAACCAGTGGTTACAATTACATCTAATGTCTATCGATTCTTAGTTCCGTGCGGTCAAGTTATGAAAAATTAAGAAAAAAAAAAATCGAAAAAAAAATGTCTCACTTTTTTTTATCTTGTAAATTTTATGGGAATGAAGTACCTATCTATCCTTTTTACCTTAGAATATTTTGTTGGTAGCGATTAAGCTTGGCACTTAAAATAATGTCTTGGGAAATTTCTGTTTGTGCTTACCAGAGCACGTAGATACTTAATGTGACGTCTAAACTACAATCATTTACTCAGAACTTCATAGATCTGACATGCTACATATATATTTTATCGTTTTTTTATGTTCTGTACGCTTAGACGATATATCAAATAGCAGCATAAGTCGAATTCACTTGCATTGCTAACGTTGGCTAAACCTTATAATATAACCATTTATTAGTCCCCGAGCAACTCCGGGAGTTCGTTGCACAATGAACACGATACTCGACTGCAATTAATAGTCCGTAAAATATCTTCATTTAGATATAGTTTGTTTATTTGCGATTTCTATTTTAGATTTGATTCAATAATAACACCCACATATTTAATGTTTTCGAGCGAGGATAGAGATGTACTAACAAATTAAACACTCAATTCACACAAGTCAGTTCTGTTTCAGGTTCATTTTGTGGGCTTCGACAAGTAACCATAACAGAGCAAGGCGCTAGCACGACAGTGCCATGGATCTTCCCAACCCAGAGAGTGTTTCAATCAAGACGGAATCAGGTTCCCTGGAAGAAGAAGCAGGTGAAATGCTGCACACTGTTATATTTATTTACCTCCCGGATGTAAATCAGGAAGGTTTTCATTTTGCCGAAAGTACTCCTACAGGCAGTTAGTATACCTATTGCATATGTTATTTTAAAATGTTTGAGGTTGCCAAATTAATCCGAGTATGTAACGCAGCCAGGACAAATGCATATTAACGAAGTGATCTCTTGTTGATTATTTAAATTCCGTTAAATATTACCCTCGCAGGAAAACGACAACCGTTACAAGCTTTTTAACTCCAATGCTCGCTAAAAGTTTCGATTCCTAAAGGTAATTTATGACGAAAATAATTCATTCGTCTTACTTACGATATGCTTTTGATTTGTAAAACAACAATAAAATGTATTTTATTTATTGTAATGAAACACTGTTTGATCAAAGATGGAGAATAGACTAAGATTTATTTCATATAAGTTTACATATTAAATACATAGATGGCAGCACTAGTATTATATTGTTGTTATCATTTTAACACCCCCACTATAACTAACAATATAAATACAATTAAATTAAACAATTTGCACACCTAGTTTATCCAAAAATTTGTAATGTTTTGTGGAACCCAAACTTTTCGTGAACAAATCAGCAGGCATTTCAGCTGTTGGCAAATACTTAACATTTACAATATTATTTGCTACACATTCTCTACAAAAATGATATTTAATATCAATATGTTTGGTGCGCTTATGAAAAACTGGATTTGCTGTTAACTTTTGCGCACTCTGATTGTCATTGAAAATATCAATAGTATACATTTTTTTAAGTTATTTCATATTGTAAATTTCTCAAATAAATTGCTTCTTTGCAGGCTTCGGTGATGGCCATATATTCAGCCTCACTACTAGATAGTGCAACAGTATTCTGTTTTTTTGTTTCCCAAGATATAACACAACCCGATAAAGTAAAACAAATTCCAGTGTATGACCTCCTATCTATAATGTTTCCGCCCCAATCAGCATCTACAAACCCTTTTAATATTGAGCTTCCACTAGCGGAATACTTTAAACCATAATCTTTAGTACATTTTAGGTATCTCAATAACCTTTTTACATAAGAACAATGTTCTTTGGAATAACAATTATTAAATTGGCTTAAAAATCCAACCGTATATGCAATGTCCGGTCTGGTTAGAACCGCTAAATACATAAGACATCCAATTATTTGTTGATATGGAAAATTACCAACACAATGTTCATTTTTTGACACATTTAACTTTGTTTCCATTGGAGTCTGTGCAGGTTTACTTTGGCTCATATTAAACTTATGCAACAGCTGATCAATATAATCTTTCTGACTTAATATTATTGTTTGCTTAGATTTGTTAACAGTTATGTTAACACCCAGACATTTCTTTATTTCTCCTAAATCTTTTATTTTGAAATGACTTGTTAAGACATCCTTTAAATGCTTAGTTTCATTAGTATCATTTGAAAAAACAAAAAAATCATCTACAAACAATGCGACAATAGTTTTAAACTGATCTTTCATTTTTGTATACATACATGGTTCTATTTTAGATCTAATATAACCTATGCTTAACAAACATTCATCTACTTTTTTATACCAAGCTCTTGAGGATTGTTTAAGCCCGTAAATGGCCTTTTTTAATTTAAGTACTTGACCATTTTGTGTTTTTTCAGAAAAACCTTTTGGTATTTGCATGTAAACAGTTTCCTCAAGTGTACCATTCAAGAAAGCCGTTGTTACATCAAGATGTGTTGTTTTCAAATTTAGTTGTACTGACAATGCAAAAAGTAATCTTAATGTAGTATGTCTCACTACAGGATAAAATGTTTCTGTAAAGTCCACACCTTCAACTTGTGAAAAACCTTTTGCCACTAAACGTGCACGAAAGCGGACTTTATTTTCACTATCATACTTTTTACGAAGCACCCACTTGCACTGTACAACTCTTCCATCTTTTGGAGCATCACTTAACTCCCACGCATCATTGTCTTTGAAACACTGCAACTCTTCTGTTATAGCCAACTCCCACTGTTCTTTTTCTGGTCCATTTAAAGCGTCATGCAGAGACAAACCAGCCGCATTATCATATGTTTCACTGTCAACGCACAGATTTGATAACCCATACCTCTCTGGAATCTTCCTCTCCCGGTTTGGTCGGCACTGCGGGCTTTCTTTCTCACTGTCTGCATCTTCATAATCACTGGGAACATATGTTTCATCATTATCTATAAAACTGTCCATGAAACTTGAGTGTTCTTGACTAGGCACAGGTTCAATTTCACATTGTTCTGTATCATCAAGTTCCTTACTATCCCCCACTGAATCAACATTCTGACCACATTGTTCTGTATCATCAAGTTCCTTACTATCCCCCACTGAATCAATATTCTGACCTTGCACTTCCATTAAATTTTCAGATTTTGATTCCTTCTCAATGATGATCACATCTCTACTAGTCGTTACATTCCTTGTTTCTGGATTGAAGACCCTATATCCTTTTATATTATCTGGATATCCTATGAGAATACATTTGGTTGTTTTCTTATCCCACTTCTTTCGCTTTTCTTTAGCTACATGGACCATCACAGTGCTACCGAAAACTCTGATATGACTTATATCCGGTTTGGAGCCAGTCCACAACTCATATGGAGTTTTATTTTCCAATGCCGCTGCCACAATCCGATTCTGCAGGTACACTGCCGTATTGGTGGCCTCACCCCAGAACTCTTTGCCTAAGTTTGCATCAAAAAGTAGACATCTTGCTTTTTCAACTATTGTGCGATTAAATCGTTCACACAATCCATTCTGTTGTGGGGTGTAAGGGTTGCTTTTCTGATGAATCACACCGGCACTATTCAGGAAATCATCAAATTCTTTATTGCAATACTCCAGTCCGTTGTCACTCCTTAATACTTTGATTGTTTTTTTTGTTTGATTTTCCACCTGAGCTTTAAAAATCTTGAAATACTTCAAAGCCTGATTTTTGTGTTTTAAGAAATAAACAAATGTCATCCTACTATGATCATCAACAAATAACAAGAAGTATCTCGAGCCGCCCATAGACACATTCTCCATAGGCCCACATATGTCTGTGTGCACAATATCTAGGAGATTACTGCTTCGTTGGCCACTGCTCTTAAAAGGTAACCGGCATTGTTTGCCTTCACAACATGTTGTGCATGAAGATTTGCTTATGTCAACTTTTTTATCAAGTGACATACCATGCACAGCTTTTTCCATCTGATTCAAATAATCTTTGTTTATGTGTCCTAACCTTCGATGCCAAGTCATTCCTGACACAACTGATGCTGCTAAACAGTCTTGTTTTAGCAAATTCACTTTATATACTCCATTGACCAACACTGCCGTAGCAACCAACTCGTTATTTTTATTATAAACTGAACAACCATTTCCAGTGAAAGATACACGGTTGCCTTTCATAATCAGTTGGCTAACAGATAATAAATTCGTTGTTAGACTTGGTACACAATATACGTTTTTCACCATGAAGTCATACTCATGATTATCTGTTTTAGTCATGATTTTTACATCGCCAGAACACAATACTGACACCTTTTCACTGTTTGCGACAACAATTATTTTTTCTTGTTCATACTGCGCATTTATAATCCAACTTTCATTTGCTGTCAGATGTACACTCGCGCCCGAGTCGATATACCAATCGTCTTTGTTAAAATTTCCACTCAGGAACACTGCGCTAAACGCATTAGACTGCATTCGCTCCTTATTTATCTGACTTGACAAGTTATTTTCTGTATTTGTACACTGGTTCTTGTAATGCCCGATTTGTTTACATCTGTAGCACTTTATATGCTTGTTGACGTTTGACTTTGACAAGCCAGTGCTGTCATTGCTGCCAACATAACTTTTGCTGGCCATAGACATATTCGTATTATTTTTTCCTTTGTACTTTGAAGCTGAACGAATTGCTAAAGCTCCGCTAACTTCACTCCCGTCATGACTTGCTGAATCCATATCTAACAATTTTGTTTTTATGGAGTCTGTCGTTATAGGAATTCCTGAATGTTCTAATGCCATAACCATCGGCGAGAAACGATCTGGCAAACCAGCGAGTAGCAATGATGCTGTCCATGTGTCATTAATTTCGAATCCCGTTCCTGAAAGCTTCTGTGCTGTATCGATAATCTGCGTCACATAAGACGTCATCGAACTGCAATTCTCTCGGCGAATCGAAATTAAATTTCTCAGCAAACTCATTCTCCGTGAAAATCCGTTGTCGTCGAATAATTTTTTTAATTTATCCCATAACTCTTTACTGGATGTAGCATCTTTTACGTGAACATATAAAGACGAGTCGATTGTCATAATCAATTTTGCTTTGGTTTTTGCATCATCTGCAGGTTTTATTTCAATCCCGACTTCTGGCTGCACACAATGCTTCATGCCTTCGAGGATTAAAAAATTCTGTGCCGCAAAACACCATTTGTCGTAATTATCACGTCCAATTAGCAATTACAATTACAATTAGCTTGGGTACGTTGACAAGATAGTTCGCCGACATTTTTAAACTGCGATATACTAAAGTTGTACACTTTTATTATAACAATCCGTCACGACACAGTTCAATCGCGTTTTGTAATCGTGTTTTTTATACTGGTCAAACAAAAAAAACAACAAAATCGCGAAGATTTATAAGCGAACGGCCCATAACCTGTAATGAAACGCTGTTTGATCAAAGATGGAGAATAGACTAACATTTATTTCATATAAGTTTACATATTAAATACATAGATGGCAGCACTAGTCTTATATTGTTGTTATCATTTCAACAGAATCTACTAATAAATAGTGGAGGTATATAATTCCCACTTATTTTTATCCAAATTATTTTTGAAAAATTTTGAAAGAAAAAAGGCATTAGTGTGGATTTTTATTTTTAATTTAAAAAATTGAGAATTTCAATTTTAACTATTTTTATCACAAAGGAGTTTATTTCACTGTCGGGTATTCCATATTTTTGTCTCGCCTGAATTGTCTGCACTTATAAATGACATCTACCGGAGAGACACCCTCCACCGAACCAAGCGACGTAAATAAGATGACAGAAGAAATATTGCGCAAAGGAAATCCAACACCAAACATGGAATCAAACAACGAGAGCTGTTCTTCGGAAACATCCATCCATCACGTTTCTGTGAGGTTACCAGCCTGTTGGAGAACTAATATTGCGTTATGGTTCGCTCAGGCGGAGGCCCAGTTTACTAACTCCCGCATCAAGGAAGATTTTACTAAATACAACATCATAGTCGCCGCCTTGGACGCTGAAACATTACAATGCGTTAGCGACATAGTGATAAACCCGCCAGTGAAGGACAAATATTGCCTACTCAAGACATCGCTGATAGACAGACTTTAAGACTCAGAAGAGAAGCGTTTAACACGATTATTGACGGGATTGCAATTAGAAGACCGCAAACCAACAGGACTTCTACGACACATGCTCGAGTTAGCTGGACCAACACTAGCGGAGAGCGCTATCGTAAAAACACTATGGCTCCAACGTCTTCCGCAGCATGTACAAGCTATACTTTCAGCACTTCCGGACAATAACCTAAACCAACTAGCACTAGCTGCCGATAAGATAGTTGATGTGTACCAGACAACTGAATGTGGCGCAGTTGACCACGACACCCAACCCGGAACTTCAAGATCCGAATGTAATGATACATCAATGCAAGACATTAAAGAGCAGGTCCAGAATCGTGACCGCCCATCTACCTATAGCGAGCACAGAAGCCAAAGCCCACGTCGCGACAATATTCGACAGAGTAATCATCAGAATCCTGCTAGAAGACCACGTTTCAGGTCCCGCGGTAGATCGCCCAACAGAGCACCAAATGGGTACTGCAGATTACATGCCAAGTTTGGTGAAAATGCCTACCGACGCCAACAACCGTGCACCTTCCGCTCGAAGAGGTCGGGAAACGACGGAGGAATTCCACAGTAGAGACATGCGAAATTCCTACTCAGACTCGTCGTCTCTTCCTTCATGACCAAGAATCAAGCCAGAAGTTTTTAGTAGACACAGGTGCGGATATTTCTGTGATCCCGAAGACTTCGAAAATAGCGAAGAATTACATAACTTCCGACAAATGCCCCACAACTTTATACGGAGCTAATGGGAATTCCATCCGAACCTACGGCACAAGGACGATTGAACTTAAGTTTGGCCTACGGAGAACAATGAAATTTTTATTTATTTATTTATATATATAATTTGTACATTTATTTATAACAATTACAGGTAATAAAGCCTAAGACGTTATAATTGTACCATTTATGCAGTGTATATGCAATGCCAAAAATCTTGCAAATGCGCTATAGGACACAAAAAATAAATCTAATTTTTTATCTACCGCATTCAAAAAGCACGTAGCTCTCCCCACAGGTGAGTTCATTAATAAATTAGTGCGGCTTGCTCTACTATATAGAAGATTGTGATGACGTCCTCGAGAGTGAGACTCTGGTACAAAAAAATTTAATTGGGCCAGTATCTCATTATTAGAAAAGTGACCGTTTATTAGTTGGAAAAAATATTTAAGCAAAGCAATACCTCTACGTGTCTCTAGGAAGTGGTAATTGGTCATGCCTAATATATAAATCGATGGGTAAAGCCAAGGGTAACATCCATAGAGCCGCGAGAATAAAAACCTTAAAAATTTTTTATGGACTCTTTCAATGCGTAAAGTGTATGTTAATTCATGTGGAGCCCAGATGATCGAGTTTGATTCAAGTACACTTAGGACTAGTGTGTTATATAATAACGTCAGTGAGTTTCTAATTACGAAGCCGAGAAGCCTGTATCCTCTGCTTATTAAATCATCGATGTGTTGGTGAAAAGTTAGTTTGCTGTCATAAATAACTCCCAGATCTTTGATTTGGTTTAGGTGTTGGAGAATAATTTCGTTGATTGTATATTCAAATACATGCGGTTTCTTTGATCTTGTATACGAGACGATATTGCACTTGGGTGTACTGAAGTTCAAGCCATTTATTTTGGCCCAGTTTGAGACGCAGTCAATGTCACGTTGAAGGAGAATACAGTCAAGATGGTTTTTTATTGAGCGATATAGTTTCAAGTCATCTGCAAATAGTAAATACAGCGAATGTGTGATGACTGAACCAATATCGTTGATAAAAATCAGAAACAGAATTGGTCCAAGGATAGACCCCTGAGGAACTCCAGAAAAAACTATGAATTCCGATGAATTGGAACCCTTATAATAAACAAACTGTCTACGATTTCGAAAATATGAAGCAAAAAAACAGAGAAGTCTTTTGGAAAAACCAAATGAAGCTAGCTTATTTAGAAGAATGTCGATGTCAACCTTGTCGAATGCTTTTTCCAGGTCGAAATAAGCAACATCCACCTGTCCCCGATTGTCGAGAGTTTGTGATAAGAAATCTGAGATGCATAAGAGGTTTGATGTTACTGACATCTGGGGTCTAAAACCATATTGACGGTCATCAAGAATTGGATTAACGTGATTAAGTATATATTTATGTAGAATTTTCTCGAATATTTTCATGATGGAACATAGAACGGCAACTGGTCGATAATTCCGGATATCGCGTTTGTCACCCTTCTTGTAGATAGGGGTTATTTTAGTTAATCTCCAGATGTCTGGGAGAATCCCGTTTTTTAGGCATACATTGAAGAAATGACATAATGGTGGTATTAAAAGGTCGGAACAACCCTTTAGTATAAATGTTGGAATATTGTCAGGACCGATGGAGTGAGGTTTCTTTAAATTTGAGAGTGCCTCCCCACTGGAGCGACAGAGAGAATAATGAAAAATAGCTTCACTTGCTCGCCACCTTTGAAAGTTAATTTCGAAAAATTTCAGACCACATTAAAAAAATCATTACTCCATATTTGTATATGTAAACATATAAAAAAAATATACTGCTATGTAGCCAATAAACTCACCTATATTTTATTAATTATTTTGTATTTGTATAATTGATAGAAAAAATATAAAAAAATCGTAAACTTTGTAAGTGCGCGAATTTTGTGCGTGAGTATATTTGAAATTGCCGCCAGTGATATTCACATTGAATATTTTCTACGTTTTATGTTCTCTATGACCTGTTCTACAACCACAGATCCAAATATATACTAAATAATCATTTTTTTATATGCTGACATCAAGATAAAAATAATGCGTGAAAATTATTTTGTGTTATTTGGTACGTGAACCTGTTAAATTTGAATGAACTAAATTATGATATTTTATACATTTACCACAAAGAAGTGGTACTACATTAGGAAGATACATTAACTGTCTACAATTACCAATAAGAATAACTGCCCTAGTTGCTTTATTTAAATCATTTGATCGTTTTATACAGATAGCCTATTTCACGATGTCAAAATCAGAGTGCTGCTTTTTAAATAATTGTGACTGAGAACTGGAGATTTTTATCCATGTTTTTGTGTTTCGTGATAGAACAAGAAACAAAGATTTAAAAAAAGCCCATATCATAGCAATAAGCTTTGCCAATCTTTCAGGATATACTTTGTAATTTGATAAAATCCTGTGGAATTCTGCCATTTTGTTTAGGAAAATACGAGATGACAGCTAGTTTAAGGTCGATACACACCGGATAAATTATAATAGCTAAAATGATGGTGATGATTAAACCTTATATATCAAACCTGTTGTATCAGCGTCGATCGGCAAATAAAATCTTAGTGATATTTTTTATCTAAAAGTTGGAAATCTAAAGAAAAATAGTGGAGAGGAAAATAATTGAGGGAACAAATAATTGATTTATTTATTTATTTACACCCTAATGGGCTTTTACATTCATTAAATTAAAATTACAGTTGTATAATTACAATGGTAGAGCAGCATATTTATTTAAAAATTGTTTACACACTTCGTCATTTATGTTGGTTTTTGTCAGTAAATCAAAACATAGTTTCATTTTGCCTCGCTCTAGAGTGATACTCTCAGTATCGCTCTGGTGAGAGACCACCATTCAGATTTAAACATTGCTTGAAATGGCTTAGTTTTGTAGAAGAAGTGACTAGATCTAAAAAAGCCTCTTTACAGAAAAATTAACAAAATATATAATTAAGACATAAAAATAAAACTAGTGTGATTTGAGATTTTCATGGCCAAAAGTATTAACATGATTTGTTTTTGGGGTGTTATGCCGTGTCGCGCTACCTCCTTCTATAACTAACGCTGCCCAAAACGTTACAGATACAAAAGGTACAGCGAGACGGCATAACACCTCAAAAACAAATCATGTTGATAAAACAAGTTATTTAATGTGTACAATAGCAGGAAAGAATGAGAATACCTATGCATTTTTTAATATGTATATTTTAATGATCAGAATTGAAATATACATATTAAATGTCCACCAAACCTTATCAGATAGAACTCGTACCTTTGGGTCCTTTGTCGTTATAACATTTTTATGAGATGTAAAAAGAAATGACTTGGTCCTGTCATCCAGGCCATCGTTATTGATGTCCAAAGAAAGTTCATTAAATTTATAAATTATAATTTCACAACTAAAAACAAGAAAAGAAAAATAAAATAAAAAAACCCTCAGTTATTCAATATGGAGTGGGATGGTGTGATATGGGACCATACAATCATTGCATAATCCCACATCACACACGTCACATTTTTTTGTAGTTCGTTTGGTAATATTTTGAATTGAACACCACACACAATTCAACGTTCGCCCGCTATGGACCGAGAAGTGGTTGCCTTCCAGGACAGTACGCAGAATCTTTCCTTGAGCTATTTGGCCAATGATCACAGTCGGAGTCGGGTTAATTTCCCTGTGACAGAACAGCTGAAGGAGATTCCTCGCAACCTCACTCCTAAATTTTCGATACAAAATGCATTTATTTTCCTTGCGGAGCTTTGAACTGTACAATATATACGCATTCTGCACCGAAACACTTAGTAGTCTCCTGAAAAGCTTCTTGTACCAGACCAGGTTTCGCTGTCGTTCAATGGGGTAGCCTGCCAAAAGCTGATCCTTTCTGTCAACTCCCCCCATTACCTTGTTATAGTCTAGTACAATTTGGGGTTTGTATTTCCAAGCCCCAAACTTTTCAACTGCCCCGATTTCTGCTTTATGGTAGGTGGACAACATACTTACCAAGCTTTTGTCCAACCAAACCATAACATTGAGGTCCCCGCAGTTCGAGTATACGAGCTCACCTTCCCTCATTTTTGATTTGAGATTGGACTTTAATACACTGGGCACAAATTCTCGGTTCAACCGCAATGTGCCCATGCAATCCATCCCACTTCTTTTGAGGCATCGCGCTAATAATGGACTATTGTAAAAATTGTCCATTATTAGCGTGTACCCTTTGTTAAACAGAGGGCTGGCCAAATCGTATACTATCTTTGCAGTGGCCCCAACTGGGCAGATATTGTGAGCACCAGAAAAGTTGGCCTGTGTCATGTCTTCCGTTATGTCGTCTTCCGTCATGTCTTCCTGGTCTGGATTTGTCGATTCAGTCTGACTGGAAATGGTCTTCCCCGTATAAATTTGGAATTTCCAAAGATAGCCAGACTTGGACTCACAAAGCTCGTAAGACTTTATACCCGAGCCTGCCGCTTTAGATTTGATCATCTGGACGAATCCCAAACGGCCTTTATAGCGGAGTAAGGATTCATCTAGAGAGATGTCTTGCTCGGGCAGGTATAAACTCTCAAACTTATGGGAGAGGTGGTCCAAGACGGGCTGAATCTTTTGTAACCTTCGCACAGATAACGGTACATCAGAAGAAAGAGTTTCATTGTTGGTGAAGTGAAGGAATTTTTTTATGAGAAGAAAACGATTATAGCCCATGGTTTTGCTGAAATAAGGCATGGCGGTGACGTCAATTGAAAAGAAGAAGTCTTTTTCAACGGGAAGGGGACAAATACCTTGATGCATTAGAAGTGCCAAGAATACGTACATTTCCTCTTTATTCGTGGGAGCCCATCTATTGATACGCGCATAGCGCTTGAATTGGGTTAGCGCAATGTGTTGTTCTGCATACCTGTTAGTCTCTCTTACGATCAGTTCAACGAAATCGGCATCGAAGATTTTAAGAAAGGCATCCACAGGTTTGCCCATTTCGTCGGTATTGAAAGTTGGTCCCGGCGTACCTGTGAATATCTCCCTTATCCCATTAAAATGTGAGATATCGCTGGACCAATCGAAAGAGTAACTATCAGATGGCAGAATCGAACGCATTGCCTCTCTATCTACCTGGTCTTGTCTTAGGTCTACGGCAATACCGGGGTTAAGTGCATTGTTCATACGATGATAAGGTTTTGGTGGCATGCATAAGTTATCCTCGTCGACGTCGCTCCCTTCGTCCAGATCCGTTTCTAAAACAACAGAAAACACAAATTAACTTAACATTTCTACTTACTTCATTACACTAGTACTTACTCCCTTTGGTACAACGCTTTAAGATAATGAACTCTTGGCTCGATCAAGTTAATCAAATACTTGAGGCGCGCAATGTCAGAATAACACAAGGGCAGGTATAAATGAGTTTGAATGAAGAAAAGAGTGTGTGTGCCAAGACCGAGTTGTATGGCGGTCCATCCTCTGCCTACCCGTGTAGCGAAATGGCGTTGTTAGTTAGTTTTATAACTTACGGTCTTCAAATGCCGACTGATCATGATGAAGAGATGCAGCTTCAAATTCACCCGCTCTGTCCATGCCTGGGTCTGAAATGTATATAACACAAATTGATTTAATGTGTCTTTATTTCAATTACGGAACGCCTCTGATATGACGTTTTAAAACAATAATCTCACTGTTTCTAAACACAGACACTTCCTGGCAGAACGGCACGTCCACCCACAGCTCTCTATGGTAGCCATGCTCCAGAGAGTGATCGCCCCACTGGCGTTCCCCATTCCACGATTTTCAAGCAATGTTCAATTCTGAATAGTGGGCTCTCACCAGCGCGATACTGAGAGTATCGCTCTAGAGCGAGGCACAATAAAACTATGTATTGATTTACTTAAATTATGAGAAAAACCAATATTAATTGAATATTTGAGGCGGGCTATGTCAGAATAGCACAAGGGGAGGAACGGATGAGTTTGAATGAAGAAGAGAGTGTGTGTGCCAAAACCAAGTTGTATGGCGGTCCATCCTCTGCCTACCCGTGTAGAGAAATGGCGTGAAGGTTAGTTAGTTAGTTAGTTTTATAACTTACGGTTTTCAAGTGCCGACTCATCATAATAGAGAGCTGCAGCTTGAACGTCACCAGTCCCCGTTCCATCCATGCCTGGCTCTGAAATGTACAAAACATAAATTGATTTAATATGTCTATATTTCAATTACGGAACGCCTCTGGTAAGATATATTAAAAAAAACTCACCGTTTCCAAACGCAGACACTTCGTGGCAGAACGGCACTTCCACCCACAGCTCTCTATGGTAGCCATGCTCCAGAGAGAGATCGCCCTACTGGCGTTCCCCATCCCGCGATGTCCCAGGAAACGGCTCTGGAGAAGTCGCCCGCGTTGGCACAGCGGGAGCCGTTGCTTGGGTCGTTGTGCCAGCTTGCTCGTTGGACAACCACGGTGGGGGAATAGGCGATGGCAGCGTTGAAGGCGTGCCCTGTGAAAAGGGACACGCTACTCTCTCCGGAGATGGAATTCTGAAAACATATACATAAATCATATGAATCGTTGTCATTCACACGTGAAACAGTAAATAAAAAACAATAAGAATTGGAATAGCGCTGATTTTACTGCATGTGCATAATGCACAGAGCACTGATCCAACCAAATCTCACGGTGGCGGAAAGCTCTCAGGGAAAAAAAATAATATTGTGTAATGCATCTAAAGACGATAACTTACTTTCGTTTAGCTTTTCTTGCAGGCGCGGTGGGGAGCAAAATCCGCGCCGCCTGCTTCTTAAATTTACGGTTTTCCAGCTCCAGTTGGAAAGAAGCAGGCAGGGCCCTAACATCCTTTAGGGCCCTGACGCGATCTTCTCGCACCATTACCAGAGCAGGGTCACTGTTAAAATAAATTAAAATATATGATTAGCTCTACCCCTTATCCACAGCAAAAAAAACCTTCTACAAAAACATTAAAAAATACTAACACTCCAGACCGAGCTGCCAATGCTGCTCCACGTTGGCTTCCACGTCCAGCTCGTACAGCCCCCCTCCCTCTGCCTCTTCCTCTGCCTCTTCCTCTACCTCTTCCTCTACCTCTCTGCATCGGTACACTTCTAATTAAAAATATTTCATGTAGATTTTATATTTTGAATCAAATCATAGACTTTTATATATCTAATTATTATTTTTTGGTAAACTAATGTTTTTAAGACAAGATTTTTTATGCATAGCACAAAGGGTAACAATTATTTTACAAGCAATAATTGTGAAGAAATTGTGTAAAATAAAGTTGGTTGTTTTCAGGTGAAAAATGTAACAAGCAGTAATTGTTGAATGAAACACTAGTATATATTGAATAATTTCGCGGGTAAGAGATAAGCCGCCATAGCTCAGTGGTCAGAGCTGTCGACCGGAAATCGAAGGGACACGGGTTCGAGTCCCGTTGGCGTCATGTATCTTTTATCAGGAGATTTTTCAATGTGGATGAGTGTTTCAGGCGAACAATTATTGCTTGTAAAATAATTTTATATATCTTATCATATAAAAAATAGATATTTATACATGGATTGTGGAACACTTTCTTGTGGATTATTGGCTCTGTAGAAATTTGAAATAAGTAAATAAATTAATTAATTACAAAACGAAACGAAATAATCCCATATTCATTGTGTGATGGTAACTTTACATTAAATTTCATCTAATATTTTTTCGACATTTCTACTGAGTTATAAAATTACAAATATCTGGAGAAAAAATGACCACACCTAAATAAAATTTATAATTATCTCTTGGTAATGAATCATTCTAATAGAAAAACACTATTTCAAATACACAAGTGGAGTAATTAGGAATTGAATTGCAAATTAATAACTTAAAAAACTTAACCTCGCCAGAAATCATAGTTTCGTATCGAAAATATGCTAAAAAAAAACCGTTTTTTTAATCAAAGGAGTTGAAAACACATTAATAATTGAATCACGATTACACTTATATATATTATGGCGTTAAAACGCAAAAAACACAATCACTTACGGCATTTTAAAAGATGTGTAAATATAACCAATCACTCAAAAAATTTTGCCTCTAAAGTAAAATTTTTGGGAACAACTGTCAAATTAAAACCGCCAAATATTTATTCCAGAAGCATCTATTGATAATCGGTGTTGCCGCAGAAGAAGCCAATTTTACCAGCTTTACAACGGAATAAATTATTGGTCAGGGACTGGTTTAAATAATATTATATTCAATTTTTACGAGTGGTACGTAATAAACGTCGAATAATTCGACATGCTCAATATTAGAAGAAAAAAAAACGTCGAATTATTCGACATGTTCGCTCGAGTGGTTAGTTGTTTTTAGTAAGCAGATTAATTTGTTTCTAATTTTTTATAATATGTGTGTATTTTTTTATCTAAGGGAAATTTCTTTGTTAAGCGATATAACCCTTTTTTCTAATAGACACGACTAAGCCATGTGAAATCGATGGTTTTATTTTTGTGAATTTTGCTTTACTTTTTATAGTCTTAACATCTGTTGATGCTGTAATATAATTGCATAGAATATTATCAAAAATTTTTGCGCGTGTTTCAGCACATGTTGATTTTCATACAGGAAGCCATGTTTCTGTACTTTTTTTTAGGCTTAATTTGTGATGGTTTAGTGACTTTTTTGTAAAAGTATTGCATTCTGAATTAATATGATTATTAATATTAAGTTGTATATAAATGGAAGTGTGATGGTCAGTAATATTATTTTTTTAATATTCTCGTGTGTAATTTGTCGGTATCTTTAGTGTTACTCCATATGTGATCGATACAAGATGGACGTTGACCCGTAATTTCACTAGTATATTTTTTTATATATATTATAATATAAAATAAATTTTCGGCATAAGATTGATATATTCAGTTTTTATTTTGTTACTATTTTCGTTAGAAACATCTACAAATATTGAAGTCGCCAATTATTGTTATGTTCTGTTTAATTTTTTTGATATGATAATGATTCTTAATTCATACATAAATGTATACTCATTTGATCCATGTGTTCGGTAATTTGCGATAATATTAAAACAAATTTTATTTACATTTAGATTAATATCTAAGCAATTAACTCGCTGCATAGGTACTTCTTCCACTGCGATGTTTGAATAGCAGGATTAAACAAATACAACAATACCACTATTTCTATTAATAGCACAAGATGTTACGAAGTAGCTAGTGAATACTTCAGTTAACACTATAACGTCCGGTTTATGATTTAGTGGTATTTTCAAATGGGAAAAACATATTAAAAAAAACTTGTAAAAGACTCGGATCAATTGCTGGCAGAATGTACACATTAAATATTTTCCTATCAATTGAATAATTTATACGTCAATGGCAGAATTTGTTCTAATATAATATGGATTAACAATATGGGGAAATACTACTATAACGAATCTGAAACAAGTCTAAGTTGTACAAAACGCAATCGTAAAATTACTAGTCGTCCCTAATATTTTCAAAACGAGACAAAATACACTGTTGCTGTTTCAGAGTGCCAAAATTTAACCTGTTAAGGCTATTCTATGGCAAAAAATTATAATTCAGCATATATTTACCCCGCAGGGTAAAGAGAATTAGAACCTAAATAGAGCACTTGATTCACGCGCAATGACGGGTTAATAGTTCCGAAATTTAATAATTAGTACGGACAGATAACGTTTGAATACAACATACCGAAGATATTTAATTTATTACCTGACACTATAAAGCAATGTAAGTCTATGAATACGGTTAAATAAATGGTGAAAAATTGGCTATCGGAAATTTTTTTTTACTTTAATGTATATGAAAAAATGTTAATTCTGTAGATAAAAGATGTAAATTATAACTTCTAAAATGTATATGTAACTATATTTTAAGCACCTGTTGACAAGACAATTCAATTGGATTAGCAGGACTTGTTTGCTGAAATTTTTTAACCATTTATTCAATAAAGAAAAAATAATAAATAAAAGTAAATTAATTGATAGTAAAAATTCATTGAAATTTTGTTTCATTGATCTGATATTTAAATTTAGTAATTGTACATTGGGATTTTATCCACGATTTTATTTAAATAATTTAAAGTATGACAAATATATTTCAAAATATTAAGGTTTTTATCGAATTTCTCAGTGAAATTTCTTCTTCCTTGTAGCCAGCATGAACACCTTTTCTGATAATGCAAGTTTTTATTTTATTAGTATTTTTACGGACGTGGTTGGCCATATTTTTCCATTTGTAAAAATAACTTAACTTTTATAAAATGTGCCAACTTTACTTTACGCCACTGGCAAATTCCTCACTCCCAGCCACTCCTCATTTCATAGCCCGTTTCGGCCAAAACGATTTTTTTTTTTTTTGATTTTATGGATTCTTTCGTAATCCTCTAACTAGCTAAGGCTTATAACAATACCCTTCATGTTTCTATCTAACTAGTACTGCGACTGATTTAGCCGTATTACTATTTCCATCTGATGGTTGTATTTAATTGACTTATTTTATGTTACATTAATAAGTTTTATGAGGAAAAATTCTTAACTGGATAAAAAACCTCATACAAATGACAAGAAAAAGAAAAACAATAAGTTCTGAACTTTTTACGCTGTTTGAGTTTGTGATTTACTGAATTTAAGTTTTTCATTTTTTCATAATTTGGCTGCGTCCTTTTCGCTTCGGTGGTCCTGCATATCTACCTGTTGGGAGAAAAAGTTTGGGAGAGAAATCCTGTGGGAGAAAAAACATTTTGTTATATTAAAAAGGATACTATTTCTTCGCCGTCGCTGTCATTTTTCTCATGGAGCTTCACGGTGAGGTCTCCTTGAGAAGCTCCATTATGATGATCAGTTTCTCTGCCTTGAATGTGCAGGAGGCCAGTCTTTCGCGTACCCTAATGAGGCCTTGCAGTAGGATCATTATGGCCTCGTCATCAGAGGATCCGGTGTTTGGCGCTTGGCGTTGTTCCGGTATGGCTCTTCGTGGTTCCCGTTGTTAAGGAGCCTGTTGCTGGTGGTTGCTTCGGCCCGCTACGTCCGCCCGGGACCGGCCGTCTACTCGGGCTGCGGGTATCTGTGCCCGGAGCTCTGCCTCTTTGCGCCTTTGGGCGTTGGATTGCTCCTGTCTGCGCTGGAGAGCAGCTACGTATGCCACCCTGTTGGGGCATTTGCTGTAGTTTGCGGGATGGGCTCCACCGCAATTGCAGCAGACGGCCGGCTCTTCTCGATTGGTTTTGGGGCACTCCGGTGTGGCGTTACGTCCTTCGCATTTGACGCAGCGGGCAACGTGTGCGCAATTTCTGGACCCATGTCCGAAATTTTGGCATCTGTGGCACTGTGTTCCGTGTTGGAGGTGGTTGCTTCTGTACTTCCTCATAGTAATCCTGCAGTGGCACAGGTAGACCACTGCGGCTCACAGGTGGCCCATGTTTGTTTCCTGGCCAAAGTGGGCCAGGTAAAGCGGGTATTCTGTTCCCGGGGTGGTCATCTTGACCACAGTCCTCGCCGGGAAGCATTGATTCTCAAGGTCTTCCATTTTGTCACCTGGTGACAACTTCGGGAGTCCCCTGATGACGGTCTTCTTTAATTTTTCTGCTTCTGTGGTGAAGGTGTGGAAAGGCTTCTCCTCTCCACGTAGGGCTGTTGTCAGTTTTTTGTTGGCTTTTACTGAGTTCACCACAACGCTGATTTTGCATCCTTTGGCATACCGGAAGTTGAAGTAGGCACTTCCAATGTGCCTCTGCACTTCTTCCGTGATATCGCAGTGCGTCATTGACCCTATGGTCATGATTACGGGCGGGACTGTTGAGCTCTTCCCAAGAGCGTTTGTGGTCATAGGTCTTCGGCTGGTGGACGCCTGGTCTCGGCTTGTGGACGCCACTGGTCCTGGTGGCGTCGGGCGTTTCTTCGTCGGTGGCGACGAGATTTCCTCAGCTGGTTCGCTTACTTTATGTAAGGGTTCGTATTTGTTTTCGTGAACCAGACGAAAAATGGGCTTTGGGGGGGAATGGGGGCGCTTTGAAGCCGAAGCCCTCGTCCATTCCTCTACCATGGGTGATGTGGCTCTTGGTGATCCGGTTGCCGAGCCGGAGCCGGTCTGCGAGGATCCAAACTTGAACTCTGGCTCATGTGTGTCTGGATTTATTCTCCAGCCTGTGGCTCCCTCCGGGAATGCCATAGGCAGGGGCTTGTTGCGCTTGAATGTCGCTGTTCCTCTTGGTGTGCGGTGGTAGGGCATTATGAGTTGATTTGTTCTGAAAAGAGAAAAATTAGTATTATTTGCGTAATTTGCAGAATGCCTTGAGAAAGACAGTTGGGGCCACGTGAGTGATTTGCGAAGTTTGCCTTGAAAAGGGCAGTTGGGGCGCGTGCGCCTGCTGGATTTCTCCGGCCGGCTGTAAGGTGTTGGGGCCTGGCTGTGTGAACACAAGCCAGACGGAAGCAGTTTTGTGGCTATGTTACAAGCCACGAAAAAACCACAAACTGCGCAAAATCCACAAACTACGCCTCAATCTCTCTTCTCAATCTTTTTCTCTATCTTCGGCCAAAATGTTTTTTTTTGTTGTTTTTGATTTTATGGATTCTTTCGTAATCCTCTAACTAGCTAGAGCTTATAACAATACCCTTCATGTTTCTAACTAACTAGTACTGCGGCTGATTAGCCTTATTACTATCACCATCTGATGGTTGTATTTAATTCTGAATTTATGTTACATTAATAAGTTTTATGAGGAAAAATTCTTAATTGGATAAAAAACCTCATACAAATGACAACAAAAAGAAAAACAAAAAGTTCTGAACTTTTTACGCTGTTTTACTTTGTGATTTACTGAATTTAAGCATTTCATTTTTTCATGTTTTGGCTGCGTCCTTTTCGCTGCGGTGGTCCTGCAAAAAAGTTTGTGAGAGAATTCCTGTTGGAGATAAAACACATTTTGTTATATTAAAAAAGGATACTATTTCTTCATCATCGCTGTTATTTTTCTCATGGAGCTTCACGGTGCGATCTCCTTGAGAAGCTCCATTAGGATAATCAGTTTCTCTGTCTTGGATGAGCATGAGGCCAGTTGTTCGCGTACCCTGATGAGGCCTCGCAGTAGGATCATTATGTCCTCGTCATCATAGGATCCGGTGTTTGGCGCTTGGCGTTGTTCCGGTGTGGCTCTTGGTGGTTCCTGTTGTTCAGGAGCAATTTCAGACTCCGAAAAGCATCGATACCGCATCGCGCGCACATCCCGGCCGAGCCGAACGATGTTTAGTTTTGTGTATACAAATTGTGGATAGCTAATTATAACTAATATGTTGATAATATCCAAATATGTTCATAATATCTGTTATAACTTGTACATCTCCTCAGCGGTGGTCAAATTAATACTATTTGCAATATGCTACCAATGGGGAGATATTTATAAAGGCTATTTTACAATTCAATGTAACCATTTTTATGACATTAATTTTACGTATTTGCCTCTACGAAAATCCAGGAACCTCGTAGCATAGTGAATTTTTCTTTTTTCGGAGCACTATGTTACTAGAAACCCGGGAAAAAGGCTATCCTAACCTTTTGTACACAATTGATCGCTTCGGATAAAATTTACAATTTTTATACTCATTTCTTATTTTTTGTCGTATCTTGACAAACTAAAAATCTAGTTGTCAAGATACAAATTGTATTACATATAATGTTATTAAACTATGTAAATGTAATACAGGCGAGCTTGTAAAATCTTTTGCAAGTCTCAATTTTAAGCGTCCGTCTTCAGCAAATGAACATTTTTCGGTGGCTTATGTACTCGCACATAGCGGGGCTACAGTCCCCCACCTCTTATGTACTCGAACATAGCGGGGCTACAGTCCCCCACCTCTTATGTACTCGCACATAGCGGGGCTACAGTCCCCCACCTCTTATGTACTCGAACATAGCGGGGCTACAGTCCCCCACCTCTTATGTACTCGAACATAGCGGGGCTACAGTCCCCCACCTCTTATGTACTCGCACATAGCGGGCTACAGTCCCCCACCTCTTATGTACTCGCACATAGCGGGGCTACAGTCCCCCACCTCTTATGTACTCGCACATAGCGGGGATACAGTCCCCCACCTCTTATGTACTCGCACATAGCGGGGCTACAGTCCCCCACCTCTTATGTACTCGCACATAGCGGGGCTACAGTCCCCCACCTCTTATGTACTCGCACATATCGGGGCTACAGTCCCCCACCTCTTATGTACTCGAACATAGCGGGGCTACAGTCCCCCACCTCTTATGTACTCGCACATAGCGGGCTACAGTCCCCCACCTCTTATGTACTCGCACATAGCGGGGCTACAGTCCCCCACCTCTTATGTACTCGCACATAGCGGGGCTACAGTCCCCCACCTCTTATGTACTCGCACATATCGGGGCTACAGTCCCCCACCTCTTATGTACTCGCACATAGCGGGGCTACAGTCCCCCACCTCTTATGTACTCGCACATATCGGGGCTACAGTCCCCCACCTCTTATGTACTCGCACATAGCGGGGCTACAGTCCCCCAACTCTTATGTACTCGCACATAGCGGGGTTACAGTCCCCCACCTCTTATGCACTCGCACATAGCGGGGCTACAGTCCCCCACCTCTTATGCACTCGCACATAGCGGGGGTACAGTCCCCCACCCCTTATGTACTCGCACATAGCAGGGCCACAGTCCCCCACCTCTTATGTACTCGCACATAGCAGGGCCACAGTCTCCCACCTCTTATGTACTCGCACATAGCGGGGCTACAGTCCCCCACCTCTTATGTACTCGCACATAGCGGGGCTACAGTCCCCCACCTCTTATGTACTCGCACATAGCGGGGTTACAGTCCCCCACCTCTTATGCACTCGCACATAGCGGGGCTACAGTCCCCCACCTCTTATGCACTCGCACATAGCGGGGCTACAGTCCCCCACCCCTTATGTACTCGCACATAGCGGGGCTACAGTCCCCCACCCCTTATGTACTCGCACATAGCAGGGCCACAGTCCCCCACCTCTTATGTACTCGCACATAGCAGGGCCACAGTCTCCCACCTCTTATGTACTCGCACATAGCGGGGCTACAGTCCCCCACCTCTTATGTACTCGCACATAGCGGGGCTACAGTCCCCCACCTCTTATGTACTCGCACATAGCGGGGCTACAGTCCTCCACCTCTTATGTACTCGCACATAGCGGGGCTACAGTCCCCCACCTCTTATGTACTCGAACATAGCGGGGCTACAGTCCCCCACCTCTTATGTACTCGCACATAGCGGGCTACAGTCCCCCACCTCTTATGTACTCGCACATAGCGGGGCTACAGTCCCCCACCTCTTATGTACTCGCACATAGCGGGGCTACAGTCCCCCACCTCTTATGTACTCGCACATATCGGGGCTACAGTCCCCCACCTCTTATGTACTCGCACATAGCGGGGCTACAGTCCCCCACCTCTTATGTACTCGCACATATCGGGGCTACAGTCCCCCACCTCTTATGTACTCGCACATAGCGGGGCTACAGTCCCCCAACTCTTATGTACTCGCACATAGCGGGGTTACAGTCCCCCACCTCTTATGCACTCGCACATAGCGGGGCTACAGTCCCCCACCTCTTATGCACTCGCACATAGCGGGGCTACAGTCCCCCACCCCTTATGTACTCGCACATAGCAGGGCCACAGTCCCCCACCTCTTATGTACTCGCACATAGCAGGGCCACAGTCTCCCACCTCTTATGTACTCGCACATAGCGGGGCTACAGTCCCCCACCTCTTATGTACTCGCACATAGCGGGGCTACAGTCCCCCACCTCTTATGTACTCGCACATAGCGGGGCTACAGTCCTCCACCTCTTATGTACTCGCACATAGCGGGGCTACAGTCCCCCACCTCTTATGTACTCGCACATAGCGGGGCTACAGTCCCCCACCTCTTATGTACTCTCACATAGCGGGGCTACAGTCTCCCACCTCTTTTCGGTCGGGAGCCCGATGTCGGTTAAGCGTCGACCGAATTGAATATAAGCGGGGGCGTAATTTACAATAAATCAGTTCATCTTTATACACAAAAAGCGTTTTATTACCTTTCTACAAGTGACTCCTGCCCTTCACCTGCCTCGCCTTGCCTAGTATTCTGCTCCAAATCTTCTGGTGTTTACCGCCTCAAGATAAGCCGGCCCTGTTAGGCGACCGCAAAACGCCAGAAGCGAGCAGAGATAACAGCACACTCAGTGCCCGCCATTCACCGAGCACCGGGTGCGGGAGGCAGACAGCAATAAAGTTCATTAACTTTTTTTTTTTAATATTAAATTTATTCAAGAAATTTTTTTACAATGTGCTTATATACATATATATTTCAGTAGTAATAGGGGTTCGAATGATTGGTGGGGTCACAGTGGCACACTCTCTGCTGGAAGGAAGGTGCCTATAAAATACTGCGTAACGCCACGTTGCATACCATCAGCAACACTACCAATAAGTCCGACTCTCTAGCGTCCACGAGTGGTTACCAGAAAAACCCCGCGAACCCTGGGCAATGTGATGACCACCGTTATAACATCACAGCAGATAGAGAGAGGGCGAATGGTGAAATTCCGGCGCTATAAAACGGGAACCAGCCAGCTAAGGGAAGGAAAACCCCAACAGAAAACTCTGGTCCTCCAGGTTGGGGGTTGGGCGTAGGGCTAACAACTCCACCCCATAAAAAACATATTGTTACGTCACCTCAAGACAAGCCTCGGAAAACATCGGAACGGAATGAGGATAACAGACCCGGCAAACGAAAAAAGGCACACGATCTAAAAATTTGCACTTGGAATGTTCTAACGCTATATCAACCTGGCGCCCTTCAGACACTAATAGATCAACTTAATGCATATAAAGTAGACATCACGGCTCTACAGGAAATTAGATGGCAGGGAAATGGGATCTTTGAAAAAGGAGACTACTGCATGTATTACAGCTGTCACGAAAAGCACCACATAAAGGGGACAGGTTTCTTGGTAAGCAAACGAGCTAAGCACCTCGTCATGGACTTTAAGGCACTCAGCCCTCAAATGGCGTATCTCAGAGTAAAGGGAAGATTTTTCAATCTGAGCATACTGAATGTCCATGCACCCACAGAGGACAAACCCACCGATATAAAGGAAGATTTCTATGACAAGCTGGAGAAAGCTTTTGATGAATGCCCATCGCATGACATTAAAATCATAATAGGGGACATGAACGCGCAAGTTGGTAGGGAACCCCACTTCACACCAACAATAGGAAAACACAGTCTCCACCTACACTCAAACGAGAATGGAGAACACCTGATAAACATCTCACGATATGGTCATAGGTGGTACGTTATTTCCACACAACAAATATACACAAAGGAAACACCCAAATGGCAGAACAACAAAACCAAATAGACCATGTACCTACTTATTAGTGCTAGACATAAATCCAATCTACTAGATGTCCGCACTTATAAGGGAGCTAATGTTGACTCTGACCATTTTCTCGTTGCAAGTCGACTGCGGTTTAAAATATCAAATGCTGGTAAAACAACAAGGTCTAAAATCACAAAATTTAAAACCAACAAACTACAAGACCCCGCGACAAAAATGGAGTTTCGAACTACACTCAACAGGATAGCGCAGTGTGACATAAATGATATCAACTCACAATGGACGGCTTGCAAAAACCTTTTAACAACAGCTGCTCTCGAAACCCTGGGTAAAGAAACCCCTGTCAGAAGAAACCATTGGTTTGATTCAGCAGACTGCGCAGAAGTAACGAAAAAGGAAAATGAACTCTACCAAAAAAAGTTACAACAAGACTGCACAAGACAACTTATGGACACCTATAGGGAAACAAGGAAGAGAGAAAAGAAGTTGCACAGGAAAAAGAAACGTGAATATTTACAAAAAGAAATTAGAGAGGCTGAAGCACTCAGGCTTAAGAATGAGAGTAGGCTTTTCTACAAAAAAGTAAATAAAATGAGAGCTGAGTTTAAGCCAAAAATAAATATATGCAAGGACGAGAACGGAGTGATACTGAGTGAAAAGCCTGACATCCTAAGGAGATGGGTGAGACACTTTGATACGGTTCTCAATAACAACTCGGCAGAGGTGGAGCACAACACGGTGGAGAGCATGGGAGATGACTCGTACAATGACAATACTGAACCCCCTTCGCTGGAGGAAGTGAAGCAGGCAATAACACATCTGAAAAACAACAAATCCCCCGGGTCAGATGAGCTGGTGGCTGAATTATTTAAAGCAGCAGGTGGAGAGCTTACTCAATACCTGCATAACCTAATTCAAAAAGTTTTTTTTTTATTTTTTTATAGTGAATACCTCACAAGAGTCCCAACTGCTCCCGTCTGGAGCCAGTGAGACTATGGCATCCCCAATTGGGGGATGTTGTGAGGCTGAAGGTAAGTGGGGAAGGGAAAATCCAAGTAAGGACAGAAGAAGAGATGCCCGAAGAGTGGAGACTAGGAATTGTTTGTCCACTACACAAGAAGGGCGACCAACTCGAGTGCTGTAATTATAAGGGAATAACGTTGTTAAATACCGTCTATAAAATTATGTCTAACATCTTGTACAAAAAATTGCTCCCAACGTCTGAGGAAATTATTGGCAACTACAAATGTGGCTTCAGGCCAGGCAAATATGCATTGATCAAATTTTCTCCTTGAGACAGATCTTAGAAAAAACGTTAGAATACAATGTCGAGACTCATCACCTCTTTGTAGACTTCAAGGCCGCGTATGACAGTATTAATAGGAACGCATTGTATAATGCAATGAGTGAGTTTGGAATACCGCGTAAGCTGATCAATCTGGTGAAACTGACAATGTCCCCAGTAACGTGTAGAGTCAGGGTTGGCAGTGATCTGTCAGAACCATTTGAAGCGCTCTACGGGGTGAGACAAGGAGATGGATTGGCCTGCCTCTTATTTAACATAGCCTTAGAAAAAGTTATTCGTAACTCAGGCATTGAGAAAAGAGGAACGATATTTGACAACTCTGTGCAACTATTGGCTTACGCTGATGATATCGACATAATTGCGAAAAATCCCTATGATTTACAAGACGCCTTCACAAATCTTGAAAGTTCTGCCAAAAATATGGGTCTTGTAGTAAACCAGCAGAAGACCAAATACATGGCCGTAGGATGTACCCAATAAACCCCATCTCTCGTGTGTGGAAGCCAAAATTTTGAAACGGTACCAAGATTCACATACCTGGGCTCCCTGATAACAAACAATAACAACACTACAGAGGAGATCCAGAAGCGCATCGTGAATGCAAATCGCTGCTATTTCCGCCTACAAAAACATATAAAATCCAGACTGCTTTCCAGAACCACCAAGGTATTAGTGTACAAAACACTAACTAGACCAGTGCTTACGTACGCAGCCGAAACGTGGGTTCTAACTAAGAAGAATGAACGAGCACTGGACGTTTTTGAAAGGAAAATTTTGGGGCGCATCTTCGGACCGGTTCTAGAAAATGGATTTTGGCGCAGACGTTATAACAATGAGCTCTATACTCTGTTTAAGGAGCTAAACGTCACAAAATTCATAAAACTGGGAAGACTTCGGTGGCTAGGTCATGTGGAGAGAATGACCGAGCATCAAGAACCAAAGTCCCTGCTGAGCTCAAGACCGATAGGGAGAAGAAGCCTGGGAAGGCCAAGGTTAAGATGGAGCGACAACGTCCTCAAAGATTTGTCTGCCTTGGAGCTTCGAAACTGGAGAGAGCTGGCGCGGGACCGAGATGAGTGGAGGAAGACTCTTGAGGAGGCCAAGACCCACCAGGGGTTGTAGAGCCAAAAGTGATGATGATGAGTAATAAGATTAAAGCTATTATGACATGATTATTATTTTTCAATGTTCACCCATAATAAGCAATTGCTTGTGTGTATGGGATGAGGTATTATTTGTTTAATTTCTTAGATTTATTTTTTTTTAAATTTTTTTTTTCTTTCTTTTATTTATTTCGTTTAGGTTTTCAGTTTATTTTTTTAATTGTGTTTTAAATTCTTTGAATCTATCATTAAGTGATCTTATATTTTCTGGAAATTTATTAAAGAAATTTGTTCCTATGTATTTGTAGTTTTGTTGACCCAAAGTTTTTTTTCAAATCGGAATTGGTAACATGTATTTTTGCCTGAGATTTGCTGTGTTTTTGAATGGTACGGTTTTGTTTAGGATATCATCTTTGTAAAGTGTTCCACAACTTTTACATTGATATTTTGACTTACATTTAGAACATATGTAAAATATATAATTAAGAACGTACCTAACGGATTTTTGTCGTTATGTTCCTGTTAAATAAATGATTTTACTTTGCTTTATCATTGACATAGAAATGAGGATATACTTGACATAGAAATGTCAACTATATCCAAATAATTGGTATTTATAAATGATAAAGAAATAAATCAACGTAATATGATATAATTATTGCATTTTATTGTGGTTTGACAGCTTATGCGTAAAATTGGGTAACATTTTTAATTCAAGTATGTTGTTTTCGTGTAACTTATTTCATAATTTTGAACACAACTAGTGTTATAATCCTTCAATCTGCTCTTACATCAATTAAAAAAGCTTATAACGATAGTGTACTGATGATATGTATGTCATGCGGAACATGCAAACGATTTTTCTCCACTGTGAGTCACCATGTGGTACAGCAAATGTGCTCTCGAGTAAATGATTTTTTGCAATCGGAAGATGAAAAAGGCTTCTCTTCACGATGAGTAACCATGTGGTTCATTAAATATCTCTTTTGGGAAAATGATTTTATGCAATAGGAAGATTAAAAAGGCTTCTCTTCACGATGAGTTACCATGTGGTGCATTAAATATCTCTTTTGGGAAAATGATTTTTTGCAATCGGTAGATGAAAAAGGCTTCTGTTCACGATGAGTTACAATGTGGTGCATTAAATATCTCTTTTGGGAAAATGATTTTTTGCAGTCAGAACATGAAAATAGCTTTTCTCCATTATGAGTCACCATGTGTCTCTTCAAGTCTGCTTTTCTAGAACATGAATATGTACAGTCAACACAAGCGAAAGCTTTTTCTCCACTATGAGTCAGCATGTGGTTCGTCAAAATTCCCTTCCGTGAAAATGATTTTTTGCAGTAGGAACATGAAAAAGGCTTTTCTCCACTATGAGTCAGCATGTGGTTCGTTAAAATTCCCTTCCGAGAAAATGATTTTTTGCAGTCGGAACATGAAAAAGGCTTTTCTCCACTATGAGTCAGCATGTGACTCTTCAAGTCTGCCTTTCGAAAACATGAATATGTACAGTCAATACAGGAAAAGGCTTTTTCTCCACTGTGAGTCAGATTGTGACTCTTCAAGTCTGCCTTTCGAAAACATGAATATGTACAGCCAACACAAGCGAAAGCTTTTTCTCCACTATGAGTCAGCATGTGGTTCGTTAAAATTCCCTTCCGAGAAAATGATTTTGAGCAGTCGGAACATGAAAAAGGCTTTTCTCCACTATGAGTCAGCATGTGACTCTTCAAGTCTGCCTTTCGAAAACATGAATATGTACAGTCAACACAAGCGAAAGCTTTTTCTCTATTGTGAGTCAGCATGTGGTTCGTCAAAATTCCCTTCCGTGAAAATGATTTTTTGCAGTAGGAACATGAAAAAGGCTTTTCTCCACTATGAGTCAGCATGTGGTTGGTTAAAATTCCCTTCCGAGAAAATGATTTTTTGCAGTCGGAACATGAAAAAGGCTTTTCTCCACTATGAGTCAGCATGTGACTCTTCAAGTCTGCCTTTCGAAAACATGAATATGTACAGTCAATACAGGAAAAGGCTTTTTCTCCACTGTGAGTCAGCATGTGACTCTTCAAGTCTGCCTTTCGAAAACATGAATATGTACAGTCAACACAAGCGAAAGCTTTTTCTCCACTATGAGTCAGCATGTGGTTCGTTAAAATTCCCTTCCGAGAAAATGATTTTTTGCAGTCGGAACATGAAAAAGGCTTTTCTCCACTATGAGTCAGCATGTGACTCTTCAAGTCTGCCTTTCGAAAACATGAATATGTACAGTCAATACAGGAAAAGGCTTTTTTTCCACTGTGAGTCAGCATGTGACTATTCAAGTATGCCTTTCGAGAACATGTATATGTACAGTCGACACAAGCAAAAGCTTTTTCTCCACTGTGAGTCAGCATGTGCATCTTCAGATTTGCTGTACTCGAATAGTTACAGTAAGTACATTTAAAAGTTTTAACTCCAGCGTGGTCGCGGAAGTAAAGTTCTAACTTTGACTCAGAAGAGCAGGAATTTCCCAGACGGGTCTTCAGATTTGTTGTTAAGTCTGCAGAAGAAAGTTTTATAGAAGTTAAGTAAATCAATTCATAACAGACGAAATTATTTATAAAATTAACCTTGTGAATTTACAAAGAATACTTGATTTTACCTGGTATCGGGGTAATTCTTTCAGACTGCTCTAAGCATTGTTTTTTAACATCTAGCAGGTCTATGTCTATTTCTGTAAAGGTAATTCCCCCTCCATCTTGTTCTCGGGGCCCTGGTTCTGCCTTGATGGGAACAGTTTCCACATTAATTCCACCTGTTATATAATATATGATAATTAACATAAGATAACTTGAAGTAATAAGAAGGACCCCAGATGCCCGCTTCTGGGATCGATGCTTTCACCGGAGACACCTTTAAACGGGAGCGTTTGATTTTCAATTATTGTTTCCTGCACCAATAACACATTTTCATCAGTTCTTTGTGATTCAAAAATCACATAGAAAGAGAGCACATTGACAGAAAAGTAAATGAAGTTTTTAAGCCTTAAAAACCTTTAGGAATCATGGACTTTTAGCGGGGAATTATTTGGGGCGTAAAAGTTTGTTACGTCTAGCAATTTCCTATAAGGATAATTTAACGTGTTCTATTACACGGAAATAACTGCAAATCAAATCCACAAGAAATACGACAGTGTAAAGCTCATTCAATTGGGTTTGAAAAATCACGGGAAATGTGGAATGATAGAAACAGCCTACCTTGAATTCCCATCAATCCCGGCAGTAGGGCTGTCGACTAACTTGCACTGTTCACAGGGTGAAATTTCCTCCAAAACGAGATAATCTTTAATATGATTTTGATATTTGCAAACAGAGCACAAAGCGTGTGAATATACGACCAGGACACGACGATTACACCTTCTTGCCACACGACACGAATACGAATGTCGACTTGGGACAATTTACAATGCAACAGATCATCTTCTTTCAATGTGAGTATTGCTGTTTTTAAGGAAGGAAATGGATAGAAGGTATGATAGTATATGATGGGAAAAATGGTAAATATTATCCAAAACTGTTTCAATACTAAACATTTAACGGAAATACAAAAGCAACTTATGTTTGGGTGTACAGGTAGAGATCATTTCGTTTATATGCATTAGTCTTTGTAACGTTCTATTCCACAATAAACAGGAATTTAGATATCTACAGTTTTACATAATATAAACTTATTTGCCGTCGGAGTACTTTCGACATACTGCAAACATTTCTACTTTACCTGCGTCTTCTTTCTGGGACCCTGTCTCCGTCTTGATGCAAACACTCTCTGGGTTGGGAAGATCCATGGCACTGTTATGTGATGGTTACTTGTCGAAGCTCACAAAATGGACCTGAAACAGAACTGACTTGTGTGAATGGAGTATTTTTATTTATTTATTTATTTAAGGAGAAAACACAGATACAGACAGTAATTAAAAGATAATTTTGTAAAACAATAATTTGAGAATTCGCCTGCATCATAACTATTTCTCACTGATTGACTGGTAGATAACAGAAGACCTAGAGGAGCTCCGCGAACAGTTCGAACTCGTGAAAATGTTGAACGCGTTCGACAAGCCTTTCTTCGCAGTCCGACTCGATCTACCCGGAAACATGCTGCTGCACTTCGCCTCAGTGATCGTTCGGTAAGGCGAATTTTGCATATGGATCTACGCTTTCACCCCTATGATATAGAGCGATGTTGGAGAGAATCTACGCGAACTTCAAAGAACGCCTCCAGCACTGCATCAACGATTTCAGCCACCACATGCCTGATGTGACTTTCCACACTTTACTGTCTCAAATGCTATTTCCTCGATTCCATCAATACATTTGTATTTGAGTAAAATTTAACTATTTTATGATTATTTTAAAACCGTCCGTCCTCTCTGTATGTAGTCTTCAGTGGGTGGTCAGGAAACCACGGTGAGCGTCAATTGAAAGGAGATTTGACGTTGGGTGCCAATTGATAGGGGCTATGAGGGGCGCCTATTTTGTGATTGTGGGTTTAATATTTAATGATGATCTTAGCCTGCTAAACTTTCTCTAAAAATCAGAATCATTGAATTTTTATTGAAGAACTTGTTTATAAAAAATATAATAAATAAATCAAACAAACATTCAGACGATTCTAAAAAAGTACTATAGTGAGGTTTTATTTCAGGAACGCGTGTGAACGCGTTGTTTAATAACCGCAAAATTTAAATATCCAATAGACCAGGCTGTATTATCGTCCTGTTCATGTTTTGACAGCTAGGCCATAGATGTGTGTTAAAAACAGATGGCTAGTCTACGACGGTAGGTACTGGAGTATCAAGTAAAAAGATATTTCAAAATATTATGTTTCGATCGCCCATTTCTCCGTTACATAATATTATTTTTGTTAATTGCACATTTCGGATAAACATCGATAACGTCCGCACAAGGATACACTCTCTGACACTCTTCAAGCGAAGGGTTTTGAAGCCATCAGACTTCAGGTAAGTTTTGATATTAACCGTTTGTTGTGTCCTCAAATGTTTGGCCCTCAGGAATTTGGGGGACAGTTATTTAAATGGTACCAAACTTAGGTGAAATACCGTCAACTTGTGCACGCCACTACAGTATTGTCAAAAAATGTCTTATTTCAATACGTGATGAAAATTTGTCATAGGTATTTAATTTTAATAAAAATTTTAATTAATTAATGTTTAGGTTCCCCCAAGCGGTTGAAAATTAGTTAACAGGTATTGTTCAATTGTTTCGATAGCTCTTGAAAAACTTTAGCGTCTGTGTCGGGTGCAATTGATCGATATATGGGAACGGAAATAGGAATTTGTGGATGCCACCAGAATTAAGGGAAAGTCCTACCTTGTACTGGTATCTCCTTACAGCTTCCGTGGTAGCACCAAACTCACACAGTATTAATCTATTTCCGTCACTAGATATCGACCACGAAAGAAATGTCCATTGAAATGTATGACCCGTGACGCGTATCGGTAGGTGGTAGAAATTGTACTGGCCCGCGCCGGTCGAAACGAAATCCCTATCTCCCGATGGCAAGGTGGGAACAAATAGGATGTAGGTAATAAAATAATTGTAATTTATTAGCGTTATGCCCGAACAGGTATATTTTCTAACTATATTCCCATGTAACAATTTATTTGCAAATAGCTGTACCCCGCCATACGTTGCGGTGGCACAGTCTGCCTGTACAGATAGAGAAACAAGAGCACGTGTTGCTTTCACGTCCAACAGCTGTTTTTTTTAAAACATGTTATAATCTGTCACAGGTGACATATATAAAATAAAGGGATATAAAAACACGCGCGTATTTGAATGCAACGTTGTATTAAAATTTCAAATCATTCGATGAAGAACTTTCGGCGATTTAAGATTTTGATCAATCGAACATTTACATTTTTTTTATAAAAGATGAAAAACAGTTCCTACAGAATTCATTAGTTAAATAAATGTTATTAGTTATCCCGGTATGAAATAATGTTTTGTTTCAATTTTTGGCGGATTTATAAAAGTTTATGGTGGAAGTAATAAAGCCTTCTCTGTTCTTTTTGCCACACACTTTCTAAGATGCTTCAGTCACAACCGGCAAACAACGTTCAATTGATGTGTAACAGGGCAACCTGTCAAATTTATTGAAAATAGAACTGACTTCTAATGTTCAAATTAAATATACAATTCCTGAGAGAAAGTCCAGTTATATCCAATTTTCTAAATTTCGCTAATAAATAATTTTAATTAAGTGTTAATCTCAAGTGATCTACCAGGTAAGTATGGTACTGTATATTATCTCCATAAATAGTAAGTAATAACATAGATCACTGTATAAATGTATTATAAATTTGTACAGCGCCCTTGAGGTTATCCACAAAAACGGCGCTATACAAGTCATCATTATTATTATTACTAGGCATTCCTCTGGTTCTTCTTTTGTTCCATCGGGGGATATGTGATAAGCGTATCTTGCCAGGATATCATATCAACGTAGGTTCTTGCATCAAAATTCTACGTCGCTACTTTAAATGTTCTCTTCTGGATAACTGGGCACGTCATTCCAAGGGTCGGTATTCGGTAAGCAATCCACATAAACCAAATGCTGTAAGACCCTGCGCAGACAAGTTCCACGATGAACTGATTTGCAGAAAGAGACCTTACTTTAACGAACTTAATTTTCTGTGCAGGGTTTCGGTTTGTGTTGATAACTAATTATCTGGCTTTCAATAAATGCCTTATCCCTAATTCTTTGGTGATAGGTGACTCATCAGTTATCATTGTTAAGAGTTCAAGTATTAAGCATTTTGTTTAAACACAGAATTAGTTATTATTTATTATATTTTAATTAGTTCGGAAAATAGCGAGAATGGCTTGTGATATTTTAAAGACGTAAGAACGTATGCCCTTATGATAATATGACCAAATTTTCTGATGGCGTTCCGCTTCCAATACAAAGTCGTAAAATACGGCTCGACGGATTGAGCCAATACCACTTCTGGACTCGTCGGTTTCTTGTAGCAAGATCAGGATAAAATGCTGGAAACTGTGCATTTTATCAAGGAAGAATTTGTTATCCTTGATTGAATCAGAATGGTTGAGTAATGGCAGAATTTAACAATAATTAAGAAGAGCCGGAAAGTGGAAAAGTGCAGTTGTTGTACCAACAGTAACAATTCACGTCGTACCTACAAAGCGTCGCGCTCTGTCAAGCTATCGTTTTATACATGAAAAACAATTTTTAATAGTTCCGCCGGAAGAAAAAACTAAATCGTAGTAAAAAACAATTTAAGTTTATCACGTGGTAGTGTTCTCCCGTGATTTTTTTAACATTTAACCATTGATTTTTTTAATATTATAAACAATTGATCTCACTGTTTACCAAACTGAAGTGTTGTGTACAACGTATCAAGTGCGCGGATTGGACGATTAATTATGAGCTCACTTCTCAAGGCTCCTATTGGTTGCGATTGTGCTGCGAATCTGTGATACCTATTGTTTACAACCGAAACTGTCTTCAATATAAATTCAAAAACAATGTCTCAATCTGAAGCTTCTGATGATGAGAACGACCTTATCCCCTTGAACTCACAAGGAATTTTAAAAGAAACTCAAAATGCCCTCAAAACTTTACAAGATACCTTGGGAAATACAAAGGTTTCCAAGGAGCAACAGCTGAAGATTGCCAATAATATAGCCTGCGTCCTAGGATCTGTTGGACAACTAATTTTGGAGAGAGAAACTCTCCGAGGTGAACTCGCCTTAGCAAAAGCGCAAAATAAAGTAATGCTAGCAGAAAAAATGGTGGTAAAACAGGAAAATAAGCAACTCCAATCCAAAATTATTCAGCTAGAATTAGACCTAGGACCAGTGATGAAAAGAGTGGCAGATGCTACGGAAGCGAGTCTCTCTTTTGCAGAGGTTGCAAGTAAAAAAGTGAACTTACCTCCACCATTATCGCGTTTGGACGTCCCCATAGGAAAACCGAGGCCATCCGTCTGTTTCTTTCCAAAATTACCATCGGTGGAAGATAGCGAAGAAACAAAGAAAATAATCAGGGAAGCACTGAAGCCATCCCAGCTAGGAGTAAGAATTACCGGAGTAAAAAATATACGGAACAAAGGAGTAATCATCCATACGGCTAGTACTGCGGAACAGGAGAAACTACTAAGATCGGAAATTGTAACCGAATCTGCGACTCTGAGCGCCCGACCCCCAACAAAAAGGCTACCAAAGGTCATCTTCTTTAACGTTCCAAGGGAGTTGTCAGATAAAACTTTTCTTGAGTGTGCCCTAAATGGAATACAAAATATCGAGGAGACAAATGAAACCATAAAAAAATGTAAGCTTAGTCATCTAGCTGGCCCTCGAACTGGACCTGCATGCCATAGAATCTACGTGGTCCCCACATACCTGAGACATGCACTGGTAAAGCAAGGACGCGTATTTGTTGATTGGACAGTTTGCGGTGTTCGTGATTTTATTGGATTAACTGTGTGCTCAAAGTGTCAGATGATAGGACATTCTTACAAGTTCTGCAAGGAGACGACGAGATGTGGGCACTGTGCCCGGGAAGGACATACCCGTGAGACATGCCCTTCTGCCACAGCGGAGCCAGTCTGCGCAACATGCACGAGATTTCACAAGCCCGCAAACCACCCGTCCGGAGACAGGGACTGTCCGGCTTACAAGGCAGCCCTTCAAAAGGACTTAGCTAAAATTGACTATGGCGTCTAATATTGATTTTGAGACCTCAGATATAGAATATGAACGGATTCAAAAGTTCGAAAACTGGACCCAATTCAAACATGAAACAGGCGATAAAGCAATAACTGTCGTTAATTTGAATATTAGGTCTATCTCCAAGTACTGGAATACATTCTTACTAAGTATTTATAGTCAACTAAATAACATTGATATTATAATACTCTGTGAAACCTCGATAGACGAAAACAGTGTAAATCTATACAAAATATCAGGATTTAACTCATTCTATTATTGCCGAACAAAAAGATCGGGAGGCGGGATTATGGTTTATATTAAAGAAAACCATATATTCGAAAAAAAAGATATAATAGCTACTACATTCGAGTGCGTCTATGGAACCTTCTCCGTAAACAAACACAAACGCATACATCTATTTGCATTATATCGACCCCCGAACACGAACAAAAAAACCTTCCTACAACAGCTCGAAAATATAATACGAAACATTGATATTAAGGAAACCATCTTGATACTTGGAGACATTAACTTAAACCTATTAAATAAACACGACTCAATAATTCTGCAATACGAAAATTTAATGGCTAATTACGGTCTAGTGAAATGTATATATGACATTACGAGAGAAGCGGTGGTAAATACCTACACAACTACGACGTGTCTGGATCACATATATATTAGAGAAAAAGAAAAGTGTGAGATTAACTCATGCGTATGTGAAACAAGGATAGCAGATCATTATATAACTGCCGTGTCTGTATACCTTCATAATAAGGACAAAAGCAAAATATCGCACCATGAATACAACACTGTACTATCTGAAAACAAAGTTGATGAAATGATTACTAAAACTGATTGGAACTCAATTCAAATTCACACTGATCCGGATATCGTATATCAAGACATTAAATCACACTTTAAAAAAATCTACGAAAAAAGTAGTATCACAAAATTAGTAAAAAATACGTATCGCCATAATCAAAAAAGTTGGATGAACGATATTCTCATAGAAAATATACAAACGAGGGATAAATTATGGAGAAAATGGAAAAACATGCCAACAAACAAGAAATATGAAAAAGATTACAAAAAATACAGAAATAATCTAAATAAGCAAATATTAGATGCAAAAAAAACATACTTCAATAACAAATTCAATAATTGTTTTAAGGATATAAAAAAAACGTGGAACGAAATAAACAAAATATTAGGAAGAAAAAACAAATCCAGTTGTGACGCAGTTATATCTAAGTACTTCTTGAAGACCAAACCGACGAATGAAGTTGCAGAAAATTTTGCTAACTTCTTTGATGAGGGAGTAAATGAGTTACTACACAAATGTGATGTCCGTGCGTCTCCATACCAGCTAGACGATTTACCGCATTCTATGTACCTACCCAGAGCTAGCGTAAAACAAATAGAATCTATTATCGGAATATTGAAAAACTCAAAAACACCAGGATTGGACCAAATACGTATGTATGATATAAAAAAACATGTAAAAATACTGAGCCCAGTGTAATTACTCATTTTATAAACACAATAATTGATACTTGCCAAATACCTGAAGAATTAAAAACTAGTGTTGTTAGACCTATTTTTAAAGGCGGTGATCATTCAATTATAAATAATTACAGACCTATTTCCCTATTACCTGCCTTGGAAAAAATTCTCGAAAAATATATAGCAATATACCTAGACGGATATTTAAATAAATTTGGTATCATTGACAAATGTCAGTACGGGTTCCAGAAAAAAAAAAGCTGTGACGCACTACTTAATAATTTTTCTAATTTCATAAACACCCAGCTCAACTCTCAAAAACATGTACTTGTACTCTTTATTGATTTCTCTAAAGCCTTTGATACACTATGCCATAAACAAATAATAAAATTTCTACAAATTATTGGAATCCGTGGTAAACTGCTAACTTTTTTTAATAACTACTTATCAAATAGAAAAATGAGGGTAAGAATATTGAATGAGATGAGTAAATCTAAATTTATAAGGTCTGGTGTCCCACAGGGGTCAATTTTGGGTCCAAAATTGTATATTATATATGTCATAGCTATGTCGAAACTATTTAGAAAAGCGCGCAGATTCATTTTCGCAGATGACACCGCACTTGTAGTATCTAATGAAAATCCTCAAATAGCGATTCAAGAATTGCAAACCGACTTCGATGAACTGCTAAAATGGGCACACGATGTAGGATTGGTTATAAATGTAAAGAAAACAAAATGCATGTATATCAGATCACCAAGTTTGAAAATGTGGAATATTCCCAAACTAACCGCACATAACTTTGAATGCATCCATAGAAAAATAATATCTAACTGCCAATGTGAGAAAATTGATTTTGTCAACGAGTATACTTATCTGGGATTAAAAGTAGATAACACATTTAAATGGGATAAGCAAGTTACTAAAATATGTAACCAGCTAAGAGCTCTAGCAAACAGTTTCTATAAATTAAAATTTGTCTTGCCTCATAGCACACTCAAACTAGTATATTTCTCATTAGTAGAATCTATTCTTAGATATGGAATTAGAAGCTGGGGAAATACAAGCATGAAATATATTAAGTATGTACAAAATTTGCAAACTTCTATCATAAAAAAAATTGTATCACCTAATATGTATAGACAAAGACACAATGTGCAACTGTTATATTGTGCTGAGGGCCTGCTCCCTATAAAAGGTTTATTTTGGTTCCTTACCATTAAAGATAACTGGGGCGATAGTACTTATAAAAAACCACTGGTACATAGTCACAGCACACGTCTTACAGAAAAAAAAGGGTTGAAAATACCTAAAATAACAAATAAGTATGGAAGCCGAACGCTGGAGTACTGTGTACCAGTGATTTTTAATAAGCTCAAAAATAAATTTGTTTTTTCAGAAAATAAGAGTTTAAGCATGAAAACTGTAAAGATGTGGCTTATAAATGAAAAATCTGTATATCTATAAAAAATAGAGCAAACAAAGAAGAAAAGGAAAGCATTATTTGAAAGTTTTAATTCTAATATAAATTAATGTATTTATTTTATTTTTTATTTTTTTCACTAACAAGCTTTTTATTTCCAGAAAAAAAAAATTAAAATAACATTTTTCAATTAGTTAACTAGAATTTTAATTCTATTACATTGTGTTACAGTACGATGTTATTCACTTTCAATGTGTGTTATCGTATTTGTATTATTTTTGAATGTGTGTTATCTGTGTGCTATATTGTCTTGTACTTATGAATGTACGTTATCGTATTGTCATTCAAAGTGTTAGTGTAGTTGTATGTAAGAGTCTGTTATTTATTTTATATAACGGGAGACTTATATTATATTATAATTGTAAATTGAGATAGAACCTGCAGACAAGCAGCCATGTGGCAGCTTCGTGGGACTATCTATACATTGTCTAAAAAATAAAAAAATAAAAAAAAGTAAAATTTTCAGTCAATAAAGCTTATTTAAAAAAATAAAAAATAAAAAAAAAACTTATTAATCAAATGGCGTAGTAGCAGCTCGTTGTAATTAAAAAGACAGAACTACCACTGTACCGGACGATTCAAACGTTTGTCCATCGTTTGAATAACACCTCCAGTTAAATGTGGAACCATTGAACTGGTACAAACGTATGTATATTTGGGGGTAACTGTAGATGCGCATATGAAATGGGATACACACGTTAGCAACATCTGCAAACGCCTACGAGCTATTGCGGGGCGAATTTACAAAATTAAATATTTTATGCCTTTTTTTTTTTTTTTTTTTTACAGTAATACCGCACAAGAGTCCCAACTGCTCCCGTCTGGAGCCAGTGAGACTATGGCATCCCCAATTGGGGTATGTTGTGAGGCTGAGGGTATGGGGGAGGGGAGGGAGATGGGGAAGAGGAAGGTGGGGAAGTACCTGTCTATTCAGATCTGGTCACCAAACACGGCTAAAGCCATTTCAAGCAACGTTTCAATTCTGAATGGTGGTCTTACACCAGGGCGATACTGAAAGTATCTTCCACTCTGGAACGTGCCGCAAATATACTATATATTATTTAAATTAATTAATTGTGAAATAACACAAATTAATCAAATAAAATTTATTTGCGCACGCCGGGTTCGAACCCGCGACCTTCGGATCTGTAGTCAAAAGCGTATACCACTAGACCACGCCGGCCGTCAAAAGTACGTTCAAAATAATCTATTTGTTATTAGCGGAATCTACAATCAGATACGGAATAACGTCCTGGGGAAACTCCTGTAAGACAAATATAGGTTACATCCAATCAATTCAAAACTCCATGACTAAGCTTTTGGTAAACAAACGTATTTATGCACAAATAAGAGATATAAAATTATTATATGAGTCAGTTAACGTATTATCTGTTCGAGGAATATTATGGTGTAAAATTATATGTCAAAACATAAGGTTAGATTCAATATACAAAGAAAAAGTAGATCATTTATATGACACAAGATTCAATAGAAATGAAGGTATGTCCATTCCGAAAATTATAAATAAATACGGACAATGGACTTTCTCTTATCTTGTGCCTACCATATTTAATAAGATTCCAATGGACATAAAAATTCAATCAAATTGCACCACCGAATTAAAAAATAAAATTAAAAAATAGTTAATAGATCAAGCTTTGGGTGAAATGCAGATCACGCCAAACTCTGGGAATTGAATAAAAATGCACTTTCTAGATGAGAAAAGTGTGTAGAAATTCATTAAAAAAGAATTGAGGCGCGGAAGAATAAATTGAGGGAGATACAGCCGATCAAAGTTTAATAAATTGCACTTCGCGATCTGATATTATCACCATATTCGGACAGTCCGCCGCCATATTTTGTGGAATCCGAATCTGAAAGAATTAGGTGGGGGTCGGTACTATTAACTGAGTTATAGGGTTTTGAAACTTCGTACGCGATACATAGAAACAATGTTTTATTTATCAATTATGACTTAAGAAAATCAAATTAACAACTATTTACTTTTGAAATTTTAGTAGTGCCAACCAAAAAAAGAAAAGTGTTGCCATATAATAATAATATTTAAAATAGGTTAGGTTTTTAGTTTGGGTTAGAGTAGGCAGAAGAACATGGGAAAAAGGTATTAGAATTAAATCACAAACCAGTCTATACAAACCTAGCGTAGCCCACAAACTACTTGAAAACTGGGATATAACTCTAAAGGGGACGCGAGCAGGCGTTATTAAAGGGGCAATTTTGTGTAACACGAAATAACATGGAAAAAAGGTATAAGTATTAAATCACAAACCAGTCTATACAAACCTAGCGTAGCCCACAAACTACTTGAAAACTGGGATATAACTCTAAAGGGGACGCGAGCAGGCGTTATTAAAGGGGCAATTTTGTGTAACAGGAAATAACATGGAAAAAAGGTATTAGTATTAACCTCTAAGGGAGTGAGTTTCTGAGAGCAAAAAGTGTTCAGTAGAGTGAGTTTTTTTTACCTTCAAAATTTGATTTTTTTATAAATTATATTCATAGCATGTGTTATAAAAATCAAACTTTGCTAAAGAAATACATATAGAAATATCAAAATAACCGAATTAATCCGATAACAAAAAATATGTGATTCATGTTTTGTCAACCATCGGTTCACGTAAAATGTACAACCTAGAACATAAATTTACTTACCAATTTTTATTTCAGTTTTATTTTGTACTTCCATATTTCCTCATCCGAATGTTGTTTTCACTATAGAACTTGTTTTATTTACACTAAAAAAAAAGTTTTATTTACACAATTTTTTTTTTCAATTTTTTTTAAATTTTTATGGGATAAACTTTTTACACCTTACTTTTTTACACAAAAGAAACTAAAAAATGTCATCTAAAACTATTTTTCACATTTTCATTTTACACTGAAGAACTACAATCTAATACTGTTTTTTTGTGTGATATATCTCAAAACAGGGAAATAAGCACAAAGCCACATTACATTGAATACACATGTATCTTGTTTCTGTTCTTTTCCTTGGCTGAACGGCTGTGTGACTACAAACATGGCACTTCCTTCCCTGAGTCTCTGTTTGTGGAAGCGGGTTGATAAAATGTCGTTCAGTTAGACGAGTAGGACAATCTGTTACTCGTCTTCCTCCAGATGCTGGTGGCCTTTCGGTGTGATATTTTTCTACCAACTGACCTACAAGATTCTCACGAAATTCACTAAAACTTAGTTTTTTGTTTGTTCTCTGACGATGTAGAAAGAAGGCGTTTAGGGCATTTATGTCTAAAAGGCGAAAGAAAATTTTCTTATACCACTTGAAAGACTTGCGAGAACTGTCAACAAAACCAAGAATTCGATCAACCTTATCTACAGCCCCCATGTTTTTCGAATAATCTACCACAGCTTCTGGTTTTATTTTGTTTTCCCTGGTAGAATAGTCAATTTTATCGGTGATCGTCATTTTATTTTCATGTATGTTTGTCAACATAATAATTTCTCGTTTATCACGCCACTTTACTGCCAAGAGATCATTTGAATGAAATGCTTTTACATCTCCTCTTTGCATTTTAGCATTTCCGAACTTAGGCATTTCCTTTCGGTTTGCTCTTGCAGTTCCACAAGCGTTTGTTTTGTTTTCAAATAAAACATCAAACAATTTTGGGCTTGTATACCAATTGTCTACAAAGAGTCTGTGGCCTTTTCCAAGATAGTCCTTCATCATAGTTGTTACAACTGACCCAGACACTCCAATATTTGGATCCATGATGATGTCTGAATCTGATCCAGTGTAAACTATGATATCTAAGACGTAACCTGTTTCTACATCACAACAGACAAATAATTTTATTCCAAAACGGTGTCGTTTGGACGGTATATATATTTTGAAGGAAAGTCTTCCCTTCCACAATAAGAGGCTTTCATCTATACATATGTTCTGAAATGGGTAAAAGGTCTGTTTGTAGATTTTCTTCAAAGGATCCAAAAGATTCCTTATTTTATATAATCTATCATTTGTCCGAACATTGTTATCGGCAAAATGCAGAGCCCGCAGTAAAAGTAGAAATCTATCCTGTGAAAATAACACTCTGAAGAATGGCGTTTCTATTATTGGGTTATTTGACCAATATTTCTTCAATGAGTTTTTACCAACAAGACCCATAAGCAAAAGTGTCGCCAAGAATATCTTTATTTCGGACACAGTAGTGTCAACCCATTTATTCATTTTTGATTTTAGACTTACGTTGAGAGCCAGTGTTGAAGCGTATTTATTTGTTTCCGTTACAATTGACTGAACTATGGTATTAGTAAAGAACAATTCAAAGAAGTCGAGTTCGCTTGCGTTCTCATCCAAATTTATATCGCCTCTTATACCTGAATGCCTGCTGTCAAAATCATGCAAGGTTGGTACAAAATCAGATTGAACCCATTTTCGACTATCCAATTTTTGCTTTTTCGAAGATGGTGGTTCATCTTCTTCATCATCAGAAATATTTGAGTCATCGGAAGAGCTATCAGAATGAACTGGTAAATCTTGGATATCATTGAAAAAGTCTTCATCATCACTTTCGGCTAATACGGCCGTAATTTCGTCTTCATCCAAAGGTGTTGACATATTCAATGTGAAAAGTTTGAAAAGTATATAAACACACAAAATTATCCAACACTAAAAAAGTCTGTTATAGAATATCACACGAAAAAAAATGTGTCGTCAATGCACGAAAATAGGACCCACAAAACACACAACCTTTCAATGTGAAAAGTATAATATATAAAAACACTCAAAATTATCCAAAACTAAAACAGAATGTTAGAGAATATCTCACGGAAAAGAAACTTGTCGTCAATACACGAAAATAGGACCCACAATACACAAAACCAACTAAAAAATCCACAATTCACAGTAATGTCACAAACGCACAAAATTATTTGTTAATTTCGCGATATAATACGCATATTTAACACGTAATAACAACACAGAAACATTCAAGTGTTTGTGTCACGAAAACAATGCAAATACCTCTAACAAAATCGGTAAAAATGTCGTTTACGCTCGCGAACTGTCAATAAAATGTTTACAATCAACGCAACTGACGCGCCATTACCACGTGTATTTTCAAAACGCTGTAGATCCGTTAAAAATAGACGGAATCTACATATTTCTTCGGCATATTTATGGAATTCGTCAAGAGATGTCACTAGCATGTCCTTTTTATGAATAAATTCGATAGAATGATTTCTACAAGCACCGACACACCATGGGCGTCCATACTCCTTTGAGCAGATTTTATTTCGGACGCCAACGGTGAGGCCATACTCTCTTAGAGGTTAAATCACAAACCGTCTATACAAACCTAGCGTAGCCCACAAACTACTTGAAAACTGGGATATAACTCTAAAGGGGACGCGAGCAGGCGTTATTAAAGGGGCAATTTTGTGTAACAGGAAATAACATGGAAAAAAGGTATTAGTATTAAATCACAAACCGTCTATACAAACCTAGCGTAGCCCACAAACTACTTGAAAACTGGGATAAAACTCTAAAGGGGACGCGAGTGGGCGTTATTAAAGGGTCATTTTTTTGTTATAGAAAATCGCAGTTAGGTTAGGTTATATATATACATAAATTAAGTATTTACAAGATTTTAAATAATAAACTACCAATCTGGCAAATGATATTTAATTTTCCATGCATTGATATTATTATATGGCAACACTTTTTATTTTTTGGATGACACTACTGAAATTTCAAAAGTATTAAAAGTTTTTAATTTGATTTTCAGGACAAAATATGGCGGCGGACTGTCCGAATATGGTGATAATATCAGATCGCGAAGTGCAATTTATTAAACTTTGATCGGCTGTATCTCCCTCAATTTATTCTTCCGCGCCTTAATTCTTTTTTTAATGAATTTCTACACACTTTTCTCATCTAGAAAGTGCATTTTTATTCAATTCCCAGAGTTTGGCGTGATCTGCATTCCTCCCCAAGCTTTTTTATACTGATATTGTTTATAATCTTATGCATATGTATATATATGAATATGAGTAATTTGCCTGTGTTACAACTGACTGTCTTTGTATTTTTTTTCTTTTGTATTGTAGTAAGTTGAAAGTTGTTCTATTGTTTATTTTTTATATATGGCTCTGTTTTGTAGTTATTTAAGTTCTTATTTAAATTCTTCTGTATCTGTTTTAAATATTGTAATTTCTCGTTGTTTGTATGCTTTAGTAATATATTAATATATTTAAACTGACCTGC